>OY728136.1:1992659124-1993969674 GCA_963277665.1 Viscum album
CCTATAATGGAAGTATCATGAAATTAAAAGTGAGATAAGAAACCACATACCTCATGTCTGACATGACTCGTATGTTATGTGTTATTCCTAAATAATAGACATAATTTAATTTATACTTTATTATGTAAATTTTTCATGTTAATTATTCCTTTTATATAACTTATTACCTTTATATAACAATTAGTTAATTTTTTGTGTTCATATCAGACATTTTTTCAATGTTCAGAACTTTAGTCAAAAAATGAACATGTTATAATTACAAATTTTCCTTGTGATCAAAATTACATTATCACCAGAATGATATTCAGGATTTATATCTATTATATATAATATATATCATGTGTATATGTACTTAGAATATTCTATATCATTTGAATTTAATAAAGTAAAATCACATTTCATGGAGACAGTAAGTTGTACATATTCTTGAATGCTAATTTTTTTTTATATTTTATATTTAAAAGAATAAAAACATAATAATAAATTTTTATATTAGAAATACTGTATAATATCTATGTTTTGTAAATTAATTAACTCCATCCTTTATATGTTCCATGTATGGCATGAATGAGACATATCACTTTGAGGGGGTGGTAGTCTGCACTTCCTCAAATGAAATAATCATATTTACCCATTATGGAAACCATAAAAGAATGATATAAATGAAAAAAAAGAAGTTTAGATACAATATAAATATAATATATATCACATGTAAATATTTTTCCTTCTTAATGGATACCATAAGAGGTGGTAGAAGAGGATTTAATAATCATCGTTTCGTGAGGCAGTAGTTCATCGTCGACATAAAGAGTATGTTCTTTACACATTAGATGAAGGTGTGTGTATGTTTAGTTCAAATCTTTCTCATATAAACAAACAAATATATTTATTATACTGTTATTTATAAAATAATGTAATTAAAGATTTTAGGGGGTTGGATAAGTAATATAAAAGAAAAGAACTAAAGAAAAGACGTTACCTCTATATCGGGTAACTCCTTTTGGTTTTAACCAAACGTATTTCTTAAAGATCCTTCTACCTAAGGTATGGATTCATTGTGGAAGATAGGGATCTTGAGAGATTATTTGGGTAGGGGTTGGATGTGCCATGGGGCTTGAGAGTTGTGAGTAATGGATTGGAGTTGTGGGATTTTTATAAGGGGCAGGAGGGGATCTTTATTAATTTTTAAAAATATTACATTATTATTTAATGTTTTTTTTATTCTAAATGTCCAAAACTAGTGAAAATAGAATATAATATTACTATAATTCGTATTAATATCAGAAAATAAAAATTTTAGAGGTTTTGGATATTTATTGATTTTTATTATCTTCTAAATTTAAATCATTCATTAATGAGGTAAACACTACATTAATATTGTGTCATATATAATTTTTTTATTTGCTGTCCAAAAATTATAATAAAATTTCATGATCTAGGAAATTATTTTATCTTTGAAATTAATATTTACAGTCTAATATATAACTTATATAACCCCTTGTATGAATTGATTTACTAAAAGATATATTTTTTTGTGTTTTTTGTCATTACTTTAAATTAATTAATATAAAGTGTATTTATAACTATTAAGTGCCTCCATGTGGTACAAAAATAAACCCAAGGAAGACCATGGTCATAAATATATCAACCATTATTATTAGGACATATGTTATGGCAATTTAATATTATTATAATATTATTTTTACCTTGAATTTTCCTATATAACATTAAATGTTGTAAATAAAAGTCAAATGTTAAAATTCAACCAAAATTTTTTTCATCTTATTGAACTACATTTTACATAATAACTACAACCATGTGTGTCATAATTTAAAATTTTAATTTATAGAAGTGGTAAAATTTAACTTAAATGAAAATGTAGGTTTTTTTAACTATTATTTAGTGTTTTCACTATTAATCAAAAATTGATGTTTATCAGAAAAATAAAAAAAATCATCCTAATATAATTTTTATATTATAAATTCAAAAATTATTTATATTTTACCAAATTTAAAAAAAATTTGTTACATCAATTAATGTAAATCTAATTCTCAATTTCAAAACAAAAGACGTGATTTTTAAGAAATAATAACTCTCAAAAAATTTACACTTGTTTATGTCCAATGATGAAGTGAAATTACTTATAATCACCAAAATTGGATTAAAGTGAAAAAATATAATCTAATTACACTTTAAAACCAATTATAAATATAATATACACATAAATATAAATTATATTAAAATGGAGTTTAATATTAAAATGCTGTATTTTTCACTATTCATAAAAAAAAATTTATCAAAAAAATACAAAAAATTTACCAACAGAAAATTTTGACATCCCTTTTCTAAAGAATAAATATTTTTCAAATATAACATAAAAATTATCAAATATTGGATTTAGAAAAGGGTTTTCTATTAAATAGTGGAAAAAAATTCTTTTTTTAATACTTCTTTTAGTTGAAAATTTGAATTTGTCCTCATATTAAGTCTAAAAAACAAAAAATATGAAATTTAACATTATTTGGGATATATATAAAATAAAAAATGTTGTATTTACTATTCATAACTGCTTTCTAAATCTATATTTTGATAGTTCATGGAGCGCTTGAACTCAATGTTGCGTACATCGCACACTATTGTATTATTAAAGAGAAGCGTACAGTGGAAGATTGAGGTGTTACATTCTTACCTTTTTTGGAAATTGCATCCTCACAGTTTAAAAATTGGGATTGGGAACATCATTTAAAGTCCCACATCAGAAAGAGATCGAATAAAACCATTACTTTAAAATAAAGAAAAATATGTACAATGGTCACCTGAGATAACCCATACTAGGATTCCGTGTAGGAAAAAATGGATATGGTTGATAAAATAACATTCAATTTCTGATGGAGTTTGATAGAAAACAAGATCAGGAGAATTTTAAAAATAGTAAAACCACAAACTTGTGATAGTCTAAATGTTCATTTGTTTCCCAGTATTAAAATTATATAGACAACATTTTTTTCAGTTACAATTCATAATGTTGAGAAATTTATTTATGACATTGGCAATAACCATAAAAAGATATATTTAACATTGATGTAGAACATCATCCTTTAATAAATGTTTACCACTAAATCATATTTTCTCAAATCTGTGAGTATTCAAATGATCCCCAAAATGGATAATCCATTATAGAAAGAAATACTAATCATAATTTCCAAAATTGAACAAAAAATACCCAAAGTTCTATAAAGACCATTTAATAAACAATTTTCTTTAAAATCATTCAATATAATATAAACTATGATTGAAACCCAAAACTAAGAATAATTTAATCCCATAGTCATTCCTATATAATCGTATCATATATCTCTAAATAAAATCAACTAATGTTAATGTCTCAAACAGAAGTGTAATTAAAAAAATCACATATTATCTAGGATAGATTCTTCAATTCCATTAATAACCTGAATCTATATAAAAATCATTGATTCTTCGATAATAAAAAAAATCCACCATTACTACTCAGTTGAAATTCCATAGTATTCTATTTACCCAGGCATATATTGGTCCCAACAGAGCGTACAGCTTCTAAAATAACATTTATCAATTAATTACGAAATCATTTTCTTATACTAAGGATATCGAATTAATAAATCATAATATCCCAAAACATCTTATTATTGATCAATAAAATCATTTAACTACAAATTATTAGTCAAACTAACTAGGGAATTCACATAGTCCATTGGTAGGTGATAATTCCCAATTTCACATTGGTTATGGTTTAATTCCCACAGATTTGTCCGTCGTGGTGGGTTTTCCCAAGGTCTGCATGTTGTCATTTTTCAAAAACTATATTTTAAATCATTCCCAAAATGAGGTAAATTCCAAAAAATAGCTATAAGATAATTTAACCACAAATTTAATCTCACAAATTGTATTTTCATCACAAATATTAATAACCTGTAATTTCCTCAAATTCAAGTATCATATAACCCCAAATGGTTGATTATAATTATATTCACAAAAGAAAAGATAATTCTTCCTCAAAAAGCATTTTCATATAATAAACGACATGGTTACACATACAAGAGAATAATATTCCAATGTAATCCCATAAAAAAAGATCATTAATATCTTTAAACATATCTCCATACATTTTTTTCGTCATACGTTCTTCCTTAACAAAGAGGTTATCCAATAGAATAGGTCATTGACTCGGGTAATTCGACGGTCCCTTACATTTCCGACAAATGACAATAATTGGATTTTTTGTATCATTTTTATTATTGTATATAATACACATCATTTTTCCTCAGCAATTCATTACTTTACATCCTTATTTCCCACATATAAATAATGTCATTATTCCATTGAGGCATTTTCCTGGGTGTCTCCTTTCACATTTCTGGCATGATGGAAATTGAGCATTCTATCCTCCACGGTTTGCACTGCTTGATCTCTTATCATTCTCGGCATTTCTCATCTTTGTTGAGTATGGGAGTTGGTTAATGTATATATTTTTGATCATATTTTTGGAAACCTGCTTGGCATAAACGCGATATCTTTCACGCCTATCAATGTTCTATTTAATTTCTCATTTCTATCATCATTCCAGCCTTGTACATCATGTTCAATGTTTCTATGACTTTTTTGGAATCCATCCATTGACTAACATAAGAAATCATAGTGTGAGTCATAAAATCATATAGAGAGTATCATTACACATTATTTTATATCTAAAACACCTTAGGATTAACCAAGGTTATTTATTCTCATCTTATATTAAAATCCTTCAAATTGGATTATATAGAATATGTGAATTATCCTAATCATATCCCCCGAGTGTGTGGTAACAATGAGTACAACAAGGCCCATTGTCTTCTTCTAGGATACCCCTAGTCAAACATGAGACTCTTGTCATATTTTTCACTCGTATGCACATATGTGCCAATGCCGCCTCTACCTACTCATATCCATACAGAGATGTAACTATATTAAAACCCAAATAATATTGACATTACCAATATTTTTAGATGTTCTTATATACTAATCATCAATTAATATCTTGGGGGTACTATTTTCGAAATAGAGTTTTTCTAAATCTTTCTTCCAAAGGTTGTAATAAACTTCCTCTAGTACCAAATGTAACTCCCCAACCGTATTTTTCCAGAGTCTGTGCATTATTACATAAAATTGTCATGATCACAATAGATCTTATCTTGAATGAGAAATTAGTTTTTCAGCCTTGGAAGTACTAGATACATACATACGTTTTACATTACATTATGAAATAAAAAAACATTGTGCCCCATTTTAACACACTCATATCCCTTAGCCGATCCATGAAGTTCAATTATAGAATACTTCTTCACATCATGGAAAAAATAAAAAATAGATAGGGGTGAGATCAGATGCCTTGTAAGGATAACAATATAGCAGAAACATTCATAAATTAATAAAAACAATTAAGGAAATGTATAAGACTAAAATACAAACCTTTTAAACATAAACATCATCTTTATTTAGAAAATATAAGTCAAATAATGCAATTTTCTTATTCACATGGATATTCTACTTGTCGAATAATCACATTTATTATCAATATCTAATTTTATAATTATGGAATGCATAATTCATGACATCTTAACCACATAGTCAAAGCCTCATTCTAAGACTACAAATAAGATTTTTCCAAGGACCTCTGCCTAACAATATTTTTTCTCATGAGACCTAACAATCCATCGAAGAGCTATAGTTGACTCCATCAGTCACTTACAATGTCCAACGCATTCCTTATATTAAATGGTTGAATCAAAATCTAATCATTTGTATTAAAACATGCATATGAAATGTCGACATTTTAACCACTAACCAGGAATGGTATAAAAATTGCTCATCCATAGTCAAACATAACTCATTCAATACAATATAAAAGAGTGAATAAATCAAACTCAATAAATATTAATTAAGGATGTTGAAATATATAAAAATAATCACTAAATCTATTTGATAGAAATTTCCCCTTTTTCTAGAAACCATTTTAAAGTCTAACTATTTATCAAGAAGCTGTTGAAAATAAAATTTTCAATCAATGTGTCCATATAACATCGAACAATTTAAAAGCATTTTTAATTTTAAAACATCCATTTCCATATAAATAAATACTAAAAAACATTTTTAAATCATGCACATTAATGATAAATTTTTATTAGAATTAAAGTTTAAAACATTTAAAATGTTATTTTAGTTAGATTTTCTACCTAAATGAAAGATGCATTAATAAAAATAATTGATGTAATAAAAAATTTATCATATCATGAGAATAAAGGGACTCATGATATACTATGTCAAATTATAGTATATACCCCATAAAAAAGTGAATTAGAGCATAACCACAAAAACTTCTCAAAGGAGTGTAAATTGAGATGAAATCCTATATAAAGACTGAATCCTTAGATTAAAAAAAATTAATGAAAAAATTATGTGTGACAAATATAACAACACAAAATATGATTTGATATATAGTGTAAAACAATCAGATTAAATTCACACAAATTATTGTAACAACAACACCAATGACTAGGATGTTTAACTCAATAAATAAAAATTTAGTTAAGATTACTCTTATCAAGTTCATATCGGTGACTTGAGAATTTATCAATGCAGGGATTATGCGAAAAAAAATTTATCCACAAAAAGGGTAGTGGAAATTACTAAATTAATAAATAAATGGGGATTTCATTCATAATCTTAGAGTAAAATAACTAATGAAGTTTGCATAAAACCAAAATAGTGGAATCAAAAATTAGAAATTCCCTTACCGATTAGGTAACTTACGAAACATAAACCCCATGAAAGATGGATCTTAAAATGGAGAAGTAAATAAAAATAAGTAAATTTTTATTACACAAATAATAAAATCATAGGTCAGTACATACACCACACAAAAGGAAATAGTGGAAATATATCCTGATTCTCAATGGAAATAAAAGTTAGATGAAAACCCTTACTACGTTGTAATCAATCATGTTGTTTGACAAAAGGTTAATAACCACCAACTGAAGAACAAAATACCATGAATATAAAGATACTAATGATAATATATATAAAATTTATGTACACAATACACCATATGCAATAAATAGGTGATGAACCATGCAAATCTCACAGAATTAGAAGTGAGATAAGAAACCCCTTAACTCGTACGCGACATGACCCGTATGATCCACGTTATTCCTGAAGAATAAACTTTTGTTATTTTATAATTCATTATAAACATTTTTCAAGATTATTATTCCTTTTATACTACTTATTACCTTTCTATAAAAATTAGTTATTTTTTTAAGTTCATGTCGGACTTTTTCTTGATGTTCGGAACATTAGTCAAAAAATGGAATTATTATCATTACAAATTGTTCTTGTGGTCAAAATTACATTATCTCCAGAATGATATTAAAGATTTAGATATCATATATATCATATATATTCATTGTATATTTATTTATAATATTCCAAATCATTTGAAGTTAAGAAATGAAACGCACTATTCATAGAGATGGTAAACCGTACAATTGTATGAACGCTACATTAATTTCTATTTTATATTTAAAGGAATGAAAGAATAATAATACACAGGTATATTATAATTCGTGAATAATTAATATGTTATTTAATTTAATTAACTCTATCATTTAAACTTTCCACATATGGCATGAACGAGTCATATCACTTTGAGGGGGCAGTAGTCTGCACTTCCTCAAATGAAATTATCATATATACCTATTATGGAAACCCTAAAGGTAAGATATAAATGAAAAATAAAAAAATATAAAGACAATATAAATATAATATATATCACATGTAAAAAAATTTATATCAAAATGGATTCAATTCGAGGTGGTTGGAGAAGATTGAACAATCATCATTTTGTGAGGGAGTAGTTCGTCGTCCACAGAAACAGAATGTTAAATACCCATTTGATGGAGGTGTCTGTATGAATAGTTTGAATACATATAATATAAAAAACCTATTATATTTAGGTTAATTTATTTGTTACAAACGAAATTAATAAATTAGATTAGGGGTTGGAGAAGTAAAATTAAATAAATGAACTTAAGGGAAGACGTTACCTTTAAATCGGGTAAATCCCTTTTTTTGAACCAAATGGATGTCTTGAAGTGACTTCTTCCTAAGGTAAGGATTTTAGATTGAATATAGGGATTTTGAGGTCTTATTTGGATAGGTATTTGACAATCCAATGGGATTGAGGGGTGTGAGTAATGGGATAGAGGTGATGGCTCTTTATAAGGGGGAGGCAGGGATCTTTAGAAAAGATTAAAAATATTATTTTATTATATAATGATTTTCTGTTTTCAAGGTCCCAACCATATTAAATTCAAAGATAGGATGAATTTTTTTTGAAATAAAATCATACAATAAGAATTTTACAGGTTTTAGATATTGTATTAATCTTTATTATCATATTTATTTAAATCAATCATTAATGAGGTAAACACTGCATCATTATTGTTTCATATATAATTTTATTTATTTGATGTCAAAAAATTATAAAAATATCACCATGACATAGGAAATATTTTAATATTTATAATTAATATTTAATGTTTAATAGATAATTTATATAACCCCAAGTAATAATTGATTTATTAAAAGATATATATTTTGTCATTTTTGTCCTTACATTAATTTAATTAATATAAAGTATCATTATCACTCTTATGTGTCTCCATGGAGTTCCAAAATATATCCAAGGATTCCAATTTTCTGAAATGTATCAAAAAATAGGATTAAGACACATTTTATGGTAATTTAATGTTATTATATTATTATTTTTACCTTGAATTAAAATATTTTCCTTTAACCACAACAAATTAATGTCAAAATTTACTACTCAACAAAAAATTTTGTTTTTCTTATTGATCAAAATTTTAAATAATAATAACAACCATGTCTGTCATATTTTTTAAATTCAATTCATTGAAGTGGTAATATTTCATTTTAATTAAAAGGTCGTATTTTTTAACTATTAATTAGTATTTTCACTATTCATTAAAAATTTTGTTTTTCAGAAAAATACAAAAAATTTAGCCTAACCTATATTTGATTTTTTTAAATCAAAAATGATGTATATTTTAACAAATTAAAAACATAGAAGTTTGCAGTAATTAATTTAAAATTCATTGTCGTTGTGAAAACAAAATTCGTATTTTTTAAGAAATTATAATAATAAAAAGATTGACATTTGTTTATGTCTAATTTCAATGTGAAATTACATATAATGACCAAAATTAGATTAAATTGTAGAAATATATTCTAATTAAACTTTAAAACCAATTAGAAATATTTTCTAACCATATAAATAAATTTGATTAAAAGGGAGTTTTGAATTAAAATACTTTATCTTTCACTATTCATAAAAAACATGAATTTTATTAGAAAAATACCAAAAATTTACACAATGTAAATTTTGAATTCCCAGTTAAAAATACCAATTTTATTTTTTCAAATATAACTAATCAAAGTGTCAAATAATTGGATTTAGAAAGGGTACTCCATTAAATGGTGAAAAAACTACATTTTTTAAAAAATATTTATTTTCTTTGAAAATTTGAATTTGTAATTATATTATATCAATGAAACAGAAAAGTTGAATTTTAAAAAATATTGGGATATATATAAAATTCAAAATGTTGTTATCACTATTCATTACTGCTTTCTAAACGTCTAGTTTGATGGGTCATGGTGTGATTGAACTCGGTTTTGAGTACATCACATGCTACTGTATTATTCAAAGAGATGCGTCCCATGGATGATTTGGGTCTAATATACATTTATTTTTCTACTTAGGTATAATTTTTCACATGCTCACACACAACCATTAACACGACTATACATATAGAAAAATAGACACCACATATTTTTTCATATTGTATCATAAGTGATCATTTATAAGTGCTATAAGCTATGTTTTCAAACATAGTCATAATGATATTACCCCACCTCAACTGTATATGTGATGCTTAAAAACTTCTTTCACAATTTGAGATAGGTTTAATTGGAATAGTTTTGGATCAATATATATTGCATCCTCAAATGGATCTCTTTGTTGCAATGACATGGAAACTAGAATGGCGACAAATCTCATAGACCTTAACTCCAATGGATGGAAGGTAGTGTTTTTCAATGGGTCACAAATTCTGTACCATTGTATGACTAATTAGAAACATCGAATTCATTATATGGTTTGTGAAAATCTCTTGACTGACCATCATGTGTTTTAGTTGTATTGATTTTTAATTGTGACTTATATATGCCCTTGTTGTGGTGCCCAAGAAATTGGAAGATGCTATATGGTTTGGATATTAACATGGATAAAGTTATTTTCCTTGTTGTATGTAATTTGGGGTTTCCTTACATGTAAGTATTATGATTAAGAACTTAATAGTTTTACAGTTGGTTATTTTTAGAAAAAACTAAACAATATACTTCATATGGTATTTTCATTTCATATTTATAATTAATGAAATAAATCCTTACCAACATGTCTATGTTATTGATTTTATGGATTGGATTCCAAAAATCTAGGCTCATTTAATGTATATGAAATGAGGATAATGTTTATCCATGACTTGAAACATTTTAAAGATATATATAAAACATGTCTCATTGGTTTTATTACACATTCAATGTTAGTTGTTGATATATGATAAAAATTAGCTACCTTAATGCAATTGCGAACATGTGATAGGTTTTATTACTCATTCAAGTCTTTTTGTTGGTATATGATTCAAATCACCTACCATAGGGTTATAATTATAAGTGAAACTATTCTCTGATATAGAAAACAATAATTGTTGCAGAGAGGGGGGATTAAAGGTTAGTATCTATTATAATATAAATGTATTACTTATATATAAATCTATAATTCACTATGAAGATTGAGGGGTTGTCCAGGTGGAGCTAGGGGATGTTTAGGGGGTAGTTGTCTAGGGGGGTCCACGAGAGCAGGGGCTATCGGGGGGGGGGGTGTTGGGGACGAGGGATGGGGTGTGTACATGGGAGGGGGTGTTTTTAGTGGTATTCAGGGGGTGGGGTGGTGTTGGAAAAGAGAGCGGAGTGTGTGTAGGGGAATGGGAGATAGAGAAGTGGGTAGGGGTGTGTGTAGGGGGAAGGTATTGGGGAAGAGGGAAGGGGTTTATGCAGAGGAGGGGGTCTGAAGGGTTAGGGGGTGTGCATAGTGAGGGGGGTGTTACAAGTATATAGGGGGTGTTGTGGAAGAGGGTCGAGGGTGTACAGGGGAAGGGGTGGTGCTAGGGAAGATGGTGTGGTTGTGTGCAGGGGGTTCATGGTGAGGGGGTGTGCAGTGGGAATGGGGCAGTGGGGTGTGTACAGGGGTGGGGTGGGGGTATTTTTAAAATTATTTAAGGGAGGGGTGCTAGGGAAAATGAAAGGGGTTTGAGGGGGAGGCTGGAGAAGAGGGAAGGGGTGAAGGGGAGGGGAGGGGTGTGTAGTGGAGGGGGTGGATGGGTTATGATTGGGTGTGTAGGGTTTGTGCAGGTGTGTGAAGGGGGAATGTATCAACTTTGATAATTATTATATAAGATTGTATTTGTATCATTACAGTGAAAAACTATTTACTATATCGGTTTAACTTGTAGTTATTTTTTTAAATTCTATAATACATGGAATTTTATTATAATTTAATGTTAATTTTGTTAATTATTATATCTATTGATATACATGTGGGCTAATGTTTTAGGAAGCAATCTCCTGGAGTTTTAGTTATTATTCACAAATAAAATTCAAGGAAAAGTAAGAGCTGTATTTTCATAAACAATGATTAGTTTTTAATTCAATATTTTTACACCCATATGTCAAAAATAGTTATTAATATATATACAAAATGTTTAAACACATGTATATGGCATAAATGGACCATTTCTGACTGCATATTTTATAAATTTTTCTATTTTTAGGGATTTTATACAACTGAGGAAGATTATCGGTAATTTCATTGTTTTGTTTTACTTCTAAAAGATTTTCTAGAACTGAAGTATTTTTTTTTGTACACTGTAATTAGTAGCATTTTTCATTTATTTTTTTACCAGCTCATGAATGGAAATTTTTACTAGATATTAATGTAAAAATAAAAAGTTCTTACATATTATTATGTTCTGGTTCTAGAACATTAATATGTGTTTTCAGTAACAGTTTTATAGATCCATGGTGTCTAGGGGGTGTCCAATAGGGGTTGTCCGGGTTCTGGGGGTATCCATTAGTGGGTGGAGGGTGTCAAGGAGTGGGAGAGGGGGGTACAACTTGGGTCTATCCTAGGAGGGGGTTCGGTTCAAGGTGGGTTAGTAGGGGAGGTATTTCAAGGGGGTAGTGGTGGTGTGGGGGGGGGGGGGTAGGGTGGTTTATCCCAGGGGTCTGTCCATGGAGTGGTTGGGGCTGTTTAGGGGGGGGTCAGTAGGGGGACTGTCGAGTGGGGTGCAAGGTGGGTTAGCAGGGTGTATGTCTAGTGGGGAGTGGGGGTATGCAGGGGGGTGAAAAAGGGGGTGGGGTGCATGTGTGGTCTATCCCGGGGGGGGGGGGGGGTGTCTAGGGGGTACAAGGTGGTTCTATACAGGGTTGGGGGATGTCTAGGGTTGTAAGGTGGGTCAACAAAGGTGGTCAATCATGGAAGGAGTGGGGTTGTGCATGGGGTTTAAGGGGGATGGGGTGCAGGGGGTTGTATTGGGAGGGATGTTCAGGGGGTAAAAGGGGGGTCTATCCAGGGAGGGGTGGGGGGATATCCAGGGGTGCAAGGTGGTTCATCAGGGGGTATTCTAGAGTGGGTTCAAGGGGGAGGGGAGATACCTAAACATGTCATGTAAAGATTTAGTCATATGCTCATATTTCCCATTAATCCTGTGGTGAAATTTTTTACTTGAGAACACATGGGGGTGTTAGGGGGAGGAGAGGGGATGGAGGGGGTGTGGTGGTGGGGGGGGGGGGGGTTGTGGAGGTATTTTGTTATGAAATGGGAGGGCCTATAGCCCTAGTTTAAAACTGCGGCAATAGGACCTATATGGATGAATGTTATTCCATTGTGTGAAACCATTTAAATATGCCTATAACCTTGAAAATACCAGCCATGATATATTTAACTGTAGAAATAGCCTATAGCCATGGTTTTGGATCTTATAGACATGGTTTAAAACTGTTGATATAGCCTAAATTTATTAGAGTGCATATGGTTTTTTTTTCAGGTTTTGGTGAGAATATCTTGTAGGAAGAACTGTGTTGTTGGTTGTAGTTCTATAGCATCATGGAAGTGTTCATAAAAGAACTTAGGTGAGAGGGTTGGATATGCTAGCTAAGTGGCCAAATTTTTTTACTTTGGAAGCTTATTGGTACTTGGATGTGTGGAACAAAGACAATATATTATAATGTGGGGAGGCTGTAACTTCCCATAATTCACCGAGGTATTCCCTTTTTTATTTATTTTTTTTCAAATCCATAAAATATGGTGAATTAAATGTTTACAAGGTGAATGTGGAATCACATGTGTGTTCAGGGGTTTAAGTAAACAACTAAAGAGATATAATTCCATTATAATCATGGTAAATGGTTGGCACACAGTTAGGGGAAACAATGAACCCAATCTACACTAGTTCGGAGGAGATGAGAAAAGTTATTGTGAATAGTTGAAGGGGGAGATACAAACTATGTAGGCATGGACATAAGTTTCTTTGCGTGGTTGGAAAATGTTTTGTCAAACTATGCGGATCTCTAAAAGTAACCACGTGACCTCAACCGCTCTTGGATAGTGGATGATGCATGGTTTGTGCACTGTTCAGAAAACAATGCAGAAAAACCATGTACCCCATTAACAATAGTGTTTTTACTATTTTCCCCTCAAAATTTTAAATTATCCACCCAATTTTCTTCCCACATTAAAATCCATCATCCCTAGTGACAAACCATTTCAACCCAAGCTTCCCATGGATCATTTCCTTTTAATTTTAGGTCGTTTGGAGCACTGTTGGTTGGGGATAGAATCTCCAGTGTATGTCTAACACTCCTCTCGATTTTATTCTACATATTAGGTCTTTTAGTTTCATTATTTATCTTCTAAATCAATTAAATTTTTTTTTCATGTGAATATGATGTTAGCAATTCAAATGGTGCTTTATTTTTTATCTAAGACTAAGGTGAGAAAACGTTCATCTCCATATTTGAGGTTGGTGCTCTACAAGAAATATCCCATTGTTTTATTGTATATTATTGAATATGTGTTTGTGATATTTCATCACTCTTAATGCATATTCAATTACTTTAGTAATAATTAGTAAAATGGTTATCTAAATAACAATTTAAATCCCTCATGATCCTTGGGGGGTGAATTGAGATTATTTTCCCAATTTAGGTCCACCCATTGGGTGAAAAAACAATCACAAACATCAAAAAGTTAAAATTTTAATCCTAGAATTTACATGTGATTGAGTAAATATCGTGGTAAATATGTTTACATGATAGATTAAACCATAAGAGGAACCAATGGTAGTTTTTTCTGAATTGTTTGCAATGGTATATAGGATTTTTTGGCATGATGTGAAAAGGGATAAAAAGATTAATATGAATGTGTCAAATGGATTACTAATTTTTAATTTAAATGAATAAATTGATTAAGGCACATGAAATGATAAATTTGAAAAATCGGTTAAATCTATTAAGCGATATAAATGGTCAATGTTTAAACGGTTTATAACATGATATTGTGTTATATGAAAATAAATATGAATTGTGATTGTTATTTTTTTGGGTTATGTATGGTTTTTTATATGGTATATATGTTAAATGGATAAATAAGAATGTTCACATGGATTGGTAATTGTGGGATATTGGACTAAAGGATATATAACCATGGGTTAGGTTATACTATGGATCTAAACCCCACCCCATAATGCATCAGTTAGGGAAGGGGATCGACACACTATACCTCTAACAGTTACATTTGATGAAACTTCTTGGACCAAGGCCCCAAGGTAAGTGTTATGTGATTGTTTATAAAATGTTTATTCCTAGGGAGATATGAAACATGACTTACTCCTTAATGAATCATAAATGATCAGTTTAGGCCGTTGTGAAAATTATGTAAATTCCTAGCCCATAAAACATTTAATGAAAATGAATTAATAATGATGGTGATATAATTGATGGGAATTTAAATAATGATAGAAGTGGTTAAAGTGAATACTGTTAAATAATTGAACTCATGTTGTCTTTTGGTTTACCTTATCATTGATTTATTAATTGAATTCATTATCTACTTAGAGTGGATATTTCATAGACACTATTGGTGGTGGCATACAGAGTTGTACTGACACCCTTCCTAGGCCACCGCTAGGTATCCGAGAAGACTTAATTGTTGCAGTTCATGACAAGGGAAAATTACCTATGTATGGGAGTTAAGTTAGTATTGAGATGTGCAAGGATTATAATTCGATGTTGGAATCAGGATCCATATTTTGGATTAATATGTTTGTATTTAATTTGGGTTTTCCTCACTTTTTGGATGATTAGTTTTGACATGGAATATATTTCATTTGGTTGTGACTACATCCTGTCGGGGAAATGGTTAGTAATTCTTGTTTCTGGTTTATTATTTGTTGTTTCCATTATTTCATATGTTTTCTGGTGTGTATTAATCTATTAAAAATTGTATAGTCTCACATATTAATTTATAATACCCTTTATACTATTTGGAAACCTATGTCATACAATGATACATACTTGAGGTCATGTGGTAACTCAACTCGAGGAATCTATTAGTGGACCTCAGGTCGTGTACGTTACAGAAATAATTGAATATGGGTTTGGGGATAATATTACAAATAAAAATCACTTTATTGAAATTCAATGGGACTTCTAAATTGATCAACTTGTATGTATATGCATCAGATAAGTGTTAAGGCTATATAGAGTTCCATTGGTGACTGTATCTGACCAAGATATGATATTTACCTTGATGTTCTAAAAATGTATCCAAAATTCTCTAAAAACTAAACTGAGATTCAGTATAGATTATCACCATCAAACTAATGTCCAGTCCTTGGGGACCATTCATACACTATAAGATATATGAATACAATCATCAATGGTAATTAGAGTTTTAGTTTGGAGATAAGGATTTTCTTTGAATATCTCCATAGAAGAGAGTCATGAGATTTGGGAATAATGGGAAGATAGGTCCCAAGTACAATGGACCCTTGAACATTCTTGAATTCATTGAAACAATGACATATAAACTTGTACTTCAACTAACCATGTCCCATGTGCATGATGTATTCCATGTATCCCTCATGAGAAAGTACATACCAAATCCCTCACATGTACTGAATTTCGAGGTGGTAAAACTAGGGAATGATCTCTCTTATGAGGAGTAGTAGTTGATGATTTTGGACCTAATAGATAAATTTCTAAATATTAATGCCATGCACTTGGTTAAACATTTAAGGAGGAACAAATAATATGAATAGGTGACATCGGAATCGGAATAACCGATGAAGGATAAGTACTCTCACCTATTTCCACATTAGTATGTAAAATGGAATTTAGAGGATGAATTTTTTTATTGATTTTTGAATATAAAACCATATTATTTTTTATGAAATATTTATCATCAAATATTTTTATTTTTTGGTATCTTGTGTTACATGCAACACCAAATTTAAATGAACCACGATATACGATTAAAATATTATTATTTTAACACAACTGTTAGAACATATATATTGAATTATAAGTTATGAATAATAATAACCATATTTTTAAATATATTTATTAATATAATATAAACTTTAAATGTTTTAGTAAAGGAAATTTATTCTTCAAAAATATGTTTTCGTCAAAAAATGATTTTATTTATTGATTTGAGAAAATAAATATAATTAAGTTTTACACATTTAGAAATTATTTTTTACAAAATAAAATTTAGTTTGGAATTCATCATGTAAAATTTATCTTCGGATACATTTTTTATAATTTTATAAAATGTTTGAAATTTTAATGAATAACGAAAAATACTAATTTACATTGAATATTGTGTTTTATTTTAAAGAATTTACAAAGTAAAATTTTTTACTTTTAAACTACAATTAGTTCTTTTTGAATATTTATATTATAATTTTTTTTCTTTGAAATGAATTTTATACTTCATCTCAAATAAAAATATATTATACATAAAAGTGTAATTTTGAAAAAATTTCATTATCGTTTCATTATTCCAACTTAATATTAAATTAATATTTAAAATATATGTTTAAATTTTTTAAAATTAAATCAAATATTTGGGATCATAAGTTAAAAATTTATAAAATAGACCATTTTTTCACTATGAATAGTAACCTTAGTAATTTGTATTGCCACGGTTTAGGGTAATTCATGAAATTATGGGAAAAACTAATATTACAAGGGTTTTAAAATGATCCAAAACACTTGAACAAACTCAATAAGATGAGTGATTTTTTACCACAATCATCATGGATTCTAATTTAGGACCATTGGGATCCACTAGTTAATATTAATTCCCTTATAGTATTGTATTTAATGAAAATTCAAACATATCAAACAATTATTTTTAATTAGTTTAATAAGTCTAACATTTGGTTATCAAGAAGACATGTTATTCCATAAAGTGTATATATAAATCTAAAATATTTATATTTATCATGGTAATTTATATTGAATTTTAATGGAATAAATATTCACCTTAATGTTTTTCACAATAATGATGAAGAAATATTAAATAAATGATATAAATCAAAAAAATAAAATAAAAACATTAAAATAAAAACTATTTTGAAAATTTAATGTTATATACGAATTATATATATTACATTACATGTCTTTGATATTATAAAAAATATTTTTAAAATTTTAATTACTATTTTTAGTGATTTCATAATCAATGTATTTAATAGTATCAAATTTGACAATAATACTATTTCATGAATATAATATTTTATTAAATTATTTAAAAATAATAAAATTATTTATAATAACAAGGTGATAACATATGGTCTAAAAATTCATCTATTTTACATCTATGATCCATTTAAAAGCATTCGGCTCTATATTTTCCTTATAATATTTTAATATTATTTGACATTCCCAAAAAAACCATATTCTCCCTTATAAATACCACCCAACACAACCCCATCTCCTAACACATTTCAAGCCATGAATCTTTCCAAATCTATACCAAAACTATCCTACCAAATATCCCTATTTACAATTGGTTATGGTCTCACCAAAATACCAATTCCAAGTTACACATGGTGTCCTTAATGGATGAGATATTTGAGAGATAACTTATTTAAACCACATTTATTTATTTATTTTCTTATTGTACCGTATCATCACCTATTTCATCCATTAAATAATAATAACTCTAGTATCATGTATATATTTTAATTATATATTTCTATTTTTATATTTTCAATCCAACTTTTTTTCTCATCTTCTTTTATTCAATGAAATAAAACCATTGTCAAAATTATAGTGATTAACCGTCTCCGTGGACAATGAGTTTTCCTTTTTCATTACCACCTTCCAGTAAGTAATAAAACCAATATTACGGTAAATCAAATTTTAATAATTATATTATACTTTATATAATTTTTTGGAACTAATATATAGACAAAATATTAAATAAAACAAAACTAGGTAATGATTGTTGGAAAAACTGCCAAAATAAACTAAACATTTATCATTATAATTTTATCATTTTAATCATCCTCATACACAAAATAAAAAATGATATATTCATTCATTTAAATTTATTTATGGTAATTAATACCATATAATTTCATTTAATTAGTACTATTACCACTATAAAAGAACATCCATAATTACATACAATTAAACCAACCATGTATTCATGAAACGAACACTCCCAGAATGATGAAATATAATTTTATAACTTCACTAAATGCTCATAAATGAAATTAATAATATTATGATAAATCATATATATGTTTAATATGTCATTAATTAATAAATTAATGTATTTACTTTGATTATACAATATGTTAAGTGAATGTACTAAGGGCATTCGAACATAAGGTATGTGATCTCTTCGAAACTCCATTTTTTCCATTAGGTTATGATTTCTCACCATTTTACACAATATATTTGTGCTTTGTTATTATTATTATAAAATTAAAAATTATTATATAATTATATACCATAAATAATTATGTATCTCAATTCATATTTATTTTATGGGGGAATTACAAATTTTAAATTGTTCCATTGTCAATTCCTCTTGATAAGCAAACCCAATTAAAGGGATCATCTCTGTTTCATAACCATTTTAAAGTACACTCAATAAAATATTTTAAACCTCCAATATTTTTATAAAATAACTCAATTTATTATGAACATATATTTAATTTCACTTCTTGTTTTATGGAAATAATTATTATTTTATCATCTTTAAAGACTTGAGTTTCTCTTCTATAAAACTATGCTTATATGGGACATTTCTAATGTTACCTAGACACTATTTTTCATATTTAAAATTACATTAGAAATACCTATTATTGATTTAGTATTATTTTTAAATTTTTAAAGTCCCATAACGTTGTAAATCAATTATTTAATGGATTCTTTTATTATATTCCACATGGTTATTCTTTATAACATTATTAGAAAGACCATTTATTTCTATAGGGAGACCTTATATTTATTCCTTATGGTGAATTATTTATGTTGTACACATATGCATAAATAATTTAGTGTGTTTGTTCTTATATAGTGCTATGATGCATTGGGTAATCATGTTATGCATTTTAAATCATGGATTATTCTTCATTCCGTAGTTTATTAACTTATTGGGATTTTAGATAATTTTTTTATCTTTGTATTACCCTATATTATCCTCTATAGTTTCATGATATCAAATAAGAGTTTGGAGTTAATTATAGTTCTTAAGAAAAATATTCTTTATTATAGTTTCATGATTTCAACATATGTACCTCGTATTCCAAATACACTATAATTTTCAATATTTGGTTTTTATTTCATGGATAATTATTATTAAAATAATGTAATAAATAATGAAAATGGATATGGTCTTTATAAAAAACCATAACAGTTAACCTCAATTAACCAAAATAAAGTGATAGAAACTGCAATCTGAATTACATTCCTAAATCCATCGGCCTCAAAACTGTCCCACTATACCCAACCCGTAGAATAAAGCACTTCCCGAGTGCCAATACAAAAAATTTAAATAATTCCACCTATAGATACCACTCTTAATAGATCCCAAAACAAGATGAAACCCTCTCATGGGTCAATATCAACGGTTATAAGGTACTAACTCCCTAAACTAGAGTTACATCATGAAAGTCACTAGGATCTTGTAGTAAGCCATAAGTATCGCACCTCATTCAATTAAAATTATAAGGGTGACACTCTTAGACCTAATACAAAACACATGACATCTAACACATCAAGGAAACCACTTTAAATACAAACAAAACCACTAATCCAGAATCCCATTATATGTCCCATCATGAAACCCCCAAGGGTCGCCACATTGACATTATTAGACAATATAAATAAAACTAATAGTTATAAACTAAGCATATTAACAATAATAAACTTCAACCTAACCAACATATCTTGATTCGTCAAGTCTTGCGGACCCATAACTATGGGTATAAAACTAGGGAACTGTCTTAACACAAACCACCCATACACATGGTCAGACGGAAAATATAATCAATACTCATTTATAACCTCCTAAGGTATTACCATTCCACCATCTCTCTTTTAACTAAACATTAATATTTTAAAACCAAATAATCTACATTTTCCAAAACACTTATTAACCCATATTTCATAATTATTATCTTTATTCAATTTCAATATTAATTTTTTCTCGTTAAACATAATGTCATTCACAAGTAAATTCCAACCAATATATCGATCACCTATCAATACCAAGTGCTTAACAAGACATATAAACATGCACAACACCTCTTTCCATAAATAGATAAGATATTAAACCTCATAAATTAATAACATCACATCCAAGTCAACATCTCTGGGAAAAAATATTAATCAACAGTGAAATCAAAAAAAATAACAAAATTTTCTAACCCCTAAATCTTGGGTTATCCCCATACATGCGTCTATTGGAACCAAAGTATGAGCTCATTAACAATCCATAATAAGTTACCAGTCTATAATAAACCATTAACTCAATAGTAAGAAAAAATAAAACCACTTTGTTACCACTTTGTAGAATCCCAGTCAGAGTTCCACTAAACATAGTGCCCCAAGTAAGTCCTCCACCTGACCTCAGGCATTCTTCCTCATAAGTTGATATTTACAACTATTATAGAAGTTTTATGGAGGTATATTCAGGATACTATCCCTTCTTATCAGATTAAAAAATAGAATAAATATTATAGATAATAATAGAAACTAGTAGAAAAAAATGGAATAACATATAGAAAGTAATAATTATAAACAAAGGGAAAAATGATTCCAAAAATGATATGTATAATCTATTTTTCAGAAATTCATAACGAAATCACCCAAATACCTACCATATAACATTAAAAATCAATCTTGAATCACAAAACCATACCTGAAATCATTTTATCCAACACATCAGGCTGACATTAACCATGAACTGGGTCCATGTCCCGAACCAATTCCTCAAACAAGTAACATCATTGTGGGTATTCAATTTCCATGGCAGCCTGAGTAGGATGTGTCTCCAACTTGGTAGGACACCCCCAACAATGTCTAATTTAATAACTAATCTATAAATAGTTAATTCAGAGGTATATAAATCAATAGACATATAATAAATGAACAATGTTTCATTTTTTAGGAACATTTAAAATAACCACCTTTATTTTTGGTTTTATGTGGTCCCCAAACCCATCAAACCTGCTTCATCTCATTCCAGTCATGTCAAACGTATATCATTGAGGCCACATGTTATAAAACAAGGTAAATTAATATATGTATCCAACTGTGATTTAAAAAATCATGTCTAACAATCCCAACTATTTATTATACATGTCGTGGGATGGAAAAATAGGTGAATCAGTCCAAGGGTCCAACTGGGAGTCAGAACATCATGTACAACCATCCTAACTATTTATTATATAGTCAAAAGTCAAAAAACATGGAGCATTAATCCATGTATGAAATTTATATTCATAATTACATATTCAACCATCAAAACCATGATATGTAATGCCTTGTCCATAACCTTGGATTCCGGATAATTAACACATCCTCTGAAAACTAGAGCGCACTAGGTTTCCTAGAGCATCAGTATAGCCCATCTAAATCTTGGGAGTTGAACGTTAGTCCAACATCACAAAACTATTTATTATAGTGGTCAGATGTTGAAAAGCATAGAGAATCAGTTCATTTATCTAAATAGTATTTCTAATGACATGTATAATCATCCCATCCATGATATGTAATTTTATTTCCATACCATTTGAGTCTGGAGAATCAATCCATCCTAGGAAAAGTGTGGTAGAGCGGTGTACCAAGAGCATCTGTTCAGCCCACCCAAAACTAGGGATTAGAGCATCAGTCCAACATCCCAAAACTATGAATGAGGATAATCATTACAAAATATTAAAAACATGTCATTATCAATCATTTTCAGTATTTATCACATCAATTATTTAGAATCCAATACCCTGAATCATTCATAATTTACCAATTTCACAATATACCTTTAAAACAAAACATGTTTCAATAAGGCGAAACATATTTTTCTAAATTTCATAATACACCATTTATAGAAATTATATAGACTTAAAATACCAATAACTTCATTAAAAAAATTAAAAAATGATCATCAATAATGATGTTTCTCTTTGAACCAAAAACAAGGGCACGATCCTTTCTTTTCCTTCAATTCATTTATAATAATCCACCATCACTTCCTCACTAGGGGTAAAGGAAACAAACAATTCAAAACATCATTTAAAATGTAATAATTAACCCTTTATAATCACTTTGTGTTAAAAACAATCTTTTTTAAATATTACCTACTTTTAAAACATCATTTACCTTAATTGAAAACCATAATTGGATCATAATACAAATCAATTAATTTAAACCATTTCCAAAACCAATTAATAATTTCACAAAAGTGAGCTTATAAAAAATTCAATTATCCATATAACCATTCCAACAATCCAATTATCAATCACCACCCATTCACTTTCATAACTACACTATCTCAACATTTAACAATTCATTTAAAAATTATCAAGGGTTTGATATACCCAATGAATAGCCCAATGTCCTGTTTCAAATAATAAAATAACTCAAAAGGGTTCATGAAGTTTATCTCACATAAAATTTATTCCAAAAACAATTTCTTTAGAAAAAATGAAAATGAATAATGTATAATAATTAGAACAATTTCATAAACATATAAGACATCAAGACTATTAAAAATTATTGTGGACCAACTATCTCATGATTACAGACAACCACACAACCAACCTCAGGTGTTAATTTGAAATAAACATTCCTCAAACACCAAGGTGAAGAAAAAACCAGAAATAGGATTCAATAGATTCAGCATAATAGGAGACAATAAAAAAAGAATATTCTAGAAAATGGATGGAAACAGAGTCAAAAAGTTACCCAAATATTTTTTTTTCAACCAATTACACTCTAGACTCCAAATAATTGACAAAGATACATCCATGGATGATTTGAGAGCTCATGGTTCTCACACTATGTTTATAGAGTTTTAATGGGGGTTAAATTAGGTGGAAACATTAAATTCTAGGGGGAAAATAGAAAAATCCCACTTTTAATGAGATGTGTGTTTTAGATGCATGGTTTTCCAATCTATGTGGTTCCCACTATACAAGAGAAGATCAAGGCAAATTGTTTGAAAAACTGTGTGGTGGTTCTATGCTCTCTTCTATATATGGGTATCTCAAGATACATGGTCTCTTGTGTAAAATTAAACATTTTTTATAATGATGAATCCCCTTAAATATGCCGCATGTTATGGAACATAGTTTCAAATAATCATGTGCTAACCATTCTCTCATCACACATTATCCAATTACCCTTATTTTCTAGGCCCCAATATTCTAAGACCCCACAAACACCTTCCATAGTCATGGGAACCCATCCATTAATCCATATATGAGGATTTTAGGAAAAATATAAAATAAAAATAAACCTCATTTGTATGAGGACCATACACTTTCTCTTAATCTTAGTCTACATTAGAAGGCCTCATTTGGCCTCTTATTATATATGATTATGTCATAAGACTATATTTACTTCATTGATACTAGTAGGTATTTTTCATTTAGTTATAACATCAGTTTCTATTTCTTCTTAATATGGATACATTTATTTGATTAATATCATTTTCAGTGCATACTCATATTATTCTCCCTATTTTATTTCTATATTAATAGAATCATGAATTTTTTGTTTCAATATTATTTTAGAAACTCCTTAGATATAAAAAACATGCAATATTCTCATATTTAAAATTAATTAAAAATAATAAGAAATTATCTCAAAATGATAAAGGTACTTATTTCTTTTAATCTCCATAAAATCTACTTCTTTTATAAAATTTTAATTCAACATCCTTGATTGTATAGACCCATTCATGTAACATGGAAACTTTTCTTGCAATGGGGAACACATATCAAAAATAATTTCTTTTATAAGATAGTTCTTCTTCAATATCAACATGAAAGAAAAACTTAGGTTGTGATGTTTATTTATTTAATAAAAACACTTCAATTTCACCTAAATCAATCAATTATTTTTCCTGAGTATAAATTATAGAAACTTCTCGTATTTAGTCTCTCAAATAGCTAAAAATTTTACCATGTGTTGACACATAGAGGTTTCGTTGATCCTTCTATATTGACAAACAAAATATTTTTTAATTACTCAAATTGAGTCTCTACGTTTTCTAATATATATTTCAATTACTTGTATGCATATTTATAAATAAAACAATCAAAGTGTAATATCAATTATAAAAAGTTATTCTCACTCATAAAAATATGTGAAACTCACTCATACAAAGACCATATGACTCGTACATTGATCTGAGATTCAAAATGTCTCATACTGAGTCTAGATTTAATTGTATCTCTATTTGGACCTTTTCCCAATCTATGGTGCTCATTATAAAAATTAATTTGTTTTAGATCCTGAATGTCTCATACATTGAGTCAATTGGGAAATTTCTACCTCTGTTCTATTTATTCTAATCTTCACTCCAATAGATTCCAAATCATTTCCTTTGATCCTGAGGAATTATAAGTCTTCTAAAATCATAAAATATCATTTTTGAAAAAATAAAAACTTCTAAGTAATTAATATTTTCCATTAACATGAGTAGAAAAACATTATTCAACACATATAAGGGATAATACATTGATGAAATATTCCCAAAGTCTTCAATATGCAACACACACATTCCTTTGTTTGATAGATGTATAATTGTCACCAAACAATGAGTTCAAAATATAGTGACCCATGATTAACATAAAAGGATATTACATCAATTTTGATAAATATTAATCACATTACAAAATGAAATACCTTAGTAATGTAATTTTTGAGTGTATTTAAAATTTAGGGACACAATATTATAGTAAGGTGAAATATATTTCCCATATCACTTAAAGATATTCTCCTTTATTAATCCTACATAAAACCTTTCTTCATATCCTTGGGAATGGAAACATAATAAATCGGTAAGATATAAGAGTAAATAAAGTTAATACATAAGAATATCTAGAACATAATTGTACGAGAACCTTAGGATAAAATTTAAAGATCTTACCCTGCATATCAAATTTAAGAAACATGTGACATGGAATGAAGATTATTAGTCTATGAGACTAGATTCATAAGATAATTAAGAACATGAACCATGTGAGTTTATATAGTCATAATAAATATAATTGGGTGAAACACAAAAACATGTAATATCATTCACTATAACTCAAGGATCTTCACCCAAAAATTATAAATTCACTTCATGGGGACTACACCTACTGGGAGGGACACAAAAACATCCCCAGTCATAGAATTTTCCTGGTAATGAATCTAGTTTTCTCATATAACTATCGTGGATCGGGTTTCCACATCTTCCCATAGTGGATCAAGCTCATCAAATTGATTCCCATCATTATCATAGGAGATATAAATCGTTACCCAAAGCATTTGAGGGAGATATAAGTTGCATATATCTTTTAATGAAATCATACAAATGTGTGCCACATGTTCATAAATAATCATATCATAACCCACGAATTTAAATGGGTATCGTAAACATGTAATTATATAATAACCTGTGAAAAATAAACAAGTTTCATTATCATTTCATCAAATAATAACCCATGAAATGAATCATTTGTCATTAACATGTATCCCATGAAAGGGAAATGGATTTCAAAACCATCATTAAATCCAATCATATACTATTTAGAGAAATAATATCAATGTAATATTAGGACCATTTCATGATAAAGTCATGAGTAACACAAAAGATTTTATCTTCGATGTAAAATAATTTTGAAATATATGTTAAGAACATTTTTAAATGAAAATATCATATACTCTTTTATTTTTTAAAACATAAAAAAATTTATACCCATTTCCCTGGAAATGATCTTGAAACCATAAAAATAATAATAAAATTTTTTTTAAAAGACTTTTCCTTATAAACATATAAATAAACATGAAAAAAAATTTAAAACCATTTTCCATGAAAATATTTAAAATATGCATGTAAAAAAAATTAAAACTTTTTTATTTGAATATAGTTTAAAAAAATATAAAAGAGTGTATGAGATCATTGAAATCATTTTCTTTGAAAACAATATTTTTAAATACATATAAATGGGGATTTAAAATCATTTAAAGAACTTTTTAAATAGAAAACAATTTTTAAAACCCCTTTTTATTTAAAAACTATTTCAAATTTGTAATGATTTATTGAATATTAGGAAAAAATTTCTTAAAACAAATATCCCTGAAAAATTAAAAATCAAGCATAATGGAAAAGATTTTCATGATGGTGGGTATGTCCGTACATGCTGAACATTCCTTTTACATGTCAAAAGATTAGAATGGTGCCTTGATCAATAAATAAAAAGAAGATTACTTTTAAAAAAATATTTTAAAAACATAATACCTAGATAAAAATGTAATTAAATATTTTGATAATAGTAAAACATTTTTGAAATTTTTTTTATAAAACAATATTAAGAAAGAATACAAATTTTCAACTGGATGGAGAAATAAAGTAATATTTTTGTAATTGTTTTTTGATAAATTATCATAAGAACCAAGGTGTCTAAAAATTGCACCATTACAATCATATACCATTCATAACTTATAGGTAAAAAAATTAATGAGTGTTATTGAGGTATGGATCATAATATTTCACCAATGGAAGAATAATCCTAAAAAATGTTGATAAATGATGAGATTGTAATAAAAAATAGTTACCATTTTTGTAACATTGAATCATTGTAAAAATGAAAAAATAACATTAATATTTTCATAAAATATCATGAAATATGGATATTAATGATATAAAAAATCAAAGGTAGTATATACACCTCATAGAAAAATAAAACATCATATTATGACATGTGTCTCAAAGAAGACAAATTGTGACATAATCACATTACCGATATGGTAACTTTTAAAACATAGAACCCATAAAAAATATCATAACATGGATATTTAAATAAGAATAAATTTAATTATAATAATCATATGATATATCCATGGTCAGTATATACACCACACAAAATAAACGTATGGCAAATAAAGGCATCTATCTCACAAAATATAAGATGTGAGATGAGAAAACCCTTACCTTAGGTCTTGACATTATTTGTACACATTCAAAACTGATTTATAATAAATATAATTATATTATAAATATACCATGTAACGATATAAAAATATATCATACCATATATGAATCACTTATGAATTTATATTTCCTTTTAATTAATAATTCCATGTTAAGGCAATGTTTCTCGTAATAACAACATTGTTTATCATGCGTGTTTTGACTTGTTATTATTGATCCTATTAATTAGGTAATATTTTTTATTTTAATAAATTCAATCATGATATATATATATATATAATGTTCACTATATAAATATTTATAATAATATATATAATATATATATATATATATGAAATTTAATACACCGGTCATGGAGATGGTAGGTCGTACGTATACAAGAACAATGATTCCAGTTTCATATAAAATTGAAATAACATTAAGTTAAATATATGTAATATAAAATTTTTATATTATTAAATTATAATTATTATGTCATATATATCATCTATTTTTACTAATCTTATCCTTACTACATTCCATGTAGATAGTGAATGAATAACATTGCTTTGAGGAGGTGGTAGTCCACATGTCCACAAATGAATGAATAATGTTTTGTTTTATATAATAATTAAAAAAGAATACATAAATCATAAATATAATATTTATCATATTAAAATATAGTTTCCATCATAATTACGAACCATGAGAGTTGGTAAATGTATAAATGAACAACATAATTTTGTGAGATGATATTTCATCGTACATATGAACGGTATGTTCGTTACACATTAGATCGAAGTGTGAGTATGTTTAGTTAGAAACCATAGAATACGAAACCCAAATATATTTAGGATAAAAATTTTATTATATAATCATGGAATAAAAATATTTTAGGGTTGGATAATGGAAATGAAATAAAGGATCTTTAGAAAGGATGTTACATCTTTTTCGGGTAACTCCCCTTGGTTTCACCAAAGGGATTCCTAGGTTGGTTTTATACCAAAAGGGGGGAGTGTAGTATGAATTTATAGAAGTATGAAGATTAATTTATAATATATTGGGTGATCCTATGGGATTTGTAGGTGTGAATAATTGGGTGGGATGAGTTCCTTTTTATAATAGAGGGGGAGTGACATTCTTTTAAATGATTGAAAAGGGAATTCCACTCAAGTTTTCCCATTAAAAGTGGATATAATAATAATAAAAAACAATAAAATGGATTATAGAGTATAAATACGAATATAAAATAGATTTTTTACATCTTTATAGGTCATTTTGGGCATTAATATTAATGTTTAGTGCTTTATTTAGATATTTTTTCTCTTAATTGATGTTATTAATTTTAACAACATTCACTAATATTTTTGGTCAAAAACAAAGATGAAATTATTATAAATTATAAATTATTATGATTGAAAATATTTAATCCATTTGGGAAAATCAAATTAATATAATTTCAAGAAATTAATTTAAAGTTAATCTCACTGATGTGCCATGACGATGGGTTTCTAAGCAAAAAGGTCCAAAAGTTTGAAATGATCTTATATCTAATTTTTATGTAAAATTAAATTAAATTAAATAAACTGGTTTAAATAAAGTAATATTAATCTAATTAAACATTAGAAAAAACTACAATATAATTTAACTATATAAATAAATTAGATGAAAATGCTGTTTTGAATTAAAATTCAGTATTTATCGGTATTTCTGAAAAATTGATGCTTCTCAAAAAATACCTAAAAATAACCCAAAGTAAATTTTTATATTATTATTCCAAAAAAAATTTATTTTTTCAAATAAAAGTGTAAAAAATAATATTTAAAATGGGTTATCCATTTAAAGTTGGTAATATTAACTTTTATAAAAATATATCTTCTAATTCATAAAATTCAATTTATTCTTATCTTATACATATTAGACATATAGTTTGAGGATGAAAAATATTTATTGAATATATAATATATAAAATTTATTTAAAACATTAATTGAAATTGGATTTTTAATTTGTCGATATACCTTAAATAAGAGAATTTGTAAAATTCACCCATGATGAAATAGAACACATTATCAAAAAATCAAAAATCAGTTCTGGGTTAATTAGTATTGTCCAGTATATATTATCAATATCAATCATCTCTTTATCCAATCTAATCAAAATGTTCTCGTAATAATTGACACATTAAGGATTACATCCCCTTAATCAAAATACCATTATTTCATTAAATAACTTTTCTAGTTCATTAACAACAATCAATATTTTTTATCAAATCATTAAATGAAAACATATAGTTCATTATTTATATAACGTAATTCTTAAATTCTTATATATATACACTTCAATCATCCAACATTATTCTTATAACATTACTTAGGCTTCATCATCTTATCCAATAATATCCCTTTCATATAATATTAACCATGTCTTAAGCTTCCTTAACCTCAAACCAATCATTCTTCTTGTGTTTAATGTAAATAATACAAGAAAAAATCTCATACATTTCAAATGTTATTTGTGATCTCTTTATATTTAGCAGTATAACCAATACTCAAGGTCCTTACTGATTCTCTTTATGATATTTCAAAATAAGAAATTTATTATCATAATTTCTATACCTTCCACATCACAAATAATCAAAGGTATCCCAGTTACATCTAGTTTTTATTTTCTACTATAAATAGAAAAAATAGGGTGAGAAACACTTTCCATTTGATAAAACAACATAATCATGAAAAATTACTCATTGTATATCTAAATAATGACACATATTTATTTAACCTATGAAACATTATGTTTATCCTAGGTTATTCTTTGAAATATTCTATTTAAATACTTCTTGATGGTTCATAAAGTGTTTTTTAATTTCTAGAGAATATTCCATGGGAGTGTCAAAACTTGTGTATAGTAAGACCCATTATGATGCATGTTTTCCCAAGTGAATTTAAATAAATACGTTATTTTTATGGTTGTTAGACCTATGAACATATATTATAAATCCAAAAAAACTTGTAGTATCCCAACAAATATATATTTCTTGAAAACCACGCACTCAATCATTTACCAAGATTCCAGGATATTTTTATATTCCATAACTCATCGTTAAACTTATACATAGAGATATAAATATACATATACTTATAAATATTCTATGATATCTCACTAACGTTTTCTTATCCTAGTTTCCAAAGGATGAAAAAACCTTTACTTTGATACCAACTATAGTGACCCAGTCTTAACATTCAATTATATTACGTAGATTTTGGTGACTATTCTGCACATTACCGAAGTAAATATGGGAGGACCATAATAGTTTAGTTTCTTTGGGAACCTCAAACAAATTATTATATTTTGGTTTATGATCTTAAATAACTTCCTCAAATATCTTCTCCTTTAGTACTCCTTTTTAAAACCCTTCTTCATAACATTGGGAAATGACACATAAGAAAAGGCCAAACTCGAATGCTCTGTAAGAGTAAATAAAAGAAACATGTAAGCATAAAAAGAACCTAAGGGTACAAGAACATGAGTATAAAATTAAAATAGAATACCATGTACCATAATGATTAGAAATTAGAGACATGGAATAATGATTGGCATTTCATTCATCATGAATCATATATTAATTTACAACACGAACCATTTGAGCATATCATATGTTTCAAAAATAGAATTTTTAGAAAACAAATAAACATGTAATTGCATTCACAATAAGTCAATGATTGTTGAATAATACTTATCAGTGCACTTCATGGGGACTACACCAACTGGGTGAGATGCAACACTATCCCCAGTCGTTGTACATTCCTTATAAGGGATCATGTTTCCCCATCTTCCCAGAGTGGATCAGGCTTCCCCATCGTCCCATAGTGGATCAGGTTTCCCCATATTCCTATATGCGAATGTGTTTCCCTATTTTCCCATAGTACATCAAGCCTATAAACTTTATTCCCATCATTATCTATAAAGATATAAATGTTTACCCAACATATTGGGGGGAGATATTGGTCATATACATCTCATAATGAAATCATAGATACATATTCCATAAGATCCAAAGAAATCATATCATAACCCATGAAATTAAATGGGTATCATAAACATGTAATCATGTAATAACTTGTGGAGAATTATAGGTATTATATTAATTTCATCAAATAATATCTCATAAAAAAGTGTGTTCCACAAACATATTGCATATGAGAGAGAAATATGTTTAATTACAGTCATTCAATTAAAAAAAACTTCATAAAAACAATATTAATGTAATTGTTGGATCATTTCACTAAAAATTAATGAGTTACACCAACATATATCATCATAGATAGAAAATAATTTTTAAATATATTTTAACAAATTTCTCGAGGAAAATATCCTTCACACATTAAAATTTTTATTAAACATAATAAATTTCTAAGACCTTTTTTTGAAAATAGACTTGAAAAATTATTAATAATCTTGAAAAATATTGAAAATTTATTTCCTTAAAATTTATAAAAGAATATTGAATGAATTTTGAAACCCTTTTTCGTAGAAAACATTTAAAATACTCATGAAAACATTTTGGAAACATTTCTCTTTGAATATTCATTGAAAAAATCTAAAATAATTTTTGATATCATTTAAATCCTTTTCATTGAAGTTAAACATTTGAAAATATATAAAGGGAGCTTTGAAAATAATTTAAAATACATTTTAAACATGAAATAATTTTTGATAAACATTTTTATTTGAATCCCATTGTAAAATTTAAAAATCCAAAATATTAGGAAAATGCTTTTCTTTTTTAAAAATAACCAAGTAAACATACAATGTAATAATCAATGAAATGATGGGTGTGACAATGGGTGAATCAATGAAGGAGGATGAGAGAGACCCGTCGCGAACCACGACTGAACCCGCCGCCGCGAGGTGCGAACCCTAACCCAAATCCTCGCACTTTTGCTGAAGTTGTTGCTGGTAAATCATTTGAAAGATCTTCTGAACATGATGATGCTGTCCAGAACATTCAGATCAATCCAAAGACATATCTTCATTAATGTCAACTTCCCATTGCATTCTCAACCGATGAGATTAGCTTTCTTTCTTCGGATCTTCGTTATGTTCTGGTTGGTAAATTTCAAAATAGAAGGCCTTTACTAAAATTTCTTCGATTTTTGATTGGAAATCATCGGATTTATGAGATTTAAATTGGGTCTCCTCAATTCCTCTCACATTGTGATACGATTTGACTCTGTTGAGAGTTATTACAGACTTTGGGCTAAAAAAACATGGTCGTTTGGGGGTTGCCAAATGAGAATTCTTAAATGTACCCCTGACTTTGATCCTCTGGCTGAATCCCCGATTTTTCCAATATGGGTTGGATTTCCTGGATTTCCTTTACACTTATTTAAGAAAACTGATTTTTTTTATAACTCTTCACTCATTGGCTACCCTATGAGGCTTGATTATGCCACAAAAACTATCTCTAGGACCTTTGTTGCAAGAATATGTATTGATGTTGATGTCTCTCAACAATTGCCCTAGGATCGTTGGATACAAAGTGGTGACATTGGTTTTCCACAAGAGGTATATTATGAGACTGTACCTGACTACTACCATCTATGTTACAGGCTAGGGCATAATTCAAATAACTGTGGAAAAACTAATAGTTGTTCCAAACATTTAATATCAATATGGACCGAAAAGGATAAAGGAAGGCATGAAGTTTTGGTCGAGCCCTCTAAAGGTGTTTGCAAGGAAAGAGAAGATGAGGATAAAATGGGTTTAAATTCTCAAACACCTGAATGTCAGCTTTTAGATATTGTTCTGGATGTTCTTGATTTCACCCAACAACAAGAGCATCCTAAATATGAAAAGAATGAGATTGTTCTTTCAATCATGAATGGAGTTCCAATTTCTAAAAACATGGTGATTAGAAAAGGTATGAGGGTGAAAAATGAAGTTTTACAACATGATGTTGATCAACCTTACCATATGAATTCTGGTAAGATTCCCAATGTGGGGAATCGTTTCATTGGAAGGAACAAAAAAGGAAAAAATCATCGTGGACCCTGATGGATTCACCACCACAATTCCTATGAAGGATATGAAGCATAGATAGAATTCCATCCATGAGAGAACAATTATCACAAGATCATTTGCGGCTAAAAGCTCTTCCCTTGATATTCCTCCACAACCATTTCCTTCTGAACCCCTACCTGAATACTCACAATCCTCTGATTGTTCTGATGAGGATGCTCATTAATGTTGCTGAAGATTTCATCAACGATTAATTTTCTTATTTCAAGAGCATTGATTGAATATCTCTTTTCAATAATTGTTTCAACTATTGGATGTTCTCTACTTGGGCCTATGGATTTTTATCTTGCCTGGTTTTTTGGTTATTAATCACGAAATTTGTATGTTGCATTATCCCTGCCTGCCTTGAGTTTTGATTCATGTTCTGTTTTGCATGGAACTTATTTGGATGGAGCTACTGCTATGTGTTGGATCTTGTTTTATACTAAGTCTATCATCCATATTTTCTGGATTGGTCTGGCTGGTCTGCATTTTCTTCTTGGTTCTCAGTTTGTTTGCAGCTTTGGAGTTTGATCTTACTATTAGATTCTTTTCATTCTTGGTTCGAAGTTATTATGCATGTCATATTCCATGTTTGGTTCATATTTTAGCCTTTGAAGTGAATATCCTTGCTGGATGATCCCAGATGGAAGATACCTCTGCATTTTGAAGGAGCTAATTTGGGGTACTGGTTTTTGTTTGTTTGAGTTTCCATGTACCCTCCATAATTCCCTGCTGGAATAATCACATTACTCCTCGTGTTTTGTATTACAACTATTCATTTAATAAATTCCATTGATGACATGAGCTTGGAAACAAGTTCATGTCATCACTTTTCTAAAAAAATGGTTGGGACAGTGGGTAAGTCCATATATTATAAACATTCCTTTTGTACCGTAAACGTTTAGAAAAGTTACAGGATCGAAAAATTATATGAATATTCCTTTTAAAAATATTTTTTAAATGGTAATACATGGCTAAAAATTTCCTTTAAACATTATAAGATAATATTAAAACATTTTTCAAAATATTTTTAGAAAACATTGTATTTAAAGAACATATACTTCAGACATAAAGGAGAAATAATGTCATATTTTCATAAAATCATTTTTCTAATTATCTTAATTAGAAAAGAGTGAAAAAAATGGTTCCACTACAAGTATATGTCATGAATAAGCATGCTGTATTAAAATTCATGTTATTTATTGAGGGATTAATCATAACATTTCATCAATGGAATAATCATTACAAATAATATTGATAAGTAATGAGATCATAACATTAAATCATTACCACATTGGTCGCTTTGAACCATAACAAAATAGAATGAATAAAATTAAATAAAGCATAAAATATAATGAAAATATTTAGATTCATTATATAACATGTTAAAGGTATTATATAAATCTCATAGAAAAATATGTGTTCATTACATGGCACGTGTCTCAATGAAGTAAAATTATAATAGAATTACTTCACTTATTTGGTAACTTCTAAAACATATACCCCATGAAAGAAATACGATAAATTAGTGGTGAAAGTACACATAAATTTAAGAATAATAATCATAAAATATATCCACATATAGTATATACACCACAAAAAAATAAATGAATGGTGAATAAGGAATATATCTCATGGATATAATAAGTGAGATAAAAAAACCCTTACCCAAAGTCCTGAATTTCATTCAACACATTAATAAATATTCTATAATAAATATAATTATATTATAAATATACCATAGATACTTATTCCTATATATAGTATCATATATTATTCACTTATAACTTTATATTACCCATTTATTAAAAATTCAATGTTAATGTAATGTTTCGGGTAATAACCGCTTTATTTATCATACATGTTTTTAATTGTTATTATTGATGCACTTACATAGATATTGATTTACTTATTTACAAAATACAAAACATGATTTATATATTATATATATTCATTAGATAAATATTTATAATAACATATAAAATATAGATATATGAAAGGTAATACACCGTTCATGGAGATGGTAGGTTGTACATACACAAAAATGATGTTTCTATTCTTTTTCGTATTAAAATAAAACTATGTGAAATTTATGTGTATATACATATATAATATTTTTCATATAGAATTATTATGTCATATATATCATAAAATGTAACTAAAACCATTCTTAAAACATTCCATGTAGAGTGTGAACAAATCACATCGCTTTGTGGAGATGGTAGTCCACAAATCCACAAACGAAGTTATCATATTTGCACAAAATAGAAAGAATTGAGTTAGGTTTTATATAATAATTAAATAAGTGTAATGAAATCATAAAAATTCACATATATCATATAAAAGTAGAGTTTCAATAATAATTTTTAACCATGATAGGTGGTAAAGGGAAAACAAACAACATTGTTTCGGGAGTCTGTAGTTCACCATTCATTGAATGATAAGTTTGTTACCCATTAGATGGATGTGTGTGTAAGTGAAGTTAAAAAAAATAGACTAAAAATGTATCAATATATTGACGATACTTAGGTTATTATATAATAATTTAATAATAATACTTGAGGGGGTGGAAAATGAAAAATAAAAGAAATGAGCTTAAAAAAGGATGTTACATCTTTTTTGGTAACTTGTCCTGGATTGCACCAAAGGGATACGGTGGATGGATTTCTTCCCAAATAAAGGCTTATTGAATAAATTTAAGGACATTTGGAGAATACGTTAGTCGATTTTGGGTGATAAAAAGTGAATGATTGGTGTTAATAATTGGAATAGATTAGTGCCTTCTTATAGTGGAGGAGGAGTAACCATCCTGTAAATTTTTTAAGATGGAATTCCACCCATGTTTTTTTTCATGAAACGTGGATACAATAATGTAAAAAGGAATGATAAAATGGAGGACAAGTTATAAATATGAACATCCAATGTACTTTTGACAATTTTATAGGTCATTTTGGGACAAATGTTTAAGGTTTACTCCTTTGAGAATATAACTTTTATCTTAATCACTACAATTAATTATAATCACATCCAATAATATTAATGGTCAAAAAATAAGTTAAACATATTATAAATTATAAATTATGAAGAATCAAAATATTTAATCCATTTTATAAAATTTAAATCATATAATTGGTATAAATTAATTTAAAATTAACCCCATATATGTACCACGATGGTAGGGTTTAAAGTGAAAAGGTCCAAAAGATTGAAATGTTTGTATATACAATTTAAGTGTTTAATTTGTTCCAATGAACTAAATTGGTTTAATTGAAGTAAAATTTATCAAATTTACCTTCCAAAAAAACTAAAATACAGTGTAACTATAAAAATAGATTACATAAAAAGTAGTTTTTAATTAAATTTCAGGGTTTTTCACTATTTATCAAAAATGAAACATCTTAGAAAATTACAAAAAAAATGAAATAAAGTAAGTTATTATATTCATATTGAAAAAATGAAGTTTATATTTTAAAAGAAAAATTATAAAAGTGTCTTGAATAATATTTAAAATTTGTTCTCTATTATATGGTGGTAAAATTACATTTTAGAAAAATATATATTTTTATTCATAAAATTGGATTATTTCTTATCATATACCTATAAAATAAATTGAATGAATACATAATATATTGATTGAATATATAATATATAAATGTTATTAAAAACATTAATAAAAAGAGGATTTTTAAATTTATTGAAATAAAAATGTGTTTGTATGAATAAAAATTGTTTTCTTAGAAAAGTAATTTATTTATTTTCAAATAGTTATTACATTCAATTATACAAATTGATAACCAAAGTATCAATATTATATACATGTGTACATAATATATTAAAATTTTAGTTAATATTACTCATTACTTCCATTCCAACCTCTATGTTATTTTCTATAATAATATTTAAATAATATTATTAATATTATCTTGTAGTTCAAAAAAACTCAACCTTGCATGTAACTCAAGATATATAAGGGACGTAGAATTTTGTTTAATACAAGAAAAAAGTGTTTTAAATACCTAAAGCTAATATAAGTGTTCGTTGTAATGTAATCTTGGCTTTTGGTTGTATATTATGCAAGTCCCTCATAGTTCTTTCATACAATAGAAGCTATATTTAATGTTGCATGAAATGTAAAATATAAAAATGATTAAATTAATTTTATGAAAATATTTTAAAAAATCTGAAGGTGTTACACACACAGGGTTCATATTGAAAATAAACTAATCCCATCTTTATAGATTCATTTTTTTAATTCAAATCATCAATCAAACATTCCATTATTATTAATGAGTATATTAAAAATTATTACAGATTATCCTTCAAATCATGATAAACAATTTTCCTCCCAACTTGTGTAATGCGCTCTTATATAAATAAATGCATAAATTTTTTTATAGAAAAAATATGATAGTATTCATGAAACATATACTTCAGTCATATTGTTATTGAAATTTCTTCCACTTACTCTTTTTCTTATTCAACATTTTATTCCTCTAATTTCTACCTAATTTAGTACACATCCATATACAAACAATATCTCCCCACTACTCTATATATAATCCTAATATGAATTCTAGATTAAAATTTTAATTAGTAACTCCCAATTCAACCATTACCACTTCTTATAAGGCGATTAGATATATTAAATCCTTACAGAAACCCATGGGTATGAATTCGGGGCTTAATGATTCAAGTTAGAGTGGCCCATGAATCACCAAGTGAAACACATCTATAAACAAATTTAATTATATATTTATGTCTTCATAAAATCATGCTACTAAACAATAAATTATTATCCTCACATTCATAACATACCCAATAGATTCATAGTTTGTCCAATTATATATTCTCTAATAACTCAAAAATAATTAGCTTGACTGTGATGTGATCAGTTAATTTATACGATGATATATTAAACCATAAACACTAGAAACACACATTATTATCATGTATTGATTACCCTTGTGTGATCTGATTCCCCCTGAATAATGGACTCTTACCCAATTCACTAATTGTTCTTATCTAGGTCCATTGTAGCATGAGAAATTACACAATGGAATGACATCATAGATCTTCTGATATAAATTACCAATAATTTCTCTTTTCCTCCTCACTACAACATGTTAATGTATTCAATGATGCAACTAGTAACCATTACAACATGATATTAATATCATCAAATACTAATACAAGAATTTATATATTTATAAAATATATCTCGGTGAGAGAAATTCCATTGTGGAATAATTCGATCTATCATACAATACGTTTCATCATTATCATTGTTCTTCTATTATGATCTTGTTTAAATTATTAAAAATTCACTAGAACTCCAACTTCATAATTGTAAACTCCTACATTGTATTCCAAACTCCCAAATAGGATTCACCACAAATGAAGTTACATTGTTCAATTGAGAATAAAAGTGATTAATTATTGATAAACTATGTTAATATATTGAATAAAAGAGTACAATTATCACATTTAATTCACAAAAACAAACTACCCTTTGTATAAACAATTTAGTGCTTGGGAAACAATCTTATCCAACTCCAAAAAACTATATCAACACATAAGTCACTAAGATATCCTTCATTTTGGTCTCAATGATCTCTCCCTTTGGATTTTTTTATCTAACATGAAATTAAAAAACAATAATATCCATTGAAATATTTTATAAAAATGAACATAATGAACCCTTTAAAGTTAATAATTAATCATCATTCAATCAATCCAGTACAATGTGAGTAAATTTGAAATTGTAAACATAAATATTAATAATAATCCCAATGGTTTCCATTAGGATAATCCCATACACTTCTCTCACAACTTATTTCACAACTCTCCCATTCACAATTTAATAAAAACTATCCCTTCATCTTCCAAACACGACCTTCCAATAAACATTCTCAATAAAAATAATTAGAGTAGTTCACACACTCCCTGAATTCACTATTAACACCTTTTAAAAAAATATTCCTAAGAATAATCTCCCCCTTAATGAAAAACATACTCTTCAAATTTATATTATTTTACTAGCCATCTGAAAAAAATTCAACAATAATAAGATAGGAGGAATAATCACCATATCATATCCATGAATGGGTTAAGGTTGAACTCCCATCCTCAACCTATTTTTTGAAATGCATTATTTGAAAAGGGACTAGTAAACACATCTTTCATTTTCACTATGGTTGGAACATAATTTATCTTCAAAACTCTCTACTAGACTAACTGTTTTATAATAATACAATTCATATAAATTTTCGTGGATAGATGATGTTGAACCATATTTTTATATTTATAAACAGAACATCGATTATAAAACATCATGAGACGAGTTAACTTTACATCCATTACAATATTTATAAACACATATTTATCAACATAAATTGGACTATCACTTGAGTAAGAGAAATAAAACAACCCCTCGGTAGTAATTGATTTTATTGAACTCTATATCTTTGAGTTATATTCCCCACAATTCTCCCCATGAATGAAAACTCTATCAGATATTGATATTTTATTATCCACATTTATATCCAAATAAAAAAATGAATATGGAAAGATATTGATCCTTTAATTTATATAATATTTTAAACAATAGTTTCTTATACAATTTATGTGATTAAGAAACCTATTTTTTATAAAAATATGTGTTTCTTTTTAGATCATTTTGAAATCCATCATAATGTGTAACAATATTCACAATATCTAGTTGTGATGAAGATAAATATAGAAAACATCCAATACATTTTATTAACGATCTTTTGAAAAAATCCTTTACATATTAATAACATAATATCACTATTCCCATTAAAATTGGGGTTTAAACACACTTTGATTTTTCTATTCCAAAATTCATTAAATGTTTTGTAGTACACTACTGTTGATAATGAAAAACACGATCCATCATTTGAGAAATTTGTAAAACCAGAAAATAATTCTTCAATCTACATATAGACATCTCAAAAATCATCTTCATCTTCAAATAAAACACCTCAAAAACAATTTCTTAATTTCTAGAATGTATAATAACTTCTACATAGAAATTAAAAATTAAACATACCTCATTAACTTCTTTGAAGTAGAAGTTTCTGTAAAATTTTACTATCATGAGTAATAGTTACTTCAAGAAAGTGTCTATCTATTATTACTATTATCGTTGGGTTTATTTTTACTCATATAGATACTTTTTAAAATTCTATGAATATATTTTATCCTCCCCATGAAATTTTCCATTAGGCCACTCAATATACATTTCCTCTCCCAAATCACCATGGAAGAACGATGGCTTGATATCTATTTGAAAGATCATGTATTATATTTTTATAGTAATGAGCCTAATATTATCAAGAATGTTTTTTAAATTTCCCATAAAAATAAATTCTATCAAACTATGAATAGCCTTTACTCATGAGTCTTTCATTATTTTCCATCATGGCTAGGTTTTTATTTACATTTTTTTAAACACCCACTTTGCTCTTATAAAATTACTTGTTTATGGATTAGATACTAATTCCCTTGTATCATAATTTCTTATATTATAAATCTAAAAAATTATTTAATTGATCAATATTTTATGATCTAACTCCTCTTTTGTATATTCTTTTCAACATTAGAATATAAATAGTATGTGTTTTTTGTCAAAAAGATTTATTAGTATGAATTTTATTTCCATAATGACCAATGATATTTTAGACATAAAAATTATTTTTCTTCCTTTTATAAGTTACATAAAATTTATAATCTTAGCTTGAAATAAATTAATAATAATTTTCAATATTTTGATCTTTTAAATTCTCATTATTTTTTGAAAATTCCTCACAATTCTGAATAAATTATTCTTCATTATCTTCACTTATATTTTCTTTCTTATTGGGTAACCTCATTAATTTATTATTATAAACCCATAAAATCAAAATTATAAATAATATTTTTTATCTATATATTATAATTATTATATCCTCTTGGATTTTGTGGATAACCAAAGGAGATACATTTAAGTCATCTTTTATTCAATTTGTCTATGTTTTCACGTTTTCCCTGGATAATACATGGGTATCCAAATATATTAATTTATTTAAATATCAATGTATTATTATGATAAATATCATATATTTATTATCTATTTTTTGATAAAAATGGAGTTGAATTTAAACTATTATTAAAATACCTTTCCTTCCAAAAACACTAGAACTATCATAATCCGTTAAAATAGAGTGGTAATTTTTCATTAAAGATAAATTATTCCTTCTAGAAACACCATTTTGTTATGGGGTATATGAATTATTTAAGTCATTGTTAATTTATTTCGTTTCTAGATATTATTTACATTTTAAACTTATATATTTAGCTATGTTCTTCATCTATATACTCTTCAGAGAAAACTACACTTCTTTTCTGTACTTTTTTAAAACTTCTCCCAAGAAATTAAAATATGTAGACTTATAATTCATGTATATAATATGAGGGAATTAATTAATAACAGAAATATAATACTTTTCTTCATTGGTTTATTTTTTTATTTGACCACAATCTTCAATGTGAATGATATATAATGTGTGAGATGTTTAAATCCCCACATCCCAGTGAGAATAAATAATAATATTATCATTTTACTATATAAAGAACATAGAATTTTTCCCCCATTAGAATCATAACATCAAAGAAATTAATTATTTAGGTAATATTTTTTTTTCTTTGATTAGTGTGGAAAATTATTCAATGAGACAACTAATTTTCTTCCACTGTGATCAATTAACATAAGAATTTTAGTATCACAAACATGAAAAAATATCCCCTATTTACATTCCACTCATTAAAAAAATCCATATTTCAATATCTTCACAAATTAGTAAAACATAAGTCTAATTCCTTAATAAAAGTTAATACAAAATTACTAAGTTCGGTTTTTTATTTATCACCAATTAAATTTTTCTTCTATTTTAGCTCATCCTTTATAATAATAACAAAAAAACCTATTTTATTTTGAAACTTGTAATTTAACTAGGTTATTGATAATTCAATGAGCTTCTCAGCATATTTCCAGATCATAAAATACATTATCATTAATTTTGAGAATTAAATATCAACGATATTTGACATTTCTTTTGATATTCTTTGAATTTAACATAAAAAACTAATGCATTCTCTTTTTCCTTCAATTGATTATTTTTAAAATCCTGAGTATTATTATTCAATGTTAGATTGGGTTTTATAATAGTCAAATTGTCATCAGTTAAGTTACATTGTTGGTCCCATATTTAATAAAATTCATCTCATTTTTTATACATATTTTTAATTTGTGGTCCCAAATTTTTAGATTGTTTATGAACTTTTGTTATTTCAGTGGATTTAATACCATACAAACGCTACATCTCATATCCTTTAGTAACAAAACAATATTTTTAATTTAAACTTTATATCGTTTTCATGTTCTAAAATCCTCTATAATTCTTGTAGTATCCATATAATGAATACTTTTCAGTGAACACTTCCTTCATTCCAGATGTAGAGTCAAGATTTTATTCTAGTTTTATCCAACAACCAAGGATGCTTTTTTCAAAATAAAAATATAGTAAAATCCCAAAACATTTTTGAATATTCCAACCTTATTTACATTTTTATTTAGATATAATTTTTTATTATTTTTTACCTTTATATTATAACTCATAGAATTCCAATATATCTAATAATTATCTTCCATCTAAACAAATTTAACTTTATCTATCACTGTCATTGAATTAGTAACATCAACTTTCTTCTTCATTTATATTTATCCAACATAGTGAATATAATTAAAAAATTATATGTTTTACCTTTTAATTTTATTCTCTACTTAAAATATTTTATATTGAATAACTTTTAGTTATTTATTTTTTTATTTGGTCTTCCATTCCATTTTTAATTTATAATTATTTTATTAAATGAGTTACTTATTCATGTTCTAAATGTCATTTATATACATTGAATCATTTTTTAGAATGTATGATTTATTTCTTTCATGATTCGTAACTATTTTTATTTATATAATCATTATCAATCTCTAATTTCAAAATCATTTAAAATAATTCCTTAAGTCATCAATTAAGATTGTGATAAATTTGTATTTATTTTCTGCTCCTATCATGGCTCGCTAATCAGTAATAATATCTATTTTATTCACATATTCATTTCTTATATTTAATACATATTCACTAGAAGTATCAGCCTTTTCATTATCCTCAATATTATCATCATCATTATCATACTTGGATAAAATATTTCTCCATTTGATATTTTTTAAAATATTACATTTACCTTTTGAATAAAACCTGTAATTTTCAAATCATGATGATTATTTCATTGTATAATTCCTTTGATTATCATACTCATCCTTAAAATATTCATCCCTGTTAAAAATTTCAAAATTTACAATTAAATTTATAATAAATTAATAATTAATGAAATTTATAAGTAGCTTTCTTACATACTTCCCTTTTCCTCATATCAAAATTCATGAAATAAATGACAAGAATTTTTAAAATATCATTTCTATATCCTCTAACTACTCAAAACATTCTTCTTTGATAACAAATTATTTAATGAGATTATCTTTTTTCAAAACTATAGAGGAAATTTCATTATCATATAAATGTTCATCTTGAAAACACAATCTTTCCCCATATGAAAATATATTAAAGTGATATACAAGTAATCCAATAGAAGTGTATACATATCACGGTCTTCTATTTCTAAAACTCTTGTTTCAAATATAACTGATTATATATATATAAATTCTGAAGAACCATAACAACTCTTAGTGGTGCTCATTACTTTTTTGAAACTAGTAAAAAAGGTCATAAGCCATTTTATAATCATACATCTTCAGTTATTTATATTTAAATTATAAAATTTTAAAGTTGGTTTTATTCACATTCATGTTTCCTTCATAAATATTTTCCAATTTATCCCAAATGCATTTTTTTATCTTAATACATTTAAATGTAATAACATTATTTTTAACAGATATAACAAGATGAAAATATGAGAATGACCATAATTCACTATATTATTTATACCATCGAAATTTATTTTAGTTATCTCAACATTAGGGGTAAATTATATCTATAATATCCTCCAAAACATCCAAACTAATTGATAAAAGTTATTATTACATATGATATTTATATATATGATAATTATACACATATAAAGTGGTAATCCTATTAATATTGACTAAATTTATGTGATCTAGACTTTAAATAATCAATATTCTTCAAAGGGAACCTAGTGGAACTAGTATAAATTGAATGTTTCATAAGAATAATGGGAATTATTTGGTGGGGGTGAGTTAGAGAATTTAATTCCCAATTTTACATATTTTTTATTAAAAAAACCTTTAACACTTGTTATAGTGAAAAAACTAATTTTTTTAAGAAACAATTAAAATTCAAGGAACATAAATAATAAGAATAACTGATTTTTATATGTTCCAGTACTCAAAATGAGTATCTATATACTCGGAATGTTCCAATGAAACCAAGGATAAATTATTCTAATAGAATCACCTTGTGGATTATAAATGATCAAGGATTATCATTAATACCATGAAACCCAATGTGACTCTTGAATTTTCTAATACGATCTCACAACAATGATGATACACAATCTAAGATAGAAATAACATGATTCATTACTAAAATTAAACTTCCATCCTGTAACTATAGTGATTTATTCTTATTTATTTTCATTTTTCTATTCCTATTATTTTTCATCTTTCTTTATGATCCACGATATTTACATATATGAAATCCTTTTCCACTCAACCTATAGTCACAAACTGATTCTAATTAGAGTTATATTTACTTTAACCATTACTAGTTCAATTAAAGACATCATATCTATCCAATAATTGTATCCACCATTGTATATTATATAGAAAATTAAAGGATAATGTAGGTGAATCCCTTATGTATTATTTTATCCAAATAAGAAATCAAATGGAGTAATAAATTTAACCATCATCATGAAATTCTGCTAAATATTATGATATTTTCATCACAATCATGATGAAACTAAAAACATCACGATATATGAAAATGTTTTCTTATTCAATATACCACATATACTTGTATTAATAAAGAATAATTGATTCATCTATGGATTGATCTATTGTACCATGAATTCATAATATTCAGATAATTCACACAGCCTAATCACCATGGTTTGATCTAAATCTCTTCAAAATGAACATATGTCATCATAGGGAATGTCTTCCTTCCTAAACAACTTGTTTTTCTCAACCGTGTATATTACATGATGAGAACATACACTATGGAGTGACATCCAAGAATAATTAATCTATAATTTCCATAATTTTTCATGTACTTCTCATTTTAACATGATATTGAATGACATCGTGTATTTAGAAACCACTGTGTTGAGATATCCATTTCATTAAATATTAGTTCAAGAAACATCATATTATAATATAAATAAAGATGTGTGAAATATTATCTTTTATTTATGTCAACCAGTTTACCACATTTTTTAGTATGATCACTATCCATGTAGTATGACATTGTTTTTAAAAACATAACTCCTCGATAAATCCACCATATCAATTCTAAACTCATTTATGCTATTCCAAACAAAAAAATAAACTTCACTTTACAAGAATCGACATGGATAACCATTGTTTAAATGTGATTAATTATTTAATAATTGTGTCAATATGTTAACAAAAAAATAAAACAAAATTAAAATCCCCTTCACTTTAACTTCACTTAATCAAATCATCATTTTATAAAGACCCAAGTGCTAGGGAATCAATATTCTTTCAGAAAACTCCCCTAATACAATGGTGAAGATAATATAATTTATCTTAGTATAAATAAATATTTCAAACCCATAATTACATTAATTAGTGATTTATTCTTTCAATAAGAGGTGTCAAGAACCCCTTCAAGAAAACATAAACAAATTTTCAATGAATTATTAATTGAAATCATGTTTCAATTTATACTATTTAAAATAGTTTAAAAGAATTATTTTAAATCAGGAATAATAATAAAGTAATTTTCTTAAATAAATATTATAAATTATTTTCCTATATTTTTCAATGTATCATTTTTATAAAATAACCCCAAATAATATGAAATATTATAAAAAATGGCAAAATATTTCTAATCTTTAAGATATTATATTTCTTAAGGATGTCTCATTCCCTTTAAAGGTGATTCCATGTGATATAGGTTATAAGAGTTTTATTGATACTATTATTTTGATTATGTGATTAGTTTTACGTAATATCATTTATGGTTGGTTTTATATAGTTGTTTGTTTAATGTTTGTGGTATTGATGTAGATGATAGTATACTATTATTTGTATATAAAATGGGTAATTCATCATATAACTTGTATTTCATTATGATTATTAATTTTTTATGATGTATATATGCTATTTTCATAATATCTAATGTGGTTTTTTACGAATAGGTTTTGTGGGATCATTATCCTGTATGTTAAAGGATTGATTCAAAAGCTTCTCGGACATACACGGATACCTTATATATGTTTCAGTGATTGTGATTAACAATAATCAATGGGTCCTTTTTTTCTTGGATATTATGAACTATATAGAAGAATATATTTATTTATTTTTGAGAATTAAATATTTCTCTCATTTAGTTTCGTATATAGAGCATCCATATAGTGGTGGATTATTCATCTACAATATTAATATGTTGTTAATGTTTTGTTGATTTTTTTACATTGGATGTTCAATCATAGTTATATTTTTAATCTACTGGGGTATAAGAGAAGAAGGAGTTTAATATTATTTAATAGTAAATATATAATTTCACTATTATAAAAACACATTTTATATCGGTTATTTTTGGGTTTTAACATGGTTGTCTACCAAAAATAAATATTTTCAATGTTGTACATTTTTCTAAATCGAACTATATAAACCAAGTGAGAAACACATTTCAAAATTAATTATTGTAGTAACCAATTCCAAATTCTCAACCAACAATGCTTTCTATGTGAGTCATTATGATAACCAATTCCAAAATCTTGACCAAAATATCATTCAACATCGGTTATTATGATAACGAGCGTCAAAATAATCCTTCCCAATCAATTATATTAATAACTGATGTAAAAAGGATTATTTTTTTAATATTTCAAATTAAATTACATAATTGGAAAAATAAGGCCCGATGATCTAGAAATTTTATAAAAAAAGAAGAAAATAAAACTGAACATAAAGTCTTGACTTAATGTTCTACTGAGTTATGTTGTCTTTTGAATGTATATGGTGTTTTTGATATCAAGTATATTTTTAGGAAATAACTAATGTGAGAATATTATGTGTTATTAGGAAGGATTTTTATCCTTTGGAAAGAGAAGCTCATATGAAAACTTCACCATATCCACATGATTAGAGGAATAATTCTTCAAAAAATGAAAAATAAAAATAAAAATAAAAAATATTGAGGAAATGAATAAAATAATGGAAAATGAAGAGATTAAAATGTTCAATAACATGTTTAAATTTTAAATGAAAAATTTCTTGAAAAATTGTTTCTATGAGATTTTTTTATAAATTAGTTTTAATAAAAATGACATTAAATCAAATATTTTGACATTAGTTTTAATAAAACCTATGTTAATAAAAGTGTTTTTACGACATTTTTTATATAACTAACATAGAAACCCTTCCCAAAGGTATTTCCACATTAGTTTATTTATAAAATGATGTGGAAATCCCATAAATAATGCTTTTTCTATAAGTTATTTTTTAAACAGATGTTAAAACCCCAACATGAATGTTATTTTTAAACTAGTGTTTACAAGAATTTAGTTTTTGGTTTATATACTTATTATGGTATTTTCCAAAATTCATTGTATAAAAAGATTTAATAACATTATTTTTTTAGATGGCTTTATTCTTATAGATCTTGTATCACGTTATTAATTTCTCATTGAATAACATCACAAAGGTAATGATGAAATGTTAGGTAATTAAAATGACCCTATCCAAAACATATGTGGTTGTAGAGGAGGTTTATTAATGTACTCTATGAAGTGACAATACAAAATAAATATATATGTCATGACCCAACACACAAGGGCCTTCCTAGCTAGTGGAAAGCTAAGTTTGACCCCCAAAATCCTGCATCTAATAGGATAGAGGATAAAATATAGTAATGAGTAGTCATATAACATAAATGGGAGGCCTTCTACTAAATTATCTATTCACAAGCACAAATAACATTCTATATGATGCAGTGTAGAGATAAAAAGAGAGGGTGAACATCTATAGTGTAAAACATGCATTAAAAACCCACTAGAAAAACATGAAATTACAATAGTGTACATGAATGATAAAATGGAAAAAATAAAATCCAACTATAACTGATAAATCATCCAACCTACTTTGTAAGAGGGGATTATTTTCAAATAAAACACCTATTACACACCACAACCTATCTAGCTCACTATTTTCGGCCTGCTCTTTGTCCTCATAAGAGTTTTTCAAAATTCTTATCCTCTATATAAAAAAATTCATGTGTGGGAGAATCACATGGAAGGGTGAGTATAGCAATAACAAGTAGAAACACCAAAACCAAAAATAAAGGGATAAACTGAAAGGGGTCATTCCATTAAACCTATAAATATGAGAGTATGAATTACCCAAGGGAGTGAGAAAAGGAAAATTCTATCTCCAAATATCTTAAATGAATGATGAGTTACCTTAAAAGAATCATGGTATATAAAAATTGTTAGAGAACATATCAACCAAAACAAACAAAAATACTCATGATGGAGACCAAACCATAATGAGGCCTCAACCACAATATTTTACTCAATGATCAAGAAAATTCTCTTCCCTTGGAACTCAATATATGAAACATTCCTTCCATTATGGTATTCAATTGAGAGATCTATCTTATTAGGTATCACTACCCAAGTGATGTCTATATGAGGAGTCATTATCATTGGTCTTTCCATAAATAAGCCGTAATGGAACTCATTATCTCTCGATACATAGATAATGTATAACACCCATGGATCAAGGGGGATACTAAAAAACATAATTGAACTCTAAATATATCAAAACATAGATATGGAAACACACCTATGATCACTAGGGGACAACAAATTCCCTAACTGAAACTCTTTATATCATCACAATCAATCAAGGGATCACACCTAGGACCACTAGGGGACACTGTAAACCCAACATGATATGACCCACTAAGTAAGATATCATATACATGATGATACAGTGAACCCTATTGGATTTATCTACTATATAATGGATCTAAAATCTATCTATATTCGTCATGATGATACTACGAACATCACCTAGGGAAAACAATACGATAAAAGTTCCCACCCTAAACGTTCTAGTTGGATTCAACAAACTCATTATGAATGAATCACATAGAGGGGATAAAAATCCTAATATATGGATGTATTTCCACATTGTAACCTTAGTGGGATTGACTAAGGAAACCCATCCAATAGATACTGGTCTGTGCATCACTAAAAAATGTGTCCCTCTAGCACCACATCATGTCTCATATTTAGTGCCCAAATAGGGTCCACCATCATGATCTATCTTAAAAACCACTTAAGATAAGCTACTTTAAGGCCCCAACCTAACTCTAAAAGATTGAGATACAAGAGAAGGAATTCATTGAGGGTAGTAAATCATGTATCCTTATAGGGTACATCGCATGTCTTATGAGGAAAAACCCTTGGTGTGACCCCTAATGCCACTGAGTGTGTAAATGAAAAGTACATTGTGTGAACTAGGGTTCATATGGTTTGTGAAATCACCTAGAAACCTGGGAATGTCTTCACCTACATATGGGTCGAATGGCCATGTGACTATGGATGGTGTGTACATGGAGTACACTGTTTGTCTTGACCACATTAGATATGGTTGTATCCTTCGACCCATGCTCGTGGTCATCAACCTATGCCGGTGTACTACACATCATGCCCATGTACCTGGACATGTCACTTAGAACATGTACACCTAGCGACTAGTTGTGAACTTCAACACAACCAAATCCCATTCCATGAAATTTCTTCCCATTTCCTCAACCATGTGGACAATCCTCACATAACAGTGGGCACCTCTAGTACACAATATATAGTTCCCAAAAATCATTCTTCCATGAATGGTTAGAACACATGGTGTGAGCTCTAATAATATACACCATCTGATCAATATTTATTTATGGTAAATCTATTTGAACCTCATAAAACCCCATTTTCAACTAATTACTCAGAAATAAACATATGGGGGATCCTTAGATGTCATAAAATGGCTATAAAACATTTAATAAATTCATATACATGGACATGATGTAAAACTCAAAATACACCTACCACATGGAAAAAAATATTCTAGTCTAGATCAATGCCTCGAAGCCTCTTTACCAATATCAGTGGGCGATCAACCTCAATAATGATGTTCAGTGGTTCCTCCTCTCTATAGATCCTCCTTGATTAATCCATCGTTCAAGGCGAGCCATTTATCTCTCTCATGAATGGATCCCAAAGGTGGAAGTGGGTATTCTATATCCTTATTAATTAATTAGATTTAAATCTAATTATTTATTAGATCCCCCAACATTCACCCTCCATTGAATGCCTTGTTCCAACCAATTTTATATCATACTTATTGTAAAACCTATATTTTGGATAAAATGGTTTTCACAAATTTTTGATCCGAGACATTGTTCAAGATTTTATCCATTATTTAAAAAATCTATGTGTGTATGTTATTGAATATATTTAATATTTTTAACATCACCAAACCAAGGGTCTAACTGACTCATAATTTCATGTTCTCTCTATTCCGAACTCTAAAAACATTCTTTAAAATATTCCAAACTTTTACATAGAAAATATATAGTTATTAAACTCTCACCTGTGCCCATCTAGCAGATAGTAAGCTGATCATGGAAACCCCAATCCCATATCTAGTAAGCATGGGGTGGCATCTAGAACTGTGTAGGAATATCAATAAAATGGGAGTCTTTATCTAAATGTACCTGTATGTACATATAGACAAAACTATATCCTTGGAACAATGAAGAGATAAAATGAATGTTTGAGCATCTAGATTGTAGTAAATGCATGCAACAACATATAGTAAAACACCAGAGTACAATGGTGTATTGGAAATATAATAGGTAAAAACAAAAAGACCACCATATCTAATAAAATCACCCAACATGGTAATTAAGAGGTGAATTCTATTAAATGAAACACCTTGTTCACACCATGGTATGTCAATCTCTTTATGATAATTCTACTCCTAAACCCTTTATGACTCCATTAAGTGTTTTATCATCGACATGAGACATACCATGTTCAAGAAGATACCATGCATGGGTGAGTATAACAATACCCAGTAGGTTTTCTAAAAACACAAAAATTAAATAGATCAACTAAAATGAATCAATATATTCATCCCGAAAGAAAGACAATATAGAAAACCCATAGAAGAGAGAAAAGGGAATCTCCATGTCCATCGATATGTAGTTAATGTTGATTTAACTCAAAATCACCAATGAATATTAATCATGTTATGATACATATCAACCATAACACCCAGATATACTCCAGATAGATACAATGCCACCATGTGGTAACAACCACACTTCCAAACACAGTATTCTAATTGAGGATTAATATTAATCTCGTCCATAAGAATTCACTCCACATGCCCTTCAATCCACAATAAAACTCCACTAAGAGATCTCAGTCAACATATATCACAAAACTAATGGTGTCCATCCAATGAGGTTTTTTTCTTATGATTCCCATGAGGTCGAATTTATAGAACTCAATATCTCTAGATAGATGAATTGTGGATCAAAACCATGGATCATGGGGGACACCTAGAACCCTAATATAAATTTAAATATCTCCAAAAATTAATAGGGTATCACACCTAAGGAAAATCAGAATAAAAACAACCCAAAAATAACTGTAGAGATCTCAATACTAGGGTAGGGGATCACATCCCAGACCTAAGGGGGAAACCAAAAACAAAATATGAGATTACATGGTATTTAGGGGATCATATGAATTTTTATAAAATGGAACCTAATAAATTAAACTAGTATGCAGAGGTCCATATCCTATGTATTATTGTCAAAATGATACCACAAATCCCACAAAGAAAAATTGATATGATATAGGATCCCAGTCCCGGAATCCCCAATGGATTCACTAAACTCCATCATGACCAATACCATAGAGAGGATAACAATTTGAAGTTTAGGATGTAATTCCATAGTATACCCATAGAGGGTTGGACCAAAGAAAGTCACCCAACCGATACAATTATATGCCTCACTTGAAGAGTAATCCAACTAGTACTACCTTGTGTCTCATCTCTAATGCCTAAAAATAGGAAATCGTCATGATATACATGTAAAACCACTCATGAAGTTATAATCATGGTCCTCAATCCAAGTATTAACGATATATATACCAAAAAATAAGTCTCTAAGTAGATCACATAATAGATCATCCTAGGGTACAAAGCATGTCTCAAAAGGATGAACCCCAACCATGTCCCATCACAACACAATGCCTGTAAAATAAAAGTAAATTTAATTTTCTACTGTTCACATGGAATGTGACATAATTTAGACACCTAGGCATGTCCTCACATACACATGACTATCCATGTGACTATATGAAGCATGTACATGTAGTACATGACAAGTCTTGACAGCTCGACCTGTGGTCGTGTCATACATCCCATTATTATATTCATCAGCTCATGCCTATGTACGTCATCCAATTCCTACTTAATTAATTTTTTCCTCTATAATGGGTAAAACTAGTGTTTTTCCATGAACTGCCACATGAATATGTCCCCATCCATGGTGTGTTTCCCCATGTCCTCATCCACATGGCCAAGCCCCACTACATGACAAGTACAACCAGTATATGACGTGTAGTTACCAAATTGCATTCTTCATGATATCGGATGAATATAGGTTGTGTGACCCTATACTACACATCATGTGGTCAGGATTTCTGAATAGAAAATCCCTAGAAACCATCCAAACCCCCCTTTTCAACTATTACTCATCGATCTACCCCCATCAGATCTTTACCACTAATAGAAGGTCTATAAATCCTTTTAACAACCCATATATAGGGATTGAAATGTAACACTCAAAATTTACCAACATCGTGGAGAAATGATAGAGCTTTAGGTAATGATTCTTTCCCTCAACACATTACACCATCATTTGGTAGTGATTGTAGTAAAGAATTTATTTTAGTGGAACCTCTTCCCTTTATTTACACTTTAGTTTATCCATCACAAAATTGGATTCCTATCCCTCCCCCGTGCATGGAAACAAAAGGGGGAAGGGAGGTATTTTACAACCTTATTAATTAATTAAATTTATATTTAAATAATTATTAGGTCCACCAATTATCTCCCTCAAATGAATGACGAACACATGCTTACATTATGATGAATCTAGGGTAAAACACACAGATTATATTTTATGGTGGTCTCATATTTTTTATCAAATAATTCATTTGGGATTTGATCCATTACATATATAAAATTTCAAGAAAATTATATAATATATTTAATGTCTTTAATATCACCATACCAAGGCTCTTACCAACTAATAATTCCATGTTTTCCACATGACCATCCCTAAATACATTCCTAGGATCATTCAAAAGTCTCAAACAGAAAAATGAGTGATTAAAACATCATTATTTAGGAAAATAAACATCCTCACACAAATATAAAGACCATATAACATCCCAGTTACACTTATAAATTCCTGAAAATTATCATCCTTTATTTGGGAGTATAGATGTGATATATTTAATTTTTGGTGGCTATTATCATCGAAAGTTCTAATTTCCATTATATCAGAGGGGATAACATTGGCATAATGGTGTGGCATGAAATGACCTGACCCACCAGAACCCATTTTTCATAGTGCTAGGTTGGGTGTTCCACCATAATCCTTCTTCCAATATAAAAACAATTCGTTACCGACATCATGTAGAAATATTTTACATAATGGGTGGCTTTAGGAAAATGCACCTGCATAGAACATGCCTGCCCACATAGGTCATACAAATTCTATAATGGTATTTAAAAATCAATTCAATGTATATATATATAATTCATGCTATAATAATTAATATCCAAAATGATAAAGATAGTATACAATCAGTAATAGAAAAGGGGAATGGTACACACCCAAATAAACAATATGAGCACTTGAGATGAAGTTATCCCAACAAAAATATTACTTCAAACATTAACGTCTCATGATTTCACTATTTACTTGTACCACTAAGAACTACGAACACTGTAAAACCCCAAAAATTTGATATAAAAAAATTGTATGCCTGATAGAACGATTAAGACAAAAAATTGAGATTTAAGATAACTATGATATATAATAAAAATAATATTATTTAAATGTGACTATTATAACATAGTCTTTCAATTATAAGGTATTAACAGTTAAAACCACATTATGAGAAATATGTATAAAGAAATTAAATAGATATAATTTATTCAATAATTAATAATAATAAATACTTCATTTTCATTAATGTAATTTTATGCTCTAAAATAAATTATCTAAAAAAATGTGTTTTTATTACATTTTTTGAGTCATGAAAAACTCAAAATGTTCATGTGAAGGATAGCACACATGTGATGGTTTTGGCCCATGAAAGGTGTGGTGTAGAAACCAACAATACCTTACTACCTAATATCATTTTTACAGTAGTGGTATTGAACTAGTTGTAATGAAACACCATAACTATGAATAAAAGAAGTGTAATAATTCCACTCGTGTATATTTATATGGTTAAAATTAATGGAAGCATGTCAACGGGGGAAGAACAAATAGTGGTGGTGGCATGTTGAGGGGGCAGAATGCATGGTGGGAATTATGGGTGTCTAGTGGTGCCACTTTTGGAAAGGAAAATGAATCAGAGATCATGTGGTGGGCGTCAGTGGTGTGGTTGGTCATTGAAGGTGATGATATAAAAGGGAAAATTTCATTGTGGATGGAGTAGGCGACATCTAGTGGTAGGATCACAGCAGAGAAACCTGTGATATGTTGGAGGCTTTTGGATGTTGGTGAGACCTAACAAGAAAGAGGTGGATGTAGTGACAATATTAGGATGGGAGGGATAATGTGAAGGAAGATGAATTTTTTGGGCCTTCAGTTATGAGAGATAGTAAACACTATAGTTCGTAAGCACATATTATGTAGGAGTAGAACAAGCACGATTCAGTTTTGTCCTTTGGGTTATGGGCCCCCCCCAGTCAGTTCACATAGGCTACAAGGCCATGATGTAATGGCCTTCAATACCCATAGGGCCTCTGGGTGATGTAATGGGATCCCTCTAACCATGAAAAAATATTATCTTTTTAGTTTCATAAAAAAGGAGTGTAAACTGTCTTACATTTAAAAAAATCCATGGAATGGAATTACATAATTTTTTTTAATAATGCTTTATTTTCTAAAACTGGGTATCAATATTATTTTCATGTTTATTTATAATTAAATAAAAATAAGTATAGAAATAAAATCTCATAAAATGTATTCAATATATATTAAATAATTAAAATTAATATAAATTTATAGGTTTTAATTTATTTTTTATTAATCAATAGTAAAAACAATTAAATTTTATTTCCACGATTAAGGTTAAAACGGGTTTACCTAGGTTGTAAAACTAATAGATAAGGGTAGGAATGATAGATAAAATTATATAATTATTATTGTATGAATATATTTCAGCATTAAATTATCCTACCTTCTAATTCATGACCATTTCGAGTCACTTTTACATTGAATGTTACCTTATATTTTTAAAATATTTTAAGAAATTGTACATGTATTACATCCCTCACTTATATGAGAGAACCTAATCACATCCCATGTGAGAATAATTTGAGCATCCTATCAGGGAATATAAATAAAAAATATATATATTTCCTTCATTAATCCTAAATCTTCTTTTCTTCATCTAAGACAAAAATTTCTCGAATTTGTGTGTAACCCAATTAAGGTCTCTCAAAAAAGAGGTATAAATCCATATCGAGAAATTTAAATTTTACATATACATAGAACATATATGAAAATATTAAATCCATAAAAAATTATGAATATAGTATAAAAAATCTAATTATTTGTTTTTTTTATTTCACCACCACTTCCTACATCCTTTCCATCAAATGGGAAATGAATGCATTGCTCGTGCAAACATGTGGACTACAACCTCCACATAGTGATATGATATAATTTCTATAACTATCATTAATGATTGGTTATTATGGTGGATTTCATATTTATATATTATAATTATGAAATAATTATTCTTCTCTAATTATAATATCTTGTGAACCTTATTATGATATCATTTTTTTTGTAAATTGATAATGCTGGTTGTGTGTGTCTGTAGACTACCATCTTTGTAAATCGTTGTGATTCATTATTAATTTCCACTTTACATAGAATAAAATAATGATACTTTTAATGAATATATATGATAGTTATGATATATTAATTATTATTTAATGGTTAATTATTATTTACCTTTTTTCGTCCATGAAAAGGTGGAATCATCAATTGTGTGTATGTACAAATTACCGTCTCCATGGAGTGATGTAATTCATTTTTCATCACCAATTTATGAATATGTTTATAAAGTTTATATAATATTTAGATATGAAACTTATTACATGATTAATATTATTGAGATTATGTGACCATGATCAATGTTTAAGAACCCTGGCTTTTCTTCTGAAACATACATGAAATACTAAACAGTCATCAACAAAAAATAAGTATTTTAGTGAATAATTTTTTATAAAAATGTGTTGATATTTTATAATTGGAAAATATATGATATTTTAAGAGGTTAATAATTTTGGTAAATAATTCTAATAAATTTAAATTTATTATACATTATTTTATAGAACTTATGAATCATGATAGGGTTAAGGTAATGGTTCATCTTAATATTATTTTATTGAGACATGTTTGATGTTATGAAACAAATTTTTTGAGGTTTATATACTATTAAATTGATATTTTATATCATATATCCTACTTAATTAATGGAATTTAAAATTTAAATTTAAATTATTTTATACAATGTGGTTTTATTCAAAATCTACCAATTTGGTAAGGGATTATCCTCTATAATTTTATTTTTTTCGGATATATTTATATTGTAAACCTATATTCATTTATGAGGTGTATATAATAACCATTTTATATTTTTATCATAAAATTAAATATTTTCCTAAAATTTATGTTTTCAAATAATGTTATTTATTTCAAAGGATTTATGACTCAAACGTTTTCCAAATATGTAAGGGTGTTTTTTCACAATTTCATTTTAGTGGGATTCATTATGCTTTAGTTTATAGTGATATAATAATATGATCTATCTCTACCAAATAATATCTCATTTATTATCCATTTTTATTTATATATATTATATGTTTTTTTAGTTTTTAACGCTTTTTATATTTAATATCATTTAATATTTTTAATGAAAACCATCTTTATTTATCGTAGTGATCGGAAATATTTTGTTGCACGTCCAAATTTTATGTATAATATTTTCAATAATATTTTTAATATTCTCCAAATACTAACGAAATTAATTTTTACCCATATTTTAATTTCATTACAAATGTTATAAATAAATATTCTTGTACTTTTATGAACATGTTACTTCTGGCTTTTCAATGAAAATATGATATCAATATATATTTTAATTCTCACCATATAGATATTTTTCCCAACCATATAGACCTTTATATATTTTATAGATAAATTTTTAAATTTATATGGATTCTTTGAAAAAAAATAGTTTCCATAATATTTCCAAAATTTTATATTCTAAATAATGTATTTCAAATTAAAAGGGTATTTTTTTCAAGAAATATACTAGTGATATTTCAATTGTATTTTCATATATAACTACATCCTTTGATGTTTCCTATGATTTAATGTTGATATGATCAATGTTTATAGATTTATTTTTTATCTGGATGGTTTATGATTATGATGAGGAAATATTAATGAAACCAATTTTTATTTCCATGGATTAAGAAATAATATAAGATATATGTTTTCGTGATATCATGATATAATTATGATTGTGTTATAGTAATATGATTGGTGGGTCCATTATATACCTCCAATGAGCTGGGTAAATACTAATGTTTTATTAGAAGAATTGATACATTGGAGTATTTCCTAATCCAATAATAGGGTATAGGAGAGGATAACCCAATCCCAAAAGAGGGTAAACAATGCCAGAAAGATATTACATGAGAAGTTATCACATGCCAGAAAGAGCTTAAAATAGTGGATATACCGACACCAACATATATAGCTATCATGGTAGTTTTCCTTGTAAAATTATTTTAAGGATTATGATTATACAAAATTTTTTACACACTTTTATTTCATGATATTATTCCAAAGTTTTTATCTTTTGTATCATGGTCTTTGATTCCTTTATGATTCATATCTTATGAACTACCATGATTTATATCATTTCTCATGATTATTATCTATTAATAATTGGTTTTTATTTTCAAATATTAAACTCATATTCTCATAGACATTTTATAATGATATGAAAATATATGATCATTGATTGATATCTCCCATGTCTACAATTACAGATATTCTGTTCCCACCCTATATTATTCTGACTTCTCCCTATATAATGATGAAATATTTCAATTATTACATTTCTAAGAAGGGTTTTTTTGTGAAGAACATAGTTGGAGATGATGTTGATATTTTTTCACCCGTTGTTTATGTATTCATGTTTCTAAATACACTAGACCGTTACAGTTCTGGTTTTGATCATAATGATATGTAATTAATATTCATCTAAAAATATAAAATATTTATTTATGTAATGTTCTTGTTCTTATAGTTGGTATGAAATACAGGTTTAGTTATTTAAGTAATATAGTATTGGAAAACTTTAGCGTGAAACCATTGGACAATTATAAGTATAGGATAAAATCATAATTTATGGTAAATAAGGGATTATAGATTTCTTATCAAATAAATATATTCCTAGATACTAGAATGTTTATGAAACTGTGGAACAAATTCACTTTAGGGTAAAAACTCTGATTGGGGTGGATTGGGCCTAATAGTTCACACCTATCTAGACACTCATTATATATGCTTGTATTAATTCACATATTATTTATAAACCATTATAAATAATTTTAAGTAATGATGACTAGGGATAACCTAGTTTGAACATAAAGTTTCATAAATTGAAAATAAGGTTTCAATATTTAGACATCCGAGAAATGCTTTTTGGGTTTATATGATTTTACACTATGATTATTATTTCCCATACTATGATATTTGAATTTAGTTAATGGATGGAATTAGAAGGAATCATATTAACAATGAATGAAATATACAATGTAGTGATTGTACTCATGGGAAACCAAATAATATGGGAGATGGAATGAAAAGGATTATGATTATGTCTTACCATATATCTTGAAATATTATTAATAATATAAAAAAGGTGAGTTTTTGGATGAAAAAAATTAATGAAAAATGTAGTTTAATGAAGACCATGGAGTGATCAAAATTCACCTTCTTAAATGTTGTTTATGCAGGAAGAATCATTTCATGACCCATTATAGTGGTGACCATTCCATAACTCCCCTAGACTGCCTCTAATAGGTAAGGGGCTGGGGACAAGCACTGTATAGAAATATCACAAACATGGGAGGCATTTCCTAAGTACCTGTACACACCCACACATCTCCAAACACACAAATGCGGCAATCTAAAAAACCAACTAAGGAACAAAATGAATGAATAAAACTAATCCCAACAAACAAAGTATAACAAATTTAATGTGCAGAAAGTAAAATTCGGCCAGAATACAAGACCACTAAAAACAAGAGTCTACCAACAACAAATTTAATTTTGTAAGAAACAAGAGATGCTGGAAATGCTATTTGATGCAGAAGAAACACCTAATCCTATAAAGAACTCAAAAATCTCGATCTAGTCCTCGTCCTCCCTAGGCTCCGTCTAAAGGTCACTCATCTGCACAAGACACGACACATGTGTGAAAAGCCAAAGCAGGTGTGAGTATAACAATACTCAGTATAGGACCCCAAAAATCACAAAGCAATATGAAATGTAAATATATAGTTTTAGAGACCCAAATCATGGCGTACAAGGAAATTACATTACTTTTGAGTAATACGTAATACATAACAAAAAAACACACAATGATCGTAATAGTTTAGTGTCTTTGAAAACTTGGAAAAATAATCTTTTAACCATGGTGAAGGATCTTCAACATCTCCCATAAATATCATCCATTTCTTTCTTACCAAAAACCTCTTTTTATATCCTGTGGAAATGAAAACATATAAAGGGTGAGATAAAATTCTCAGTAAGGGTAAACATGGAGAACATAAAACAATCCATAATCATTTGAATGCAAAAACATGAACATGAAATCTAAACATAAAAATCTTGAGCAAAGACATAAATATGGGAAGTACATCAGGGATATATCATAAAAGAACAACAATCGTGATATAATAGAATGTGAATAAAAAATGTAATTGTGGAAAACCATTAAGCACTTGATATGATTTCCATGGTAGCCAAGGAATTGCTGCCAAGACCATCATAGTGGAAAAAGTTCCTTTCTAAATCAAGTCCACTCCTCATTCTAGTCCTGTATCACTGAACCAGATTAACTTTCAGATTCATCCATGTATATATCCTGAGATATAAATCATTACCCAATGTAAGGAATCTTTCTTTTGTTTAAGTTACGAGGTACATTTTTGACTTTTCCTTTAAAAGTACCAGGAGATTGTTTTTTAACTTATACAGCATGAATTGATTTTTACGATTTCATAACACATTATTTTTATGAAACTTATCTAATATATTTCATGACTATTTTCAATAAAATCATTTTCTTTTAAAATTTCATGGAATTTTCTAAAAATAAAATGATTTTAAAGAATAATAGATATTTTCCTCAAGAATTCATTTCATGTTATTCATTTCATGTTACTTAAACAAAATGATGATTCCTTACATACCACGTAGTAAAAGTCAAAATGGGTAAAAAGGAATTTAAACATACATGAAATTATTTTTAAAAGACAGGGACATTAATGATAAATATAAACCCATTAAATACTTATGAATAAACAATCTCGGATAAAAACGCGATTGGAAAAGTTATCCCTTACCTTAGGTCTGATATGCTTCGTACGTATCTAAACATCCTGAATAATTATTTAAATAATTAAATTTACTTATTACAGAATCATATTCATTGTTATTATATCATATATGGTTCACTTATGACTTTATATTACCCGTTCATTTGTAAATTCCATGTTAAATAAGTGTTTTGGTTAAAATCATTTTATTTATCGTACGTGTTTGGATTTGTTGTTATTGATATTATTATTCCTTATATCATATTTTAATTACATCCAGAATGTAAATATTGATATATATATGATATATATTATGTATATATATATATAATAGATTGATAAATGAAATTAAATACACTGTTCATGGAGACAGTAGGCCGTACGTACGCATGAATGATGTTTTCCTTTCCTTGTTGACTTGAATGGAAGGAAGTAACTGATATATATATATATATACACACTTAAATCCATTAGATTTATAAGGAAATATATTTTATTATCATTCATTATATATTCTTTATAATCATTCTTTAGTGGTTAACATGGAGAATGAATCCCATCGCGTCGTGGAGACGGTAATCCGTACGTATGCACGAGCGATGATATCGTTCACAAAATTATTGAATTGAATTGGACTAGATGATATAATATATCAAAATCTGTATGATTTTATAATAACCATATATAGTTATTCCTTATACCATTATACTCATCCATGTAAGGTGGTGGTGGAAAAACAGATTACACCACGGCGTGGAGACGGTATTACGTACATACGCACGCGCGGTGATTTCGTTTTCCGTAGGATGGATAGAAGGTGAAATGGGGTTGTTTTATATTTATAATAACATATTATTATATTATTGATACTGATGTTTTTAATTTATAATTATTCTACTAAAAAATAATACGTTGAAGAAGAATGAAACTTGAAAGAATCGATAGAAGAAATTACCTCTTCTTCAACAAACCTCTTTTATTCTTCCTCTTATGGCACTAGAGTTAGTCTTTTGAGAAGAACAGAACCACCAGAATGTTTCTAGGGGAGTGGATAAGTTAAATGGTGAGGTTTTGGCTGATCTTGAAGGCTCAAAGTGTTGTTAAGAGGAGATGGATGAGGTGCCCTTTTATAAGGGAGGAGATGGGCACCTTTGGAAACCTAAAAAATATTAATTTATAATAAATGAATACCCACATAAAAACCGCCAAAAATGACTCATATACGAATATTAGATTATACAGTGTTGTAATATCATCAACTAATAATATTTAGAGATGTTGAAAATTTATTTTAAAACATATCATCTTGATTTACCGTTATTTAATTTATTTAATATTATTTGTGGTAATAATATTATAAAATTTAAATTGTTATAAATAATTACTTATGTTTTGTGAATTATCCATAATAGGGTACATAATGAAATTTTAGACAATATAAATTTCCATTGAAAGTATTTAAATATTTATGTGATTTTTAAACAATTTAATAATATGTTGTTTTTTAAAAATAACAATAGTGTTCATTTTGACAATATTCATTTATTTGAATTTAAATAAAATCCACATAGAGGATATATTTGAATGAAAATGTTTAATGGATTCTTAACATATCATATTCATCTAGAAAATTTGTGGAGAACATTAATTTGTTCATATAATGTTTATTTTAATATTTTTAAAACCATTTATTTGATATTTCAATCAATAAAATAACTTCAACATCACTATTGTGTCAACTTTAATTATAATTATATAATCCATAAAAATTATAAATAAATTCACATGATTTATATAATTTTATTAGATCTCTTGAGACTATTAATGTTAAAAGTTTCATGAATTTTATCACAAAATTAAAATTATTATACTTATAATATTTAAAAGAGTGACATGTTGTCACTTTTTTTGGTTTTTATACAAAATAAATTATTTTCACGGAAAAAGTCCATCAAATTACTCTATTAAGACTCTTAGGTGATATGGGTCGACTTTTAGTCATCCAATTGAATTTTGGAATGTGATAATGTAATTTTATAATCTCATTTTCACCCTTAATTACCTGATTTACCATTAACTATAGTAAATTAAAATTACCGTAGCTATTATTCATAATATCAAAAAAAATAAAACTAACCTATTAACATAATTTAGACCCTATTAATTCAAATATGGAATCCATTTTTCAAAATTCAAAACACAGAGTTTTTAGTAATTAATTTAAAATTAATCACGTTGTTAAGAAAATGGGTTTTAAAAGTTAAAACACTCTCAAAGATTGAAATGTTTTTACCTATGAATTAAATGTAAAATGAATGGTAATGACATAAATTATATTAAATGGTAAAAATATATTTTATTTATACTTTAAAACCATTCAATATTATAATTTAACCATTTAAATTTTGGTGATGAAAAAGTTTTTTTTAATTAAAGTATAGCGTGTTTTTACTAGTCATTAAAATATGAAAGTTATCATAATAATATGAAAAATTTATCCAAAGTAAATTTTTATATCTCAATTCCAAAGAAGAATTTTATTTTGTAAAATTGAACATATAAACCTGTCAAAAAAACAGATTTAATGTGGGTGGACCATCAAAGGTGGAAAAACTAGATTTTTTGAAAGATACTTATTTTACCCAAAAAATTTATATTGTTCACCTACCAGGTTTTAGAAAATGTGTAAGATTAATAATAATGATATAAAATTCAAAATTTAGTTAATAATATTCATAAAGGCTAGTCCATGATAATATTATAACAATATTTCGTTGCTTAGTGAAACACAGTATTGCGTACAACATGCGCTATCGAGAAAAGTCACGATTGTGTGTAATGAAAATCAAGTTAGGGATGCGTGTTGTGAAAGACGCATTTGTTTTTGTGTATAAAAATATCCAAATACATTATAGTTATACATTAAATATATATATATACACTCAATGTTGAATGGAATAACTACTATCAAACAAACACGAAATTATGTGTAACACAATCTAAGAATAGTGTTGCGGATACTAAAAGAAAATATAGTGTTGCGTATAATGCAAAATAATATTGGTGTAGCATACAAAATAAGACATAAAATAAATAAAATAGAATAATTTTCATAAAATCTTAGGTTGTTACATTCTACCCCCCTTAAAATGCATTTCTCCCTCGAAATTCATTGGGGTTATAATTGGTTTACTACGTGAAATTTTCATTAATTGAAAGCCACATCGAAAAAAGGAATATCAAAACATAACTTCAAAATAATAATGTGTGAAATGTAATGGTTACCCAAATTAACAAATCAATGGGTTTCCACATAGGAGAACATAGGTGAAAATATGGATATGGATGAGAAATCTAACCATTATGTTTTGAAGGAGAGTGGTAGAGAACACGTCTATGAAAAAGACAACAATCACAAAGACATAAATTTGTGCTGAGCTAAGGTACAATCTGATTCATTAGATATGAGGGAAATAGGAAAAAAATATTGGTTTTCAAGATCATTTCCCAAATGTTGATGAATTTTTGAATTAAAAGGAATAATTACATTATTTTGGTCAATCTCATTGTTGTGTGTGGCTTGAACAATTTCCACTTCATCTCTTAAAGAAATGAAGTTGAATTTGTCTTCTGTGAAGTTTTAGCAGATCATGCGATGGAATTATAGGTCATTCCATATGTCTCAAACATAAGGTTAGTAATAGTTATATACATAAGTCCATTTATGGTGAGATTAACCGTATACGATTCCAAAAATGGACTTATACTCCATCTATCATACCACTTAATAAAATAAAATTAATTTCTAAAAACCCGGGACTTCTTATAGGCCAATGGTAGGAAATAAAGACCTATCGTACTTCGGTTGTGGGTTTGATTACCACATCATTGTCCGAAGGGACAGGTTGTCTCCCGTCCTATGGGTTGTATTTTTTTAAAACCATACTATTATAACATAACAAAAAGTTCTAGCCTTAAAAAATACTATCTAATGTGGAACTTAATCTATTCGAATATTTAGGTTTATTCAAAATACTTCTGTCCAATCTCATAGTAAAAATAAAACAATTACTAGAAAGGTCATCTACCATGCATTGAATACAATCATTCATCTCCCGTACATCAAATGATATATATATCTTGTTGGTCACATTCCAAACTTTTGAATTCCATAATCATGTATTATCTGGAAAAATTAATACCCATTAAACCTTAGTGAAAAAATTTATGTCATCAAAAGTTAACTCTTTCCACATACCAAAATCCCATAAATCTGTACACTCAAATCATGATATCAAATTTCCCTTATACCAGTCATGAGATCATTAATACTATCAAACATCTCATTATATCCTTATCCATTCATTATGAACATATCATCTACCTTCCAAAAAAATTTGTATAACTTTTCATGGTAACCATCACCATTCATCATATACTTTCAAAAACTCAAGGAAAGACATCAGTGTAAGAATCCTTATATTTTTCATTATTCCATAGAACCATGTGTTATTCTTAATAAACATACAATAATTCCACTACCTTCTTAAACCACGGACTGAGCATCATCATTTCTTTCATCTCATATATCATTTTTCGTCTTTTCATCATCGTAAACATAAATACTCCCTATACGACCATTCTGATTCTCTTCATGAAATTTTCCTTTAGAGCATCGATTTTCATAATGCTTGTACATTCCACATTAAAAACATTTAACTGTTGTTGATGTCTTCGAAATACCATTATCCTTGTCCATGGTGTTAAATGAACCTTTTCCTTTACAAATACTGGCTTCTGTCCTTCTTTTCCCCACCCAATGCATCTTCCGGTTCCTTTGAAACATTCTCTTTGATGCCTCTTTTCACATGATTTACATTATGGAAATTGAACTTTATTTCCTCTATGATCATCATGAAACTCCATATTTCTTTTATTAACTGAGTGAGGATAATTACCAATATTGAGATTATTGATCATATTATGATATTTCTGATTAGGAATAATAACGATGTTTGGACATCCAAATGCCATTTTATTTTGTTTCTCGTGAAGATATCATTCTATTGTCCATCGTATCTTCCATTATCTTGAATCTTCCTGTTTACACCCATATTCTAAAACCCAATAAGAATAGTGTGAGAGAAAAAAATCATAATAAAGGGGGAGTAGTTTCACCTTCTAACATCTTATGTTGAATTCTATGACCGTTACTATAGTTATATGATTATAACTTATACATATACTTTACCTTAGAGATATCAATAGACATTACTTAGAAATATCTATAGGGATTTTACTAAAGTTTTGGCATCCTAGTTTCCAAAGTTTAACTATACCTTTCTTCTAATACGAACTGTAGTGACCAAAATAATAGTGTACATGGACATTGGATTAATTTTTTGGAATACTTAATACATAACAAAAACAAACACACAAGGATCGAAATAGTTTAGTGTCTTTGGAAAATCGGAAAAATAATCTTCTAATTGTGGTCAATGGTCGTCAACATCTCCAATAAAGATCTTCCCTTTTTTATTACCTAAACATCTCTTTATATAATGGGGAAAAGAAAACATATAACGGGTGAGTTCAAATTATAATTAAAGGGTAAACATAGAGAACATAAAACAATCCATAACCGTTTGAATGCAAAAACTTGAACATAAAATCTAAACATCAAAATTGTGAGAAAAGACATAAATATAGAAAGTACGTAAGGAATATATCATAAACGAACATCAATCGTGATAAAATAGAATGTGAATAAAACATGTAATTTTGTACAACCATTAATCACTTGATATTATTTCCATAGTAGCCAAGGCATTGCTGCCAAGACCATCATATTGGACAAAATCCTTTTTTGAATCGAGCTCACTCCTCGTTCCAGTCCGGTATCACTGAACAAGATTAACTTGTTTTTTCATCCATGTATATCTCATGTGATATAAATCTTTACCCAATGCATTGGAGGGGGATATATTTCCCGCCCATCTCATAATAAAATCATTCTTTCGTGTCCCACAAAATAAATATAAATCATTCATCATAACCCAATGAATAAAATGGGTTTCATAAATATCATCCCATCATAACATAATCCATATAAAACTAATTGATATCATTTCATCATAAGAAAATTGAAACCATGTAAATCATATACACATTAAACTTCAAACATACACATATGAAATAATGCCATCTTATATGGAAAATGGTTTTGATAAAACACTTGAAAAAAATTCTTGAGGAAAATTTCCTTTATTATTCAAATCATTTTCTTTTTCGAAAATGACTGAAAATTTTAAAAGAAAAGGATTTTGTTGAAAATTGCCATGAAATCCTGTAGAGTTAGCTTCATAAAAATAAGGTGTTATGAAAGCGTAAAAATCAGTTCATGCCGTATAAGTTAAAAAAACATTCTCCTTGTAATTTTAATGGAAAAGTCAAAAAATACCTCTTAACATAAACAAAAGAATGATTCCTTACATACCATGTAGTAAAAATCCAAAATGGGTAAAAATTACATTAAGAAGACATGAAACCATTTTTAGAAAATAGGGTCATGGATGATAAATATAACCCCAGTAAATACTTACGAATGAACAATCTCGGATAAAAACGAGATTGGAAAAGGTATCCCTTACCTTACGTCGGATATGCTACGTACGTATCTAAAACTACTATATAATGATTTAAATAATGTCATTGAATTATTAAAAAATCATATTCACTATTATGATATCATATACGGTTCACTTATGACTTTATATTACCCGTTCTTTTGTAAATTCCATGTTAAAGTAGTGTTTTGGGTAAAATCGTTATATTTATCGTACGTGTTTGGACTTGTTGTTATTGATATTATTATTACATATATCATAATTAAATTACATATATAATGTTAATATTAATTTATATATCATATATATTCTGTATATATATATAATAGACAGATAAATGAAATAAAATACACCATTCATGGAGACGGTAGGTCGTACGTATGCATGAACCATGTTTTCCTTTCCTTGTTGACTTGAATAGAAGTACGCGGATGACATATATATATATATACATAAATACAATAGATTTATCCTATCATATATTTCATTATTATTCATTTTATACATTTCATAATCATTCATGAGTTGTTAACAAGGAGAATAAATCTCATTGCATTGTGGAGACGGTAATCCGTATGTACGCACAAGCGATGATATCGTTCCCATAATTATTGAATTGAATTGGTGTGGATTATATAATATCTCAGAATCTGTATGATTTTATAATAACCATATATAGTTATTCTTTACACCATTATACCCAACCATGTAAGGTGGTGGTGGAAAAACATATTACACCACGACGTGGAGACGATATTCCGTACGTACGCATGCACTGTGATTTTGTTTTCCGTAGGATGGATAGAAGGTGAAATTAGGTTGTTTAATATTTATAATAACATATCAGTATATTATTCATACTAATTTTATTATTTTATAATGAAACTACTAATGAATACAAATTTGAAGAAGAAAGAACCTTGAAAGAATCGGTAGAAGAGATTACCTCTTCCTCGACGAACCTCTTTTAAGCTTCCACTTAAGGCACTATATTTGGTATTTTGAGAAAACCAGAGCTTCCAGAATGTTTCTCGGGAAGTGGAGAAGATAAATGGGCAGGTTTTGGCCGAGTTTGAATGCTCAAATTGTTGTGAAGAGGAAATGGGGGAGGTGCCCTTTTATAAGGGAGGAGAAGGGCACCTTTGGAAACCTTAAAAATATTAATTTATAATAAATCAGTCCCAACATAAAAAAACAAAAATGAATCATATTATAAGATTAAATGATATATATTTGTAATATCATCAACAAATGAATTATAGACATGTAGGAAGTTTATTTTAAACCTTATCAACATGATTTACCCTTATTAAATTTATTTAATATTATTTGTGGCAAAAATATTCTAAATGTTAAATTGTTTAAATAATTACTTATGTGTTTTGAATTATCCATAACTGGGTACTTTATGAAATTTTAGATATATAATTTTCCATTTATAATTTTTATATATTTATGTAATTTAAAATCATTTTAATAATATGTTATTTTTTTAAAATAACAATAGTGTTCATTTTGACACAATTAGTTTATTTGAATTTAAATAAAATCCACACAGAGTATATATTCAAAAAAAATTAATAGATTCCTAACATGTCATATTCATCTAGAAAATTTGTGGAGAACATTAATTAGTTCATATAATGTTTATTTTAATATTTTTAAAACCATTTATTTAATATTTAAATCAATAAAATAATTTCAACATCAGTATTGTGTCACCTTTAATGATAATTATTTTATCCCTAAAATTTCTAAATAAATTTAGATGATGTAGAAAAAATTATTAAATTTTGGAAAACTATTCATGTTCTATGTTTAATGAAGTTTATCACTAAATTAAATTAATTATACTTATAAGATTTAAGAGAGTGACATGTTGTCACTTTCTTTGGTTTTAATAATAATTAAATAATTTTCACGGTCAAAAGTCCATATAAATAATCTATTCTGACCCTTAGATCATATGGGTTGACTTTTAGTCATCCAATAAAATTTTGGCAGGTGTTAGGGTAATTTTATAATCTCATTTTTACCCTTAATTATCTGATTTACCTTTAACTACAGTAAATACAAATTACCATAGTTACTATTCATAATATCAAAAAAACATAACCTATTAACATAATTTGGACCCAATGAATTCAAATATGGAATCCATTTTTCAAAATTAAAAACGCAAAAGTTTAAGTAAATTATTTAAAATTAATCCCATTGTTAAGATAACGGGTTTTAAAAGTTAAAACATTTCCAAAGATTGAAATGTTTTTAACTATGAATTCAATGTAAAATTAATGGTAATGACATAAATTATATTAAATGGTAAAAATATATTCTATTTATACTTTAAAACCATTCAATCTTATAATTTAACCATATAAATTATTATGATGAAAAAAGTTGTTTTTAATTAAAGTATAGCGTGTTTTTACTATTCATTAAAATAAGAATGTTATCAGAATAATATAAAAAATTTATCCAAAGTAAATTTTAATATCTTGAGTCCAATGAAAAATTTAATTTTGTCAAATTATACTTATAAACCTGTCAAAAACTATATTTAATGTGGGTGCGCCATCAAAAGGCGGTAAAACTGCATTTTTTCAAAAATACTAATTTGACTTGAAAAAATTATTTTTTTCACATACCATGTTTTAGAAAATTTGTAAGATAAATAATAATTTTATAATATAAAAAATATAGTTAGTACTATTCATAACTACTATTCCATAATAATATTATAACAATATATCATTGTTTAGTGAAACCCGGTATTGCGTACAACACACGCTATCGTGGAAGGTCGTGATTGCGTGTAATGCAAACCAAGTCCGGGTTGCGTGTATTGAACGACTACTTTGTTGTTGCGTATAAAAAAATTCAACCATATTCTAGTTATACATTGAATATATATATATATATACGCGCACAATGTTGTGTAGAATAACTACTATCAAACAAACATGAAATTGTGTGTAACACGATCTAAGAAAAGTGTTGTGTATACTACAAGCTAATACGGTGTTGCGTATAGTGCAAGATAATCTTGGTGTAGCGTACAACAAAAGACATCAAATAAATTGAATAGAATATTTCTCATAAAATCTCAGGTTGTTACAACAGTCATCTCTACATAGTAAATGTGTACTAAACATATAAGAAGATAAACACAATATAGATATAATCAAAATCCAAAACTATAGTCTAGAGACAAGTCACATGATAGTATAACACCGCTAGGGATTCAGTTCGAAGGTGCCATGATGCACTCATCTAGAAGAACTCACTCCACGAGTCTCATGGTTCTGATTATGTGCAACCGAGATGTACTGTTTAACTAAAAAATCAAAAGGATATAGATACCCTCATTCTAGGAGAACTCACTCATGAGTAATGAAATTTCATGATATAGGGATGAGGATCCCTACTAGAGGCTTGGAAGATAGAATGACTCATCCGAATTCTCCAACTATGTTGAGGGTCAGCGCCCAGTCGTATTAGTCACGTCGATACCTGACTCTACCTAGGGTATTGATTGGATAAGGGATCTAACATGATGAATCTTATAGGGATACATATCTCTATCTTTGACAGTCTTGATAAAGGGATCATACTCTTTTAGATAGAAATGATTCCTAAACATCAAGGTTATGAGAAAAAGGGGAACTAACCCAAATGAAACATGTCCATGAAGTGGTGGACAACAGAATCAACCTGTGTCCTTAGATATACATGGCATGAAGAATGGGTCACACATCTAGTCTTGTGACTTCGACCATAGCCCATGTGTAATAGGTTGAGTGAGTGGGTACATGGTGTGTAGAATGGTAAGTAAATGGCGGGTAGGGTGGACCACACGTTGTATATGAAAAAAACCATGTTTCCCAATATGTATGCAGTTGTGTGCTAGTACATTACATCAACCCTTGTGTTACATCCCACGTAACCTGTACATGGGGTAACCCCTGTAGTTAGCCTGGTCTGTCTGTGTGGTGGAGTACACAGCTGTGTACTCCACCCCATGTCTGTGTGTTTCATGAGTAACATCTCGAGTCCCACATAAGGACCCCCATACCATGTTCATTGGAGAACATGTTGTGTCATTGCTTACTGCATCACAAAACCCTAGCATCCACCGAGCTTGTTCCACACGGTGTGTTCATTAGGATACCCATTGTGTGTTCTGGAAAATTTTGGAATCATTATCCTCTTCTGAAGCACCTCCGGTGGTGCCCAGATATTTGATTCAACCATCTGATCGCCATGAAACTCAAGGGGTTATGTCTCCCTAACATCACAAAGATGATTCCATTGTTTTCGGGCCTCCGATTGGCCCTGAAAACATGTTCTGATTCACGATCATAGACAATGATTGAATAACAAGAACTCTCAAACCATGTTGGTTCGTATGCCACTATCTCCGTCACACCTCCACTGAGTCTTCATGATGTCAGATCTCCTCTTTTGGATCGTTGTTCCATGAAATGTGAATGTAATTATTCCTCATTTTTATCACTATGAAGAATGTGAAAGAACACAGGTAAAAGATGGATGAAATCCAATAATCACGAATTTTAACAACAAACCTCTACTGTCATTTGTCACAGAATTTATCCACTCCCATTAAAAGGATAAAACATGGTGAATTAAAAATAATAAATGTGACCAAAAATCTCAGGAATGGACCCTTTAAAATATTCCTTCCAGAACGGAAATGCATGGGTCAACCTGTTCATGGGTTGATTCATGTTCATCATTAAATTCAAATTACGGGGAAGAATAAAATATTAAAACATAACCCGTACCTTGAGAAATGATCGATCGTTGTTGAAGGGATTGTGCAACCGTCACTGATTAGATTCTTCAACTATGTTGATGTAGCGATTCACAACTGTTATTCTTCATCATTCATTATTTAATGCTTTGTCCAAAGCTCTAAGATATCTCCATAATTTCTCTCAATCTTTTCCAATGATCAACATTCTATTAACCCATTAAAAAGGTGGGATGCGTTTCAGTGTTCTATTATGTTGCGCCCTTAATTAGTCATCATTTTTATTTTACGTTCACTAAGTCATGTCATTAATTATCAAAAGAGAAACCCCGCAATTTTTATATAGAAAACATTTCCAAATTAAATAAATTAAATATTTCAATTAATTATATTTTATTTTATATTACTTAAAAACATCCCAAAATTAACTTTTTTTCTCGACATGCATTGGTAATGGTTAGTCATGATCATAGGTAAAGTCGTCACCCCCGATGCAATGGTGCCCTCGAATTTTTAATCTGGGAATCCTTTTGGAAAATGACACAATCGCGCATACAATCCCACTAAATTTACATTAAAAAAGATCAAACCACCATTCCAAGATCACCTGGCCTTGAAATGGCATGATGTGTCCACGCTAGGTCCCCAGATAATTCTATATAATTTTTAAAAATAATACACAGAAAATAAAATTCATTACATTCTCCCCACTTTGGACTTTTCATTCCCGACAATCCAAAGAATGGGATACTAAAAAATATATGGGTATTGGGATCGTATTTGAGCCTCCTACCCCCATGTTCCCTCTTGATGGTTCCCAATCTACCACCATACACACACTAAGGGAATAAATATCCCATTATAGATCCTCTTCTGCCGATCATTGATCACCACTGGGTACTTAGAAAAGGTCTCTCTATCCTCGATGTCCACCTCACCCATGTTGATGAGGTGTGATGGTTCATGCACGTACATCCTCATTTGCAACACGTGAAAGGCATCATGTACCGAGTGGAACTACAGTGGAAGAGATAAGAGTTATGCTACATCACCAACTCAGCACAATATTTGAAAAGGTTAAATGAACATTGGAGATAGATTGTTGCCCTCGCCAAATCTCCATAACCCTCATCTTGGGGAAACCATAAGGTAGTCATTTTCTCCCTCCTAAAACTCCATAGGTCCCTATCGCCTATCAGAAAATAATTTTGAAGGCTTTGTGAAATATTCATCCACTCATGGATGATCTACATCTTCCAGTGGTAGCTTGCAACAAAAATGGACCCATGAGGGATAAATCCTTGCGGACGTTCTAGCAAGGCGGTGACTAGCAGGGTCACTTGTATAAGGCCTTGAATGGTTCCATTCCAATATTAGAGTGGTAGCTATTATTGTACGTGAACTCCACCAGTGGTGGCTGGTCCACAAAACTAAAAACAATGTCAATTACATAGTCCTGAAACATATCCTCCAGAACAAGAATGGTCATCTTCCATCTAACCATATATCTGGGGATGGAACACTGTGATAAAGTGTAGTATAGTCCCAAAAGCCTCCCGCAATGTGTTCCACAACTAGGTTGTGAAGCAGGAATCTTGATCCAAGACTATTGTTGAAAGGATTCAATGATTCCGAACTATCTCCTTCATGTAGAGGCATCCCAAAATATCTACGGAGCTCTGTCCCTAATAGCTAACATGTGGGATGACATATTGAGTCGATCAACAATCACCCAGATAGAATCAATCCATTTGGATGTTCATGGAAGTCCAATAACGAATTTCCCCCATATTACATCAGACATCCACTCTAGAACTTCCAGGGGTGATCTAACCCCACTAGAACCTAGTGCTCAACCGTCACCTTCTAGCATGTAAGGCATCGAGAAACAAACTATGCTACTTTATTCTTCACACCAATCCACCAAAACTATCATTAGGTATCCTGGTACATCTTTACCATGCCAGGGTGTACTGTTAATGGAGATTTATGAAATTCCCTCAGGACCACCTCCCAAGATTACAATAGTACAACAGTGTGTCCTTTGAAAATAAAAATGTGCTCCCCACCTTGCGAATATCCAGTAGGGGCATGTATTTTGGATAACTGAGAACGTAAATCCTCACAGTCAATTTTCCATGTGGTTTCTCCCTAACATTCTGTAATAGTGGAGGTGTGAAAACCATCGAATGAAGATAAGTTTCATACTCTCTATGCACAACAGATAACTTGTAACATGGAAAACCGTTCCATCGCCTCACTAAATTGTTGTCAGACTGATCTCCTTCTATGTGATTCTGCCACCTTGTTCCACTTCCCTTGAGTAAATACGTTCTTGAAATCATAGTCCTAGAGGAAATCTATCCAATTCCACTGTCTCAAATTCATATTCTTTTGCAATAATATGTATTCGAGGATCTTGTGGTCAGATTAGATGATAAATCGATCACACAAAAGATAGTGTATTCACATCTTCAATGAGAAGACTACCACTTCCAACTCTGTATAATGGGTCACAAATTTATTCTGATGTGGTCATAAAAGATCAGGGTGCTCATAAAACCCTATCTCAACTACTCAAAAGCCTGTTGGAACTTCTACACCCACATGAAGAGTTTCCCATTACTATTCATGGCTATCATTGGTGATGATATATGGGAGAAATATGGAATGAATCACCAGTAATATCATGAAATCCCAAGGATGATCCGCACCTCTGTCATGCTCCGAGGTGGCTCTCATGATAATACTTCCTCCACCTTGGATGGGTCTATAACTACTCTATCTACTGATATAAAAAGTCCTATGAAGAGGACCTCTTGAATCTAAAACTGGCACTTTGATAGCTCCCTATAACGATGGTGCTCTCAAAGTATATCTAGAACCATCTGCAGGTACCTCATGTGCTCCTCCTATGGCACTTAGTAAACATGGAACTCATTGATGAAGAATACTACGATCCAGTCTAAATACGGCTAGATAATCCATTTCATAAGTCCCATGAACACTACAGGGGCATTCATCATGACGAAAGGAATCACCAAGTACTCATAGTGACCATAGCGACATATAAATTTTTTCTTTGGTATATCCTCATACCGTAATCATAATTGGTGGTAACCTGATCGAAGGTAGACTTTAAAGAACCAATGTGCTCCTCATAGCTAATCGAAGAGCCTGTTGATCTTCAGTAGTTGATACTTGTTCTTCACTATAACCAGGTTCAGGTGTCTATAATCAGAACACAACATCAAGCTCATATCTTCCTTCTTGGATAACAAAACTGGGGCTACCCAAGAATAAACATTAGGTCTTATGAAGCCCTTTCTCTTCAAATTATCCAAATACATCCTTAGCTCGCAAAGCCCAGTTGGAGCCATCTGATACGCTGAGGAGGATATCATTGTTGTCCTTGGGTGTTCGTCGATGCATAAGTCGATCTCTCAGTGAGGAGGTATTCTGGGAACATCATTCGTAAGGACATCCATATACTCTTCCACAACTTTTGGGAATTGTAATCTCACGTCATCTACTTCTACAAGGGTGAGGCTATCCAAGTTAGTATTGATAGGCTACACCCTCCTATGCATGTGCCCATCTAGTGGTCCATGGGTCTCTTTTTCACTGACAAAGTAGAACCTCATCCCGCAACTATGGAAACCCCACACACTTCACGTAAAGCAGTCAATATGGTCATGGACCGATAATAACTATTCCATCCCAAGAATGATTTCATAAGTCCTCAAAGCTTCCACATGGATGTTCCAACTGAAACTCTCACCTCTTTGAGTAACATTACATTGTCTGGAAAGGTGTGTGATCATCGAGTCTCCTCCCGTAGGTGTTTCTTTGCATAAGGATTGAGAAAATGTCTCTACCAAAATCTCAAGGTTTTGAACAAGACACGTAGAGAGGATGAAATTACTATAACCTCTATCTATATGTACAAAATCTAGGTAGAGAAAACATAGATTATACCTAGAATCATCCTTGGAGTCCCTATGTTGTACACTTTGACTGCATGTAACTATCCGTTCCCATGCACCATTGATTCCTAGGCCCGATGAGGACCTCCTAGGGGTGGTGGTGAAAGTAGATCGAAGCGTATTCCATCGCCTAAAGCTCTCCCTGCTCCATTACCACGTCCTCAAACTGGAGGGCCTATCTGCTCTACACTCTCCCTCTACCTTGGTGGTCCTTACACCGCCTCTCTGTCTGTAGCTCGAAGGGTCATAGAATCTCTAGTGTGATGTCTCCTCCCGTCTCATGAGTATAATCACCTCTCCCTAGCTGACTGGATCCTTCTTAGGATCCCTAGACTATCAATCCAATGTCATGGGTCATCCAATGACATCTCCCACGTCTTGAACCCTGTGACTGACGTCGGCTCCCTACAGCCGAGTTTTCTGCACTAGTCTCCCTGCTGCTGACTACCATCAATTGCCTCTGTTTTTCTAAGAAGCTCTCAATCACCAAGGCCCTCTCAAGCACTCCAGCATAAGTCTAAATCCATAGAGGCGCGAAACTAGCTTGGATATCCGATCGTAAACATCGCTCGATGCTCTGGGCTCTGATGTACTGATCCCTGACCATATCCATCATGTACCTAGCGAGGCTTGTGAACCTCTATAAATAGTCATCCATCGTCAATAATCCCAGCTAAAGTTGTAGAAGATCCTTCATAAGAAATTCTCTTAGTATAACTGGAGAGAACTCCTCCATAAAGAGTAGCTCAAACTCAATTAGCAAAATAATATCATTGTAATGAGCCTATGTGGTCATAATCCACCATCGCCCTGCTTAACCATGAATAAGGCTCACTCATAGGATCACCATATGCTACACTGGTGTCCTCACAAGACAGAAAACTCTAGTCACTGCCTCAAGCCTGTCTTCAGGTGCCTGAGTGTTGGCTTGCCTCGGAACCTAAGGGTTCTTTATCTCTGGAAGTCATGGAGCACACTCAGCATGAACCCCACATTTGTGAGTATTTTAGGTGCAACAAGATTCTCCAAATGTGGTGTTATAGTCGGTTCCCAACCTAGAGGAAACAGCTAGGGGATTGGTCTCTATATTGAAGCAACATCAAGGAGGGGTAATCCTCATGATATGGCTACATAATCCTAGCATGTATGCATCACGAAGGCATCCTGTAAGGAATCAAGATGTACCATGTTCTACGAGTATATCAGGATTTCTAACATAGAGGAAATGGGAAAGAGAACTCATTCTTATATGATGCATTTACAATTAATTTACTTCACTAAAAATTGTGTTTTTATGTACCGAGTCGAAAATCAGGTTATCAGAGTCCAGGCTTATGGATATGTCGACTGCCCGCACCAAAAATAGAGTTTTTGACAAGAAATCCATGTTCGAAACACTTAACACATTTCCCACAAACATAATAACATAGAATCTTGGTCTTATCGTTGAACATACCACCTCTGATTCCACTCTTTCACGACCCTTTCCTGTGGGGCCCATGTCCCGACTCCCCAATCCCACCTCCAATAAGCATAGGGCAGGTGACTAGCACCGAGTTGGTATATCACTAACATGGGAGGCATTTTCTATGTTACTGTACACACCCACACATCTCCAAACCCACAAATTTTGAAATGTAAAAACAACCACTATGGAAAAAAATGAATGAATACAAATAAACCCAACCAATAGAGTACAATATATGTAAAGTGTATAATGTATAACTGAAATAGAATACAAGCCCAACAAAAACAAGATTCGTCAAACTTAAAAATCCATAATGTAAGATAAAATACATACTAGAACTAGTACACGTATCCATTTGAACACAACATCTTGTAAGGAACTCAGAAATCTCAGTCTTTCCCTTGTTCACCCTAAAATCCGTCAAAAGGCCACTAATCATCACAAGACACAACATGTGTAAGAAAACCCTATGAAGGGGTGAGTATAACAATACTCATTAGAGGATCCCGAAAACCACAAAGAAATACACAAGGTAATGGTACAATCAACATTACATGGTAAATTTATTCTGAATACATATAAAGAGAAACATAATCCAAATTTACTCGAAACCTAGACCTGTAGTCTAGAGACAAGTAAAACAACTGCATACCGCTGCTTGGGATTCAGTTAAAAGGTTACATGAAGCAATCATCTGAGGGGACTCACTCCATGAGTTAGATGGTTCGGATGATGCCTGTCCGAAAAGAACTATTTTTCATGAAAAGACAAGAGAGATAGATATAATTGTTCTGGGATAGCACACTATTGAGAGAGAAAAGTTCATGATACACAGATGAGGATCACTATCAGGGCCTTAGAGGATATAACGACTCATCTGGACTCACCTGATATCTAGGGGATCAATATCGTGTAGGGTTATTCACTTCGATACGTCACTCTACCTTGGGCCATGAATGGATATAGGATCTCACTCTAGGCCTTTGAGCGGGATACCTGATTATATCATGAAATACCCTACTAAAGAGATCAAACTCCTTTGGATGGAAACAATACATGACCTTCAGGAGAATGCGAAAAAGGGGAACTAACCCAAACGAAACATGTCCAAGGATTGGTGTACAAGAAGATCAAGCTGTGTCCCGTGATATACTCGTTGTGTAGAATGGGTTACACACTCTATCTCACAACATTGAGCATTACCCATGTGTAACGACATGATTCATAAGGGACATGCTATGTAGAAAGGTATGTACAGCTCATGTTGGATAGACACACGCCGTGTCCCAAAATAAACAGGGTTCCATCCTTGAACGTGGTCACGTGCTAGTACACAAATTCAACACGGGTGTTTCATCTTGTGTAACTGTAAAACAGGTTTACCCATGTAACTTACCTGGTCTAGCAGTGTGCTGGATTACACATCCATGTACTCCACCTCGTGTCCGTTTGTCACCAGAGTTACACGTTGAGTCCTTTGTAAGGACCCAAAGACCTTATTCATTGGATAACACACCATGTTATCAATTACTACATAGCATAACCCTAGCCACCACTGATATGGTCTAACATAGCATCTGCTTCGGGATACACAACGCGTGTTTGAGAAATTACTAGAAATTTTCTCCTTCGTCAGAGTGCCTCCAGTGGTGCTCATCTCTTATATCCGGCCATCCAATCACCATAAAACTCCAGGTTTTAGGTATATGCAACATAAAAAACTAGATTCCAATAATTTTGGGCCTATGAACATCCCCCCAAAACATTCTCTGATTCACCCGCATGAAGAACGCTTGAAGAACGAGAACTCTCAAACCATGTCTGTTTGTCTGCGGCTATCGTCGTGGCACCTCCACACGGTCATCATGATACTAGATCTATGATTTGGGATCATTGAACCAGAAAATAGGTGAGAAACAATTCCTTATTCATATCCCCGTGAAGAACACAAAAAATGTAGGTAAACGAGGGAAGAAATCCAAAAATCCTAAAATTGAGGAACATACATCTACTATAGTTCATCACGGTGTTGATCAACTCCTGTTATAAAGATTAAACAAGTAGAATTTAAACCATCAAACCTGAAAAATAAAATCTCAAGAACAAACCCGATAATGTCCTCCAGCAAGAGTGATGATTCATGGGTCAAAAAGTACGTGGGTTGATCTGTTTTCATCATTAAATTCAATGAACATGAAATAAAATAACTTTAAAACATAACCCCCATCTCGAGAATTGATCGTTCGCTGATGATGGATTGTGCTTCCATCGTCATTTAGATCCTTCAACTCCATTGGTGCAGCAAATTCCCTCCATTGATTTTTTGTCATTAGTTTTTTAGATTTCTCTCCAAATCTGGAAGGTTACTCCAAATTTTACCTCAATATTCTACTAATGATCATCTTTCAATTAATCTATTAAAAATGAGGGGATGTGTTTTTGCGTTACATTATGATATTACATTAATGAGTCGTATTGACTATTTCATGGTCACTAAGTTGTGTTATTAATTATCAAAACCATTACCCCGTCATTTCACTACAGAAAAAATTTCCAAATATAATAATGTAAACTTTGCAATTAATTTTATTTAATTTTATTTTACATAAAACATCCAAAATTTATGTTTTTCTCTATTCCCACACCGATCGAGGATAGACCCACTCTTAGGTGAAGTCATTTCCCTAGATGAAATGGAAGCCTCTGATTATTAACCAGGGAATCTGTATGGAAATTCCCACAACTGTGCTCACACACCAACTCACATAACTTAAAAAAAAATAAACCATAATTCATGGCTCACCGGGCCTTAGAATGACGTGTCTTCCACTCAATTGGTCTCAAAATAATTCCATATAATATTTAAAAATTACACACAAATAATCTGAGAAATTATAAATCACCTAGAATAATGTCTCAATATAATGGAAGATGTTTCATGTGTGTAAAATAAGGACATAATGTGGGTAATTCCTATGGAAAATGGGAAACTTTTGTTAACACTATATGCAAGAATAAAGGACTGCTTATGTAATTAGAAATGGTTGAATGTTTTTAATGTGGAATCTATGTGGATTTTGAGAATCTATGTACTGGGGGGAAATCCTGAGAAGAGGATCAAAAAGGTTGTACAAGTAAATTTTTTACTATTGATGATGAAGATATTATTAATTTAATTTAAACGTTCTAAATTATTTTAATAGTATTAGTTATGTTAAATGTAATAAAATAGATTAAATTAAGGTTAATGAATCTTAATGCATGATTCATATTTCATATTATAGGAAGAAATTATCAAGGAATAAGATGATAAATCTGGGTTAATGGCTTTAGAATGATGTGGAATGATTGAAGTGATTTAGTATTGATATTAGAGAATTATGTTATAGAAGTGTATTATTATTGATATTCCATTTATTAGAATAATGAAACATCTGATGGTTGTATAATATAAATTCGTATTTATGGATTTTCAATTATATATTAATTTGTGTTGATAATCTAGAAAAGTGATTTAGAGGTATGATGATATTATTTTATAAATTTGTGATTAAGGGATATATAACCCCTAATATGTACTTTTTGTTGATATTATAATTTTTTTTGGATAATGATATGATTTATTATGATAAATTAAATTGGTTAGTATTGATGACCTTATTGTTGAATCGTGATATTCCGAAAAAGTGATTTATGATATCTTGGATGAAGTTTATTGAATTTTTAGATTTAATGCATATATATATGATAGTCTATGATTTTATTCATGTAATAAAGATATAGTTAATATTTAGATGAGTATATGTATTCATTACAGTTTTATATTTATGAAGTTTATAATCATGATATAGGATAATATTTGATCAAGGTATTCAAATGTTAGTAATGTGACATTATGAACTGTTTTCTATTGTTTGAGGAATAAATATAAGTTCATCTTGAAAATTTAGTGAAATTGTTTCTAGATTTTTGGGTATTTATTTTGGTCAGACATATTCTGGTGGATAAATATAGTTTACTATTTATGTAATGGATTATTATAAACATTAGGAGTCATTATTTTGGGTTTATAAGTTATTGTATTATTTCATCATATAATTTTATACCCATATTAGATAACTTGTGCTAACAATTTTTGTTCCAGAAAATATCTTGAGATAGGTGGAATAACGTTTCACTCATTTATCTATCATTTGACTTTTTAAAAGATACTTTAGTGCTTTAGAAAAGTAAAATTCATCTTGAATGATCATTTCATGGATTAAGAGATGATATAGAAGTGAAAATAGATCAAATCACTACCAAAGGATGATATTATTCTTATTAAATGAAAATAAATCATATATATATATATATTATAATAATACATTTTTAAATAATCTATCAACTCTAAAAAAGGACATATAAAATTAAAATGTTTTCCTTTTTAAGATTATTTTTTGAGAACTTATGGTTTGTTCACTCCATACTGATTTATTCTTTCATGGTCATTGAATTTCTCATGATCAAGTTCTCCACATATCTATATTATTACTAGGAAATTATAAACTCATCCATGTTCATATTTTTTCTTCCCACTACTATTCTCCATATACAAGAACTAGATTATGTGTTATTTAGGCAACATTTATGTTTCCCACTTCCCATTTTCAAATGATGTTTTATTATCCCTTTATAAGATGTGTATTTTCAACCTTGGTATTTTCAAATACTAAATACGTGATTATTGACATAAAAATAAGCACGATGAAATTTATTTAAGTACAAAAAATGTATCCCCAATAAAATGGTTTCTAAAAGAATACTAATCTATTTTTTTCATAAAATTAAAAATTAAGCATTAAGAGAACTATAATATATAATGTTATTTAAGGGTGACCATTATAATATAATCATTAAATTAGATGGTATGAATAGTAAAAACTACATTATAAAAAATAAATATATATATATATATATATTTAAGATAATGACAATTAATAGTTTTATTTATAATAAATAATTTCTTAATTTTTTAGTTTTCATTTTGTAATTCAAAAATATATTTTCTTAAAAAATAGGATTTATTGTATTATGTGCACCTACATTATAATTAGTTTAATTTTTTTGAATTTTTATTTGAGCTAATTGATATAAATATTTAATTCAATATGTTAATATTATCTTATGAGGAATAATTGTGATTTTTTTGAAAATATTTATATTTCATTGAATAGTTAAAAATCATAATGTTTTGTAAAAATAAAATTTATTTTTATTAAATAAATTAATATAAATGTACGATAATGTATTAAAGTAAAATAAGCCATATTATAATATAATTAATATAATTAAATTAAAAAATAAACATAATTATACTTAATTTTAATATCAGTTCAATTTTTTTCTTAAAAACACTTTTTTTTCTAAAAACTGTTTTACACATGTAATGTGTTTTTATCCTAATAAATTAAATTAATATATATTTAATAATGTATTTAATGAAAATAAAAAATTATATATTCAATAATATATATTTAATTTGATTTTATGGTTTTTACAAAGCACGTAATAGAAGTATGTCCCGTTTTATGTTTAAAATGCATTTTTTCTAAAATGGGGTTTCACTATGTTTTTCATGTTTTTTATAATTAATAAATATTTATTATATTAATTTAATTTATTAAAATGTTTCAAATGTTTTAAATAATCAAAATTAATATAAAAAAATATTTTCACCATTATTTATAGTCATAATGAATAATAAAAAAAGTAAATTGTGTTATAATGTTAAAGGTTAACACATGCTTATAGGGGGTAAAATAAGATATAAGAGTATAAACTGAACCCTAAGTTGTATAATTATAATTGTTTGAAGATATTTCAATTTTATCTTATCGAATATTTTAATTAATTTCCATTTTGATCCACTTTTACTTGAAAGTTACATTATATTATTGACATCTTTAAAAAAATCATGTGTGTCCCTCCAATCACATATAAAACTGAACCTATTATCCTCCATTATTCACAAAATATATTCCATATATCATAGAAAAAAACAATAATAAATCCTTAATATATTAATTTCCTTCATCAAAGAGTTTCTTTTCTTCTCATAAGACTATTATTTCAAGGCATAAGTTGTAATCCAAATGAGGTCTCTCAAAGAAGAGGTATAAACCTAACTGAGCTCTTTCAATTTTATTTATTATTTCACATACTATAATTTTATAGTATATATTAAAAATTATTAATAAATTATTTCAAATATAATTATACGATATTATGATGAAGTAAAAAAAATTTCCCACCTTATTTCCATCAAATGGAAAATGAAAGTATCATTTGTAGGTACGTGTAGATGACTGCCTCCAAGTAGCTATATAAATAATTTTCCATAACCATATTTAATGTTAGGTTATTATTATGGATTAATATTTTTCATATTATATTTATGAAATAATTATTCCTCTATAATCATAATATCTTATGAACTTTCTTACCATTGTGTCTGTTGGTAAATAATAATATCCCTTGTAAATATGTGTGGACTACCACTTATTAGATGAAATTTGATTATTTTTCATTTATTATGTACTTATATAATAAAAAGGATATATTTAATGAATATAAATTATAATTTTTCTATAAATGTGATTCTTTTAAGACTCAATATTCTTTACCTTTCTTTTTTCCATTTATCGAAAATTGGAAAATTACTCTTGTGTATATCTGAATTACCATCTCCATGAAGTGATGTAATTAATTTATCAATGCCAATTTATAGGAATGGTTATAAAAGTGTATATAATGATTAAATATTATATTTATTACATGATCAATTATATTTAGATTATGGAACCACTATTAATGTGCAAAGAATGTAACTTCGGAAATGTACCATACATGAAAAATTAAATGGCTATCAGCCAAAAATAAGGATTTTAATAAAGTATTATTAATAAATAAAAGTGGAAATATTATAAGTGGATCCTATATAATATTAAAATTATTTAAATGTTTATTTTATCAAATTATAATAAATAAAAATTTATTATATATGTGATTATATATCATACTAATCCAGTTGAACTTAAGGTAAGGGTTTATAATCTTAATATTGATTCATTGAGACATGTTTATGAGGATTATATGATATTAAATTTACATGTTATATCATGTTTACATATTAATTCGTAGTATCCAAAATTACTGTTCAAATAATTTCCCCAATGTACTTTTTATTCGAAAGGTAAAAAAGTGTTGTGGGATTATCTCTTCAAATTGTCCTCAGTTGGATATTTGTTATATTATACAACTAAATTAATTTATGAGTTGCATATAATACCCATTTGATGTATTTTATCATTTAAATATGTATTTTAATGATATTTAATGTTTTTTTATGTTATTTTTTTCATGGTCCTTATTAATAAAAAATTTACAAAAGTAGTTAGAGTTTTATGTTAGATTCTCATTTTTTACTGAGATTCTTTTTTATTAAATATATAATGATGAAATTTTATGATATATCTCTAATAAATATTATATATTTTCTTATACATTGTTTATATATTCTAGATTATATTTTCCCTTTCAATTTCCCCTCATTAATTACTAAAGATAAAAAAATATTTCATTAAGAAAAACTGATTATATTTCTTTCTGCAGTCGAGAAAAATTTATTTCGTACCTATTTTTTTATCAAAATCATTTTAGATTTCTGAAAAAATTTATTAATGACAACATTATCCATTTTTTAATTTATATAATTTTTTTAAATGAATATTCTTATCCATTGTTGAATAATGTATTTTTGAATTTTTTTTCAAAAAGATAAAATGAATCCTTATTTTATAGTACACCTCTTCAATGGGTTTCCTGGCCATCATGACCTCTCTTTTCTATGAATATTATTTTACACATTTATATGGTTATTTTTAATAAAAAAAAATTATTTTGATTAATTTATTTCAAAATAAAAATTAAAATTTCCATAATAAAATGATCCCATAATATTTTAAAGGAATTTTTATATATAACAACATCCTTTGATGTTTCTCATGATTTAATGTGTATATAATATTATGAAACCATGTTTATTATTTATATTTATTATTTATGATTATGATGATGAAATATTTAGTAAACCCATTTTATATTCCATGGGTTATGCTATAATGAAAGGATAAATATTTTCATTATATTGTAGTATACATCTGAATGGATTATGATTATGTGACTACCAGGTCTATTTTATCCCTATAATGCATTGGGAAGAGATTAATGTTTTATGATATCAATGGGAACATGAGAGGTAATACTAATCCTAAAAGAGGGTACATAAGAGGTTACCCAAATCCAAAAATATAGAATAATAGAGATTATATGAATACCAAAAAAGTTAAAATGAAGGTTATCCTTATACCAAAAGATATTACATGGGTGGTTATCTCAAGATGAATATTTGATGAATGTCTGGGAAAATATCATTGATAAATAATTTCTATGATTATGATTATGCTAAACTTTAGGAAAATATTTTTTGTCATGATCTTATGTTAATGTTATTCTATCATGGAGGATGTTATTTGATTCCTTTCTGATTTATGTCTTATGAACTAACATGATTTATTTCATTACTCATGAATATGGCCTTAGAAATCCTAGGTATGATTTTAAAGTATTAAACACCTTTTATATCACTTTGTTCCCATGATATTCTTACATATTATCACTGATTGTTATCTCTCAGGTTTACCTTTACTAATCATATGAGATCACGATTTATTATGTAACCTTTTACCTAGGAAATGAATAATAGTTTTATGTATAACATATATACAAAGAGTTTAATATGTGAATAACTTAGTTGGAGATGATGTAGACCTTTTATGTACCAATTGTTTATTTATCCATTTTACCAAATACACTGAACCCTTTTAGGTTTTGTTGGGGATTGTAATTATTTGTAATTAAATTTCATCTAATATGATGTAATATTTATTTATTTAATGTATGCGAATCTATAAATATCATATACACCAAGGTCACTATATTGAGTCAATTGTTAAAATGTCACACCCTCTCTTAAATCAACCACGATTATATATGACCTATACACCAATTATTGACATAACCTGTGTGGCCATAAATCCTGTGTAGGAGTGATCATAAAACTTCCCCAAAGTATGCAAAAGAACCATATATGAAACACATAAAAGAAATTAATCTCTATGAAATGGTAAAATACATAAATAAAAAGGATGAAAAAAATGAAGAAACCATTTATTCTCTTCAATTAGTAACATACAGAGCTGCTCAGGTTCGCTTCATATCGGTACTAACCCATAATGTTCCCATTCTATTTACCTCTAATCCAAAAAATTTCATATCTCATTAAAAATTGAGAACACACTATGTACAAAAAATGATAACTTATAATGAATTAAATAACTCACGTTCATGACACATCTAAAAAGAAACTATGGGTGCATGATGAGTCGCATATCATGAAGAATCTAAAATGATTAACTTTTCTTTCACATTAATAATAGAGTACATAATGGTTGAATCACTAGTCACATATGAAAGAGTGTATTATAAATTATAGTACCACATTATGTCATATGTTACTATCAGTACTATAAACCTTTTGGAAACCCATAGGGGTGCCTACAACAAGGGGAGATGTAATCCATATGAGAACTAACCCCTACTACCATAGCCACTTGATCCATAACCAAACCCACATCAACCCATTGAGAGATATAATGGTAGTTACCACAACTCACTAAGGATATATGTATTACCAATTATGTAAAATGATGTAAAACCACAAGATTTTAAAAGATGACTATGATCGTTATTATAAAAGACACAAAACACTAATCTTTAATGGCAGTGAAATATTATTATTTAAATATAATAATTATAACATATTCATTTAATTGGAACATTTGAAAAGTTGTAACCATATTATGAAATATATAAATAATGATCCTAATAAATACTAATTTATTTATTAATTATTATTAAATAATATATCAATTTTTTAGTGAAGTCATTTTATGTTTCAAAAATAGTTTTTCTATAAAATGCATTATATTTCTTTTGTTAAGTCTATATTAGAAATAATTTAAAACAAATTTAGTAATTTTATCTTATAAAAAAGGATATTAATTTCTATATAATCATAACAATATATTATTTATGTGAAATTTTGAAATTTATTCTAAAAATATTAATTTTTTAGTGAGTAGTGAAGAAATAAAAATTTTTTAGAAAACATTCATTTCCATTAAAGTAATTACAAAGTAACATTCTGTTTTTAAATAATATTATAATTTAATTAGTTTCTTTGTTAAATATAATCCATTCAATATCATTAAGAATCGACATGATGCTTAATTTTGTTATAGATTCATTTTTACACTTAAAAATGCATTTTTCTAGAAAACCATTTTTTATCATTTTTGAGGGTTTATTATAAAATTATTTTATTCTATTTAAATGGATTAAATTTGATATATTTATATTTATATTTTGAATATTCTTTTACAATTTTTTTAAATAATTCCATTGTATTTTTGGTTTTTATGAATAACAACATTGGTATATATTTATCACTTTGGTAAGAATAAATTTGGTTATTAAGATTAAAAATTATGTGGTAGGGATTTAAAAATTTATATAAACCTAAATTATTTATATTAAATGACACATATAAAAAGAAAGTATGGGTGCATGATGAATCGCATGTCTCGATGATTCTATAATTATTAACTTTTCTTTCACATTACTAATAGAGTACATAATGGTTGAATCACACGTTACAAATGAAAGAGTGTATTATAAAGGATAATACATCATTATTTCATATGTTACTCTCAGTATTATAATCTTACTAGAAACCCTTAGGGTTCCTACACCAAGAGAAGATGTATTCCATAGGAGAACTAACCCCTACTACCATAACCACTTATGTGATAATCAAACCCACATCAACCCATTGAGAAATATAATGGAAGTTACCACAACTCACTAATGATATATGTATTACCAATAATGATAGATGATGCTATACCCCTAAATTTTAAAAGATGACTATGATCAATATTACACAAAACACACAACACAAATCTTTAAAGGTGGTGAAATATTATTATTTAAATATAATAATTATAACATATTCATTGAATTTGAACATATGAAGGGTTGTAGCCATATTATTAAATATATAAATAATGATCCTAATAAATACTAATTTATTTATTATTTATTATAAAATAATATATCAATGTTTTATTGATGTCATTTTAGGTTTCAAAAATAATTTTTCTATAAAATCGATTTTATTGATTTTGGTAGACCTATATTATAAATAATTTAAAACCAATTTAGTAATTTTATTTTTTAAAAAAGGATATTAATTTTTAAATCATCATAACTATATATTATTTATGTGAAATTTTTGGATTTTCTTAAAAATTTAAATTTTTTAGTGAATAGTGAAGAAATACAGATTTTGTAGAAAAAATTCATTTACATTAATGTAATTACAAAGAAACATTTTTTTAAAATACTATTAAAATTTAATTAGTTTCTTTGTTAAATATAATCCATTTAATGTCATTAATAATCAACATGATGCTTAATTTTTTTATAGATTTATTTTTACACTTAAAAATGCATTTTTCTAGAAAACCATTTTTTATCATTTTTTGAAGGTTTTTATAAAAGTATTTTAATCTATTTCAGTGGATTAAATTTGATAAATTTATATTTATATTTGTAATATTCATTTAAATTTTTTTAAAAATAATTTTAGTGTATTTTTGGTTTTTATGAATAACAACATTGGTAAATATTTATCACCCTGGTAAGAATTAATTTTTGTAATTAAGATTAAAAATAATATCGTAGGGATTTAAAAATATATATAAACCTAAATTATTTATATTAAATGATTTAATTATATAAATAATTTTTAAATACACTATTATATGGAAAATTTGTGCCATATTTCTTTGATAACGACTTTAATATTAATTTAAGTAAGGAATAATTCAAAAATGCCACTCTCTTTATTCTAATAATATAACATTTCAAAATAAGAAAAATGTGGTAATATTAGATTATAAACAGTTGTTTAAAATATTAATGATTTTTTATCATGGTAATATATTTATAATTTTTTTACTGATTGAATAAATACATGAATTTCTTGCGCATCACTAATATGATATTTGATTATGTAGTGTAAAAATCAGGTAAATGATTTTAAAAACATACAAAGTATCATTTTTTATATTTTATGCTATTAAATGAATTTTTTGGATATATAAAATTTATTAGTGATATTTTAAAAGTTTATATTCTAAATAAATTACATTCCTATTATTTTGTTCAATTTAATTATTTTAATTGTCTTGAAAATGGATTTAATGATATTTAAAGTGAAATAATATTTTAATAATTTTTTTGAGATTAATAAAAAAAATTCACTTAGCCATGTTATTGAGATATGGTCTAAAACGTCATCTATTTTCCAGTTATGGGTCATTGTTCCTTTTATAGTATCTTTCTGGACCCCTAAATAATAAAATACTTTGATATATTGGTAGTTGTCAAAAGATTAAATAGGGTTTAAAACTATGAGATAAGGGATAAAAAATCACCTGAACATGCATAAATTTTATTAGAAAATATTTTTTAAACCAATCTCAATTTAGATTCAAAATATATATTTTTTTATCCATGTTAACTTGAAAATGAATTTAGATTAATTTAAAACATAAAAAATTTCCAAGTACCCCACTCTACTCTCTTATATATGGATTCCACCTCTCCTCTCTTACTATGAATAATATGCCACTTATAATTACCAAAAACTAAATAAAACTATCACTATATACATTATATAAACTCTAGTGGTTTTTTTCTTTTCATAAAAGATCATCCCTATGATCTTTGAGAAGAGATTAAATGGAGGTTCATCAATGAGGAGGTAATTATCTTAACTGAGAATTTTCATTTCACTTATTCGTATACATCATTAAATTATTTCATAAAAATTTTAATATAATAACATTAGTATCCTCCATACACTGAGATATTATTATGTTAATTATATCACCTTATTTGTCACAAATTCCATCATATGGGGAACAAAAACATTGTTCATTCATATGTATCAACAACCACCTCAATAATATGATTTGTTTCATTTTATATAACCACCTCTCATGTGTTATTATAATTGTAATGAAATAAGTAAAAAAATATATATAAATTATCTCTTTAAGGAATAATTTACTTTCTTTAATTCCTGAATATCTTTTTGGGTTTTTATTTTTTTGATAATTAGTATATAAGTCTTATATAAAAAACCATATATTACATGTTAGACACTTACTCTTAGAATAAATTTCTACCACAACAGAAGAATTTAATTTTTTTCCCTTTTTATTATAAATATTTATTATTTTAAATAATATTTCTTCTTGGTACCCAGTAATCCTCATATCATGTGAAAAAAATTTTAAAAAATTTTATGAGTACAAAAATCTCAGCAATGTATATAAAATAAAGAAGAAACATGTCGGTCCATTTTAAAACCACTATATCATAAAAGAAATTTTTTCCTTTACCATGATAAGCATTAATATTTAATAATAATTTATTATATATGAAATTATGTTTACTTCTGAATTTTGTTCATAAATCTCATTATAAAAAAAGAAAAAATAATAATTATGAGGTTATCATAGAAAACATGAGAACCCATTGATTATGTTTACCTAAAACAAATAAATTATTACCATGAAAGGGTATAATGATTCTATTAAAACAAAACAACATTAGATTTAAATTTGAAATAAAATGATTTGCATGAAATATAATTAGATATAATAGTAAAATCATGTAGGATATTTAAAATATCATCTTCATAGAACATTATAGGAACTCTTACAGGAAAAATAACCAATACATTCGACTTCCAAAATAATTATATGGAGAACATAATTATTACCCAATACATTGATGATCTATATTGGGAAAACCCATCGTCATATTAGATATTTTTATCACTAGAAATCATGATCTATATCAGTCTCAACCATCACTATAAAAAAATTTCACAGATCATTACATCCATTAAAAATATAAAGAACTATGTTTTTGGAATGTGAAAATGAAATGAAATATGATGTTTTTGGACGTTCATGAAGAGTAAAATAGTATTTTCTCAAAGTATAAGACCTAAAATGAATTTTTTGACCACTCCATTAGTCTCAAAATAAGTTTTTTACCCTTGAATTGATGTTTTTTGTAAAGAAGAGAAATTCAATGTTTTACCGAATTTTTTATATTTAATATTTAAGTAGTTGAATATAACTTTATTCTTGTGATCTAATTAATATATATATTTCTATAAGAGCGTTATATTGAGATTATATCCCCAGGTATGAGTCTATAATTGGGGGATTGTCCTAGTTGATTCTAAAACACATGTTAGGTGCTAGGACCAAGCCTAAGTCAATATTTCTATTTCTTTTCTTTTCCATTTCATATTTTTATTTTTTTCATTTTCTTTAATCATTTTCTCCGATGGATTATTGGTTACACTTACATTGGGTATTGTGAAGTCTACGACTTGGAGAGGTGGCTGGTGAAGATAGTGGGAGAGAGATGGAAGAATTGAGGGGCCATCAGGGAGCTTAAAAGCATCAAAATCGTTGTGTGGTAGTTGTGGTGCATGGATATGGTCGTAGAATCGAACGATTCCGCCCTATGGGGAGATTTTTTTTATTTTTTCCCGAAATCCCTATATTTTTACCTCTTTATTGTTTTACATTACATTAATGACTAATTATCACCACTTTTGGTTTTATTTATGATGAATTGGGGAAAATAGGGGTTTTGATAGGTTATCATGGGTTTCCCAATCAAAAATACTAAACATAAGACATATGGTTTCACAAACACAATTCACGTGCTCTTCCCATTCTAGGATGATGTGTTTTTGTAAGAACATACCATGTACTTTGAGTACACATCAAGAACATGTACATAGCCTTGTGTCCAAGTACATAGGAAGACACTGCATGTAGTGGGAAATGGTTGTGTAATAGTACACAACCAAACACTAGGTGGGTCCTAGTTGTGTGGTATTACAATGCTATACCCCATGTGTTTCCTCCAAAACTGATTTGTTCTCAGCCAAGTATAATTACAAGAACAATCATGAGGTTTTGAAGTACATGCCATGTACTCAGAGTACACACTGTATAATATACCCCAATTACCCATTTGAGGGGTTTAGTTGTTTTCATTCCCCGGAGTTAGAATTGGACATAATATAGACCAATATGAGTATTTGTTCACATAGATCATGATGATGGAACCCTTGGGGTGGTTTGAAGACTCATAAGAGGTGTTTAGGGGTGAGAGATATATAATGGAGTGGTTCTTAATTCCATAAATTGATCTATAGGTCTCAAGAGTGATACATAAAATGAGACCCCACTTTAGATTGTGAGAATTTTCTAAGGGAATGGAATGAGATTTTCATAGGTCCTCGACTTGTGTAACTTAGTACAATCCCTAGTTGATGTTTTGAGATACAACTTGTGGATTTTTTTGGATGTTTTTCCCAAATTATAGTGACTTGGAAATGGGATATCCTTGACACCATATACATTATGAGTTGTGCACCTTTTTCCTGGTTGTCCATGTGATGTATGGAATTGGTTGCGGGATGTGTTTATTATAAGAGTCTACATTTTCATGAGTGATAGTTCATAACCAAGGATCCCACAAGGGATTCCAATATTTATGATCTCAACTAGATGATATCTAGAGGGATACATATGTTGATGTGTGGGCCTCAAGGATCCCTCAATGTATGACACTCCTATGTTGACCTAGCGGACCCCAGTGGGTTTCCCGGTGGTTAAATGACCCTATGTGACTCCATTATGGGTTTAAATAGATATGTTAGTTGTTTTCACCTTAGAACCCATGTCTAACATGTGATCCCGATGAGCTATGTTTGTAGAGAAGGGATTAGGTGTTTGACTAATCCATCAAATTTACTTATGTTTTCAAATAGTTACAATTAATGTAGCTATAATTTTCCAAACGTTTTTTTGAAATATACATATGGACATTATGTGAAGTGATGATATGGTGGGGATAGCTAGTGGTACATCCTACCATACTTTTTATGAGACCTATAGATTGAATATAACTTTATTAATATGACTAGTGTCATGAGGGTCCTTCCATAAATAGGGGACAAAAATGAGAGTTTTGGGTGGTTGTGATTCCCCAGAGAACTGGATTATTATGAAAATCTAAAGGATTGATAATGATATCCTCAATTATGTCAAGGATAGTCCTTAGTATTGGCTGAAAGAAACTTATTAAATTAACTAGATATTTTTTTGGTAATGGTATATTGATCCATTGTCAAAAGTATATTATAATATTATATTGGATATAAAATATTATTTATTATATATTTCTTAAGGTTCGTCAAACATGGGGATCAAAATGTTTATAATGTCGTGATTTTCAAAGAATGGGGACAAGGACTCCGAAATATTACTAGATTTATACATCTTTAGAGTGGAATGAAAATAGGTTATAATACATGTTTTTATGATTTAAAATTGATAACTAGAATCATTTATATATTGTAGATGAGTAGGATTAATTCAAGGGCTAGGAATTATACCCCATTGTGGTGATGTGGCTTACTCAAAGACACCCTAACACTGGCCAAATAAGGTATGACTGATCAGTATCACATAAAAAAGGATTGAAGGTGAATTTATTCTATTTTATTTTTGACATGTCTAAGATATTAATATTTCTTGATCATGCACTTATCACAACATGTTATATGTTCAATCTTAGGGAGGCCTATAAAAATTTAGTTTTTACACCCTATATGTGCACATCAGTGTTCATAAAAACCTAATGTATACATTCAGGTTGAGCACAAATTCATGAAGGAATGTGTGAGGCCTAGGTTTCTTGATCAATAAGAGACTCTCATAAAGATTCTTATGACTGGGATGGTGTAACTTGATATTCATGGACATCGTGTATTTGGTGTATCTTAAAGCAGTAAAAGATCCTTATAAATTTAATTTCCTGATTATGTTGTATATGGGGCCAGTCTAGTGGATGATCATTATTTATATGCATTACATGATTTTTTGGGCCATTACTAAATTTCATCAATTACAACCTATATATATTTATTATATCCACACTTTAATTTTTTAAAGATAGCTATTATATTTAGTAATTTTTTTATTCACCAAATCTAATATGCAGGACTAATCCTTCCATGGACACACCCTAGGACAGCACTTCATGTTGGCAGCCTCTGGATTATGATGAGTAATGTTTAACGATATGTTGAAAACCAGTTTCACTACTCCTCGTTGAGTGAGTTAGGCTAGAATGTGACAAAGTGGAATCTGTGCATTTTGTTTCCTATTACTCTACTATATAGGATATGGTAAAAAAATGTATTAGGAATGTTTTAGATTCTATGATTGAAATCAGACTAATCCATCGAGAAAACATGTATTGGTGTGATTTCCAAGTCACCGGGGAAGGGGGATTAATGTTCTTCATATGTTATATTATATATATGTATGATTTTTGCTTAGGGAGATGCACATGTGGTGTTTTATATATGATTTATTATGGATTTATGTCTCTTGGACCATTTTTGAGAGGTCATTAGTTTATTTTTAGTCTTTGTAATTTGAAGTAAGAGGATGTTTTTCATGTATATATTTAGCATGTAGGATCCGCATATTATAATCCCTCTAGTGTTGTATTTTTTTTATGAATATTGAAAACTATTTAATGTTATAACAACAACGCTAATGGTGTTTCTTCATAAATATTCTCTTCATAATTCTACTTAGTTAGAAAATATTAGATTTATTCTTTATGGATGGTATTGAAGATTTATTGGGAGTTGTTCTATGGTGAGTATAATGACTCAATAATCGAGTAATAAATGTGTAGTTACCCTATTGGGTTAATAAGCCCCATGTATTCCAAGTGTTGGATCCACCATTAGGCATTTTACTTAGAATATTTAATTTAATGTTTTACTAAAAAACCGATATTGTTTTCCCAATATTGATTGGAATGAAATTCAACTTAACTAATGTTTTTGATGGTTATATGAAACAAATATATAAAGATTATTCTATGTATGTACTGCTAACCCTCATAAGCCAACATAGTTAGTTAATTCATTTTCATTAGACCTTATGTATTTGTACACTTTTTAGGTGAAGTTATCTAATGATTCATAACAACCTACATTGATATTTTCATGCTAACTTTCTATGGTGTTTTATATAATTGACCACCATTTATGGGTATCTAGATGGATCCTTGAGTGTGATACCAATAAGTACCTAAATGACTATAATTAACTAGAACCCTGATAGGGTATAACCATATAAAAATACATGGTAAGTATTATTTCAATTTCTTCATTCTCTTTGATATCATTACCATCCAAGGAGAAATCCCCAGTGAGGAAGCTCGGAGAGGATTAGGCGATGGTAAGATGATTCTTGGTAAATGATGACATTAGAATTCCACCTAATTTATTAGTTTCAAATGTATTTAATTTAAATTGATTTCTAATTAATTTTTTTACTTTATAACATTGAATTTAAAAAACATATAACAAAACCCATGAACTCATGTTTTTTCCTTTAGTTATTCTATGTTACCTTTAACCTCTACTAATTTTACCTAATTATGGTTTTTTCGGGGACCTATAAGATAGGTGGTGGACCTAGAAACTGTGATATGAAACTTGATCGGTAGGGAATGTTGGGAGATCTAGTGTCCCTTAGTATTGACCTAGACCCTTATGAGTCAACATTTTTTTGGTTGAGGGACAACTATGAGAGGGGTTGAACCGAGTTTCTGGATTCTTTGTGAGGTAGTGTGGTATGTTTTATGTTTGTGTTGTGATCAATGCAAGATATGTGATTGAGTTTAGATATATAAGAAGGGTTATGACTTTGGATTTTAATAAGGCATCATGGGTTGCTGTGTATCAAGAATGGATTCGACTGACATGAATATATGGGAACCTATCCCTATTGATCAATGATTTTTTGGTTATTTATATGGTTAGATCATAATTATACAATCACTAATAGAATGGAACTAGGTGGTGTCATAGAATTTGGATGAGGTTGAAAAGATTCAAAACAAGGATACCAAAGTGGAATGTTAAAATAAATCCATTTGTTGGGTAGCCATTCTTGAATCAAGGCACAAGTGAGGTGCCTAGTTTTGAAGAGGAGTCCCAAGCGGGGTAATGGAATATCAAGAATAAATTTCCATAGGGATATTATACTTGTACATAATGATGTGTATCTCATGTATGTGTGATTTGAGAGGTTTTAAAATGAGTTATAGGATTGTAAAAAAATATTTTGGGTTGTATAGGAATGGTACACATAAGTTGAACATGATATCTATTTAAATCATAAATTGGAGAGTAGTGATGTGAAAGTCGAGGAACAATGGTTTGAATGAAATGTTGTGGGAATAATTTTCTAGAGGATTTTAAGACATGATTAATTCCTATATATGTTTTAGGAGACATTAATAATTGATTAGGTGGAGTGGATTGGCCAATATAGATCAATACTAATTAGTTATTGAAAGGGTAGTGAGCATGGATGAAGAGAATAAATACATGCACAGTAGTGAAACCTAATATGGTTGTGCACAAAAAATGGTATAAGGTACGCCTTATGTGGAAAGGAAACCACGAGCCACTTTTGAGAGGTGAAACTTTAGGATGTGTTGAAATTCATCTGTCTCCAAGGAAATCATTTTATATTTGATAATTAGCGAAGTTGTAGTTTCAAATTCATGAATGATCTATTTGGACATGCACAATAATTGAATTTTGTGATAGATGAAGCATGGTTTGTGGAACCCAGATTTCAGTTTTTGGGAATCAATAATAATACTACTATAGTAATTATTATTAGATATCCATGGATGAACATATACCATGTTGGGAGGCTTCAAGATGTTATGATACTGGTTGTTAGATTGTCAAGATAGTATGAATATGCATAGGCCTAGGTTAAAATCATGGCTAATATTTTATAACTAAGAATTATTTTATATGAGAAGGTTTATGGTGGGTAGGTTTTAAGACACTTTTTTAGACTGTGAAATTGTGTAGAAATTTTATTTTTTTACATTTGGATGCTTATAAGGGGTACAATAGTCTTTTTCCTATATTGAATGATCTAATATAAATTTTATAGCCACTATATTAGTACTATAATTAATATTTTACCCTAGGGTGGGAATTTGGTGTAAATCAGTTTCATTTTAATTTTCATGAAATAATTAACAATTAATAATAATTTTATTAAATATTAATTTTTAACGCACATTTGTTTTGTGACATCCTTTTATTGGAGCATCATATTAATATTCCATCACCATAGTTGAGTCCATATTGTGGATTTTTCCAATTCAATGCAAAAACTCATGTCAGGTGTAGGGGCCAGAGAAGGGCCCCTTTTCCTATTTCTTTTTATTTTCCTTTTTCATCTATTCGTTTTCCTCTTTCTTTTTCTTTTCTACTCTTATACCATGGTTTATCAGATACACCCATCTAAGAATCGTACTTTCCATTTATGATAGAGGATATAGAGAGGTAGAGAGAGAGAAAGGTAGGGGGAGAGGAAGGATGAGAGGTGCTTCTTTAGTTCATGGGAGGATCCAAATCACCATGTTATAGCTACGAAGCATAAAACAGGGTGATTATTTAGCGGATTCCACTCAAACATTGGCCATTTTTCTGTTTTCATAGTAAATTCCTATAAATTTACCATATTATAGTTTTAAGGACCTATAATTACTACTATGTACACCTTGACGATTGATCTATTCTTAATCAAGGGGAAAATAACGGATTTAGGAGGTTCATAAGGTTTTCCCAATTATAAATCTCTACCACATAGCATGTGGTTTCAAGAACACATGCATTGTGTTCATCTAGTTTTGGGAAGATTAGTTTTTGAAAGTACATTCCATGTAATTTGAGTATACTTTGTCTTCTATTACGTGGACATGTGGTAAAGTACTTGGGAAATCACCTCATATAAGAGGGACATGTCCATATAGTAGTATATGGATAGGCCCAAGGTGTTTTGGGATTACATAGATGTACATTGAAAATCCAATTTTATTCCTTGTAAATATAATAGTATATGGAAAAATACCTAGTGTTCCAGGTCATATAGAAGTGAATTGCTATGTAGGAGGTTTTGATGTATATGTCAGGAACTCAGAGTACATGATATGTACTAAAACCCAATTACCCATTTGAGGGTTTTCAGTGATTTTATACCTAAAATAGATAATTGGACAAAATTGGATTCCATTTTTTGTATATTTACACATAAATAATTATTATGGAACCATTGGGGTGTTTTGAGAACAACTAAGAGGCATTTTTGGATGATCTAGGAATAATTTAAAGGTTATTACTCCACTAAATTGATTCAGATGTCTCAATAGTGAGACATGAAATGAGACATAATTTATGGTTGTAAAAATTGTTGGAGATCATGACATAGTATCACCAAGGTCCCCAAATGGAGTAACATGGGATGATACTTGGTTAGAAATATTGAGATTCATCTTGAGGAGACATATAGGTAGGGTGTTTGGGAGAACCTATAGTGACATGGAAAGAGGATGTGATTGAGGACCTATCCCTTATAAGGTGATAGATTTTGGACTTGTTTGTCAGATGATGCTCTAGGTAGTTTTTGAGATGTGTTTACCCTAATAGATGAGTAATATCTTGAGATCTTAGTTCCTAACCACGTATCCAACGAAAGAATCCAATAATAATGATCTTTATAAGAGGATCCCAAGAGGAATAACTCTGGTTATGTGTAGTCCAAGATAATCCCATATGGTATGCCAATCTTATATTTATTTAGGGGACCCAAATGTGTACCCTAGTGGTTGATCATCCTAGAGGTAGTTCATTATGGATTTGTGTACAGATGGTATTTTATGTTCCCTTAGAACTGATGTTGGACAAGTGATCCCAAGGGTTCTTTGTACTACATATCAGGATAGGAATTCAGCCAACCCTTGACTTTTACATATTGTTTCACCTAGTTACTATTGATGTAGCTGTGATTTCCATATGTGCATCATGGACCTCATCTTATGGGTATGTTGTGACGTGAAAATATATTTGGGATTCCCATAGGTAATTCATGCCATCCAATATATGACCCCTATAGAATGAATGATAATTTATTAGGATTCCTATTTTCATTACGATCCTCCCCTACATAGGGTACACAAATGAGGTTTTTTGGTGGACACTATTTTCTAGAGTATTGGATGGTTGTGAAATTTTAGAGGATTGATGATGAACTCCTCTATGATTCGAAGAATACCTCTTTTGATTGACACTGCTAAAAAATAGACCATAAAAATGCAAGACATTTCCCTTTTCAGAGATACAAAAGCACTGAATAAATGGGAGAGGATAAAAGTCCTAGAATTTTATCAATGCTGAAAATGCAACAATAAAGGTTCCCTTTATCAGTGCCAAAACAACGCTGATAAATGATACCTTTATTATCTTTTTAGAAGTGCTAATTAAGGAACTTTTTATCACCAATTTAATTTATCACCGATAAAGGATGCTTTAATGAACCCTGATAAATTATAACTTTATCATTTCTTTTAAAAGGGCTTAAAAATGGGGTTTTTATTAGAGATATTAAAAGTGCTGATAGAAGTCCATTCTATAGTGTAGTTTAACATCACACCACAACATCACTGTAGTGTGCTTTAATAGCACATTGTAACACTGAAAACACACAAGATATCAACAAAAACAAGTCCCAATAAAAGATTTCAATGAAATGAAATTTACTACACAAAACATTGAAAAAAATACTATATTATTTGAATTTAAAACATTGGTTTATAAAATTACATAAATAAATATTCTTACATACATTAAAAATCATCAATGTTGTTATATCTGTTCTTCCCAGACCAACTCATTCTATTTCCAAACAAACCACCCCCTCTACAGTAAAATAAAACACATGTATAAGAACAAAATTTTCATGCTAGTAATAATATATATAATTAATAGAATATGTGGTGTTAATTTTTCTAAAATTGATTCCAATTTTAAATAAAAATATTCACTTGGAGTCTTACATGTCAGAACATTCCTTGGATTATAGAGTGGATTATTCCAACATGTCTCAAATGACTACTTGATAATTTTCCTAAATTATTAAAAATAATGAATGTTTTTTATGATTTTTGAGTATGAAAGATGTCTATTTTTACTAAAATTTCATTTTTAAATTGGATCACGAACTATTAACTAATTTTGATAACATGATGTATCAGTTTATGTGAAATTAAATCCTACTTAACACAAATGACTTATGAATCATTTTTATAAATTATAACGAAATTATGAGTGTGTTTGATCAGTTATTAGTGAGTGAAAATTTTTGATCTAAAATATCAAATCAATATGAATGTGTTTTTTAAGTGTTTAGGTGTAGAGGATTCTTATAACGCAATGACACATTGTGTCATATCGGTCACACTATACCTCAAATTGTGGTGTGGCCGATTTCTACACATTTGATAAGGCGTATGGATCGTTTTCCTATGTGTGATGAAATTAAACGCCTATATAGAATACATCATACAATCATATAAAAACCAATCATTTTTTTAATAAACACACAAATTATCTTTAATTGAAAAAATAACCCACATACAAGGCACAAGTGTTATTTTAAAAAAAAATAGAAATCTTTAAAGAGGCATGATAGAAAGTGGGGTAAAAATTCAGGAAAGGATACCCTTTTAAAAGTACCCATTCTAATTAAAACATTTTAACTATTAAATGATAATTTGATCAGAATTTTATAATGAAAGATGAACTTACAGAACCCACAAAATAAAAGTGAAGAATCATTCAACTTCGTCACCCTAAAATGGGAGACAACAACAAATCCAATATGTTGTATTATTTTTTCAAAAAAACTCAAAAAAAATTAGTTCCTCCCCCATGTTCTCAAAATAAATATCCTTGGAGAAGTGGAAACTCTCCATGACCCTCTGATGAATACCCCCCAATGAAAAGAGAATATTTCAATATATACTAAAACACCACCTCTAGAGAAATGAAAACAAAATCTTTGAAGTGTACAAAATAAGCCTTCACCGTCCGCTGACCTTGCTAGAAACTAATAAGATCGTCATTTTTTTCCAATTTCAAATGCTCAGGTATAAACCATTTGGAATGTACAGATATAAAAACAACCCACATCATCCCTACATTCATCATTTATAGGGACAAAATTTTTCATTCTTCCAATGTTAGACCCACAAGAAGACCTTGAACAACACGAACTCTAATGTATTTTGGAGTCCACAATATTCTGATAATATTCTCAACTTCCTCAAGCCACTTCACTACTATAATGAACCTCAATTTCAACCGAATATGGGAAACAATTGAGGAGAACTAGAAACAAGAAGATATCGTCTAGAAACATTAGGGACCTTTCAGGGTGCATATTCTAAATACACAAAAGTCATACAATTTGGTTCAAAATAAATTTCCTACATTCCCACACATAAGAAAATTCTCATAAGGTATACCAAAGATTGCACATGCCACTTTATCACCAAAGCCAATAATTCAATGAATTTTCAATCCAAAATATTTCCCTTTAGAACACATTTTTTTCCAATATGAGACAATCTGAAAGAAATCATTTTAATTTTCAAAATAGTTTTCTTTTTTAAATCTTACTCAAAATAACCTAGTCCAAAACAAGACATAATTGATATAAACATCTATAATGAGGAACTAGTAGTAATATTGAAGCCAATGACATGGTAGTGGTTCATAGTTTACTTAGTATACGATTTTACAATGATAGAAAGATCTAAAACCCGCATCATTAACAAAATATCAAAATAAACACTATACACATAATACTAAGTCAATGGATTCATGGTGGTGTTAACAATGGCCCTACTAATACTTGCCCAAAAATCATTACCATGTTCCAACCTATAAGGTACTCAGTTCCTACCACACAAGGGTATCCCTATCTTTTCCCCACTCTCTCCTATCAAATCCTCTAACCCCCCCTTTAACTCCTCTTGAACACAAAATACACCCAAAATGAGACTAAGATACTAACATTAAAGGTGAGTACATGGTTAGATAAGATGAAGAATTTAAAACCTACACACCCTCATGTATTTGATACCCAATATTATTCAACCATATTTTTTAGGGAATAGATTCAACCATATGGTTTTTATATGTGTAAGGCTAGCTGTTTAGAAATTTCCAAGACTTTTCCATGAATTTTAAATGATTTGATGTATTTCAAGTTTAATTTCCTCTATTTTATAATCCATTAGTGAATCAATCTCAATGAAACATAAATAATGACATGATCATTAACATTAAATTACAATGGTCACCTCTAAAGGTTATTATAGGTCATTAGTTGAATTTGATTTGTTTCAAAATATTTTGTAATTAATATCACTGGGTTTATTATTTCTTGGGCAATATTAGAGATATTAATAGAAGATTCTTCTATCATTATCCATAATAAAGGAGACTAAAAAGGTATTTATTATAATTCTTTATATGGTTCCATCAAGATAAGTGATTGATAATTATTTTTATAAGAAAATTATAATAAGGAAAGTAAATCTTTCTAGGAGCCACTGAAGTCAAAAATTAAGGCTCAAAGAATATCCTTGAATACCAAGATAGTCTGATTAGAATTACTATTAGAATATAGAATAATAAATGTATAAAATTTCACCCATAACCTCATTTAAAATTAATTTACCAGATATAACAAGATAAAAACATTATTTTCCTACCAGATACAACACTAGTTGGGACACCTAGATGAATTAATATCTCTTTGACATACAATTAATCGAGTTAATAAACTGAGAAAGACTATTAAATACGTAATAAGTTTTTCATCTTATTTAGGTGATCCATAATAACCCACAAAACATTTTTTGGTTGAGATGATCTTGAATAACTGCTCAAGAAATTCATCATGATTTCATCCCATTTCATGATTGGAAAATAAAGTACTGAAAAAAGACTTATTGGTTTACAGTATTTTTCCATTAACAAATTATATGTAAACTATTTTGTGAGTAAAACTATGATTCATTTCATTATTACAGGCCAAAAAATAGGTGAATAATAGCACCATAAATCATTGTGATCCTTATATAAACCTAGACAAGTCATGCTAGTCGTTCCGATGAGATGATAAGTAAGGTTCATCATGGTTAAGAATAGAGAAAATAGAAAAATTAAAAAATGAAACCCAAAATATCAACAAAAGATAGAGGAAAAGTAGTCAATAACATACATTAGATTCTATCCTTGATTAATTATAGGGAACATAGAGGATTCACGCCGGTACTATAAGAGTTTAGCGATATCTTGAGAATCGTGACTGACTGAGTACTGGTTATGGTTATTTTAAATAGACCAAGAAAACTTTTAACAGCACTTTCTAAAAATCAATGATCATTATACCTTTTATAAGCGTTAAATTGACAAGCGTTGATAAAAGGTATATTTATCAGTGCTAAAAATGCACTATTACATCTCAATATTTATCAATGCTCAAAAAGCACTAAAAAAGATTCTTTTTTACAATGCTTATTTAGTGATCATAAAGGATATGTTCAAATAAATATATTATAATTTTATCATTATTAAATATATTTAATTATTTATTTATAATTATATAAATACATATATAAAAAAAATTATTATTTATTTATAATAATTATAATTATGTAAATTTATAAATATAATTTATATATATTTATAAATATACTTATTTAGAAATATTTTTTTTACCTTATTAGTGGATATGTAATCTTTTATACATGAATTTTAAAAATGTGTGAAATTGAGTAATTCACACTGAGTAAACTTTAAAAATATTGCAAAATTGGAAATGTTTTATTAATTAAATATTTATTACTAAATGAATATATATATATATATTTATATTGAAATAAGATGAAAACATATTGAAAATACCAAAAAAAAGTAAATAAATAAATTTAAATAAATAATAGAAAATGATCAATTTCAAAAAAAAATAATAAATATTAAAAATGAATTACTTGACTTTAATAGTATAAAATATAAATAAATAAAATTAACCGATTAAAACATAATATATTAAATGTATCAGTATATAATGAAATTCAATAATATACTGAAATTTGAATAAATTATATAAATATTTGGTGTATGTGTTTCTATATATTGTGTAAATATATTTGTGTGTGTGTGTTTTTATATAAAAACTAATTAATTACATATAAATTTGTAATTTAAATCAATGAAAGTGACAACATTTGATATTTTTTAAGTTAAAAAATAAAACAACATTAAAAATGCATAATACATTAATATGTTTTTAATTAAAATTTTATTCATTTTAAATAATTTTATATTTAATATATATTATTTATTAATATTTATTATATATATATACTATAATTATTCATTTTTTAGAAATAAATATTTCATTAATAAATTTTTTGATATAATTTTAGTTTATTCACTTTCAATTTTAAGGTTTAATTATATATTCATATATATCTACATTTAATATATAATATTTGACAATATTTTAAATATATATATATATATATATTAAATTTATTCATTTTTATGAATAATTATTTAATTAATAAAATGATTAATATTTTTCTTATTTTACTCATTTTAAAATTTTAATTGTCAAATTATTTCATTTTATTCATTTTTTATTTCTATTTATTTAATATATACTATATATTTTTTATGTTTATATATATGTGTAACCAATGTATTCAATTTTCACAATAATTATTTAATTAAGGATATTGTTAATTGATTATAATTTTTTTGTCTAATTATTTTATTTTATTATGGACTTTTATTAGGGATTATAAATCCTTGATAATGGTTACCATTTATCTGGGCTTTATTAATAGCAATCATAATGGGTACTTTTTATCAATGCTAAAAATAAAGCAGTGATAAAGGTTAATTTCATCAGTGCTAAATAAAAATCACTAATTAAGGTTTCCCTTTAACTTATCTTTTATTTATCATTGATAATGATCCAACTTTATCATTGCTTTTTTTATCATTGATAAAGTGGGACATTCTCAGCACATTTTTTTAGTGTTGATAAGTGATGATGATGTTTAAGGTGTGTTTACTAATAGAGTGGGAAGATTCTCCTTATTGAATTACCTAGAGACATTTTTGTATGGGTTTCAGATCTATATAATAAAGGATTCCATATTATGATTTTGTATTCTAGATAGTATTTATTAAATATTTCATCAGGGTCATCCCCCGTAGGAATTATCCTATTAAGAATGTATTGGTTGCTTATGGACTAGGACCTAGGACTTAGACATTAAGATATATTTAAACACATCTTTAGTGGTCTTAAATCCATATCTAATCCTTGTTAATCAGTTTTTGTTGTTTATAAATATAATTATTTAAATATTGGAAGATTTTATCTGTGATCATATATCTTGGACTTATATATCCCACTTGTGATGTAGCTCGCTCAGAGGAGCCCCGATGCTGGCCGAATTTGATGTGGTCAATCAAGATCACAGACCCAAGGATATAGAGTCAATTTGTTTTATTTATCATATTCCAATTACGACTCATCTATCCTGGTAATATTTTTGGATCATGAGGTTGTGATAGTGGGTTATAAGTTCATCGTTAGTTTTGTCCTACTAGGATTTATTTGTCAACTACTATTCACACTCATTGATGTGCATGAAGACCTTAAAACATCTTTCAAGTTGAGAAAAAACAAATGATGGATAAAGTGAGGCTCAAAATTAATGATCATGTAGCGCCTATCCTATTTTTTCTTACGATAAAGATAGCGAATCATGAGGGTCATGGATATTGGGTGTGTGGTTTGGCTCAGAGTAGCAAATAGGCGATGTATATATATTTCTATTATTCTTTTATATAGGTGGTCATCCCAGTGGGTAATTAGTTATTTTATGTATGAAATAGTTCTTCAACCTTTACTCTATTTCATTTATTACATCAATTTTATATTTATTTCATTCCGACATTAATTTTTTAATTTTACAAATGATGCATAGTTAATTCAGCTAATTTCTTACTTTTATATTAGGGCATAGTCTCTCCATGGACACAAAATAGGTCCCTAGATCTATCCAGAAGCCTTTGAATAATGGGGAGACACACTGGGTTACAAAACAGTCTAATGGCTATTCATAATGTGTGCCTGGCCACAACATGATAAAACAAATAGAATATTGAATTTACATGATCAATCTCATAAAAATCTCCTTTTAACCCCATAAGTAAACGATTTCTAGATATTTATATATGTCTTTCCATTAAAACAAAATTTTGAAAGCAAAAAATACCCTAATCTATATGAATGAGAGTTTTTCATTTAATAAAACATATAATATTATAAAGGCATATAATATAAAATAATGGGTGTGAAGGTGGGAAAATCCATTGAAGTCGTATAGGTTAAAATGGACCATTCCTGTTGAATTTTGTAATTAATGTCAAAACATTACAAGAAATGTACCCTTTTAAAAACAATTGAAATAATGTAAAAATATACATAAGTTTTCCTTTTTAATTAATTTATGTCCATATAAATACATCCATAGAATAATTTTAATAATATCTACATAGAATAAAAAAATTAAATAACAAATCTTTAAATAATTTCAAACAAGGTTTTAAGGAATTGTGTCCATTTCCCCAATCACAACTCATAATGCATGTTCTTTATCTTCTATAATAATAAATTAATGGTGAATTATTAATTTCTTAAAAACTTATTTCAATTTCCATGTTATTTTTAATTACTTAATTGATTATGTTCACATGAAACATTTTGATGATACTCGACACATTTGTAAAAAAGGACTTCAGTAGGTTATCTATAGTCATATTTATCCTTATTAACAATAATTATATATAATTCATGTTATATGGTCATGAAAAACTAATTTCATTGGTTCGTGAAGGTGGTGATCCACATGTTACTCAAATGACATAATCATTTTTTAACGGATGCAATGGTAAGAAAATATTTGATATTTAACCTTAATGGGATATTAATAATGTCATCAATATAATGTATATACATTAAATCCATCAGTATATATTTTCATAAGAGGATGTTATGGAAATAAAATTATATCAATTCTCAAGGCTGTTGTCCCTCGTACACATGAAAAATGAATTCATTTCCCATTTTATTAAATAAAGATATTGATATAGGATATTCCATCAACATAAAAAATCTAAGTATATTTAATATGATGTTTTTATTATTTAATCATTTTTAATAATATTTTATCAATTTAGAAGAAGAATGAATACTAAAATATTCAGCTAAGAGTTATACCAATTCGTCAAAAAACCTCATTTTTAACACATTAAGCCCTATAAGGTTGGTATTATTCTTAAAATAAGAACTATATAATGTGGGTAAGGAGTTAATGAAGGTATTTTTTAGGTATGTGTTGATATTGAGTTAGAAAATTGTGTGTGGAAGAGTAAATTGAAGTAGAACCTTTATAAGTGAGGGTAGAGGCATTATTGGGATTTACTAAAGTATTAAATTAATATAAATTAATTTCCATATTCAAGGGGATAAAAATTTATTTAATTATAATATAGGATTATTATGGGTCTGAATACTATCATACATAAAAATTTGGAATAGTTATGATGACGTTTTTACCCTTAACTATTTCTTTTAACACCCTTAACAATTTTGACTTTTATGACGATATCAATGATTTTTACTATTTATGGTCAATAAAGTTAATTTAAAAGGAAAATTACACATAAATATAAATTTTTTGATATTTTTAAATAAATATCGTTCATGTAGATAAAGATAGTGTTTGTATGAATATTAAATAATTTAATAAAAGATTGATTATTATAAAATGAAATTAAGGTCATTTTGAACTGTTCATTTACATTGACATAAAATTAACCATGATAACAATATAATTCGAATATAAAAAATTAAAAAATATATAATATCTTATATTTAACTATAAAATTAATGTGATAATTTAAATCCCAAATAATATATTACATTAAGAGTTTTTTAAATCATTTTATTTTTTATATATTTCATGCACACACATTGCATTGGTGTTGCATAAGCATTTGAGGTAATTATATAATCATAAAAAATTAGAAATATTGTCAAATTAAATAATAATAATAATTAATTTCCTTTTAAATATTTATATTTATTAAATACACATATTTACTCAAAAATATGTCATGAAAACCTATTTAATATGTTATTTGGACATTCTTATCATTGCAAAAGCGTTGCATAAAAATTTGGATATGTCTCTTGTAATATAATTCAAAAATTAACATATATCCATAAAAATTATAATTAATTGTTAATATTTATTAAATAAGTTTATATAAGTCTTTTCACTTCTCAAATATTATATTTGGGGCACCATATTTAACTTTTCAGGCGTCGTGTACGCAATAAGTCGATACTAAAAATGATTTTCAAATTTATTAGGAAGTAATTTATAATTTATAAATTTTGAATTATTTTTTCATTATAATTAAAATATATCTTAATACGTGGTTAATTAATTATGTTTAATAAATTGATATATAATATTTATATCTTGGTCATATTATAATATATGTCTTATTTCATAAAATCTGTATTATTGAAAATCTATAAAAAAAATTAATCCCATAGGAAATAATAAAAAATTAATACTATGATTAATTTAAATTAATGAATCATAAAATGAATTACATTAAATAAAATTAAATATCTATATGTTACATAATTTTAATAAAAATAAAAAAGGTAAAAAAATGTTTTTTAGAAAAATACATTTGAAGCCCAAAAATTAACTTATACCAAAAAAATGCATATAAAGATAATTAATAAATAAATAATAAAAATATTTAAAAATAAAAATTTTTTATATTAATTTAAGATAATATTAAAAACATAACTTCTAAAAAAATAAATGGTTGTTTAATAGAAAATTGTATTATTCACTATTTTTAAAAAAATCATTATTTCTAGAAAAATTTAAAAAATTCACTATAAGAGAATTTTTGTATATAGATTTAAAAAATTATATAGATTTTATCAAATAAAATATGTAAAATTGAAATTAATTATGTTTTATATTCTCTCACAAAATAAAATAAAAACCATTATTTTAGAAAACTTATTTTTGAAAAATATAAAAAATTAACAAAAAATTCCATACTTATTTCCTAAGATTGAATTATTACATTTATATTTTGTAGGAAGTTAATTTATATTTAGGAATTAATTTAATCCTATTAATAATCACTCATTCACTGGAAAATATATAAATGTAACTTTTAAATAATAACATATCTTGTTTCTTTTAAACTCGTTGTTACATGCTATGTACGCTATCAAACATTATTTTCTTTTAAAATATTAGGATATTACATTATTCCCACACAATTTACTAAATTTTATCCTCACAATTCTAACCCATTCTTGGTAATCAAGTGTTTTAAATTTCAAAATATTTTAGTTGAAATCCCATATAATAGAAAGGTTTAATAAAATTTACTTTTGTAAACAGGGTAAAGGAAATAAGAATTTCATCTTGAATAATCCATAACAGGTTTCCATGTATTAGAAAACTAGTAGGAATTATAAATAAGGAAATGTATACAACTATAATTTCTAGAAAAATATGTAGAGTGATCGAAAAAATTAGTAAAAATAAAGTGAATGATCATAAAAATGTTAATGACCACAAAATTGTAAATCAATGTTGTGTGAAAAAGACCATAGATTCATTAGAATCAAAATAAATATGATAATTTTTTTTGGTTTTAAATCCTTTTCCTAGAGTTTTGAAATTACTTTACTATATATACTAAGAAAATATTGAAAAATACATACATAAAAATTATAATTTCAACCTTTAAATAATTTTACACCATAATTTTATCTTTTTCCAACATGTAAAGTATTAATGTTTAATTTTTCATTCTTGGTGTCATAACATAAAATTATAATGAATAAAATAGATTAAAAAATAATAATAAGCTACTCCTCATATCATTGGACATTAAAAAAATCTAAATGGCAATCACAAGGTAAGATAATTCCACTAATGAATAAACCTTTATATGATGCACTAATACATTAGTATATTAAAATAAATAGTAATACCCAAAGATCAAATTAAGTCATTATATATATATTTTTCCATAAAATTATTCAAAATACTCATTAGTAATATTAAAACCCAAAGATTATAATGTTTTGATAACATATTCTTCAATGATAAACTTAATATTTCTCTCCAAATAACATTTTTTTTAATTTCTCGAACCAAAAATCTATATAATATCCTTTTATAATATCCATGATATGATAATCATTTCCATAAATATGTTAAATCACTATAAAAATACAATAAAATCATATAGTTTTTCATAATAAATTTCAACCACTATTCATTATATAAAATCACATATTATGTAAAAATATTTTTATTTACATTAATCATTTATGATTCCCGAACTAGAAAAATTATTCCAAAATAACATTTATCACTTAATATCCAAATCAATTTTAAATCTCATGGTTATCTATATGATAAAAATATGTTCCCAAATTTTAATTTCCCATAACGTTTCCAATATAATCTATCATAAAAATCCTAATCATTATCAAGACAATTAAACTTTTTCCCATAAAATGTTCATTCATTATTCCATAAATGTAATTTTCATATGTTTAACTTAACTGTTACATGTAACTCAAAAATATATTAAGGATCAATGAATCTGTCACAATGTATCATTAATCACCTTAAAATTCAAAAAAAAATCCAATAAAATTCTTCCCAAAATCATCTTAATCTTTATCTATGAGATATTTTATGTAAAAACTTGTTATTCAAACCAAAACATAAAATAATACATTTGAATGAATTTTCCCCTTATCCCCTTCTGTTATGGGTTAAATCCTTGCATATTTTCCATATGAAATGAGTAATCTCCCATATTATGGGTTTTTCTTTATATAAAACTATATAAATAAAAACCCAATATAAATAGAAAAAATTAATTGATAATGATAGTCATAATTCGCCTTTTCACCAAATCACTATTCAAAGGTATTGATTCCATACAATTAATGGTTCAAAATTTTGAAACAAAAACTAAAATATATTTATCCACTTATTATTCATGATCCTCATTACATTTAGAATATAGCATAATATCATTGATGAAATACATGTACATCATAAATATGAAAAAACTATCACATTATTTTTAAAAATTATTTTTTAAAAATTTATCCACGTTTTTTAATCTTATTCTTTAAGGAATCCTTCCTAAAATATGAAATATGAATGAATTTAATTATTATTATAAATTTAAATTTATGAAAAAAATAAATAAATAATTCATATCTTTGAAAATTTTATCACCATTCCTTCGAGTCCCAATTTCAAATTCAAAGGTCCCTTGATTTGTTAGTTGGTATCCCTATACAATAAACACACATCATGACCTATCTATGTTGCTCTATTTATTTTATAAATGAAAAATTGTTATAGTTATGTTGAAAATATATATTTATAGAGATTAATTTTTTTATCAGTCTTGGGTTTTGATGATATTGTTTTGAAAAATCATTCATAAATAGTTTTCCATAATACCTTACGATATGGTTTGACATGGGTTTTTTTAATAAGGGGTGATTCCTATTATAATAAAAATTTCTAATAATAAAATAAATATATACGTTACATGATTATTATTTTTTCTTGTAGCTAAATAGTATAATTAAATCCCATTTTTGAACCATACATTGAAAAAACATGACAAAGTCCTATATGATATTTCCCCAAATAAGTAAGACAAGAATGTTTATTTTTCATAAAATATTAAACTGTATCCCATATTTTATAATGATATATAATAATATAATATTATTGATACACATTAAAAATTATATTTATTTCATGATTAATGTTATAAATATTTATAGGTTAGTTGATGTATCTTTTTTAATTATCATTGAAATTGAATCTTCTGGTAGAGAAAGGTGGTTTTGATTGATACCCATCATTCCCAATTTTATAAAATATTTTACCCTAATAAAGTAAATATGTGAGTTAATAAAAATTTACTTCTTTATGGAAATCAATGAGAACTTCAAAATAAATTTTAAATGTCTTACTCCATGGCACCCTTTCCTAGAATCTAAAACACCTTAGGTTTAACCTATGTTATCCATGTTCAATATTAAATTATATAATATTATGTTCGAATATTTAATAATGGAAACTAAAAATTATAAATAATCATTAAAATAATCATCCTAACCTGAAAGGATATCTGATCATTTTTCTAATACAACCTTTAAATACATTTCCTTAAACAATCTATAAATTGTATCTTTTGAGAATAAATTAGTTTCTTTTATTCCTGGAGATCTTCTTAGGATTATAGTTTTAAAAAATTAATTCATAATAATTACATAAAAACCTACAAATTACATGCTGTTAACTTCATCATAGTATTCATTTCCCCCATAATGTAATAATTTTAAAATATAACATGATTTCTTTTCATGAAAAATCATTAGGATTTTAATGTTGACTTTTTCATGGTTCCTACTCATCTTTAATCATTTTGAAAAATTTACAAATTTATATGAGAATAAAAATATCATTAAGTTAGAAAAAATTAAAAGGAAACCCAATAGTACATTTTAGAACCATGATATTATAAGATATATTTTTCCATTAAAATGATAAACTTTGAACTCAAATAATCATTTCTCACACATGAAATCAATTTTACATCCCAATTGTTGTCATAAAACAATTTTAAAAAATAAAATGTAGAAATTTAAATCATGAGGTTTTCTCATAAAATAAGAAAATTTACCAAAAAATCCAATAAAAATACATTTATTTTTACCCTTAATGGTCATAATAATTCCTTTAAAAAATATAATTATACTATATTTTGAAATAAAAAAATTCCATGAAAAATCATTAAAAATAATGTAAAATTCATGTAGATTTCTTGGGATATCAAATTTAAATAACCCTAACAAGAAATATTTAATGATAAATAACTAATATGGTCAACATATAATATAATTTTATATAGAATAAAATCATTTCCCAATGCATTGGAGAGCTATATTAGGCTCACCCATCATTATGAGCAATATCATGCTCACACATTTTCATGAGATATATCTAAGAAACTCATTGATAAACATATTTTACAAGGACCAAAAAAATTATTGAAACATATAAAATATTCCATTTCTATTATTAAACTAATAAATTATCCTTTTAAACATATAATTTAAACATTTCTAGATATTCATATATTCTTTTCCATTAAAAAACTATTTTCAAAACTATAATACAAAAAAATGTAAATAGGGTTTATATTGGAAAAAAATTGAATAATATAAGGTAATAAATACATAAAATAATATTTTTGATAGTTGTAAAAATCATTGACATTATATACATTAAAATATAATTTTTTTCATTTTGTAAAGAATGTAAAAAATGATAAATAAAATGATTCATTTGGAAAAACATTATAAGAAAGTAAAAAGAGATATACAATTTAAATTTTAATTTATTTATGTATATTAAAATTAAACAATAAAATATTTTTATGAATACGGACATGGGGAAAAATTATTCAGAATATTAATCTTTAAAAAAATATAAATGAGTTTTTAAGGTAAAGTATCTGTTACCTTGAGTCTGAATGATCACATATGTTATTTATATTCCTAAATAAAAAAATATGTTAATTATTTTGTTTTATAAGGCATATATTTTACTTTATTAGTAAATTTATTTTATTAATTATGATGTTATATTTACTTTCTTAATCAATATATACTAAGTCGGACATCTTGACAATATTCAGATCATACGACCAAAAATAATTTGGTTGGTTGATTGTGGTCAAATAAGTCATTTTTACCTAATATCATGAACAATTATATTTAAATAATTATATTTTTTATTCCTATTATAATTTTTAAAAAAATCTGGAAATATTGTTTTGAAAAATGAACTACATTACAATAATGGAGATGATAGGTCAGACGTACACATGTGAAACTTTTCTGTTTTCATTAAATAAGATGTAAATAATATAAGTGTTATTTTATATTAAAATAATTAAGATTATATCATAATTATAATATTATTTATAAAAATACACATATGTATAATATCCATGTAATATGGTTATGGAAAAAATAATCACATCACATCATGGACATGGTAATCCTCATCTATGAATAAATGATGTTATCATTTTTAAATGGATTGAATGATGAGAAAATACAGGATATATTATCTTTAAAAATCATCATTCTGTATTAAATATCATATATTTTTATGAAATTCATTATATATATATATTCGTAAGAGGTTGTGAGGAAAAATTAATTACATTTATCTATGAGGTGGTAGTATGTCGTATACATGAATGATCGATTAATTTACCATTGATTGATGAATGGGATAGATATAGTTTATTTAATTAAAATAAATATATATTAGTATATATAATATAATAGTGTTATTATTTCAGTATGATTTAAGAATATTTTAAGTAGGTATAAATATAAAAAATGGAAATATTTAGGTATACCTATAGGGAAGAGAGGTGAGTAACATCCCTTTTATAAGTGAGGGAGGGACCATCATTAGATTTCTTAATTTATTAAAGAAATATAAATTATTTTTCATGTGAATGTGGCTCCAAATAAATATGATTATAATATAGGATTTTTATGGTTCTGAATAATATCATCCATTTTTTTACAGGATTTTGTTTTGTTTCTTACATTATCAATTTGTTTTAACCCATGTTAACCTTTTTATCATTTATGTAGATATCAATTTTTTCAACTATTTGGGGAAAGATAATGTCACTATAAATAGAAAAAAGAACCATAAATAGAAATTGGTTTAAATTTTAAACAACATTCCATTAAGTTGGATTATTATATAAAATTTATGAATTTTTAATGATTTAATGAAATACAATATATTATAAAATATCATTATTGTAATTTTTGGAAATATTTATTTACACTCACTTAAAATTAATCAAAATCACAATTAAATAATAATATAAAGATTTAAAAAAATACCTGATAAGTTATATTCATATATAAAAGTTGTATAACTCTTTAAATCAACCCTATAAAATTTCTTTTAGAGTTTTTAAAATCATTTAATATATTTCTTTATATCTTGCATAAGCACTACTTCAGCATTGTGCAAGAATTTAATGTAATTATATAATCAGTAGAATTTAAAAATATTAAATAATACTAAAAAAGATAATCACGTTCAATATAAAAATATATATATTGATAAATATGTATATTTACTCACAACTATGACATTATAACTTATTAAATATTTTATTTTTAATTTTTTTGCCTCGCACAAGTATTGCACTAGCATTTCAAAAATTAACATGTTATATAAGTAAAAAATTAGAATATATCCATAATAAGCACTAAAAATAATTTATATTTACTAAATAAGTCAATAAAATAATACTACATAATCAGATATAATCATTAGGGAACTAGATTTGACTGTTCTAATGTCGTGAAGCACTGTATCGACATTGACAGTGATTTTTATATTTATCATTAAATGAATTATGATTAATATATTTTGAATTATTTTTTTCTAATTATATAATATTAAAATAAATTAATATTTCCATAATTTTTCAAAATATTATATCATATTTATGTTTTAGAGATATTATAAAAGATACTGTATTTTATAAAAAACTGTATTATTTACTATTCACCAAAATTTTAACTTCTTCAGAATGATCTCAAATATTTATAAAAGATAAATTTTTATTGTTTAATAAAAAATTAAATAATATTTCATAAAATTAAATTATATTATCTTACATAAATTTATATTATTTTAAATTTATAAAATTTAATGAGAAGAATATTTTAAAAAAATGAATTTTTGACCAAAAATTGATCATATACTAAAAATAATGTATAAAAAAATTTCTATTTAATTAATTATATTGAATATAACTAAAAGATAATTTTCTTAATTTAATTTCACAGTAAAATAATATTGTGACTTTTTAATGAAATATGGGAAATTTAAAAAAAACCGTACTTTTCACCATTTACAGAAAAGTCAATTTTTTCAGAAAAATAAAAATATATAACAATATAACAATTTTGATATGAGATTATCAAAAATGATTTAATTTTTATGGAATTAATTTATAATATTTTTGGAAATTAATAATAATATTTACTCAAATAAGTTTATAAAAACCTTTTTTGAAGAAAACATATTATTGAAGACTAAATTGACTTCACCAAAAATTGATAACTTATTTACTAAGAATTAATAAACACGTTTGTTTTTAGAATTAAATAAATATATATATCATAATTAAGATAATCATATTCATACATAAAAATTCAATGGCTATGTTATATATGTAACATTGAAATAAAAATATTTCATGGTTCATTTATGCTCGATGTTTCATATTGTATACACTATCAAAAATAATGAAATTTTATAATATCAATATATTAAAATAATTATTAATTTAACATATATGTATATATACTATTAGAGACATATTTATCATTTTTTAATTGTAAGATATCATTTTTATTAACAATTTTGTCGGTTTCCTGCATTTTCCATAAAAGTAATTTAGAAATAAAAAAAATTATTTGGTGGATGGAACTGTGAAATCTTTTACCATGGTCAACATACTGAATTTGTTTTGAAATCATTAAGAAAAAATCCTCAAATAATATGATAAGGAATTAACCAATTATGAAAATAAATATTTTATTAAAATAAATGACTTTATAATAATGAAATAAAACTATAAAATTATCCAAAAAAGTAAATAATTTCTATAATTTTATTACATAGGAGTTAAAGAACATACATATAAATTATAGACTCAAGGTATTAAGTTTCACAACTCAATTTCCATTTATTAAGCTATACACCAACATTATTCACTACGTTATAAAAATAATATATGTGAAAGAGACCATGATTTAATTATATTTTATTTCCAAATTCTTTTACTATTATTACACATTATCACTTCATTTATTAAATTATAAATCTAATTATATGATAATTGCAAGTATTATTTGTCTCAATATTATTTTTTGAGATATGTCTTGTATTAAGAACCCACTTCCCCTGATAAGGTGTATTTTATGCCTTATGGGATATTATATCATCAATGACCCATTTATCATGATGCCAAAGGTTTCTCTTGTGTTATATCATTCATGATATATTTATTCAAATGATATAAATGTTTTATAGATTTCAATGGTCTCAATTTCAATTCATTGAGACATAATTCATGTTATACACTAGGATTAATATCATATATTTTAATTACCACAACATGATTGTGTTTTAAAATATAATTTTTTGTAAATTATGTGTTTCATCGAATCCAATTATGTTCCTTAATTCGTTGGTTTTTTCATTCCTGTGTCTCACATGTTGTTATGGTTTCTCATCTCAATCTTACTTCCAGGAAAATTGCTTTGATTGATAGAACATTATTCATTTTTATAGTGTGTACACTGTCTCGTGACATATAATGTCATGAATAACTTTTTAATCATGGTATTTTATGATCATTATTATTTTATTTATTTTAATTGGATCATTATTTTAAATGAATATTAAGACGTTTTATTGAAAAATGATTTATTGAATTTTTTCAAATTATTATATTCAATATCTTCTTCTATATTATTTTTCTCATTTTAAAAATGTTATTTTCTAACTATAAATTATTTCTTGATGTTATTTTAAAGGATATTTTACCTTATTTTAAAATATTTTAATAGGAAATTTATTAATGTTTTCCACGTTGTTCACTATTGAATCTACTTACAAATGATTGGAAATAATTTTTATCATTAATGATTACGACATTGTCAAAATGTTCCACAATCATAAATATTATTTTCAAAAAGTTACCTTTATAGGTTTCCTAGGATATTTTCTCTGAAAATAATTTTCTTAATATTTTTGTAATTTTTATTAAGATGTTATCAGAATAAAGGTATATTTTCCCTAGTTTCAAAAAAAGGGTTAAATGTTCTTTTAAATGCATTTTCATTCTATGTAAATATCCATTATTAACTTCTGATGCATGAATTAGAATATGTTCCAATGATACCATCCTTATTATTTCTCTATTTAAATAATAATAATTTTAATGACATTGGAATGAGACCAATTTCTATTCCACTTATTAATCAATATAAAAATTAATGATTTCTCTTTTCAAGGGTATTATGTTTAATAGTGTGGGATTCTAAATGGTTTATTCATTATATAGTAATTATATATATATATGTATGCATGTATGATTGATGAGTGATTCAATTATAAACCAAGGATGGGTAGTTGAGTTATAAACCATGGATGTGTGGTTACATTATAAACTACATCTGAGAGGTTCTGTTATAATATTCTAATACATTGGGTAAAGGGATTATGTTAACTAATTATAAGACATTCCTAAAGACGAAGCCGTTTAAAAATTATTTCTAACATCCCAAGGATTTACAAAAAAATAATATTGAATTCATGAAACAATATGTCTATCCCAAACAACAATTTGTTATAACCAAGATAAAACATAAATTTACATCTTCCATGATTTGAATTTCAAAAATCAGACATAAATGGTTATGTTCAGGGGGATTTTTGGAGTATGATATAATCCACATATTTTTTTTGTGAATACAAACATAGCCTTATAAACAATAATGTACCCTTATTAATATTAATATACCCTTATAAAAATTAACCTCACCTATGGAATTATAAATAAAACATAGGCACATTTTAAATGAAATAGAACATTTTATAAATTAATATTTAAGTATTGGTATTTTTTTGAGTTATAAATATTTAATTATAGTTTTAAATTATAAAATGATTTAAAATTAACTTTCATAAAATATTTTCTAAAATTAATATTTTGATTTCCAATGATCTTGGGATAATTTTATGAGGGCATGGTTAATTTTTGAAAGTATTACAAAATCAGTTTTAAATTCAAAAACTTTATTTTTCAATGAATTTATGATATTATTTAAACATTTAATGTAGAATATTTATAAAATTATCATTATAAAATGGAATTAAATTTTTTATTTTATATGTTTAAAAATATTTAGGATGAATAATTGATATTTTTCTAATATAATTTAATTTTAGGTGAATAGTAAAATATGATAATTTATGATAAATACTAAAAACATGATTTATTGAGTCATAGGTAATGTATGGATGATGTAAGACTAATTGGTTATAAATAACATGTACATATTACTACTCTGGTCATAATAATCAATAATATTTAAGGCATTGAACAAAATAATAATATAATGATTAAGATATTCAAATATTGCTCCTCTCCTACTCTATAAACACTACCCCTCCTTACCTCTTCTCTTCACTCATATCAAGCCTTATTCCATATCTCAATTATGACCAGATATCCTCCCAAGGTCCTCCTACACTTATATCAGCCCTTTTTAACATAAAAATACTAATTCCCCTCCCCAAAAGAGTTGCTCACGAAAGATTAATTCAAGAGGTAAATTACTGTTTTCTATTATTTTAATTTGTTTTCATGTTCAGTTAATTTACTATCAATCCTAAAATATTCTCATCCAAATAATATGAAAACTCTAATAACATAAATTTACTGATTTTTTTTATGATTATAGAATAATTTCTTTTCATCTCACTTTTTCCGTTCTGTTATGCTAGTAGTAAAAAACACCATCCGAGATGTACTTATTTAAAACATTGAAGGAATATGGGTCTTCCATTTATATTACCATATGAAATTATGGACGTAAAACTATTATTATGGATGAAATATACTATATATGTATTATGTCCCATCTATGGTTCTGGAATCTTTTTCAAATTTGGTTTTGATTTATAAAGCAGAATGATTTCATTGTGTTTAAAAACTTCCAATTAATCCAATAATTTACCATTAAATAATTCATATAATGTTTTATATTCACTCCAATAACAAAAATAATTTTACAAAAATGTATCATTATTTATTTTTAATAATAATATATGACATCAATTTTGGATAACCATCCTCATTTTACACGATTCTCCATTCATTAATTTATGTATACTGATCATGAAACTAACAGACCAAAACAATGAAATTGAACATATTAACCCATCAAAAAGGCCATTTATGAAGAAAATAAGTTTACAGTAAACAAATTAAATGCAGAGGAGGTTATGTAATTATTAATTTATTAACTGAAATTTTATACTTCTGGTCATTAAGATCATCTGGAGAACACCTAAGGACATAATGTAAGGGTTTCTTCATCTCACATCCATTTTTGTGAGATATTTTCTATTAACTTCGGTTACTTATTTATGGTGTATGTATACTAAAAAATAACATTTAACATGATTAATATATTTATTTTCATGATATTTAATTTATCATTTTAGGATTATTAATTTTGGGGTATATGATTCAATTGATTACAATGTTGTATGTGTTTTCTACATGTACATCCTTTTTCTTTTGGGTTGATCTTATTATCTACGGAGCTCAAATAAATTATTATTTATTCCTATTTACTAATAATAAATTCTATTTGAATTAATATATATGCGTACCAATGAGAGTCATTCATTAATTTATTTGGAGTTACATGTTTTAATGTAATCTTTAAAAAAATCTTGCAAAATGCCACCATGATTTAAACAACTTATCAGGTTATTACATATTTTGAAATCTTCTCTATAATATGTTTTACATCAGATTTATTTTCTTAAAATCAAAAATTTTGACAAGATTATGATATTATGGTTACTTTATGGATTTATGGAAGAAAACATGTCTTTGGGCATTAAAATATCTTTAATTAATTCCTTAAACTATACTAAAATGTTATAATACTAAATATTCATTAAAAACAATTTCTACATGATTTCACTTTAGTAAGACATAATTTATTCCTAGAATAAAATATCAATGTCCTAAAATTTTATTTTATTGTTTATAGATGATTTAAACCAGATTTATGACAAATAAAGATGATATTTCAGAAGAGATATTCTTTCCAAGGTAATTTTTTTTCTCCCCACACATTAACTTATATGAGATATAAGCCTTGTTCACAAAATATTCATTTAATGTGGTGTCTATAATTCCCCATGGTATATCATATAAATAATATCCTTATAATCATGATATTATATGGGACTAAGAATTGAATATTTCATGGTTGTATGAGACACTTTCGAATGTTTTAGTATAAAATCCTCATGAATTTCACAATAGTATCATTTAAAAGTATCTTTTTTTTGTCAAAATCTTTTGATAAATCATATATTTCATTGATGTTTATATCATATGACATCCTCTACAATGTTTTCTTCAAGGGTTTCTGATTAGTTTGACTATTGATTTGCTATTTTGATACCGTTCAATATATTACTTCGAATGGTTAGTTTTTATGCTAAATTATTGGGGAATGCTAACAACATTTCACATGTTAGTTTTAATATGAATGTATATGTTGATTATGTTAACCCCTTTTATATTATAAATTCATTGGACTTAGTAAGTGAGAGGTGGGGCTTGATATAGACTCTTAAGGAATCAGTAGGGCTCATGAGACAAATAGATATGGACATGGTAAAGGCGTTTACCATTTATAGATATGATTTTGGATAAGGGATTAATAATTTTTATATTTCTTGGATGAGGCCTTGACAATATGTTTTATAATGTCCAGCATGTGCATTTCCCTTATTATAAAGAAATAAAATCATAGTTTATGTGGTTATTCGACTAGTAGATTATCTATGATTATATTTAATTATTGTAATGTTTTATCAGCTATATTATGTCCATATTAGGATCAATTTAGGTTTTTAAGGCACAGGTTTTCAACTATTGATCATGACTATTTTTTTTAGTGATATAATTCACTATATTGTTTACCCTTACTGATCATCTAAGGTCATCCAATCCTATGTTTAATTTTTCCTCGAACATGAAGAGGTATATTATGATTGTTTTGTTGGTATAATCGTAGAGTGGTGGATGTCACCCATGTAATTTATTTTTTGTTTTTCATTTAAATAAGTAATGATTATATTATGTTGGTATCTGGATTTCTAAATCTACTAAACTATTCATTCCACTGGGATACGAATTTATTGCAATCATGCTAATGTAATGCAATAAGGAACAAGCTTCGAGAAACTTGGGTCGGGTCTTTACATTATTGGTTACTCAAAATAGACATGATAATTATAATTTTAGGTTATTAAATTATGATCATTTGATTTTCCATGAATCCAATACTATTTTTTTGTGCATGATATGAGTTTTAATTGATCCTTTGATCAAGTATTTTTTTATATGGGTCATGATTTTTTACCTATATTAATATTGTATAATATTAAATATTTATTCCATATATCTTGTTTTAGGATCAACATTTTTAAGTGTATGATCTATGTAATATTGTTCTTATTTTATTTTATTATGTCATTATTACCTTTTTCTCATCTAATATTCATCAATGAAATTAAAATTTTAAAACATATGTTTACCCTTATTAAATTTTTGAGTACACACTTATTATGTTTTCTTTTTCACTAAATTATGAAAAATGATGTTAAATAAATTGAATCTAGAATGGTTTCATGTGTGAATAATTTTATAAGAGATGTTGAAGAATTATTTTGAAATAAGAATGGATAGGTATAGTAGAAAAATTGATCAGTTGAATACTTATGCATTCTTATGTAAGAGATATTCCAAATTTTATAAAAATATAAACCTAAAATGTCATTGGTAATATTAGTGATCCAAAATTTTCCGTTCATTTTTTATGTTTTAGAAGGATAAAAGTGAGTCACGTTTATCGGAATCAATGATAAATATGTAAAGATTAGGTTTTTAGCACCAGATCTATGCGAGTAGGTTCTCTTCTATTATAGATGGCATTAGATCATGATTTAGATAACATTGGGTATTAGGATGTTTTCATATGAGTATAACATAAGAGTTGGACATAAAATTATGGGTTTATAAGTTTAAAGATGATCATAATTTTAAAGGCACATATACTTATTTTTAGGCTTTATGTGATGGTGTTTTTAGGTGATTAATGAAAATTTGGGGTACATTTTATTGGTATTAGTTATATGTAACCCTTAGGTTTAATGAGATGTATTATTTATTAATAATGCTATTATATTTTTTGAGATGTAAGATCAATGGTATGAGGAAAACATCAAGGTAATAACTTTCATTGATGTTGTGATTATTTAGGTTAATTTAGATATAAGGATGTTTTTATGAAATGATTTAAGTAGAACCATTTGTGTTATTCTTAAAATTTGGGAGCTACATATATTATTTCATTGTATTATGTTTTATTAATTTTTTTATTATCATACCTAATACTAATCATCTTTGATTTAGCAAATACAAGAATATTATCTTTTTATCCTTGAATAGAACCAATGATATACTAAAAGTAGATTATTTAAGAATAATAATGAATCATCATGGAAACTCATCATGTAGAATATGGGACTAGATAAAGGTGGAAACATGTTAAAACATAAAAGAAAAGGATGCAATTGTGTTAATATATTTTTATATAATTAATTAAGTATGTTTTCTGATGTTTTAAGTCAATATAGCAAGAAATATATTTTATTTAAAATATATTATATTTACCATCATTTCAAATTAATCAATGTTCTTCCATTACTAATAATGAATTATACCTACTCGAGATCATTTAATTTATGGTGATAATGTTTTCTATAACTCTTCATTTTTGAATGGACATTATTTCTATCCTCGATATCCATATTTTCCCGTCTCAATAATTTTCCCCTATTTTGAAGCACAATGATGTGTTACTTCAGATGGCCTTTATATTTCTCTTCCCCTCTTTTAAAAAGGATCTATAATGAACCCCTTTTTATGATATTTCTTTTTCGAAAAGGAATTTTCAAATATTAAACCCTTAATTTAAAAAGATTAGGATAAAATTGATGGGATGAAATTTATTAAATGGGGAGAATTTTTTTCCCGTTGATTTTAATAGAATACTATGTTCTATATTTTACAGGATACACAACACCGAGATTTAAGGACCCTAAAAATTAATATTTTAATGCTACCCCCATAATTTAGATATTGAATTGGTGAGACTAAATACGAGTAAATTAATTACAAAATATAGTTACAATTGTATTAATAAAAAATATAAAGGATTTATTATTAGGAAATAATCACCCAGTTTTTTAGTGAATAAATATTATGAATAAAAAAACATTTTCTTCAGAACAGTTATTACTATTTTTTTTGAAAAATTATTATAATATATTTATTATAAAATGATGATTTTGATTTTATAAAAAAGGTTATAATTTTTTAAAAATCAAAACAAAACTATCTTATTGTTAAATATCAAGTTTTTTCTTCTAAAATGTTAAAATTTTCATTCAATATTTAAAATAATAATGATTTTATAAAAACTTGTTTTACCATTAAAAAATATATAATGTAACATTTTGTATCAAATTTAATTTAAAATTTCATTATTTCATATTGATAAAATATATTAAAATTAATGTAATTGTAATCAAAATTATGATTAATTTTGGTATAAAAACATTTTTTTACTTAAAAATGTATTTTTCTGAAAAAAAAATTCATCGTGTTTTTAGATTTTTTATCTACTTTTTTTCCAGTTATTGGGATTTAATTTGATAAGTATTATTCTATATATTGAAACCACATATCCAAATTTGGTAAATATTTTAACTTTATTTTTTATGATCATAAATAGTAACCATGGTAAATATTTTTCACATACGTATAGGTAAATAAGGTAATTAACATTAAAAATTAATGATAAAGCATTAAATATATATATATATAAACTCAATTATTTCAAATCATGATATAATATTAACAGATATGGTAAATTAATTCCATTTTTCATTGATAATGATAATAATATTATTGTATGTAAAGAATAAATCAAAAATGATACTATCATTGTTTAAATAACTCGAATATTTTTTAAAAGAGAGAAAAAAACTATATTTTTGTTTACGAAGGTTATTTTAAATATTAAACAGTATTTTTTATTATGGTCATATATTTTTAATTTTAACAATATAAACATAAATTCATATGTAACACAGACATAGTACTTGTTCAAGCATTAGACTAATTAAGTAAATGTTTTTAAAAGTATACAATTTAACATTTTTTTATCATATTTATTGTGTTAATATATATATATATATATTAGTGATGTTTTAAAATTTAATATTTTTAAAAAAAATCTAGATTTATTTATTAGTTAATTATGTCAATATTTCTGAAAAATACAATAATGATATTTTATGATAAGGAATATTTTATTAAATGGGTTAAAGTCTATAAAAATATTATATTTGTCTTATTTTATTCTATATTTTCTATAATATCTCCCATTTTCCTCTTTAGGTTAACATTCACTTTTATGGTAACTTTTTTGACCCCAAAAATGTAAAACACAATGATATCACGGTAATCATCCAAAGAGTTAATAGGAGGATTAAAAAAGAGATAAGTGATAAACTATAACATAAAATTGACTAAATTTTAATATATGATAATTTTTAGACTTACATCCATTATATATTAAAAATATTTTATTTTTGATCTACTTGAACAAGAAAAATAATCTGTATTCAATTAAAATCTTATGTAATTATAAGAGTTCCCATATCCTCTCTTCATCACACTTCTTTAGAAATTTAACTCAACCAAAAACTAAGAAAACGATTATGAAATTCTGTATATAAATTTTAAAAGTGATTTTATTCTAAAAACACCACCCCTATAGTCCTTGAGGAGATATCCAACGAGGGTTCTTTAAAGAGGAGCAATCATCGTGACCATTATTTTTCATTTTAACTTATTCTCTTTTTTTTTTCTCAATAAATTTATTCATAAAATTGACAATATACTAACTTATGTACCTAACATATAATATTATTTTATTAATTTAAATTAATAACCTTATCCATCCCATTTTCCTTCCTACAAGGAATGAAAACATCATTCCTTCACGCGTTTTAGACTACTGCCTTAGTGATGCAATATATATTTTTCCATCACCACCTATCATGGTTGTTTATAATGATGAATTATATATATATATATATATATTTTATATGAATGAAATTTTTATCATTATTTGAAGGTAAAATTTAATCTATTTTATAACCCTTCCATCTATTAAAAAATGGTAACGTCATTACTGTGTATGTGTGGATTGCCACCTCTAAGAAGAAATATGATTTTTTTTTCATGAATATCTTTCAGGGATTATTATAAAATTGAATTTAATATATAAAATTGATAATTATTTCTGGATTATTATTATATATATTATTTAATAATAAAATATTTGACCCCATTTAGCATACCTAAGTCATTTAGAAATTATTAATTGAATATCATCAAAAACATCTCGTATGGAATTAAAAGATTTAGTAATTAAATATATCATTGAAATAAATGAAATATATTGTTTAAGTATAAATTAATAAACATATAAATGTTTATTAAACAAGTATACAAGTAAATAATTATTATAAGTTTATTATTCTTGAGTTGTAGGAACACACATAGAAATTTTGGATTCCATTTAAGGGGTTTCTTTACTCAATTACCATTCAAAGGGTTATAATTATACTTCATAGAATATATTATTCAAATATTATTTGTGAATTAAAATAATATTGTATTATGTTATATGATTTTTGTTTTATAATTTTTACAAATAATCACTCCATTGATTAAATTATAATATCAATGATATAATATTTATAAGGATTATTCATCTCAATATAGTTTCTTTGGGAAATATATTATAAAATAAACATAATTCATTTTATAAGGTATATATTAATCCTTTTTAGATATTATATCATGAATTTATATTTTATTAATATATTCCAAGTTTCTTTTATGCTATATCTTTCATGATATATTTATTCAAATTTTATAAAATCTATTATGGTTTTCAAGGTATAGAATTTAATTTTTTGAGACACAATTCATGTCATGAAACATTATATATTTAATATGGTGTACTTACTACCCCATGAATATGGTTTAAAATGTTTTTTCTATTATATTATTAGATTTATAGAATACTTTTTTCCTCTATTAAATGCCCTTTTGATTCATGTATTACCCAAGTTGCAAGAGTTTCTCATCTCAAACATCCTTTTTCAAGACATGTCTTGATTGATGAACCTATATTCATTTATATATTGTATACAGTAACTCATTAAGTATAAAATCATAAATATATTTTTACTCACAAAATTTTATTTTCCATTTTATTTTATTTTCTTAAAATGGTTTTATTGTTTTCATTTTCATAAAGTGGTTTTCTCAGAAAACATTTTTTAATGTTTTAAAAGTATTATATCCAAAATATTCTACCATATTATTTATATTATTTTAAGAATTTTGTTTTAAAAACATAATTTTATTTATAAATTTATTTTCTATGATATTTGATGTTATTTTAACATTTACAACATGAACATATTTTACCACCACCATAACTATTAATTTATTTTAAATTTTATTTAAATGTTTCCATGGATATTTTCAATAAAAATAGTTTTCTCCATATTCTTAGATTTATTATTTTAATTTATCTGAAAATTAAAGAATAATTTTCCATGTTTTCATATAAATTAATTAAATTTTATTTTAAATGTATTTTATCTCTATATAACTATTTATTTTTATCTTTATACTCTCTAATGGGGACATGTTTAAATGATAAAATCCTTATTATCTCACTCCATGGATTATGATTGTTTTAAAGAAAATGTTATAGAACCCATTTCGTTTCTGCATGATAATCAATCATAAAAGTAATGATTTATTTTTTAATGTAGATATATTGAAATGAAAAATATTATAATTTTTTTCATTGTATGTTAAATATAAATATTCATTGATGATTGAAATGGAGTTAAATTATTGAAATATTATAGGTTGATTTGTCATAAACCAAGTATGAGGGGTTACATTATAAACCAAGGATGTGTGGATATTTTATAGACCTCCAATGAATTAGATAAGGAAACTATGTTAACAAATAATATGTTACTCAAATGAGAATGTGAAGTTTACTTTTTATAGGTTACTATTAAGAGATATAGGATATTTTTAGTTTTGTGATTCCCTAATGAAATTTAAATGTTCGCAGATACCCCTTTGTAGTATTTCAAATATTGTAATGAGTTCTAAAGGATCATTTTCTAAAGGATTGTTTTCACATAGATCCAAATTATTGGCTTATATTAATCTTTACTTATGATAAATATTTTATTTCAAGTATTCGGATTTGTGATCAATGTTTTAATGTGTATGAATTTTTTTATGTTATGATCAAGAAATATTATTATGTAATCCTAAACATATTCTTATAAATAAATTTTAATTTTTAATTATTACTTTTATACTTTTTGAGTTATTAATATCACCTTTATTGTGTTTTTCATTTACCTAGGTTATGAATAATTATGTTAATGGAATTATATCTAGAAAGGATTAATTTTTTATGAATTTCATGAGTGATATTGAATATTTATTGTTAAATAAAAAAATCTTGTTACAATAGGAAAAATGATCACTTAAATACATGGGTATTATTATGTAAGGGTTTTTAATAATTCTATAATACTCTGAAACTAAAATATCCTTGGTTATGTAAGTGGTCCAATATTTATGTTTTATATAGTATATTTTGGATGGCTAAATGTGGGTTATGTTTATTGGTACCAAATCCATAAATGTAAAGATTATTATTTTATCACTAGATCCTGTAGTTTGAGTTAGGGGATTTCATAGCCAACCCTACTGAAAAACCAATATTTGATTAGTAAAAAAATAAATACACAATAGATGATAGTATAACTCAATTGTGAAAATGGTGACCCTATCCATTTATAGTTGAAATGAACATAATAGTGTGGGGGTAAAAAACCACCAAACACTTGGATCACCATGCAAAAATTTAATATATAAATTCTTCATATCCCTATATAAAAAATTAAATTAGTGGCCTATCAGATTATTCCATAAAAATTTACCGGAAAGAATATTCTTGATAGACTATTAATATAATTAAAATTTGGAAAATATAAAAAATATGAATTTCAGGATAACATAGTCGAGAGGCATGACAAGACAGGACATATGGCTAGTTTCATAAGACAATATTATGTATATCTCGTTGGGAATAAATATTTTATTTCAATATATCATATTTTATCCCACTAATTGTTAATGATTATGATATCTCGGTGAAAATGTCACTAAAAATAAGATTTAGTAGCAGAAGTAGTAATACTAATTTAATATATATATATATATATATAAGAAATTGTTTATTTGATCAAGAGAGAAGGATTCATGTCTCTTCCCTCCTTAAAAACCTCATAGATGGAATACATAGTACCTTATCTCCCATAGATATGTTTCATTTTTTTCAAACAATTTTTTTTAATTTAAGAGGAAATTTGAGTGGAATCCTATGCAGCCCCCTTATGGCACCCAAATTATGATGGACAATTCGGTCATCATGTTGAACATGCAGACTTCATATTCTCCCATGAACTTCCAAGCCTTTAATTTTCACCATCACAACCCCTTCGTTCACACACCACTCACATGTATTATGCATGCATCCATGAACCGAGCTCTCTCACACCATCAAGAATTGCGACAATCAGTGTAAAACTCAAACCATGTAATCGTCATCACTATTCTATGCTCATCCTAGTTCCAATCTGTATGAAGTACTAAGTGAACCACCATCACTTATCTATCATTCCCCTATGTCATGCATAATTTACCCATCCTCCAACTTATCATACAAGTCGAGTAGAAGATGATAAATGAAGAGAGAAGATAAGAGATAATGAATAATGTGGTTTGATTATCTTAGGTATCCACTTGTCTTAAATCCTCTACCAAACCACATTCACACATTAATGAAATTCCTATTAATATTTAAATACAGTTTCATAGAGAACACATATTAAACAAGGGTATAAATAATAAAAATTGGAAGGAGTTTATCAATAATTATGAATCTATAACAAAAAGAAATTATGATCCAAAAAGGGAAATAAATTTAATTATTTCAAATGACTTTAATGAATTATCACCCCTAATAGATCCAAAAAATAAACCATGTAGACCTACATTAGTGTTGGATCGATCATTGATTAAGGACCTTATCTTATTTTTGTCGATCATCATTGATGATCTCATTGAATAATTATAGTCCATAATCACATGCATTCCTTGTTCCATTATCACCCACCGCCAAATTATGATAGGGTTTCGTTGCCACCCATACCAAGAAGGATTAATGAAATATTTTAAGAAAGTGGTTAGGGGTTTCCCAAAGTAACAAAAATATATTAATAAATTAATTTATTAAATTATTTTCACTATCATAAGCTAAAAATTGGTAACCTCAATGCATACTCAAATTACATCATCTATAGAGAAACCCAACATTCCATGATCAATAAAACATAGGTTTTATTAAATAATTATATGTTAAGAATATTTAATAATTTTATCTCAAATACTTGTGATGGATAAAAAAAAATATTTTTATAAATAATATATTTTTATGGAGTAACTATCACACCCGCAATGCCACAATGGCACAACCAAGGTGTAAACACCACACCCTACTGTTTGTAAGATAATCAGATAATATATCTGATGTCGTATTATGGGGTAAATATAACATTTACACTTATAAGTTAATGGGCTATAAAACATAAAATTAAACTATGTATTGATCCTGAAAAAATGGGTTACTAAATCCTCCCCACCTTAACCCATTTTTGTCCTTAAATAGAAAAAAAAAATAGATGACATTGTAAGGAAGATCCCAGAGATACATTATAAATTAAACTACCCCAGTAAAAAAACCAATGCCACCTATGGATTTATGAGATCTATGAAAACATAGTAATAAAACATTCTATAAGGGGATATTCCATTTCATCGACAAATTTACAAGCTCCAATCCATCACAAAAAAAATATCTATAAGAAAACATCAAATTAAGTCTAGGTGATTCTTTATAATCCTCAGCACCCAAAACCTTTTTATCTTTTTATGGTTTCCCTACCACATTGGAAAAAAACAAAGAACCCCACAAAAACATCTCACAATGATTATTTACTAATTCGACCACATGTAAGAGTGATTATCTCTCTTTATATATATATAGATCACTCTAGATGATTTTTACATGAGAAAAAAACGTATATTCTTTACTCTAACACTGATAGATTTATAAAAAGTTCACATTGAAACCATAAAAGTTTCCAAATAGTATTCTCCTCTTCACCCATTTCTGTTTACCTATCAACTTCTACCTCTAATGAATGTTAACCAATGCCTCTAACTCTGAGAACATGTGTGACAGGGGTCTTCCTTCCAAATCACATCAAAAATGTATATGAAAATACTTTATCAAAACCCAAATATCTTATTTTTACTACATCCCCCATTGGAGAAAAAATGGTTGTGTTATTATTTACCTTTCATAGAATCTTCATACAAAAACATCAAGATCAACATTAAGAACATAAAAGTACACAATTCCACAAAATTTTCAATTTTGTTGAACATTACAATACAACATACAACTGGTGGTTCTAACCATTCAAATTAACTCGATTTGATGACTCCAGATCCTAGGATTACACCTAAAAACTATATAAATTATGAATCATTACCTTTAACAGAATTATTCTCCAAAAATCCAAACAATAGATTCCATGAGATGAGAATCTCAATATAGATCTATTGGATATACTACACTAAGGTTTATACAACACTAGATTAGTCCCTAAATAGGACATATATCCTAAAAAGAGAGATCAAATCTCTATATAGAGAAAAAAATTATATGCTCCCCAAATTTTGAAAAACCCCATTCAGTATAATGCCTCGGAATATCTAATCACAAAAAACCACATAGTTATCATCAACAAAATAGCCCACACACCACCATGGTAGTGTATGTTGAACCATATTTGGCTTAAGGTGAAAACTATCTCTCTCCACTTATTATAATCAATTACAACGTGGTTAGTGGATCATATGTTTCCTATTCCATCCATACATGATTCCCTTTAATATAAGCATTATCTTCCATGCCTCTACTCCACCACCAAGATCTCATCAACCACCACTGATTAAATTAAATAAATACTATTAACACTCACTGATTCTATTTCTTCCACTTTGAGTGAGTACCACATAGATGGTACTCTCATGATATGACTAGGGTATCCCTAGGAAACGTAAAAAGGCTCCTCAAAAAAATGATATTGAGGAAACTTCAATCTCATTACTATAAATATACCATAAGAGATTACATTATTCTGCTTCAAAATACATTAATTCCATATATGGTATCCATGTTGATCCACTAATTAGTCTCTCATCAAGGTAAATCCATGCTTTACCTTTCATAAGAATCGGCACATTCATCAATATTCATAGGGATTGAATTTATCATACAAGGACATAACACAAAAAGTCAACAATACCAAAATATAGATATCTTTATTTAATCTTCTAGAAGGATAGCTCTACATTCCACACATCAAGGGTTCCAACAAACAATTGAGGATATGATCATCCTGATTAACTAAATTATGCCTGATCATGAAGTACATGTATGGGTAACAAATCCATAACGTGATGGTTAAAATTAAATATTTTCTCTTCCATGAAAGAATATAATTAAATACATATTTATCCACAAATGATAAAATCACATTATCCTAATATTTGGTGTGATATTTTGTTAAAATTAGTGAATAATATCAAGGATTTTACTAGGGTTCCATTGAAATATTTGAATTATAACTATATAAAGCAAGGGGAATAAATAACAGTCGTGTAAAATGGTAGGAGGTTACATGAAATGAGGATGTGAATCATAATTTTAAATTATACCATTTAATTCCCAGCCATATATTTGCCCCACTTAAATCTTTGCATAATTTATATTATCAACCCATAACGCATTGTTGGGCTTGTAATGACCTAAAATTATATAAACTAAATTCCATTCATGATTGAATTAAATTCCATTTTATTTAATGTGGTCATATAAAATACATGTGATTATTTATTTATATCCTAATTGATTCTAAATACAATTAATCATAACGAATTTTTGTAATATAATTTTTCAAAATGATCATATGATTAGAATATATTAAGGTATATTTTAAATTCAATTAAAACAGATGAAATAAGTGATGTACTCAACAAATAAGATCATACCCTATGAAGCCCATTTATCAATGCAACCATTGGAGATATAATCTTTGATATTTTCCCTTCACTAATCCTAATATGATATATAATAACTAAATCATAAGAAAAACTATTTATGTGATTAATTCAAGCTCATCGACATCATGACTCAAACCATGTTCGTTGAACCACCCCATATAAATCTCAACATTGTGAACCTAACCCTTATAACATGAACTTGTTTAATAGTAATTTTTATATCTTGTAACTAATTGTATTAATATCCATATTTTATTATAAATAATATAAATATGATCTTTATTACGTATTATTCTTTACTTTATAATTGATTACGTAATGAGTTTGATAAAAATTATATTTTAATAAAGAAAAACTCAAATTATATATTTGGGTAATACCCATTTTCAATTAATAAATTAATTATAATTAATTAAATAATTTATTAAATAAATTATTATTATCATATAGTATATTTTATAATTAAATTATAATTTAATTTTATGAAGAGAAAATGTAATCTTTATCAGGGTAAAAAACATTTATTGTACAAAAACCAGTATTTTTCAATAAAAAAAGATAATAATTTAAAAGTGTAATTTATAATTGTTAGATAATTATTTTAAAAAATAAATATAATTCTTCGAATCATAATTCAATAATTATCAAATGGTGGATTGATCGTCATTTTTCAAAGAAGTCAAATTTTTAATTATAAATTGATTGCTGTATAAATATACAATATGTTTTAGGACATCATAATGACCCAAATGTGATGAAATTTGTAGGATTAAATATATCCAATACCAAATATATATTTCCTCTTTACAATAATTTTTTATTGTTATTTTATTAATTTTATAAACCCTTTTTGAGTCCTCAAAAACCTATATAATATTTTAAGGTTTTAAAATAATTTCTTTGTAAATATGCGTCACTTCTACATCACCAAGAAAAGTATTTTATTTTGATATGTTAATATAATAATAATATAATTAAATATACTCTTATTTTTTTTGAAACCATGGGCATAAATAATTTGATTTTTTTGGGTTTTTCATTACATTATTTTATAGAGTATAAAATCTATGTTTGTAAAATAATAAAGAACTCCACTCTCATTTCCTATATTAACCCACCCATTATCCCATTAATCTTCACTCAAAATCCTTGGATCATGACTATAATATACCATTTACTCAATATATCTCTCCCTTGTTTCCCCCAATATCTTATGAAGAACTTAAAAATATTTTGGAAATACCCTATCAATTTAATGGATCCACTCCTTCTCCTCTTTATTCAGGCGATTATTTTGTGTTTTGCTTTTTTGTTTTCCACTTTTTTATGTTGGGGTATGTTATAAAACATACCGAGTACATACATTGTGATTTTAATGTTATGTGATACACCTTTAAATATCATTAATAACTCCCATGATTCATTATTCAACCCTATTATTGTACATAAATTATCATGTGAATTTTCCATGCCAATCATTTATTCAAGAAACCTTTTTTCCAAATGCCTTTTAATTTAAAATTTATCAGGTTGTATTATATTCATACATATCTATATAATTTAAATTATTATTAATAATTAATGAGATACCCTTTTCTTTATCATTAATCCCTCCCATGATTTATTAGGTAACCCCTTCATACTTCCAAAATTATCATGTGATTTTTCCATGCTAAACCTTTTTATTGTAAATATAATCTCCAGTTCCACTCATGGGTATTATTATATACATACATATAATGATTTTATTTTGAATTTACTTTTATTTATTCAAAAATCTTTAATCATATGAATAAATTTGATAGAATATGATCCAATGATGAATAATCTATGGGGAACACTAATGCAAGTACAAGATATGAAAGTGATGGCTGTTCCCATAACTACATAGTACTACAATTAATTGGGTAATTTTTTAGTATCATGAAGAATTATTTATGGGATTAGTGACTATATCTATTTATAAGTCTTTTCCCTCCTTGTAATTTTATCTTTGAGGTTATCCTTGACCTATATTAATGATGTATAGTTAAATATTATTTCCACATTCCCATGTTGAATTTATGCTATCATGTTGTATCATACCTCAATGTTCAATATTATGATTATCACCCATTTTATGTTCCATTAAAATTATTGTTTACTAACATGTAATAATTTCATCTTGTTATGCATTGTTTATGTTGTCACTAGGATTTATAGCTTACCCCTTTCTTACGGTTTTCCCCTTGTCATCTCGTACAATTTTAAAAGATATGGAATTTTAGAATCATGTTTAGGAAGTTTTCAATAATTTTTTGGTATCCATGTATATTTGTGGGGTAATATACACATAATTTCCAAAATAAAATAGTACACATGATTCTCTAGGATTAATTATGTGCACCATTATGTAATAATTCCTGACGTAAAGTTTACTGATTTTATAGGTTGTCATGGTTGGTATTAAAGGAAAATCTAATTATTTTTGGGATCAGGATTAAAAAACACTAGAAAAAGAATTAGCGATAAGAATAAACATAAAAAAATACGTTTAAATTTTTTTTAAAGTATATATGAATTAGTTTCCAATCAAATACATCCATGTATGGATAATACCAGTGAATGCAGCTATGGAACGACGGTTCCAAAGTGTAATAACCCTAAATAATGAATGTATTGATGATAGGAATATCATCTATGGTTCTACACATTTTTTTATATCTTGCAAATTTATTATAACTATTCAAACATCACTGTAAATAATGAATGTATTGATGATAGTGAAAATGGAAAATGAGACAATTATTTTATACAATGTAAATAACTCCTACCCAGTCCAAAATTTTGGGATGAACTTCCCAAAAAAGCTTATGATACACCGTTTAAAAGAAATTTATGTATTTATGGGAAGAGATTATATTTTATTATATAGAGATAATATAAATTAATATGAAAGGAAAACCACCCTTGAATTAGGAATCACCCTCTGATTATATAAAAGTGTAAGAAAAAGGATGATTATTATTTAGTATCAATATCTAATGAATTTATATTATTTCACTGTGATAATGATTATGTCTCTTGAATGATTGAGACCATGGAAAATATTATTCATGTCGACATGTCCATTGTGAGGGAATATGTCGATGTATTTCTTGATTAAATTTCATACCTTTCTCCTAGTTCGGAGGATGAATTTTCAATTCATATTATACACATATATTTTACATTATACCAGACTCCATGGAGAATAGATGTTGTTTAACATGGGTAGATCAACAATAAAATATAGGAGAATATATATAAATGCTAAATATAGCCATGTGCTTCACTATGGGGTGCATCGGTCCTATTATTCAATAATAATGATGTGTCAATTCACCTCTACGTTTATTATCATGATCTCAAAAATATCATGATATAGAATAAGTATCAAATACAATATACTGATTAATTCTTTGATCTGATACATGAAGACTATTTCTTTTTTAAGTTTTATTAGTTTAAAATTATATAGTAAATATGTAGGAGGAGGATATCCCCAAGACAAAATTTCTTATAAGGATTTGGTACAAAATGATCATATTGATTCCACATAGACTATATGATTATCCAAAAATATTTATAGATTTTATGAATAATGTCTTTTGTTTTACCTTGATCATTTTTTAGTCTTTATTTATAATATTCTTATCTACTTCAGAAGCAAAGATGAATATGAAATGAATTTGAATACATTACTAAGGACCTTGAAGAATGAAAATATGTATTAGAATTATATTAAAGGTGATTTTTTTTGGTCCATGTAAAATTTTTGGTGAATTTCATAAAAAAGGAAGGGTTGTCTGTAGATACTTCAAAAATAGATATGATTGAACGGTTCATTATACCAAACATCATGAAATATATCCATATTTTCCACATATTATCTAGCTATTATATTCATTTCATTAGAAACATACCTTATTTTGAATCCCCCTAGGAAAGATAACTCTGAATGGAGTCATGACTGTTTGGAATGATGAATGTGAGGAATGTTTTAAAGATATGAAAAAGTGGTTTGTCATGACACTTTTATTGAAATTACCCACCAATGGGGATGGATTTTTGATCTATAGTATTATACCCAAAAATTATTATTTTATGTACTCAAGGAAAATGAAAAATGTATAACCTATATCTTCAGTCAACTAAAAATTTGTGAGTAGAACTACCCAAATATTTATTTATAATTGGATTTAGTGATCTTCAAATTTATTATTTTTAGACATTATCTTTATGGGGAGAAGTGAGATATATATGAAAACAATAAATGGATAAAGTATATATTGAAAAATAAATAGATTAATATTTTCCAATAGTGGTGGTTAAAGATGATCAAGGTTTATGACTGTTCAATATATTACCATCACGGGAATGAAAAAAATTGGCATATTCTCTGAGTTTAAGGGATCCCACAACTCAATCAGTGTTTAGTATTATAATGGATCCAATATTCTAAGACATATAAAATATGGATATGGGAATAATAAAAGGATATTCATCTTACCCTTATCAAATAACTACTCAAACTTCTATTCAAAAGATAATTAAGGAGGCCTAAAAAGACAATAAGTTTATATCGAGTAATGTTATGAATTTTCCAATGTTTAACATTTCTAAAGATGGAGTTATAAGGTTTATAACCTGAATATGTGTCCCATAAAGGTAAAAATTTAATAAGTATCTTTTGGATGATGTTAACATCTCATCCATCATTATTCATTCATGAAGCACTATGATTTATTGAAATTTAATGAAACTTTTATGGTGGGGTAACATAAAAAGAGAGATTGTGGAGTTTGTACCTCAATTAAAGGTAAACTAGTAAGTAAATGGGGTAATAAAGTAGTCTATGTGAATGATGAAACCATTTCCCACACCATTATTTATGTTGTTAAAAAAAAATAACTGATTTCATCATAAGACTCCACCTGAAACGTAAAGCCAATAACACCATTTCGATGGTACATAATAAACATACCAATTTAATTTATTTTATTATTATAAGTAATATTTATCTATTGAATAACCCACTAAGATATATATAAGATCATTAGAAAGACTGCAAGGATTGACATTATATATATTATATGATCTATATACAAGGTTTACCTTATGGTTTTGGATAATTCCTTATAAATAATTGAATATATAACTAATATTCAACACTGATCATCATGCTCATATTGAAGAGTAGTGTCAAAGGACCATTGAAAATTTATAAGATTAGTTGAGATCACGTTGAATTTATTTACATGGATTATGGGATCAACACCTCTACCTAGTTGTTTCATTAGATAACAATTGTTTCTATTATAGATTTTAAATTTAACTTTATGAGGTTTTCTATGGGAAGTGATGTTAGGCTCCAACATGTTGGGATAAAGTTGGAGAGACAAAGCTGATGGAACATGATCATTTCTAAGAGATGATAGAAAATGTTCAAACCATTCAACATCACATAAAATCTCCAAAAATTTTATATTAAAGATATTAAAAAAAATATTTGATGATACTTGGAGTTTATGGTTGGTGATATAGTGTTCTTTTGTATATTTCCATGAAAGAATATCACGATGTTTCAGAATAATGGATATATTAGTCCAAGATACATAAACCCCTTTGATATCATTGATTGTATTAGGGTAGTGTCCAATTGAATAAAACTCCCACATAACACATATAAAGTAATTTACATGATCCATGTATCATTCTGGATAAAGTATATAAAATACTCCTCACAAGTATTGAATCTAGAGGTGGTACCATTAAATAAAGATATTTTATATGAAGAGCAGTTGGTTAATATCTTAGATAATATAGGAAATTTTTTACAAAACAAGACCACTCCCCTATAAAAGTGTAATAACAAAACCAAAAGTTTGAGGAAGTGAATTGAGAACCATATAATGTGATGAAATCAATGTATCCTCATTTGGTTTATTGTATGAAATTTAAATTTCAAGTGTAAAATTTATGAAAGGGATAATATTACAATAAACCAATATTTTATATATGAATATATTTTTATGATTAAAATAAATTACCTTTTATGTAATGTTGTTATAGAAAACACATGAACTTCTTTGGTTATATAATATTGTATTTAAAATACAATTATTCATCATGATAATTTATAATATTTCTTCTAAACACTAATAATATAATTTGTATAAATTAAGGGTTATGATATAACTAATTGGCGTAGAAAAAAGTATCGATGGCCTCGACTAGTAGATCCATAACCTATGAATCCCATTTATCATATCTTAAAATGGACATAACATCATTTAGAATTTAACTTTAAATTTCCCATGATGATATATAACAACTAACATTTGAGAAACCCCTTTTATGGGAGAAGTTCAAACTTCTTGAGATCATGGCCTGAACCATGTTCACCAAACCACCCCATGAGAATCTCGCTATTATATACCTTTCCCTTAGAGTGCATACTGGTGTAATAAGGGGTTATGTATCTTTATCATTATTTTATGAATATGTATATTTTATTTTCAAAAAAATATTTATTATATTTAGTTTTTACAATTTTTACTTTATAAATGATTATGTAATGACTTTGATAAAAATTATATTTTAATATGGAAAAACTCAAATATTATTTTTGTGTAAGATTCAATTTCAATAAAGAAATTCCTTTAAATGTGTTCATGAATTGTTTAAATAAATTATTATTATTAAATATTATGTATTAAATATAAATGATAATATAATTTTATGAAGTATTAATGTAATATTTATAAGTTTTAAAAAAATGTTATTGTAAAATATTCGGTATTTTTTAATAAATGAGGATTTTATTTTAAAAGATTAATTTTCATTGGAATTAACATGATGAAATTATAAAATGGTGTATTTTTCATTATTTTCTATATTTATTTGGTATAACTTGAATACTGTATAAATATATGATATGTATTATGACATAATAATGAACCAAAAGTGAATTTATATTTTTAATTAAATGTTATAAAAAACAAAATAAATATTTAAACATTAAAACAATATTTTATATCTGTTATTTTAGTATTTTTATAATGCCTTTATGAATTCTCTAAAACCTATATTATGTTATAAGGTTTAAAAATCAATTCATTATAAACATGACTCACATCATAATATCCAAGTGTATTATTTTAATGTTATTGGTTTATGATCATATAAAATAATTAATTAAGTAATATTTTTCAGAAAACATGTGAAAAAAAAGTAATTATCTATACTTTTGATTAATTTATTTTATAGATCTCAAAACCTATGTTTGGAAAATAATAATGATTTCCCATCCTTTTTCCAAAATAAACCGTACCGAGATCATATTAATCTTCACTAAAAATACATGGATCATGAAAAAAATCTACAATTATTCTCTATATATCTCTCCCATGGTGTCCCCAAACTCTCGATAATCCCATCTAATGCTTTTGGAAACACCCTTTCTTGGTAAGGTATCCACTCATTATCCACTTTATTCAAGCGCCACCTTGGAGTTATGAATTTTGTATTCCATTTGTTCAAATTTGGGTATGTTCTAAAACCTTCATATTACTTCCCATATTATTTAAAAAATGGTTATATACCACTTTTAATACCATTAATCTCTCTCATGATTAAATATGTAGCCTTATTATGCTGCTAAAATTATCCCATCATTTTCCCATTTCATCCATTCATACAATACCCCATTTTGTATTATGAATTTTAATTCTAAATTTTTAATATTGTATTACGTTATTACATATCTCTTAGTACACTAATAAAGTATAATTTATGATATGTCCCTTTAACACTCCTTAATCCCTCCCAGTATTCATTATGTCACCCTGTTATACCATTAAATTTATCGTGCACTTTTTCCATTATAATCCTTTGTATTGTGAATACCATACCAATTTAAACACAATGTTACTCACCTATATATATCTATGTTTAATTTATTTGGGACTTCCATGAATTTAGTTTATAATTTGAAATCATGGGATTAAGTTTTATGAAATAAAATCCTATGTTTCATTATCTATGGGGAACACTTATGCATGTACATGATATGATAGCGATGGGTGTGATCAAAATTACATAGTTCTCCAATGAATTGTGTAATTTTTTAGTCTCATTATGTGTCATGTATGGTATTTTTGAGTAAACCATATCTATTATGTGTTTTTCAATATTTTTAAGATGTCTTGATAGTTATTATTGCGAATTTTTATGATTCCTCGTTTAATGTTGTTTCCACATTCCCATGTTGCCTTTATATTATCATGATATATCATTACCAATTGTTCAAGATTATTATTATCACTGCCATTATGTTCTATTGAGATTTTATTTACTAACATTTAATACTTTTATCATGTTATTCTTTCTTTAATCCCTTACCGGTCTTTATAGCTTACCCCTTTCTAATGTATGTCCCCAGGTTATCTTGTACAATTTTAAAAACAATGAATATTATAAGCATGATATTGAATATTTAAATAATAAAAATATATATGTATCAAGTTGATTTGCTATGTAACTAATTTTCCAAATAAACTAGTAATCATGAACCTATGGGTTTTATTATGTGTACCATTATGTAACAAATTGTGAATTAAAGCTAATTGAATATATGGGTTTTTTATATGATCTATCAAAAGGTGGTGTTCATGGGAGTAGACTAATACATTTTCCATATTTGAATACTCTCATTCCATTGGATTTTAGACAAATTATATTACTAGTAAGATATTTGGCCTATAACATGTAGGTCTCCAATATCAATTATATCCCTGATAGGATGTTTTATCTGTAGCATCACTTGAAATATCTTCATTTACAAATCTAACTTGCTCTCAATGTTGGAGTGTATATTCATAAATAATTATGCATAATCATCTGAAGATCCCTTGGGGGACTCTCGCATAGGTTTCATTTCATAAATTGAAAACTATTTCATGGTATCTTCTCCCCCAAAGACTCATCCAAAAATAGTTGAGCTCAAATGATTATACCATGATGTATGTCTTGAGAATACCATAATAGGCCTATGGGACTAAACATGAACATGAATATGGAGATGTTATCCCATGTAGTATTGAACACCTAAAAAATATCTGTGTTTTGGATGAACCCAAACTCAATCCATGGTAGAGAAGTCCCAACATGAGTTCTAGAAAATTACACTCACTAATGACCCATTGTTGATTTTGTAGGGATCTCAATGAAAAAATAATAATGTGGATAGAAAAAGTATGAACCAAATGGGAATAAAATTCTATGAATATAGAGAATCCATTTTCTCTCAAGCATCATTATCACCTCAATAACCAATTAGTCATACCATCATTTTAGTTCACTCAAAAAACTCATTCTATGAGTATACTCATCCAACGTTGTGGGAGCTATCTTCTACTCTATAATAATGTTCTACACTAAGATCAAAGAGAAGTGGTTCTACCTAATATTGAGGGGAAAAAATTTTCAAAATAAAATATTTGGAAAACACCATTTCACTACTCTTATTTTCATATAGGAAGACTGATGAATCAATATTTAACATGAAACAGATTATGGTGGCATGCAATAACATTTCATAACACACATGAAATGATGGAGCCACGTGTGTCATTGAATAAAATATAACTGATGAGGGTGGAACATAATAATCAGTTTTTGTACAAAAAAATATATTGGTGACCCTATTCAATGGAAAACAACACACATCTTATGAGTGTGGAACACACAAATTGGGTATATCATATAATAATTGATATCGATACTATGCCACATTGATTGGAACCTATCTAATAAGGATATCACATCATAATTGGTTTTAATTTTCATAGTATATGGAAGAATAAAAAAGTTAAGATCACACCTAAGAAGAAAAACTAAACTACCTAACTAGAAGACATATCACCTCATAAATAAGTGGAGGACGGTCCAACTATAGGCATAAGATCATCATGACCCTTCCTCCATACATAAGTTATCATATAGTGGGTAGCAACCAGCATTCAATTTTGTGATACCATAAGGATAAAACAATATTTTGATGAGATATATTATGAAGGACATGATATATTATATATATCCACTATATGACGTATATACCAAATTAATCATACTGTAAAATGATGGCTCAGAGCTATGGGTTGACTAAAAATTTATCAATGTTCTGGAAATAGGATATGTCACCTACAAAAACAACATTAGTCTCCCATGTTTGATAACTAAACTAAATAACCTTTAATACCATGGGCATAAATTCAAAAACAAATCCTTACTATATTTATAACTCTGAACTCTCTCCTTAGGATCCACCCACATTATTACATCTCTTACCTGACCCGACTGACTGGAAAAACGGTTAGGTGGAAGTAATCTAGGGGTTCCATCCTAAGATCACATTTAATAGGTGCAAGTCTAGTGACTATAATTGAATATTAATATTACATATCATGGGTGGCCTTAGGCTAATGAACCTATAGAAAAAACACATCTCCACATAGGACATAAATTTTTTTGATGTATAAGTAAAACTAATTGTTATATATATAATTCAAATGATAAATACAAAGATACACAATATAAATAAAATTATATAGAAACTAATATAAATTAGGAAAGTTAAATGAAAAAAAACAAAAAAACACGTGATATGAATTGGTCCCCATAGTTAACCGACTTCAAACATGAACGTTTCCCATTATTAGCATAAAAAATATCACGATGCTCTACAAACATCATACTGACCAGGGTCACCAACAAGAATAAAAAAAATCACATATGTTACTACATCATCCAAAACTATCCTTAACATGTGTGACATATAGAAATACAAAACATATGTGGGCAGAAATCACACATAGAGGTGGGTATAAACATACCTAGTAAGATACTCCATAAACAACATAAAAAACTCATAGCATCATTTCATATTAATGAATTAGTATTTTAGAGTACACAGAAAGATGAATGGAATAAATGAAACTAGATATGTTTTATAATAAAATGCATAAGGGCTCGGTGATGTCCTAGAAATCTTGGAACCACCCCATGAAGGTTTCATTCATCTCCAATCTAATCCATGAGAGTTTTTATCTTAGGAATAATTATGCACTCTTGAAGCACATAAATAGTACATATAGAGTATACTAAATAACTAAAAATTACACTATATATTGAAGGTAACCAAGGGTACCTAAGGAGTAAATGGTCCTACTCAATCTGATCTTCTTGAACATCTATCCACATAGCCATTGCAAGAAAAAGAAATATGGAAGTATTCCTATCACAAAAATATAATATTATCAAGGGGATTATCTGACCTTGTCATCTAGCACTATAAATATAGTTACCATTCTTGAAACCCTTAAGGGACCCACATTAATAAAATATGTCACCCATAGGGGAATATACCCCTATATTCAAAGCCACCTCAATTGTAATCAAACCTGCATCACCTCAAAGAGAACCATAGTTGGAAATACCATGCCTCATCGATGGAATGAGTATAAATTGAGGGGATAGTTAAACTGAGTGAGAAATTCACCACTAGGAGCCTAAAAAACACTACATATGGGTGTATCACTATCTAGTTATAATGAAGCACAAAACTATTTATAATAATACTCAAGAGAAAAGTGGGGGGAATTAAACCTCTAATTGAATTTATCATCATTCTTTGAACCACACTGAGGATCTAAAATGTTAATTTATAATGTCTACATATCAATCCATAAAAATGGAATTGGATTCATGAAATAATTTCACTATTGTAATCTATATGAAACAAGTCTCCGGATAGGGTAATCCGTTAATGGAAACATGCACTAAATGAAAAATAATCATTTTACCTTAACATAGTCGAGAGGTTTTACATTGATTAATGTGAGGTTTATTCCATGAGTAAAAATTTTGTATTACTTATTGAACGTGAATAATTCATATCAGTGTCTAAAAAAGGATTCCACTGATGATTTATCCGTTTAATATCTCAATAAAAAGATACAATTGTATAAATAATTAATAACAATTGTAATAACATTATTATTATTATTATAAAATAAAACAAAAATTATATTCGATTCAGGGGGAAGGATTCAAGCATCTACCCACTTACAGATGGCTTATATAGACCATGTTGACCCCTCTCTCCCTTAGATACATCTCACTTTTATACATAATTATATTTTATAAATCATAAGAGGTAGAGGGAGTGTAACCCAATTCACTCTATTTCTCCAAAAATTATCCCAACCAATTTAGTCATTGCATTGTACCTTATATCCCACTATAGAGCTGACTGTCACCATTCAACCATTGCACGCCATCAAAACCCCACTATTTGTTAGTCACTTACACATATCGGAAAAACTATCTCTACCCAATAATTCTTATAACATCATCCATCATGAAAACCAACATAGACTATAAATCATATCATCATAATTACCATGTCAACCTTCGACTAGAACTACCCACTACATAGCAGCCAAACAAACACCCTAAGATGATACCATCATACTATTACATATATAATTGTTATAAATAACCATGATTCTCATACATAGATATTAAAACTTTTTAGATTAATATTCTATAAATTAAAAAATTACACAATTGAGGACCATAACAGTTTAGTTTATTTTGTGACTAGGTACACAGCCTTATGATTCAGTGAAAAATCTTAGAAATCTACGATAATAATCTCCCCCTTTAGTACTCTTCACAAACATACCATACTTGAAACATTTATTCATAACATGAGGATATTAAACCTAAGAAAGTGTGAGATCAAATACTATTTAATAGTAAACAAGAGAGATACATATTTATAAAATGAAAATAAGGTTATGAGAACATGAAAATAACATTTTAAAACCATATAATGTATAATAGATATCATAATATTGAATCATGGAATAAATATATGAATTTCATAAGACATGAATCATAAGTGAATCAAATAACATGATCCATGAGATAAAAACATTGGCATAAGACATTTCATTATGGCCTAAACATAATATTATAACATGTTTAACATGTATAACTAGAAAAAATTTCACTCATGAAGCTAAGGACAAGAAATCAGACCCTCTATTAAATTTTTGGAAATGTAAATAAGTCCAACCATAGCATATTTCACATGAATTATCGGTCCACACATAACTCTGTGAATATAGAATTTGGTTCATGTATAACATTGGTAACATGTAATAATGTTCACAAATAAAATTGTGAAAATTTAATCAGGTTCCCACATAACATTAGGAACATGTATTCAGGGTCACCCATTAAATTTTTAATATTCACTCAGGTTCCCACATAACATATTTACTCATGAGTTATCCATATTCACTCAGCGAATTGGAGAGAGATATAGGTCCCACAAATCTTATAATGAAAATCATATGTATGAGTTCCACATGATCATAAAATATTTATCATATCATATCCCATGAATTGAAATGTGTTTCGTAATCATTTTATTTATCAAAACTTATGGAAACATGAATGGTCTTATTATCATATAATTATTTCATCATAGCATAATCAATGAAAAAATCCAGTTTCATATGAATTTGTCAATGATATAACCCATGGAATCTAAATGGATTTTATAATCACCTTTTCATCATAAAACAAATATAGAAAGAATAATAATGGTATCCTTGGTTCGTATCCCCATTAATGAAGAATACAAATTAAAGGACATCATCTTATCTAGAGAATTATTTTTCAATATCACTTGTAACTATTCATTAAGAAAATTACTTTTCTTCAAAAAAAAATTAAAACTAATTTGTTTAAATACTTTTATTTGAAAATAAGATTGTCTTATTATAAAATAATCTTCAAAAGAAAAATTAGTCTGGATAGTGAGAAATTACCTTATTTATATATACATTAAATGAAAGGTTCCTAAATATTTTTGAAAATTTTTAAATGAAAATTGTTTGGAAAATGAAATGATGATTCATTTCAAGAAAATATAAAATTAAAAAATGGGTAAATTTTTTTACAAATATTTTGAATAATATTCCAAAAAAAATTGGAAATATTTTTATAAAATATGATTTTGGAAGAGAAAGGGGTCTCATTTGATGAGAAAAACAAATATAATTTTTAATATAAACTTTTTCTCAATAATTTTATGTAACAAAGTGTCAAAAAATTGAACTATTAACATAAAATAACATGATTAAATAGAAAAAAATAAATTACTGAGAATTATTGAGAGGTATATAATAATATTTATATATTGTAGAGTTAATTAAATTCATATCCTATAAACAATGAGATAGTAACATAAATCCATTACCAATTTTTTAGCAGTTGAAACATACCCCCCATGAAAGAGAGGTAGTAAAATGGTTATTTAATCACCAAAATTTTCAGGAGAACCATCATAAAATAACCACATGAGTATTATATAACCCACATAAAAGAAATAGTTAGTGAATATGTCATGTGTCTAAGAGAATTAAAAAAGTGAGACAAAAATCCTTTACCATAAGTATCATATTCTTTCTGGAACGTTAAAACATAATATATATTAAATATAGGTTTATTATACGTATATTAAAGAACCGTAAAAATATATATAATTTCATATATTATTTTCGTGTGTCCTTTTATAAACTTGTTTTCATCAACTAAATGTTAACGTTATGTTTTGAGTAATAACTACTTTGTTTTACATGTATATTATGATTTGTCATTATCAGTACTCTATCTAAGATAATGGTTTAATAATATCCAGAATAATAATATTTTCATAATGGTCTTTTTTATAAATCAATTACAATTTTAAGAACAATCACAATAGGTAGTCATGTAAAATTAAGTACGTTACGATCATGGAGATGGTAGGTCGTAGGTACACAAAAGTAATGATTCCATCTTTTAAAACACATTATAAAAAAATAAGAAAGTAATATTTTGTCATTAAATAAGATAAATATATCATAAATAACATATTATTACTTTAATATATACTTATACTTATCATCCATGTGGGGTGTTTATCAAATGAGTGAGTCACATTGCTTTTTGAAAGCGAGATACCAGACATACAGAAATGACCTTATCAACATTTAGTGAGTGAAAAGTTAAGAAATAAAATTATATATTATATTTTTAAAATAAAAAATATGTCATTAATATAATAATTATTTTATTTATTTCACATAATTTCCTTAAATTTTTTTTATTATCTTCCATGTAATGCATTAATGAAAAATGTGTCACACTACTTCGCTAGGAGGTAATCTATCATACACATGAGTGATGTTGGTATATTCCATAAGGAATGGAAATTTAAAATAAATAAATATATATATATATATAATTAATATAGAGGTATAATTATGTTATAAATATTATATATATACTTTATATCTATCATGATACCCAAACATGAGATGTGGTAAGTGAAAAATAAATGAAATCCCTTCATTAGGCAGTAGTTCACTGTACACATGAATGATGATTTTAGAACCCAATTTATTGAAGTGGATATGGTGTTAGGAAATTAACATAAAATAAAAAACATATATTCATATGTGAGATACATAATATAATTTATCAGCATGTTTTAATAATAATTGAATTAGGTGGTGGAAGAAATAAAACAAAAACACTCATTGATGAATGTTACCTCTTCTTTAGGTATCCTCCATAGGTTTGAACCAAAACCCTTCCTAAGACGGATATATGAAAAAAGGCATTAGTATGAGCGGATGGAATTTTTGATGGGATGTCGGTAGGAATTTTATGAACCAAATCTTTTTTATGGTGAGAAATAGTGGCTTTTTTAAGTCACGTGAGTGGTACACTTGTAATTGTTGAAAATAAAAATGTGTATGCACATTTTTCACATTCCAAAGGCATGGAAAATAGAGTATTATAGAGAATTATACATTATAGGTCCTAAATATGTACAAAAATTATATTTCATACAAGTATTTAGGTCATTTTAACCATTATATTTTTAGTTTAACCCCCATTAAACCCATTATTTCCATAACCAATGTAAATAGTTGTTACTATTTTTATTATTAATTATCATAAGAAATTAATTTGACCATATTATATAATATAAATTATTCTGATTAAAAATATTTAACATATTTTTACTAAAAACATTCTCTAAATTGGAAAATTTTAATTTAAAATTATTCCTACACACCCTATAGAAACGGGATTTTCAAAGAGAAAATATTAAAAAATCATGTTTTAATATCAAATTTCAACATGAAAATGATTCCAATGACTTAAAATAGTTTAGTATATATTTATATATATATATATTTAATTGAACTAATTTTACATTAATGTGAATTAAAAATATAATTTATCTTTATAAATAATTTAAATGAAATAGTACTTTTCAATTAAAATTCACTATTCATCACAATTTAAAAAAAAATTATATTTTAAAAAAATTACCAAAAATTACCCCGAAGATAATTATTACATGATGATTTAAAGAATAAAATTTATTTTTCACATAAAAATTATAAAATTTTAAAAAATTACTTGTAAAATAATTTTAAAAAAAGGGACAAAAAAGTTGTTTCGAAAAACAATGTTTTTAATCATATAATTCCTTTTAATTGTTATCTATTATATAAAAACAGATTATATGAATTTTAAATATTTTATTGATTATATAATATATAAATTTCATTAAAATCATTCAATGAAATCGGCTATTTTAATTTTCTTGAGATAAAATCTGTTTTTTTTTCTAAAAAAAATATAAAAAAAATTCATTAATTTTCAAATAGTTTTTATTTTCATTTTTAATTAATTGGTCACAAAATAATTCATCTTATATACATGTTTATAAAATATATTTTCATAATTTAGTTATACAATTATTACCCACTACTCCATTAGCTAAGAGATAACTATCATATTAAAAAATAATTTCTTAATAGTAAGTCACATTTGATTTAAATTCGGTGTTTCATGTTATGAAAAATATCATAAAAATTAAATTTATTTGGAAAAAAATATTCAAAACATTTGGTGATGTTACATTCTCTCCCCATAAAAATAAATTTCGACCACAAAATTCCTCACTTTAGTTCCAACAACACTGAGGATACATATTCCTCATTATATATTTGGGTTCAAATATATCTTCATAAAGATAGATGTTTTAACACAAAAAAATCACCAGGTAAGTGGCCTTATTTCATAGAACCTTCTCTATATAATCTGGAATCTCAACTGATTTCTCCCAATAAGGAATATCATGCTCCAGTGGTATGACCTCAAGGTTTATTATATGTGATGGATTTGGTATATACATTCTTATGGGAGATATATGGAACACATCTTGAATATAAGAGAGGTTTCATGGAAGTTCCAAATGATATGTTATTGTCCGAACATGATAATGTATTTCAAAGTGATAGATATACATTAGGATAAGTTTTCACTTATATCTTCAATTAAGAAATCCATATAAATATATTCTCACCATCTTTAAATTCTTGACCACATCGATGATTATCAATGTAACATTCCTATAAACATTTTTTTCTTATGTGTTTTTGAATGGCTCAAACCCTTTCTTCCATATCATTATCTTTCTAAAGTCCCAAAATCATTATTTTTTAAAAATCATTCTATTACATTGTTTTTATACATTTATTTCCATTAATGGATTTATAAAGAACCATAAAAATGTTTGAGTTTTTTATATCAGGGCAGGAAATCTCAACTTGAGGATGGTGTTGATCCCAAGAACCTTTTAAATCAATATAACATGATCATAGATTATTATATAGGGTTTTAATTGTTCTCTCATACTGACAATCTTTATGAGGATGGTATGTAGTACTGAAACATAATTCTTTATCAATAGAGAGCTGAAGACTTCACCAAAACCTCAAAATAAAATATCGATCATAATCAAATATAATTAAATGGTGTACCCCATCCAGCCTTACTGAATCCTAAAAGTATATTTTGGAAGAAGGATATAGAAAAAAATATTCTTTGATAGAAATTAAGTGTGCTGAATTCATGAGTTGATCAAGTAAAATCCATACATACCTCAACATTAAATATAAGATAAACCCAAAAGGTTACCATTACCATTAATAATATGTACAAAATATGTTAATTCCATCCTCCAAAAATGAATTTTTATTATAACATAAAAAAGGGTTTTGTTGCCATAAATGACTCATAAAACATCCCAAATCATGATAAAATCCCATCATAAAAAACCTAAAAATTTGTGTCAATGTATTTGAAAATATTTTAATACTTATACTGATAACCCATGATGTTATCCATAAATCATAAGTTAATCTTGAATAAAGACATATATTCATTCAAATTTAACAGAATCGTTAGATTGTTTCTGATCCATATAACTAAAATACCATTTCTGAAATACTTACACCTAATAATTCATTAATCCAAATAAAAAAAATACTTCAATCCTTTAACATCAAATATTGGAATAGTATATTTATTTCCTTGTTATTTGGGATAACCCTTAGTTTATATAATTTAATTTGATAATTCCCAATTTCACCATATATAAGACAATTAACTCCTTGAAAATTTCTCACTCTATAACCTTATTTTCATTACATTTAATATCTTCCCTTCTATTTTAAATATTTATTGGTTCTTCTTCCCACGTTGTTGAAATCAATGAACTTTATTATTATTTTCCCTAATTTTATTACAATATAAAATTCCATAAAAGTGAATATTCCCATTATTTAACACTTTTTGAATCTCCCAAAAGTTCACATTGTTAGTCATTTATTGTGACATCTGATTAGGAATAATCACAATATCAATATCTCTTATCATAATACTATTTGGTTTCTTGTAGTCACTAAATTAGCCATTAGAGTCAATGTTAACATGAATTTTTTGGGTTCTATCAATTAACACAAACCAAAAAGCATAGTATGTGAAATAATAATCCTATTTGTAAATAACATAATCATGGGAAAGATATGATCGAATGTATAAATTATGACACACTCTTATTAAATCTGTTAAAATTTGGTATTTACATAGGTTATTTATGGCCATTATTGAAATCCTTCATGATAGTTCATAAATAATTTGTGAATTTCAAAATCATATCCCCTAGGTGTAGGAAACATGGTGTGAAAAAACCCCCTTTTTATGTACTAGTTGGATATTGAGTCTAGCTCAATGTAACCTTTTTCGAGTTATTACACCAAGGTACCTCTGTTCCAGACCACATCCAATAGTAGTATCCACACATGTATGTGATTTATGAGAAACCACCTTCTCAATACTTTACAAAAATTCTCGGATGTTTTCATATATATTGTCTCATCCATAGACATGTACTTGGGGATCTCACTAATGTCTTCTTATCTGAGTTTCCAAAGGCTCGCTAAACCAATCATCTGATACCAACTATAGTAACCTAAGATTATCACAAATAGATCTAACATCTTTTAAAATTAATATTCAATACATTACTCCAACATAATCCTGAAGACTATAACAGTTCAATGTATTTGGATACTAGGTAAAAAATATTCTTATTTGGTTAAAGATCTAAATATTTTTCTATAAAGATATCCCTCTTTTGTATAATTCACAAACATAGCCTACTTAAAACATTTCATCATGACATGGTGAATGTAATATTTATAATGGGTGAGATCAGTTTCATAGTAAGGTTAAAATAAGATGATACATAAAAATAACATTAACATAACTGTATGATAACATTAGAATTACATTTTAAAACCATACCTTAAATATAATATATCAAAGTATTGATTAACAGAATAATGATTAGATTTTTATAATATATGAAGGATAATATAATAAAATAACATGATCCCTGCAATTATAAAATTGGCATAATAAATAGGTTTCTGGGCAACACATCAGGTTATAACATTTTGAACATGTATAAATAGATAAAGGTTCACTCATTAATTTAAGGACATAGAATCAGGCCCTCTTATTAACTCATGGTCATACAACATGGTCAAAAAATAACCTTATGGACATGAAATAAGGTCCACAAAATAAAATAGTGAACATGTAATCATCTTCATAGATAACATATTGATCATATAATCAATTTTACACATTACATTTTGAACATATTTGAACTTCACACGTAACATTTTTAACATGTAATTAGGTTCATGCAAAACAATCTAACTATTTAGTTATCCATATTAACCCAACGCATTTGAAGGAGATATTTTTCCCATTTATCACATAATGAAAATCCAACATAAATATTCCACAAGGTATTAAAACATTAATTATATAATAATTAATTAAATTAAATGGGTATCATAAAAATTTAATCATATCATTTTGTGTGGGGAAGATACAGGTTTCATAATTATTACATTATTTCATTAAATCATAACACATGAAAGAAGAAGTGATTTTTACAATAATTTTAACATTGTATAAACCATGGAGGAGAAAATGGTTTCATAATAATATTTTTATGATAAAATTTATATAAAAATAATAATAATTTAATTCGTGTTTCATATAACTAGAAAATTTTATGTTACATCAAAGGATATCAACTTTTATGGAGAATTATTTTGAAGGCTCACTTGAAACATTTCATAAGGAAAACATATTTGTATTAAAAATCAATTTTTATAAATAAAAATTCATAAAAATAATTATAAATAATTTTCTTATAAAATAGACTTGAAAATTTATAACTTAATCTTCATATAAATTTTTTCATGAGGTGGGAAATTCATTTCGTTCCTTACACATTAAAATAATTGTTTCTTTTGTAACGACACGGACCCGAATAGCCACCCGAATAGTGCTAAACGGGTCGGGTACTACTAAATTATGTGCACCTACTTAAATGCCAAAGGATGCTAACTAGCAGCGAGGATCTTATAGGTATAGTGGGGTCCACATACCCTCTAAATGGATAATAATTATGGAACTAGTCCAAGAATAATAACCAAGATACTGTGATATATATGACTCAGCAGACTCAAACTAGACCCTCAAAGTGGATGCACATTCAATATCTATAAATTGAGAAATAAATAAATGTAAAAAACAGCAGTAGAAACAAAAACAACAACATTCTGATCACTTGTAAGTAGTACTGAACAATAAAACATGCATCCAAAGAAGGTCATGAACATCTGAATATAAAATAGGCGAAAACGGCTAACCAAATTAAGCTCAAAACAGGTAAACATGCAGATGCAAGAATAAAGAAAAACATGATAACACTAGTTAGGAAGTACCTCAAGGTCCATACCATCGCCATGCACCTGCTAATACAGCCCAGCTCGTGAAGATGGACTTTTTACTGCACGCAATTCCAATAAGTCTTCATGCATCGCGAAGGGCCCGTGCATGATGTGAGACAAATCTCTGTAGAATACCACCCAATGGTATATGCATAATATAAGTGTTTAAGCAGGACTGAATTTATAAGAAAAGCAGTTAACAGAATAATGTACAACTAACATATACTCCACTGGTGCTCAACATCCACCCTGGAGTGTAACATACATCGGCCAATGCCAGAATATCGGCCATGCAACCCGCAACCATGTGCCCCCTAACATCGCGTGTCTCATGTACCGACGTCCCGAAGGCATTCCCAACAGTATTAACCTAGAGGAACAGAATTTTCTGTCCTCATATAAGTACCGTAGGGATAACGATGTATTCCCTCATATCAAATAAAGTACCTAGAGGGACAGTGATGTCTGCCCTCAAATAACGGATAGCATCTTCTCCCATCCCAATAGCCTCAGTGCAATCCCTTAAAGGAACCTCACCTTCGACTTGGATTTCTACGGCAATCACCCCCAACCAAAAGTACCTAAACTTCAACAAACGGGGGCCTCTACCCACAAGAGTGGTCAAAACCACCTCATCATTGAGTCTCCCTATGTGCACACTACTCAATGTCTGGGTGAGTAGTAATCACCAAAATAGTACCCAAGACACAACCTCTCTGACACCTCATCTTCCTACGATCGTTTCGCTCAAGTATAATAGCATCTCCATCCTAGTAACCCAGGCCATGCCCAACTTGACAGTCAGCCTGCCTCAAACCGACATTCGGGACGCCCAATATCATGGTCAGAACCACCAAACGTAACTCCGGACAAGCCCAACCTGTGATCAGCATCACTCAAGAATATCTGGGCCATGACCATCACCACCCAAACGACGCAGGATATGCAATTCAGAAATTTAATATGTATCATATTTAAACAGATAACATAAATAGGTAAATCATTCTAAATAGTTGAATTTCCCTAACATAATGGTTAACAATCAACAACACTGAGGTCTTGAATGCCTCTAACAAATTTATATCAAGATTAATAAAAAAAATTCAACATTATAAAACATTATAATTCAAATATAACCATTTTTGCATCCCCAGTCCAAAATTCCCTGATGAGCAACGTCCCCTCACCTGGCTCCGCTCAATCAAAACTGGTAACATGGCATAACCAAAGGCATACCATAGGTCAAGAAATAAATTCAATATGTAGTAGTAGATAAAACGGGTCCCACTCAAAATTCCCGAAATCCTGATGAAGGCCACACAACCCAAATGTCCACGAAAACACAAAAAAAGGTATTCTCAAACTACTTGAGACTCGTATGATGCTACTCCTCTGATAACAAGTTCCAATTAGGTCTAAAACATGGTAGATCTACAAAAGAATAAAAACCATTCAAACCCCTATAAATTGATCTAGAATAGAAAAAAAAAATAGCTCAAGATGAATTATGGACTTACTGAGGGGTTTCGAATGGATCAAAATGTTATCAAACAGAGTATGGATTATGATACGAGAGCATAAACAATCTCTGACATCCTAGTTCGTGAAACACAGCAACAAAAATGATGTTCTACCTCGAAACGAGTCAACTTCCTATTTTAGCGGAAGAAAATGTACATGACATGTACTTCATGACTACACGCCGTCTATATCATTTAACTATTCATATGGTTGCTAGAATTCCACCGACTTACTTTCCAGAACCTACTGACATGAGTTCACGGTATATAAAAAGGGGTACACATCGTGGACTTTTTCTTCCTTATATTCCTTGCCGAGTCACCCACACTTCATATATATTCCTCATGCACGACAAGACTATATAGCTTGTCCAAGGGGGACACAATGTCTACTTGGTTTAAACGATTTCACCAGGCCAAAAGGCCTCCACTCCATGTATATCCCTCATATATGGTCAAGGGTACATGGCTTCTTGATAACTACACGACGTGTAGTAATAAATTTCTACACATTCATCACATGACATGTACTCGGCGAGCACATGGCCAACACTCTCCTAACCAATACATGGAGTGTACTTAAAAGTTCATAGTGTTTTGTTTGGAAATTTCCAGAAACTGCCCAACTTCTATAGTTTCCTTAGGGATAAGTCAAACATTCAAAAAGGGTCGGTATTTTGACCCATTCTAAAAATTTGGGTTCGTACAATCTCCCCACCTAAATATAGCTTGTCCCCGAGCTATCAAATGAAACCTGCAGATGGAATGAACATACCATCCTATTCAAAGTAACCCGGGCATCCCCAATCTCAAAGGTCCTGGATAAATTCCTCATGGGGGCTCCCCAACATTGGTGTTTCTTGACTCAGTCTCAACCCAAAAAAACTCAAAAGAAATAATGGTTCACTACCATATTTTCTGTATGTAATGTCCTTTCGTGATGCATCATCACCCCTACACCTCGTTGGTGATCCCTTGTTGTTCGCAACACCCAACGTATCTCACACCGCATCGGTGTCAAACACCAAAAGTTTCTGGTGCCTACCATCTCAATTAACCCACAACATCAATTCCCCGATGCCTAAGGCACCTCAAGTAACCAGCATACTCAATTCCTAGATGCCTAAGTCACCTCAAGTAACCTGCATCCTCGATTCACATAATGATACACATCTCATATATATGTATATTAATATCTCAATCACCTGATATGGTGACAATCCCACTAACTAGAATCATGTCAGTCCACATGAATCATGTGCATCTCATGCACTCAAAACGAACATGACTCTACAGTTCATGCCAAAAAGAAACATGGAAATCATGGCCACAGCCGTGGTGTACCTATAAAAGCTGTCGTCTCACTATCCTGCTCAGCCTCTAGAAACTCAATGGCATGAACCTAGCCTAAAGTACGGCTTCCTGATGCCCGACCTCCCTACGGTGCTTCTCCATCCACCGGACAATGACCGCTCACCTGTATCCTGTTGTCTTTGTCAAATCCTCCACATGAAACTGAACCTTGAATACCAATCCTGGTACTGAACCTGAACCAACTCCAAATTGCCTTATCTATCCTCGTCCCTACCTTACATATGATTGAGAAGGATGCCTGCAGAACCTCTTCAGATTCTCAAATTGTCCAAATGCCCGACCCTTGATTGGAGGCCCATCACACTGAGTCGGAACACGCCCTGGTTGTCCACACTGAACAAAAACCACTAAATAACTTCTAAGAGGTGGTCTAGATGAGTCATTGGCATAACTTCTCTACTGGAAATCATCTCGTCCTCATTTCCTATTGTCCCAACCCTCACCTGAAGCTATCACCCGGCCAACCTGAGGCCTATCCCGCTAGTTTCACTCTACTATGAGAACCTGTTTCATGACCTCTGAAAAAGAACCCAGCCTGAAGATATTCACCCGGAACCGAATGGCGTTTCGTAAGACATCCTCGAAGCGCCTCATCCTAGCCGCGACTTCGCATACCATACTAGGTGCAAAGTGAGATGGCTCAGTGAAGGTAGCTGCAATGTCCATGACGTGCACGTATCCCTGTTGAAGACTCATGTACTCCCAAGATCTCTCTGCTCTTAGTGTCTCTAGGGAAAAGTGCTCAAAAACCTATCCTCAAAGTCCTTCTATCTCATTCCCTCATGCCTGCGAGCCTGAACCTACACATCTGACCAATGCTTTTCCCGTCCTCACAGCATATATGTCGCCAACATGACCCTCCACCCTAGAGGCATCTTGAGCTACTTGAAGATCATCTTCATGCTCCATGTCTAGTTCTTAGCCGCCTATAGACCACCATCACCCTGATAAAGTTGCGGGTGCTGCGAATGGAACTCCCGCATTAGATATTCCATATATGGATCTATACCCAGTGCACCTCTGTCGATCCCCTGCAAGAGACACACTAGGCTAGCTTGGAGCTACTTGTCGAGCCTTGGTCCAAACGATTCAAAACCCCGCTGTTGTCCTACGTGCACTGGATCTTGAACTTGATCATGTCCCTAAGTCTTTACACACGGCTCCTTCTCTAGCTACACCAGATCTTGAACCTGATCCTACACCTGCGGCACTGTACCATCTCCCATCTATTGCTCCATCTGTGTCGCCCAAAGAGGAACCCACTTAATACCATAAATGGTTGGACAACAGACACACATATATATAAGAATCTGTATTCCACATAGGTAAGAAAGAAGAAAAAGGAAGCACACAGCTACCACTCTTACTCTTCCCCACAATAATTATTCCCCATGGCATCCCGACCTCATGGCCTACTTACCCACCCCTAATAGAGCCATGTATCAAAATTACATCAGGCCATTGCCATCCTAACAACTAACATTTCCTTAAACCAACGATCGAGTCACCCAATCCTGGAGATCCAAATCATCTCAACTGATAGTACATGTCTTCTCATACAAGAGCCAGACCGAAAAACCCTGTCACATACAATTCTACAAAAAATATAACGCATGGCATACACATTGAAACAATATCAATTTATATCATGAATTTTACCTATTCACATTTTAGATCTTACAGAGCATTGACATTGACATTTTTCACATAGTATTATCACTTTACAAAGCATATGTCCATTTATGATATTGTAATACCCTAAAAATGTTCCTATCAAAAGAAAATCAACCAAGCCTTTCCATATCGGGCCAAGGTATAATTATCCCCTACCGCACCAGGTCAAGGATTTCATATCACAATGAATAGAATCACTTACCAAATGAGCCACCGAGGTGGAAATCATATAAACTATAATCTGTGAAAAAAGCAAACAGAAATTCCCACCCAAGGCAACTTGGTCCAACACTCATACCTGGGGCTGCATGCACCCAAGCACCAACAAGAAACCCAGTTCCAGAGAAAACCTATCTCTAGTCTTCCATATCTAAAACAGTAAAACCATCTTAAATAAAAGAGAAGCCTCAATATCATTTGTAGTCAGTAAAATTTTGCTGCTAAATCACTACCATGAACTCCTCGGATACCACATTGTATTGACCCAGACCCCAACTGCCACCCGAACAGTGCTATGCGGGTCGGGTGCTACTACCTTAGGCTCACCTCCCCGAATTCGAAAGGATTCCGAATAAAAGTGAGGGTCATATAGGTATAGTGGGGAGGCTATACCATCTTGGAGGATAATAATCATGGCACTAGTCCAAGTATAATAATAAAGATGCAGCCGAATAAATGACTTAGCAGACTCGACCCAAACCCACAGAGTGGAAGCAAATTCAATATCGATAAATAGAGTATTAAATAAATGTAAACAATAGCATCAGAAATAAACACAACAGAAATATGATCACTTGTAACTAATATTAAACGATAAAACATGCGTCCAAAGAAGGTCATGCATATCTGAATATAAAAAGGGCTCAAATGGAAAACCAATTGTAGCTACAAAACATGTAAACATGCTCATAGAGGAATAAAAAAACATGGTAACACCTGCTAGAAAGAACTTCAAGGTCCATACCATCACCATAAAACAGCTAATACTGCCTAGCTCTTGAATCTAGCCTCTTTCCTGCACACAAATTCATAATGACTGTACGCATCCCGATGGCCCATTCAGGGTGTGAAAAAAATCTCAGTAGGATAACACCCAATAGTGAGTACCTAATATAAGTGTACGAATGAATTCATTTATAATAAAAGAAGTAAACAGAAAGATGAAAAACTAACAAAAACTCCATAAGTGCTCAGCGGCCACCATGGAATGTCACCTGCATCGGCCAATGTCGGAATCTCTATCATGCAAAGTGGAACCATGTGCACCCTACCACCATGTGTCTCAAGTACCGATGTCCCGAAGGCACACCCAACAGTAGTAACCCAGAAGAATAGTGATGTTTGTTCTGATATAAGTTCCTGATGGACAACGATGTCTGCCCTCAAATAAAAAATGTTCCTGGAGGGACAGTTTTGTCTACCCCCAAATAATGGTGAGAATATTCCCCCACCCAGATACCTCAATGATATCCCTTGATGTCTTTTCACCTTCCACGGGGCTTCCTACGGCAAGAACCCCCATCCAAAAGTACCTAAACCGCAACTAACGAGGGCCTCAACCCACACAAGTTGTCAAAACCACCTCATCAAAGAGTCTCCCTATTTTCACAATTCTCAATTTACAGGTGAGCGGTAATCACCAAAATAATACCCAACCCGCAATTTCTCAGACACATCATCTCCCTGCGACATTGTCTCTCATGTTTGATGGCATCACCATCCGAGTAAACTAGGCCATTCCCAACCTGATAGTCATCCCCCCTTAAACCGATGTTCAAGACACCCAATCCTGTGGTCAAAACCACCGAACGTAGCTCGGTCCAAGCCCAACCTAGGATCAGCATCACTCAAGAATATCTGGGCCATGACCAAAACCAACCAAAGGGTCCAGAATTTCCAATTCCGCAATTTCGTATGTAACCTATTTAAAGAGAATAGATAAACAAGAAAAATATCTAAATAGTTGAATTACCCTAACCCAATGGTTAACAATCAATAGCACGGATGTCTTGAATTCCTCTAACAGATTTATATCATGTTCAATATACTAAACTCAATTGTTTAAAACATTATAATTCAAATATAACCATTTTGGCATCCCCTGAACAAAATGCACTGATGAAAAATGACCCAACTACCGTCCCCACTCGAGAAAAACTTATAATAGGGAATATCCAAAGGCATCGTATAAGTCAAGCAATTAATTCAATATGTAATAGTAGATAAAATGGGTCCCCTAAAAATACCTGAAAACACACCAATGGATGCACCAACAAAATTACAATTAAAACAAAAAAAGATATATGCACTACCTCCCTAATACTTTTATGATTCTACTCCTTTAATAATATCCTACAATTGAATATAAAATGCGGTAGATCTACAAAAGAATCAAAACCTCTCAAACCCCTATAACGTGCTCTTGAATAGAATTCAAAAAAATTTGCTACATAGGAATTGAGGCATTACTATGGGGGTTCCAACAGATCAAAACGTGATCGAAACAGAGATCAGACGAAGATCCTGAAGCAAAAAACGATCTCTGGTGGTTCAGTTCGTAAAACCCGGCGACACAAATGAGGTTATAAATAATAAACGAGGCTAATTCTCATTTTAGTGAAAAAAAAGAATGCACACAGTGTGTACTTCATGAATACATGTTGTGTATTTCATTTAACAGTTCATATGGTAGCTGGAATTCCGCCGACAAACATTCCAGAACCTGCTGATATGAGTACAAGACATGTACCTTGGGGTACACGGTGAGTACCTAGGAGTACATGGTGTGTACTTCTTTTCTACCTCTTACTCGTCGACTTACCCATGTACCATGTATATCCCTCAAACACAGCCAGACTACATGGTGTGTCCAAGGTGAACATGACATGTACTTGGTTTAATCAATTCCACCTTGCCAACAAGCATACACGCCATGTATATCCCTCATACATGGTCAAGGTAGACAGCGTGTCTATAACTACATGCAGTTTAGTATGAAATATTTACACGGTCATCACACATCATATACTCGGCGAGAACATGGCCGACACTCTGTTAACCTATACACGGTTTGTACTTAAAAGTACCTGGCGTGTAGTCTGGATATTTCATCAGGGACAAGTCATAATTTCAAACAGGGTTAGGATTTTGACCCATTATAAAAACTCCAGTTCTTACACCTTTCAAATTTATAGTTAAAGGAATAAAATATTGTTTGGAAAATGACATTAATATTCCTATAAAAAAATAAAAACTGGGTAAATATGTGTTTAGTAAATCATTTTTAGAATTTTATGAAACTGTTATTAATTTTTTTTATAAAATGTTTTTTAAAAAGAAAAAGGTTTTTCAAATGAAGAGATAAATAATGACAGTGTTTTTAAAAACATTTTCTCAGTTATTTTAAGAAACAATGAATGGGAAAATTATTCTATTACATGAAAATATCATGAAAAAAACTATAGAATAAAATTCATGATAATTGTTGAGATTTATATCAAAATATTTCAACATTATAAGATTAATCATAAATAATCTCTATAAATTATGGGATTGTAACATAAATGCATTACCATATTGCAATCATTTGAAACATAATCACCATGAAATAAAAACAATAAAATAGATATTTAATACCCATAATATTCATGAGAATCATCAAAAAATAAATAAATTAGTAGTATATACACCACATAAATGAAATAGGTGGTAAATATGACATGTGTCTTAGAGAAGTAAATAGAGAGACAAAAATTCCATACCTTAAGTCACATCTTATTTCGTACATATAAAAAATCATAGATAAATAATATATGATTATTAAAAATGTATTTAGTAACCATAAATATATATATACTATCATATAATATTTTCGTGGGACATTATATTACCTTTTTGTTAACAATTCGACGTTAACGTTACGTTTCAGGCATTAACTGCTTTGTTTTTCAGGTCAGTTTGGATTTGTTATTCTAAGACCTCTTAATTTGATCATTGATATATAATTATTAATAATCATGATATAATTATAATATTTATAAATAAATTATACAATTAATACCAATCATAAAAAAATATTTTCAGACATGAAATATGTTATGATCATGGAGACGGTTGGTCATATGCATGCATTAGTAGCATTTTTATTTATCGAAGATCAATATGGAAGGAAAATATTAATGTTTTATATTTAAATAATTATCATAATATCATAAAGAAAATAATAATAATTTAAATATACTTATACTTATCATTCATGTGGTGGGATGATGAATAGAGTGGGTCACATCACTTTATGAAGGCAATAGTTCACATGTACATTAATGATGTTATAATCTTTTAGTAAGTGAAAAGTTAAGTAATAAAATGATATATTATTTTTAAAAATGGTAAATATTTTTTTATGATCATAATTATTTAATTTATATGTCATATATTAATATAATTTCTCTTTATTATCTCCAATGTAATGCATTAGTGCAAACATAGATCATGTCACATTACGAGGTAGTAGTCTATCATAACAAAAAACAATGTTATCGTATCACATATGTAATTAATGTAATCTGGTATATTTGTTATTATTAATAAATATTTATAATCATAGTATAATTATCATAACTATAATTTATATATACCATCATACCCAATCAGAATATGTGGTAATAGAATAATAATGACATCAGTTTGTGAGGAAGTAGTACGACGTACACATGAATAATTATTTCATAACCCATTTGGTGAAATTAGAGATGGTTTTAGGGCATATAGTTAATATATAAACAACTATTATTATGTAATATACTGATTTTATTATATAGGTATTTTTTCAGAATAATTTAATGGGGTGGATTAAAAAATAAAATAAAATCTTCATGGAAGAACATTACCTCATCTTCTGGTATCCTCATTAGGATTACACCAAAAGACATTGTATGTCAGATTTATGACCAAAAATAAGGCTTTTAGGATGATACTAGGGAAGTTATAAATGTATTTGTGGTATTTATAATCTGAAAAAATGTTTTTAATGTGTGAAATATACAGTATATGGTGTGGACTTTTTATGTGAGGTGAGTGGCCCACATGTAATTTTTAAAATTAAAATATTTTACCCTTTTTTTTCACGTAACACAAGAGTAAAAATGTTTTACTAAAAATATTAATAATTTATAGGGTCTACATATATCTATAAATTATATTATGGACAATATTTTAGGAAATATTAAACCTTGTCATTTTAGTTTAACTCCACTTATACCAATTTTAACAATAACCACGATAAATAATAGGTACAATTCTTACTATTTATTAAGGTAAATAAATAATTTGAAATTATTATATAATATAAATTATTTTTATTCAAAATATTTAATCCATTTTTTAAATATTCATTAATATTATTAGATAATTTTAATTAAAAATTAATTCTAAAGACACGATAAGAAAACTGGGTATCAAAGAGAAAATTTACAAAATATTCTAATGTTTTAAAAATACAATTCAACATCAAAATGATTAAAATGAGATAAATAGTATTAATAGATATATTATTGATCTAATTTTACTTTAAAACCTATTTATCATATATTTTAAATTTATTACTAATTTAATTGAAAATGCAGTTTTCAATTAAAATTCAGTATTTTTCTCTATTCATCACAAAATTAACCTTTTTATAAAATTATCTTAAATTCACTCTATGATAATTTTGACATGATGATTTCAAAATTGAAAATTATATTTTTTAATATATTCTTTAAATTTTCATATATTAGTTTTAAATGTAGTTCACAAAAAGGCAGCGAAATGTCTTTTTAGAAAAAATACAATTTTTATGTATGAAATTGTATTTGTTGTAATATATTGTCTAGAAAATAAATAAAATTAATTATAATGATTTTATTTAACATATAATATTTAAATTTCATTAAAATAATTTCCTTCAAGTATTTTTTAAATTTATTGATGTAAGTCATGTTTTTTTCATAAAAATAGATTATCTTAGAAAATTATTTCATTTAATTTATAATAGTTTTTGTTTTAATTTTTAATTAATTGGTCACCAAAGAATTAATCGTATATACTTGTATAAATAAAATATTTTCATAATTTATTTAATCCTAACCATTCCCTCCATTCCAATATCTTGGATATAAATATCATATTAATTAATATTTTATTAATAGTAAGTCACATTTTGTTTAAACATGGTGTTTCATGCAACAAAAACTAAAATTATCATTTAATGGAACAAAATAGAAAATTGGGATTTCATGTATTAAAAAATATAAAAAAGTAAAAGTTTATTTCAAAAGGAAATATTTCACAAAAACACAAGGTGTTACAACGATCTTTTTAACCTTTATCCCATCACATGAATTAACTAGGAGAGGATAGTGGAAAATAAATGAGAGAGAGATGATAAAATGAGGGTGTAATCTTATGTATCTACTCCCCTTTTATCCTATATCAGCATAACATACCCACATTGAACAATGTTATATTTATATTTGAATTCATGTTCAGAAAGAACACATTTTGATCAAGGGTCCAAATAATATAAATTAAATGAATATCACAAGGAATGAGAATTACAACGAATGAACATATCATGATTTATAATGATAATTCCATTAAATTATTCCAAATTATTTCAATTCATTATCACAAATAACAGATCCCAAAATAATCTACATAACTCAACCTTCTATTAGTATCTCTCATTGATTAAGAACATGGTCATGATATTTTCAATCTACAATAATGATATTATTATATAATAATATTACTCTATCACATGGGGTCTTGATTTCCCCATATTATGCCCTCCATCCCCTACAAATTTTGGTTTTAGTGGAAAACACTTTCATGTTGGTTTTATGACATTTTTAAAGTAGTGGTGATTGAAATTAAAAATTATTATAATTGTTAAATAAGATTATTTAAGAAATTAATTTCACTCATAGATACCAATAATAGAGAACATTGATTCGAACGTAAGTTAAATCATCCATGCGGTAAACTCGCCATTATGGAATCAAATAGAAAATCGATTTTCCTATATGATTATTTGTTTGAATTATATAGATATTTTATCAAAAATAGTTACATACATGATAAATATAGTATTTTTATACATAATATTATTTTATCAAGGACCTAGTCTACCCATAATTTTGTACAGACATGTCCAATTGATAAAAACACATTACAGTCAATAGACCAAATCATATAATTTTTATGAGTTCATCTTCAAAGTTAAATTTTCCATTTTAACCCTATAAATGTTTTATGATTTGAAAATTTAAATTTTCTATAAATATAGAATAATTTAGGTCACTATATGGAAAATTATGGACTTATTTTGATTTATGATATACCAAAAAGATAATTTCCTCCACAATAGTATCCAAAATAAAAATTCATATGAATGATTAAACCATCCATATATTGGGATGGAGGGGATGGATAATTAAAAGAAATCCCATACCCTTTAGGGACCTCAATAATTTTGGGGAATAGGTACTGATAGACATCAAAGATAACACAATAGTGTTTCTAGACATGGAAAACCTCAATCAGTGGAGTTTTCGTACTTTAAAAAATATTAAGGTCATATGTGGTGCGACGGGCCATTTTTCAACATTCGATTCGACGTTGAATGAAAATATATCATAAATATATTTTATTTATTCTTTACTGGTTTAGGTATTTGATCTTAATGTAGATATGATTTTTTCCCCTTAATTTTTTCTACACCATGGAAGGAGAAAATATGTTAATGAATGTTTTTAGGGATCTGAGATAGTGATAGAGAGATATTAATTGACTTTGGAGTTTATATTAACACATTTGAAACCATATAGTGTGATTCATATCCTAAAATAGTGATATTCTATATAAATATTTATGTATTTATTTTAAACTTGTGTCATTTTACTAACATAAAAGGTAGTTATGAAACTTTTCTTACTAAGTAGGATTAATTGATGAATCATTGATGTATGGATCCTATCATATTATAGTAGGATAGTTTAACTGTATTTTCAATAGAGACATTTAAAATGTATTATTCAAAATTATGGAGAACTATATTTATTTTTTCAATTTTATTTTTTGGCCTTACCTTTTAATCATGATATTGGATTTGGAATAAAAATGTTACTCACTACTAGAATTATCTCTTTTTAATTTTTCCTGATTTCATTAACATATCCATGAGAGTTATGAGTTAGAATAAATGATTTACTACAGTTGTAATGTGTTCTCTCTTGGTATATTTAGTTACGACTATGCCTAATAAGTTTTATTCGGTTAAGGATATCAATTTAAACAGATTGATTCTAATGAAATTACTATAATAAACAAAAATGAAGGATAACCATCACAAAATCATAATATGATGCAATAATCAGTTTATATGTGTTTTATTCAGTTTTAATAGTTTATGAAAATTAATATTGTTTAAACACTAAATTTTAGGTATGTTATTACGTGAATAAAATATATGTCTACAATGTTTCTAAGATGACATGTAGACAAAAAATATGAAAATAATGATGAAAATTCATAAATTAAATACCATAACCCTCAAAAAATAAAAAATAATAAGAAAATAATTAATAAAAATATATATAATTACAATAGCTAAAAAAATCCACCAATCACAAAATAATACTATATCTATTAGATAGTATTAATATATATTAAAAAAATTAAAATAAAAGTATTAAACATGATAATCCAAATAGAACATGGGTTTGTATTTATTAATATTAGTTTATTCCATTTTGTACATGTGAATTTAGTAAAATTCCATCAAATTCCACTATAATAAAAACATTAATCCAGATTTATATTATGTTCCACTTAAGTTTAGGGAAAATAATCACCACTACCATTTTTAGTAAATATTTATATATATTATTTAAATGAGATTTTTTTAATGATGTTCAGGCCTAATACTATAAACATAAAACAAAAAAAAATTATAAATTATTTACCATATAATTTTAACAAATTATATAATTTTAAATAAATGGTTTATATTAGTTTATTTTTTATGTTATAATTTTCTTTGTTTAACCATAACATCCTTTTCCCCTATAATTTTCACTAGTAAATATGTTGTTATATAGTGTTTTTGTATTCATTATCATTGTTATAATCAAGTGAAGAATAAAAATTATATAATTTTACAAGGATTAATGAGCTATTCAATTAGTATAAGGGATCATACTGGTCTTAATAGGTGAATATGTAGTCCAATATCATTAGATGAGAGTGGTGGATGATGATATTTTTTTATAGAAGTTATCATATTAATATGGTCATTCCATGTTTTAATTGAATCCATTTAAAGTAATAAACTCACCAATAGTTTTCAGAAGTTTTATGTATAAAGTGTTTCATCCTTACATTGTCAAATTTTTTATGGAATTTTTTTATGATATATTCATTTATAAAATGTTAGATAAATAACATGTATAGTATTCGAGGACTATTTTATTTGTTTTCTGTAATTATCATTAATAAGGTAAGATGTAAAGGTATATGTTTTAAATATTATAAGTTAAATTTATTAGTCATGTTATTTTTAAAAAGGTTTTACCTCTGGATCGATTAAATATCATAATTGATTTTTCAATAGAGGTATCCAATAATGTGTCAGAGGTGTATAATTTTCTTGTTTGTGTGATAACTATTGGATTTTTGTGTTAAAAGTCTATCCAATTGAAGATCCATAGATAATTCAAACAAAAAAGGATCATGATTTTTTATGGAAGAATAACATTCAAACTTCTTTTTTTTTATTTTAAGAAGAAACAAATCAGTGACATAATCATCTGTTCGTTAAGAAATAAGTTTCATTTGAAATTTATTTCATTTCATATCATCTTTACCAATGATTAAAATTGTATAATGTGAGGGAAACTATATCATTTAGTTCTTAAAAATTATTATCTAATCAATGTATCTATGTTACCCATGACCTTTAGAATTCAACACATATGTTTTTTTAATGATATCAAGATATTATCTAGTTAGAATGTTCATTGAGGTCTTCCTCGACCACATAAGTTTATGCTATATATTATTATAGTAATAATTTAATTTTCATTAATGAATTATGATAGAATTAATCCATGATTATAATATTTATATTTCATCGACTTTGGGAAAGGAAAATTTGGTAGCTTACATAATACGTAATGATTCTCAGGAATATAGTTATAAATGGATGATAATGGAATATTGAAACTTTTTAATTATATTTGAATATGTATTTTATTGACGTTATTTTTATAAATTACTAGTGTTCTCTCCATTATTTAATTATGAATATGTGTCTATGATGAGATAAATTTTAAGTGGATGTTTAAAAGAATTAATTGTCAATGGAATGATCTTTATGGATGGAGAGAGGGTGTGTAATATATTGTGTTTTTATACAGGAATTTAAATGTATCTAATATTATATGATAGAAATATTTTCATAAGTTCATTACTCACCTTTAACAGTGCATCCCCAAATGGGGAAGATGTATCATGCTCAAAAGAAACATTTTTGGTCGCATGTGTTGAATAAATCCATAGATAAATTTTTATGCATGTGATATGAATTCCATCTAATGAAAACTAAACATAGATATTCTATCAAATTTTTATAACCCTTGAATTTTTTCCAATGGAAGTAGGAATAAATATCAATAAATTTTGTGAATAGTGTTCCATATTCATTAATGGTACCTGGAACCATATGGACCATTTTTTCGATTTAAATAGATCGTATCCATTTTCTATAATAATAGAATTTACCTTGATATAAATATTTAGAAGGATTAACATTTAAGAAATAGTGAAGCATTATGTGCTTCTGAATAAAATTATTTCAGATCATGGACCTCAATTTACTTCATGAATATAGAGGGTACTAAAACATACTAATAGTACCAAGTTTCCCCATAACATCAAATTTAAACAATAATATAATAGTGAATCCAATTATATGATTCATAGATTGGTGGACATATTGAGTGATTATATAATAGATTTTTCAGAGATTTGGGTTAGGTGACTACCACTAGTTTATTCATCCTATAGTAATTGTTCTCATTCATCCATTTTTATTGAACAACTTAAATCATTATATTGGAAACATTTTTTGTAAAACTTGTATTGAACTGATTCCAGTGTTACTATAATTATGAGATCAACTTATTTAAACAATATAAATCAAAGGGTATATATGATATAGGATCAAATAAATGATGTATAGTATTTCAAAAAAAAATCTTTTGAAAGGATAATAAAATTTAATTTTGATATCAATTACCATATATTATTACCATTTTCATCCATATGTCTAAAAAATTGTGGTTTTCTTAGAAATTCATGGTATTTGAATATGTTAGTGATTTAATAGATTAGATTATGATTCCAAATTGGTTAGAACCAATTCCTAATTCTATCCATGTGCCACATATTTATATGTATCTTCAAGATGGTTCTCATGAGGCCATTTACGTTAAACTAGATATTAACTACCATGTGACATTTTTTCAATAACAAAAGGAAATTAAAGACCATTGATATAAGGCATTGTATGAATAATTCATCCCCTTTTTATGTATTCTATGGAATCATGGTGGCTTGATGGAAATAAATTTAGAGTGGGGATAATATATTAAATTTCAATATACGGAGATATTTTTAACCATTTTTCTTTTAACATCATGGAAAATTTTGAATTTGAATTTAAATATATTTTATAAACATTTGTTTAATAGAATAACATATTTTATATTTTTAGTAATGAAGGGACTTTGAGAGGTGTCTCATGTGATGATTAATTATTTAGTTGATTAATTTTAACATTTAATATATATATTTTGTGTATTGGATTTTGAAACTATTTTAAGAGGTGTCAAATGTGAACTTATAGATGTTATGTTTATTTTTTTACTTTGTATAATTTTTAAATTTTAAGGATAGATAATTCAGTATGTTAATATTTTTAAATAAATTCAATATAACATGAAATCTTTTTTATATTTAATGATGATGTGAACAATAACCCATATCATGATGAATGTGAAAATATCATGGTTAGTGGAAATACTATTATTCTAGTGCATACTTTTAATAGGATTTTGGTGTGTTCATTGGAATATTGGATGAAAAAACATGATGTCTTTATTGAAAAAATGTTATGGTGAATTATGATGGAATTTTATCAATTTAGTTGGACTATAGGTATAATTAAAATATTGAAATAGTTTATGTTCTCATGGAAGGAAATCAAAATGCACCCTAAATTTTGTATTGGAATTGTATTTAAGGAATCATATTTTGTTTTTTTTACTTCCATTTCCAAAGACATTTTGAAAAAAAATATTGCAAATCACCCAAACCCTCTAAATTATTTCTTTTGACATTTCATTGGCCTTATAATGAAATGGTTTGTAAAATGGGATGTATTATAGAGGAACCACATCACTAATGACCACATTTATTAAATGATTTATTAATTCAAATATTTGATTACTAGTAAGAGGAATTCCCACCAATTATTATAGAGGCTTGTGAATCCATCCTCTACAAACTTTTATCTTATTGAGATTAGATTTTTAGATGATAAATTATGAGGAAAGTTTATAATGGATATGTAATTGAGTATTTAATAATAATATTGATGAATTTTAAATAATGTAATCAGATCATTTATGATGTAATTGTTTTATATAAATATCATCTTATTTATTTGTACTTTTTTATTTATCATTCTTTTGTTTTTATGAGTGGAAAAATTGGCATAATTATCTAGTTAATATAGTATATTATATGAGTACGTGGTAAGTTTTATCAATTTATTATTCTGTATTACTAAATTTTAATAGTTTTTATTTAAATTTTATTATGTAAGGGTATTCAGTTGAGTAAGATGTTCATAAAAGATGTTGTGTTCTAGATTATATTAATAGGGTGTTGTGAATGTGAATTGATATGGTTTTCTATATGAATGAGTGGGGGAGGAAATTATAATGGTAATTTTGATATTATATTCCAAGAAACATGGTAAGATATGGTGCTCCAAAATATATGAATGGATGTAGTATTCCATTGATATTATCATGATGTGTATAAAAGAAGAGGTGACTAGGTGTCATATTATAATGATTATTGTGCGTATGTAATGTGAAGTAGATTGGTTTTGAAAATTAGTAAGACATTTTAGGATTCATGGACGTGTAAAATGATTATGTATAGTTGTTATTGAAAAAAATTAAATAAAATAAATAATTTTTTATTAATCTTATGGTATAAAAATCATATAACCAAATTATTAAAACATGTAAAGTTTAATTGAATGTTGTGTGGTAATTTAATTGAATTATGACTTTTGTAGATTAATATTGTAATTATATTGTTATGATTGTGAAGGTATGAGACCCAAATTTATATCTTTTATGTGAATATAATTGTCTCATTCATTATTTTAGCAATGATTGATGTGGAAATATCTATTCTCTATGTGACATCAAATTGAGTTGTTGTCAGTAAGATGAAATATAATTATTGTATTAGATTTATAGGTGAATCCAAATATCTATTTTGTATTGGATATCCATATACAATCCCATCATGTTATTCATACAAGATATTGTATTCCAAGTGATAATATATTCCTTTATATATTTTTCATTACAAAAATATATTAATCATTATATATCGTACTACATATTAATGTTATATTCTCTTATAAATATTTTTTTTTCTAAAGATGGATATAAGGAATCTATTGAAATTATTAATTTTTTGATAACAGTATACATATATAAAGAATTATATTTCAAGGAGTGTGTGCTTATGGTGAGAATTAATGTGATTTATTAACCTTGAAATGGGAATAATTATTTATTTTTCTATAAAACTAAAAAGGTTTTACTATGATTAATCCACATTGTCAAAAGGGTTTATACATAGGATCATATTGAGGCTTTACATTTAATCAAAACTAATTTATCATTTTACTATTTTTAGAATTTACATGGAGGTTGTGTGGGTATATATTTTATTTGATCACTCGGCAGTTAAGAGGGTTACATTCTAATTTTTTTATTGAGTATATTAAGGATTGTTTCCATTTTTTATTGGTTTCTTGAATTCTATTTTCATATAGGTTTTTTGACATATCGTAAATTATTAGTATTATATTTTGATGTTTTGATGGTTTATTAGTTGATATTGGTGATAATTAAATATTTTTCAAAATAAAAAAAGGTAGTTACTCTAAATAAATTCTATGCACTTTGTACTACACTATTATCAATGACCATTTAGAATAGAACATGGCTGGTCACTATTGGGATCACTACCGACTCAAATGGATTATTAGTGGGGGTCCAAAAATGAAATATTTCATTTTTATATGAATTTTGTCTTAATATAATATTTTATAACATTATTGAATTCAATGATAAAAAAATAATCTATAGTGGGTTTATGGGACTATGTTCCATCACTAACTGTCATGTGTTAATAAATGATATTTATATACTCTTGGGTGGATAAAAATGTTTTTATTTTATGATTTACATTATATATTGTGATACAATATGATAATAATATATATGATACTCATATCTACTTTTTCCCTTGGTATAAGACGTTCATTTTATGAAGAGTATAGTTTAAACTATACGGTAGTTGTCCAAGGATCCTTTATGAACTATATTGGGATAAATAACATGTAAATTTAAAATTTTTATATATCTTTCATTTAAAAAAATTGATTGAATGTAGGATACAACCATTGTAGTGTGATCCCCCAATATTAGGTTTAGGTACACTATATGAGATATGGGATCTAGTCCTCCATAATTTAATTATTCTATCATGACACGGTTTGGGTCCCTTATCAATAGAGTTGGGTAGTCCATCAATTTATATTTACACATTGTTTTTAATGGTTCCTTCATCATGACTTAATAAAAAGAGTGGATTATTTGATTCAATATGACTGATTATTCCTCATGAAAAATGGTGTTTTCAATAATTTTGGCCATTTTTAGGGAATCTAATTTCATGATCTTTGATATTTGGTGAGTAATTACTATGGTGGTATTGTTAATTAGATACTCTATAGATATGGACATATGAACAATTAATTTAGGAATTATATAGTGATTCATATTAATATCTAACTCATAAGCAGATATTATGGTTGATATAATTTTCTTTTTAATTTCTAACCTAGAATACTCTTGAGAGTTACTATCTGTTGAGTAATTAACAATATACTATGATTTTATATGTTTTTATTATTACTTAGTAAATATATATAAATGTAAATCCTTATCACATGATATGTACTATTGGTTCGTTATACTCACCCCTAAATTGGAACTTGTGTGTTGACATAATCATGACTAAACAAATTTTTTGTTATTTATAAGAATACATAGTGATGTAGAATTTGATTTTTTGGTATATATACATGGACTATGTGATTATAATTAGAAGTTTTAGGATAGAAGAGTTTTTATCAGTTTATTTATGTTCTTATTTTTTATTATTTACATTTTTTACTTCTAATATAGAAATTAATTATATAAATCATGTGTATTTTATTGATTATATGTTTTTATACTATACACTAATGGGATTACATAATTAGTTTCATGATTTTTTTAATTATAAATTTAAATTTTATTTGAAGATTTATAGTGGTGTTATGATGTTTTTACGTTATAGGTTTAATGTGATAGTGGATCCCATTTCATGTGTGCACCATCATTGTTCTAGTAATTGACCACTTGTATTTTAGAGGTAGGATTAGAGTGGAATTCCCAAAAATTATTTCCAATATGGATGGGTTCCTAGTGGGTTGGGTTATATATTACATAATTAGATAGATGTTTTCTTAAGTATTATGTTAGTTTTTAGGAACATATAATGTTTTGGTTTTGAAAACTAGGGAAATTGTGCTAGTGGTATTTGAGATTATTCTGTCAAGATTGGGAAGAACAACATTTGGGGTAATGAACGAAAAATTATTATATAAGGATAATAAATGTTTTTTCACTAACTCAAGTACCTATATATTTTTTCCGTTTACATTTATTTTGATACATTCATAACCTAATGATTGGATCATGAAAAATATTCATGATTACTTTTTATAGGGGATGATTAATGTGATTGAAACATGAGAAAATACAATGATACCTTTGATAATAGTCTATTTTTCCATTATGAATTAATGGAGTATTTTAAATTATTTTAAAATATGATATGTCATTTTGTGAATAATTCTATGTGAATTATTTAGTTTTAAAAAAATATTATACACCTATCAGAGTTTCATGAGAGTTCGATTATGTGAATGGTTTATATTTTTTCTAGAGAATCTGGTATGAGGTTTTTGTAGCTACACATATACTAAGGATTGAGATCATAATGGAGGATGAAATAACTCATATTAATGATATATATAATATGTTTTATAACCTTATGTTACCTTTATGTTTAGGAGAGCGTGATGTTAGTTAGATTAGCGATGGATGTATGGGATTGTCAAAATTTTTTAACTTGTGAGGATTATTATATCATTGAGACTTATTTTTATGATAGTATTATTACATATATGGTGTGGAGGGTGTATAAAATGTCTATGTTAAGTCAAGTGATGAGTGAATTTACATATGTATGGGGTTCCATATTATTTCAACAGGAGATATTCCATTCTCTATATATTTTACATAGATTATAGGGGATATATAATCTTTGATAGTGATTCTTTATTGATATATAATATACCTCTTGACCCATGGGATTGTTTTGTTTTATCTATATGTATCGTGATATGGTTGAGAGGAATCATAGATTCAATAAAATATTGTTTTCATAAATTCTAATGATTATAAATTTACACATATTTTTTTATATGTTAGGATGAGTGTTTTAGAATGAGATTATCTCGGTGGAGAAAAGATTTATAGTTGGGTAATTACAATATTTTATTATGAATGTGACATTTGGGCATACTTTATATCAACACTGTACTTTATTTAGATATAATTGTTTGACACACAGATGTGGGGATTTAACCTACATGTTATAGGGGAACCTTGAGCAGTGTCAACAATCTTTTTTAAGTGTTATGATCTCTTGGGTATGGCCCCAATTAATATAGAGAACCTTTTGTTGAATCTAGATGAAGTGAATCGGTGGATGGATGTAGGATAGAGACTAAGATTACCATGGTGTATTTATGAATAGTCAACCTATTTGTTCATTCTAGTTGCAATCAATGACTCTTGTCAGGATGGGTGCTACAATGGGGTCTGAGGTAGAAAATTGTGTTCATATGGGCAAGACCAATACCATCAAATTTTCACATAGTAGTGTGGGTCCTAGATAGTATATTTTCATTTAAATTAGTATAGTTAAAGTATGTGATATTAATATATGATAATGGAAATGTGTTTTTATTAGTTAGGATACCTTTGCAACCGGATCTTCTAAATAATTGGAGGCAATGAAAAATAGGTATCTCTATTAGACCATAAATTAAAGTATTATTGATTAAGTATAGTTGATTTATCATTATAATCCTACAGTGTTTTCTAGTAATTAATTGGGAGTTGATCTTCAGTTTCACCATTATTTGAGAGATTATAGTTATTGAAAAAACAAGGTCATTGTTTTTCTTTACAGTAGATGATAACCACAGATGCAATTTTTGCGACTAATGAGGCAGTCTAATTGTAGTGGTCTGTGAAAACATTTTATCTATAGAGAATATGCGTTAAAGGTTTTTTCAAACTATATTAATTATTTAATAATAATTTATCAAGAACCCATTTATATAGTGAGTAATCATATCAATGACACTCATCCATATACTAAAAAACTATTAGTAAGGTGATAGAGTTACTAAAATATCCTTTTATACAATGTAGAAAAATTAAGAGTTTATAATGTCATTATGATTATTATTTTAATTATTTTGAATGTGAATATAAATATTAGTTAAGACTGTATTTTAATCACAATGATAACGATATAAATTATTTGTACTCAATTTTTTGGAATTTCATAATTATTCATCATGATTATTGAATTGAACTTGAATAATTCGTATTGTGATCAAATGTGACTGATTGTTTTCATTTGATACACCTTTTGGGTTTCCCTTTAAGGTAGGTATTTAGATGACCTACCAAAGAGTTTAATTAATAATATAGTATATAAATAATTAAATTTTCTATTAATGGTCATTTTTTAACCTTAAAATAACTCCCCTAATTTCATGTAATTTACGATGTTATTATGTTTTTTGATGTTATACAATAATTGGGTTGTTTTTTATGATTTTATGGTTGGTATTGTTTGTTTTTATGGGTTTTAATAGTTCATGGATTAATAATAGTTATTAGAAATGAAGAATAATCTCTAGGAAGGAAAGAAAAGTTTCCAAGGAATCATTGGGAAACTACAAGGTTGGTTAATGGTTTGTAAAAACCCAATAGATTCTAAAGAAAACCCATGTAAGTGAAAGTGGTGTGGGAAATATAGTTTATTCATGGTTATTCAAACTATGTGATCCAACCATAAGAGGTGGGGTTTTTTGTTAGTAACTATTTGCATATTATTCCCATACATAAAATTTAGACATATTTGCCTATATTATTTTTAGTCTAAAATTTTAAAATTTTCATGACATACTGGGAGTTTTTTTAAATTATGGATTTGTAATTTCTATTCTTCTTGAATACGGTTAGAAAAAAGCATTCTATAACATTCAATTATTATTTCCTTATTTAATTTCATGATAGTTTCAAAAGAATAACATGTAACTATTATTTATTATTATATTTGAAACTAGTAAAGCATGTCTTGTAATACTAATATTGTGTCATGTTTGAATATTTTATGAAAAATGCAGTATCCCATTTTAAATTTTTATTTTAGAACTCATATACACATTGTATCATGTGCCAATAAAGAATGCTAAAAATATCAATATTATTGGTCAATTAGAGAACCAAATAATGATACATCATGTTGATATTATTTCTTATAATGTTTGTAATTACAGATTATAGAGGATAGAGATAAAATAATATTATGATAGGTTAATAGGGATATTAATTTTATGTTTTAACATCTTTGAAAATCATTCATTTAATAGTTAATAATTTATTAATGGATTTAAAATTTATGATCTATGATCTTTTTTAATTTTTTCACTTGATTGTGGATGATTATTGAAATAATATTGCTTATATTATACTCAAATTTATAACCTAATGACTTGAAACATTGTAGAAATGTAATTTTCACATAATGTATCCCTTTATGGAAACCACTTCAACTATATAATATTTTGTAATATATCCTAACTAGTTATACTTTAAACTAGTTGATAAATCATGAGATAATAGAATATTTGGCCACTTTTTAATTCATAGCAGTAGATTGGTGAATGATGTGTTATTTTTTTCTAGGTAATTGATATAGTTAGTCATGTTGATGTGATCTAATTTGACGTGCCAAATTTTAATGAGAAATATTATTTTAATTTACAAAAAAAATTCGTTGAATTTTTTAGTGGTTTTATAAATTTAAAACGTATTTTAAAAAAGAATTTTATGGAAATTTAATCAATAATTGGTGAAGTTTTTTTCGGTTAAAATAAATTTTTTAAAGAACCTCCTTTAATTTGACTTAAGGGAAAAGGTTTGCAGAAATGAAAATATATTATTATTTTGAGAAGTATAAATTTCTTAATTTTTAAAGCTATTTGTTTTATAAATATGTCATCATTTTACGATTTTTAAATAAATTTTATCTTATGAATTTCAAAATCAGTTTACTAGTGTTTGAATTTTATAAAAGAATGAAAATGGTTCTTTAAATGTGATTATAAACATAATATTATTTTTTTTCTCTACACATGGAAATATTTAATATGGTTCTCAAGGAAAGTTTTGACATGTATAATAGTTGGATGGAAACATTTTTGGTGTATTTTAATGGATAGTAATGAGTTATTGTTACTGATAAATGTGTTTTTGGATATTTTCCTTCTAGAATCGAGGTTCATAATATGGTATATATACTATATATGCTTATTTTCATTTATGTTTTTTCATGCTACTAAAATTCATGTTCTTTTTTCGTCTGATTGTTCTTGTTTATAGTTTCTATTTGTTTTCTTCTTATGTTTTTATGTTCATATCCTTATTACATTGGAAATAAATATTTCTCAATCATAACCACTATATGTGGATGTGAAATATTATTGTTCATCGGGATCTGATAGGTCATGGAATGAACCTACATCTCATAGGTAATGGGATTACACAACATAAAAAATTGGTGACAATGACCTTTTTCCTTACTCATAATATAACATCAGTAGAAATCACTATCTTACTTGTATCTTGGTCCTAATCTGGGGAATATAATGGTTCCTCATATTCAATGGTATATTTATTTCTCTTTTTTTTTGTGTTACTATGGCATATAATAAGAAAATGATCATAATTTTAATGGAGATAAAAAATATTTTAAAAATATTCTTTTATTCTGGGTTACATGTCTAGGTTTAATAGCGGTTTCTCTCTCTATTTAGGGGTATATACATTCCTTTAGATTATTATGGGTTATATGTTCCGGAATTTTATTTTCATTGCATTTATAAATAAGTGATTTTTTTACAATACCTTGAGGAATCATTCCATATGTTCTTGGTGGGTTATTCCAGGTTTTGTTTGTGCTTTCTCATGTTTGGCATCACCAATAACATCATTAACAATTTCCTTCAGTTCATGACTGGTAGGGTAGTGGTTATATAGTCCCACATGTCTCTTGGAAATGATTTTTATATTGTTGGATTACTGATGATACATGGGTAAAACTAATATCATGAACTAGGTTTATATATATAAAGATAATGCCATAGTTTTTTTCTGGTGGATTTTATTCCTTCCTTGGGTGATCGACTCCAGAAAAGTTTTTTGAAATAATCTTCATAGTAGTATTGTTGTGTTAAACCTTATGGTGGGGAGATGTATGAACTATTCATGATATATAAATTCTATCTCATTCATATCAATCTACATTCATGTTTTTCCGTGGGTCTGGGCATCCTAGAGTTTTTTTTCCATCCAAAGGTAGAGAAGGTACACTTGGTAGCGAATGTTGGACACTAACCAGTGAAAAAACTTATGATGTTTACCTATACCATTCATATAACGAGTGTGACTTATTATATAATTAGACACTAATTGTCTTAACAAATTGTACATTATAAAATTTTTAATTGGTCAAATCATTGATACAATATTTTTTATTCCTATTTGGGGGATCATGTCTATGAAGTTTAGGTCATGGGGTACATTTGGGAACAAAAGACCTTGTATCATGTTCAAATTATCATTTTATTTTCTTAAAACCTATTTTCCATCTAAGATATTGTTTAATGAATGAAATTTTTGCATAAGGTTATTACTAAATAAAGGAAAACATATTTTATTTAAGTGATCATAAAGCTAATCTTTCATCTGGAGTGAAATATTTTTGATGACATTTAGTAGTTCACAGAAGTCTCACTTACGTAAAAATATGTTTTATAAGTTTCTACTTCTTTATAGATACTTCATATGACCCTATGTGGAGAATCAAAAAATCATATATATATTTTTCATGTTTTCTATATATTTTTATATTCTATCCCTCTTTTGTTAACCAAGAAAGTTGTGTTCTTCATAGATTTTTGATGTTAATGTGATTCCACCAATATAATCGGTGAAAGTTAGTTATTTAGTGGGAGAACCCTTTTTAGATACTAAAATTTATTTATAGGGTTGTCATTTAGATACTGTCACATTGTTTATTAAATGTGGTGAACATAATACATTAATCTCCTTTTGGTCCATCAATGAGTTTGATTTATATCATTGTTTTCTTGTACTCATATCATTCATAATCTAATAGATCAAATTAGTTTTTACTATTATTGTAATAAGACCATGATATGATAACATCATGTTGGATCAATGTGAACATATTCTATGTTTATTTTTATAGTATAGGTTAATATCTGAAAAAAAAATTACTTCAATATCCTTTTATACTAGGAAACTGGTTTGACCTCATGCTTCTTCGACACTTGCCTCTAGCTTTCGGGAGATGGAAATCATAATGGTGGGGAGAATGTTACACTGCCATTTTTAGGTAATCATCCCTTTATTTATGTATTTTGATATTATATAATACTTAGGATGATTTATATGAGTTGGAATTTAATTTTCGTGTGTTTTTAAATTGTTTTTAACGTATCACAGTTTGAGTGTGGTTAATGGAAACTGAACACATTCTCTATGAAAATAAGAAAGATATTTTGAGAGTCACAAGGTAGATTCATAATTGGTTCATGATTTATCAAAAATATTTAGATTCCCATGGAAAAATATATGTGTTGAGACATTGCGGTAAATCATTGTTGGCATATAGTTTTTCAAACTATGTGAGACAACCTTGAAAGGTGGGGATAGAGATAATAGCATGCACACAGTTGGTAAACCGTTTCCCATTCCATGTGGCCTTACTATGAAATGCTCATTTATTATTCTAAAAATTATATTTGAACTCTGTTTTTATCAATGAAACAATAATTTTTATTCTTCTATCTTAATATCTCAAACTTCCATCCTTCCTTTTATGTTTTTGGATGTTCTTTTAGATTTGGGGGATAATTTTGACAAATTCAAGTGCATTGGATCTCTAAAAAATGGTAACTATCCAATTTAACTCATTCACACTATATCTTACCATATTATCCATAAACAAATTATATTAAATACACTGTTAATAAATTTATGATCTATTATTCGTTGTGATGGTATCAGATTGGATTTATGAAGGAAAATTATTTTCTAACCGAGATCTAGTGTTTTTTTGTTCATAATTTTCATCACTTTTTGAGAGGTATGTGGAATTTATCACTTCTCAAATTTAGTATACCTTGAATAATTGTTATTTTATTTAATTTAATTATTTTTTTTCAAACAAAATTTTAAATGTTATTTTATGGATACCCCATTGGTTTATGATTTAGAAAAATGGGTTTTTGAGTGGATTTTTGAAAACCCATTTCATTATAATTTTAAATTATAGTTATTTAAATTACTGTTTTGATTTAATATATGAAATATGTTTTACGATATATTTTAAAGGAAATAAATATTTTATGTTCAGTGGTTTTATTGAAGAAATTTGCATATTTGGGTTGGTGTTTGTTTATTCGGATTGTGCATTGTTATGATGTACCATCGTTAAAGTGGGATAGAAGATGGCTTTGAAGTAAAAACATCATCGTGAGTCACTAAGTGATTTCTTGTTTATAAGATTACTTACCACTTAAAAGTATATGTATTTCCAGTTCATGTGTGTGTGTGTGAGAATGAGTGGTTATTCAAAGTGGTAAATAATTATAATATACATAGATTATTTTTTATTACATGGAACTAATTTATGGATTTGTGTAAAACTATTTTATATAAAATGTGATAACATTTTATTGTCCTTATGGCATGTGTGGGAATTATATTGGGGAAAAACATTTGGGTATGATTTCTCACAACTCATATATGAACCTAGGTGTGTATAAAGAGGTTATTCTTATTGAAACAATTATAGGAATGGTATTTTATTTCTCTAGTGGAGAGACATGATGCTATCTTCATAGTTACTATTAGAGATTAATGTTTCTCTTTTAGAGTCATTGGAGTGATGCCACAACAATATTGTTCTATTGGGCCATCTTTTGGTTTTCCTGAGATGTATTTATTTTTCACTACTACTATAATATTATTGTTTTATTGATTTTTTATTTTGGGATTTATAATTTCAATCATGAATCATATAGTGTTTTTTCTCGTTTATATATTATATTTTATGGTTATGATTTTTCATTAGGGAAAACCATCCCATATAATTTTCATAATCCCTTGGAATTTATTTTCATCCCTTGGTGTGTTGCGAACATCACCTAAGTTTAGTAGAACCTCTAACTCAGCATAAGAAAATTCTTTGGGGGTGGTTTATATGATCACATTATATAAAATATTAGTTAGGTAAATTTTCATTATAATAATATTTTATGTCCAGTCACCCTACTACTTTTTTATTAAGATATATTAATTAGTTTTAAAATAATGGTATAAACAATTTCTATAATAAATATAATTTGATTCCCATTGGGGAAAATATTTCCATATTTTTGACTTTTCTAATTAATTATTTAGAGATAAATTAATAATATAGTAATCTATTATGAAGAGTTTCACTGTTTTTGTTGCTTGTACCCCAATTTTTTTGAGCATTTACCATTATTCCTGGAAATATATTTTTGAATGAACATGATAAGTGAATCTTCATTGGAATTTAAACTCTCTATATATTAAACTTGGATGTCAAATATCAATATTCCATAGAGTTATAGAGTATGATCTATATTTTCTAGTGATATGAGTAAGTTGATAATATATTGAATTTTGTGATAGGCCATCATTATATTTATACGAGTCCATGAACCTAATTTGTTATTCATCTTACAATTTTTATAGTCTACTTATTTAATATTTTTGTGAGTTGGGATCTATTATATATGTAATATGATTATATATGGGTGAGTTTATGTTATAGATCATGATTCTTTTGATGATTTTTTCAAATATATATTCATGTTTGAATCCATGGTTGTGGAAGTGATGCTTGATATTTTAGGAGACTTTTATATGTTTGATTGTAAGGTTATACACTCCTATATATGATTATATATTGTCATCAATATAATTTGTTTTTTATTAATGACAACGTTTAATTTTATGAATTTTATGAAATTATATGGACCTATAATATTTCATTATGCATTGAATTGATAAATCTTGATTAAAAGTGAACACTATTTCTGAAATTTGTTGAATATTTTGATTTAGTCAAATGGAATTTCATTATCTAGATGAGAATATTTTGTGTTCATATTTAGATTTTTGTATTTTAATTTAGTGTATCCAAAAGTTAAATGTTTTTTCGAATTAAAACATATGTCGGGTCTTTACAGATATGATGGCCTTTTGCCGAGTACTTGAGGATATGCATATTAAAATAATATAAATTGATTCTACCCCAAATAATTTTTTCCTTTTTCGGATGACAAACATTAATGGTGTGTTCAATTTAATTACTCAAATTTTACTTGTGATTGAATTATCATATTATCATAATTCATCTATCATTTCGATTCCATTGGATTCATTTTTCCAGTATTTTTAATAATATGAAATAGGGTGATTTACTTATTTTTATGTGAATTTTTGAGAACTATATGGGTTATTTAATTTGATAAGAACAAGGTCCATTGTGAAAAAAATGAAAATATCATCAAAATTGGGCCATTGTTTGAAAATTCTTTTTCATTATATTTATAAGCGTGAAATGTTTTTTGAGTGGGTAAATTATTTTTTATCAAGCATAATCATTTTCACTATAATATTTTATTTTAATATATGTAGATACCCTTGATTTTCTCTGTTCACAAATTCTGTTTTTGGTGATGAGGTTCAAAATATTTGAGAGGATAACATGGTGGTCCTCCTATTGAAATTTTGTTTGACCCCATTACATATAATTTTTCATATAATTATTTACTGTGTATTAAATACTAATACCATTATTTTTATTATGATAATAATAATAATAATAATAATAATAATAATTGAACTCTGATAAAATTATGAAAATTTAAGCTTATTATTGTCTACAATTTTTATGATTTTTTTGGTTCGAAAAAACATTTTTCACTGAACTCCTTATAGATTCAGCCATGAACCCATTTCTTTCACGAGCATGACCTTAATAGGCCTTAACACCTATTATCACAAAGACTATCCTCTTTAAACTTATATATTACTGACCAAATGGAAAATGGAAGTGGCAGTGGTTCATGGTTGTTGTTTTATAAGATGTAAGTTGTCTAAAGAAGGGTTAGATTTATGATAGAGCCAGGGTGGTATAGCGAAGGATTAGTAAATTATTATCCATAGTGTGTTTTAGATTCAGAACTATTAATAATTGGTTTTCACTCATACAAAAGGAGTGGGTCTAATTTGAGGTCCCATGGGATCATATATGGGATTGATAGTTTTGTTGAGCAAGTAGAACCCCAGCTCGGGTTAGAGGATGAATAAAAAAATTTCTAGTTTTAAATAAATTTAAAATTATAAAACATTATATGTTCTTATATAATTATAAAATTGGTTTATGTGGATAAATGTTTCATAACATTAGATACATGATTGAAAATTTTCCCCCCATCTCAAGGGAGAATTTTTAGTGTAAAAGGCTTCTAAACCACATCTAGGCTGATATTTTATTAGCAACTGACCAATAGGGTGGTCTTATTTGGAATAATATAAATATATAGTGTATGAACCATGATCCTGACATAAGAAAACAAAGTAATGAGAATTACGTACACACCCCACGTATAAAATCCATTAAATTAACTCTTAGAATTCTATATGGAATTCCCTAAGGAGTTCTATGTACACACATAAATCTAAATATTGATAACTACATGATTTTTTACACATTGTCCATTAATGATAAATAAATATTCAATTTAACTGTTTTTTATGAAAATTCTGATGGTGAGATTTACATTCAAATTGAAAATAATTTAATGGACCAGACTTGTATTTTTAAATATTTAGACATTGAAATTGATTAAAAAATAACTTCCAAAAAATTTAATATATTTTTTATTTACTTATTTCCCTACTAGAATAAAATTATTATTACATTGGGTTATTTGAAGCTTTTATGGATGCATTTTAGTTTACATAAAATTTTGGACCTGGACATGAATGTGAGATGATTGATATTTATTTCAACACTAAAACAAAGAAATAGATCCTAGTAGGAACACTGATTATTAGTATTTTAATGGTATTTAATTTGGATTATTGTTTTATAATTTTATAATGTTTAAATACATTCTAGATTTTGATGATTGGTAATGAATATTCATTAGGTTTACCCAGATAAAATTATTTTTTGAGTATTGGGTGATAATAATTGATTATTGAATATTCCTAACCTGGGTAACATATTTTAATGTATATATTAACATGATAGTGTGTGATTCCATGTTATAATAATAAAAATTAAACTCTTTTCTAATATTTAATGTGATATAGGTTTTTAATGTGATGTAAAGACTATTTTACAATGTATGATAGTTATCAAATGGTCCTTTACACATCATGATAGTATATGTTTCTTATGAATGAAACCGATCAAAATTTAATTATGTTAACTGATATGATTTTTTAAGGATATAACATTGAAATTATGATCTCTAGATATATTTTTTGAGATTTTAATTCGAACTAATCACCTAACAAATGACCAATATTGTGATATATATGAATTCTTTTTGGGATGATGAGATGATTATAGAATGACTTCTTAACTTTGGCTATAGTTATAGGGTGATGATGTTATGATTTTATCACTCTTTTTTAGGACTTAAATAATTATTTGTTATATGATTCATGATGGATTATTATTATTTTAGTGGTTGAAATATAATGGACCACTTCATATTGATATCATTTGGGTGTGATCCTATGACCAAAATGTGAGGTTTCAATAGAGAAGAGTTGCAATTTGAGTAGATATATTGATTTTGGTACTCCCCTGAGTGATCAATTTACTAATGGGGAATGATTCCTTTATATTGGACAAAATATTAGGTATCCACCAATTTGAAACTATAATCATGAGCATGTGGGTCCTCCATATGATACACTACTTTAGGTACTGTTCTGTTCATAACTATCATAAATTAGGATTGTTTCCTCTAAGGAGAGATAGAGTTATATACTCTAATAATTTATTTCTCTTTGATTATGTGGAATATGTCTCCTATAAGTGGGGTTAGGTACTCCATTGACAAAGAAATACTCTCCATGGGGCTGAATTCCTCCGTAATGACTAAACATTAAGAGTGGATACTTAATATTAATGATAATTGATTATTCATCTAGCATAAGGGTGTGTAAAAATTTAGAGCCTTATCGTGATGAATGAAACATTGTAATAATTTTTATATAGGTTATAATTATTTTATTGGTATAAAAATTATATACTTTATATGTAATGAGTTATAAACAATGACTTGAGAACTTCTTGAGAAATTTAGACTCATCTGTAACACCTAAGAAAAAATTTAAGGATCATACAATATCCTAGATGATTCCTCGACTATGTTATACTTAGATGAATTGGTTTATGAGTAAAGTATAATGTATTATGACTTCAAACAGTTTTATTATTTTTAATACAAGATCTTTACATTAGAATTGTTCATCCCATTGGATGTTATATATAGTTGTTAAACTCATCCATTTAGGAAAAAATTTATGGTGATATAATGTGGATAAAATGAAATTTAATTGTTTGAATGTATATAGTTTTGTTAATATAGTGGTGTTGGTATATAGATATGGACTAGGAGGTGATCAGTTTTGGTATCTTAATAGAGTATCCCACATCTATTTTTAAGGTGTTTTTTGGGATATAATTTTTTAATAGTTTCTTTCTTATTAAGATTAAACATTGTGGTGATATTTTTAATTTCAAAGGTTTTTTTGATATGTTATTGACTGATGGGATGTCATAATTAGTTTCATGATTATTATTTTACCAGTGTATATCCCTTAAATTTGTGTTTTTTGGTGGTGTTATGGTGTTTTGACATTACATGTTTCATGTGTGAATGCATCCCATATTATGTGTGTTCCCTCTAGATGCTAGAAACCTTATCCTAAAAATTCATAATTATGATTGGGGATGAAAATATGATCACGTTTCTGACATGTTCAGGTTTCTAGTGGATCTAGATGTGTCACTAAACATCTATAGTGATCAGATAACCTCTATTTTGTTATTTTTTAAAATTTAATATATTTATCTTATTAATATTTTATGTCATATAGTTGTGGCATGTGTATAACAATTATCATTGAGATTTATGTTCCCTAGAATGAATAAACATATCAAGAAAAGAAATAGTTGTTTTAAAGTGTTTTTATATAGTTTATTTGGAGGGAAATGAGAAAAAAGTAAGAGATTTTTATTACAACTCATCGTTTCTTTTGTATAATTAGATGTGAAGAAATGATATGGAGGAAAATAGATTTATTTGAAACACCCTATTTCAATTTTTTCATATATTGAAATAATTAGGAAATAAATACTTTAGTTTTTTAACATTTTCCTTCCAAATGAATGGGAAAAAAAGTATTAATTTATTTTCTGTTTATTTATTTTAATATTTAACAAAAAATTCATGTATTCTATTTTTTATCAAATCATTTTATTAATAATGTTTCTATTTTAAATAGATGTTTTTATAATATTTATAAGAGGTTTTAATTTTTATTAATCATAATCCTTAATCATATTTTGTATTCTTAGGGATTCATAAGATCAAAAAAGTCTAGTGTATAAGATTAACACATTTAGTACTATATAATATATAGATAAATAGGCATATATATAAATACACCAGTGTAATAAGTTTAAGTATTATTTTAATTTAGTTATTTTTTATTTATTTATAACTTTTTTTTAAAAAGATTTTTTTTAAATGTCTAGGTACCTATATCATACATTTATGGTCCCATGAAGCCTAAATTTGGGTTTTTCCTGGTATTTCATATAATGTTTTGTATTCTAACAGAATAAATGGTTTGATTTATATATTTTTATTAATATAAATGCACATAAAATTTTGATAGGTTACTAATGATGATAAATATTCAAAATGAAATAAGTAAATTCATTTATTATAATAGTAAACTACTTAAAACCAATAGTATAAAACTATTCCACTCTTAAATGAACTAAAGAAATATCGTAATTATTAAAAATTGGTTCCTTTATATAAAATTGTACACTACTTATTCAATTCATTGATTGATAACTATTTAGGTGTGTTTTTAGAAGCATAAAATTAAATTCACAAATATTTCTATAAAGATGGTTTAATTATTATGCCTAATAAATTTTTCATTAAATATTCTATGTGCATTTAGAAAAAAATAAACTCATTTCACCACTGTTAATTGTAATATCAACTAATTTTCCACATAAAACTTCTAAATTTAAGTCTATGTACATATAATGTGTTTAATTAATATTATTTATAAAATAATATATAAAATAAATCTAGAAATATTAATAGAATCTTTAATTATTCCTACTAATAACTCATATATGATTTCTATTATTTTTCCCTTAATCTGTAGATTTAATGATTTCATAAAGCTTTAGGTCACTATAGATGAATAATTTTTCTTCAAATATAGTGAAACAAAGCATTAAGGTAACACAACGAATATAATGTCTATAATAATGTGATGAATGTTGACCTTTTTTCACCATAAAGTGTATTGGTCCGTCAGGCCATGGCCTGCCCAGTTCGCAGTAACATGAGTGGGACACACTAAGAACACCACAAATAGGCTAATGGATAGTCATCATCATTGAGTAGGCATTTCACACACAAGGTATTCAATAGCTGAATGTAACAATTCACACACACAAGTCTCAAAATATCCATACAATGATGAAACATAAATACAGCTAATACTATAATGTATTCATAAAATATAAAACATAATCATCATATGATGAGAGTTATATAAATAAATAAATTTCTAAATACAGGCCAACCCAAAAGTGAAAAAGAGTCCAACCTAATCTAGATGAGGGGACTAATTCCATATAAAACACCTAGTCTAACCATGATTAATATAGATAATTATTCTATGCCCACTCCTGATCCTCCTAGGACTCCACAAAAAGTCATATTGACTATATAAGACATGGAACATCTGAAAAGATACCATACGTGGGTTAGAATAATAAAACACAAAAGGGTACCAAAAAATACACAATCATAAATAATAAATAGAGAAGTTAGTTCAACAACATAATGATATGTCGAATAGGATATTATACATTATAATAAGAACATAATTCAGATATACTCTAGATAGAATCCAATCCTCAAAAAGTTCTCAACCATACATCAAGCCATATTATTTTTCTCCTGAAATAAAGAGAACAGTCATCCAAGAGAATCTACTACACGATACTTGTTTTTACTAATGGAACACACCCAATAGGACAAGGTTTTTGGGTTTATCCATGGAAGATACACACTATAAATCAATATATTTCGACACCCATATAAGAGATAACACCTAGGGTTACTGGGGTCCCACCAACCCTATTGGAATAACCCGTTATATAGGGTGATGTACAGCATGACTGGGAACCCAATTGAGTTAACCAACTATATAAGGAATCAAAGACTAGTATATATTTATCTTGATGATATCAAGAACCCTACCTCAGGAACATGATGGAATGACATGGAATCACACCACGATTCACACTATGGGAGACCCCAAACTCTATTCAAGTCTCATCCTATATAATGGATCACAATCCTATACAATATACCATAGTAGGGATATACCTAAAATGCACATCCAAAAAAACTTAGTCAATACTAAAGATAAAAAGGGACTCAACTTTTCCTTGGAAAAGATCATGGAATGTATAGGCAGTACACAGAATGTCTCACCTTCCCTAGGTTTACTTTTGTAACTCTACCCAGCATGGAACATATTTCTCCCAATAAAAACCATGTTCAAGGTGATAAAATATTTTTAGAGGTTCGGCCAAAAATCACGATGTCTCTATCCCATGATTGTGTACATTAGGTTGTTCCCATGTGCTTTGGGTAATGCTCATATACCATGACATGTATGAGTATCGAGTCATTCCCGTGTACTGTAGTCATGTCTGGGTCCATTTACCCCTTGGGTACCTTCCAAGGAATCAACATTGGGTAAAATGGTGTGTGGAAGTAACCACATGGCATGTGATGTTTTCATCTACACATAAACAATAGTTCTGTATAAGGGGGACCACATGGAATGTGTCCAACGGACTACACGTTCTGTAGTTAGGAATTTATAAAAAATTCAAAAAGCAATATCTATCCTCTCAGACCACTACAACCTTGTATTTCACCAAACTATAATCCATATTATTTATATATGATTCATCCAAGATTATTTTTCCAATTCCTATATTCGTACCAGCAAATCACTCAGAAAACCATTCACATCGAGCTGTGTTTCTCCTGCCACCCCAAACCACAAGCTACAGTCAACCAAATCTGATCATAATCCATCATTATCACTATACAGATCGATTAATCATTAATCCCAAAACCAATCCTAATATATTGATCCATTTCACTAAATAATAGTTATACAAAAACCGAATACTAGGTATTTGATTAAATATTCACCAAAGGAATTTCTGTTGATGAACGTCCGAATAAACAGGGAAGAAATGAAGAAATCCCAAAAGAAGAATAAACCCCAACCATTATTCAGGTAGTTCTTGATATTTATTTATTAGTATGAAAAATTAATGGAAATTATAATCAATAATATCAATTACCAAAAATACCAAAAATGTAAACATGAACCAACTAGGCATGATTAACCAGTGAATAATTCAATTATTGTGTTGATTCGCATTCACCATGGGTTAATAAAATTGAGAAATAAACCATGAAAATAATATGTCCTACCCTAAGTTAGGACTGATTGATGAAGAATAATGGATCTTTTTTTTCTGAATTTGTGAGATCGTGGAATTCTATTTTCATTGGTTTTCGTTATGGTATTATGATCATCGATCCATGATCCCAATAGCTGACAACACACCCCCAACAGATCCTTTATCAATATATAGAGGTTTGTATATAAACCTATATTTTTTTATAAAACATATTTATTGAAGAGATTAGGTATTTTCCAAATAAAAAATAAAAAATTAATTTATTTATTTAATAAATTAATAAACCACCGACAAATTCACTTTCCCAAAAGCCCAACACTTATAACGGTTCATTCACAACTAGGGTAAAACCCACATTCTAGACTCAATGATGGTATAATATTTATAATAAGATAAATTTTTCATGAGTTATTCTTTTATACCAAACAATACACACACATGATACTAATATTTTTAAAATTTATATAATAACCATACCAAGCCTCTCCTGGCCTCGAAATCCTAAACTGAATCATCTCCTAGATCTAAATATATTATTCAAAATTATTTAATGTTTTAAAATAATTTTTTTTCAAATTATCCCACCTTAGGTATTTTCATCCTAAAAAGAAGAAGTACTACTAAAAATATGTGGGAACTAAGTATTCGTCTTGGTCTGCAATACCTAGGTGTGCTCATTCAAATTCTCATGTTGCCACTGAACATGCAGCAAGGGAATTGGTCACCTAGATAGGATCTTCTCCTATCGATCATTGATCTATATTTGATACTCTAGAATGTTATATATATACTATATGTACATCAATATTCATTTGATAACATATGACTGGTCTTGGTCATTCCTCCTTATCTGAAACACATGGAAAATGAAATGTAACCATTCTAACCAAAAGAGCTGGGCTTGGAAGATGCCAATTCACTGACCCTAAAGTATATCTAGAAGGGACCAACTAATCATGGAGGTAAATTTATACCCAATTAAAATGTTGGTAATCTATGTCAATGTGATACCCTCAAGAATAATGATATTCCTCGTCAAACTGTAAAGGCCTCCTTCATCAGTATGAATATGACATATGATGGCTCTTTCGAGTCCTCATTTTCTCTAGGATGGTCTACACATTCTCTATAATTACTCCCACTAACATAGGGACTATAACTGAAGACTCCCATGGATCAATACAAAATAATGTTTACCTACATGACATCTCATATAATTCCATTAATCTTTCCATTCCAATGGTGGAATGGAAGTTGTTTTTATAAAGAATATCCACCAAGGGAAGGTGATCAAACAAACTAAGTCCAAATTATAACACACAAGTCTGTAGTATAACCTCTAAAATATGAATGACCTGCTCACTATGGTAATCATTATGTGGGTGAAATTGTATTCTAAAATGAAATTAACTCCCAAAGTCCTTATATAATGCTCTCCATGATCATGATGTGAAGTTAGAAAAACAATCTTAAATGATCAATAGGGGAACTCCCTAAATCAATAAAACCACCTGCATGTAAATGCATCCTAATATCTTCATTGAAATATGCTATCAAAAATCAAGAAAGTGGGATAACATTGTGGTTTATTTTATAACTGCATAGATAGAATATTTTCCTGTACACTTTTGTGTAAACATCCTCTCGATGTCCAAATATAATCCATCTCACTTCCTATCTATCATCTCAAGGGGTTATGTTAAACCCTATGGATCCTGGTACTTTTCTTGGACCTGATAATAAGTGGGGAATCAAGAAAAAACTATGGTACACATTTCTTCATCCATAGACTCAAAAACAAACATTAATGGGTTTTTTTACATATTCTTCACATATAGATATACCCCCCAAGATGGATGTATGAAACTCCCTAAAAACCTCCTAACACATAATCATTGGTACCATCATCTGTCCTTTGAAATGTATGATGTGTTACCCTCCTTTATAAAATCAATCTAGAGGACTTCATGTGGATATCTAAGAATGTATGGTCTCATAGTTGATATCAACATCTAGAGCCTCCATAACATACCATATAAGTGACGGGGTAACAAACATAATCTAAAGGTAATCTTCCCCATCGTCATCCACATGGGATAAAAAATGAGGGTAAATTATATAATTCCTCAGATAGGAACTATGAGAAAGATATCCTAGTGAGAGCATATTCCACCATGTTCCCCTTCTGAGAAGTATAGAAAATATCTAATTTATAATACTATTATAAATTTAGCCATTGAATCTTTCTCATTTTAAGAATCATTGGAGGGAATATATACTTGATACTCTAGTGGTCATAATAGACAATAAATCGCTCACCCATAAGGTAATGTAACCATAAATACTAGGAAAATACCATCACTATCCTAGGTTTCATAGTCATAATCATGGTTTCCTTACTATCGGGACTTATAGGCAATCATGTTATACCAATACATTTGGACACATCAATGCTTGGTCTTAGAGGCATCTTAGAACACAATATACTCCACAAACTCCTATTGAAATCACAAATAAGGTATTCTCGTCAATATCTACCACAACTCATGAAAATACAACCGACACCTCTCTATCCTAATTAAAGTACACACTTTCTTAGTTAAAGTGTAACACCCCACGCTTCCACGGTATGCTTCACTTTGAATAATACAATAGCGTGTGTTATACGCGATTTTGAGTTCTACCACACCACAATCAATCAAACTTGATGTTATGAATAGTAATACACACTTTTTGAAATTTTATAAATTTTATCATTCAAAATGGACATAATTTTTGGATTCAGAGTATCAAAATTATCTTACTTTGAATTTTTGGTATTTTTCTGAAATCTTTCAATTGTTGATGAATAGTGAAAAACAATGAGTTATAGTTTAAAACCGAATTTTTATTTAAATAATTATTTATTTTATTTAAATTTAATGTAGGTAAAAATAGTTATATAATACCTATATAAGTTTAATGTAATTCATTGGATTCAGTTTATAATAATTTAAGATATATAAAAATTTAATTAAACTTTTCACCGTCTTTTACCCTCCTCCCAAGAGAATTTGCAAATTCACATAAAACAGAATTTTACCACTTCTGTGAGGGGAAATTAGAAAATTTGAGAGACACTGTTGATATTAGTAAGTAAAATTTGGTTCAATAAGATGAAAATATTTTTTGTGAATAGTAACGTTTTACTTTTATTTACCACAGTTAAAAGTAAATATGGTAATTAAGGGGAAAAATGATATTATTATTACCATTACACATGTCCTAATTCTATTGGATATGTATAATTCGACAAAAAAACTTAGGAATAAAATATGAACCTCTTTGGTCTACTTGGTTTACTTTAGGACATTTATTATTATTTAATTCAAATAAGAGTTAAAAGAGTTAAAATCGTAGTTTAATAACTTAAACATTTTTAATATAGGGTTATACATGAAATAAATTTTACTATAAATATTAATTAGGAATTTGATAATATTTTCTAAATAATGGAGTTTTATTTATATTTTTTAAACATTACATAATTTAATTTATTAAACACACAATGATTATGCAGTAATTACCTAATTAATGAACGATAAAAATAATTGACATTATAAATATCCAAATAAATGTAATATGAGACTTTTTATGAATTTCAGTAGTTTTCTAGCTTAATATGACATATTAGGGTTAGATATATGAATTGTTTTCACAGTAATAATGATGTTATGAATTTAGGAAAAACAAAATACCAAATAGTGTAAAAACTAAAATAAAATAGTTTTTAAAACAATTATTATATTATTAATTAATATTATATTACTAATAACCTAAGGTTCATCCAAAATACTAATCTATGGATATGTGTATCATTATTGAACCACATGGGGTTCTCTTGGATGTATGTATTATTATTATTAACCATTTAATATAAAAATACAAAGATACATGGTAAATGTCACACTATTTAACTATGAGTTAAATTTAAAAGATAAAGTGAATATTGTGACCCAAACCTCACTAAAACCTATTGTTTGAGTGGTTTTTGACCCATAACCACCTTATAATTTAAATAATCTATTTTTTAACCCTTATAAACTGAAATTTATTTTATTATAAAATAATATTTCTAGCTTTTCCTAAGGTGCCCCTCACCCCTCTTATAAAAGGTCACTCCCTCTTTTCTTTAATTAACACCTTCAAAGCCATTTGGCTCGGCCAACCCCATCCAATATACTCTATCAAAAGTACTACCTACATCCTAGAGGCCTTAATTTAGTCATAAATCCAATCTATGGCGCCCTTTTGATCAAATCATAAGGAAGAACCAGAAGAAGAGGTAAATATTTCATCACCTCTTTCAAGTTCCATTCTTCTTCCACTTACTTTTTCTTTGTTGTTTCCTTCCTAAAATAATAACACCAATAACTTCTATAGACTGTGATGTTATTATAAATATGGTACAACCATATTCATTATTCTATTCATCCTTTGGATGACATTTCACCGTACGTGCATACATATGAATTATCGTCTCCATGTCGTGGTGTAATTGTTATTAAATAAATTATTATTTGGATGGGTATATCAGTGATTTGTAATTGATGGAAATAATAAATATAAAATGATAATTATTCAATATATATGATATAACATCTAATTATATATTATTTTAATATCAAAATAATGATATTGTCGCTCGTGTGTATGTACGGATTACCATATTTACGAACGCGATGAGATTCATTCCTCATTGTATCCATTCAAGACTAATTTTCATTATATGATAAAAGAATATTTAAATAAATTATATCATTTTGGATATGAATAAGATACATCCTATCCATAACCAATATTACTCACATATCAATGAATATAAAGGACAACGAATCCTTTAACACTCAAAACAATGATAATACTAAGATATTATTAACAAAGCAATATAAAATTATCATATATGATATTATATTAATGTATATGATTCATGTATAATTTAATAACAATTATTTAACCATTATACATGTGTTTAACCAACCCTTGACCAAGTAAATGTACTAGGTAAGGGTTAGTTTCACAATCTTATTTTTATCTGAGGTTGTTTCTACATAAGTATGTACTGGGATCTCTTTATCATCCACATCCATGTTTCTTAAAAATATATTTCAGAAGATTCTTAATATTTTATAGAGGATGGTTTAAAGTCATATGCACCCTTGTTTTACTTTTTATAAGATATTTATAATGGAATGTTTTTGTCATTTTACAAACAAGGTCCTCTATAACCTTTTCGATAAAATTGAGTTAATAATGTCTTTTTTTAACATATACGGCTGGTGCGGCTATTTTATTCTGTAATGACATCATCAATGATTCCCTAAAAATCTTATAAAAATATTTTAAAAATAAATTATTTTATTTATAATTATGTGTCTCATAAATTATTTCAAAATAGAAAAAGATATTACTCTAAAAATGGTTTTGATTTCATCTATGTCAACAAAGTTTGATGGATTTTAAGTTTATTTGAAGTTGATTTATTATGAACCAAAACTTCAATATTGTATTTAAGGTTTTTTTATATGTTTGACTGTGGATGTGTTATTTTTATACCATTAATGTTTTATGGAAAAAGTATTGACATTTTTTATTCTAGTTTTATTACAAATTTGTATGTTATGTTTAAACCAATTCATATGAGGAATGCATTAGACTTAGTATGTGATGGGTGGAGCCCACTATAGCTCCTCGATGCATCAATAGGTCTCATGAGACAAACTAGTGTCTTGGCACAAGGCCCTGACAAAATATTATTTGTTGTCTTGGCATAAGGCCTTGACTATGTGGTTATGAATGTCTGGAATTATGCATTCCATCATTATGAAAGTGGTAATTGATATTGCATGTGATTATTAGACTAGTAGAATATCTATGTGAGTATGTAAATGGAATTATTTGATTTTATCTTTTCCATATTATTATAAAGTTCATGTTTAAAAGGCTTTTGTTTAGTCTTATACATTTTCTTTAATGTTTATGATTATTTATGAAAGTTTCTACTATATTGTTATCCTTAATGAGCATCTGAGATCACCCCATTCTATGTTATATTTTTCCCAGGATGCGAAGAATTTTTTATGACTAACCTGTAGGGATTGTCTGAGGGTATATGGGTGTGGTATATTGAAACAATGTTGTTTTAGTTTTTCATTTTATGATGTAATGTAAACCTTATAAATGTATATAGTACTTCCAAAGCTACTAAACTAATCGGTGATTCGAGACTAGATCTTTTGTGATCGTGAAAATGTAATGTAATAATTCCCTGACTATGGGTAACTGGGTTTAGGGCATTACAGTTGGTATCAGAGGATGTTTAGTACAAACCATGGAAACTAGGATTAAGAAATATTTTATTAGAGCACATATCCCTATGATATAATTTGAGGAATAGTATAGAAAAAGTTCTTAAATTTTGGTATTATAGAGATTTTGTGAGTTTTATTACCAATACATATCATTCTAGATACGATCTGGTAGTGGAGGCTCTAGAATCGATGTACATAGGGGTAAAACCTGAAAAAAAAGCTTTGAGCTAGAGTCGATTAGGAACTGGTGCACAACAACTGTCTTTGATGGACTCTTGGTTACGACACTCTATGGGGATATTCTTAGAATAAATCTTATTTTATTTACAAACAATTATCAAGGGTTTATGTGTATATACTTCCTCAAAGAAAAACATTTTATGTTTATGGCTCATATCCATAAACGGTTCAGTTTATTTTAAGTATTTTACAAGTTTGGGATTATGTATTTTGATTCATAAACTAATCTAGTTTATGAAATTGTTTAGAAATGGTGCCTAGTGGAAGGAATGGAAACCAAATCAGTGCATGCACTCCATGTAGGTATTTCCCTCCTACTCAAGATAATTATAGTGGAGCTGGTGATACAACTGGTGATGATCAACTTATCACCATACAAGGACTACTCACTCAGGTTATGAATAATAACCTTACCCATATAGAACTCCCTGATCCATAACATGGAGGATCAATGTTAGATATCATCATGAGGCTACAAAAACCAAAGTTCAATGGGAGTAAAAACCCATTAGTAACTGACAAATTTATAAATTCATTAGAAAAAATAATCCATGCATTGGGGAGTAGTGAAAGGGAAAAAATTGTCATGGCAGTTTACCGCCTCACTGGAGATTCTGATCAATGGTGGTCATTGATTAAAAACACAATGTAAGATGATGAACTATCAAATATGTAATAGAGGGATTTTAAAGAGTTTTCTCATATAAAAATACATTCCCCATGACCATCGAGCTGTTATGGAAAGACAATTACTGAGTCTGTGGCAAAAGGAGGATGAGAATGTCGCAAAGTATGAGGCTAACATTAAAAGGTTAGCGAGGAATGTTGTAGATTATATATGTAACCCAAGAAGTAAGATTGATCATTTCTTTTATGGGTAGAAACCATTTCTCCATTCAGCATTAGTGTCACAATCCTTCTTGTCATATGATGATATTGTCTCATGTGCTATGAAGTCAGAAAAATAATTCTCTATGTATTATAACTTTAAAGAAAATCAAGAGAAGAAGAGATCTGTTGAACACTCTAGAAATGGAAATAAGGGGAAGAAGAGAAAATTTTAATATCCATCCTACAGTAAATGTGGGAAGAAACAACCTGGTACATGCCTGATGGTATTGTGAGTCCGTTACAAGTGTGGTGAAAAAGGCCACCAAGCTCTTGATTGCAAGTAGAATAAAGAGGTTGTCGATGTTGAATGATACAATTGTAGAGAATGGGGGAATTATGTGAATGAATGTCTTAAGAGTCAGGGGAACATACCTCAGAAAAGCACAAGGGATCAAGGCCAAGCTTATGTTATCACTACTGCTAAGGTTGAGGCTCCGAAAGACGTAGTGGTAGGTAATTTAATGGTTTACTAATGTTTAGAAAATTCTTTATATGATTCTGGATCATCGAATTGTTTCATATCTTCCCAGTTTGATTAGAAAATTTGATATTTCAAATTTGATTTAACAAGGGATTTTTCATTCAAAACTCTTATTGGAAGTATCATCGCAACGACGTTTTGTGAATCAGTTCCCATTAGAGAATATAAATGTTCATTATCTACTCATCTCATCATAATATCCATGATTGAATTTAATATAATCCTCGGTATGGATTTTCTTTTAGACCATGATTAGGAGATTTATTGTAAGAAGTGTGAGGTTACAATTTTTTATTGTGATGATAAATAATTCCTTATCAATAGAGCATAATTTTCACCACCTAATTATTATCTAGATCCACCCCCAGTATCACAACTAAATTAAATTCTTGGGGAGGAATAGAATGAAATAATTGTGGGTGATTTACAGAATATTCAAATATAGTATGTTACTATTATGAAAGAATATGTTGATTTGTTTCCAGAAGATTTACCTGGACATCCTCCAATATGAGAAATTGTGTTTTTCATTGATTTAATTCATGGTTCAAGGCCCATATCGAAGTCCCCTTATAGAATTAACACATTAGAATTAGTGGAACTAAATAAAAACTACAGTAATTGTGTAATAAGTGATTTATTCAACCTAGTGTTTCTCCGTGGGGAGCCCACGTCCTTCTTTTTAGATGAAAGATGGATCTATTAGGTTGTGCATTTATTACAGTATATCAATGCTATAACAATAAAAAAAGTATCCCTTACCTCGCATTGATGATTTATTAGACCAACGTCATTGAGTTATATTCTTTTCAATGATTTACCTTCAATATAGATATCATCCGTTATGTGTAAAGAAGGAAGACTTTCCGGAAAATCCTTTCGAACTATGTAGGAGCATTACGAGTTTAAAGTAATGCCTTTTGGATTGACTAATGCGCCCTCTATTTTCACGGATATAATGAACATAGTTTTCAAGGAATATCTTCATGACATTGTTGTGGTATTTATTGATGATATCTTGGTATACTCCAAAATCTATGAAGATCATGAAAATCACTTGTGCATTATCCTAAAGACTCTTAAAAGACATGAATTATATGGGATGTTTCGAACGTGTGAATTCTCGCTTCAAGAGATTTATTTTGTTTTCCTAATTTTCTCTACGGATGGAATCTCTTCTAATCCTTCAAAGACCAAGGCAATCCAAGAATGGCCAACACCGACAAGTATAACTAAGGTACTCAGTTTTATTGGATTAGTAGGTTATTATTGGTGTTTCATCCAGAATTTTTCGCGATTGGCTATCCCATTAACCAAGATCACACGTAAAGGGGTTAAATTATTTTTTTTAAAAAAAATAGTGAGAGGACTGTTTCTAAGAATTTATGAAAATATTAGTCATTGATCTTATATTGACTCTACCATTGGGGAATTATGGGATATTTATTTATAGTGATGCTTCAAATAAAGGACTTGGTTTTTTCCTTATGCAGAATGATAGGGTTATTGTATATGCATCACAACTGCTAAAAATTAATGATCAAAAATATCGTACTCATGTTGCGGAGTTAGCCCCTGTAATATTTTCTTTGATGATTTAGATACACTATATCTATGGTGAAAAATGCGAGATATATACTGATCACAATAGTTTGAAGTATATTTTCTCACAAAAAGAACTCAACATGAGGCAAAGGTGATGGCTTGAACTACTAAAGGATTATAATTGCACTATACACTACCAACCTTGGAAGGAAAATAAAGTGGAATATTCTTTGAGTAGAAAGAATCATGGAGTTGAACAAGATGATAGTTGAAAAGGATCCTATATACATGGATCTAGTGAAGATGGATATGGGAATCACCATGGAAGGTGAAACATCAATACATTTTCAAATGGTTTCCGAACCATCTTTACTAGAAAGGATAAAGTGTTCTCAGAACGATGATGAAGAGTTTCAGATGAATATTAATGCCACGAATGATGGGAGATTGAGTACTTTCGTATATGAAGATGGAATTGTGAAATTTGGAAATAGACTTTCTGTTCCTGATATACCTGATCTATAAAGGGAATTGTTAGATGATGCTCTTAGCTCCAATTTCACTATACACCCTAGGAGCACCAAAATGTATTGATATTTGAAGGAAGATTTTTGGTGGGAAAAATGAAGAGGGAGGTTGTTGATTTTGTGTCAAGATATATGGTTTTTCAACAAATGAAAGCTGGAAGGAAACAGACTGGAAGAGTCATGCAACCTCTCCCCATACCTGAGCGGAAATGGGATAATATTATGATAGAATTTCTCATGGGACTCCCAAAGATTCCTAGAAGAAACGATGCAGTATGGGTCATTGTTGATCGTCTTACCAAGTCAGCACATTTTCATTCTATAAGAGAAGATTTACGATTTGAACGTCTAGAAAGTATATGTATTAATGAAGTTGTGAGACTTCATGGAGTACAACTATCGATTGTTTCTTATCATGATAAGTGTTTTACATCAAGATTCTATAAATGTCTACAGAAATCCATGGATATTTAACTTCGTTTGAGAACTACCTTCCACCCTCAAATATATGGACAATCAGAACAGACTATTCAAACCTAAAAAGACATGTTGAGATCATGCTCACATGACTTTCAAGGTTTGTGGGATCAATATTTACCTATTGTAGAACTTTACTATAACAATATCTTCCATTCAAGTATTTATATGGAACCATATGAAGCATTATATGGAAAGAGATGTTGCACACCAACTTGTTGGGATGATGTTAGTGAAAGAAAACTCGTTGGCCTAGAACTGGTGGAGGAAACTATGGAAAAGGTGAAGGTAATACAAAACCACATAAAATCTGTTCAAAGTAGGGAGAAGAGCTGTGCTGATAACTAAATGAAGAATGTGTAATTTGAGGTAGGAGATCATGTTTTCTTGAAGTTATCTCCATGGAAGGGTGTTATATGATTTTGTAAGAAGGGAAAATTGAGTCCCAGGTACATCAGACCTTTCGAAATTCTAGAACGAATTGGTGTTGTAGCTTACCATTTTGCATTGACGCCAAGTCCCTCCAAAGTTCAAAATGTAATCTAGATACCACTATTGAGAAAATGCATGTCTGACCCAACGCATTACTCAACTATGAAGAATTAGAACTAGAACCCGATTTGTCTTATTGCAAAGAGCCTGTCAAGTTTCATGGAACAAGAGAACAAGTGCTGAGAAACCGGATGACTCGTCTGGTAAAAGTTCTATGGAGAAACCATAAGTTGAAAGAGGTGACGTGGGAACCCGAGGAACTTATGATGAAGAACCACCTGATTCTTTTTATTCAGTAATATTCTCAAAAATTTTAGGACAAAATTATTTGAAGGAGTAGAGAATATAACACCACAAGCTTCTACAGAATGCTTCTCTTTGAATAATACAATAGCGTGTGTTGTACCCGAGTTCGAGTTCTAACACACCACATCCAATCAAACAAGCCATTATGAATTGTAATACACACTTTTAAAAATTTTAAAAAATTTATCTTTGAAAATGGACTTCATTTTATTTATTCTGAGTATAGAAATTAATTTAGGGTGAATTTTAGTATTTTTCTGAAAACATTCAATTTTTGATGAATAGTGAAAAACACTAAGTTATACATTAAAACATGATTTTTATTTATATAATTATTTATTTTATTTGAACATATTTTAGGTAAAAATAGATACATAATACCTATATAAGTTCAATTTAATTCACTAAAGTTAGTTTATAATAATTTTAGATATATAAAAAATTTATTGAACTTTTCACAGTCTTTTACCCACCTCCTAGGAGAATTTGTAAATTCACATGAAACATAATTTTACCACTTCTATGAGTGGAATTTACAAAATCAAAGAGATAAGTTTCATATTAGTAAGTAAATATGCGGTTCAATAAGATGAAAATAATTTTTGGTGAATAGTAACTTTTCACTTTTATTTACCACTATTAAATGTAAATGGGGTAATTAGGGTAAATTTATTTTATTATTACCCTAAAAAATATCCTAATTATATTGGTTATGTATATTTCGACTAAAAACATCCTTAGGAATAAAATATAAACCTCTTTGGTCCACTTGGTTTTGATTAGGACATTTATTTTTATTTAATTCAATGAAGAGTTAAAAGAGTTAAAATCAATGTTTAATAACTAAAACATTTTTAATATAATTTTATACATAAAATAAATTACACTATAAATATTAATTACAAATATAAAAATATTTTCTACATAATGGTAATTTATTTATATTTTTTAGACATTAAATAATTTATTTTATTTATGACACAATGATGATGCAGTAATTACCTAATTACTGAAAGATTAAAATAATTGACATTATAAATATCCAACTAAATGTAATTTGAGAGTTTTTAGGAATTCCACTAATTTTTGAGGTTATTGTGACATATTATGGTAGGTTAGATGAATTTTTTTCTATGTAATAATGCTGTTATGAATTTTAAAAAAACAAAATACCAAATAGTATCAAAATTGACCTAAAAAAGTTTTAAAAACCAATATTATATTAATAATTTCTATTATATTTACAAAAATCTATTGTTTGGCCAAAAGTCTTATTTAATGATCAGTGTATCATTAATAAACCACATGGGGTTCGATTGGAAGTATATAGTATTTTTATTTACCATATAATATAAAAATATAAAGAGACATGGTAAATGTAAAACTATTTAACTAAGAGTTAAATCTAAAAGATAAAGTTAATACAGTGACCCAAACCAATCTAAAAACTATTAATTGAGTGTTTTTCGACCCATATCCACCTCATCCTTTAAATAAACCATTTTTGAGCCATTAGAAACCGAAAATGATTTTATTATAAAATAATATTTCAATATTTTCATAAGGTTCCCCCAACCCCTTTTATAAAAGGGGACTCCCCCTTAAATCTAATTCACACCTTCATAGCCATTTGGATCGAACAACCCCTACTCAAATACCCTCTAAAATATCCTCCCTTAATCTTATAGACCGTCAATTTGTCAGAAATCTAACCTAGAGATCCTTTTTTATCAAATCAAAAAGAAGAACCCCAAGAAGAGGTAAATATTTCATCCCCTCTTTCAAGTTCCTTACTTCTTCCACTTCCTTTTTGTTTTTTTCAAATTATAAAATAATAACTACAGTATTTTCAACATTCTATGTGTTATTATATATTAGGTACAACCATATTAATTATTCTATCCATCCTTTTAATGACATGTCACCATACGTGCATACCTACGGCTTACCATCTCCACGTCCTGGTGTAATTGTTATTCAAAACATTATTATTTGGATGGGTATAATAATGATGTTTAATTGATGTAAATTATAAATATAACATGATAAAAATTCTTTATATATGATATACCATCCAATTATGTATTATTTTAATATCAAAATAATGATATTGTCACTTGTGCGTACATACGGATTACCATCTCCACAAACGTGATGTGATTCATTACCCATCGTATCCATTCAAGACTAATTTTCATTAGATGATTAAAAATAATGTTTATAGACATGATATAATTCTGGGTGTGAATAAGATACATCCCATATATTAAAAATATAACGAACATAATAATTAATATAAAGGAAAACAAATCCGTTAACACCCGAAACAACGATAATACTAAGATATTATTAACAAAGCAATTTTAAAAGATCATATATGATATCATATTAATGTATATGATTATTTTATAATTTATTAACAATTATTTCACCATTATAATATATTTTAACCTAACCTCAACCATGGAAAAGTACAAGGTAATGGTTAATTTCACAATCTCTTTATTAACCGACGTTGTTTTTACGTAAGTATCTATTGGGACAGCTTTATCATCAGCATCCATGTTTCTTAAAAATATATTTGAAAACATTATTACTATTTTATATACTATGGTTTAAACACATTTATACCCTTGTTTTTATTTTTATAATATGTTTATAATGGAATCATTCTGTTGTTCTCCAAACAAAGTCCTTTATAACCTTTTCTACAAAATTAACGTAAGAATGGCTTTTTTTAACATATACGAGGGGTGCGGCTATTTTCTTCCGTTATAATATCATCAAATCTTCCCTTAAAATATTATAAGAATATTTTAAAAATAAATGTTTTCATCATAATTATGTGTCTCTTAAATTATTTCAAAAAAGAAAAATATATTTCATTAAAAAAGGTTTGGATTTCAACTATGTCAACATCCTTTGATGGATTTGAAGTTTATTTGATGTTTCTTTATTATGATACAAAACATCCACATTTTATTGAAGGTTTTGTGATATTTTTGACTGTGGATGTGTTATTTTATACCATTCATGGTTTATGGATTATTTTTTTACATTTCGTATGCTATTTTTAGTACGAATGTTTATGTTATGTTTAAACTTTTTCATATGAGTAATGCATTGGACATAGTATGTGACGGGTAGAGCCTGCTATACCTCCTTGAGGAATAGTTAGGTCTCATGATACAAACTAATGTCTTGGCACAAGGCTTTGGAAAAATATTATCTTTAGTCTTGGCACAAGGCATTGACTATGTGGTTATGAAAGTCTGGCATTATGCATTCCATCATTATAAATGTGGATATTGATATTGCATGTGATTATTCGACTAGTAGAATATCCATGTGAGTAATTAAATGGAATTATTAGATTTTATCTTTTCTATATTATGTTGAAGTTCATGTTTAAAATTCTTTTGTTTTAGTCTTATACATTTCATTAAATGATTATTCTTATTTATGAAAGTTTCCATTATAGTATTATCCTTCCTGAGCATCCGAGCTCACCCATTTCTATGTTTTATTTATCCTAGGTTGAAAATAAGAATTTTATGACTAACCTGCAGGGATAGTATGAGGGGATATGAGTTGGGTCTATGGAAATAATTTTGTTGTAGTTTTTCATATTATGATTTAATGTAAAAATTATGAATGTATCTAATACTTCCAAGGCAACTTAACTAATCGGTATTTCGAGACATGATATTTTGTGATCATGCCGTTGTAAAATAATAATGCACCTACTATGGGTAACTGGGGTTGAGTGTTAGATAATGTAGATACGAGAGTTGATATCTTTGAATAAATTGATCATTAATCTCTAATTATATCTTTCCAACCTATGGAATATCCACACATATATCACACTATTAGAAGGATGTCAAGAGAACACTACCTCAGCATTGGTTGGATCAACTATAATAACCTACATTGAGATAAAATATCTTCTAAAGTAGACCACTAGAATCCATAATTGACACATAGATATATTTTTATAATGTTGGTTCCCTTATAGTTTTTAGCATACCATCCTTAAGTGTCTTGCATGATCCTCCCCAGATGTCGAATACACTATGATTTCATCTATGAAGACCACCAAAAACTGACCTATAAAGGGATGAAAGACTAATTTCATATGATTAATGAACATTTCTATGTTTATGAGCACACCAAAAGTCATAACCAACTACTCGTGATGACCATAGAAACAAAAGAATACTATATTTTGTATATCCATGTGCTGGTGATGTCCTTATCTATGGTCTATCTTTGAGAACCATCTCACCCATCTCGACTGGTCAAATATTTCATTGATCCATTTTAGTGGATACATTTTCATTATGGTCAACTTGTTTAGGAGATGAAAATCCACAAAAAACCTCAAACCCACATTCTCCTTCTTGGAAAATAGAACTGGGGATGTCTAGGGTGACACATTAGGTGTAATAATGCACTTCCTATACAAGTCCTCTAACTGCACCTTCAACTATTGAATCATGGTTGGAGCCATCCAATTTTATTAGTGTAAATATCTAGGTAGTACCTCGGTGAAATTAAATGAAATGTTATATCTACCGGTGGGGAGGTAATCCTAGAATTTTCTCAATAATGATGTTATTGTACTCCTTCACCCCTACAAGAATCTATAATCCCATATAATCTACTTATCCAATAGTAATTTTGAATTTTGATGAGTAATAATTTGTATCTTACTATGTATGATCTCATTATACTCTTCCTAGTTTCCCTTATGACTCATGAAGTAAAACCTCATATCCATGAACATGGATACAAAACATCAATTTTCCAAAAATAATAAATCTGGGAATGTACTAGGAAGTAGTATTCCATACTAAGAATGAAACTGAATGGTCTATGCACGGTTGTTATAAATTTTAGGAGAAGAACCCTACTATAGGATTTAAGTAACATTGTTTGAAGAAGTATGTGATCACTGAATATTTTCTTGTAGGATTCTGTATTCAAAAATGATGAGTCAATAGATCCACCCATATGCTATAGTTCATAAAAAATGTTTGTCAAGATATTATTTGATTGTTACTCTGTCTATTAGTAATATAACTAATTTAGAAAAAAAACATATTATACCTTGAATCACTCTCAATGCCTATGGGCCATAAACTAACAGTACCTAAAACATCCCATATTCATGTCCACTAAATTCTTGATTATTTTTTCACTATCTATGGGGTTGTGGTGGTAATATATCAATGTTTCACCACCTACTACATCTCTCTCATCTCCTCCTCCATGTTTTCACCCTAAAAACTCACTGCTCTATCTTTTGTCTCTTCCTAGGTGGCTGATTGACCATCCCTTTATTTGTATCGTAATTGGTAAGACAATCTCATGTAAGATTTCATTCTCTATAAAAATCATTAAATTTCTTATTCCCTAATATATTGATCAGCCCATCAAATATTGATGAATGAAATAACCTCATGTGTCATAACCTACGTCTCACGTCTACTATCAATGGGTTTTTCTCTCCCTATATCCCATGTGTTACATTACTTGGAAGCTCATGATATTTTCTCAACCCATGCGAATCATCATCCAACAACAACATATCCATCCATGTCTTAGTTTAGCATGATACATCCACCTAAGCAACTATATCTGGATATATGTAATGATAAATGGGAAGAAGTACCACTACCTATACAGCTATATGAAAAAATATCCTCATGAACAAGACCTTATATAGATGCCTCATCACCCATTACTTCTTATTCTTGAATCTGCTACAGAAGCCTCACTAGTTATTTTCATGGAAACATCCTACAAGGAGACAAGTCATATGATGGTAAATGAGTATATATGGGAAGATGAATCAAAAAAGGACGTCAAAAACAAAACCCATTCCTCTGTGATACGTGTACCAATTTTTTCACTGCAATAAGTATCTACGTGCACTGATTCAACAATAAGGTTTTTAGAGTACTGGTGCATATATACCATTGTCACTACACCAACACTTGATTACCTAGACACAAATCCATACTCACACCACTTTAATATTTATTCCATAAATCCCAAACCAACACTTATAGAAAGAAAATATTCAATATCTAGTCTTAAGATGAACCCCCTTACTTCCACTGTTTCACGAACCAACCCATCATGGCATTCATGGTTAGTGGTAATCTGAGTGTCACACACCATGCCCACCTCCAATTGTCTAGGATTTGGAAAACAACATATTGTAGGCATATCAAATACGTGGGAGGTATTTTCCTAATGTACATTTACACACACAAACACACACATATCCAAATTCCTGTAAAATAATAAAATATAAATACAACCGATCCCATAATGAATGAATGACATCTATCTCACAATCAGAATATGGAAAAGTACTTGAAATAAATGAATGGCTAAATAAAAAATCACCCAAAAGTGAAAAAGAGTATAACCATCTCAGAAGAAGGGGAATCTAGCCAGTGAAGCACCTAGTCTATCCACATTTAGTCTATCTTGAAATTATCCACTTTCTTCTTGTCCTCATAGGACTCTAACAAAATTATTTTCAACTATATAAGAAATGACACATTCAGGAACATCCCGTACATGGGTGAGTATAATAATACCTAGAAGGACACCCCCCAACCTCGGAACATAAATAATCAAGATAGGAGTATCTCATTATCATGAATATGATTTAAATATTATTTAATACATATTAATAAGAACATTAACTAGATATAGTCCAGATAGATTCCAAGTCTGTGAAAAGTATAAAAAATAATAATAGACATAATATTTCACTCAAGGAATCAAGATAATGCTCGTCTGAATGAATCAACTCCATGATCCATATTTTCACTGATATAATACAACCAAGAGTTATTGTACATAGAGTCTCGCCATAGAAGATACATTCTATAAATCCACAGATCATGACACCCAAATTGGGGATCAAACCCAAGGTTTCTTGGGGGCACCATGAACCCTTCAATAATAACCAGTTCTGTTGGGAATCATATGATGATATGGTGAACACTTTTGAATTAACTAACTAGATAGGGTATTGATTACTTATGCATGATATTTATAATAATACCACAAACAATGCTTATGTAACAATAATTAATGATTGAGGGCCACACCCTTGGTTACACATAGGGACACCATGAACTCTAAATAAGACAAGTCTAATTTATGGGCTAAAAATCATATGCTTAGGATGTAATTTCTAACTATACCCTAATTGAGATAGACCAATAAAATAGAACCAAAAAAACATAGCATATAATAAATTTCTAGAGGGACTCAACCTACCCTAGATAACTTACACATTGTGTACCGCGAGTACTTGGAATTTCTCACATACCCTGGGTCAACACATGCCTTTCCATCCCCAGAACAAGTATTTCCTTAAATGTATAACTTGTTAAAAGAGATACACCATATGTATATGTTGGTCCAACACTCGATGTACCATTATACTTTTACCATGTATATATGGTTGTGGTTGTATACTTTGTGATGTGCTTGTGTTCTTCGGGCCTTTCCCTTGTACCCAGTAATGCTTGAGTACCAGGGTGTGCCCATTTATTATATATTTGTTAATTCTTGTGTACCATTTGTGTACACACCAAATCATTAGAACTCGTGCATAAGTCTTGTTGTAGGGACCACACAACGTGTGATATTTTTCTACGCTCAAAAATTCAAGCTTCATAGAAGGGGGGATACATAGTTTGTGTTATTTATTCTATATTCCATGTGGTCATGAAATTATAAAAAAAATATATAATGTTTCATGAAACGCCCATGCATCAGATAACTTATATTTCTTATAAAATATCACCCATGATTTGTGTGTCTATGCCAATCGACTTTTTCATCATCTAAGGACGGATTTTGGCCATCCAATCACATAGAAATCCTCTACCATGGCACAATGCCTCCATCTCCTCACCAAATCGCAAGCCGCAGTTCTCTCAAATCAGATCTTTTCCATCTACTCCATCACACACCACAGTCACATCACTAATCTCTAAACTAAACACATCCTATTGATCCATTATCTTAATAAATAGTCATGAAATTATATAATACAGGGAAAATGTTGATCCTTCATCTGATGGAATTGTCGGTGATGAACATACAAATAAATAGATAAGAAATGCATAAATCAAAAAATAATATGTTGTTTGGAAATTTATTGTGTTAGACTAGATTCAATACTATTATAAAGAAGAAAAATGTAAAAAATAATCAACAATTTCATTCATCCATAATCCCATGATGGTAAACCCGAATCAATAAGGCATGATCAGCTCGTGAATCATTCTGTTAGTAGATTAAATCACAATCTTCATGGAGAAATAAAAAGTGAAATAATACATGAAAATAAAATTCTCTAACATGATTTAGGATCAACCGGGGATGAATAAAATATATTTTTTTAACTATAAACATATTTTGAATTTTATTTCCCTTCATGTTTTTTTTGGTATTTTGATCAACAATCCCTGATCTTGATATCCTCCAACGCACCTCCAATGACTCCTCTCTAAATATATAGGTTTATATGATTAACCCTCTAAATTTTTCATAAACAAATAATTATAGAGGATTGTTTTTTAGGATGATATAATAAATAAAAAATTTATTTATTTATATAATAAATTATTAATCCTCAGTTGAATGCACTTTCATAAAATGTCTAACACTGAAAAGTGTTTTGAAACTATTAGGTTAAAACCTATATTCTGAATTCAATGAAAATATTTGATATGATACTATGTTAAAATTTTATCCTTTATTACGAAAAAAATTTGGATGTGATTTTAATATATATAATATTTAAATAATATAATTATCAAGCCTCTCTGGAACGTCGAATCCCACCCGGACATAGTGCCAAGATTCAAAAATATTATTTAACAAATTTAACAGTATTACATGTGAAAAAATGGAGTTGTTACATAAATAATAAATAATTACATGAGGATGTAAATTTTTTTATAATGTGGAAAATAGATAATATGTATACATTTAATTTCTCTCAATCAGAATATATAGTTAAAAGGCTATTTTACTAAAATTGATTAATTCAAAATACTTTATAGTTTAAAAGTGTTCAATATATAAATAGAAATATATATGGTTAGATTGATGGTAGGTCAAATAATATTTTTCTTATGTTCTTCCCATGATAATAGATATTGATACTTCATGTTATTACTGACTCTTGATGTTTTGAAATAATGATGTTGTTCTAATTATATATATTTTAGCCTCACATGCTCCATAATGTTTCATTTCATTATAAAAGGATTTAAATATTCAACTACATTTACAGGAATAAACATGGTATCTTGAAATATATAAATTCATGTAAAACCCGATATTAATCACACACATATATATAAATTTTGAATCCTTAAAGAATGAATTCATCTTTATAAATACTATTTTTCATATATTAATTTTTAAATAATTTTAATATAACACATTATAAGTATGTATAAATAAATTTAAAAGTTTTTAACATAAATTATTATTTACAAGAAGGTGGATTAATTAATTTATTTATAAATTAAAATTACTAAACTATGGAATTAAAAATTAGTTTAAAATAATAATTAAAATATATATTTAAATTTTATTTTATTCACCTTATAAACAATACTCAAATATTTAATTATATATATATATATAATTTAACAATTATTTTACAATTTTTAATAAAAATAAATGTTTAAGCGATATTAAATTTTAATAGTTTTTTAGACAGTGGAAAATTATTATGATTCATTTTAGGTATTTTTTATTCTGAAACCATGTTTCCCACTATTTCATTTAACATTTTCAACCATTTTATAAATATAAAATAAAAATTTATTTTTTTATAAAACAAATTATATGATTTATGAGAAAAAATTATTTTTGAGTTTTTAACTATAGGTATAGAAGAATCTGTGACATTTTTAAGCACACAAGTAGTAGAAAATGAGTATTAACTAGTGGTATAAGGTTAAGAGTGAGATTTTATTATGTGTGGACCAAAGCTGGACTAATTTTAAATACCTATTTACTTTTTATTTCTTACTAATATATTTTGAATATTGTTTTTAAAAATTATGGGTATCAATATGCTTGTAAAACCCCCCTTGGAATGGTTAGTTAATTTTTTTATTTAAATGTAATGAATGTGTTTCAAAAATATCTCACCAAGTCATTGAACCTACAATGGATAACCTGGAATGAATGTAGGAATATTGAAGATGGAATTATTAACCACATCAAGACCAATTCCATGGTGAGTGAGGCTACACCACAATAGACAAGGAAATGGATAGAAGGGAGCTTCTATGGATATGAATGACATCATTTTCAAATGTAGAACATATCGATGGGAAGAAAAAATATCACCACTGCATGATGATCTTGAAAAAGACATATTTATGGTTTTTTTGGATAAAAATAATGGAAATGTTTTTTTATAAAAAATAAAAAATATGGAAATCCCATAAAACACCGCAAGATTACGAAATCACTATTATACTCTACCAATATCAATTGTAACATGAAGCTTGAGTAGCTTGAGAAGTTGATAGACAACATGGGTAGGTTATAATTGAAGGGAACAAGGTCTAGGTATAGAGAGACACTATGAATAGTGGTATTAATGTAGGGTGGCACCATATGAGTTGTTCGTACTTTGAATACCATATCCTATATTATCAACAATCCAGAAGGTATGATCAATAATGATATTTCATAAATGAGGTGTTTCACCTTTCAAAATCAATTTATCATTGAGGCATTTATATGTAAAAAATAATACCATGAGGTAGAGAAATAGAACTTCTTTCTTGGTGACTGTAAAATAGCCAGATGTCCATCCCCACATTTTAGAGGTTGTCATTTCAAGATAAAATAATACCTGTGTAAAATGGAAATCTGAAGCTCAGGCTTTGTGATGTAAGTAGTCTTGGTTGAGAGTGTTTCAAATTTATGAACAATGTAGATACCTAGAGATGCCTTATGGGGAAGAAGAAGTTTATGACACTATTAGGGTGGGCTTGGGAAATTTATAATGTACTAGTTAGAAATGGGAAAGCCCACTTTGGGTTGTTTGGATACCATGCTTGAATCAATTTTAAAGTATTCTATTGAGATGATCTAAATCCCACATGTGGTGGTCTATGTTTTTTCGAGGATTGAGTTACTAATGTAGAAGAAGAAATTTGTAGTGAGCATGATTACAAAAAATTCACTAGGTGTTTTTATGAGTATATTATTATTTTCTGTTGTTTATGGATACAATCCATAGTCAATGTTAATCATTAATAGGTTTAATTTTAGTATGATATTATATAGAAGCTTAGAAAGAATAAAACCATCATCTTTATGGGAAACTATTTAGTGATTTGAAGAGACTTTAAGGGCCTTAATGTGGTGGATTAAATACAACTTCATTTTTAGGGGTATATAAATTTATAAAATTCATATAAATAAATGATAGAATGGAATTTTATTTCATTTTAACCAAGAGATCCACATGTTGCAGTGGAAAAGGGGGAATTTTTGTTTCCTTGTTGAAAGAATAATGGATTTCCAACCATTAACTGGGAAACTAAAGGTTAGTAATAAAGTGTAATATAAGTAAATCACATTGAAAATTAATAAAGTTGTGAGATAATGATACAATATATTAGGTTTATTTTATTATTATTTATATAAAGAGATTATGATCATCATATAAGGATAAATTATCATTAATATGTGAATAATAGTAGTGAGTTCATTAAACATGTTTTGTGGATAGTTAATTTAGAGGGTCTATGTAACCACTCTATTTATTAATCATATATAAAGAAATTCACTTACTGTCTCAGGTAAATTGATATTATATTCCTTTCATGATCCTTGTATTTCACCAAATTGGGTGAACTAAGTAATATCCCATGTTTTTTATTTACTATTTTTATTGATTTAAAGTGAAATAATAGAAGGGAGAAGAGTGTTCTTATTAATGATAAAACAAGATATTGATAGATTAATAATATTTAAACATAAATACCATAATTCCCTCCTATCATAGGGTATATGAATTTATTAGTAACAACTAGTGGTATCAATTAAATGGAATAGAGTAAAGCATTTACAATCTCTGATGTCATGAAAACTATTTACAATCACCAAGGAATACACATTTTTGTGGAAAAAATTTCTCACTATGGAAAACCAGAATGAAACAATTGTTTAATTAATTTGGAATAAATATTTTCATTAATCATATTCACGTAATTTCAATAAGTATAAAAATTGAGATTTATTAGAATAAGAACACTTGGATTTATGTGTTAATATGAAGAAAATCATGGCATTTGGGGGATATTTTTTCAACCCTATCTATATAATGTAAATTTCATGCAAAACATTTCATGAAATTTTGTATAATCTATTTAACTTATTTAAAGGCGACACCATTGTTTTAAAAGTGAGGTTAAAACATTTTTAGAATAAATATGAATACTTTAGAATGAGATCAAATGAGAAATTTTTTACATTCTCTAATTGTAAAAATATTCACATAGAAGACATTTAGGGAATTGGAAAAAATATTAATGATGTCAAATTTTTATAAAGGTCACTATTTATAATACATAAATTATATATTGCGAAGGTATCCATTTTTGAAGATAAACATCCAAAAATGAAAAATTAGACATACATTAACATGATGAGAGGAAAATGAAAATTCTAATGAATGATTTCAATTTCTTTCTTCAAATTTTGTAATGTACAAAATATTACTTCCACGTTTCCTAAGAAATTTCAAGTTTATGATAAGAGGAAAAAACCCATTAGGAACAATTTCAATAGTAAAAAAATCAGGAATAAATCATTGAGAAAATCATTAAGGAATAAAAAAATATTATCTCATGATATACAAATCTCATATAAGACATAATTTTTCATAGAGAAACCCATCTATCCCCCACCGGGATGATGTTATGTCTAGAGTGACACCCCAATATTTCCTCAAATAGGATAGTGGATGGAGAAAAGAATCCAATATGAATAACACTATAATGGGTGGGATTATCTGAAATTACAATTATCACAGAAACAACAAGATCCATAAAACACTATATAAATAATGGAACAACTGAAACATTGAGAGCTTTAACTTTTTATGAAACAAACTATTGAAAATATATCAATGTAAAAAAATATAATACAATGGATATAAATGTGAAAATACATGCCCTCCAAGAAATGAGGTACCAATTAGACAATAACCAAAAAATGGAAAACTAAAGAGGATACAGTTTATGATCTATTAGATTAACCACCAGACATGGATATAAACACTGTGTAAAACTATGTTGTTCCAAAACCAGGTCCACCAAGTTCTTTTTAGATATATATATATATATCATATTTGTAATACATTACGCATTTGATAAATTATTATACCGTGGTGAGTATATTCATACCCACAAAGATGAACCAAAATCAAATAAGGAGAATAAATAGAAATAAACAATAGTAATATCAACCCATAATAAACAGTGCAAAGGAACTCAACACCAGATTTGATTAGAAGAAACCCAAGTGAAGAGTGGAGTGAGATCTCCATCTCCAAAACCATTATTGGACGAAATTACATCCTATATCTCAAAAATTACCAATCATATCCATGTATCATGTGTCATGTCTCGAAAATATAGATGTCCCACACCGCACCACTATATATAACAATAAAGGGGGACCACTCAAATGGAGGACGCTCTCTCTGCCTAAGATCAATATGGGGTGTCCACTCCATAGAGAGAGGAACATCACACTCTATAATGTGTGAGTAGATCTATATCTACTAATGTAAATGATAAGGGGGCCCATGACCCAGAGAGATACATGGGATTAATAACCTTATTTAAACTATGATGAACACAACTGGTCACTACCACTATCTAAACATTTTGAGAGAAACATCCCTCTAGCATCACCACATGTCATATATCTACTGCTGAGAAAAAGTCTACCAGCATGTTATTTGAAAAATACTACACTGGAGATGCTACTGATAGGGAAAATATTATTTGAGAACAAAGAGGTAATAGAGGTATATGTTTCTTTGGGAAGTACATGATGTTTATATATTTTTTAATGGAGTGTGCCTAACCTATATATTTGGGTGCGTATTCCCCTATACATGACGTGGTAAGATATGTCTCGCCGCATGATGTATACAAGGATTACACAACTTGAATTGTTTGCCTAGGGTAAGCTTGTGTCCTCAAACCCATGTTTGTGTACACTGCCTCAAAACAATATACAATAGATATTCATTGGTACGATGTTCATTCACAAGTGCCTTGGCCATGAATAGGTAAACTAGTCATGTTTAAGCCTATGTACTCTAGTTGTTTCTATATACATATATATCCCTGTGACTATATACTAAGAGGTAAAAGCAGACTCACTATCCTCAGGTCATGTGACATGTGGTTATTTCCCATTAAGTGTGATATTAAACTTTTTATAAATCGTTATCCACTATAGTAAGTGGAGTACACGATGTATGTTCCTCCAGCATGCACATTTTTTTACACTCAAATATGTAGAAAACCAAATTTAATATTTGTGGATTCCAAATCGTCTTATCATACATCTTCTACCACATAATAACTCACTCGAAATCCTATAACCAAGTAATGGTATCTCTATCATCATTTCCCAACCACTGGAGGTCAGAAAATAAAATTTAAGCTACCTTCTTGGTAACCATAACACCTCCCATATACCCATGTGGTTCGAAACATGAATTCATCACTCATAGGATATATAAAACTATTATCCCCCCATAAGAAAATAATATCTACCTCATTAACACATCTACTGAAAATCCAAGGGTTTTATGACATTCATATTCAGCCCGTCAATGTCGAACTGCGACCTCATATGCTAATGAAGAAGAACGTGAAGAACCATGGGGAGAAAAAGGAATAAGAACAAGGTGATACCATCACTGGTCAGTGTTATTACAAAAATAGTAACATACCTAGAATAAAGGTTTTATATTATATATAAACAAAAAAATTAAAAAATGTTATCTAAAATGGGGTTCTTGTGATGAATGAAAATCATAGTGAATAAAAAAATATTTAATCCATTCACATAATAGAAATATATGAAATACTTTACCCTACCTAAAGAACATATCAATAAATTGTGAAGAACACATATTATAGAGATGAAGAAGATGATCATATTATGTTCATCAATCATTACTTGATTCTGCATGATTATTCATCATTATTTCTTGATTATGATCCTCTTATTTAATCCCATTTTTATCCTATCTTATATCTCTGAGTTATGTGGTTAACCCTATAAATTCATCATAATTAAATATTAATAGATAAGGTTTATAGGTTTTCTATTTAATAAATAAAATAATTCAAATAACTATTTTACATAACGCACTATCCAACAGACACCTCTAACCGAATTCTCAATATCAAAAAATATAATTCCATTTCATGGGTAAATATTTAATTCAAAAAAATACATGGTCTTGAATTTCTTATCTAAGGTATCGATCAAAAATAGAAAAAATTTACTCCAAAAATATTGATCGAAATGCCTTAATATATATTAATATTTTTAATATATTAATTATAGAGTCCTAAGACACCCAAACGTAGTTACAACATCGAATAAAAATCAAGATATATATATTTATATATATTAAAAGGATAAAACTAAAAAAATGAGAGTCATTACAATAACCCCTAATTCAAGGGTTTCCCTTGAAAAGATCAATATAAAAAATATATTAGGGGGTACTGACCTTTCATTTGTCCCTCTCACTCTTATGAGCTTTCTTGCATGCTCCCATGATACCAAATCACTTATAATAAAGGAATGGTATGAATGTGTTGGATACTTTCCAAACAATACCAGGATTCTACTAGGTTCTTAGAGAAGGTGGATCCATCAATGATTTTCATCTCTCCCTAGTAAACAATGTGTGTTGGGTTGGTCACAAATCAACTGAAATTCAAAACATGGAAGGCATCATGAACTCAAAACAACTATATTTTTTTATCTAAGTGGTAAACAACCTCACCATACCTATATAGAATCCAGATCAACCCAATGAGCCCTAGAGATATATTACTTCCCTAAAAAAATATATGAAATACTCAACATGGAGAGACTCTCAGGAAAAAATAGAATACCTACATAAATATAAAATTCATGTTAAGTAGATCCAAATATTTTTTTTGGATCATGGTTGTACTTATATGCAGTAAGATCACCCAAACATTCTTTATCATTTCCTACACAAACTCTGACCCAAAACAATACCTCTTTCTAATTCATTTCTAGCATAAGGGTAACATACAGATTCTCCCTTACAGGGCCTAGAATGGTTCCATTATGAAATTTGTGTGATATATATATTTATATGAAAACTATATCAATGGAAAATTATCCTACTAGAAGTAGCTAATGTCTTGCACATTGGCTCTTAGTATATCCTTCATACCATGGATGGACATATCTGTTTCCTCTTCCGTGTATGTGTAAAACAAGATGCTCATCTATAACTGGGTCTCAGAATCCTCTTACAGACCCCTCAACAACCATTCGAATAATTGGTAATCATGTTTAAATATTATCATTACGGGTGGACCATGAATCCTAATAATATCTTTCATGTACTAATGCACGAAAATATTGATTACACTCATCTCCATAATAAAAAGAAATTAATCTAACATTGTATTTCGTTCAAAAATAATCCAAATATAAATATAGAAGATAACTATCCTGTAAAGAGTCATTAAAAAATCGATTGATATGTTATACCACTAAAATTTTTGGATCATTAATGGCTAATTCAATCCTAATGGACCATAGTGTTCAGCCTTTACCTACTGACATATGAGATACTATGAAAAAATCTCAAAAACACTATACCTCATTCGAGCCCACCAATGTTTCCACTAAAGTTCCATAAACATATTTTCCTCACATAAATGTATATCAAATAGATATGTATAAAAATATATAAACATATCCTCACACAATGTCATTGAAACCATCATTTGTCCCTTGAAATGTATGACATGCTCTTCTGCTTTTGAAAATCCATCTGGTGTGTCTCTTGAGGATATTTGGGGATGTAGAGCCTCATAATTGATGTCTCCCAATTGGTACTCCCTCACATGCTGAAGAAATGTAATATTGACCACCGTTGAATGAATATATGTTGTACCCTCTCCCCCACCGGGGTCAACTGTAGCGAATACAATTTCTTAGACACCAATCCCAACAAGAGAGAATGATATTTACTTCTAAGGGAATCTACCTCCATATTTCACTTCATTAGACTGTATATTATCTTAATGTTATAGTCCTATAGGAAAACCAACCAATTCATATATATTCAGTTAAGATCGATTTTAGTGAATATATACCTTAGACTCCAAGGGTCTGAGTAAACAATGAAATACATGCCCAAAATATAATTCTTTCTCATATTTAGGGAGATGAAAACCACTACCAACTCTAAGTCATGGTTCACATAGTTTTTCTCATGTGTTATCAAATATCTCAAACTTTAACTAATCACTATCTTACTCTACATCATCACACATATGACCACATATTTAGAGGCATCATAAAACAATATATACCCAACACCCCGATTACGGTTGTCTCAAAACATGTGCACTGGTAAACCTATATAAAATACATGAAGACTCACTAACACTAATTTTTATAGAAAAACATAATCAATTTCCTTGTTAATGAAGTAAAATTAGATACTATCATTGAAAAATATACCATGGAAAAGCTATAGTACCCTTCAAAAAAATAAAATTCTTATCCTATAACATACTCATGGGTGGTTCCCATGAAATCACTGCATCAATATTGACCTGATCCATAGCTAAACCATGCTCAGAAATTACATTATATAAAAATAAAACCTCTCGAATCCAAAATTGACACTTCAATAACTTATTATAAATTCGGTGCAACTAGAGTAGGTATAAGAGCATCAACAAATGCTCTAAAAGATCCTTCTCTGACATAAATTATACACGAAATTCATCAAGGATGAAAAATATGAATCGGACCATGTATAGAAGAAATATTCAATTCATAATAGCCATAAAAAATGGGGGCATTATCCACATTAAAATTCATCACCAGGAATTCGTTGTTTTTTGATAGCAACATCATAATGTTGTCTTCTAGATATCAAGATCATGAACCATCGACCATTATAAGATATACATGAGATCAATCATTGAAACTATCTCATTCCTTTAAAATGGTTTAAATTTTCATCATTCCATAGAAGGGGTACTCTCTCATGATCTTTAACTGATTTAATTGATGATAGTAAACAAAAACCTTTAAGATCACAGTATCCTTTTTAAAGAACAGATCTGAAGCTACCAAAGGGGATATATTGGTTCGGATAAAAACTTTATCTTGAATGTATTTAAACTACATCATAATCTCCCAATTCCTTATAAGGGACATCTGATATGCTATAGAAGATATCAGGGAGGCATCACGGTGAAATTTGATAAAAAAATAAAATTCCCAGAAAGGATATATTGTTGAATAATCTTCAAGAAAAACTAACATATAATCCTCTACTTCAGCATGAATCCAATTTCCTAAAGATACAACTATGCCAATGGAATAACACACCAACTAATGGGTAAAATGATGTTGCTTCCAATTTGTGATCCCCACTTGATCAGAAATAAATATTGACTCACCAGGAAGTAGAATCTCGTACCACTAATACAAAGGCATACAACTCTCCTATGATGATATTCAAACTGGGAACTCACCACTAAAAACAACTCCATGCCCAGGAAGATATCATAAGGTTTTATCATAATTCACATGGGATTCCATTACAAACTCTCTCCACAAAATCTAATCTCGCACTGCCGGTATATTTGTTATATAGTGTAATTTCACCCAATAAGAACATTTATTCATAGCTATTGTGATAATGACTCAACTGGAAGCAATAGATCTCACAAGAGGTATATGGAGATAAAGGAAAGAATCAAACATATATCTCTAAGTATTGGTGGTAAAGTAGAATAGAAATATATTATACCTTAGATAATCTCATGATCATCCAAATCATACGGATAAATATACTTAAACTTCTCATACCCTTGACCACTATCCCTCTAATCATGGGGTGCATCAATTGGTGTTAGTGGGGGAAATATGTCATAGCATCAAGCTCCACCTACACCTCTAATAGAGCTTCCTCCCTAGGGGATTCACTAACGACACAAGGGAGATACCTAGTCATAATGTAACCTCTTCCATAGGGGTCCATCAACTAATTATCCACCATATGTAGCATGTCAGGGTGGTAAATCATTATCCATGTGACCAATGTCTACATAAGCATAGAATCATCCCTCATTTGTTCTAACTAGATCCTTTGAATGAAACATATTTCATAGATCAGCTTTTCTGAGTCTAGGAATGAGTGTGCCCCTAGAATCATGACCCTGATGACTAGAACCTACAAGATTTTACTAAAAAATAAACCCCAAGATGACTATATTCAGCTCCCACTTTCTAACTTCCCACTACTAGGAAGTTGCCTTGGACAAAATCAAACTACAAAATTAGTTGAAATACATAAGGAAACCATTCTAGCACAGATTTCTATGTGAAGTCCCTTTAAAAAATTAATTTCATGAAACATCCGTATTGAACCATTTTGAAAGTGTAATTTGTGAGGTTGGAGAACATTGATGCATACTCAACAACTAACACATGACACTATTGTAGATCAAAATTCTCCTTGATCTACAAATAGTAAAATATAGAATTTTAAAACTCAATGAGGAATAGAAACTAGATGGATAACCATGATAGTTATATATCATAATGGGTATTAGTGATCTAACCCCACCAATTCCCTATTCCTCCTAGAATACGGATGGCTACAAGCACAACCATATGATCAGTTTGGGTCTGAACTAGCCTAAAAAATATACCACCACCTCAAGATAGTCATATGTTGAATGAGGGAATATATGTACATGAAATATAAGAGGTCTCTATTATTATAACCCATGAAATGTACTAAACCTATGTCTATATTCATCTTAGTCTACTGTAGCTATTAAATTCTCGACTTGTTGTTGACCATCCACCTAAAATGCTAGAGGTAGATCTATGAAGTTCTCGATAGGTGGTATCATTGATCTATACATTTGAGGAGGAAACACCTCCTGAATGAGTCCCTAAAACGAGGCTTCATTGTTCAACGGGTCATTGTGATGAGCTAGTATCAGTTTTCAAGTTGGTTTTCATTATAGAGTCATAGTAAATATTAACAAGATGTACCGTAGTTAGATGAGTGTATATGAGGATCTTACTCAATAATGTAATAAAAGTTAAATTACCCAATCATATGTGATGCTTTTTTCAATGGTTCACTGAAACAAATGCCTTTGAATGGTAAATCAGAAATTGATATACAGAGTCTTGGTGTTTAGATATGTTGGTCACTACATAGAAACTAGGTTTCCTTTGTTTAAAGACAAAAATAAGACACCCAAAAATCATTTCCCTGATTTTACAATCTAATCATTATAACTAGTTCAAATCCAAACACCAATATAGGTCAAATACCACCATGGATATGGCTCAGTCACAAATTGAAACACTATGGCCCACATGGTTGGTTGTAAGCTGAGAGTGACACCCCATGCCCACCTTCAATAGGCTAGTGTAAAGTGACAACTTCCAAGTAGGCATAACATTGAAATGAGAGTCCCTATCTTAAAGTACCTATATGCACACACACACAATCAACTCTATGAATCAATGTATAGATATTAGAATAATTAAATTATCTATATTATCAAAAATCCATTTATAAACCTCTTGGAAGTAGATAAAAGTGCAGTAACATAATATATCTGATTATAAGTGGAAAATATTCACCAATATATAAATGATTTCGCATCCTAAAAATATATAAAAAATGGAAAACTAAAGAGATACCAACTCACGATCTCCCAGAATGACCACCGAATATTTTAAACCACACTAAGGACCAATATACTCCACCAAGTCCAATTATTATAAGGTCACCAGAGATTTTTCTATCATATTCAAAATATAAAATATGTTTGAGAAGAACCTATGAATGGGTGAGTATAAACATACCCATTAGGATAATTGAAAAACCTAGATGGGGAATAAATTGGAAAAAATAACACTCAAATAATACCATAAGATAGAGGGTAAAAGATGCCAATATAATATTTGTTTATAAGAAACCCAAGAGAATAGAGAAAGGGGATCTCCATCTCTACAACCGGCTATGAATAAAAAGACGTTCTACAACTCAAAAGGTCATATCTCATAGAAAATTATCATTCGATAAACCTCTAGATTATGGAGGCCAAACATATTTTCATGGAGTTACATAGCCATAGGAGCATGATTCCAATAGAGTATCCACACACTGCATGATCTCAAGATAGGGTTTCCACACATCAGATAGAGGACCAAAGAATCTATAATGTGGGGGGGATATATCTCCTGTTGTATGAGTGATGTGGGGCGCCCACCACCTAGAATGATATAGGGGAGTATAAACCCTGGTAACACTCCGATGATCACACCTTATCACATATATTGGATTACAGTTACTGAGAGAATTTTTATGCTAATATAACATAACAAAATATCAGTACTAATAAAATAAATTACACTATTATGTTAATGATGAAAAACTACTTAAAATAGTCTACTCTCATTCCCAAATCCATGTCTCTAAGGAGATACATAAGGTAGAAGTCTCTTATGGATGTGAAGGGCATGTAAATAAGGTCACACATGATGTATCCACACCTATAAACCTAGACATGTATTCCATTGTTAATAGCCTGGGTAGCCAAGTCTCACCACACAATGTGTATATGGAGTAAAAAACATTACTTGGAAACCTATTGTATGCCAGTGTCCTTCGACATGTGTTTCTGTAAACTGGCCCACGTACATGTAATCTGGTTCTAACCATATTCACTCGCCATGCCTAGGTGATATGGTCATACATAGTATATTGAATGATTATCTACCCATGTACGATGGTTGTGCTCATGTAACAAGTCATTCCTATGTACATGAAACTATAGGCACACACTAGGTCGCCAGCCTCAGGTCACACAGTGAGTAGTCAGGCCACATGCCGTGTACTTTTGTAATTTCCTAAAACTAAATTTCTATCATAAGAATTCTAGATCAAAATTATATTCTAATTAAAGCACCTATTTACATTCCCAAAATACCCAAATATAATAAAATTTTTCTATGGTACTCATTTATTGGACTCCAATTTCCATAAAACATAATTCAAGCTACCCATGTGATAGCCATCATGCCTACCATTATTGGCCAAGGTTTTGATCCATGAATCTTTCACCCAAAAACCACAAGAATCTGTAATCCTTACATTAAACACTAATATATATCTCATTCACAAATTTTAAATGATTCCGGGGGTTATATCATACTCGAATATGGCCCGACAATATTGATCTTTGACCTTATGGGCTAATGTAGAAGAAGGCGAAGAATAGTGAGGTGAAAAATAATAAATAAAAGGTGTGCAATTGTTTTTTGATGTGATACCATCCAATGATTACACAAATTAGAACCAAAGGTGAAGCAAGGGAATAAATTAATAATAAGAAAAATGGTTTAAGAACATTATTTCAAATTGGTATCACTGGAATAATGATATTTTTAGATAATAAGAATATCTATAATCCATGATCTTTAATTGATTAAAGTATGGAAGAAATACATGAAATAATGTTCAATACCTAAAAAATGGATTGATCACTAGTGAATAAATCATCCTCTGGAGAAGAATAATATGATCCTACTGTATTTATGGATCGTCTCCAGATTCTTCCTGATCATTAATTATTGATCCTTATTCTAGATCCACCCACATCAACACTCTTCTACTCATCTCTAATCACTATGGGTTATGTGGATAACACTAGGTATTCATCATAATGACAAATTTATAGAGGAGGGTTAGGTTTTTACCATTAAATAAATAAATAAATAAATAAATAAATAAATATAAATAACATCCCCAAAAAATCTACTTCAACTAAATTCCCAATGATTACAAACATTATTATATTACTAGTGTAAACCCCATATTCTAAAAAAATGAACTTGGATTATATAACAATGTTATTGATCAATATGGATCAAATTTATTACGAAAATATGGACATGAATGATTTCATATATGTTAATATTTTTAATATTGTAATTCTTGGGTCTTATGACACCTGAATGTAGTGCCGACTCTAAGGAAAAGTACATATATATAAACACAGACACACACACATATATATATATTCAAAGGAAAAAACCAAAATAACATTATCCATTATAAATTTGAAAGTGTTCTCGGACTTTAGATAAATTGGTGAATATGTTATTATACCTATTGTCAACATGCTGAAAGTGGAATAATATGATGTCAATTTGTTGGAATAACGAGATTAATTGGTCTTTATGTATAAACTCAGGAATAAAATGTTGAAATAATAATTTTGATGCGTAAAACAATGAAATATAATGGATTTTTTCATGAATCCATGATCTACATGTATTAATATGAAGGGGAAAAGTTATAATTCAAATTAATGGTTGAAAACATAAATCTATAAATTCTAGAAACATGAATTAAAAGGAATATCTAAAGATCCAAATTGAATAATATATCTATTTCATTGATACAAAAACTAGTTCTTTTAAATACGGGTTCAAGAAAAATGAATAAATTGATGGTGAATTCATGATGTTATGATGAATGTGTGTTCATTACAAAAGACTAATAACTCCTAGAATGACCTTGAGGAATTCAAGCAGTGTGACCTATAAAGAAGTTATTAATGTAATTTTGGGATATTATATAAAGTTTTTAGTTGTCCCATAGTTTTAGTATTTCAAGGAAAATTTAATTTTTTTGAGTATGATCATAAGAAGAAAGTACTCAAAATTCTTTCCAAACCCTAACCATCAACACCCTAAAGGAAGGTTGAAAACCATGATACTCAAAAGACTATGGGTGATTTAGTAAAGGTTTAAAATAATATAATTAAAATTTTGTGTAGTTACTATTGGAAAATAAGGAATACCAAATATGTGTGATCTATTTCAGAAATATATATTTTAGTGAAAAATAATTGCAATGGAATGCAAAATTTTTTCTATATAACCTTAAACATTGAATAGTAGTCATATTTTGTATAAAGGGCATGGTTATAAGGAATTTTATTTTTCATAATGGTTACTAATGAGTGTACCAAATGAGATCTAAAATAAGAAATTTTATTAGTCAAAGTTGTCATCAGGAAACATAAAGAGTAGTAATACATTTGTTTCCTTATAGGATATGAAGGAATATGTGGAGTTAAAGTGGAAACCATATTGTACAACATCAAATGAAACAAATATGTTGATCAGTAAAATAAAAATAAAATTTCAGAATTCCAAAGATGCTAAAATTTTATTTAGGGAAATATATATAGTGGGAACATAAATATTTTAAAGAATATATACTTCCCATTTTATGATAAATAAAGACCTTGTCTTTGGAATATGATATCAAAAGGATGAAATTTGATGTTTCATTAATGAGGAGGAGATGAATATTATTGTCTCCAAAAAGATCAAAATTAGTGAGAAAGTCATATGGAAAATAAAATTATTATTTTTTGAATGTCTGAGTCATAAATTTCATTGTGTTTATAAATTATGATACTTAGATCATGAAGTGAAGTTTAATAAGTAAAATTAAATAATAAAAGAAGATATGGAAAAGTCATATTAATACTATGGTGTACTAAGGGATGGATAAATCACATTAATGGATAAATGTAGAGGTTCATGCTATCCAAAGAATAAGAAGACCAATTATTGTATAATCAACTTGTCCATTTAATCCAATTATTACTAGAGAAGTAGGTAAGATGTGAAGGAGCTAAAGGCATCCCAAAAATCACAAATGATCACAATCACATGTTTGATACATATTAATAAGGAAATATCATAATAAATTACAACACTGTAGATAAGGTAAAACATTATGATTTTTTGATATAGTTCATGCATATGTCTTGGGGACAATTAAACATAAATCCATATAGAGAAAAGGTATTATGTCTTGTTAATTTATCAATTTAGTGGAATGAAATGACTTATAGTGATAACACAAATATAAAAGGAGTTAAAGTACTATACCCAATTCTAGAGGAATCCTGAATTTAACACCCTAATATTTAATGATTTATTTCCTTTAGAACGTAATGTGTTCGATATCTTGGGACACAAACAACACTGAAACCAAATGTACCACACCATAATATTAATCATTAAAATGTAACTCGATAATTAGAGGGTAAAAATATAAGTAAAATAATAAAAAAAATGTACTTATAAATAAATACAAATTTCATTATCAATGTTAGGGAATTTATAAATTGAATTTGTATAGATAAATAAATAGAAATGTCGATTTAGTCATTAAAATGAAACCCTAATAGAAATTAAATTTTAATTTTTTTATGAAACCAAATAATATATGTATAATTTATATTATATATATGATTAATATACTAACCCAAATTTTTTATTAATTGATAATAAATAAGAAAAATAATAGTTAATACTTTAAAAAAATTTATTTTCCTATGAAAATAGTTCTCAATATATTTTATGTTCTTATTTAATTTTTAAAATAAAAAATTTTATAATTTTAATTTGAGAAAATAATATCCATTATTATAATCATCATGTAAATAATATCTTAAGAATATTTTTTTTATTTTCTGAATTATTTTCTTGTTAGGTAAATGGATAAAAATAATTTTTTTAGCCAAAATATAAATTTTATGACCTCATTATTATAAAATTAAAACCAATACATTTATAAAATATTTTAAATAATTAAATCTGTATTTAAATATTAATAATATACATTATTAAATATCATTATAAAATTATAAATCCTACATTTAATATTTTATGAACATATGAAATATTTTACAAAAAAAGAAATTATTTTTGGTATTTTATTTTAATGAAATATTATTCACTTAAAATTTGGTTTTGGATTGATATGAAATCCAAAAAACATTTTTTATAATAAACCAATTTTTAACTTTAAACCCCAATATAGTAATAATTTTATCCTAGATAAAAAATTTATACTAAAAACGCACTTTTTTAATATGTTTTTAGAGGTTATGGGTGCTAATTTTATAATTTAATTTTACTAAACATATATACACTATATGATAAAAATAATTTCATATTTGGAATCATAAGGTCCATATTAATTTAAATGGTCAATTGTTTTATGCATTAAATGTAAATTGACAATGAAAATACTAGTTTCCATTTTAAAACAAAAAATTGAAAAAGTGAATATTATAAGTATAAAAGACATAAAATTACATTAAAACAGGTATAAAGAGGAATTTTTATGGGATGATAGACCTTATATCATCTCTTACTGAATAATTTTCAATTATTTCATTAACATGACATGTGATTCATTAGATCTCAATATATTCAGATGAAATATTTACATAAATTTCTTTCTCACAACTTATAAAATGGGCCTTCACAATCCCATAAATATCACAAAAACATATTGGTTTAATATTTAAAATACTACCTTATTCACTCCACTAGAATCATATTTCACTCTATTAAGCATATGTTCATCATTTATTATCCCAATACCTCATAATATAAGGAGTTCTTTGGGAAATCCCAGATCCTTAACATGAGTACTGATTTAACATAATTTATTTTCAATCCAAAAAAATTTTAAATATATATTTTCATAATTCCTATATAAATACTAAAAAATTATACATAATTTTAATATTACTATGGAATAAATATTAATCAAAATTCTCCTTTTTCTTTTGGGAAAACTAAAACACCATACATGCATTTGTGAGGACCATAACCTCTATGAAGTGTTAGGTTTATTTTTCATCCCAAAATAACACATACGATACTAATGATAAATTAAATATATATGTATGATAATTTTAAAATAATTTTGGTTTTAAAATGATAAAACATTTTATTTATTTTTCCTATTCAATGGAAAATGAAATCCACAACCATACATACACATGAACTATCGCCTCCATAGAACGATTGATTTCTATTTTTTATTTCCATCCCATCCTTTCTTGTAAGACCATGAGAATGGGTTTAATGTATAAATATTATGTTTAGTAAATTATTAATGTTATTTTAAGACAAATTGGACAACCAATTAATAATATGCACAATAAACAATTGTGGTTAATTCAACCATCTAAAAGATAATTCTAGGAGTAAAAATTGATTTTTCACTAATATGTAATAACTTTTTATAGGTAGTATAAATCTTATAATTATTTAAAATAGTAATATATGTCCCCAATAAATAATAAATAAGGTTATTATTTTTTTATAATAATATCTCACAGAATCACTTCATAATAATTTATCAATTATGGTATGTTCTTATTTTGGCCGATATAACAATTTAATTGAACAATGCTATAAATTTTTATAGTCGATGTGTATGGGTATTTAATTTATGGTAATATGTTTTTAAACTAGTTAATATTTTTTATTTAATTGTTTTAATGGTAACATTAATATTAATCTTTTTACTAAAGATATCAATGTTTGTTCATGTAAAATCGTGGAAACATGCTTATCGTCGATTTCATCTTTTACTATCATAACCAAACATCCCATATAATAAAAATATAATATTATAAATAATTTTACAAAAAATTACATTACCTTTTAGGTTTTTTTAATAATTAAATTTATTATAACAATGAATAAAAAATAGATATTATGAAACATGTTAAAAATGAACAAGATTACTCACACCCCATGTGAAAAATTATAAATAAAAAATTAATATACATGTGGAGAATAATTATAAATGAGGTTTATAAAATATTATATATATTAAAATGTTTCATATATGGGTTTTAAATATTTTATTTTTATAGGGTAGCTTAGGGAAAATTTTGAATAAGAATGATTTAAGGTAAGGTTTTGAGTTAACTCAATTTTTTCCCTCAAAAATGAATATTCTCATTGAACTATATTATTCAATATTTTATTTATTCTACATAATGAATACCATGAATTTTATTTTCTAATTATTATATAGGGTTCTACAATTTTTTATTATAACTTCATTATAATGTGATTCATATATGAAATATTAGGTTAATAGAATGGGGTTTTAGGGTCTCAATTATTAATTATTAAGATATGATTCTCATTATGAACCAATTCAATTTTATATGGTGTATATATTTTTTATTTGTTATATTATAGTATGAAATTTATTTCATGGTATTTGAATTTTAGTTTTAAGATATTTATCCTTCAAGGGTTTGGATATAGATTATACTGAAGACATAAGGGTTTCCTGTATAAAATTTTCACCCCTCGAAACTTATTAATTATTATAAACCAATTTTTTTGGGGATGATTTGTCTAATTACCCATTAGTGTAAAATACCATGTTTTTATGGATTTTTTTTAATAAATTAAATTTTCATTTATGTATTTATGTGTACTAATTCAAACATTCTTTTCACACGATACAGACTTGGCGTATGTCACACGCTACATCGACATGGCGTAGGTTACACAGAACACTAATGTTTTAACAAAACATCTAAATATTTTTATAATTATTTAAATAAGATATATATAACATATCTAATAAACATAGTTTTATTAATATTAATAAATAATTTTAAAAAATTAATTATAATTTTTTATTCACATAAAACATTTCGATACTAAAAGATGTGATTTTTGGAAATGTCCTTTTACGTTTTAATATATTGTTTCTTCAAATGGACCACTTGTAATAACAAAATTAATTTTCCAAAAAGAAAATAAAAATTTAATTTGATAAAATAAACTTCAATTTTTAATTTATAATATATAATTTATCTTAGGTTTAATTGTTGGGAGATTTCTGGGAAACATCATTTTTTTGATAAATAGTGAAAAATACTACTTTTATGTTAAAAAATTCCTTTTCATTTAAATAATTATTAATGAATAATTATATTATATATTTTTCTAAGGTAAAATTACAACATTTATAAATTTATATATACAATTTAGGTCATTATAATCAATATCACTTTGAAATTGAATATAAAAAATCGACAAACTTGTGAACTACTTTCTATATTAAAATCCCCTAATTCTATCTCGTCTACGAGATTGACATTAATATTAAGTTTTCCACATATATGAATTGAATTTAGAAAAAACCATATACAAAATTTTAATTATTATAATAAAAATATTAAAATTATATCATGTTTACTTTTGACCAATATGATTAGTAAAAGTTATTAAAATTAATTTCTGTGATTTAGGCCCAATAAAGCATAATTAAAAACTAAAACAGAATATTAGGGGCCCAGATGACTTGGAAACTTTTAAAAAACCCATTTTTTGTCCATATATCAACTCAAAAACATACATTATTTATATGTTTTGGATTTTTATGAGTTTTTTAGGTAAAATTTTTTTATACTTAACATCTTTTCAAAAAGCCCAAGTCCTTATACATCCATATAAAAGGCCACCACATCTCCCACATCTTCACACCTCTGAAAGCGCTTATGTAAGGAAAATATATCACCAATAAAATTTTCAAAAATCTGAACTTCCATTATGAATCCTTCCCTTTTTTATAATTCTATCCAATGAATCCTTTTGGAAAATACAAAAAGGTGTTACCCAATTAAGAGGTAACATCTTCTCTTAAGCCCCATTCTTTTATTTTTTGTCTCCACCCACATTATTTATAATATTATTTTTTTTAAACAATTGTATCATAAATATAAAATAATTTTTTATGAAATGTATTTGACCGACACTTACACAAACCTCCATATAATGGGTAACGAACATACTATTTATGTGTACATCGAACTACCACCTCACTAAACGACGATTGTTTAATTGTCCTTACCGCCTCTCATGGTAGAAATTATGTTGGAAATTATATTTATATATATTATATATTATATTTATTTTTTATTTACTCTCAATTACTCCTATTAAAACAAATTTCTTTTTACTTTCCATTTATTGTTAATATGATAATTTCGTTTGAGGATTTGTGGACTACCACCCCCTCAAAGAGATATGATTCATTCATACACTAAATGGATTGTATTAAGGGTGGTTTAATTGAATATATATATATATATATATATATATTTGTGTGAAATCATAAAATTAATTTAATAATTCTATTTATATACTCACATAAATACATATATGTATTTTACTTTCTATCTTTCAACACGATAATTAAACAGAAATAGTGTCCATGCATACATATAGCCTACCGTCTCCTGGAATGGTGTATTATATTTCAAACATATATACAATAAAAATTATTATAATACACATATATTGTAGATAAATGATATTTAAATCATGTTTTACACCATTTAAATCATGATATAATGTGTATGTACCAAATAAATAACAAATTAAGACACATTCAAAGAATAAACTGACTATTTACCGAAGTTAAACCTTAACATTAGATTGTTAGCAAGTGGGTAATATGAGGTCACAATCATACCATATATAGTATTAGATATAATAATATGGGTCTATAAAATATTTATTATAAATTTATATTTATTATATTGGTGGCCTGAACGATAATGATGACAGTCAAGTCACAAGGTAAAGGGATTCCATCTCACTGTTAGTTTCTATGAGAAACATGTTGTGTTCTCCACTAGTTCCTTTTGTGGGTGTATTTACTGAACATTATTGTATTCTATATATATTCTAATTATATTTTTTATATTCCAATATCCATCCTATGATCATTCCTTCATGGGTTTTAGGTTTCAAAAGTTACCAAATCGGTAAAATATTGTCGTCTCAATTGGCCTTCCTTGAGAAGAATGTTTTGTTATCCCCATAAATTCTATTACATAGTGTTTATAATCCCATGTAACATGTTATTTCATGAATTTTAAATTCATAATGGTATTTTAATTATCATTTAATTTTCATTTCTTAAATGGAGAGTATGATCCCAAGTTACCAAGTTATAAGAGTTTGTTTGGAAAATCTCATGACCTTTTGAGATTGTTTATATTTATAGTTCATTTGAAGAAATATTAGGATCAGTATCTAAAAAAACCATGTGTTTTATTATCCATTGGTTATTCAATATATTTACATGTATTAGTACTATTATTCCAATCTTCGGTACTAAAGATAGTGTTTTAAAGTAAAACCTATCTATTTGTCTCTCTGGTCAGAAATGTATTGTATTAAAAAACAATGTTTTCAAAAATATTTTCAAAAGATATTTGAAGAACCTCTTCATGGAAAAGTGATTTTAAAAATTTTTTATGGTTTCAAGGATTCTTTTATAAGATTAATTTATTTTTAATAAAAAACGTTTTCAAAATTTTTTATGATTTAAAAAAATATATCCATTGATAAATGATGCCTCCTTCATGAAATGATTTTAAAAAATATATAAACATAATTTCAAATCTAAGATAGTATCTGTTGGTTTTAATCATGTATTTATGGTAAAATTATTAAATGTTTTCATTCAAATTATCTCTCTGAATTGATTATGTTTTGATGGCATGATGTTTAGGAAACTCTTTTCTCTTTCATGGGTTAATGTCTTTTGAAAACCACTTCTTTTTGTTGGTTATTCATAAAATGAAATGATTATAAAACCTATATCTTTCTCCAAAAGTTATGATATTTTTACATTTTTATGATACCCATTTCATTTCAAGGGTTATGATATAATTTTTTAATATTTTTTGGAACATGTATGTATGAGTTCATTAATATTTTGGTGATACATATATATCCCTCCAATGAATTGGGTAAATATTTATATCCCATTAGATACATATGTATGGAATTAGAAATGAACTCAGCTTGGTATTATAGGGATATAATGGGAAATTAACTCATCTTAGTAATTTAGGGCTGGAATGAGGGGTTAACTCAGTTTAGTAATACAGGACTGGAACAGGGTGTGAACTTGGTTTAGTAATGGAAATCGTCTACTATGATTTTCTCGACATAAATACGTTGACTAATATGAAAATAATTACAAAAGAATATATATATCCCTTAATTACGTAATTTATTCATATTTTATACTTTCATGGATTATGTTGTTTATTTATTTATGATTCAATCCTTATTAACTAACAGTGTTTTTACAATAAAACATGTATATTATCATTGATATTAAGGGAATGATAATCTATTATAATGATCATGTTATGCTCATGATTATGCTTATGTTTCTCATTTGTTTACCCATCTTGAGCATTTTAGATCACCCTTTTTGTAAGGACCCACATGGAGTAATAAACCACTGATGGGGGGGGTGAATCAGTGGTACCCCTTTTTGTTCTTTGAAGATCCCTTAAAACGAGAACAACTTTTGGCTCATGTTAAAGATATAATTCGTTGCTTTGAAACAAACAAGAACACATCTAAAGGAACACATCACTTTACAAGGTTCACTATTCAATGAAAATAGCTATGTCCTTCGTATGGTTGGAAAAAATCTAGCACCATTAAATCCATTAATAAAACAATCATTGGATTACAACGAGTAGGATATACCCTTACACTCGTGAAGCACTGTGAAAAAATCACTCCAGTGCATGTCCACCCTCTTAGAACAATATGGAAAAGTCTCTTTTCTTGTAACAAGTTATGTTACCTGCACTTCCTTTCAAATACATAGGTGTAAGAAAGTTCAGCAAAAATCGTCACTTCCATACCCAGAATAAAGGCAAGGAATCTTTGGACTTGAAATAGATCATTAAAAGTCTGAACATCCCATTCCGAATCTCCACTTCAAATTTTCCCATTCAAATTCTTCAATCTAAACATTCCTCAGTCTGATAAACTCAATACGGTGACAGTCAGTATTTATTCCACATTCCAAATCTTCACTTCAGGTTCATTACTCCAAATTCTTCACTCTGAATTTTCTTCTTTCACACTGATTCTTCAATCCAAGTCGTCCTTAGTCTGAGAAACTGAATACGGTGACAACCAGTACTGATTTCCCATTCAAAATCTCCACTTTGAATTCATCACTCTGAATTCTTCACTCTGATACATCAATCTGAGTTTTCATTAATCCGAGAAACTCAATACGGTGTCTACCAGTATAAAATTATCATTTCAATTGAAATTGCAATGAAAACTCTATCATCCAAACACTTCTTTCTCTCTCTAGATAATCAGAGATTTCTCACTACAGCATCATCAATCTATTTACGTAGCACTCTGATCTCTTTTTATAGGTGCTATAAATTTTTTCTTAGGCGGGAAACCAAATTAATTTTCCCGCTCACTTAAATTCACAGAAATCCTAATTTATCCAAAAATCTCGGAGTAATTCAGACTTTGCCAATGCTTCTAGAATCTTTTTGAATCTTCTTCACCTTCTCTTGATTTTGAGCTTTGGCCTTTTCCGGATCCAACCTTGTTACACAGGTTTCTCGGTGCCACACTCTCAGATCCTGTCATCTGTCATCTCGGTATCATATTCTCAGATCTACCCTTCCTGATTCTCAGCATCACTTTCTTAAATACATCATTCTTGAGTCTTTGGAATTATGTTAATTCTCTGTATAACTCTTCACCGCTTCTTCTGCATGACACCATTTCAATTCTCGGTATGACTCTTCATCACTTCTTGGTACGACTTCTCCATTCTCGGTGCGACTTCACCAGTTCTCGGAATGACATTCTAATTCTTAGTATGACTTCTGCTTCTCGGAACAGCTCTTCCACATTCTTGGAACATATTTTGGTTCTTGATATGACTTCTTAGATTATCAGTATGACATCCGGTTCTCAGAACGACTCTTCCAAATTATCATAACAACTCTTGTTTCATGATACGACTTCTCCATTTCTCGGTACGTTGTTCTAGTTCTCGGTTCGACTTCTTCAATCATTGATACAAGAGATTTTGCAATTATCTAAATGACTCCTCTAGATCTCGGTATGACTTCACCACCCAATTTTTTCATTCATCTTGAGTACCTCAATATACTCACAAATTAGAGTTACAAAACAGCAAAGCATCGTCACAATCAGGGCCTTCACATCTCCTATCCGCCAGCATTCAAGAATTTGCAATTTCTCGGTTCCGAACTTCTCAATTTCTAGACTCCAAATTCCAGACTCCAAAAACATCGAACACCATGTTCTGAATGTTCAATATTCTCGGTTCCGAATCTTAAAACATCTAGCTTCTGAATTCTTAGAATATCAAGGTGTCTTTCCATTATGAAAACATCCTCATGATCAACAAAAGACAATCCATGAAAACCATTTGTTCCATCATATTGGTCCTAACAATCTCCCCCATTGTATTTTGTTTTCAACCAAGTTTTCATAAATCACCAAACATTGTAACCTCAAGAAATGGATTACTTATCAATTATTCTAAGCCTACGTGAGCTAACTCGTTGTAGGAAACAAGAATCACTGACAACAAAACCATGTTGTCCAAAGGTAGTGAAGAAACATCTTCAACTTCATACATATTTAGGTTCATACATCCAGAAAAAAACTTCATGTTCTTTCCTGCTACCACTCCAACAAACAGATATAATAGTTCACATAGACAAGCAGAGCTGAGTTTACAGCTTACCCACAACTATCTCTTTTAACAAATAGATTTACGATACAAACAACTTCTCCCCCTTGAAAGAATAATCCAAAGGTATGAAGAGAGAGGGGAAGGAACAACATACCATATCCTTGAAGAGAAAGAGGTTTGACACCCATGTTCAACCTCAATCTTGAGAATGATTCCTTCGGCAAGGATTTCGTGAAAATATCTGCAACTTGTTCAGCAGATGAAACATATTCATGTTTCAGTTCTTTATTTTCCACATGATCTTTGATGAAATGATATTTAATGTCAATATGCTTCGATCGAGAATGTTGGACCATCTTCTTGGTAAGATTAATTGTTCTTTGATTATCACAACCCAAGAGAAAGGGAAGATTCTCTTAAACTAACAAATCTTCCAACAGTTTCTTCATCCAAATAAGTTGGTGCCAATAAAGAAACTTTTGCACCATTTCTTTCAATATTAGAGTAGCCTTTGCAAAAACAATCTTCAAAGTCATTTCCATCAATCTAAAAGTAAGAACATTATTGGAACCAATCTTTTTTTATTTCTAATAACTTCACCTTCTTCATTCAACTTGTTCCGGAAGACCCATTTGGTGCCAATAATGTTCTTACTTTTATTCTTGGGTACGAGTTCCCTTGTTACATTCTTTTCAATCTGATCCAGTTCTTCATTCATGTCTTGAACCCATTCGGGATGCTCAAAGGCTTATTTAACATCATTTGGTTCCTCTTTGGAATACAATGAAGTATGTGATATTATATTACTTGTTCTTATTGTTTGAACCATGTGATGTTGATCCCCACTAATATTCTGAGATTGCACTTGTTTCATCAGCCTTGGATATGTTATTCATGTGCCTTACTCATTACTTGATATGGATGAATCCATTTCTTCATCTTGATTAGGATTACAATTCATTGCATCCTTATCAGAATCATTAACTTCATCTTCCTCATCTTCCATGTTGTCTGGACAGTCTTATCTTTTCCTGGAGTTTCAATGACTTTTACATCAACTAAATACACAATTAATCATGTTTCTTTGTTAAAGCATCTATAACCTCTTCCTTCTGGTGAATATCTAAGAAAAATTTTGTCTTCTCCTTTATGCTTAAATTTTCCACTAATTCCACCTTTATTCTTTATAATTCATGGGCTCCCAAAACCATTACCATGTTTCATACTTGTAGTAATGCCATAGAAAATTCCATATGAAGTCTTGTTTTATTGAGGCCTGAAGAAACATTGATTTTGAATATAAATAACTGTACTTGTAGCTTGCCTCCAAAAGTAACGAGTAAGGCCATGTTCAAGCAACATGGTTCTTCCCATTTCCACCAAGCTTCTGTTCTTCCTTTCAGCAACCCCATTTTGTTGAGATGTATATGGAGCAATATATTTATGTTGAATCCCATGATTCTCAAGATAGTCTTCAAATTCTTCACATCTATACTGACCACCATTATTTTTTCTCAAATTCATCACATAGTACTCCCATTCTTTCTCAGCTTTCCTTTTGAATCTTTTAATCATTTCCAGGGCGTCTGACTTGTGCTTTATAAACATAACACATGTAATGTGAGTAAAATTATCAATGAATGTGATTAAGCACTTGTCTTCACTTGTTTATTTTTTTCCATCATCCCATATATATCAAAATGTATTAGTTCAAGGGGTTGTTTAAAACAAATGTCAACTTTATTATGCACAACACTTGTAATATTTCCTTTCTGATAAGTAGTGCAACACCAATCTCTTATTCTTGGAAAATCTAGAATATCACGAACATTGTCCCTCTGAGATAACATTCTCATATATCTCTGACACATGTGTCCAAGTCTTCTGTACCACAACTGATTTTCTTCCACTATGCTCATGTAATAAGATTTTTGTGAATTTCCAACTTGAAACAGATTTCCTTTGGTTCGTTGGCCTCTTGTAATAATCTACCCATCTTCATTACTATTCACAATAAATCCATATTTCTTGAAGATAACTTTTTCACCCTCATCACACAATTGTGATACACTCAGCAATTTGTGCTTTATCCCATCAACATAAAAAGTTTTCTTGGACTTTAATTTTTCCTTTCCAATGATGGCTGATCCAAAACCTTTGATTTTTAAAATTCATTGTTTCCAAATGTCACTGTGCCTTCTTTAAACATCTTCATATTCTTTAGAATCTTTAAGTCTCCTATAATATGTTAATAACACCCACTGTTAAGTATCCAGGGTTGTTCTTCCTTTGTATCTTTTAGAGAAGTTTTGACAATAATAGATTTTTCATCATTCACTTCTTACTTCACCTTATGCTTCTGAATATTAAGAACTTTTTGTTGAGCCGGTAACAAAACAAGACAACCTTTTGGAAGGTGTCCAGGTTGTTCACACCTTTCACAAATAGTCTTCAGAGGATGGAACCTATTTTCTGTTTTGACTTTATTATTCTCATCTTTCTTCAAGAAAACCATCTCACTCTTCCTCCATTGAGGAGATTGACTCCCCATCAATCTCTTCTTTTCATAACTTGTAGGGTGATGGTAATAATGTAGATTGAACCAACACATATTATTTTTATGCCTGAATCCACCATAATACCAATAGTACCCATAGAAGGAGTACCTTCCTCTAATGCTTTTGTTCTGATACTTCTTTGTTTCTCTTTATTCAACCTCACCAACCATTCTTTTGTTTGCAAGATTGCTCCGCTGGAATTATGCCTTCTCTAATTTTGCTTTTTCCCCCAGTGTTAGACATAGGTTTCCATGAAACTTCAGAGTTCCCAGTAACGTTGGTCTTGGCCCCCTAAGTAACTTTCTCAGATTTCATCTTCATAGAAACCACCTTATTATTCTATTGAATTTTCCCCAAATGTTCTTATTGAGAGCCTTCACCAACATTAGTAGTTTCGTTTTGAAAACTAATGTTTTTTTATTCAACATCAGAGAGCTTCTTTTGAACAAGTTTTAATTCTTCATATTTTTCCTTTAGCTCAACTCTCATGGGCTCATTTTGATTTTTTTCATCATCAAGATAATTATTCAGGTCTTCAAGACCTTTCTCACGTTATTATTTATCATTGGATTGATTGGATGCTGAGAAACATTCATATTCCAACATTTTTTTAAGTCTCTCCTACCTTCTGATCTTCCATAAACATTCCTTCAATTCTTCTTTCAGATGCATCTCAAGCTGAGTTTCTTCATCTTCTGAGCTGCTGCTTCCGAAATCCTCATCATTCACTTTTGCAATGAAAGTATTTTCAACACCATGCTCAACTGATTTTTCAGATTCAACATCACTTTCTTCATCTTCTTCATTTATGGATAGGAATATTTTTTTTCTTGTCTTTTTTGAACTTCTTTTCATTCCCCGACATTCCTTTTCCACCCTACTTCTTCCATAACATTCATGGATTTCATTCTTGTTCATCACTGTCTCAATCATTCTCCCTTCGAGGATAGTTACCTACAAAGTGACCAATGCCTCCACATTCAAAACACTTCACGAGAAGTTTTCCCTTGTATTTCCTTGCGCCTCTTTTAACATTTTTTGAAAACAAGGATAAAATATCTTTATGATTTTTACATACCTCGCTTTCAAAGTCAGAGCCACCACCATATTCTTCAGTCAATATCTTCTTAGATCTCTCCTTTTTCATGGATTTGAAAGATAATTCTCTGTCATCCTTTTTCTTGGTCATCATATCCTTTTCTATTCTCATGTAATATGTAATGAGTGTACTATAAAAATCATCAAGAGATAAAGTCTTTGAGTCTCTGTCTTCTAATGAAGATACATTCACCTAAAATTTATTAAGAAGAATCCTCAAGATCTTTTCCACCACAGTATAGTATTTCAGCTCCTCACCAAGACATATGATAGTAATAACAATATCATTTATCCTAGTAATGAAATCCCCAACAGATTCATGCTCTCCCATCTTCAAGTCTTCATACTTTAATCTCTTGATTTGATGTTTTTCCTTCTTGACTTTCGTGTTGCCTTCCTATAATTTTTTCAGTTTTTACCTTATACCTTTGGCTGTGTTCACTCCTTTTACACTTATGAATTCTCTTTCAGAAAGTGAAGACAATATAGCATTCTTGGATCATCCATCATTCTCAAGAAACATATTGTCAACAAGTGTAAGTGGATCACTGTCTTCAATGGGGGGAAAGCCAATAGTTGCAGCTTCAAGAACTTCATGACTAATAGACATGAGATACGGTAGCATTTTATCCTTCATGATGTGATAGTTCTTCCCATCGAATAACAGAATGCCTTTATTGTTCACACAATTCAGATTCACCATCAGCAAGGAAAATAATGGGAACCTCGCTCTGATACCACTTGTAAGGACCCACTTGGAGTAATGAACCACTGAGGGGGGGGGGGGTGAATTAGCCGTACCCCTTTTTCTTCATTTAGGTTCCCTTAAAATGAGAACAGCCTTTGGCTCCTGTTAAAGATATACTTCCCTGCTGAGAAACAAACAAGAACACATCCAAAGGAACACAACAATTTACATGGTTCGTTATTCAATAAGTATAGCTATGTCCTTGGTATGGTTGGAAACATTCCAGCACCATAAAATAAATTAAGAAAATAATCCTTGGATTACAAAGAGTTGGATATACCCTTAAACTCATGAAGAAATGTGAAACAATCACTCCAGTGCGTGTGCACCCTCTTAGCACAATAGGGTAAAGTCTCTTTTCTTATAAAAACATATTTTACCTACACTTCATTTTAAATACACAAGTGTAAGAATGTTCAACCCAAATCATCACTTCATTACCCAGAAGAAAGGCAAGGACTCCTTGGACTTGAGATAGATCAATAACAGTCCGAACATCCCATTCTGAATCACCACTCCGAATTTTCCCAATCTTATTCTTCAATCTGAATAATCATCAGTCTGAGAAACTCAATACGGTGATAGCCAGTACTGATTCCCCATTCCGAATCTCCACATCGAATTCTTCACTCCGAATTCATCACTCCGAATTCATCACTCCGAATTTTCTTCATCGCTCTGATTCTTCAGTACAAGACTTCCTCACTCTGAGATACTCAATACGGTGACATCCAGTACTGATTCCCCATTCCGAATCTCTACTCCGAATTATTCACTCCGAATTCTTCACTCTGATTCATCAATCTGAGTTTTATATAATCTGAGAAACTCAATACGGTGTCAACCAGTATCAAATTATCGTTTTAATTGAAACTGCAATGAAAACATAGTCAGCCACACACTTCTTTATCTCTCTAGATTATGAGAGATTCTATTACTATAGCATCATAAATATATTTAATTAGTACTCTGATATCATTTTATTGGTGCTCCAAAGTGTGCTTAGGCGGGAAACCAAAATAATTTTCCCTCTCAATTAAATTCAAACAAATCCTAATTTCTCCTGAAATATCAGTGTTATTAAGACTTTGAAAACGCTTCTATAATCTTCTTTAATCTTCTTCCTCTTCTCTCAATTTAGAGCTTTGAAATTTTCTAGATCCAACCTTGTTATGTAGGTTTCTCAGAGTCACACTCTCATATCATTCCATATGTCATCTCGACATCATATTCCCAGATCCACCCTTCCTGATTATCGGCATCACTTTCTCGCATCCATCCTTCTTGAGTCATCAGAATTACTTCATTTATCGGCATAACTCTTTACTATTTCTTCGGCCTGATACCATTTCAATTCTCAGTATGACTCTTCATCACTTCTCGGTACGACTTCTCCATTCTCGGTGGGACTTCACCAGTTCTCGGAACGACGTTCTGATTCTCAGTATGACTTCTGGTTCTCGGAACAACTCTTCTTCATTCTCATAATGTCTTTTGGTTCTCGATATTACTTCATCGATTCTCTATACGACTTCAGGATCTCAGAACGACTCTTCCAGATTCTCGGAACGGATCTTGGTTCTCGATACGACTTCATAGGTTCTTGTTACGATGTTCTGGTTCTAAGTGCGACTTCTTCAATCATCGATACCAGATATTTTGAAATTCACAGAATGAATCCTCCAGATCTCGGTATGACTTCACCGCCCCTAATTTTCTTTGATCATGAGTACTTGGATATACTCACAAATTAGAGTTACAAAACAGAAAAACATCGTCACAATTAGGTCCGTCACATCTCTTATCATCCATCTTTCAAGATTTTGCAATTTCCCAGTTCCGAACTTCATAATTTCTAGACTCCGAATTCAAGACACAAAATTCTTCAAACACCAGGTTACGAATCTTCAATATTCTCAATTTTGAATCTTCAAACTTCTAGCTTCTAAATTCATAGAAATGAAAGGTTTCTTTCATTTATTAAATCTTTCTCAAGATCAACAAAAGACAATCCCTGAAAACCATCTCTTCATTCATCTTGGTCCTAACACTTTTTATGTTTCCTTTCCCAATTTATGAATATATGAATTATGTTTGATGTGTCTAAGTCAGGTTCTAGTAAAGAAGGACCTAATGGGAGATAATTCAGCTAACTTGTGTACTCGTATTAATGACCCCAGGTTTTTAAAGTATCGTGACTAGTATGGTATTTTTTCTATCTATTTGTGTATGTTTTTAAATATTCTATAAATTTAATGTAATTTTATTGAATGGAAATTGGGGGCCACAATAGTTGCTATTAGATAAAAGGTTTAGTCAACCATTGGAAACATGGATGAGAAAACCTTAGTGGGAACCCTAAGGAAATGTCTTGGGACAAGTCTACTGACAAATAAAATTATATGAAAATGTCTAGTAATTTCTGTAATGGATATAGTGAGTGGTTTCCTAGTAATTAATTCATGTACATATACTAAATGTGGATGTAAATCTGGAGCAGATGTACCTAGAGATAAAAAATAGGACTAGATGATCTAGACTAGACATGGATAATAAGGTACATGACAACATACCTTACTACACACCTGTTTTGACACTCCTGAGGGATATGATTTTGGAATTCAAAAACTCTACATGAACTATTATGAATGATTTGAATATATTTTTCTTAATGAATATCTTCATATAAACATAAGGTGTCATATATTAAATAATGGTTTTTAATTTTGACATCTTATAAGTGCCTATTCATGATTACATGGTTCGTCGATATGATAACTATTTTTGAATCAATGATTTTTATTTTTTGACAATGTCTGGATCCCGAAGGACCCACAATAATATTGATTTCAAAGGAAAATAAAATGATTGTCCTCTTGAGTAACTATATGATATGGGAGATAGAATACAAAAACGCATTGTTATGCTTACACAACTTTCTGAAGCTATGAATAATGGTGGACTTCCAAATGAGAAAATGAGGGAATATAATTCTTTTGTTTCATTCATGATGATGTTCCCACCATCTTTTAGATGGTCTTTAGATCTACATGTTTCTGATCAATGGATCAGTACTACTAAAAATATATTATCTTTTCTTCAGTTTTCAAAGCCTTATAAAATCATTTTGGATGTTTATTGGTTTGAAGGAAAATAATATTAGGGGTGGACTCAAATCAAGAATAAAAGGTAGAAATATGTGATTCAGTACATAGATTGGGACTAGTTCAAGAACTTATTTTTTAATACATAATTTACTCAAATGGTCTTACCATGATGGAGAGAGATTTCCTTGAGTTTAAGTAAAACAATGAGGAACTTGTTGGTATCTAAGAAGAAAATTTCCAAATACATTCAAGGTAAGTTTCATGAATTATCATCCAACATAAAATTTATTATTATAGTCTCTTCAGTTGCTTAATGATGAGGATTAGAAAGAAAAGAGCCATAAGAGACTTTAGTATCTATGAATAAATTTTTCATTGACTAATCAAGGTTTAAATGGGGTTTGGAGTCAAATATCTTATTGGGAAAAAGTCCCTCGATGTGTCATTTCAGTATTCTTTGGGTGTGGTTGTGTTTGATGACAAATCCAGAAGATCAAAAATGAGTATGGTTATTGTTTCCTGAATATAGGATTTTATGGTGGCATAGTTTCCCAGTTTTTTCCCAATATTTGGACATAATAAACATGAGTTTTATATTAGAAGAGGAAGTATTTATTCATAAGAGGGAACAATATGAAGAACATTGAAGAAAATTGGAAAAGGATGAGAACCGTATACCAAAATTCATAAACCGCATACAATGTTCTGAGAGCGGTAGGCAGAGCGGCAGGAACAGTTCACCAGAGTGGTTCTCCAAACCAAAAATGGTTCATAGTGGAAGGCGGCATGGTATGCATATGGCTTGATGTTAGTAGATAAGATTTACATCATAAGAGAAATGGAGGTATGAAGACCACGTATGTAAAATAGTTTGCTGGAAGGCATATAGTTCGCGATGGTAGAAAGATCATTATGTTGTGAAGGCTTGATTAAATATTTGGAAAATCATAGATTAGAATATTATTCATGTATCTATTCCTATATAAGAATAGTTAGTCCCACGGAATATTTTTCAGACAGAATATCATCATGGGACATATTTTTTGTCTGGTGTTTCCACAATGTCTAAAGGGGGTTCATGAAGAAAAATTCTGCCCAAGATGAAGTGGTTTCGGTGGAAGATCTTATGTTGAAGGTGTATACAGGGATTATTAACCTATAAAGGAAGAATCGATATGTGATGGGGGATATTTTGAACATGAGATAGAAAATTATATAAGTATTACATGGAGGGGGAGCACCGGAACACATAAGATAACACTAGATACAATAAAAGAACAGGTCATAGACATAGGGAAGCTCAAATAGGAAGGGAGAAGGTAGCAGTACGCAGAAACAAAGATAGTCTGTTAATAGAGAACAATTTGAATACAAAGTGAAGTTCACATAGGCAATGTGAAGGCCAAGATATGCGGAGGCAATAATAGTTTTCATAATGAATATGTAGTACACATAGAGGTGTTTCACATACCAAAATCTCTACACAGTACGCGGAGGAAAAAGGTGGTTCAAAATTTAGACAAGGAAGCATGAGAATACTTTAAATCAGTTTGTGAAAATATTTTCTAGAAACTAGAAGTATCTGAGAAGGTGGACATAACAAATTGGTGAAACAATCTCTTCAATAGAGCATCTATCAATAGTTGAGGATGTATGAATTCATGAAAATGAATGGATCTACTATCTATAAACTGTGTTTGACCAACAATTTGATAAAATGTGTGTGGATTTCTCTCTAAGTGCAGTGAGTGATTGAAGTGAAAATAGTGACCCTTTCCACAAATAGTGGTCCATAGAAAGAGGCATATGGAGTAACTCATGGGAATGTGGTTATAAAACCCAAAACATTTTAATGGCGGTGAGCCTGGGTATAGAGGATCTATCCCAAAAATTGTACTCGTTATTTTCAGTGAGCCTTATTGAATTTGGTGCATCAGTGCATTGCCTTTTTATTCTCCTCGACGTAGCCCAGTTATAGAAAACCAAGTAAAAATCTTTGTTTCATGTGCATGATTTCATATCGCATTGTATATTTCCACGGGAGGAAGAGATAATTGAGTTTTGTCTAATAACAAAACAATATCTGAATGAGAGAATATTTTAATCTGTCATACCTAGATCCACCCCCTCTTCGGGTATTCGACTATGTAGACCTAAAAATTGGTATTATAGGGAATTTTTGAAATCTAGTGGTAATATCTCAAGAAGAAGAAATTATGGTGTCCAATAATATTTGAATTTTGATCTTTGGTGGATATAATTTTCAACTATAGATGAATCGTTTGTTGCACTACCTCTGATCAGTAAGAATGGATGTCTTCACAGCAACTATGCAGGGAATATCTGCTGAAATTAATAATGGTGTTTTATAAAATCCTGAAAGAAGATAATTGGATTTTGATTCAAAAGGGATCAATGAATTTGGGGGGCCCTATTAAATTCAATTTAAATGAAGGTGATGTTATTTAGAACATCACTTGGAATGTGGTAAATTTTTTGAATGTTTATGTATGAGACTCAAAAGTCTAATAAGAAATTCGTCAGGTTCTATTGAAAAATTATGAGGATCTCAAAATGAATTCCAATGAAACTATTGATGCATTCTTCGAGAGGATAAATATTATTGTGGAAGACACGCGGGGTCTTGGAGATTTAAATAAAGATATAAATATTGTGAAAATTTTCTTAAGGAAACTTCCACTGTAGTTCAACATGAATGTTTCAGTAGTGGAAGGAAAAGTACCGAAAGAGATGACACTAGATAACCTACACAGTACCGTTGTAACATATGAAATGAGAAATGATGATAATGATTCATTGGATAAGGTAATGTCTAAGGAAGTTTCATTCAAGGCCATGAAGAATCTCTTGGTTGAAGATAGTCATGAGGAGGAAAATATGGATGGTGTCAATTCATTTCCCTCCTGTAATATGCAAAGTGGAAAAGAGAGGTTCAAAGGTAAAATTACATTTTCAAGCTTTTGATGTGGAATGAATGGTATTTTTGCAGAAAATTTTCATAGGACATATGATGAAGAAATGAGGAAAATGATCAAACACTCCAAAAGAAGTATTAATAAAATGAGAAAGGGTGGAGAAGTATTAGGAGATAGTTCTTCAAAATGATGAATCTACTTTCAAAAGAGGATGAAATTTCAAAATAATATACATCTGAACACTTATAGGACTTCAAGGACAATAAAATAGATGCTTGGTGGATGTTGTCAGAAATTCATTATCAAAAGAAGAAAGAGACAATGAAGGAAGATAAATTGAAGGACATGTTGATCTTCATGATGAATTAAAATCATCCCACAAATAGATATATATTTTGAGAACCAAACCAGAGAATGCTAATAATTTTGTTCATGATGACAAACACATTACACAGTAGTAAGAAGAAGAGAATTCTGTGTTGAATGCAATAATTGAAAATTTTTAGGACTTTAATGACAGAAAGCATCAGAAATGTGGTTGAATACAAACTCAAAATTGATGAAAAAAATAGAAACTGATTGTTTGACTGGAACAAGAAAATATAAAATAAAACGTAACAAAAAACTAGAAGGGGAAGTCTTTAGTCTATGAAAGACAATTGAAAATCAAGAGGAAATGCTGGGAAAGAAGATAAAACAAGCAATTGAGAAGATGATATTTGGACAGGGTGGTCCATCAGAATAGAAGAAACAACCTATTCTGAATGATAAGGCTGGTATGGTACTCGATCTAAAATAGAAAGTAGCCTTGGTTTAAGTCAGACAATAAGAACCCACTCCAATATTGAAGATCAATTTGGGTATGATGAAGAATAAAAAGATTCATATTATCCTAGGCACAACTAGTGGTATATCATTTCCATACAAGAGTATACCTCACATAATATGCTATTGTTCTGGTAAGATAGGACACTCACAACTTGTATGTAACATAGAAAAGAGGTACCAAAGGGAACATAACCAATAATGGTGGTCATATAGAACTCCAAATTATAGGTCATCATTTGATTGTATTTGTTTCAGGTGAAATGGATTCAGAATTATGGAATGATATTGTACATCAACAATGGAGAGGAATGTGATGAGGCTGAAAATTTTGTTCATAAGAAGCTACCTAATGTATCATAAAGAGAGATGGAAATTAGAAATCAATTTGCATCAATAAAAGTTTTATTTGGTCCATCATATTCTGAATAAGAACAAGATTTTCATTCCATGATGGGGATTATGACAAAGAATTAGGTCAAAATGAAAAGGTTCGAGCAACTAGTTGTTGCATAAATTGCATTCAAGGCATCAAATCGCACAGGGATATAAATAACTGATAGTGGATGCACATCTAATATGATGAAAAATAAGGATTTAGTGACCAGAATCAAATAAAATAAACAAGGTATCGTATTATATGGTAATGATTAGGGCTTGAAAATTATTGGTTCAGAAAAATCCATGTTTGGATGAATAGACAAGAGGAAGGTAGATGTTTTGGTTGTTGAAGGACTTAGTCACAATTTTCTTAGTAAAAGTCAATTGTGTGACTCTGGGAATGCCATATGTTTTTCCATGAAATTATTTATCATCAAGAAAATGTATGGTGCAGTTGTGTTGCAAGGAAATCATAAGAAATGGAATCTCTACCTCATGAGTGGAGAAGAAGATATGTTCTTTCTATCTAAGGATACAAAAAACATGTTATGGGATAAGCATATTGGCCACATAATCCACAGATCCTTGGCTGATCTAGTGAAATATGATATAGCTAGAAATATCCCTAGATTGTAACTTAATCGTAATCATATGTGTGATGCCTGCCAACATGGGAAAATCATTCGAAAGACATATATGAAAAAGGAACAAATGTCAACAACATTTCTTGAGTTGGTGAATATTGATGTGTGTGGACCAATTTCGCCATGGGATATTAGTGGGAGGAGATATTATATTTTATTTATTGTTGAATATAATAGAATTGAATGGGTTTCAATAATTTCCCACAAATATAATGTATTAATTTTTATTACAAGATATCGACGAGAATTTGAAAATATGCTTGGTCAGAAAATCCGGACAACTCAAACAGATAATGGAATAGAGATGACAAATATCAAACTAGAGAATTATCTATAAATACATTGGATAAGGAATAAAATTTCAATATTATGAACTCCCCATCAGAATTGAGTAATTGAGAGAATAAATCTTATTGTAAACAAATTGGATCGAACAATTCTCCTTGAAAAAGCCTTTATAAAGATATTTTGGAAAATAACCAGAAATGATAATAGTATACAATTCAATCATAGATTTATTTTCTATAAAATTTGAGAAGAATCCATACATTTTATGGTATTACAAGAAGCCATCATTGATGTACTTTCAAATATTCAGAAGTAAATTTTTCATTCCCAATAAGGAGAAACATAGGAAATTTGAATCTTATAGGGATAAAGGGATATTTATTTTCTACTAAAACAAGATAAAAGAATATAAATGTTTAAATAAGATTTTGGGGAAGATAGTTGACTGTCTTGAGGTTACTATAGTAAAAAATGAACAAAATCATAAAAAAAACATGATCAGACTCAAGAGTTTAGTGATAAATATATAGGGAGATCACGAGACACTCAAGCTCTAGAGGATTATTCAGAAGAAGACTCATATGATGAGAAAAAATCAGTATATATCCAGAGACCAGTGAGAAGAGCTAAAATTGAAAGAAAAAACATAATTGGTGATCAGACAACAACATTTTAGACATGAAGGATGAATAATGTACACCATGAATCATACTTATCATAGTTGGAACCGAAATGTATTGATGAAGAAGCTAAATATGAGAACTGGGTTCAAGAAAAAAAAATGACCAAATTGAGAATAATATGACATGGGAGACTGTTTCAAGACGAAAAAAAAATGTCACAGGGGTGAAATGAGTCATTTGAATTTAAATAAATGAATATGGTGTTGTGAATCAAAATAATGCACACCTGGTGTGAAAAGGGTACTCTTAAATACAATGTATTGATGTTAAAGATATGTATTCACCTATTTCCATGATGGAGACAATTAGTTTATTCATTGAAGTAGCAGTTCAAATTAATATTGAAATATTCTAGATTGATGTCAAGTAAAAATTTCTGAGTGGGGTTCTGGAAGAATAAGTCTACATTGAGCAACCATATGGTTTACTCATTCATGAAGATGAGAACATTGTCGTTCAGATAAAGAAGGTGTTATATTGTACAAAGAAAGCACCAAGAGCATGGTATTCGAGGCTTGATCAGTTTATAAATATTGTTGGTTTTTATCATGGTGGGGTTGATTTCAATTTTTATTTCAATAATAAAAATAGTCAATGTATGATGGTTTTAGTTTATGTCAATGACATAATATTTGGGGGATCAGATGAAGCACAATCTGGATTGTTTTCTTGAATTGGTGAAAAGAGAGTTCAGAAGGTCGATGACTTGTAAGCTGACATTTTTCCTTATCTTACAAGTGACACAAGGAGGAAATAAAACTATTATTTCTCAATATAAATATTACAAGGAGGTTTTAGATAAGGTTTGTAATGGATAATTCACAATAAATTAAGACTCTGATTGCTACCCAATTGAAGCTCTCATGAAATGACGAAGGAAGGGAAGTTAATATCATAGAATAGAGGAAAATCATTAGAAGTTTGTTGTACCTAAAAATGACAATGCCTTATATTTTATTTCCCACATTCCAAGCATCAAGGTATCAAATCAATCCAAAGGAGAGCCACATTATTGAAGTTAAAAATAATACTTTGGTATATAAATGGAACGGTGGATTTTGGTTTAATGTAAAATAAAAAATAATAGACATAAATTTGGGGATATTTATATGCAGATTGGGCCAGATCAGTATATGACAAGAAATATACATCAGTTGGTGCCTTTTATCTTGATGTATTGTGTATTTCTTAGTTGGGAAAGAGAAAATATTTCATTTCTATGAGCACTGCATAAGATGAATATGTAGCGGCTACTCAAGCATGCACACAACTATTGTGGATGAAGCAATAACTTGAAGATATAGAAACTGATGTGAGATATCCGATCATAATCTATAGTGATAATTCATGTGCTATAAATCATAGAAAAAATGAATTCGATCACTCAAGTTCAATGTACTTTGAAATCATATAACATTTTATCCAAGAGAATGTGGACCAAGGGATTGTGAAGTTGGATTTTGTGCCTACAAGACAACAAGTTGTGGATATTCTTATGAAGGCCTTACTCAGAGTAGCATTTGAAAGACATTGACTGGATCAAGGTGTCAATTCGAATCCCCATACATGAAAAAGGGTGGATTTGGGACCCCATATCCCCATGGTATCATGTTTCTCCCCAATATTATGATATGTGTTCATTACCCTATTATAGACAACCATGATGTGCACTTCGGGTTTGTTGACAAAGGGGGGGAATGCATGATTATTCCATGGGAGAAAAGGCATGGGGAGAAGCTGTTAAGTGGAGAAGTGAGATTGGGGGAGTTAAAGCAGAGATGAAGCTATTTAAAGGACCTCATATATATTTAGATTATTAAATTAGATGATGTTTGATGTGATCGATCAAATTTTAGAAATCACAATATTTGAGGATCGTGATGAAATCAGCTTAATTGTATTAGTATGATATCAACAATTTTTTATTAGAAATGAGGTGATTCATTGATGAAATTTTCATTATACTCTTTTTTCTAACGTTGATCATGGATCATGTGGTCTTATAGTGTGTGTTTAAAAAAATAATTTATTTCCATCATAATCATATTATAATAATTGTGGATTATGTTGCAAGGAGTTTTAATGTGGAAAAAAATGTAAAAAAATGTTATGAGATGAGTTTTCAATAAAACCAAAGTTGTATATTTTTGGGAAAAAGATATACTATGTATCTTATAAGTATATTTTGGTTGTGGTTGTGTATTTTTTGACAAATACAAATGAACAAAAATGTTTTTGTTTAGTGTTTTCCGAATACTGGTTTTTAATGCGGTGCAGTTTCCCATTGTATTCAAATGTTTTGGATCTCAAAATTGGGAATTTGATGTTGTAAAAGGAAATATTTATTCATAGAATTAAATGGTATGAAGAAACATGAAGAAAAGTGGTAATGGATGAGTACCGCTTGCCACAATTCAGGGAAAACATACCATGTTCTGGGAACAATACGTGGAGCAGCGAGAATGGTTCGTCGGAGCGGTTCAAAATACTGAAAATGGATCGTGATGGAAGGTGGTGTGGTATGTGGATGGATTGTCGTCGGAAGAGGATATCGACCTCGTTAGAGAAAAGTTAGTATTTGGACTGTGTATGAAAAATGGTTCTCTGGAATCTTGCAGTTCATGGTGGTAGAATGGTCAGTATGTGGTGAAGCCAACATTTTAGATATGGAAAATTATAGGATAGAATATTCTACGGGTACCTCTTCCTATATATGAATCTCTAGTTCCACTGATTACTATTGAGATTGAATATTATTAGTGAACATTATATTGGTTCCGGATTTTTCCAATGTCCGAAAGAGGTTCACGAGGAATAATTTCATGATAACTGAAGTGGATCGCATGGAAAAAATTCCACCGAAGGTGTTTATGGGGATTCATAATCTAAAAAGGGAGACTTGATATGAAAAGGAGGAATCTATAGTACGTGAGAGGGAGAATTTCGAAAGCGGTACATGGAGGGGTATATCTGGTATATGGAATTGAAGATAGTTTGCGAACAGAGAATTGTTTGAAGACATAGGGAAGTTCACTGAGGTGGAGTGAAGGAAGTAGTACGCAGAAGGGAAGATAATCTAATAATAGAGAACAGTTTGTGGACAGAGGATAGTTTTTAGAGGTGGAGTGATGGAAATGGTACATAGAGAAGGCAGAGGTTTAAGGATGGAAGAAGAAGTACACAGAGAGGTGTTCTGTGTACCAAACCTACAAGAAAGTACACGGAGGAATAATTTTATTCCCGATATACACAAGGAGGCTTGTGAATGATTATAATAATTTTTTCAATGGTTTTTCTGGTACATAGAAGTATCCAAAATTGTGGACTTATTCTATAGGATAAAAATAAAAATCAACAGATGATCTATCAAAAGAATGTACGAATTAATGAAAATGGAGGGACCAACATGTCCATAAACTGTGTTTGACATACAAGATGATAAACTGTATATGGATTCCTCTGCATGATCAATGAGAGAAGGAAGAGGAATATGGCGACCATTTCCTCGAGTAGTGATCTAGATAAAGATTCATATGGAGTGACCCTTGGGGATGCAGTGAGAGGACCCTCATCATTGCAAAGGGAGTGAGGCTGGGCATAGAATATCATGCTAGAACATTGTAGTCATTATTAGAAGTGATAATTAGTTAATTTGGTACATCAGTGCATTTTCATTGTATGCTCTTTGGACATAGCCCAATGAGGATGAACCAAGTAAAAATAGTTGATTCATGTGCAAGATATCATATATATTTGCAAATTGCAACAAGAGGAAGAGATAATTGAGTTTTTTCTGACAACCAAATTGGAACTGAATGAGAGATAGTTTTAATCTATCATACCATGATACACCCCCCCCCCCCCTCTCTGTGTATTTGACCTAGTGGAACTAACATATCAACCTCATGGTTTTGAAAATAAATTGAATATAGGGTTTAAAATAAACTCTAAAAACCCTGGAGAAAAGAAGTTTCTTTTTTCTTTATGCTATAAATGTGGGAAGAATCATGTAGAAATTTAAATTAAGTAATTTACAAAATGTTTTATGTAAATAAAGTTCACGAGTAAATTTATTTTCAAATGATAGGAAGAAGTTAGATAAAATTGATAATGTAGAAAAAGCTACACAGAATGTACCTCTGATGATTTAGTGCTACAAGTGTAAGGAGAATGAGAATTATTCTAACCAATACCAAAAAACCAAGGGATGCATATGATGATCAACATAAAAAACATCTTAAGTTGAGGCACAATGGGTAATATCAAGCTATCTCTTTTTCGAATTAGGGTTTCAATAAGGATGTGACCAAAGGTACACTTTCTATTAACTATAGACCTACTAATGTCATATTTGATTCAGGATCTACACACTCTTCCATATCTAAATAATTTTCTAATGATGTTAATATTACACCATAACAATTAGATGATTAATTATCAGTGAAAATACATAATGGTACGATGATTTTATTTCAATATTGTTGTTCCAATTTGACTGATGTTTGTGGGAATGTGTTGACCACAAATCTTTTCATTCTTCCTTTAGTAGAATTTGATGTCATCATATGCATGGATTTGTTTTTTTCATAACTCCATCCTAAATTATCGGAGAATGGAAGTCACTTTTGATTTTCAAACCCTTATATGATCATCCATCAATGCCATGATATGTAGAAACATTATTTCGAGATTACATCAAGTTTATTGGTCTAAATTCCCATTCAAAAGGCTTGTTTATCTTAAATGATTGGGGATAAAATCACAATTTCTAATATATATATTGGTCAATATTTTGTGGATGTATTTAAAGATGAGCTTCCAAACCATACACTAAAACATGAAGATGATTTCTCAATAGAACTCATACCTTGTTCTGCTCCAATTTAAAATACACCTTATAGGATGGCCCCTATCTAGTTTAAGGAATTTATGATCCAACTCCAAGAAAACGCTGATAAAGTATTCATTCCGCCAAGTGTGTCAACATGCGGTGAACCCATTATTTTTTTGAAATATATTGATTGATCAATACGACTCCTCATTTATTATTGACATTTGAAAAAAATCACAGTCAAGAAAAAGTATCATCTTTCCCATAATGGTGACTTGTTTGACTAACTACATGGAGCTCAATACCATTCCAAGATTTACATTAATTTTTTATTTAATATATTGAGGGTATTGAATGATACATGGTTTGGAAACTATTAATATATAGTGATGCCTTTTGGTCTTACTAATTCCCCAAATATCATCATTGATTTCATGAATACAGTCTTTAGAGATTACCACGATCAGTTTGTGGTAGTCATTATTGATTACATTCTTGTCTATTCAGAGAGAAAGGAAGAGAATGATGATCACCTGAGAGTTTTACTAAATACATTAAAGAAGGAGAATATGTATTTAAATTTTACAATTTTGAATTTTGTCTGCATGATGATTCAGTTTTGGTCCATATAATCTCAACAGATGGTATAACCGTAGATCCATCAATGATGCCAATTATATAATGTTAGCCTCGACCAACCATGGAGACTAATGTCTATTGATTTCATGATTTAACAAGATATTATCAATGGTTTGATGATAATTTCACATGACTATCTAATCTTATGACCATGTTAACTCAGAAGGTTGTCTAGTTCCTTGAGATAGATGAATGTGAGGAAAATTTAATGGAACTGATGATAAATTTAGTCAGTGTACCTGTATATACATTACCCTATAGTGAATAAGGGTTTGTAATCTATAACGATACATCCATGAAATAAATTGGGATGTGTTCTTATGTCGAATACAATGTTTACTGATTATGCCTCTTAGCAGTTGAAGATTCATGTGAAAATTTACCCAACTCATTATTTGGAGTTATCAGTGTTTTTTATTTGTTATGTAGTGTGTTTTCAACATGGTTTAAATTACGAATGTTCTCTATTTTTTATATTTATCAATGAGTTTATTTAAAATGAGCTCTGGAATAATATTTGAGTGTTTTAAAACATAAAGACACTGTTTGTAGACATGGGTGAATACACGATAATTTTCAGAGGTGTCCCAATAAGTATCGGGAGCACCAGATTCGAAAAATTCTACTTTAATGGATATGCACAGGTTGTGCACGGTTGTGGTCCAATCCATGCAGCTTACCCGGTAAAATATTTTATTTTCTTTAATTAAATAATATGAAATTCGGGATTTTTGTTTAAATAGAATAATGTATTAATAGTAATAATGTTATTATTATTATTATGGTGTAAAAATTATTTGGATATCAAAATATTTTAATTGCATGATTAAGGGGGCATAACATTTTTTTGAAATTAAGGTGGCCTTTGGGTAACTCAACGAAAAACTTTTTTAAAACAAGGCGTTTAAAATTAAATAAAGATGTGTTTAATTAAATAAAGAGTTTTAGAATTAATAATGCATATTTTTTAATTTAATGGAGGTGTGAAGTTTTATCTATGGTTTTATAATAATAAAAAGTCCATTATTATTATTATGGTTTTATGAGTATAATAACTGTTATTAATTATGTTTGTTATTTTCATTATGAATAATAATAATAATAAGATATTTTTTAGTTTTTTTAATTAAATCCACGGAAAAAAGGTGATTTAATTAATTGTTTCGAAATAGTGGTTTCATTTAATTAAATTGAGTTAAACAGAATTTAATTAAATGATGTGTACTGTGGAATTTTTGGATTTATCAAAAATATTCTTTTTTGATTATAATAATAAAGATGGTTATTATTATGGTGGTTTCATATAATTAATTTGAGGAAGAAATTAATTTAATGTGTCGATTAGTGTCTCATTTCATTAAATTCAAGGTCGATATTAATTTAATTAATCACTGCGAAGAGAATGATTTATCGAATTAATTTTTGTTTAGATAATTAATTAAATAATGATGAGTTGGAGTTTTTAATTTTATTAAATTGTGTTTAGATAATTTAATTAAATAACATGAAGTGGGAAATTTATTTAATTAAATTTTGTTAATGAATTAAGTTAAATAATTTTTTATGAGGATTTTCTGGTTATCAACAAAGGAAAATATTAAAAGACATGTAAAATAGGAGATGGGTGTTATCTAAGAAGGGTAATATTAAATGGTGATATTAAATGTTTAATAAATGTGGATTTCAGTTTAATTTAATTAAATTAAAGGTAATGTGGAATATAAATTGTTGATGATAATTGGAGGTTTTATTTCATTAAATTCATGTTTGATTTGAATTTAAAATATATTTTTGTCTATTTTAAATGTTGATATCACGTTGTACACAATTAGTAAAATCCTGCTTCTCAGCAGCGCGGTTAACTGGTTTTTAAAATGTGTTTTTATTTAATTTTAGAAAAATAAAGATATAATAATAATAATTATTATTTTATTATTATTATTGTATTTAATTAATTAATTATATTTTTCAAGAATTTAATTGGGTGATTAATGTGGAACTTCTGAAATAATTATTTAACAATTATTTAAAGGTCAATTAAGTAAAAAAAAAGTTTTATTAAATGAGAATAATAATTATTTTTATTATTATATTATATCTATTAGTTTAATAGGGTGTTAACTAGTTGATTGAGAGGGAATAAAGGAGGAGGCACACTGCAAGATCAGTGGCACATACCAGGACCCTACCCCCTATGAGGCACGCTACACCTTCCTTGTTGCCTCCTCTTTGCACTTTCAAATTCTCCCATAGTCTTCAATAATCATTTCCAAGTCATGAAGTTGAGTTCTTTTGCATATGTTTCATGATTCACATCAGTCGTTTGACTCCTCTCTCACCCAGTTTACTTGGTCAAAATCCTAAGGCTTGGGTTTCAATGGGTTTCCTTGATTCTCCGGTACTAGTACTGTGCAATGGGATCCGCTAGACCCGTTGGTATGTTTTATGACTACCGCTACCAAGGGAGAAGTGTTTAGGATCATTTTCAGTTAATCATCACCATTTTTGGGTAAGTGTTTAAAACTTTTATTTTGTTTAACACCCCAATAATTTGATGCTTATAGTGATTTATGTGGCGGTTAATATTTTGGGTTTGTGTTGGTCCCCACCGTAATATTTATTGGTGGTGGCTAATGGTATGTATATGTGACTTCATGGTTGCCACCAAATAAATCACAAGGTTTTGTTTTAAATCAGGTTCCACCCGAAGGTAGGGTTTCATTTCCCTGTCCTAAATTTTATGAATTGATTAATTAATTTCTTATTATTATTTTATTATAAATTAAATCCATGCAATGTGGTATTTATATTGAATGCATCTTAATGTGAATTTAGAATGTTTAATTATTTAAAATGATAAATTTCATAAGTAATTTTTTGGATAAGTAATATCATTTTTTGTAAAAAAAACCCCTCATTCAAGGTGTGCTTCCATCAGAAGAAGTGGTTGTGTTATATCATGTTTTCTTGTGGTTTGAGTTTTCCATACATCTTTATGTTAGTACTGATATATGATGGGTTGATGTCACACAGTGAATAATTGATTGATGAATAAATCATGGGATGATGAGTATCATGTATAGTATTAATTAATTATTGAATTTATTAAGGGATGATGACAATGTTGAACCATGTTAATTAATTTTGAATTAAATAAATGGAAATGATGTGATAAATTGATTATGGAGAGTTGATATTTATAATGAGATAATTAATTTAGGAAAATCAATTATGGGATGTGATTTGTTTTGTAGATTAATTAATTGAAGGTTTAATTAATGGTAATATGTACATAGTTAATTTTTGCGTTAACTAATTGTTTTGATATATTTAAATAATCGATTGGATTGGAAGCTAATAAGGATAATTTGTTGGGGAATTAATTATCATGTTATCAGTTAAGGAATTGGGATAATCAAATGATGAGTTAATTATCTAGTTAACTTGATTGTGGTTAATAATAACTATTTGTTAATTAGGTATTAAATATTGAGATGTTTAATGGTTAATAAATTCTATAATTATTTGATGGTAGGCTTATGTTGTCAATTAGTAGTTGAATTAAATAAAAAAATTTAATAATTAATTTATGAGTTAACTAATGGATGGTTTTGGGTTATTAGGCATGGAATTATACACTAAAAATATATATACATGTATGATTAATAAATAGGTCGGGAGATATTGAATGATTCTCTAAATACTAAATGGGTACTAGAAATGGCGTTCTATACCCAGAATGCATGTAAATATTCTTTTATGGGACATAGAATGAAGTTCAAAATACCCATGGGTTGTGAGATAAGGACTGATGCTCCAAATACTCACGAGGGTGATAGTCATGATGTTTTACACCCAACAATTCACATTAGGGTAAGGGTCCAATTGGTCATATATTAGATAATTTAAATGTTTAATGATATATTTTCTGATGTAATGAATTCTGAATTGAATATGAGGAATGGTTTAGACCCCGACACGACCGATGTAAGTATTGAGATACGTGTATCTAGGGGAAAACGTGGATTTATGTGATTCAACAAAGAATAGAAATTAATGGGTTAAATAGTATATTTATGCAATATATATGTATAGTTCCTGTTCAGACTCTTATTTTGGGCTACGAGCCAAAGTAGGTATCTCTATCAGGTGTCCCTTAGGAAATTGAAAAGGTTTTAGTTTATTTATTAAATTCAGTTGTTACTTCGTTATACCTAAACACTATTTATATTTCACTACCGAGATTGGGCTAGACACTAGTGGTTCCAACCTACTAATATGTATATCTCACACCATTTTCAGTATGCTATTGTAATGGGGTACCTGAGTATACCTTTCTAGTTCGTTTGACCTTAGACCACGGGGATTGTAAGTTGTTATATGCTAGTACCTTGATATTGGAGAAATGGAATGAGAAGGATCTATGGATTCTGAAGGAGTATTCCATTAGGGATTTAATTATTTTATTTATTTATTTATTTGAATTTAAAGCATGTTTTTTTGTTAACTACGTTCCATTTTGTATCATTATCATGTTATGCACGCATCTACTATATAAAATGGCATTTTACACTTTTTTCAATTTTTATAAAAAAAATATTAATTCTGTTGCTTTATCAATTATTAGATAGATTCTACTATTTATTTCGATTTTCTATTATTGAACTCACATATGGGGGTATAGTCTCCCCACTGACAATCCATAGACTCTCACTGCTAGTTGGGAGCCTTTGGCTCGTAGGGAGACACGCTTGAGGTCATGTGGAGAATGGTTCAACCAATGGTTCAGGGGTGAGTTGGGTCTGGGCGTTGTAAAGTGGTATCAGATGTAGGTTTTCATTGGTCTTACTATTTTGGGTTTGTTATATAGGGGACTATAAATGTGTCAGTACTTGGTTTAATAACCTATCTTAGGACTGATCACCCCATATACTAGAAATGACCATGTTTTTAAGGTTTAGATTACTGATCATGTTGTTCACTATTACAGTTTACAGGACTTCACATTGAGTGGCTGGTGTATTTTCTACTACTTATTGATTATGAATATTTTTTAAAAATTTACCTTGGCCTGATTTGGGAAGGACGTTGCATTACATCCATCATATTAGGAACTTATATATTAACATGACATGCATATATGTCATGTCATGTAGTTGCATTAGTTTTTCTAAAGAAGACACAATTTATTAGATATAAAAAAGCACTACAAAATTAGGAAAGAGGGGATCTTATTAAAATATTTTTCATAGAGAGGGAGTATATCAACAGGTCGATCCTCAAGCCAGGTGAGGCTCTGGGTGAATCCTTTATTAATCAGGCCATCTACAACCATGTTTTCCACATGGAAGGTCCGTGTGATAATGTATCTGGTCTCCCAAAGAAAATCAAGGTAGCTCATCCAACGAGTCGTAAGCGGCCATGCAAGCTACACCACACCATTCCAAATATCCTAGACAATGGTGGTAGAATCACATTCAAACCATATGTAGTTCCAACCCCTTTTCTTGAAAAAATCAATTGCATGAATCACACCCAACATTTTTTCATCCAATTAGGAGGCCAATTCGTAGCTACAAAAGAAACATCCAAGACAACGCCTAAGAACATATCTGAAGATAGCACCACATCCTACAGAACCCAGATTGCCTTTAGAAGCTCCATCAACATTGATTTTGATCCAACTTAGGAGTTGATCCTGCCATAAAACCTCAACGGTGCGTCTCGCCTGCCTGTAGATACCTTCAATTCGGAGGTGATGGAGGATCACAAGGTCTCCAACAGTGTTGTCACAATTAGCTTTCTGAATCGAGGCTTCATCCCTTATGGTGATGGGAATCTTCATCCAACCTACATTAAGATTAAATGAGATGTTTTTGTGGATAAAATCATTTCTATCATACCAGATAATTTGGAGGAGTTCTGCAATAGTATTGAGGAGAACATTCTTGATTTTTTGAGAGAATTCATGCTCCACACAATGATTTATTTGTGAAATAATGGAGTAGAGGTGAAAGCATCTGCAATCAAACATGTCAGTAATATAGCTCTACATGGCCTAAACCATAACACAAGATAGAAAAATTTGGTTGATATATTCTCTATGTTGATGATATAAATAAAATTTAAAATAGTGTTTAATGCCAAAATTTTGAAGACCAACCCCAGTGGGGATGTAGTTGTGGGAAATATGCCAAATAAGGTTAAGCCTTGAAGGATTAATCTAAGGCTTGTCAAAGAATTTCAACCAATTGAATCTTGAATCATTATTCATGAAGTTGTGCTAACAAAAACATTTTGATTCAAGCACTCCATTATGAGCAGACTCCCCAGATAAGGATGTAATCAGTGGGAGAGAAAGAATAATTGTCAACCACATGCATGATGTTGTTAAGAATATTAGAAGGACTATAATGCATCATGTATTTAATAGTTCTAGTGGTGTTAATAGGAGGGGAGTGAGAGGGAAGCATGGATAAAAGGAGGGATCTAGTCCAGTTTACCAGCCAAAAATTCCTGGAAGAATTAATGCTCACCATCCAGCTAGAGTTTTTCATGATATTTGCAAAGGAAAATCTCATGGATGGCATGATAGAGGTGTTCGTATAATATAAATTACCATTTTTTAGCTTCTTAAGAAACCTATTTTTAATGAAGGAGATAGAGTCAGAGTTACTATTGTTCAATCCCATGGTTAACTTGTCTTAGAGAGATTCATTGAAAATTTGTACATGTTTTAATGACCAAGCTACCCTTCTCAAGAGGATTACAACAATCAGAGCAAGGAACGGTAACCAACCTCTTTTTTAGGATGCTTCCAGACGAAACTATTTTTTTAATATAGACATAAATTTTTTTATGGAGACCAGCATGACATTTATATAACATCAAGGAGTAAACCAGTTTAGAGACAATGGTTTATTTAACAAGATCAAACCCACCATCCATGGATAGTGATTTTCCTTTCCAAGGAGAAAGTTGAATAATGACTTGATTAACATTTCTGTTAAAATATATGGATTTAGGCCTTCCCCAAAAAATTTAAACCCCCAGGTAGGTGAAAGGAAATGACCCTTCTTTGATTCCATGGATATTAATGATGTTCTTTTTCCTAGTAGGAGAAAATGTTTTTCCAAATAAAATAAAGTATTTGTTCCAACTAATAGATTTCTCAGAGATCTCTTCATAATGTTCGAAAGTATTATTTAAAATTTAGATGTTTCTTTTGCCTCCTTGCAAGAAAAGAATTATATCCTCGCCATATATGATATGTGTAGGCACATGATGATTTTTGGTAGCTATAATGGGTTTAATTTTTCAGTGTCCCACATGATAGGAGAGTAAAAAACTAAGATAGTCTTCTATGATAACAATGTGAATGGAATATAAGTGATCACCTTTTCTGACACCCTTTGTGCATTTAAAGTAGAATTTAGGAGGACCATTAATAAATATGGAGATTTCGGCTGAGGAAAATAAGGTTCTTATTCTACTGATATATTTATCATTAAAAATAAATGACAGATGAAATTTAAAGATGAATCTCTAATTGATAGTGTCATAATATTTTTTAATATCATGTTTGATCAGAATATTTCCTCCTCTGATAACATTATTTAATGATTTGGTTCATTGAGAGGCAAGGAAAATGCAGTCTTGGATAGACCTTCCTTTGATGGAATCGAACTAATTCCAAGAGATGATTTTACTACTTATGGAAGAGAGATGGCTGGCGAGAAGATTGGTAATAATTTTATAGAGAGTGTTAATGAGGAAAATAGGTCTAAGAGCTGAATTTCAGAGGTGTTGGTCACTTTACGAAATAAGGTCTGTTTTTGAGCATTAAGATGATGATGGAGGACAACATTAATGAAGAATTATCTAAATTGTTTACAAACATCAAAGTGTATGACCTCCCAAAACTATTGGAAGAATCCATTATTGAAACCATCAAGACCCGGGGCATTGTCAGAATTGAGACTAAAGATAGATTCTTTGATCTCATGATCAACGGGGGTGCTCAAATGAATGATATTATCCTCTTCACTAACCAAAACCAGGATGACCTCAGGAATGCGGTATTTCTTAGTATGAGGGCCATTGAGATGTTTCTCAAATTGGGAGAGAAAATGATTTTCATTGTCCACCTCAGTGACCAAGATGTTGTCATTGTCCTTGAGTAAGAAGAGAGGTATAGAGACTTTTCTAATTCATTGAAGGGAGTTATAGAACATAGTGTTTATATCTCCATCTGAAATCCATTTTAAATATTTTCTTGAACATATTCTTTTTATGCATTAGAAGAGAGTAAATCTTCTAAGAGATACTGATTTCATGTTGGGGATCAAGACAGAAATCATAGATAGTGGAGATATTTTGAATTTAGTCGAGCTCATTCTCAAGAGAGGCAATATCCTTGTACATTTGTTTAGATTTAGTAGATAACCAACCTTTAAGACACTGTTTGAGGTTCTTAAGCTTAATTATATAGGGAAAATCATCATATTGATGCATCATCAGTCCAAACAGTCTCTTATAAGATTAGAGTATTCCAATTCCATACACCAAGAGTTATTAAATTTGATGGGAATTAATGATTTTGATCATTTTGGAATGATGTTGATGAGGATGGGATGATGATCCGTGTTTAGTTTTGGAAAGGTAATGCTGGATATGGTATCACAATTGTCAAGAGCCTAGTGGTTTGTTAAATCCCTATCTAGTTTGATGGCAATGATCGTATTGTAATTCATTCAATACCAATTGAATTTGGCACCCACATGATTCATTTAAATGAATTTTTATAATCTAGCAATGAAGTAAATTCTCTTGATGTGATAAGAGAGTGTGAAGGACCAATTTTCTCACTGGAAGAGAGAATGGAATTAAAATCCTCGATCACAAACCAAGGGTCATGCATGTTGTTATCTATCTCTAAAAGATCAAGCCATATAGGCCTTTGATCTTGATATCTATTTCATGCATAAATAATAGTACAAAAAATATATAATCTATATAGGGAAAATTCCAGAGTAAACATTTGACTAGGGAATTTGTAAGTGTAAACAGTTTGTAAGGAGTCATGGTAAAATATCACAAGAGAGTCAACAACATCCATATTTTTACAAGCACCTAGAAATTTATATCCATAAGAAAATAAATGTTGAAACTTCAAGGATAAAATAATTTTTGGTTAGCGATAGCAAAAAAATTGGGTTTATGTGTTAAATGGAGTCTTATAAGAACAAAAAGTGTGTATAGATTTTCAATGCCCTGAACGTTCCAAAAATTAATAACCACTAATACCTAGAAGTGGAGGAAGAACCCCACTTTTTCTTTTTGTAACTTCCCATACATTTCTTCCTCTTTTATCTTCTCATTGTTTGATAGGAGCCCAAATTTCTCTTCTTACCATGTTTACTAATAGTAGAAATAGGGGAGATGTTAGAGGTACTTGTATCATCAAAATATTTTTTTTGTATCAGCTGAGAAAGAATTTATGGGGGTACACATATGTTCCTATTTGGAATTCTTGGTTTCATTTAATGATTTATAGACAGTAGGTATCACCTGGATAGTCTCTATTCCTACAGAAATTTCAGACTCCATGGGAACACATATTTTATTTATAAGAGGAGGGTTACTCAATGGGGTCTTAACCGTGTCATTGCATAATGGCTATGCAAGAGAAGAGCCTACTTTTATTGTATTTTCATTAGGTAAATTGAAATTGATTCTAGAATTCATACTCGTTTCCCCATTCATAAAATCCCCTATTGTAGAATCCACAATAGGTGGTTCTTTATTTGGAGAAATGTCACTCCTTGTAGGTAGTGTTTCCATAGAAGTTTGGCCAACCAATGTATGGCTAATGTCATTTTTACCAGCCTTCAGAGGTGATGCAATACACTTCATCTGCGGAATGGGGGTGGAGACATGAGTGGAAACCAGAGAGTTGGGAAACTCCTTTGGTGACTGGCCAGTTCCCATAGCAATAACACATGGTAATGAGTTATCAATTTGGAAATTTTTTACACAGGTCAGTATTGATATTTTCTACTTCCTCTACCTGTGCCACCCATGTAGTATAAGAAGAATCTCCCAGAAATTTTGAATTTTTAACCCATACCTCATCATTTTTCATGGTAGGCTTAGGATTATGATGGGCATACCCTTTTTCGTTGTTCCTTCAAACCTTAGTCCATCCATCGTCAGGAGGTTGGGAAACCTGGAATTTCATTGCTCTAAATTTTAATAGGGAATGCCCAACAATTTTGCAGAGCTCACATTAATGAGGCATACACTCGAGTTCAACATTTAATTATATTTTTTAATCTATAGCATTGAAAATAATCTTCTATAAGAGTTTAACATCCATATCCACTTCAACCATCACCCTAGAATAAAATTAAATATTAGCATTTAGAGTTATTTGATCAATTTTGAGAAGAACACCATTGCATGAGGCGATGATATTCAATATCATTGGATTCTAGATGTACCAGCTGAGCTCATGGAGTTGATTCTAGATCTATGCCATAGTGTTTTTAGAAATTTTCAGATTTAAATCAAAATAAAAATATGAGATTCGTAGACCACCAGGCTTTAATTGAAAGATCCATGATTCCCATACCTTGTAATGCTCTTCTTGAGAGCGATGTAACATGTGAAAGTATCCCTTACCCAATGGGACCATCTTCTAGTCATAGAAACCCCAAACATGTGATATCCATGAATTCAGATATGATTTTGACAAAGGATTATCACCTTTGATATAAGAAATCAGACCAATTATAGAATACTTACATAATTGAAATCATTGTAGGAGAGCTTTGGGGTCAGCTTCTACTGCAAATCAACCATTATCTAGTTTTTTCCATGATTGTGTCGCATTATATTTACATAGGTGAGATCCCCAAAGCACTTCATGAAACGTTATCCCTTTCAGCCTTACAACTGTAAGGGTTTCATCATGATGAAGATTGATTTCATGTTCCACACAAGAGTTTTCCCATTATAGATCAAATCACGCCATGAGGAGGGAGAGTGAGAGATGATCAGAATAATTGTGTTAGACAAAGGGAAGGAAACCCTAGTTGTTTTCACATGGAGATCCTGTGATTTCCCATCCCTGTGATTTTGTGCCTTGAATATATACCATGTTTGTATTTATTTTGAATTTTTTTTATAGAATGTTTCAATGATATAATTTTCATGCTTGAGTGATAATATGAAATTCTTATGTTCCATACTTCTAGTTTATAGCATGATTTAGTGATTTCATCAGGTTGATCTATGTTAGCTACTTATAGTGACTTGTTATCTTGTTGATAAATTATCGGTTTAATTGGATAAATTTATTTGGATGTCATTACGACAGAAATAGTTTTATGTTGAAAGGTGTATGGGTGACTTATAAAAATGAAGAAGGGTCTCCCATGTATTAAAACAATTAAAAAGGGATTCAAAAGTTAAAATGTTAAAAGAAAATTGGATTTGATAAATGGTATCCAAATTCTAGCAGTACGGTGTATTTGAACCTTATCAATTAGTATATGGACAACCATGTGACTGAACCATATATAACCTTTGTATGGTTGAAAATGGTGATAAATGTTAATCTTCTGAGTTTTTATTGAATTGAATTATAGTTGGGTTTCTTTTTTAAGAACCCTGATTGAATAAATGGGACCCTAAGAGCCTGATTTTTTTTGTAAAAGGAATTTAGATGCTATGTTTCCTATTTTTATTTTGATAACACAATATGTGAAATGTTTAATGTGGATGTTTGTAATAGAATGTTTGTTTTTCTTATGGGGGGTTGATAGAAAACCAAGTGACTTTTTGTGAAAAACTACTTGTGTTTTTGTTGAAATTTATTCAATTGTTAAAATTTTCATATTATTTAACTAAAATAGATAAGATGAAATATGGACTTTTGAACCTCATTATTTTTGTTTTTTTACATGTCTAAGAGATGGGGCCGACATTTATGTTTCATAAGGGGATAACCCATGGTAAGTGTACCATTAGAATGTTTTGGGTGTTAAGGTAAGTTCATCCCAATACTCAAGTTGAAATTTTGGGACTCGAGTGTTTTGACATGCCGATAGGTTTAAATTATGAATTTTATGATCAATATTTGACGTCGTGATCATGGTTCAAGGAACATCCCATGCATGCATTAAGGTGTTCTAAAATAAAATTCTTGTGAGTGGCTGATCATTTCATTTGACGTCATGGACAATCTCGTGGTGGGTAGTGGTGCATCAGCGAACATTGAAAGAACATGAATACCATTGATGATATGGGAATCATGGTTTGGTTGATGGTGTGTTGACATGAGAAGCTAATATTTTTCTATAAAGAGCCATCCAGTGACAGTACAACTTATCATTTATAGGCCCAGTTTTCTCTTATTGTTCTCCTTCGAATAAGATGAGCATGTCCCATCTCTTGGCCTTGTAATGGTGACACTAGGATACATCGGCCTAACACCATGCTAATTTTTTAATTGTTGTTGGAATTAATGAGTGGTTTTTATCTATGTCATACACAAGATGCGTGGTTTTTTTGGGCTTTGAATAAATTCATGTTGAGTCACATTAGTTTTTTAAATAGCCTTGTGATGGAATGACATGGAAATGTAATCAGAGGTTGGGTAAGGACTTCGGTGTACATGCGGTTTGTGATGTAATATTTTTTAAGGGTACATCGCTAGTTTATGCGGGTTTATAGGTTCTGGGACCATAATTTCATTCCAGAAAATCATGCACAACCAGTTTTTATAAGTTGATTGAGATTCGGCCTTTTTCTTCAATGAGGTCTTAGTAATGACCTCAGATGTTAGATTCTTTTTGGTGGGATTTTTCATGGCATTCAATGAATTAAGTGGGTAGACTTATGTTTTGGTTAGTAGAGTGTTTTACCTTTAGAAACATAACATCTTCGTTCAAATGAAACTTCTCTAATTTGGTTGGTTAGATGCTTTCTTATTAGTTCCCAATGACTTCTTGGGGACAAGATGTCTTTAACGTGGCTAGAATATAAAGTACTGTGTTTTTTACATGGGATAAATTATGACTATTTTTAATTTTTTTCCATTCATCGATAAGTTAGTTTTCTAAACCAAGCTCCGGAACACTATTACTAGTGTTGGAACAAATAAAGGAATTGTTTTTAGACTTGGCTGAATACCTAATAATTTTCACAGGTGTCCCAATAAGTCTCAAGAGCACTAGATCATGAAAATTCCACTATAACGGATCTGCAGGGGCTGCTCATGGTTGCGGTTGAATCCAAGAAGCTTACCTGGTTTAATATTTAATTTATTTTTATTTATTAATATAAAATGGGTTATTTTTGTTAAATATAATAATGTGATAATAATATTAATTTTATTATTATTATTATTATGGTTTCACAAATTATTTGGATGTAAAATGATTTTAATTTCATGATTATTTGTTTGTAACATTTTAATGAAATTAATGTGTACTTTCAGCATCTCAAAGAAATATTTTATTAAAATGAGGAGCTTTAGATTTAATATAGCATGATTTAAATAAATAAGGAGTTTCATAATTAATAAAGATGTTTTTTAAAAGAGGTGTCAGGTTTTATTAATGGTTGAATAATAATAGTAACGCTATTGTTATTAGGGTTTTATGATTATAATATTTATTATTTATAATGGTTTTTATTCTTATTATGAAGAATAATAATGATGTATTTTAAGATTTTTTTAATTAAATCCATGGACAGGGGGGATTTAATTAATTTTTGAAAAATAGTGGCTTCGTTTAATTAAATTGAGTTATGCATAATTTAATTAAATATTGTGTAGTGGGGTTTTTTGGGTTTTATAAAAGAAGAGTTTTGTTTGATAATAATAATAATGATGGTTATTATTATAGAAGTTTTATCTATTTAATTAGATGTCGAAATGAATTTAATGAGTTTTCTGTAGTTTCATATAATTAAATTCAAGGTCAATATGAATTTATTTAGTCTATATAATGTGGTTTCTTTATATAATTAAATTGTGTTGAGAAAATTAATTAAATAACGATGAGTTAGAGTTTTTAATTTAATTAAATTGGGTTGAGAGAATTTAATTAAATAACATGAAGTGGGGAAATTATTAAATTAAATTTTGTGATTGATTTTAATTAAATAATGAGATAATTAGGAGTTGGTGGTTATCAATGGAGGGTAATATTAAAAACAATTAAAGTATGATTTGGGTGTTACTGAAGAAGGGTAATATTAAACAGTAATAATTAATTATAAATAAATGTGGAGTTTGATTTAATTTAAGTAAATTCATGGTAATGAGGAATTAAATTTATTAATCGGAAATCAAGATTTTATTTAATTAAGTGACTTGTAATATTGAATTTAAAATTACTTTTTGACCATTTTAAATGTAAATATCACATTTTACATGATTCGTCAAATTGTGAGGGTCTACGGCGCGGTTACCCAGTTTTTAAAATGTGTTTTTATTTAATTTAAATAAAAAATGATTTAACAATAATAATAATAATAAATTTATTAAAATTAACGTACTTATTTTATTAAATAAATGTTACAAGAATTTAATTGGATGGATAATGGGGGGTTTTAGAAATAATATTGAAACATCTATTTAAAGGTTAATTTATTAAGAAACAAAACATTAAATGAGAATAAGAAAAGTTATTGTTATTATATTATATCTATTTGTATAATATGGTGTTAACAAGTTGATTGAGAGAGAATAATGGATGAGGCAAACTGTAAGAGAAGTAGAGCACACTAATCCCCCACCCCCTATGAGGGAAGATACCCCCCTTACCGGCTCCTCTATGCACACTCGAATATTCTCGGTGTCTTCACGAATCATGTCTACCATGTAAAGGTGACTCCATCTATGTATGTTTTGTGATTCGTATCAGCAATTTGACTCATCTATAAAACTTTTCTCTCGGCCGAAACACTATGGCTTGGGTTTAATTGGGTTTCAATGTTTCTCAGGTTTTAGGGTTGTCTAGTGGGCTCCTCTCAACATTTTTGTCCATTTTCCGACTACCACTGCCAACAGAGAAGTGTTTAGGCTCAGTTTTGGTTCATCACCTCCATTTTCAGGAAAGGTTTTAAACCCTTTATTTGGTTTCACACACCATGATTTGGATAATTATGGTGTTTTGTGATGAGGTTAATATTTTGGGTGTGTGTTGGTCCCCAAATAACTATTTATTGGTTCTCGCTAATGGTGTGTGTTTGAGACTATGTGCCAAGTGAAACTGGTTTTGGCCTAGTAAATCAAAGGGGTACAATTTCTATTTTGTTCGACACTGAGGTAGGGTCCCTTTTCCAAGCCCTAAATTTTATAAATACATTAATAAATTACTTACTAAACTTTCATTATAAATTATATCCCTGTAGTGATGTATTTATATTGAATGCCTCTTAATGTGAATTTATCATATTTAATGATTTAAAATGATAAACTACGAGATGGTTCCACAATGTGAATAATTTATAATTGAATTAATCTTTGGATGATAATGATATTGAATAGTGTTAATTAATTATTGAATTTATTAAGGTATGAAGAACTCGTTTAAACTAGTTAATTAATTGTGAATTAATTAAATAGAAATTATATGAAAAATGGATTAAGGAGAGTTTAGAATAAGAATGAGATAATTAATTCTAAAAAATTAATTATGGGAACTGATTTGTTTTGAAGATTAATTAAATAATGGTTTAATTAATGGTAATGTCAACTTAGTTAATTGTTGTGTTAACTAATAGTTTTGATATATTTAACTAATAAATTTAATTTTTAAGATAATAAGGATAATTGATTGGGGAATTAATTATCATGTTTTCAATTAAGAACATTGGATAATTAAATGTTGAGTTAATTATCTTGTGAAATGGCTTTTGGTTAAGAATAATTAATTTTAAATTAGAATTTAACTATTTAAATATTTAATGGTTAATTAATTATAGAGTCATTTGATGAGAGATTTATGTTTCTAATTAGAATTTGAATTAATTAATGGATTTGATTAATTATTTTATGAGTTAATTTATGGATGGTTTTGGGGAGTTAGACATGGCGTTCTAAACAAATGATAAATATATATGTTTGATTTATATTTGGGTTGTGAGATAGGGTATAATTCTACAAATACTCACGGGTTTCTAGCCATGGAGTTATACACCCAGCTTGCATGTAAATATTTTTTATGGGACACGGATTGAGACTCCAAATACCCATGGGTTGTGAGATAAGTAACGATGCTCCAAATACTCATCAGGTTTCTCGACATGACGTTTTACACTAATTAATTGACCCTGGACTTTGGGTCCAATTGGTCATATATAAACTGATTGAAATGGTTAATGAATTCTGATGTGATGTAATGAATTGTGACTTGAATATGGGAAATGGTTCAGACCCCGGCATGGATGAGGCAAGTATTGAGATACAGGTGTCCATGGGAACCTAGGGGTTTATGAAGTTAAACAATGAATATCAATTAATTTGTTAATCATTTTATTTATGAAATATAAATGTATAGATCATATTTATAAACTTATTTCTAGTTACGACAAGATGTAGGTATCTCTATCAAGTTACCCTTAGGAACCTGGATGGGTTGTAGTTTATTTATTCAATTTGGTTGTTACTTCATTATACCTGTACACAATTTGTATTTCACTATCTGGATTGGTCTTGAAACTAGTGTTGATGACCTACAGAGAGGTATATCTCACAACCAACTTAGGCCACCATTGCACTGGGGTACCTGAGTCAACCATTCTTGTTCGCATGACTACAGACCTAGGACCATGCCTGTTTCTGTTTTATAGTAACTTGAGATAGAAGAAATGGACCGAGATGGGGCTCAGGATTCTCTTGGATTTTACCCTTGTTTCATGGAGTCATTTCGTTATTTCTGAATTAGAATATAAATATTTTTTTTACTTATTTTAATTTGGAATCATTCACAATCCATGCATGCATCTGCTGTATAAACTACAATTTTACACTTTTGTGAAAGTTTTATAAAAAAATATTCATTCCAATGCATTATCATTTAATAGACCGCTTGACTATTTATTTCCATTTTCTATTATTAAACTCTAATATGAGGTTATTGTCTCCCCACTGACTATCCATAGACTCTCGCTACTATCCAGCATCCTTTAGAGTACGGGGATATGTTCCTGAGGTCATGTGGCGACTGGTTGAACCACTATTTTAGGGGCGACCTAGGTCTGGACATTACATATTTTCCTTATAGATATGGATGAATTATCTTTATGGATAAATGTTTGAAATATTTAATGGTCATAAAAGTCTAAAATATATATTCACATGTATGTATTTGATCATTAACCAAATAATATTGTTAGAGTCGATAAAGTACTATGATTTCTCAATACATTACCACCCTGGGAAAGTTAACAAGGTGGCCAATGATTTCATTTGGAAGGATCAAACTATCTTATCCAGGATGAGGATAAAAAAAGATCTAATATTTATATATTTTAAAATAATAGATTTAGAAATCCTAAAGGAATGGGAGAAATATTATCTTTCTCAAATGAATTTTCAACCCTCTAAGCATGTGAATATTATGGAGGAACGAAATGAAGTTGAGGAGCTAAAAAAGAATGTCTAAAATGACCTCAAGTTTAACCATGATCAGGATGGAATGATAAGGTTTAGGGACCATGTATGTGTTCCTTACATACCAGATTTGATAAATAATATGTTAGAGGAATCTCATAGTTCATCATTCTTTGTTCATACAGGATATATGAAGATGCATGTGGACTTGAAAGAAAACTTCAGGTGGGATGGAATGAAGAGAGATATCACATAGTTTGTCTCTCAGTTCTTGGTATGCCAACTAGTTATGGATAAAAGAAAAAATTCAAAGGTTATGTGGTATCCATTACACATACCATGATTGAAATTGGAGAACATCACTAAGGATTTTTCAATTGGAATACCCAAAACCTCTAAAGGTTTTAATGCTATAAGGGTGGTAGTGGATGTCCTAACTATGTTAGTACACTTTATATCAATTAGGGAGGTCTTTTATCTGGATTAGATTTCTAGGATATACATTAATTAAGTAGTAAGGTTTCATGAAGTACCATATTCTACTATATTATATCAGGATTCGAGGATTACCTGAATGTTTTGGAAAATTATTGAACAAGAAATTGATTCAAAATTGAGCTTCATCACCACGTATCATCCATAGATATATGGATAGTATAAAATAAAAATTCAAACCCTAGATAATATGTTGAGATATTTTTATCTAGATTTAAATGGTGGTTGGGATTAACACCGTCCTCTCTTTGAGTTTTCGTACAACAATAGATTTTACTCAAGAATTTATATGGAACCTTATGATTCCCTCTATGAGAAGAAATGTAGAGATCCAAAATTTTGGGAGAAAGTTATAGAAATAAATCTATTGGGACTTAAGATTGATAAATAAATGGAATAGAATGTTAGAGCCACTCAAAAACATATCAAGGAATCTCAATGTAGGTAGAAAATTTATTATGATAACTTTAGTCATTATCTAAAATTTGAAGTTAGTTAAATGTTTTTTCTACAAATATCACTCCAGAAGAATGTAATGAGATTTGAAAAGAAATGAAACACTAAGACCAAGGAAAATCAATCCCTTTCAAATTATTCATTGTATTAGTATTGGAGCATATAGCCTGGAATGTCCATCAATTATTTCCCAAGTCCATGGTTTTTTCAATGAATCTATTCTAAAGAAGTAAAAAACAGACCCTTCACTTCTATTAAACTCAAAGGTCATACCGCATGAGCCAGATTGATCTTATGAAGAACAACCAATTGAAATTCTCGACCGATCAGAGAAATTTCTAAGAAACAATACCATTCACCTGGTCAATGTTTTGTGGAGAAATAACCAGTTAGAGGAAACTACATTGGAACTTTAGGATATGATTAAGTATAAGTGTCCTCATTTGTTTTTACCATAATGGTGAATTTTAAGGGAAAAAATAATTTAATGTGGGATAGAATGTAACATTCCAATTTTTTATGGATATATTTTCTGAACAAATAAAATTTTCATTTATTTCATTAAATTTATTAATTCAGTCATTCCGTTATAATGGAACCCTTTTGATGTATGTTATAGGCAACATCGACTTAGTGTACGTATCACGAAACACCGATGTTTCTACGAAAAATCATTTTATTATTACAATTATTTAAATGAGATGATTATAACCTATCGATTAAAATTATTTATATTAATATTAATAACCAATTTTCATGTATAATTTATAATTGTTTTATATAGATAAAACATATTGTTAAGTAATGAAATGATTTTGGGTATGGTCATTTTCTGTTATGAAGATATCATTTTTTCAAAATAACAACTTTAAATAATAATAAAATAGATAAATTATGAAAATTAATATGAGAAAAAAATTTATTTTATAATGTCTAAATTATCATAATGTGAATTTTTGGGATTTATATGAGACATATCGATTATGATGAATAGTGAGATATTTTGTTTTTTTTTTGTTTGTTAAAAACTGCCTTCTGTTTATATAATTCATAAAGTTGAATTACATTTCGAATTTGTTATAAGGAATAATTAGTTAAATTATAAATCTATTAACACAGTTTAAGAAATTATAATCAAATACAAATTTAAATTTAATATAAAAACATAATAAAAATTTGAACATATTTCTACATTAAAAACCCCTAATTTCGTAATGTCTGTGGGATTAGCATTAATCTTAATTTTTTCACTTCTGTGAATATAAAATTTTAAAACTAAAATACACCATAGAAATTTGTATAATATTTAGCATCTAATTATATAATGTCGTTTTCTACAAAAATGATTAGTAAATTTTTTTAAAATTAATCACAATGATTATTGTCAAATTAAGCTTAAATAGGGACTAAACTGTAATCTTAGGGGCCCAATGACCTATCCACTGGTCAAAAACCCATTGACTGAAAATATTTCAGCCATATGCCCTCCATTATTTATTTATTTTAGTTTTTATGTCTTTTTTAGGTAATAATTTTTTTACACTAAACTTGTTTTAAAAAATTCCCAGTGAGTTATTTTCATCCCTATTAAAGGAAACCACCTCTACCACTTCTTCACAAATATAAAACCTGTTATGTTTGTCCAAGATCTACCCGATCCACTACCCATAAATTCAACCATCCTCCATGAAAACTACCATTGGGTAGAAGGAAATCCGAGGAATCATTTTGGAACAAAGAAAAAGGAGTTAACCGATTAAGAGGTAATGTCTTCTCTCAAACTCCATTAGTTTATTTTTATTCCATAGTCCCTCCACTATAATTGTTCCATTTTTCATGACCCCTCCCAATTATTTGATCCCCTACTAGGCCAAAAATCTCAGAAGAGTGATAATGACCCTGAGTCCCGCCTCTATTTGGCCCCAGGTTGGAGACTAGTACCAAGGGTGTAGCAAACTCACAGATGAGTGGCATTACCCTATACGAGAACACTTGTAAAAAAGAAATATAAGACAGAAACCAACCACATCCTTCTTAGACTTCAATATAAAATGAAACCAATGTACACAAATTTAATTTCATGAAATAACTAATAAAACTAAATAGGAAAAATAGAATTTACGAAAATAAATTAAAACAATGGAAACCAAGAAACCCAAACAGCTCCTATAAACCCCAGGCTATTAGTAACAAGCCTGATCTCCAACCTTCTACATGTGAGCTGAATTAATATTTATATACAATAGGGCGGGTATAATAGTATACTCTGTAGGATCCTCCCTGGAGCCTCTCATGCAAAATTAAAGGAAGCATGCTAAAGCACAGTGGATCAACAAGTGAAACTAACTTTTCCCCTAAACAGGTACACTACATTCCCTACCTCACTATGGGAACTCTCACCAAGTATTAAATACATGTGTATATAATATATTCAATAATATCAATTACCCTTCTACCACATCCCCCCTGGTTTCCCTCTTTTCCTCCATCTTTTCTGGTCATAAGCATCGTTCTCCAAAAGGATTTCCCACATACACCTGGGCGAAGCACCACAACATCAACCTTGTATAACAAAACCACCATGTCCATGTTACCAAAGTAACTAGGTAGTTTCTGGTATCCACAAAAGCAATCATAACTTTTATCATATGTCAGTTATTATTCCACAAAACATTTTAACCCACACACCAAGTATGAATCCTCAAGTCATCATAGCCTATACATGTTACACCTATATTAGTCAAGAAGAATCTATATACAGAATATATGGGGTGAATAACCACAAGACATTACATACCTCTACAAACATATAAGGAGAGAACTAACCCCCATTCATACTAGAAAATGTAACCACCATGAGAAGATTGCATGGTCATAGGTGTTATTCAACCATACAACCATTCCTCCATAAATTTAATTAGCATCACACCCAAAGTTACATGCCCTCAAAGGATAACCAAACCAAGTACATAAATCATTTGAATGGAAAATCACTATTTAATCTCAGAAATATATAACCCCATGAGTTAATTATTCACATTATCACTTTTACAAAATTCTAGGTAAACTAGAAAAAAACATCGTATGCTTCCAAACAAAAGAGTTTCAACACGATCAGTAGATTAACTACCCATCAAGTCTTTTCCTCTAATATCTATGGAACTATCCCATCAATCATCGAGATGCTAAACACATAAATCATATGTAAATCCCCATGTTTCTTCAGATCTTTTTCTAGGAGGGTAAGTAGGATAATCAAACTCAAGAAATTGGAAAAGTAAAGTCCATAAGAAAACAATGAGATTCATCAAGAATCCAACAATCAAAATCCAACTTGTTTCATAATATATGGTGTCCTCCGTAACACCCACTTGCATCAACTGATGAATCTCGCCACTCTAGGCATCAAATGATACCATAACCACTGGACCTCCCTATCCCACATACCACAAAAATCATCTAGTCTCACACCACAACACATGTAGTAGTAAACAAAAAACAAATTAACTGGGTTCTTGGCCTCAAAAAAAGAATTCAACTGTCACCCATGACGAGAACTCACTACTTCAAAACATAAGTCTCTTGTCCTATATAAGAAAGATGGTAACTCAGAACCCTACTAGGAATAAAGCATTATCATCAAATAGTTATTTAATCCATCATGAATTAACTAATTCATTATTATTTGGTTCCATCTAAGGGAAAAATAACCATCAAACTAAAATAGAAATCAAAAATCAATTAAACATGATTACTACATCAATTTTATTATTACCTAATTATAATCACAACCAGATTAATTTTCATGCCTCTTTATCTTTGGAAAATTAATTCTCAATTAATATCATCTTTAGATTCTTTACCAATTTATATCAGGAATGATATGGAAATAAGAAAATCATATATATCACACTATCTATAAAATAATGAGTCTAAAACATATGATCAAACCCAATTAATTAATCTAATTGAAATATTTATTATGTCCATTCCATTGTGATATAGTGGATAAATCATGATAACTCTTCCATTGCATGATAAAAGAATAAATAATCAATGAATAACCTACCTAAAAAGGTTTCTAACATTCGTGGGATGAGAATAATTCAACATAATAGATAAAAATCACCTCTCCTGCAATGGATATATTCACCCAAGGACATCAGAGCATGATTGAATCATCCAAGACCCATGAAATTTTGATTACAAATATAGAGAACACATTCCATGACACATAAAAGGATTATTTGGTGGAAATGTATTGAACCCAGAAGAGTAGTGGTAGAACATACCTTATGTTGAAGAGTGACTGACTCCTCATGGTTGCACCAAAAAATGAGGTGCACATAAGAAGCATGAAAAAAAATGAGGGGAAACAATCCAGGGATGAATATTTTAATGCACAGCTCCTTTGGGAATGAATGTTCTGGGAATCCCATGCTAGGGGGAAAGAGAAATATGAACAAAAATAAGGGTATCTTTTCCCCAGAATAATCTAAATATTGCATATTTTCAGAGATGATTTAGATTTTCAATTAAAATAAGACCACATTAAGCCACATGGTTAGACCACGTTAAGGGTTCCTCGCCATTATAAAATTATAATAAGACTATTGGGATTTGAATTAGAATTAAATCCCGTAAAACTAGGATTTGAATGGATTTTAAATCAAATGGGTGAAACTGTAGGAATCTAGGAAAAAATAGAAATTTGACAATTGAAATTACATATTTTTGGAAACATTGTTCTTGGCGCCATTATATAAAGATGAAAAAATTGACACCTTTATAGAAACAATATTCATGAAAATGGTCAGGAAATTTGGAAAAGGAAATGACACCAGTTTGGAAACACTATTCACAGAACATGATATTTTGAAATGTATTGAGAATAAGTCACATTTACCTCCTAGAAGACCACCAACAATAGATTTTATAAATGGAACGAACTGGAGAGGTGTGAGTCGTTACGTCAAAAACCCCTCAAAATATTCTCTTCCTTGATAATTCATAACCAACCCTGACAAAAAATGGGGTTCGAGTAACCACCCTTTGAGATAACAATCTAGACCCTCACTACCAAAGGACATCAATTATTTCAAAATGAATCACATTAAACCACACTACATCCAAAACCAACACCTAAACACTATCTCCATGTAGATACCTATAAAAATAGATTACACCACAACAAGAGACAAAATAGCACCATCTCATAAACATAAAAGGCCTACAACTAAAAAATCAATAAAAGAAAAGTGCTAAAAATCAAATAGCTCGGGGTATTGAGCGGGTATCTGCAATTAATATACCCATGAACACTCTTCCATTGAATAGTGGCGCCACAACAGAAAAACCAAGGGAATAGCACACCCACATAGCACATTATCTTTGTGGTCCTGGATCTATTAAGGTCACTCTTCAATGTTCGCATCATCAACAATATCGATCTCTCACCATTGTATAATGTGAGAGTCATCATGAAGATAACAATGTTTCTGTGACATGTTAAAAACATCTTGTATCATACTCATATTTGGGGGAAGTGATACCTCATACTCCATGACTCCAATAGGAGACAACACCACGAATTTCCCAATAAAATAAGGAAAAAGATTAAACCCATGAAAATTATTTTTATTCCCATGATGGGAAGTCACATTCTGAAACACATGATCCCAAATGTAGAGATCTAGAGGTATACTCCTCTGATCTACATAAGACTTCTAATGATATTGCACTACCTTCATCCTCTCACAAATCACTAGAACCATGTTAATCATATTCTTTCGTAGTTCCATCCCAAGAATATCTAGCTCTCTGAACCTAGTCCAGCACAATAGATTAATGAAATGATGGACATACAAGGCTTCAAATGGTGTTATACTGACGATGGAGTGATACCCATTATTTTAAGAAAACTCAACCAAGGGAAGGTGACTCATCCACAAACCTCCAAAATATCGGACACACGAGAGAAACATTTCTTCAAGAGTCTGGATGGTCCGCTCTATATGACCATCTATCTGTTGGTGAAAATTAATGCAAATGAATTGTTGAGAGAAAAAACCATGCTGGAAACCTCTCCACACCATGGAGGGAAGATTAGGCACTAGATCTGAAATTAACATCTTCGATACTCTGTGGAGTTTCACCACCTTCTCCAGATATCACCTTGAAAAAAACCTCCACTGAGCTCGATTGTATGGTTGATATAATGTGGGATTATTTCACCAAAATATCCACTACCACCCATATAGCATCATAGAATCCTTGATCACTAGGTAAACTAGTAAAAATTTCTATTTAGATATCCCATCACATCTATTTAGGAACATCTAAGATGTAGAGAAGACCACCAGGAACATAGTGTTTGATCATCACCTTCTGGTAGAAAAAAAAATGAGACCCAAGCTCTGCAACTTTATGCTTTAAACCAGGCCATGAAAAATGACTCCTCAAACATAGTATGTCTTCATCACACCAGTCTGTATCACTAAATGAGAACTATGTAACTCCCTGAGAACCATCTCCCGCATCATCAAAGGAACAAAAAGGCATCCCCAAATAAAATCCCAGTGTTGTTTATCCTCATACTAGCCTTGAGGGACCTCGGCACACAAAACTCGGTCTCTCCAGACCTCCACCTCAAGATCCCCCCAACTAGGAACCTTCCACCTGATACACCAAATTGATTTCATTGTCATCAGTAAAATACATACTCTTCTCCCAACATCTCTCACATCCAGATGTAATGATGAATGTTATTCCACAACTCTTTAAGAATCACCAAATTTTTGGATTGCATCACTACATGATTTCTTGATCAGTGCATAGGCAACAACATTCCACATACCAGGTGTATATGAGAGTTCAGGTCATAATCCTATAAGAACACCATCTACTGATGCTATCACAATTTCTTTTCACGCTAATAGAAAACATAGCATAGACTCTTATGATCGATGAAAACCACAATGTGATCTTCTATAAGGTAATGTATCAACATATTTAGTGCCAAAACAACTACATCCAAATCATGATCATGGGTGAAATAGTTATATTCATGGGGATGAAACTCCATAAACCCATATGAAATGACTAATATATGATACATAAATACACATCCCATCCCCAAATATGAAGAATCAAAGAACCCATAAAACTAAACTCCCTATACTAGCAGACATAGAACAAGAGAACATGCCCACTTCTCTTTCAGATACTCTAATGTTTACAGAATATGGATAAACTACATGAATGCCTGATCCTTCCTACCCAATGATGTCATAGGAGTCGCAACCCAAGAGAAATCATTTATAAAAAACCTATAATAGCCCATGAGATGAAAGAAATCATTTCATCCCTACCATTGTCTTAGTGGATGACCAAGAAACAAATTCTTCTATATTATAGGGATCCATATATAATCTCTAATGGGACAAAACATTCCACAAGAAATAGACTCCTCAAGCCCAAAAATCACACCTGGACAACTTACCAAATAGACGCTGTCGACAAAGGACTTCTAATGCAATATGAATATGATTTATGTAATCCTCTAGAAATGTGGTGTACATAAGGATGAAATATGTATAAACCACAAAAAACATATCCTAGAACTCCTGTAACACAAAGTTCATCATCCCAATGAACATAGCTGGTGCATTCTTCACACCGAACGACATCACCAAGAACATGTAATGCTTGTAACGATAACAGATAGAAGTCATTCAGATATCCTAATCCTTTAGATAAATATGTAGATACCCGGAATAAAAATTGATTTTTTAGAACCAACATTCACACTTAATTTTATATAACTAGTCGTCAATCTATTTAAGAGGATAATGGTTCTTCATTGTCAGTTTATTCAAGTGATAATAATCGACACACAATCACAAACTACCATAATCCATATTCATGAACACAACTGGTGCACCCCACGATGACACATTGCTAACAAAATCCTCAATACAACATAACATTGAGATGTATACACTTCCACCACAACATATAATGTTCCATCCTATATGGATACATCGAGATAAGAGACAAGACTAGTTGTAGATCAATTTTAATCTCGATCTCCCATTGAAGGGGTAAAGCTATATCCTCTTCTGGAAAGTCATTAGTGTACCATTTAATGACCCTAGGAAACTCCAACTTCTAGTTCTCTAATGAATACAAAATCAGTTTAGACATCAAGGATGAAAAATAAATAACACGCCTCTGACCAATCTGTGGGTCCTGCTCACCAAAAAACACTTTTGGATCTCCATCAGCATTATAGAACACCACCTGTCTTGGGATGCAATCAACAATATCATGCATGGAATACAACCAATTCATGTCGTTGATGAAATAATATTGTTGTATCATTAAACATAGAAACTATCCCCATGAGAGTTTCTACGCCAACATTAGATCACAATATCTACATACTTCAAACAAGTTAGCTCGACCTCCAAAATACATAGTCAATTACAAGGTATCTAAAAGCATCTCTACCTCAAGTGAAAATGTATGGAATATTCTAGGTGATATGAAAGAGTGTGTCCTTACTGAATCAAACAAGTCATACAACCAAGTAGAAAACCAAAAAGGGAACCTTGAACGACGCCTGGCACACCTGGGGCTAGAAAAGCTAAAGCACGAAGCTAACCATGACCTACACCATGAACTCTCGTGCCCTGATGTAGACCACCACCACAATTGTGCCATACAGTTTGAGTATGGGTCCTAGTGGTATACTCTTCCTTTCCCATATCCTCTATAATTATCCAAAGCCGGTGATACCTACCACTACTACCTCAGATGAATCTTCCTCAACATAGGAACCTGATGTGAAAAAATGAACACACATTGATCACTATGAATTTTCAAGCACTCTCACTACTAATGACCTCTTACTCCACAAGAAAAAAAGTGCCTGATCCCTTGGCATTGGATTGAGTGCAGCAACCCCTGGATAAATTAGATACTGTGGACTGGGAACTACCCCCAGCCGAATAGAAACAATTTTTCCCTGAAAACTGGGAACCACAAACCATAGCTCTACTTAATTAGTATTCCTAATGACTCCCCTCCCTTAATAACCTAGTTCTAAATAATTTTCCCTAGATGACCTCTTCCCTTTTCAGCACCTCGAGATATGTAATAAGCATAAATGAGGTGACATGGTGCTGGATATTTAAACACAAATCCTCCTCAAAATTCCTTTCCCTGATCGCCTCCTCTAAAAACAGGTCTGATGAATATAAAATAAGTATTTTGAAATAGATCTCTAACTCATACACACAAGATAATCCCTAACTAAAGCTATGTAGCTCCTAGTGATATGCCACCTTCATGGTTGAAGAATGAAACTAAACTCTAAACTACCCTCAAAACATCTCCCACAAGACCATCGACTTGTTCTGATCCCTGAGGAATAATAACCACCACTTCCTTATAGCCACATGCAACATCATCACAACCAATGAAACCTGGTTCTATTTCTAAGAATATATCAAACTGAAAGATATCTCAACCTCTTCCAACAAGTCCTCCATGACTACATCTAAAACAGAGCAATTTTACTTCTGAAAACTCTATCACTAAAACTCTTAGAGTGGCCTCCTCTAGGTGTCTTCATCATCAACCTCTACTCTGCGATAATATATTGGCACAACCTATTGGTAATCTTCTGCCTGAATATGAAGAGGACATTGAACTGAGTCCAGAACTACAAAAGGATAATCAATTAGAACTCATATTCCAATAATATGGAAGAATTTAACATTAATTATTATTTTTCTTTTATATATTATTGTTTATCCTATCCAACGGTCTATATATTCAAACACATGCGCCAATAAGAACAAATCATGCTTCCTTCCAATGTCTCTACCCTACAACAAGAATGACATCATTTATTAATCACATTAAACATAAAGGTTCATGCATCAAGTCATACGGGGGCCTAAATACACATGTATCACCCTGTCTCTAGTGTTTATAGTTATTTATAAACAAATGTGATACTATTATCCTACCATCCCATTAAACCACACATGTGCCTAACTCCAAACTCCATCTTATCCCTTAACTAGACCTCTAATACCTATCTGTCACGATCCCCTCCTCACAAAGTGAACCCCTACTAGGCACGAAATGTGAAAAGAAATAGTATGAACTCCCGAGTCCCGCCTCTAGTAGTCCCTGGGTTAGAGACTATCACTAATGGTGTAGAAAACACACGGGTAGGTGGGCATTACCCTCTAACTGAATCCATGTGAAATAGAGAGATAAGACATATACCAACCAACTCATACTCAGACTATGATATAATAAAAAACCCAAGTACACATATTTAATATCATTTAAGAACTAATACAACTTAAAGGGAAAACAACAAGTACCAGAACTAAGTAAAATAGAAGAAACCAAGAAGCATGAATAGGTCATGTAAACCCCATGACAGTAGTAACCAGCCTGATCTCCAACCTACACTAGCTAACCTAAAAAAGTTTATATAACATTTTGTGAGTATAAAAGTATACTCTCTAAGATCATCCCCAAATCCTTGCATGAAAAAGTACATGAAGGTTTCTAAAGAACAGTGAATCAATCAGTGAAACTAACTCGTCACCTAAATAAGTACACTAATTTCCCAGCCTCACCATGGTAACTCTCACCAAGCATCAGACAAAATACTATATAATATCATAATTAATATCAAGGGTACCCCGCTAACACTTTCACACTAGTTTTACACTTTTCTCCAACATCACATGTGCTAAGAATATCACTCCCAAAAGGATTTCTTACATACATAGAGGTGAATCACCACAATATGAACATCATGCAACACATCCACTATGTCTACATTACCAAAGTAACTAGGTAGTTTTCAAGATCCTCCACATCTCACATAACATGTATCATATGTAGGTTGTTATACCTCAAACAATTATAGCGCATACACCAAATAAGGATCCTATAGATATCACATCCTATACATGTTAAACAAATAGTAGTCCATATAAAAATATATCTAGAACTTATGTGTGTGAATAAACACAAGCCATTACAACACTCTACACACATATATGGGGAAATGTAACTACCAAGAATACCAGAACAATAACTTCCATGAAAAGAGTGCGGGGCCAAAGTGGGTAGTCACACATCCATCCTCCCATGATAAATTTGGGGAACACCCCCCCCCCCCCCCTCAAGGCATAAAATCCATGGGGTTTCAATCACCCAAACCGATAGGGTGGGGTAGTGTAAAGAAACAAAATAAGAATGTGATATAATATAGCTCATAAACATACTATGGGAATAACCTAGTCTTAGAATCAACAGTAGTAAATGTCCGTCAGACTTCCAAATGACATTGCTAAGACCAGATATCCTCTAAGAATACCACCATTTAAAGAGATTTATTAAATTACCTTGTCCCATTTAATTTTTTTCAATTTACATTAATTAAATTTTTAATAATTAATTAACCATTATTATTCCACATTATATTTCATTAGCATCACACCCAATGTTCCATGCCCTCCGGGCACAAAAAAATCCAATTCCATGATTCCTTTAAATTGTAACCTCACCATTGCATCTCAGCAAGCTCAAACCCCAGGGGTTAACGTCTTTTATTCAATCATTTATTAACATTATTATATATTTTCCATAATTAAATGTATTATAAAAAAATTCTAATCTTCTGAAAACATGTGGCTCAACATGGTAAGTTGATGAACTACGCATGACAAATTTAACTTATATAGATGGAGTGCATGCCCATCCATCCGCGAGAAGCTAAACATGGAAAGCAAGTGGCATACCCAGTGCATCTTCTCATATTTTGGAAAGAGGGTAAGTAAGAACATATACCTCAAGTAGTGGGTAAATTAAAGAAGATAAAAAACAACAAGATTCATCAAGCATAAAACATTCACATCCAACCAGTTTTATCACCTCTAATGTCCTCCCGAAAATATACTTGCATAATCTAACACATCTAGCCACTTGTGGCATCAACTGCTAGAACAACCACTAGGCCACCTTTCCCCACATACCACAATAAACATACATGCTCACAATAAAACACTAGAAGTATGAAAAAAAAACAAATAAACTAGGATCTTTGGCCCAAACAAGGAATTCACCCTTCACCCATAACGAGCACTCACAGATTCAAAGCATAAGTATCTTGGACTTTACCAACAATAGGGTAACATAAAACCCTACCTGGAATTATCCATTATAAAAAACGTTTCTTTTATCCATATTGAAATAAAAAATTCATTTTTATTAGGTTCCAACTATGGAAATAATTACCAAAAATCTTCTATAGTAATCAAAAATTAATTAAACTTTCTCACTACATCAATTTGATTATCATCAAATTACATCAACAACCAAATTCATTTACACGACTCTAAATCTTTATCCATTTAATTAATAATAAATACCAACTTTAATTACTTTACCAATTCCCATTAGGAAAAACATTCTAAAAAATAAAATCATAACTATAACTCTATTTATTAAATCAAGAGTCAACAACATACGATCGAAACCTATTCGTTAATCTGGTTCAAATATTTATTAGGTCAATTACATTGAGATCGAGTAGATATATCATGCTAACTATAAATTTCCATGAGAGAATAATTGGGAACCCATGAATCCTAAACTGCATAAGGTTTCCAATGTTATTTTCTCATCAACGGGCCAATACAATGGATTATAATCACCTCTCCCAAAATGACTGCATTCACCCAAGGACATCAATAAATTAACACATCACCAAACACCATTGAAAATTCATTAGAACAAATAGATAAAAAATTCCATAACAAGGCAGATAAGACCTAGGAGAAATGTCCTAGATCCTAGATTAACAGAGGTAGAACATAACCTATGTCAAACACTAAGTGACACCTCCTGGTTACACCAAAACATGGGGTGCACATAAGAAGTAGATAAAAAATACAGGGGAAACAACGCACGGATGAATGTTTGATTATATGAATATGATGAGAAATTAAGGTTTAGGAGTCTCATGATAAGGGAAAAGTTAATAATAAGGTGAGGGGTATCTCAGTCTCAAAATGAACTAACTAGATCACTTTTTTAAATACAATTTATATTTCCCATTAAAAGTGGATCACATATAAACACACAGTTTCACCATGTAAAGGATTCCCCGCCATTTGGAAAATTAAGATAAGAGTTATGGGATTAAATTTTTTCTTAAATAAATTCAAATAAGTGTTTTAATTCATTTTATATCAAATGAATAATCAAAGGGGATAAATTGTAGGAATATGGGAGAAACTCAAAATTTGATAAAAAAATTGACACTGTTATGGAAGCACAATTCTAGACACCATTTGAAAAATATGGGAAGGTAAATGATACTATTTTGGAAACACTATTCATGAAACGATTTTGGAAATATGGAAGAGGAAACGACACTCTTTGGGATACACTTTTCACAGAACTAGAAATTTGGAAATGTGTTGGAATAATTCACTTTGACCACCTCGAACAACTCCAACACCAGATTTCAGCATATAAATGGACATGAGAGGTCCAAAACATTACACCATTATTGTATAAACACACCAGTATACTCAACATAATAGTATCTTTATGATCAGGGTTCAAACATCACTTACACACACCTCTATCTAATTGGTAACAAACATACTATTCATGTTTACAACATACTACCTCCTCACTAAACGGTGATTATTCAATTTTCATTACCACCTCTCATAGTGGAAATTATGATGGACACACTATTTATATATGTCATATATATTATATTTAATATTTTTTTATTCTTATATATTCATTTCCAAGACATATCTTTATTACCCTCAATTTTGTGTTAATATGATAATTTCGTTTAAGGAAGTGAAGACTATTGTCCCCTAAAAGTGATATGATTTGTTCATATGCTACATGGATTGTATTAAGGATGATTTTAGTGAATATATTAGATACATATGATATCATAAATCTACTATAAACATTATATATATATATATATATTTAGATATTTATATTAGTCTTTTATATACTTTCTTTCGGCATAATAATTTAATGGAAATAGACTTCATGTGTATATACGGACGACGATCTCCATGAATTGTGTATTCTGTTTCATACCTATATATTATATAGATTATTATAATACTAATATAATATATATAAATTTTATTTTAATCATGGTTTAAATGTTTTAAATCATTATATAATGTATAATTACAAAAGATATAATAAAATAAGACACATGTGCAAAATTAAGAGAATATTACCCGAAGTGAAAAATTGAAATTGGATTGTTAACAAGTGGTAAATATAATATCATTACAAAATAAATATTTTGGATTAGATATAATAATATTTTAATATATAATATTTATAATAAATTAATATTTATTATACTAGTGGGTTGAATTAGTATGACGAGAGTCAACCCACAAGGTAAAGGGATTTTATCTCACTTTTTATTTCCATGAGATATATGCTATATTCTTAACTATTTCATTTTGTGTGGTCTATGTAAAAAAAGATTGTTTCATATGTATACATTACTAAATTTTTTTATTATTCATATATCCATTATAAGATCATTATTTCATGGGGGTTGAGTATCAAAAGATACCAAATCAGTAAAATTGTTTTGTCTCAATTTTCCTTCTTTGAGACTCATGTTTTTTTATTCACCTAAATTTACATTTGAGGTATATATAATTCTATTTTACATGTTATATCTTGAATTTACACTCTATAATGTTATTTTAATCTCCATTTAATTTACGTTTCTTACACAGAGAGTATGATCCCATGTTTCTAATTTTTATGAGTTTATTGAGAAAATCTCATCGCTTTTCAATATTGTTTATGTTTATGATTCCTTTGATGTTTTCTTATTATCCATATCTCATGAACATGCATGAGTTTTATTATCATCTTATTATCAATGATATATCCATGTATAAATACCATTTTCCACTATTTGGTACTTTAGATATCATTTTTATGTAAAATATGAACATCTCCTCCTTCAGTTGGAAATCAATTATATTAATAAACAATGTTTTCAAAATAGATTTTAAAAAATCATTAAAGAAACTATTTTTGGAAAAAGGATTTTAAAAATATTTATATTATTCAATGATTCATTTATATTTTTTAAAATTTGTTTCCAAAAATTGGTTTGAAATCATTGTGTGTTTTAAAATACATTTTTCAATATAGAAAGGATATTTTCTCCTGAAATGTTTTTAAAAGATAATTCAAAATTATTTCCCATATAAGAAAATATATGTTGGTGTTACTAATTCCTTTTTTTGGAAAATTATTCAATGTTTCATTTTATTTTAGTTTTATTAATGGGTTTTTATTTGAAGGCATTATGTTTATGAAACTCACTTCTCTTTCACATTTTATATGCTTCTGAAACCTGTATCTTTTTAGGAGTTGTGCTTATTTTGAAATTATTATTAAACCTATATCATTTTCCACATGTTATTATATGATTACATTTCTTTGATTCATATTACATTTCAGTGGTTGTGATATGATTTATTATGATTTTTTTTCACATGTATGTATGATTTCATTATAATATGGGTGGGTCTTATATCTCCCTCAAAATAATTGGGTTAAGATTTATATATCACATGATAGACATGGTTCGAACCATAAATGTACACAGTTCATTATTACCGGTATGGAATGAAAAATGAACTCAGTTCGGTAATATAGGGCTCGAATGAGGGGTAAACATTGTTCAATAATATAGGGCTCAGACGAGGTGTGAACCTGGTTTAGTAAAAGACTTTTTCCCATAAGATGGTCTCAACATATTTTCCTTGAATACTATGGAAATCATTATATGTGCTTATGGGACTACCACAATTCCATGTTTTTTTTCTTTTTTAATCAATTATGGATTACATTCTATATTTCCTAACTATTAATGCATTATGAAATGAAAAAATTTATTCCATGATTCATGTATGTGATCTTTAAAATGTTGGGAATGATATTATATTTTCATGACCATTTTCTTATACCCTTATAATCCTGATTTTTCTTACATATATCTCTTATTTACCCTTACTTGGCATTTGATATCACCCCTTTTTATGTTTCCTTACAATGGTTATGAAGATATGTATTATGATTTATGTGCCTATGAAGTGTTCTAGTCAAGATTAACATAGTGTGAGAAAATTTATCTGACATATGTACCAGTCATCATGTTCCCATGTTTTCAAATTCAGTATACTAGTATGGTATTTGGGAAACTATTTGTATAATATTTTATGTATTCCATAATGTTTATATAATATTAATGTTTGAAAAAATAGGGTCACTATATTTAATATTATTTTAATGTGATATTATCATTATTTAAGGTATTTAATGTTTTATTTTAAATTCAATCCATCAAGTGGTTTTGATTTGAATGATTCTAATGTCTTAAGTGTTGTTTGTATTTTTTTAATTCCATGAGAAAATTTTGTTATTATTATTCCTATTTATTTTATATGGTGTATTCACTTCCCTATATTCTTAAAATAAAATTAATATATTTAATTTCAATATATTTCAATTTCAAGGTATTCTTATGATCTTCCTTTTATTCATATGTCATCATTTCCATGAGGGTTTGTTCATCTGAATTTTGATTCATTGAGATATGATTCACATTCCCCACTCGTTTCCCTTTTCAGGTGTAAATATTTTTCTTGTATTTCCATCCAAAATATATCATAATATTTTATTTTAGTATATTATACTCATAGAAATACAACAATTCATTTTTCATCCTAAATAATCCTCTAGTAAATATATAATTTTTCTACCATTGCCTTTTTTCTATGAACACTCGATATTTTCTTACATTTAGTGAATGGTGTTCACCTAGATTTAATACATCTATTTATTTGGTAAATTATTATCTTATTAATATATCCCATTCTCAATACAATGTTAGTTTTATGGATTCAAGTATAGAAATTTATTATATATATTTCTTGAGGAAATATAGAAGATCTTTACACTTGTTATTTCAATATGAATGTTTAATTATTATTAAGTAATATTTTTTATATATATTATATGTTATCCATTCCTTAAAATGTGGAATAAATTAGGCATAATTACTTTTGTGATGTTCCTGATATAGATATCCCCTTGATACATATATACTTCTCTTTAGAAAAACTAGATTGGGTATTTTTAGTGAAATCCAATATAGAAAAATAAATATTGTCTAAACATAAGGGCTTGACTATAGGATCCATATGTATAAGATCATGATTCCTTGATTAACGTCATGGAATCTATTTTCCAATATTATTTCTTTTATATATAAGGAACTATTTATTTTTATCCATGAATTTATTTTTTTAAATTTAAATCATGGATATGTTCTTCTCATAGTTTATTTTTATTATAGTATTCTTTTTCATATGTTTTTCTTCCATGTTATTTATAATAATCTTATGATCACTTATTTTATTCGATTATTATTACTTATTTTTATCCTTATTGACAATTGTTTATCAATCCATTTTTTTTGTTTTAGTTTCCACATGTTGGGAAGAACATTATTACACATGATATATCTAACATAATTATTTATGCAGATTAATTTCTAAGAGATATTAAAGAATTATGACGAATTTATTATTTTCTTATATTAGGTAAAAAATATCATATTATTGAAATATACATGGGATTTGTTTGTAAGTTTTTTTCCTAAGTCTATAAAACAATAAATATAATTGGTCTTCTAAATATATGTTTCTAAAAATATATTGGAGGTATTTTATTTTTTGATCATTACAATTGGGTATCTTCTATTCATTTCAATGAAGATATATAACGAAGTTGTTTATTATAAATAGATTGTGAGTGTGTGAGTCCAAGGTTTTATAGTTCTTATTAAAGGAGGGATAAATTTATAGATTGGTACATTATAATTTTAGGACAATTCTTGATTTATAAGCTTCATCAAGGGTGGATAAGTTATGGTCAATAATGATTTACAATGTATATATAACAATTTATGTTTGTTGATGTAATATTGAATAGCTATGGAATTATTATATGATAAATATATTGAAAACACAAGGTATAAGTATAATGAATAAGTAAATGTATTGGGTAATATTCTAAAATATTTGTAAAACATAGATTTTTTCATCCTAATTCCAACTACATCACTACATGGATACGAGAAAGTGGATATGACTATAGAACAAATAATCCTATATGTAATCAACCAATTATGATAGATAAATTTTATCTCAATATTCACTATGGTACACGATGAGTGTGTCTAATGATACACACCTAGATAAATTTTACTAAAGGACATGCTTTAATTAATCACATTCTCTATAAAATCAATTATGAAGGACTTATTATGTTATTTATTTTATTTAATGAAGAAGAGAAAAACCAACCTAAAGAAACATTGATTAAAACATGAGTGATTTATACTGAATAAAAGGATGTTGTCGAAATTTCAATGATTAAGGAATTTTGAAGATTATTTTCTCATGAAATTATAATACATTAATTATATTATCGTGTTTTTCACTCAGGATTAACATATTGTGGTTTTAGTAACAGATATATCACGAGGAAACCATGTTTGGAAAGTATTTCATGTATGATGTGTATATTGAACCAATAATCAAACTAATAGGATAAGATCTGGAATAATAAATCTTATGATTATGAAAAATAAGCAATCAAAAATTATGATTAACAGTCTTAACATATATAAATACCCAATTACACTAAAAAAGATAAATATAGATCCTCATGTAAGGTTGGTAAATAAGGATGATGAAATATAGAAAATTCAATTTCCGACATGTAATGAATGTGGGAGGAAACACCTCAGGACATGCTTAAAGAGAATAAAAAATCACTATATGTGTGAAAATTAAGGCCATAAAAATCATGGGTGTGAAGGAAAGAGATAATCAATGAAAAATCATTTCTTCAATTTCACAGAAATTTAAAACTATGAAAATTAATGCACTAATTCAATGTTCAATATGTAAAATAATCACCAAGAACCGTCTAGACCATAGTAATAATGAATGTCCTATGAAATGACTAAAATAGAAGAAGATATTTATTCATTATTCTAGATTTTCCAATGACTTATTACATGTTTTGTTTCAAAAAATAATTTATATTGAGTTATAAATAAACAAACTAGTGGTATGATTATTATTAAATTTTCAAAAGGGTTGTGGGATGTTAATTCATACATATATTGTTTTTTACCCTAAATTATATGGGGTATTATGAATGGATTATATCTATTTTAATAGAGAACATATCAATTTTTATTTTATGAAATCTCAAAATATTTCTTAAATCAACCCATTATCATATAATGATTTTGATAATGAAATTCCTATCGAAATTAATTTTATTATATATGTCTTGAAACCAAATCATGTGTTTATTACTATATAAAATATTATCTTTGATTTCTTAATAGAAATTAATTCGTGGATCACATCTATATTTTCAATACACTCATGTGTTTTCCTTAGCGAAAAATAATTAAAAATTATTTTGTTTAAATTTATTTAATAGCGGAGAATGTGGAAACGTGTATCAAATACTATATATTTCCTCCTTTAGAACATAATGCATTTGATATTTCCAACAAATGCAACACTGAAGAAGGCCACCCCAAAAAATATATATATCCATTGAATTTTCGGGTAAAAATAAATATAAAAGATCATTATCAATTTTCAGACATTCATAAATTAAATTAGAAAAACTAGATAACTAGTAAATAATGATTTATGCTATTAAATATTACCATTCTAAAAATTTTGTTTCTATGTTATTTTTAAGAAATTAAATAATTGATTAATAAACTATATTTATGATATGAATAATATATTAACACCAATTTTATCAGTAATTAATAATAATTAAGAATAACAATAGATAATATTTATAAAATAATGTTATTTCCAAAAAAACATTTTTCATTTATTTTTTATGTTTTTATTAAAAATTTAAACATTAAAATTTTATAATTTCAATATGAAATAATAAATTATTTATTATATTAATTATTTCAATATTACCTTAAGATTTATTTTCGGTATTTCTTTTAAATAGTTATTTTTAACTGAATAGTTAAAAATATAGTTTTTACCAAAATGTGACTTTTATGACATTATCATTATATAAGAATAAACAATAAGTTTATAAAAATATTAATTTCATAAATAATTATTTAGGGATTAAAAAATTATATTTTTAAAAAATATTTTGAATTTAGAAAACATATATTTAAAATTTAATAAAACTAACTGATATTTTCTATGAAAAGAATGTATTTTTGGTCTTTTCTTTTTATTAAATTATTTTTTTTTTGTAAAAATTATGGATTTTAATCAATATAAAATCCAAAAAAAATTATATTTTTTATAATAAACCAATTTTTATAATTAAAACCATATAAATTGATAATTTTATACAACATATAAAATTTAACAATAAAATATACTTTTCGTAAAAACAAGATTTTGTGCGTTACACGCTCTACTGTTAAAATTAATTTTATTTATACAAATAAATATTATCTAATATTAAAGATTCCACATTTGGAATCATTATGTACAAATTATTTAATAATTTCAATTTGGTTTTAAGTCATTATATGTAAATTACCTTCATAAAAACTAGTTTCCATGGTAAAACAAAAAATGGTAAAAGTGAAAATTCAAATTGTTAAGGACTTAAAAAAATGTTTAAAGAATATATTAAATTGTATTTTAGAGGTATTATTTAACTTATATAATATTAAAATAATTTATTTTCCATTTTTGAGCCAATTGAAATTTGAACCATGTTTTCTCTTAATGTTAGGTTGAACTATTTACAATATATTATTATTTCTACTAATAAAAGAGTTCTAACAAGAACCCTTTAATACAACTGACAAATTTACTTTCCTCATGAAAAATTTAATTATTCCATCCCCTATAATCCTTTTCCACATTTGTATTCTTTTTATTAGATGTTGTTATCCTTAGCCATGTATTCTCAAGGAAATATTTATGGGAAAGCCCAAGTCCCCAACATGAGTACTAATTTTCACTAATTTAGTTAATTTCTTATATTACTTTTAAAATATACTTTCCAAATTCCCATTAATGATATAATTATTTTCTATACTAAATATAATTTTGATAAGGTAATTACTATTAACCACTATTCTCCTTTTTCATAAGGAAAAATGAAATGTGTGTGTGTACGAACAACCACCTTAATGAAGCCTAATGTTTTGTTTTCCAAAACCAACTTACAAGGATAGTCCTTATGATGAATTTAAAAAATAAGAACAATATTTATAACCTATGTTATTTTCATAAATAATATAAATTCTTATACATTTATCCTATTTTGTGGAAAGATAAATAATCAATCATATATACGTGTTGATTACCACCACCCTGGAAATATTTGTTTTTATTATTTTTGATAAAAAAAATTCATGATTGATCATGTTAGTTATTTTAATGTATATATATTTTTATTATTAAATTAATAATTTTATGGTAATATAAATTTGATAACCTATTAATAAGAAGAGAAATAAATAATTATGGTAAATTCAACCATCTAGAAGATCTTTCTAAGTGAAAAAGAGATTTCTCTATACAATTTAATAAATATATACATGTTATCTTCCTAAAATAATTAATTTTAATTATGATATATCACAAAAATAAAAACTCTATTTGGTTATTATTTTTATGGTATAATTATACAGCAAATAAATAATTTCATAATAATCCATTAATTACAATACATTCTTCATTGGGTCCGTTTAATCCCCAACTAAACAAATGTGAAAATTTTTTATAATGGATGACTATGAAAATGTAATTTATGATAATATATGATATTAATAATTAAATAATTATTTTAACTTATTTTTTAATGTTAACATTAATATTACAATCATTATTTAATATATCAATGTCAATTTATACAAAATCACAACCACATGTTCATCACTGATTTCATCTTTATGGATCATAAAAAACATTCAAAGATTGAAATTATAAAATTATAAATATATATATAACATAAATTATACCTATTATTATTTGAGGATGATTAAATTTTGGATAATAATGAATAGCAACACCTCTATCATGAAACTTGTTCAAAATGACCTAGATTTCCATCAACTAAAATCCAAAATAAATAATAACAAACTAATATACTTATTGAGAATAATTATAAATGATTTTTTTAAAGGTTAGAGATATAAAAAAATCATAAATGGTGGATTAGTATTTTTTACATAGGACGATAGAACACATTTTTACTGATAATAATTTAAAGTAATGTTTCATGCTAAAATAATTTACATTTATTGAGTTACCAATTATATTATGAAAATCGACATTCATATGTTTTATTTATTATACATAATGAATAATTTTCATTTTATTTCCTCTTTAATTAATTTGGTTTTAAAATGTTTCTTTATAAAATTATTATCAAATTATTCATAACACAATGATTATGTGAATATTTGTTATATTATTCCATGAATTATATTTCATAGAATTTGATGTTTATTTTTTGGATATTTATTATTTAAGGGTTTTTATTTAGATGATACTTATGCAATAAGGGTTTCTTGTCAAAAAAATTTCACCACATGAAACATATTTCTTATTATAAAACATGTTTAATTTGTAATGGTACATCTAATACCCATTAAATATTTTTTGTCATGATCCTCTCATTATTAATGGTATTTAATGATTCATTTGAAATTAAATCCTCCAATTTGGATTTGAATATTTTTAATGTCATAAGTGTTATTTTTATTTATTTTCAATTATATAATACATGTTTGATATTATATACCATATTTTAATTTATATAGTGTACTGACTTCTGTATTGAATTCAAGTATAATAGATATCATTCATATTATTTTATATGAATTTGATGGTATTCCAATCAGGTTTGATTCATTCTTATATTACAATTACCCTAAGTGTTTTCGAATATCAATTTTTCTTCATTGAGATATGGTTCGTATTAAAAAAAATTTCTTATTTTGTGGTGTATATATTTTTCTTACATTTCATTCTAAATATATTCATATATTATTTATTCTTTTTTAGGATTTAAATCAAGTAAAATATTCACTACACTTTTCAATCCAACTCATCCTCTATTACAAACATTATTTTTATTCGAAGGCATGTTCTCTATGAAAACTCTATAATTATTTCCATTTCATGATGATTTTTCACCTACATTTCTTAATTATATTGATTGGGGAAATTATATAATTAGACATAAATCACTTTCTCGAGGCGGTATTAGTTTTATGAATTCATAAATTGAATGTTATTAAATTTATTGATTGAATAAATATTGACAATTCATATAGTCTTAATTTCAATACTGATGTTTATTAATTACTACTTAATATTGGTAATGTAATTTTTTATTTTTTTTATTACTTCATATGATTAATTTATTGGAATTATTCATATATGTGTTGGTTCCTACATAGATATTCCCTTGATATATCAACAGACATAGGATAGTAACTGGATTATGTATTTTCTAGTGTATTCCTGCCAAGAATAAAATATTTTTTAAACATAGGGCCTTGACAGTAAAATTTTGATGATTAGGATCACAATGAATTAGCTTAAGGAAGGTAATTATCTATCTAGAAATATATATTTGAGTACTAATAATATTTTTATTACGATCAATGAATTTATTTATAGATATCTCAACCATGAATATGTTATGACCTCCATTTCCTTTGATTATGAATTTATTTTTATTTTTTATTCCAATCATGTTATTTATGACCATATTATTATATCCTATTATATAATACTTTTATCATATGTCTTGTAGAATATATATTTTTAAGAATTTTTTTGGTGATATTCAAGACTTATTATGGATGAATTAGTTGATCATATAAAAGAAAAAAATGTCCTTTGTGGAGATATACACAGTATTGGTTATATAATTTTTTTCAAACCTCTATAATACACAAAACCTAAAAGGAACATTTAATGTATGTGACTCAATATTTTTTTGTGATATTATAATTATTGATTGTTAAAGAGGGTATCTTTAGTTCATTTAAAATGTTGTATATAAAAAATGTGTTTATTCTCAATAGATTCTCAGTGTGTGAGTCCATGAATCCATAATGAATGAATTTTGGGTTTTAAAATTATGAATATATTAATTGAAAATGGGATGTTATTTACCAATTTATAGGTGTAGGAATACCTAAAAATATAAGTTATCATCTATTTTAAGTGTTTTGGAATTATAAATAATAGGGTCATTAATATGATCAATCAAATCATTAGAAACATGGCATATATTTTTATTATAGAGAAGTATCTATTAGATATATTATGGAAGGTGGAAGTTCTTACAGTTGTTTATATCTCCAATATGTAATTTCTATTTCAAAATGAAGATAAAACTCCTTATGAAATATAAATTTATAAGAAGACTATTGTCACAAAAAATCATGTATTAAAAATTAAATGTATTATTCCTATGAAAGAAAAGATCATAAAGATTTATGATCACGGTGACAAAGGTTTATTGCATGGTTATTTTTCAAACATTAAATATTATAGTTTTTTAATAATATTCATAGGTAAAATGTTAATATCTATGAATTTATTATTGTTGAGGATAAGTTAGTTTTAGATTCTGGTGAATAGAATTCTCAAATGAATATCATTGTTTTTGAAAAAGAGTGTGATGATGATGTGTGTTTCTTAGTGGGACTTCATTGGGAAGATGAAGATTCAGAGGAACATAATGATATTGATAAAAATATAGTATATTTATAACTAATAAAAAAATAAGATGAATGAATGAAATTATTCAAGTGAATACTATTATTTAAAAAAAATCCAATCCATACACACAAAATGCTGTCTTATAAGAAAATCTAATTTCTATCTTAGTTGGAATAAAAATCATTCAAGATTCCACTAGAGAAAAAAAGTCGGAATATGTTATGAATAATGAACAGTAAAAAATTGAGAAAAACAAAATTTGAGAATTTATTTAATGGAAGGAGAATAAAAATTTTATCATAAATGTGTGGTTATTTTGATGTAAACTCATGAAGGATGTAAAGGTTAGTCAAAAAAAATACTTGACTATGGTATGGGGTTATTCTCTAATAGAATTAATTGATGTGGATGAAACTTTTACACCCATGGATCATCATGAGACTATAAGTGGGGTTTTCAATATGGTTTAAGAAAAAGATTCAAAGAATGTCAGAAAGATATTAAATAAGAATTACTTAATGAATTACTTGTGGGGGAGGTCCATATTAAAGAAATAGATAGATATCCCACTTATCACTATGAAAATAAAGTGTGATGGATGAAAGAATAGATATATAGACAAAAAAAGATCTAAGATAATGGTATTCTTGGATTGATAATTATTTGAATAATATCGATTTTCATATATTAGAAGTTGATCATATCCTTTATGTTAGGATGATACCTGAACGAATAATGTTTCTTCTCATATATGTAGATGATATATTTTTTAGTGGCTGAAATATGACAATAAAAGTTGTTTTTAAGGATTATGAGTTATGAATTTTAGATTTCAATGATCGGATCATTTTCATTTTTATTGTGGATTATATGTGAACAAAAGAGTAAATGGAACATTTATTTCTCAAAATAATTATTCCAAGGATATGATTTAAAGATTTCAAATAGAGGATTCAATTCCAATGACTACTCCACTAGATACCAAAATAAAATTATCTATAAAATAAGAATTGTAGTGAGTTTGATGTCGCTATGTATCGGAATATTATCAGGAGCTTGTTTTACTTAATAACCAAATAAGCTGACAAAATATTTTCCACATTTTAATCATCCTACAATCAAATATAAACAAAAGATGTTTACGTTTGAGTTGTGAGAATAATACATTATCAAATTAATGATACAATGGATTATAGGCAATTTTATAACAGATGATTGCAAACAAAATTATATAATTTTACTTATGCTTACTTGTAATGATTAGTATATGATAGAAAATCCAATTTTTGAGGTTATTTCTATATTTTATGATTTTACATTTCATGGTTGTTTAAGAAGAAAATTATAATTTCCTTGAGCATTGTTGAGGCGGAATAGTTTTCCTCTACTCAAGAATGTACTAAATGGATTTGGATATAGAAACAACAAGAATATTTTGTATTTTACATGGCATACCCTATTAAATTCTTGTTCAATAAATTGAGATCTATTAATATTATAAAAATAACATTCATCAATCAAGAACAAAATTCTCTAGGATTAAATATCATCTCACTAGAAAGAAGGTTGGTAAGAGTACATTGAAATTTGAGTAAGTAATGAAACAAGATCAAATTTAAGATATTATTATGAAATAAATATCAAATGTGGATTTTGAAAGGAATTAATTTGCTCTTTGAGTCAAATAAAATCATTATATTTTGATTATTTTGAGAATGGAACCCCCACATTCTCTAGAGTGATTTCTATTTAAGTAATTCAAGATCTACCTCTAGCAATAAATGTATAAAAAAATAATTTACTTTTATGAAATTTTAGAGAATCTATTTTTATGTTATTTTAAAAATAATGAGATAAGATTAAATATTTCTTGGGATAAATAAAGAGAAATTATTCTCTTTTGAAGGATAATAAATTGTTTCTCCCCATAAATAGGGGGATCAATTTCATGATGGTATGTAATGACCCAAACATTTTAATTATATTTTTTTCCTAATTTAGATTGTTATTTTTTATACACAACAAAACTATATCCTTTAATTAATGTAGTGGGTATAATTAAAATGAGACTATTGAGTTTCGACTGTTATATAACCATTAAAAACTATTAACTTAATGTTGTGTTTTTATAAATACGGTTATCTTGGTTAATTAATGCATAAAGAAGATTGAATGGCCTCATCATGTAGACTTGAGACATACGAAGCCCATCTTTCGGAGCTTGGGAAGGAGGTAGCATCACTGGTCTTTTCTCTGGGCCAATCCCACGCCAAACTTCAACGTATGAAGCTTGAACGGAATCACCTAAAGGAGAAGTTCATGCTGATAAAAATCACTACTCGGGCAATGTTGTCCGGGCCACCCAACGATTCTATCACCATAACACAACTTACCATAGGTCCTATGTTGGTGTTATAAGGTGCTATGTAACTAGACCTTAGCTACTTTGTGTAATGTTTTTATTCAAATTAAAATGTTATTTTTTCTAATTGAAATGATTGTGAATTTCAAATATCCTAATAAATATAGGATGTGTATTATTGATAATTTTAGGGAAAAAGGGTAATTTAGTTTTTTTATTCATTAAATAATAAATAATGTGAAATGATTTTCAAGAAATGGTCTTATATAGTTGTGTTCAGTAATAAATTTAGAGTCTAATAAGATCAACATAGTTTTCAATGAATATTAATGTAGGAATAGTAACATACCCTTATGAATAGTAATGAATAGTAATTTCACAAAAAAAATATAAACATTACCTATGAATGTATAAATACATTTTAGATATCTTAAAAGTGAAAAAAATGATCCATGTTTATGTTTTGGTATTTTTGTATGCCATAAATATTTTATTTGCAATTTTTTAATTAATTCAATAATTTAAAATGGAAATTTATTTTCATTAAATTTAATAATAATTTGTTAAATTATTGTCTTATAGATATTCGATAATTTTATGGGACCTAGATTACTCTTTTATGGTGTTACAAAATTACTTATAGTTTTAAAGTTTTATTTTTGGGATAAATAATGATTTTATTTAAAAATTAAATTAAAAATATTTAAAAAATTATATTCGTAAAATGGACTTCATTTTTGAATTCAAATCATCAATTTTATGAAAGGGTGAAGTTTTGAGATTTTTCTGAAACAGTTTAATTATCGGTCAATAGTAAAAATGTAGTTTTGAGTTTTAAGAGTTTTATGAAAACATTTATGATGTAAAAATCATGTCTGATTTCTGGCCGAATTATGAATAGTGAGATATACTATGAGGTGTCTGATGTGGCCAATACCATGAGAAAATAACTTGGTCAAACCCATGGTTTTGAAAATACCACCGATGAGGTGTCCTTTGGAAATTAATAATTTATTCACTCACTTTTCCAATAAATACCAAGCCATTTCCCTCATTCATTTCATTCCAAAATCATCCTCAACGATTTTCCGGTCTCCTTACCTCCCAGGGAGTCATCCAAAGGTTCCCTCAAGCCTCCCAAGGTCCCGACCTTCATGATTTCGATGTTACTCTTCAAGGTAAGGGATCCTTTCACCCTCCTCTTTTAATTCATGAATTCCTTTATGTTGTTTCTTATAGTTTCCATCTCATTATGTAGAATGTATGTTATTATATTTTCTACTTACTGTCCATTTCAAGACTAATTTTTGAGAGACCATTTCTTATCTCATCAATTTTTTTATGAATTTATATGTGACACTTTTAGGCTACCGAATGTTTCGTAAAAGGAATCACATCTTCTCTTTTCATTCATGTTTCCTTTCCATGTGGCTGTCATTCAAATTTCCATAAAATGTTATTATCTCAATGTTATTCTGAATCTATACTGAATTGTAAATACTTTATGAGTGGGTGACCCTTTCTCCCTCTCTTTTCAATTTTTTATAAAACCATATTATATAGTCGTTATGCTGCAGAAATTTCACCTCATAATTTCTATTTCTTTCTCTCAATAAATTATCATGTTTATTTATGTGAATAACTAGACTAATTTTGTTTCTAGGTGTTCATAACAATTATTAAACGATATATTTTATTCTGAAACAGACATACATATAACCCTCACTCCCTTTCCATGGGTTATAAATGATATAGTGATCTTATTTTTTTAGAACTTTTAAAACGTCACGATTTTGAAATGAAACCCATTTCTTTTATTCATTATGAGGTATTTATGGATATTTTGAATATGATATATGTGGATCACATGAAATTAAATTCATATTAATGATGCACCCTTATTTCACCCCCAATGCATTGGGTAATGATTTAATCTCTAGAGATGACATGTTTCACGATACCTTGGTGAATAACATTGTTAATGTTTATAACACCTCAGGGATAGACCATGGTGATATGTTCAAGAATGTCTAAATGAAAGGTTGTAGCCACATATTAATGTTATGATTCATTTTTATTTTTATCATGATATTCCTTTTATTCAATTTATCATGCCTTTATTAAATTTATAATGTTCTTATTAATATTTCTCAAGATCACATGTCAATTATTAGACTTGTTTTCCTAACTGAGCCTTCTTTTCACCCATTTATTTGATGTATATCTCTAGGATTTGAGATGTTGTAATTGTACATTGGATGAACCTATGATGAAGCATTAAAAGTGGTTTTGAAGAATGTTTTATTTTGTTTTCATGTATTATGTTCCTGATTTCAAGACACTAGACTTTAAAGATCCTCTGTTTGTAAAATGTAATGAAAAGTTATTTAATAAAAAGGTAGTATGCCATAGTATTTATTAAAGGATATTTTAGTTATTTTTGGAAATTAGGATATGAAATGTTTAGGAATAACCCTATAGAAAAGATTAAATATAGGAAATCTTCTTATTATTTTGGTGAATATTGAATAACTCGTTTATCAAAAAAATACAAAACTATCTTGATACGAGCAGGTAGAGGCGGCTCAGGCACAGATGTAAATAGGGGTAAAAACCGAAAACAGCACTCTGAACTAGACTTGAATGGGAATTGGTGCATGACAATGAACCTTTCTACACTCTTGGTTACGACACACCCAGGGGATATGTTTGGTTAATCATAAGCTTTTTAAGAATCATTATGAAAGGTTTATAGAGAAATGTAATGGTTTAAAAATGTTTTAATATATAAATACTTTATAATTAAAAGATCCGTAAATGAAATAAGTTTCTCATTAAGGTTTAATTATTTTAGAAAATGGTAGGCAGTAGGAGGAACAGTGTAAATGGTGACCACAATGGACCATGCACTGACAGCCCTCCAATGGAAGCTGGAAAGGAAACATTCATGAGAATGATGAACCAACTGACTCAAGTTATGGGAAATAACATGAATCAAGCTAAGGGACTGATCTCACTATGACGGGAACAACATTCTATTGAGTTATGCGTCAACGACCACTATACTTCATTGGATTGACTGACCCATTGATTGATGAGTAGTGGATCAGCTATATCGAGCAAATGTTTTCTGTTCACCACTGTTCAGTATAAGAGAAGGTCACCCTTGCTATCTATCCCTTAGAAGGGAAGCTGTTCAGTGGTGGGAGCTGATTAAAAACACATTGGAATGAGTGGATGTTTAAGCTATGGATTATGAAGAGTTCAAAGGGATTTTCTTCAGTAGGTATTTCCCATGATCCATGAGAACAAAAATGTAGAAGTAGTTTCTCGAAATGATGAAAAAGAAGAATGAATCTGTCAGAAGATATAAGAGGAACTTCACATGACTACCACAATATACCTATAGAATTCTAATAGATCCAATTATTATGGGTGATAGATTCTTTAGTGGACTGAGACCTCATCTACGGAAGAATCTAGCCAACCAAGACTATGATAGTTATGAGGAAATCGTGCAGAGTGCGATGAAAGTCAAACTATAGTTTGGTGAGACAAAATGGTCTCATAAATCAAACAACAAAAAGAAATCAATGGAGCCCATTTTAGTGAAGACCTTTGATCAAGGAAGAGGAGGCAAGAAAGTGCAATGCACCACCTGTAATAAATGCGGGAAGATGCATTCGGGGAACTGCCTTCTTGGGAGCGGGAAATGTTACAAGTGTGGAAGAGATGGCCATATTGTGAGGAATTGTCATAGTGTCTTGAAACCTCAACTTCCAAAAACTAACAACAAGGGGAAGATGGTGAAGGCCCTAACCGATGTCTAGTACTTTATTTGTGGACAACAGGGGTACTTTTCCAATCACTATCCAAATCTGAGGGCAGTGGAGGGGAACCACCATTATCCTCAGCAAAGGCCATGGGTTCATGGACATGATTTTTCTATCATGACAGCTAATGTTGAAGCTTAAAATTATAAGGTAGCAGGTAATATTGTTTTCCTATCAAAGATAGAAAGTACTTTGTTTGATTTTGGTTCTACGCATTCCCTTATTTCCTCCATGTTTTCAATGATTTTATAATCAACCCCCAACTTTCTAAAAGTAGTGTTATCAGTCAAGACTCCATGTGGTATTATCCGAGCATCATTAGTGTTTAGAAACTCTAGATTTTAATTTGGTGAGCACAATCTTTTCGCAAACTAAGTAGTCATTCCCATGTTGGAATTTGACATTATACTAGGGTTGTACTAGCTCTCAAAGTATAATACTTTGATAAAATGAAAAGTAAGTAAATCTCAGTACTATTGAATGGAAAACCTACAGTTATCTTCCAAGGAAAGATATCTCAACCTGATCTTTGTCTAGAAGAAATTCATATATCCTTATTTATGGAATTTATCAGTGAAGAATAAAATGTAAATGAGAGTTTGAGGATAGAAAATGTACCCATCATCCAGGAATACATTAATGTATTTCCTGAGGAGTTGGCTGGACCTCCCCCATAAATAGAGGTAGATATCTCCATTGATCTTGTACCTGGATCTCATCCAATATCAACGAACCCATATAGGATGGAAAATGTAGAGTAGGAGAAATTAAAGAAACAACTCCAAGATCATTTGGAGTAGGGGTCTATCTGATTGAGTGTGTTTCCTTGGGGATCACATATTCTATTTGTAAAGAAAATTGATGGATCACTGCAGCTATGCATTAATTATAGAGAACTGAATGGAATCATAGTAAAGAACAAATACCCTCTTCCAAGAATTGATGACTTATTTGACCATATACATGGGGACCAATTCTTCTCTAAGATTGATCTTCGATCTGTTTATCATAAATTGAGGGTGAAGAAAGAAGATATTCCAAAAACTGCCTTCCGATCAAGATATGGTCATTATAAGATAATTTTTATGCCCTTCAGATTGAATAATGCACCTGATATTTTTATGGGTTTGATGAATAGAGTATTTAAGGACTACCTTGACAACTTTGTAGTAGTTTTTATTGATGATATTATGATATATTCTAAAATTCATGTGGATCATAGGGATCATGTAAGGGTTATTTTGAAAACACTATGGAAGGATAGACTTTTTAAAAAGTTATGTAAATTTGAATTCTGGTTACAACACATTGCTTTTTTGGAGCGCATTGTTACCAATGATGGAATCATAGTTGACCCTTAAAAGAAAAAAGTTGTAGAGGAGTGGTCTCAGCCTACAACAAGAACTGAGATTCGTAGTTTCCTTGGATTACTGAGAAATTATAGGAGGTTCTGGAGATACTTTTCATGACTTTATAATCCATTAACCAAGTTAACTTGAAAGGGTGTCATGTTCATTTGGAAAAAGGAGTGTGAAGAATGATTCCAAGAGTAGATGAAGAGATTTGTTACTGCACCCATGATAACTCTACCCTCAATTGGGGAAGGATTTGTTATTATTTTTTGATGCATCTCTGAAAGGGATTGGGTGAGTCCTCCTGAAAAATGACAAGGTCATTACTTATGCTTCTCGATAGTTGAAGACTCATGAGTAGAACTATCTTCCGCATGATAAAGAGTTGGCGGCAGTCGTTTCATCTCTAAATATATAAAGGAACTATCTTTATGAGGAGAAATATGATATATACACATACAATCAAATTGTGAATTATATTTTCACACAAAAGGAATTGAACATGAGACAAAGGAGGTTGTTGGATCTTTTTAAAGACTATGATTGTTCAATTAATTATCATCCCAGAAGAGAAAAAAAAGTCGTTGATGTATTAAGTAGGAAAGGCCCAATTGTTCATTCCATGATGAGGAATAAAAAAGATCCTTTGATCAATGAACTATTAAATATAGACATGGGAATAATAAGGGAAGGGACATCATGAACCCTACCAAAAAATGATTTCACCACCATCACTACTAGATAAGATCAAGAAAGAATATAAAGAAGACCCTTTGTTGAAGAAGAAGTTTGAGGCTATGAAGGATGGGAAGTTTCATGAGTTCAATACTGATCAAGAAGGTGTACTAAAATTTCGTACAATACAATGTCTTCCATCTATTTTGGAAATAAAGAAGGAGCTTATGGATGAAGCTCATATATCAAATTTCTCTATACATCCTGGTAACACGAAATGTTTTAGGGACCTTCATGATCATTATTGGTGGGATAATATGAAAAAGGATATTGATGACTACACTTCATGGTGCTTGGTATGTCGGTAAGTGAATGCAGATAGACAACTTCCTAAATGGGTATTGCAACCACTACCCATATCAGCATGGAAGTGGGACAATATCACTATGGACTACGTCACTGGTCTCCCGAGAACATCCAAAGGAAATAATGCCATAAGTTTTCTGGTGGACCATCTCACCAAGACTGCCCATTTTATCATCATTTCAGAATATTTATTTCTGGATCAACTTTCCAGGATTTACGTGAAGGAAGTGGTAAGGCTACATAGAGTTCTACATTCTATCATATCTGATCGTGATCCAAGGATCACATCAAAATTATGGAGAGGTCTTCAACAAGCTCGGAGCACTGAATTGAATTTAAGGTACGACCTATCACCCCCAAAATGATGGCCATTCTAAAAGGACTATTCAAAAACTCAAGGATATACTAAGAACTTTTTCTTTGGATTTTAAAGGTGGATGGGATCAACATATCTCTTTAGTTGAGTTGTCTTACAACAACATTTTCTACTCAAGCATTCAAATGGCACCCTATAAAGCTCTATATGGGAAGCAATGTTGATCTCTTACTTATTGGGATGAATCTAGTGAGAGAAACCTTCTTGGGCCTGATAATGTGCAAGACATGACAGAAAAGGTCCATGCCATCCAACAACACATTAAGGCTGATCAGAGTTGGAAAAAGAGCTATGTCGACAACCTTCCAAGGGACGTGGAGTTATATGCTTGGTGACTAAGTCTTTGTTTGGATTTCACCTTGAAAGAGAGTCATGAGGTTTGGGTAGAATGGGAATCTCATCACTATGTACATTGGCCCCTATGAAATCCTTGATCATGTGGGAGAAGTGGCCTATCATCTTGCATTTCTACCAAATCAAGAACAAGTTCATGATGTATTCCACGTGTCCCTCTTGAGGAAAAACATATTGTACCCATCACTTGTATTAAATATAGAGGTGGTACAACTGGAACATGACCTCTCTTATAAGAAGAAACCAGTGGAGATCTTGGATCGTAGAGGCAATGTTCTATGCAAGAAGACTACCCACCCTGTTAAGGTGTCATGGAGGAACCACAAATGTGAAGAAGCCACCTGGGATCTAGAGGAGTCTGTGAGATAGAAGTACCCACCCCTTTTCGCATTAGAGGATACGAGATAAAATTTCAGGGGAAAATTTTCTTAAGCGGGGAAGAAAGTAACGACCCAAAATTTTTAATTATATTTGTTTCATTATTTTGTGTGTTATTTTATTTTATACTCAAGAAAGCTATATCCTTTAATTAATGAAGTGGGTATAATTAAAATGAGAATGTTGTGTTTTTATTGTTATATGACTGTTGGTCAATATGACCGTTGGAAACTATAATCTTAATGTTGTGTTTTTTTATATACAGTTATATTGGATAATTAATACAGAAAGAAGATTGAATGGCCTCATACAGTAGACTCGATCCATATGAAGCCCATATGTTGGATCTTGGGAAGGAGGTAGAATCACTGGGAATTTCTTTGGAGCAAGCCCATGCATAACTTCAATGTATGAATCTTGAACAGAATTGCCTAAGGGAGAAGTTCAAGCTGATAGAAATTACCACTCAGGAAATGTTGTCCGAGCCACCCCAATATTCTATTACCATAGCACACCTTACACTTAGGTCTTATTCTTATGTTATAAGGGGCTACGTAACAATACCATAGCTACTTTGTGTAATCATTTTATATAAATAAAATTGTTATTTCTTCTTAAGGAAACGTTTGTGAATTTCAAATATCCGGAAAAATATAGGATGTGTATTATTGATGAATTTAAGAAAAAAGGGTATTTTAATACATTTTTGTATTCATTAAATAATTAAAAATGTGAAATTATTTTTATAAAATGGTCTTCTACAGTTGTGTTCAGTAAGAAATTTAGAGTCTTATAAGATCAACATTGATCTTAGTGAATAGTAATGTAGGAATAGAAACATACCTTTATGAATAGTCATGAATAGTCATGAATAGTAATTTGAAAAAATATAAACATTACCCGTGAATGTATAAATACATTTTAGACATCGTAAAAGTGCAAAAAATGATCCTTGTTTATGTTTTGGTATTTTTGTACGTCATAAATATTTTATTTGAAATTTTTAAATTAATTTAATAATTTAAAATGGAAATTTATTTTCAGATAATTTAATATTAATTTGTTACTTTATTTTCATATATTTATTCGATAATTTAATGGGACTTTTATTACCCTTTTAAGGTGTCACAAAATGAGTTATAGTTTTAATGTTGTATTTTTGTGATAAATAATGATTTTAATTAAAAATTACATTAAAAATATTTATAAAATCATTATCATTAAATGGAAATCATTTTTTACTTCAGAGCATCGATATTAGGTTAGGGTGAATTTTTTAGATTTTTCTGAAACAATTGAATTATCGATGAATAGTAAAAATGTAGTTTTGAGTTTCGGGTGTTTAATGACAAAATTTATGATGTAATAATGATGTATGATTTCTGGTCGACTAATTAATAGTGATATATTTTATGAGGTGTCCCTAGTGGCCAATACCATGGGAAAATACCATGGGAAAGCCCATGGATTTTCAAATACCACCGATGAGGTATCCCTTGAATATTAATAATTTATTCACTCACTTCTCCTATAAATACAAAGCAATTTACCTCATTCATTTCATTTCAAAATATTTCTAAAAGAGGTTTTGGTCTCCTTAAATCCCATGGAGTCCTCCCAAGGTGACCTAAAGCCTCCCAATTTCCTGACCATTAGGGTTTCCATGTTACTCTTCAAGGTAAGGGTTCATTTGACCCTTCTCTTTTAAGTCATGAATTTCATTATGTTGTGTCTTAAAGTTTCCATATATTTATGTTGAGGTAAGGTTATTACATGTTATAATTAATTTACATTTCATGTATACTATTTTAGAGACCCTTTATACTCTCATCAATTTGTTTTTTGAATTTTTAAGCCATGTAGTTATGCTGTCGAATTTTTCATAAAAGGAATGACTTGTTCTCTTTTCTATCATGTTTCCTTTCCATGTGGTATGTCATAAAAATTCCCATACCATGTTCTTATATCCATGTTATTCTGAATTTATACTTTATTGTAAATTATTTATTATTGGGTGACCCTTTTCCCCTCTCTTTTCAATGTTTTCTAACACTATATTATATAGTCGTTATGCTGTAGAAATTTCGCATCAGAATTTCTGTCTCTTTCTCTAATGATATTTTCTTGTTTATATATGTTAATACCTAGACCAATATCATCTCTAAAGGGTTTCATTAATATATAAAAAGGATATATTTTATTTTTTAATTAACATACTTATAACTCTCACTCCCTTTCCATGCGTTATAAATGGTATAATGATCTTAATTTTTTAAAACTTTTAAAACGTCATGATTTTGAAATGAAACCCATTTCATTTATTCATTATGGGTTATTTATGGAATGTTTTCTTATGATATATGTGGATCACATTCAATTAAATAACTATTAAGGGTGCACCCTGATAGCACTCCAATGCATTGGGTAAAGATTTAATCTCTGGAGATGAAAAGTTTCACGATTCCTTGCTGAATAACCTTGGTAATTTTTATGACACCTCGGGGATAAACATTAGTGATATGTTCATAAATGTCTAAATGAATATTTTTAGCCACATATTCAAGTTATGATTTGTGTACGTTTTATGGTGATATTCATCTTTTTCCATTTCTCTTTCCTTTATAACTTTTATCATTTTCTTATTAATATTACTGAAGATCACATGTCAACTATTTCCCTGTTTTTCCTTAGTGAGCCTTCTGATAACCATTTTCATTGATGTATGTCTCTAGGATATGATATTCATTAATTTTACATGTTATTAACCTTGTTGAAGCCTTATGATTGGTTTAGAATAATTATTTATGTTGTTTTCTTGTATTATGTTCCTGATTTCCAAGACACTGGACTTTAAAGATCCTCTGTTTGTAAAATGTAATGAAATGTTATGTAATAAAAATGTGTTATTCCATATAGGAGGGGTAAATTATAATTATTTATTGGGATAAATGTAGATAAATTATTCATGTATCAAGGAGAGTATTTTTATAAATCATTCCTTCCTTTATAAATACAGGACAATGTATTTTTGACATAGTAGGAGAGTGTTTAATTATTTCATCTAAGAAAGAAGTCATTATATGTTAATATTGATGTCTTTGAAGGTCAAATATGTGTTCATGTGGATATATTTATAATTTTGGTTACCATACCATGATTGGATCATATGAAATTACCATTTGGGAGTTCTGAGTCATCAATATGTTCTTTGAAGACAACTGGCTCAAATTGAATACTTTTTTATTAACATTGTTAATTTTATTAGTTTTTTAATAAATTGGAGACCTATCTATTTCATAACATAGAACAAAAATAAAGGGTGGATTTTTTGTAAAAATATCCATGTAATGGTTTGGGGTAGAGTTTAATGACAATGGCGATGGAAGTGTTTCTAAAATACCACAGAGTGTCATGGATCTTATAATGGATGATATAGAAATGAATATAAGATTATTAAAGAAAGAAATGTTCACCACATCATGCACTAAGCCATAATGATTGAGGAAAATTAATATTTGAAATGGAAATGGATATAAGTGAGATTCAGTGGGTTTTTATGATAGTTTTACAAAATTTGAATCATTTTTTTTGGTAATCTATGATGATCAGAACATCGTAGTTCAACTAGAAAATACATAGTTGATGTTTGTGGTAAAAAATACTAATATTAAAAATTATTTAAGAAAAAATTAAAAAAAATGGTTAACCCTTAGGGAACCATAAGAGAATTGATCTATCATGACTTAGTACTAAGATTAAAAATATTTCCAAACATGGGTGGATTATGAATTTGGGATCTAGCATGGTTCTACACTAACAAAAGGGTGGAAGAGATGGGTATTGGGTGGAACAATACATATTGGTCATAGTATAGGATTGTGCCCTTAAAGTTTTTATATATGTTAATACTAAATCTATAATATCAATAAACCTTATATAAATATCATGTATGATGTGGTAGAAAGAATATGAATAAATGTTGAATGTTAATAGAGCATGGACAATGATTTTTTAAATAATTTCTAAACCATAAAAAAAAAGAATAAAATAATGGTGGGAGTGAAATGGATTTATTTTCATAACCACACTATAGGGGATGAAGTTTTGAGTTAGAATATTACTTGTGTAAAATTAAGGGTTTTATATATGGAATTATTGTGGTTGTGGTTCAGGTTAGGGATGTTTTATAGGTATAAACCATGTTGAGAGTTTGATAAGCCAAAACTAGAAGATGATGTCAACTATACCATTGTGTTAGAAGTGGTGGATTTATGAAATACCTATTAAAAATGAATAAGACCACTATTAGATAATTTAATGATGTGGTGGACTCGAGTATGAAGTTTTTGGTTGAGATGATATAATGACTATACATTGGGGTCTATGAAATTATGAGGATAGAGTTCATGAGGTAGAATAACAGATGAGAAGTGAGTGTAATTCCAACTATTTCACAAGGTGTTTTTTCTAAAATTTCACTATGTGATGATAATTATAATAACATGTAGTATTCAATGATTAACTACATGAGGATCATTATAATCATGATTTTATTGGGATCCATAGGGAGAAGAAATCATATATCTTTATTAGTGGTTTGAAGACCCATTAATCAGAGAAAGTGTAAAATTAAATTATATAAATTTTATGGGATTATAATTTTCTCTAATTCATTGGATGAAATAAGGGAGAGTCTCTATTTTTAATATGTATCATGATATTTAAATCTCTGAGTATAGGAGGAGAACTTTTCGTGTCTTAATGGAATGAGGAAATGAGTTTCATTCATATTATGGAAAACATAAATAAATATAAGAAGATGTTATAGAATTTATTTACAAAATAAAATTATCAAGATGTGTAAATTGATATAATAAATTAATTGTATTTTCTCATAAAACATTATAAGGGAAGAGAATTCTCTTAGAAGAGGCGGTGAACACTTATTTAGGAATAATATTAGTGATTTCTTCAAAAGTGTTACACAAATGTGAATCTATAGGGCAGTGAAACTATGCCATCATGTAATTACATAAAAATAAGTTCTTTTAGTGACCCATGAGAATCAGTATTCTACATATTTCATACTCCCTATATTTTATCAATTTATGTTAAACATGTAAAATCACAAGTGTTCTATTTAATTCTTTCATCACTTCAAGATGAATGTGATGAAGGGTGAAGAGTTTTATAGTTAATGAGGCAGCAAGATCTTGAATGAGGAAAAGGTTTTAAACTAAAATACCTTGATTCACCCCCTCCTTATATATTCATTGATTTTTTACAAACACTATACTTAACTTTTGTGGTTTTAAAAATCTGAACATATAATTTTCTACGAATCATTATTTTTATTAAAATAAATAGTATTAAATAAAGTATTTAAATGAAATATATTTTTATTATATAAATAAATAATAAAATTATGTCCAAAAATAGTTGATGATTGTAAAAAACAACATAGGAATTTTATAAAAAATAATTTACTTTTTACAATAAAAAGTACCTGAATTTTATTTTATTAGAAAACTATTTATAATGTTATATCTATTTAATAAAATTTTTATGTGAAATGGTATTGTATTTATCATATTTTTTTATTTATTTTTTATTTTTCGTTGTTCTTTTGGATATGAAATAATGATATCATATATATTTGAATTAGTGGTTCTAGTTATTTAGTCATGATATATAAGTTCAATTTTCATCAAAATATGTACTTATTTCATTACTTTACAATGAATATCAATTATGTTTCATGGTAAATAATTAAATTTAATATCTATATACTTCAAATAAATAAATATTAAAGAAACTTATAATATAATAAATCGAGTCCATAAAGAATGATTCATATAATCCTTCAACATAAAATAGTTAAAGAATCATGATCAATATTTATTTTGAAATATTTAATATACTCAAATCCTCAATGTTGTTTTCTAAAACAATAGTTAAAAGGATTTTTTTCACTGATAGTGATATAGTATCTTTAAAATATAACATATAAAAAACATATATGGTTTTAAGAAATGATATAACATAACAATTTCATAAGAAAAAAATGGTTGAAATAGATTTGGTATATTAAAATGTGAGAAAAGACCTCCATGATAGATTGGTTTTATTTTCAATGTTAGAACCTTATACAATTTCCCACAATAAATATGATTAGGAATCAACCATATTTCATAGACTGGATTCTATAATGATATGATTTATCACTAAAAATACTTTCAGTTGTTGGTTGAATAAGATATATGTTTTAAAAATAAAGAAAATATATATGATAGGTTTTTAACATTTATTTAGCTATTTTGATCCTTTTAACTATGTATTATTATATAATTCCAATCACAAAATATCTCTATCAATATCCCTTGATTTTTATCATTATGATGCTGTGAAACTCTTTAATAATGATATAATATCTCATTACATCATTGAATTTACACTCTATGGGTATTTTACAAAATAATTTCATGTCATATATTTTATTATATGAAAAATTTTTAAAGTAAAAAAATATTGGATACTAAATTTCTTTTATTCTTGAATGAGTTTTGTAATTTTCATATTTATTATCTCATGGAGAAAACAATTCAAAAATGTTTTTAACATTTACCCATGGTTTATAGAATCGATGATGTAATGTTATCTACTGTCACTTTATTTGAAAAAATATAATTCAATTACAATTATTGAAAACAATATGACATCGTATGGCTGTTAAAACTACAAAAAAATTATTGATAACACTTGTTTAATTATTTTATCCTGATTTCATTAATGTTTTTAAATAATATTTTATCTCCCTTATTATAAATCATTTATAAAGTAACGTGTTTAAACTGAATATATATCAAATTCAAAGTTTCATAATGTATCATAATAAAAAAACACCAAAATATTATGAAATAAGTTTATTCTTAGATTAAAATCACTATTATATCTCATAAATAATTGATTGGATCCATGAATTAAAATATATATGAAGTAAATATTATTTATACCAAAGAACATAGAAATATATTAATAGATATATGATTTTTGTAACCATTATAATATTACAAATATATTATATATTATTAATAATTGTTACCATTAATTAGTTCATTCAAAAATGGAAGATTTATGAACACTTTTTTTAGAAGTCTACTACTCTTAAAAAATTGTTCATATGTTTTCATTTTAATTTTCATAGGTTTTATTTGCATAAATGAATATTTTTTTTCATATAACAAACAACAAAATAATTATTTAAAAAAAACCTTTTTTCAATTATTGGTACTATCTATTTTGTTAAATAAATCAACCCATTTTCATTGAAGAAATAAAAAACATTTAAAAATCTGTTCAATATTTTATTTTATTATTTTTATTATTTTTATTTTCATAATAAACTCTATTTGAAAATAATTTCATCTTATTATGTTTTTATCATTTTAAATTCAATGTCGGGTGTTTGTCAAAATTAGCAATATCATGCCTTCATTATTTCAACTAAATATCATCTGTTTTAGAAGTTTATTCAATAGAAGTATTTTTTGTGAAAATCATTAGCTTTTACATTTTTTTGTATGTTTATTACAAATAAGACATTTTATCAATTCATTTTTTATTTTACTATTAATTTTATTCAACTATTTTTGGGTGGTTTTGATGATTATTTTGATATGATGTTTCTTATTTGTTTTTGAAAGGTAATTGTAGTACAATAACTATATTTAACAAATATAAAATATATTCACTTATATATAATAACCATTATGAATATTGTAGCTTGTAAACTATATATGGTGGCTATTTAATATAACCATAATATATAGAATCCATTATTTGATGATTATTATGTATAATTTTCAATTATAGTGTATCATCCCTAGCCCATTCTTCTCAAACATGACCAAGAATGGAAGCCACAACACCTAAAGTTCACATTCCCTTATGTCAGAAGCTACTAACAAGTATAAAGTATTTATCAACACCATGGAGAGATTATACCCTTTATTATATAATTATTATTAATATAAAAAATATAAATAAACCATTATCCATAGTAAAAAACATAATATGTAAAAAACATATCACATGATATAATTAAATATTAACCCACTATAATGTCATATGATGAAAATATATATAATGTGTACTATCTAATAGGTTAATAATGTACAATGTTTCCCAAAAAATGTGGGAATAAAACAAAAAAATTGGGCCCATATCTCTAATCATTCATATATCCAATTCCTTCCATCCAACCTAATCAACTATTATTCATTCATCACATTTCCTTACATTTATCCATGACTATAAATTATAAATTCCCAAAAATGTGCATGCGCATGGTGTGTGAAACATTCATAGTAAGATAACACTAATGGGGTGGTTAAATAAATCTAGAATATATAAGTGTACTTATGATGTGATATCCCAATAAACGATACAAATAATAAAAACTTATGGAATTATCAATTACTAAAAAACCGACTTGATGAGTGACCATGAACGATTCATCCAATGAAAATGTTGAGTCTAATTATAACTCCCTAATCTAGTAGTTCATTGTAGGATTCAACATTAATCCCATAATAAAAAGGGACTAAATTTTAATTTTTCATAACATCCATATATACTATCAACATCAATTCCAAACATGTAGTTGAAATTGATTCCCACATCACAAAACTATATGTATCTTATACATGGTTGGAATAACATTCAACCAATTTCATTGATAAAAATTATACCTATATTTCATCCAATCACAAATATATAGTAAATAATGGATAAGCATAAAATAAAACCCTGTAACACCACATATTTTTGGTGCCTTTCCCTTTTATGTATTTTTAGCTTATATAATACTTGGATAGAGTTTAATATTTTTCTGGATAGTTTTGATGTGTTTTGGATTTCTTATAAAGGGTACACATTTTGAGATGGTTATGGTAATCCATGAAGTATCTCCAAGAAACTGTGTACGGTGATGCTCAGAGTCCCTGGGTAGGCACACAATTAGAGAATGGTTTATCTAAACTGTGATGATTTTTAGAGAAACAATGATTTTAGAGATATATAGAAAAACCTATTGGGGTATAATTATTTAATATTGGGATGCAACCATGGAAGGTGTGGCCTTCGGATAATATCAATGCATGTTTGGTGGATAGTTTTCCAATACGTGGTCTACAAACAATGAAACTCTCTAATTCTTGTCAAATACAAAACTCACAGTTGGATCACAGTTTCACAAACTATGTGACCTAACTATTGTTTGTACATTTAATGCTCCAAAAATTGTTTCTTAATTCATATTATGTCCATAGAACCATCATTATTACTTTTTTATCTAAGTAAATCAGAATCTATTTCCTCACAAGTCATCCAGGGTAATTTATTTTCATCTAGAAGAATAATTTTATGAATCAAACAATGATGGATCTTCAGAATAAATCATATGTACTTTTTATTTCATGTTTCTATTAGATATATTCTTCAACTATCTCTGGATATATATATCTTTTTTGTTATATAAATATCTATGTTATATTATTTTAATCATGATGATATATTGTGATATCTATTGAATGAAAGGATTTGGGGACCTAGATCAAGAAGTTATTAGTACCATTATTTATTTTTGTTATCTTTTGAGTGGTAGGTGACTTCTCCCCTGTTTTACTTATTCTAGAACATGAAGTCTTGGGGATGAAATTCCTACCTCTATGATTATGTCGGAAATGTATCATGGTTTTTTAATGATTCAATTAAGGTGTTTAATAAAATACTGGAAATAAAATAGTATTCAAAAGTGTTTTTTTGAAGAATAATTGATATGATAACCCGAGATCTGTATTTAGTGTGAATTCTTTTGAATTTTGGATATATTTTTGTCATGAAGTTCCATCATAAATGAGGGATGGAGTATGGTCATGATGTATAAATATCAATGGGGATCCCAAAGTGATGGATTTTTTATAAGCTGACCCACCACACATGAATGGTGGGTGGTCTATGGTTTCATCAATTTTGTGGGTGTGTGTGAGTGTGGGTGTGACAATGGAATTTTTTTCAATGTGTTCAAAAACATAAATAAAATATTTTTTTTATTATTTAATAATTGTAAATTGTTTATGGTTTTAATAGAAATTGTTTATCTGAATCTAATCTATTTATTTTTTAATGTGATAATATTCCCTTGTCCAACTATAATGTGTTGGGAAGACTTTGAGAAATTCCTAAAGAGTCTTTACTCAACCACTTCTTGGGAAAATTGTTTTTTACAAATAAATTATATTTATATACAATTAAAGGAAAGGTGTTTCATTTTTTAAGTGGTTTATTATTACGTGCTCTTCCAAAGTTGTTGTTTAATGCTAGGAGATACCTATTGGTGTCACTGGAGTGATACCACTTTAGTGTAACTAATGTTTTATGCTTTTAGGTTTCTTGTATTGTGTATTGCATTATTTTCACTACTACTCTAAATATTTTGTCAATATGGTTTTAATTTGGAGTTCTATTACTTATACCCATATAATATATAGATTGTTTGGATGTATATACATTCCGTTATCATGTCGTTGTATTTCTAAGTGGAAAATCATTCCCCAATATTCTCATAATGCAATGGAATTTATTTTCATCCATTGATTTCTTGGGGGTGTTACCTATGGATTGTTAGTCTCTATTTATTATAAATCTATTTAGTTAGGGAGGGATGTTACAAATGTTATCAGTCTCGGTTGGTTGATTTGTCTCTTGGGATGGTGGCATAGAGATAGGAATTCCAGGACATGAAATATTTAACATAGAAATACATATCTAACCTTTAATTCTAAATATCAAGTTACTAGGGTGGTTTGGGTATAAAATTTTTCTATGAATCTTTTTGGTGTATTTTTATATCATAATAGTGGGTTTAAATTATGAGTGTGAATATCATGCATTTTTAGTGATAATTCCCACTATGAAAAAAATGATAATTTTTTAATGATAATTTTTGTAAAGATAATTTAAATGGTAAGATTTTTAATAGAATGGTTATTTCTTGTAGCTTATAGTGATTATGAATTTTCTAATCCTCCAGTTTCAAGTGATTAATGAGTAAATAGAGTTTTTTCTAGTTATAGAAAATGTCACTATATAGGTGTTATAGAAATTAGCAAGAAGAGACTCTAAAAAATGTGGTCTCACCTAAGCCATATGTAAACAAATAAATTTTCCAAAGCATCATTCACGATTTTAAACTTGATTATAGAGAGAATTAAAATGATACATGATAAATGGATCACTACCTATATTTTAATAAATAGAATATACCCATATTTTGAGGATATTAAAAGTCCGAAAAAGGGAAAGTATGGATGAATATAATGAATCACGTCATTAACTTTTATGGTAAAATGACCAAGATAATGGTCATGTTGGAAACTTTTATACCGGAGGATCTTTCATGATGATACAGGGATTCTTCTTTCCAAAATAAATTCCACCATGTCCTTAAATAAGAGTACATTGATGATTTTTTAAACAAAATAATCCCATCCTCACACATTCAAGACCACAATAACAATAGAATTATTTATCCTGAACAATTGAATCTATTTTTCACAGAGTTAGTAGATATGATTATGAAAAAGTAATATCTTCACCATACGTTTCTACAAGTGTATCCTTCAAGGAAATGATATTTTATTATGTTAAATAACCAAATATTCACTATAAGATAGTTTTTCTTTGTATTATGAATTATATAAATATGGTAAATGCAGTGATAATCCAGGAAATATATATCTCTGGAAATTTGGTTGGATGAAGTATGTTTATCTCCATGGGAATAAGTGGGAAGTAAAATGATGGGATAATAGGAAGAGGGAATCATAATTCTCAGGTGGAGGAGAATCTCATAATTAGTCCAAGGGATCATTTAACTTTCCACCATGACACAAATGTAACCCTGGGTGTTCTCAGTGTGGTTCATTTGATCATATCAAGAGAAATTGTATTTCACAACCTAGAGCCTTTCAAAACTATAATCAAACCATACATCTCTAGTGTTATTATGGTAGTTTTTTTAAAAAAAGTGGTAGCGCAAGGGCCCCTTGTTATTAAAAATATAAACAAAGTACAATGTAGGATTAAGTAACCATTCCAAATGACCCCAAAAACACATGGGTAGAAAAAAGAGACTTCATGCACCTTGAGAATAAGTGTGCATGCTAGGAAAAGAGGAGATTCCACCCCTACCATGGGGATGACAGCCCCTCTTTCCAGTGGTTACTAGCATCCATGTCCCACCTCCTTCATCTGGAGGACCAGTGTCAACATCCTTTTGCATCTCAATGGCTTCAGGCATGCCATCGCTAAGTTGTCTCTCATCATCACTACCTGTAGATGCAAGTAGAGAAAACACATTTTTTGTATTTATTTTCAGTTCAGTTCTCACCTTGAATGGTTGAGCAGGCACATGCGGCTTAGGAGCAAGACTTTTCAGAGTGTCTTCCCCCTACCCAATAGGTGTTGGGGTAAAATGAATTGGCATACATTCCATTGGGCTGGAAATCTTAACCCTCTTCCCAGAAGATTGAGAATACAGATCATCCGAGACTTGGATGACAGAGTCCGGCCTCAAACCAGGCTTTTTAGCCTTTCTCAAAATTTCATTAGAACCCTCAATAGTGGTCTGGACAGTTTCCCCCACATGAAGATTAGATCCAACATACCTTTGGGATTGAATAACCTGTTTACCAGTAATTGAAAAGGGAGCAGAGTGCTTTTGTGAGGCAATAGAGATCAGCAAACCTGAATCGTGCAGTGGTTTTATAGGAAGGTTGTTCTCTAGTAAATTAACTGGCCTAGAGGGAGACACAACCACCTTTATATTATCCAGTTAATGCATACCATTGGAATCACATCCTTTCTTTGTTGACATACACCGTTCTTTTGTCAAAAACAACTCCATAGAGGGGCCACCAGCATCCTTGATTGTTCTGGTGGGGTATGAATCTTTCTCAAGTCCACTAACAGGAGTCAATTTTCATTCCTCACCTAAATGAGTGTTCTTGTTCCTTCTCTTCCTTGAGATTGCAGCTTCCAACAAGTTCTTTCCCTTTCTGCATGATGTTCTTGTCTAAATCTATCATATGCATCTTCTTGCGCGTAGTATTATTTTTCCATTTGGCTATAAACTGAGTCTGAATCAGAATGGCCTTCCTCCATGTGCTTAGTTAGCACATCCTTGATAGAATTATGTACTTCAGTTGAATCTTCCTCATCTGTAATGTCAGCCCAATTAGTATTTTCCTTGACATTCTGTTTAAGGTAGTTTGGGATGTCCTTTTGATTTTTTGGTTCATGAGTAATATCCTGCTTGAGGCTTTTACTACAGCACCTGGATTGCTCATCATCTACTTCCTGCTTTGAAGAATGCAGACCCATCCCTTGAGAAGTTTTATATCCTTCCTTCCTCCTACAATAAGTCTCCTCATGACCCTTCAACTTTCACCTAGTACATATGATTTTTGCACGAAAGTTGGACCTAGAGTGTCCTATAATGCAGCAAATATCACAATAAAAAGGAAGTTTTTCATATACAATTCTTAGGCTGATTTCATCTTGATGGGTGGAAAGAATCACCTTGTCAATTAGAGCTGAACCTAAATCAATTTCCACTAGGATCCTGGAAAAGTGTCCAAAAGATGGTTTTTCAGTAGCCAAATCCATTCATATTGGTATACGAATCGCAGATGCAATGTCAAATAGGATTTCAGAGTGCCAAAATACCCAATTTAGTCCATAGATCTTAATCCATACGTGAGAAAAAGAATCATTAAAATAATAATGACTAAAATTTGGATTCCACTCATAAACCCTATGTGTTCCAGGATTTAGATTCATAGAACCAAAACCCCACACACAACTATTCAAATCAGTAGAGTGAAATAAAATATGAAAGAATCCTTTTCCAGGAGAAATGAATTTAAAATTATTGAAACCCAAAATGGAAGATAATCGCACAACGAGATCAGATATTCTCCAAGGTTTCATACATTTAGATAAAGAGATTCTAGAGATAAATGAGTTCTTGCAAAGTTCTAACCGTTCATGGATTGCGCTATCCGAGGCTGAGACATGAGCCATAGTTCCTTTTCAAACAATGTGTTGTGAAACCCGATTCTCCGAAAAGATAAAAGATCCAGTGGGGATCCGTGAAGAAGAGAAATCATCTGCTTCGAATTTCTGAACTTGCGTTGAATCCTTTGGAGAGGCGTGCTGGCGACGAGATTCATATGTGAAAAGATTTACGCCTTTCGTATGGATGAGGTCAACCTGACTCTCATTGAGGGTCGATGGTTTCACCGCATCCTCCATCATGTTCTTTCATTATTATGGTAGTGATAATAAGTCACCATATAGGAACCCATATCATGATTCTTAGAATTCATATGCTTTAATGATATAATATTTTTTATAATAACTCACATCCTCAACAATGAGTGCTCGAAGTTGATTCTTGGAACACCATGAATCCTTAGGTTATGAAATCTCATCAATAAAGGATCAATGAGATTCTAATAATGATATTTATAATGATGATAAAATATTTAGGCAATAAAAATCCATCCCTTCTATGGTGAGAGGTTAGATTATTTTGAATTATACTCTATTTCATGATTTTTTGAATTGGGTACATCACATCTAGTCATTATTTTTCTTTTTGTGGATCACATGAAATGTCATTATGAAATGGTGCCTCTTGTACTAAAACATCAAATACATATAAAATAATGTGGATATCAAGACATTATGTGTAAAAAAATTTCTATTAAAATTGATGATGTAATGTGTTTATACGAATATGAATTAATTTTGGGAATTGATTTATTGAAATCCTCTAAGTCCCATATTGACTTTTATGCCTGTATGTTTAGTTTCACATTTTCTGATGGAATTTACCATCCCTTTAAAGGAAATTGTGGTGTGAATTTATGTAGAAAAGGACTTTTGGTACTATTTTTCATAACTATATCTTATCATTTTATAGATAATCTGGTGATGCAATCATTCATAGTGATTTTCCATCAATCATCGTCCAATTTGTTTGATTTATTTCTTAATAGTTCCTATGGGTTTCCAAATGATGGAAAAGTGGAATTTATGATCGATCATCTACTTGGGACTAGTACTATGTATGTTCTAGCTTATAGGATGTCACTAATTCAATTAGGTTAATTAAAGGTTCAACAAATATAGTTTTCAAACAAAGGGTTCATTTGACTGAGAACTTCTCCATGGTCCATACCAATTATTTTTATAAATAATGATTATATAACTCTTAGAATTTGTGTGGATTATCATAATATCCTCAAATTTATTATTAAGATGTGATATCCTCTTCTTAAAAAATGATGATCTATTTGTTCAATTGAGTGGATACCAGTAGTTATATAAAATTTATTTAATATCAAGGTATCATCAATGTTTTTTTTAAATGTAAACATTTTGAAGATAGCCTTTAGGATCCATTATGTTCATGAGAAACATGTGGTGATGCCCTTTGATCTTACAAATTCACTAATGGTGTTTATGGAATTGATTAATCGGTTATTTAAAAGTAATATTGACACTTTATTAGTTGTTTTTATGATGATATTTTTGTTTATTCTAGGACTAAGGCTTATCTGGAACAACACATGGAAACAGTGTTTGTTATATTGATTAAACATCAAATTTTATGAGAATATTTCAATGAGTGATTTCTAGATACATTTGGTATTTTTACGTGGACACATCATCTCAGAAATTAGAGTCTCAGTAGATCCTAAAGAGGAAAAAGCTGTTATCTCTTGGAATCCTCTAAAAAATTGTTTTAAAATACACAGTTTTCATTACTTGGTAGGGTATTATAGAAAATTTTCTCATTATGTTTCACAAATTTCCTCACTAATGGAATATTTTACATGGTAAAATTTCCATTTCCATGGAATGAAGAGTTATAGAAATATTATCAAGATCATCAGGTTAAACTTATATGAAAACCAATCTTTATGTTACAAGAGTCAGGATTGGGTTTTATGGTCAATTGTGACGCCATTATTTTTGTGTTGGGATGTGTTCTCATGAAAGGGGATCATGTTATAGCTTAAGTATCATTCAAGATATAGTTTCATGATAATAATTACCTAAAAAATGATTTTTAATTTTACAATGTATTATGTGCCTTGAATATTTGGTTTCATGATCACGTTGGGAAGAAATTCATGGGTTTATGTGTCATAATATCCTTTAACACATTTTATAACAATTGTATTTGAATATAAAGAAAATAAGGTTAATGAAATTTATGTAGATGTTTGAATTTTAATTTATCTATACATTTTTTAAAGGTAATTCCATAGTTTATTCATTATGTAGGATGTCATATAATCAGTAGGATAAAGAAGCTTCAGATCATTGGAAGTTATTATCAATAATAGATAATCAGTATCATGATTATGTTAAAAAATTAATGTTGTATTTATCTTTTGTATTTCTCTTAATAATAATTTTCTTTATATGGTTAAATATTTGCATACACATGATCTTTAAAGTCTAACAATAATTTAAAAACACAATGGTATGTATACCATTGAGGGATAAATGATAAGTGAGAGATCAATGATGTGTTTTAGAGATCGGATTTTAGTTCGTCCAAATTATCAGGAAAAACATCATAATTCATACCACCGTTATAGATAGTGTATTAATCCCAGAATACAAAATATGTATAAGGAACTGCAAGCATGGTGTTGGTGGGTTTGTATAAAGATAGAGGTATCAATTTTTTTCTCGAGATGCCACACATATCAGTTGGTCAAGGCAAAGCCCCAATGGCCATCTATTATATTGAATTGTTTACCTATTCCCATGATTTAATAGGAGTATGTAGCTATCATTATTTTCATAGGTCTACCAATTAGGGTTTGGAAACACAATTCCGTATGGGAGATTATGGATATTCCCATTAATTTATGTCACATCATCCCTAATTGTGAATCTAATAAGGTGAATGGTTAGTTCAAACACTAAAGTAAGAAAATTATAAAGATTCATGGTATACAATATTGATTTTTACCTGAATAGAACCCCACATATACATCATAGTTTTGGATGTCCTTGTAGTAATCCCTTGGATCTCAGTTTACCCTGAGCTCTTCTTGTCATCCTTAAATGGATTGATAAAATGAATAGATTATCCATACATTTAAATTCATGCCTTAATATTGTGTGACTGATTTTGGATTCTCATGAGAGGATAATATAACATTAGTGCAGTTCTCATAAACTAATAATTATTAGGAATCTATACATATGGATCTTTTTGAAGAATTTTATTTATATCCCTGTTGTTATCCACTTTTTTGGGGGGAAACAGGTGCAAATTCAATTTATTTACGTAACCTTGTACAAGGTACAATGAAGATGGTTCAGATGGTTTGAAAGAGTACGGATTTATATCAGAGACATTTGAAATTTCATGTGTATAATAATTTATTATTGTTACCATTTGAAGTGTTTTTCCATGTTTTAATGACAACCATCCAATGCCATGTAATCATCATTTTGGAAATCAAGGGATGTTTTCTCCTAATTAAAATATCTATTTAAGATACCAAAACATGTTGTTCAGGTGGATTATCATGTGGGTTCACTACTAAGGTTAAATTCTATTAAAAATATGTTTCATGAATCTTAATTTAAGAAGTATTAGTCAGATCCTGACCATGTTATTTTATAGGACCATGTTCATCTTGATCTGAATGAAAAATTGGCTCATTTATAAATACAATTTATTGATAGGAAAAGGAATATCGTTTATGGTAAATACCTCAGTTTGGTAAAGTTTTTATATATGCATGGTCATATTCAGTAAGAGATGTGGTAACCTAAAAAATAAATGTTCGAACGGTGTCCTGATATCTTTCAAACCAACAATAGTTTCCCATTTTCTATGTACATAAAAGACCAATGGTTGGGATAATTTAAAAGCCCTAGTTTCATCCAAATTAAACATGTATTATGTATTGTGACATTATATAAATCTTGGGTAGAGTTTTTATAGGTTCTATATTTATATAGGTGTTTTGGAAGTGTTTTAATGGGTATACAATTTGATAAAAGTTTCGGGGAACTATACCCTAACTTCAAGAATCCATGAAAAGTCATCTTAAGAGTCATTATTAAAGTGAATGATTAGAGCACATTATTTCCAAAACTATGTTCATAACATATGAAAGATTTAAATCTATAGATATAGGTAAAATCATGGATAACACACACTTTTTCAATCCATGTGATCCATCTATGTGAGTTGGTGGTCCTGGGATAATATCGCAACACATTTGGTGCATGCTTTTACAAACCATGTTGCAGAAACCATACAGCTCTATTGTTATTCTCTAGTAGCACATATTCCGTTGGAACATGGTTGGAAATAAAATAATATTTGAAAATATTATTCCAATTAAAAAACAATTCAATGCCTTAAAACCCTCAATATTTTTATATTCACTCAAGTTATTGAACTCATTTTCCTATATATGCATCCAAGGTGATTCATTTTCATTCAGAATAAACATGTGGTGAATAAAAGTGTGTTTGATCTTCAAAATAAACCATAATTTCATGTTCTACCTTGTTAATTTTAGATCTAATACTGTCCCCTATATAAAATCAAAAGATATATTCTTCTATAGATATATCTATATGTTATGATGTGAATAGTTACGTGATATTTTCAGATCCAATTAAGGGGAGGTTCTGTGAACCCAAAACTAGAAATTCATAATGTATTTCACTTTTCCATTCATCAATTGAGAGGTAACTAGATTTTATAAAATCCTACTAATTCTATAAAAATAATTACTATTATTTAAATTCATTTTTCTCTTATTTTATTGGAAATATATCTCAATTTTATTTCTTAAATCCTTGGGTTTAGAATGAATCACATAAGGTGTTTGATAAAATTCTTGAAAAAAGTGGTTTTGAATGGATATATTTAATGTGGAATAATTTATATGACAAGTAAGAATATGGGGTTTTTATGTGTACTTTTTCATCTTGAATAGAGTATGGTCATGAAATACCATCATCAAAATGGGATCATGTATGGTCTTCATGGTCCAATATCCAGGGGGATCGCCAAGTGATGACTCAGTGATAGAACGAATCACCACTCATAAGTTTATAGAGGTCTATAATTTATTATATTATGTGTGTGGTTGTAACACCTGAGGTAAATAAAGAATATAAAATTTTCACATTTATCCATATTTGTGAATAAAATATTAATATTACTTTAAAGGGGATGCTATGCTCCATGGCGTACCCAATACGCAACAACAGGTTTCTTGGGAATCTTACGTTGCTCTCTAATAATAAAATAATATTATTTTAAATTGTAGTTAATGCCTAGCCGTAGTAATTGCGGGAATGAACAGAACTAACTAAAAAATGATTATCTATGTTTGTCAAATAATATTACTTTTTACAATAAATGTTAGAGGATTAAAAATGTGAATGAATCCAATTTTAAGCTTAAACATTCTAATATTCTTTAAAAGGTCGATTAACCGCATTTTGATGACGAACCTATTTTAAATCCACTTCTTGAAAATTTTATGTGTTATATTTGAAAAAATAAAATTCTTCTTTAGAATCGGGACATCAAAATTTACTTTGTGTAAATTTTTGGTATTTTTCCGATAAAGTTCATTTTTGTAATGAATAGTGAAAAATGTTGTATTTTAATTCAAACCCTCTTTTTAATCTAAATTATTTATCTGATTAGATGATCTTTTTAATTTGTTTTAAATTTAAATAGGAATATATTTTTACCATTTAATCCAATATTGGTTGTTGGAATTAATCTGCTCTTGAAATTGGACTTAAACTAGTTTCAATCTTTTGATACTTATTGTTTCATAAAAACAGACTATTTGATCTGACAGCGGGAATTAATTATTAAATTAATTAATGTAACTTATATGTTTTTAATTTTTTAAAATAGAAATCATTTTTTAACTCAGAATATCAAATATATCTTTGGGTGATTTTTTGGTATTTTTCTGGAAAACATCAATTTTTTATGAATAGTGAAACCACTAAGTGGTACTTAGAAAACTGATTTTCCATTTAAATTAAATTTTACCACCTCTGAGTTTTGAATTTGAAAATTCCGACATACATGGTTGTCATTAAGAAGTAAAATTTGGTTCAATGGGATTAAAATAATTTTTTTGGTGAATAGTAACTTTTATGTTTTAATCACGATTAGAGGTAATTAGTGTAGTTTAAGGTAGAAATAAGGTTTTAATAATATGAAATGACCTAGACACATGTCATAACCTCATTGGATGAGTCATGGACGACCAGGAAAAACCATGGGTCATCTTGGGGACCCCATGGAACCACTTTGGTTGTAAAATGACATTAATAAATTTTTATTTAAAGTTAAAATTAAAATGTCACAAACATGTGCCATTATACTAAAACAATTTTTAGATGGGGGTTATACAGGTCAAATTTTTGACAATAAATGTTAATTAAGAATCTAAGTAGATTTCCTACATCATGCTATTTTTTTTATAATTTTTAGATATTAAATAAATTAATTTATTTATGACACCGTGATGATACAATGATTACCTCATAAATGAACGATTTAAATAAAATGAGAATATAGGGTGAAATATAAGTCTTACACTTGTCACAAACCTATTAGATGGGTGGATTTTTAAACCTTATCACCTTATCCTAGAAATATATCCTCTTGTGACCTTTTAAATCTGAAAATCATTTTATAATAAAGTAATATTTTATAACATTCCAAGAGTGCCCCTCCTCTCCTCTTATAAAAGGCCCCCACCTCTACCACCTTACGCACACCTCTCAAGCCTTTGGATCGTCCAACACATGCCCATTTAATCTCTCCACATCCCTCTATTCATCATTGAAGTCTCACATTGGGCAGAATCCTTTCCAAGGAATCCTTTGAGCTCAAATCAAAGAGATTTACCCGACTTAAAGGTAATGTCTTCCCTTTTGTTCATTTGTTTTATTTTTCTTCTCCAAACCCATAAACTATTTTTAATACTTATTTTTGTAAGAACAAAAGTATCTTAAATATTCTAGGATGTTATTATAATAAGGATTCAAGCTAAACTTTCACACACATCCGTCTAATGGTTAAAGAACATATTATTCTTGTGGATGGCGAATTACTGCCTCACAAAATAATGATTGTTCAATATTATTTTAACACCTTAAAAGGTGGCCATTAAGATTTCATTATATTTATATATAATATATTATATTTTTATGTTTTCCTTAATCTTCTTTAGTTTTTATTTATGGCAAAACATTATGGTTTCCATTATGGGTAAACGCGATATCTTCATTTTAGGAAGTGCGGACTACCGCCCCCTCAAAGTGATTTGATTCGTTAATGCCATATGTGGGACATATAAAGGATGGAATTAATGGTATTACATATGATATCTTACAGAAATTATAATATACCTTTATATCATTATTATTTAATTCCATTGAATACAAAAAAAATCAAAGTAGCGTTCATGCGTACGTACGGTTTACCGTCTCCATGAACGGTACATTTCATTTCTTATCTCTGAATGTTATGTAATATTATAAGAACATATATATAATGGATATATATGTAATATATTACCTCAAAATTATGGATAACATCCTGGAATTATAATATATATATCTCTCATTTAGTTTTAATTCCATTAATATGACAAAAAATGAATGTAGCGTTCATGCGTACGTACGACCTACTGTCTCCATGAATGGTGCTTTTAATTTTTTATCTCCAAATGCTATGGAAAATTATAAAAGGAATATATACTGGATATATAGGATATTTAAAACATAAATACTATTCTAGATATGATGTACCTATAACTACATGGAAAATTATTTTACAACAAGTTCAATTTTTACTCATGTACCGAACATCGACAAAAACGTCTGATATGAACCCACTTTATTAACCAATTATTATAACAATATAATATGTGATATGAACTGAATAATAATATTTAAAGTATGTCCTTAAGAAATTATAAATTGACCATGTTATATTATTCAGTAGATTAAAGAACGATCGAGTCATGTCGGACACGAGGTAAGGGATCCTACCCCTCTGTTTCTTTTTAAGTACAGTATTTTATGTCATTTCTTTTAAGCTAATATTTCTTATGATTGGGATGTTATTTTATATTACTACTAATGTAATTTTTATGTTCATATGATGAGAGAACCTATTTTCTCTCATCAATCCATTTTGGAAGTTTTGAGTGGCGCTGTTAGGCTGCCGAATTTTCGTAAGAGATCTAACCTCTCTATTTCTTTTTAAGTAGTCTCCTTTATGTCACTTATTTTAAGCTCCTAATTTTTATGGTGTGGGATGTTATTTTATATTCATATTTATTTAAATTTTAGTTTAACATTATGAGAGTCCCTATTTGATCTCATCCATCAATTTTTGGAAGTTTTAAGTGTCGTTGTTAGGCTGCCGAGTTTTCGTAAGGGATTTTTCATCTCACTTTTAGTCCCGTGAGATTTATGCCACATTTGCCACCATTTCCTTTGAGTGGTTTATGTACTTCCCATTATTATACTCATTGTGTAATATAATTTCATTTATGGGTATTTACATATTCATTGTAAGACCCTTCTTCAATGGGGTGTACGTTTCGAGAGTTACCCAAGTTGGTAAGGGAACCTTTCACGCTCCTCTTTTTAAAAGTATTATTTTGTTATGTATTATAATTCACATAATATTATGTTGGGATATGTTCTTCTATATCCTTATTGATGTGAATTTTATGTCCAAGTGATGATATACCCTTTTTATCTCTCATCAACTATTTTTCTAAATTTTGAAGTGACACCGTTAGGCTATAGAATTTTTGCAAGGGAACTTCTTAACCCAATTTTGATTCTTTGGGATAAACTTGTACTCTTGAATATGTCGTTATATGAATATGTGTGAATGTCCTTTTATTTTTTTACACATAATATCCACTTATATTTGTTGTATTAATTTGTCACACATAATTATGTAATTGATTTATCATTAATCCAAGGATACCGTCTTTGTAAGGGACATCGTCTCAATCTCCTTTCATTGAGGCATATTTTGTTTTATACACAAATTTCTTTTATACGGTGTATAAACCCCTTTGACTTTTCATTTATTCAAAATTAATCTTTTTATACGAAGCGTTTTACTAAACGAAAAAAAGGAATGTTTTTCTTGTCATATGTATGCGGCGAGAGCGACTTCTCCGCCGCCGTGACCATTATTTGAGTTTCGGCTTCCTCTACAAGCCATAAATTTTTTTAAATGAAAAATAAATACCATGTTTTACTTTTATTTTATTTTGGTATTGAAGATAGTTTTCATAATGTTTTTATATCAATGTTTTGTATTGATATATTATGATTGAAAAGTGGAAATGTTATGTTTCCTCTATGCATGTTTTATGTGATACGATTATGTTATGGTTCTTGGTCATTATTATGAAGACGGTTGGTTCCGTGATAAACTAAGGGCAGGTGAGCCCGTTATAGCTCTCCAATGCATTGGGTAACACGAAGGGGTTAAACGTTGAGGTTTATCCAAAGAGATTTAGGGAATATACTATGATGGGTATTCCAAACGTAACCAAGAGGGTTACTCCCTACGTAAGAATGTTATGAATGCCTCAAGTTACCTTTATGAATTATTATTTCAATTATTTATTCATGATTTGATGAGGTATGTTAAAATGCTTATGTTTTATGAGTAACGTATGATTTCATACATGGAATAATGTTTTCTTTTCATACTTTTATATCCCTTACTGAGCTTTTTATGCTCATCCCATGTTTTTTTAATGTTTTTCATAGGTCAAGGGAAAGGTCCATGATATGATGATAGTGTTAAGGAAGTGTCAAGAAAGAATCCATGTATTATTTTAAATATGTTTCTGTTGATGGAAAAAACGAATAATATCTTTTATGTAACCACTTTGTTTAAATGTGGAATGTAATTCATGATTTATGATCTAATTCTCTAAAACTCTAAACCTGAAAAGATCCTCAATTTGAATTATTCATTTAATTCAATATTAGGTATGGTTTAAGGACAGAGCCTTATAGTTGGTATCAGATGTCGGTTTAGATAACTTTAGAGGTTTTGGTATTCTCTAGGCATAACTGACATTACCATAATGGTTAGGATTTCAGAAAGAGTCCTAGTTTTTGATAAAGTGAATGAGTAAGTATATCTTAGTTATTATCTTCCTCAATAGTACATGATGGTTTTGTTGATATACTTAGACTAAAATTTCTGTTTTTAGTGAATGGATGGATCTAGCAGGCACCAAAGTGACAATAAGTTTGAAAGAAACTATTGTGGTTCTCTAATTAAGAGACTGGATAAAATGGGGGATTCAATGAGGAAACCCGTGGTTGTTCTAAACAAACTATCAAGGAGTCATGATAAACCACAAGTACCTTGGTATGTTCTGCAATGCCTCATGTATGAGATGACCAATCTATGTGGAAGTTCAGGTAATAATTATAAAGGTAACCATTAGTGTTTATATGATCCTTACTTTTGAGGTAATTATGGGTTATTATATATTATGATGGAAAATAAAAGACATGCGATAAAATTGATGTTAAAATATGTTATGATTATTTTTGAAGATTTTATCTCGTTTTGGGGACTATATTAAGAATTATATAGTTTTGGAAAAAGGACAACACGTAGACTGTGTGACAACCCGTCGCATTGGACAAAGCTGCGGGAATCGAACCCACAACCAAAGTACGACTCGTATTTATCTCCTACCACTGGACTACGTGATGTCCCTGGTTAGTTTGACTAATTATTTTTAGTTATATGATTTTAGGAATCAAATGAAAGTTTATTTTGGGATATCTATGGAAATGATTAACCTATCATCGAGGATATGTGATTAGGTTAATTACTTCTCAATATGAGAATTTAAGAACAACTGATGTTATTTGGAGATAAAAGTGAATTTTTACCTTGGAAGACTATGTGATTAAATCCTTCAAATATTTGGGTTTCAATCATAGTTTGAATTACTTTGAAGAATTTTATGGACAATTGTTTATCGAATGGTCTTCGTTGTACTTTGGGTTTTTTTTTGACAAATTTTGGAGATTATGAATAGATTTTATTTTTATAAAGGATTATAAATTTGTGGATTATCTGATCTCATACTAAAAATTTTTGGTTTTGGATTTTGTCTAAAGACATGGGAAATATATAGTTCTCTTTTATGTATTAGGTGATTCTCAAGAAGTTGATTATAATACTCTTAATGCGAACAAGTCTTCCTAAATACTCTTCTTTTGGAGAAAATATTAGTTTGATTAAGGAATATAGTAAGAGTTGAAAGTCAACGTGACAAGTAAGTATGTTTCATTATGATTTAGTTAACCCCAAAAATAAATTTCTCAATGAAGAGTAACTTAAAACAAAAATGTTGTCTGTTAACTTTTCCTACAAGGGAATCGAATACCGTTTAACCTATCACAAGTTTGTGATTTTATTATGGTTAACTTTCTCCTAGTCATGTTTACTATCACTCTCCCTCAGAACATGACCCTTTGTATTTTCCTCCATATCCACCTTTTCCTACATTGAATCCTAGTATGGGTTAACTCGGGTGACCTTTGTACTTCTCTTTATTTATTTTAAAGTGATTGTTTTACTGACTCTTGTTCCAATGTGAGATTTTCAATGAAGTTTCGAAGCCCAATTTTAAAATTGCGAGGACACAATTCCCAAAAGGGTGGAAGGATGTAACACCCCAGGTAAATAAAGAATATGACATTTTCACATTTATACATATTTGTGAATAAAATAATAATATTATTTTAAAGGGGAAGTTATGCTCGATGGTGTACCCAATACGCAACAACGAGTTTCTTGGGAATCTTATGTTGCACTCTAATAATAAAATAATATTATTTTAAATTGTAGTTAACGCCTAGCCGTTGTAATGGCTGGAATGACCAGAACTAACTACAAAATTATTATATATGTTTTTCAAATAATTTTACTTTTTACAATAAATGTTAGAGGATTAAAAATGCGAATGAATCCAATTTTAAGCGTAAACATTCTAATATCCGTTAAAAGGTCGATTAAACTCCTTTTGCTGACGAACCTCTTTTATATCCACTTTTTCACAATTTTATGTGTTATATATGAAAAAATAAAATTCTTCTTTAGAATTGGTAAATCAAAATTTACTTTGTGTAAATGTTGGGTATTTTTTCCGATAAAGTTCATTTTTTAATGAATAGTGAAAAATGTTGTATTTTAATTCAAAACCTCCTTTTAATATAATTTATTTATATGAATAGATTATCTTTTTAATTGGTTTTAAAGTTAAATTAGATTATATTTTTACCATTTAATCCAATATTGGTCGTTGGAATTAATTTCATCTTGAAATTGGACTTAAACTAGTGTCATTATTTTGATACATTTTCTTTTATAAAAACATGCTATTTGCTATGACAGTGGGAATTAATTATTAAATTAATTAATGCAACTTATATGTTATGAATTTTTTAAAATAGACATCATTATTGAATTCATAATATCAAATATAGCTTAGGGTGAATTATTGATATTTTTCTAGAAAACATCAATTTTTGAAGAATGGTGAAACCACTAAGTGGTACTTAAAAAACTGATTTTTTGTTTAAATGAAATTTTACCACCTCTGTGTTTTGAATTTAAAAAATCCAACATACATGGTTGTCATTAAGAAGTAAAATTTCGTTCAATGGGATTAAAATAATTTTTTTGGTGAATAGTAACATTTAAGTTTTAATCGTGATTAGAGGTAATTAGTGTAGTTTAAAGTAAAAATAATGTTTTAATAATATGAAATGACCTAGAAACATTTCATTCCCTCATTGGATGAGTCATGGACGACCAATTAAATACATGGGTCAACTTGGGGTCCCCATGGAGCCACTTTGGTTGGAAAATGACATTAATACCTTTTTATTTAAAGTTAAAATTGAAATGTCACAAACATGTGTTGGTTTACTAAAACAAAATTTAGATGGGGTTATACAAGTCATATTTTTTACTATAAATATTCATTAAGAATCTATAAATATTTCTACATCATGATATTTTTTTTATAATTTATTGATATTAAAGAAATTAATATATTTAGGACACTGTGATGATGTAGTGATTACCTCATAAATGAACGATTTAAATAAAATGAGACGATAGGGTGAAATATAAGTCTTCCACTCGTCACAAACCTATTGGATGGGATTATTTAGAAACCTTGTCACATTATCCTCGAAATATATCGTTTCGGGACCGTTTAAATCCAAAAATCATTTTATAATAAAGTAATATTTTATAACATTCCTAGAGTGCCCCTCCTCTCCTCTTATAAAAGGCCCCCACCTCTACCACCTTACACACACCTCTCAAGCCTTTGGATAGGCCAAACCCTGCCCATTTCATCTCTCCAAATCCCTCTCTTCATCATTGAAGCCTCACTTTGGGCATAATCTATTCCAAGGAAGCCTTTGAACTCAAATCAAAGAGAGTTACCCGATTTAAAGGTAATGTCTTCCCTTGTGTTCTTTTGTTTTATTTTTCTTCTCCAAACCCATAAACTCTTTTTATTACTTTTTTTGTAACAAAATAAGTATCCTGAATATACTAGTATGTTTTTATAAGAAATATTGTAGCTAAAATTTCACACATCTCCGTCTAATGGTTAAAGAACGTACTATTTCCGTGGATGACGAATTACTTCCTCACGAAACGATGATTGTTCAATATTATTTTAACACCTTCAAAGGTGTCCATTAATATGTCACTATATTTATATATGATATATAATATGTTTATGTTTTCCTTAAGCTTATGTATTTTTCATTTATGGAAAAACTATATGGTTTCCATTATGGATAAAACGCGATATCTTCATTTTAGGAAGTGCAGACTACCGCCCCCTCAAAGTGGTTTGATTCGTTAATGCCATATATGGGACGTATAATGGATGGAATTAATGTTATTACATATGATATCCTACAGTAATTATAATATACCTTTTTAACATTATTATTTAATTCTTTTTAATACAAAAAAAAATGAAAGTAGCGTTCATACGTAAGTACGACTTACTGTCTCCATGAACGGTACATTTCAGTTCTTATATCCTAATGTTATGTACTATTATAATTACATATATATAATGGATATATATTTAATATATTACATATAATTTATGGATATCATCCCGTAATTATAATATATATATATATATATCTCATTTTGTTTTAATTCCATTAATATGAAAAAAAATGAAAGTAGCGTTCATGCGTACGTACGGCCTACCGTCTCCATGAACGGTGCTTTTAATTTTTTATCTCCAAATTCAATGGAATAGTTTAAAATGAATATATAATGGATATATATGATATTTAAAACATCAATACTATTCTGGATATTATGTACCTATAACTACATGGAAAATTCATTTCCAACAAGTTCGATTTTTACTCATGTACCAAACATCGACAAAAACGTCTGATATGAACTCACTTTATTAAACAATTATCATAACATTATAATATGTGATATGAACTGAATAACTATATTTAAATTAGGTCCTTAAAAATTTATAAATTTACCAAGTTTTATTATTCAGGAGATTAAAGAACGATCGAGTCATGTCGGACACGAGGTAAGCGATCTTACCACTCTCTTTTTAAGTACACACTTTTATGTCATTACTTTTAAGCTAATATTTTTTAGGATTGGTATTTTATTTTATATTAATTATAATGTAATTTTTATATTAATTTGATGAGAGTCCCTATTTTCCCTCATCAAAGCATTTTGGATGTTTTGAGTGGCAGTGTTAGGCTTCCGAATTTTCGTAAGAGATCTAACATCTCTCCTTCTTTTTAAGTAGTCTCTTTTATGTCACTTATTTTAAGCTCCTCTTTGTTATGATAGGGGATGGTATTTTATATTCATATTTATGTAAATTTTATTTTAATTTATTAAGATACCCTATTTTATCTCATCAATCCATTTTTGGATGTTTTAAGTGGCGCCGTTAGGCTGCCGAGTTTTCGTAAGGGATTTTTCATCTCACTTTTAGTGTTGTGATATTTATGCTACATTTTCCACCATTTCCTTTTATTGGTGTATGTACTTCCCATTATTGTACTATTTTTGTAATATAATTTTATTTATGGGTATTTACATATTAATTGTAAGACCCTTCTTCAATGGGGTGTACGTTTCGAAAGTTACCCAAGTCGGTAAGTGAACCTTTCACCCTCCTCTTTTTAAAAGACTTATATTGTTATGTATTTTAATTCACAAACTATTAAGTTGTGAAATGTTCTTCTATATCCATATTGGTGTAAATTTTATGACCAAGTGATGAGATACCCTTTTTATCTCTCATCAACTCTTTTTCTAAATTTTGAAGTGACGCCGTTAGGCTATCGAATTTTTGCAAGGGAACTTCTTAACCCAATTTTCATTCTTTGGGATAAACATGTACTCCTTGAATATGTCATTCTATTAATATGTTTGAATGTCCTCTTTTTTTTAAACTTAATATCCACTTAAATTTGGTGTATTCATTTGTCACACATAATTATGTAATTGATTTATCCTTAATGTCAGGATACCATCTTTGTAAGGGACATCGTTTCAATCTCCTTTAATTGAGAAATAATTTGTTTTATAAATAAGTTTATTTTATACGGTGTATAAAACCCTTTGACTTTTCATTTATTCAAACAGAATCTTTTTATACGAAGAGTTTTACTAAACGACAAAAAGGAATGTTTTTCTTGTCGTACGTATGCGGCGACAACGACTTCTCTGCCATCGTGACCATTATTTGAGTTTCGGATTCCTCTACAAGCCATACCTTTTTTAAATGAAAAATAAATACCATGTTTTACTTTTATTTTATTTTGGTATTGAAAATGGTTTTCATAATGTTTTTATATCAATGTGTTTTATTGATATCTTGTGATTGAAATGTGGAAATGTTATTTTTCCTTTATGCATGTTTTATGTGATATGATTATGTTATAGTTCTTGGGAATTATTATGAAGACGGGTGGTTCCATGATAAAATAACGGAGGGTGAGCCCGATATAGCTCTCCACTTCATTAGGTAACGCGAAGGGGTTAAATGTTGAGATTTCTCCGAATAGATTTAGGGAATATACTGTGATGGGTGTTCCAAACCTACCCAAGAGGGTTACTTCCTACGTAAGAATGTTATGAATTCCTCAAGTTACCTTTATGCCTTATTATTTCAACGATTTTTTCATGATTTGATGAGGTATGTTAAAATTCTTATGTTTTATGAGTACAGTATGATTTCATACATGGACTAATGTTTTCTTTTCATACATTTATATCCCTTACTGAACTTTTTATGCCCATCCCATGTTTTTGAAATTTTTTTCACAGTTCAAGGGAATGGTGCATGATATGATGATACTATCAAGGAAGTGTCAAGAAATAATCCATGTTTTATTTTAAATATATTTCCATTGATGGAAAAAAATGAATACTATCTTTTATGTAACCACTTTTATTAAATGTGGAATGTAATTCATTATTTCTGATCTAATTCCCTAAAAATAAAAACATGAAAAGATCCTCAATGTGAATTATTCATTTAATTCAATATTAATTAAGGTTTAAGGTCGAGGCCTTATAGTGTGTGGGTAGTTGGGTGTGAAAATGTGATGACTATTCTAAGTGTTAAAAAATGAATGAAAATATTTTTTTATGTTTATATAGGTGGTAATTTTTTGGTTTTTAATAAAAATTGTTTATCTTCTTCTCTTTTGTTTCATATTATGTATACCCACCAGTTCTTATCCTATTTTATTGTGTTGGGATTTAATTAGGGAATTCTACTAAGTTCACACTCAAACCATTCTTGGGAACATTGGTGCATTTTTAGATTTTTTATATCAACATATAAGTAATGGAAAGGTGTCATATTTTTCTCATAGTGTAATAGGTTACTTTTCACCTCTATTGGTGTTAGAATCTTGGAGATCCCTCTCTATATCATTGCACTAATTTCAAATTTGTTCACTATGTTTGTATGTTCTTTGGTTCAATTTATTTTATATTTTATACTTTTCACTTCTACTCTATTGATTCATTTTATTTGGTTTTAACATTGATTTTATTTACTTTTACTCCTAAATCATATAGATGGTTATGATGTTTATAATTTGTGTTTTTAGGTTTTTATAATTCTAATGTAAAAAAATTATCCCCCAATGTTATCCTATGATCGTAGAATTTATTACCCACCTTCGGTTTCTTAGATTTGTCACATATAGTTAGTGAAAATTCATCAATTTTCAGGATAATGATTTTCTAGAGGATGTTACACACCAAACATAAAATTCAATTATAGATTGAAAAAACATTAAACCTCGATACTATTAAATGGAATGGATCAACATACTATCCCACGACACTTCATTATCTAAACTATATTTAAATATCTTTCAATGACATTTACATATCAAAGAATAATTTAACATATTATGAAATATCACTCCAAATTAATACTTAATTTGTACTTTAACCAAATAACACTCCCCCGTTTTAAATTTTAAGGTCTCACAAACATGGAATAATCTCATTCTAGGGTTATTATTAACTCATCTAACCCATTCGTAAAATTGTATAAAAGGATTACAATATTATATAAGTCCCATCATAAGGCTAACCACATATTATCATCTCACATATATGTGTTCCCCATCATCTAGGTACACTCATTGACACATAACTTGGTCAAAAAAGCATTAAATATTTAAGGAAACCCATCTTGGGTTTCAAAATTCATGTTATATAACACTTTACATTTACAAAAAATACCCACTAGTGAACTTTTTGTACAAAATATAACTCTTATAGGACCTATTACAAATTTAATAGTCCATACATAACTTAGAATATTCATGGAAAACAATTTAATAACACATTGGGACATGTGTACACACCCACCACACCCCTCACATCACCTGGGAGAAGAAACATTTAAAAACCATAGATAAATAATAGGGACCTCCAACAATATTGTATTAGTTTTTATTCTTTATAATATCATTATACGAAACAATATCAAATGTCATAAATCCATAAATTATAAAATAACAAACCATTTATGGATTTAGAAAATAGTGAAGTGATACATTAACAAAAATAAAGAATATCTGGATGAAAATATTTTTATTCACCTCTAGGAGAGTAATGTAATATATGAAACATGAATTGGTTACGAATTAATGAAGTGAGAAAAAAAAATAATTTGTGAACCAAGAGTAGATGTTTATACTATACGTTGAAATGTGGTGGAAAATGTAGGTGTCAGAATAAGGGGAAAACAACAAAAGACCTAACTAGACCTTAAAATTTTGAAGGGTGGAGCCCCAATAAACATATGATGGAGAAAATCCCAGATGACCTAAATACACCCAAACAATATGTACATGATATTCTTCATGGATACTCATTTACACGAAACATATGACATAGTAATTTCATATTATCATCTAACTTCGATATCTCTTCTTGAATTATATTTCCACCTCCCACATGATATCAAAGTCACTAATTAAATGATAGGGGTCCATATGTTATCCTTGATAATGAGATATATAGAATATATACTAAATTGTATTATATATTTGGGGAGGATCTAATTGGTATTCCATGAAACCATTTATCTCGAGATCGTATAATGGCCCGAAGAATTTGGTTAATAAAATTCTTTTTTTATGAATCCTGTAAAATACCCAAATTAATGACACTCTTATGAATATCTAATTTTCTATGTGTAAAGCATGAAGATAGTGTCCCTATTATATGTAAAATAATTTATTTCTCTTAATGTTTATTAATTAACCTTGAATGAGTAAAATATTCTCTATGGTATCTTATAAAAAACTGACATAACAATAGAAGATTATCCATCCTCAATAAAGCATGTTGTTGATCAAAATGACATACCCTATAAGGCCTTTAACGATTCCATAGGAATAGGATCATGATAACTATTGTTTTAGAAGAATCAGAATAATGTTATGTGGTTTTCTATAGTCCTATAAAATCAAAGATACATTATTGAAGGATGTGCTCCAACACATAGATAGAATGCTCTTACTATCCAACAAATTAGCCTTGTACCCTATTATTTGAATTTCATGAGTTCCCAATGGTTACAGTATGTTGGTACCAGTGTTACATTTGTTCTAAATGATGTGTCAATATGTTTTTAGTGAGTTGAATACATTGATGATTCATATATAATGATTATTGTTTCATTAAATTGAATTAGATTTCATTCTTATAAAATTTTCCGTTTAGTTGGGATGATTATTGAATTAATTTTATGTTCAAAGACATGTTTTAATAATTATGCCACATTATATTCATAATATTTTGGATGAAGAATATGGCCATGTAAAATAGTGTTTATTCTTCATTAAGAATTAGAGGAAGTATTGGTTTCATGAATTATACACTTAGATTTTTCTAAGTGTTATTTCTCTATTTATCATTACAAAAAAAATTGTAGAAAACCACATGGGCTAGCACGCCATGTCAATAATACTATTGTGGGCTGAGCCCTCAACAAAACATGGGATCTAATATGGTTAGAGATAATATTGGATAAAAGTGAAATTATGTATAGTCCATTAGGAATGAACTCTGTGGGAGATCACATGATTGGGTAGTAGGACCATACTAGGGGAGGCATGGGCCATGTGAAACATGAGTGTGTTTAGTGTTCTGGGTGCCAACCCCCATTGTGTGATTGAATGACATGAATCACTGATTATAATATATGTATGAATGATAATAAGATAATAAGTGATGTAGAGAATAAAAATGTCGATTATTGATCCTCTACTAATAATTATATTTATTGAACACCCATCACATTATTAAAGCAATTTGGGTTCTGTAATCAATGTGCACAATCTCCATCGACCTCCTGATATCATATTATCCCAACTCAATAGATCTTGTCAATTTATTTACAACCAACATTGATCTAAACATGAAGTTATGAGTTATTGAGATATGGAGGTCACCTACCTCGGTGCATGCAATATGCATCTTTCATGCATATGATTACTCAAGTAACAAGCATTGGGTGAATGAAAAGGAATTTTCATAAGGAAATTTGAATGAATGGATGATTTTGGGTATTTGAAATTTTGATGAATGTGGCATTCATTATACCCACATGAACACTTCACAATGATGAAAAAACTCAAAATCACATAAAAAGAGACACCTTTTTTGTGTATGATAATTTTATAAACTTCAAACTACTAGGGATAGTTAAAATATGTGTGACACTATGTAATTTATGGGACTCAAAAGTCCTCTTGTAAAATTAATTAATATCATAGGTGGGGAAATACAACTCAAATAAGATTTGTCTAAAAATAACATGGTTTTTTGTTGAGGATAAGATTTTACAATATTAAAGGGGTGATGTGTTTCTAATGAAAAATAGAGAACTATGAATCCTTCTATTTTTAGAAGATAAATCCTGTAAAACACATTGATTTCTTGATGAAGAAGATAATATTTGGCCAATTTATTTAAAAACCTCACACTAAATATTTTATCATAGATCTATTTCCACAAACCAGTGTATATAAATTCAATATTTTGTGAATATGAGAAATAATAATAAGACCACAAATATACAAATTTTTAGAAAAGGATTCTTATTATTTCCATGAAGGTATTATGTGAAGAAGATAAGATATATCATGCTAATATTCTCATAATAAACAACCACACCCATTCAAGTTAGTGAGAAGAAGAAGTTGTGTGATATATCTATTGAAATGTAGGCGAGTGAAATGATAAGGGAGAATAAATTTCATGAACTCTTTCATGTAGTGTGTGAATACAGTATCAGTTAATAATAAAATTTAAATAGATGATGGAAGTGAGTGAATGTAACAAACTGTTTTGTGAAAAATCATTTAGAAACAACAACAATATAAAAAACATGAATAATTTCACTTATGATAATAACAATTTTGAAATTATTTGTGAAGGGTTTTATGAATATGAGAACCCCATGAAATGCTTGAATGAAGTAAAAGTGGTATATGTGAATTAAGTGTCCAATAGAGAGATGAATTGATATTTTGAATGTATTATTAGTGTATAAATTATTTATGGACTTCTGCACACTAATTTTACAGATATAAGTGAGTTTGGGACATCATTATAATGAATAATTTCTTAATATTTATTTCAATAAGCCAACTGATCCAATGTAGATGATAAAATATATTTTATCAATACAAATAGACCTGATTAGTGGATATTCAAATTACTAGAAGTGTATACGAGAAAGTAAAATAGTGAAATCTCATAGAAGATGTTCAAAGGACCATCCTATAGTGTATAAATACATAATGAAAGGAATTGGTATTTTGGTTGGATTTAGGAGAATAATAATCTTTTTTTTTTGAGTTGGAAGAAATAAGTATCTCTCTTGGAAACAAGAGAATATGAAATATATCCATTGGTGCTGGGAGAAAGAGAAGTAACATGTATGATTCAATATTAGGTCAGTGTAAATTTTGGTAAGGCTATGGGATGAAATATAAATAAATTAATGTGTGGATTCATGATATAATACATGGTGTTATACTTTAGTGACCACTGTGATTGAAAAAGATATTAAATAGAATAATCCATGTAGCACAGTATAACCTACATTGAAAGGAGTATGATTTTCATTTAATCCTTATAAATATTGTGTGTTTTTATCTCTCCTATCACTGCTTTAGATTAGGTGAGACAATGACACATCACTGGGTTGATTGAGAAAAATGAAAATTTCAATAGGATTAATTCATAAAATGATTGTACCACATACCCCCCAGTGAAACCTAATTTGACATGGGGATCTACACTATAGAACCTACCAAAAATGAGACCTGAACAAAGAATATAGACTTGTCTCAATAATCATAAACACTTCATGTACTCATACAAAATCCCATATATATATTTGGACCATATCATCAACTTGCAATGTCTCCTTAGTTAGTTGGAAATGATAAACCTTAGTTTACTGATTCACTACCCCGATACTACATGACTACCTCAAAAATTATTTGGTACCCTTATCATAAAAATTTATATTCACATTATCCTATTTAAATATTAGAATTAAAATGGATGATGAAGACATTTGGGTCTTTTGTGATCATATTTAAATTTTCTATGGGTGAAATATCATTATATAAACATTGAATGGCCCTCTTCATCCCAATACATAAACACTATCTATGAATTTCATGAGATATCAGGGTGAAATCTTGGAGAGCTTCCCATATTTAGACATTTTAATAATGAATTATCACCTCATGTATTAAAATGAGGATAAAAATTTGAAACTATATATTCATGATCAGCAACCTAGGTTCAATATATTGGAAGATAACCACCATATTTTTTATCGCTAAGTATACAAAAAATTTACCTTGATAGATGAATCCCCTTTCCCTTATCAATTAGTGATGAGGTGATACTACGATTCGTAAGGGAAGCTCAACCCTGATATGTTTGGATGTCAAGGTGAAACTCAAAAAATAGGCTCATTAGTTTCCACTCACTATTATTATCTTATACAATTTGAGCGTGAATATTATTATTTAGCACATTGTCTACAACATTCCCCTTCCTAGTGGTGTTTATCATCTGTATGTTGAATGACTAGTGGTTCATTACCCAATTTATCTAATGATGGATTAGTTCCTAAAATGATAATATGTATTTTAATATACTTTTTCCAAGAAAAAAATATCACTTGCCTAATTGATAATAGATTCATGAATTTGGGGCATGAAAAACCACCACCAACTCAGTTTTGGCTCGATTAGTTATATTCCTATAACATCAACTACTACGACCTATATAAAAATAGCCACCCATTTGGTATCCAAAATTCTCCCATTCCAACTCTTAATGAAGCATGGTATAGGAAATACTTATTAAAAATATTTTCTATGGTCATGATCATCACAATTATAAATATAACTAATAATCCAAGAATGTTCTCCCACAAGGATTGGACCGCTTAAACATCACCCATTGTTGGTTAGTTCTATCATCAGTGTTTCCAAATTTTTGAACCCATGAATGAATATATTATAATGGACAACCAACCCCATGATGATTCATATTTTAAACACATTTCTTTGAAACATTAGATTGAACCTTTACATGTACCATTGATCTGTCTATCTAATATATCACATTCCCTAAGTACATACCTCCCACATCCAAAAACCTATGCTTTATGATCTTGATATAAAGTTGAATATATCTCATTCAACCTAATATTATTTATATGTGTTAGACATGAAATTAATATATCGTGTAGTATAATTAAATTTCATCATTGAATACAACCACACAATAATATAGATTTGGATGGAATACCTTATTTATCAAGTCTATAAGCACCAATGGCACATTTTTCGGACCAAATAGAATAACATGAAATAATTGATATTTTTTATAATTTATATTCCAAAATTGGTACTCAAATTAAAAAAAATATTAATATGATGATATTATTTATGGATCCAATGCTGGGATATTTAAACAATCAACAACACAGGATATCCATTTGTAAATAAAAATACAATATATTCAATATTATATAAACAAATGTTCTATTATATAACTTATAATATAGTAGCATGCCTATTTCCATTTTTAGTGTGTATGGAATGTAGAAATTAGTACATAGATTGAGGAGACAGTATAAAAACATGAAACAAATAGATTTTTGTAAAAAAATATTTTTATGGTATATATAATAACATCCAACTGTTATAGTGTATAATATAATAAAAATATTATATTTTTAATTTTTACATGGTTTCCAAAATAAATAAAATATCTATAATTATGGCTATGATGATTATAAAATTATGAAATATTTCCCATTCTATGATATAATTAAAATACCATAGTGTTTTATGATATGTGTTCATTTTACAATATGTTGATTTATATTTAAAATATTAAGTATCAATTAATTAATTTATTTCGTAATAACACATAGATAACATGGATTAAAAAAATTAAAATCATTGAATATATTTGTTCATGAATGAATGTCTTGGATACAATGTGTTGTAATTTATTAAAACATCATGAAGAGGATTTTTCATGTATCTTATTTAATTATTTCTTGTGAAATTTAACTTCATGTATTTTTTATTTTGAATCATATCTATAATTTTTTAAACGATATTATTATTAAATTTTAAGATTATTATCTTTTCCACTGAATTTAATTAATGTATATTTTTTAAAAATAATAGCAATTTTATGTTAAAACTGCACATTAAATGATCAAAATTGAGTAAAATGAATCATATTTATACATAAATTTTATAAAAAAACTCTAAGATAGATTTTTCATATCCCTGAAAAGAAATCATTTCATTATAATATTATATGATATTAAAATGACAAAAAGTATGTATTTTTTTAAAATTTATCTCATTTTTATGATATAAATTTTCATCAATGGATAAAACCCATTTAATTAAGCACAAATTATCATAAAAGTTTCAAATAATGATCATAAATTATTTTTTTATTTTTAAAAATAAACTAAAAATGAAACCAATATAATATTTTCATTAAAAAATGATGTAAATAATACACATAAAGAACTTTAATGTTTTAAAAACATTCTTTATATTATAAAAAACCAAGAAAGTTGAATTGGATCCATATTAAAAACTAAGATAATGATTATTGATTAAATTTTTATTTATTAGAAAAATATTTATGTAAATATTTACGTGTTTTTATTGAATAACTCAATGGTTATTTTTATAATTACTAGTTATTTTTAATCTCAATAAATACATATAAAATGTTCATAACTGATCAAAATAAATGAATTTTTTTAAAAAAAACTTATGTTAATACTCTATGATTTTTATTTGAATCATTGAAAAAAATGGAAATTAGAACGTATCGTTATGTTATTTTGATGATATAAAATTTTATCTTTAAAATTTAATCCCATTTGAGTTTGAAAAATGCATTAAATGATCCAAAATTATCAAATGAGCTGAAGATTTCATGGAAATATAGGCGAAAAATCATCTATTAATTTGGTAAATAAAATAATAAACCATATATAAATCCTATTTTATAATCTATTTTAATGATTCATTATGGATTTTCCCAAATGTATGTTTTAATGATTTATAATGGAATTTAATATAATCAATATAGTGTAAAGGAGATTGGGTTATTATAAAAAATTAAGACTATGATCATTGACTGATTTATAACCAATGAAAATAATCAAAACAATAATCCAAAATAGAATTTTATCATAATTATTCAATTAATATTTTTTATGATTTAATGATTTTTATGTTTTATAAAATTGTGTGAAATGCTGAAAGTTGAAGACGAAATGTCATATTGTTGCCCAAATATTGAAAAATGTTCATTGATTCATTTTTTGATATGTAGGAACTGACCTTATATTTTTCTATTTTTAAATTTTAATAGAATGATCCAACGATTATTTCATTAATTATAGCTATTTTTTTAAATTCTAATACTTTTTATAAGATCTAAATTATTGTTTGAGCTTGGATTTTCATGAAAATTTATAAAAATAACATTGTATTAATCTATGAACTATATAAATAAAACATGTGTTAAAAGAACATGTGATATATATAAATTGATTACAACTATATTTTTTAAATTATAATATAAAATTTCAATATTTTTTTTGAAATAAATTTTAATATTTTTTTATGTTTCATGTAATATGATTGGAACTAGATTTTCCTCATATTTTTTTATTTATAATTTTATTAAACAAATTAACTGAATTGAAAAGAAACTATTTATTGAATAAAATTCATACAATAAAATTCAAATATAATCTGCATCTGAGTCAATTTTTCTTCTTAAATATAAAAATCCTTGATTTTATTTTTATGAGAAGATATAGTACAATTTTTCATCCCTTGGATTTAAGTTTTTCTTGATGAAACTATCAAATTAAGGGTTTCACATGCATAATAAATATTTTCATGGAACTAAACTTTAGGATTACTTCTTTAATAAAATTTATTTTACATTCGTATATAGGTAAAATTATTTTTCAATTTTAAACATCCATAGATTTGTAATAAATAGTTCAATACAAATGATTGTATATTTATTATCCAATGAGGTTTTATAGTCTTCATTGATATATGTGTATCAAATAAACATACAGGATATATCTAGGATAAAAATAGAAAATATAATGTCGTATTTTTGTATCATTTTAAATAATGGAGTGGTTAAATAGTTATGTTTTGTTATGATAATTTTTTAATAGAATTTTATATCAAGTCCCATGAAGCCATATTATGTTGAATAAGTTAAATTTTATCTTTTTAATTTATAATACATCAATTTTTTTTAGTTGTTAATTTTTAAGTAGAATTAATACTTTATAATGTAAATTTATTATCTATTTTATAAGAATTTTTCATAAACAATAGAAACCCTTATTTTGTACCCACAAATTTAATGGACGGATGATTACTCTAAATCTTACACCCCATCTTGTTTTGAAGTCGTTAATTTATTATCTATTTGATTTGTTCATGTTTACATATGTTTGGTTTGAAAATTCAAACACATTTTTTCCTTATTTTTAATTTTTTAACAATATATTATTCATTTAATTATATAAAACTATCAAAATGTATTAAATTTTCATTATTATTTGAAAATAAATTGGTTTTCTACTAAAATGGTTGTTTTTTAGGTTTGTATACTAATTAGGCTATTATGTTGTTAAATATGTTAGAAGTAAAAAAATGTGTTCTTAGGGATAAATCTCTACCCCAAGAAATACCAATATTTTATCATTTATAAAACATGCAATGATAAATGTTAGTCTATATCAGTTCCATGTTAGTATTGATAAACACACCACATTATTTTTTTTACAACTGGTAATATGTGTTAAATTTTATTATTATAGTAAATCCAATAAATTATAAAGTGATGATAAAATCAATTTTATAACCCTAAAACCCCAAATCTTATAGTAGTATGTTTTTAATCTCATCCATATTATGGATTAGATAAAAAATTAAGTACACTTATTATAATTCCTCTATAAATTCATCTTTTCTATAATATTTAATTAATACTATAGTGTTTAAATTTAAATTCTCCATATTATTTTGGAAATTCATAGATTGTATAATCAAGAATTTTATATAAATGATTTATTAATAATTAAAATTTGTTCTACACCTCACATATAATAGGGTAAGGGGAAAGAACACATTTATGGTTATGTTTCCTTCATTTATGATATATAATTATTTTAATACTTGAATCAATTTTATGTTACTATATCTCATTAAATGATAGACACCAAGTGTAATAATAATTTCCTAAATGTTTCACAAATATTCATCTAGATGTTATATATTTGAATTTAGTTATATTTATGATTCTATATTTAATTATTAAACAATTAAATTGTTAATAAAAACATCTATTTAACCAACATAAGCACATCATTCATCTATATGAAACCAAATAATTATCTATTTGATATATAAATCAAGATACCAAACTAAAATATTAAAAAATTAATCTTTATATTCTGATTTTAGATTTTAATTAATGCTGGTTTGTTCCACATGGAAAAGTAAAAACCAATTAAACTACGATTGATTTATATCATAACTCTAGAAATATACAATGTGAGATAAAGCCTCTTAAACTATTTTCTCATATTATATTATGTTAGATTATATATTAAAATATATTAAATATATATATATAACACCCATGTAAAAATATATCATGTAATCTATATAACATTTGGATAAACACTGTATTCCAATATAAATTCTTATCCACCTAGACTTATCTTTGAAAATTTGGGAATTAATAGAATTGAAAATTATTATTAATCTTAAATTCGTAATGATTTGTAAAAATAAGTATTTAGAGAAAAAAATTATTTTTATCAAATATATAGTGTAATCTATTGTTATCTTGATCAAAATCACACTTATACCCATAAAATCTGTTTTCAATTAAATTTATTAAATCTGTGTTATCTTTATCATGTTTCTAACACCCTATTTTTATATGAATGAAAATTGGAACCTATTAATTAGGTATTCCATCACACATTACCAAATTAAACTAGGATTAGGAACCCCTCAAAATATTTTTATCAGTTTTAGGTATTATAAGTAATACTTATTTCTAAATTGGGTTCAGTTTGGGTACAAATTATCCAAAACACAAAAATATTTATATAAATTAATAAGATTAAATTTTTTATATAAATTTACAACAAATATATATTCATTTTTGAGTTTGTGTTTTATGTGGGTTTTCCCAGAAAAATAGTATGAAATTATAAAACTAAAAGAATTAAATGGGTAATAATTAAGATCATGGTTTCAAAATGGTATTGAATTTCTTATTCGTGTTTAGGATTGGGAATAGATTTTTTATATAAAATGGATAATAATTAGGTTTAGGTATGAATATTATTAAATAGTATTAGGTTCTAATTTATATATTTCCACACATACCTAGATCATCGTCACCAATGATTTTTAATATAGGATAATATAGTATAATTACATTCAATTATAGGTTGGGTGAAAAAAATATTCATGTTTGTTGGTTATAGCGTGATTAATGTTTAGGATTTTCAAACCTTATACAATAAATATGCATGTAAGCTTGACAAAAATTAATGCAATGCTGAGTTAATAAACATTTATAATAGACATATATAATTAAAAATGATCCTAAATATCATTTCATTCTCTTTTAATATTTCAGGATTATTTTTAGTTTAAAAAATACACTATATGGAGGTGATATTAAATTTTTATGATTATAATCATGTTTTTATCATCTTGATGTTGTGGTTTAAGTAGTTATATATGTAATTGTCAACATATTTTTCTTATTCACCACCATCATCATCATCATCATTAGTAACACCACCCCCACTACCAGGACGACCACAACAATGACCACTACCATGACCACGACCACCACCATCCTCATCATCTATTTTGAATTTATTCGATTGGGAAAATCACCCATCTTTATTTTCTTAAATACTGGTTGAGAGAGATAATATCCTTATTTTCTAATCTATTCTCATCCCCTTACATGAAATATATTACTTTGGAAAATAGAATTTTCATTTGTTAATCTCTCATTTCCTATGTTTATTATTATCAATACTTTCATCATATTATGTGAGATGATTTCTATAATCATAGGTATTTAAATGTCATAGTTTCTCTAAATCAATATTAAACCCCCAATAAAGTGAGATATCTTATCATATAGGGGATAGGGAAGGAATCATGAGGCCAATATGTTTTGGTTATTTATTATATGAAATTGATTATATTTATGTGGATCATGCTATTTCTTATATGTGATTAATTCATTAGTGTTTTGAGTGACCTAATATGATTAACCCTATATAAATGATCCTTATTTATTTAATGGGTGTGTTTTCTAATTTTATTAAACCATTAACTATTTGAAAATATTATCATTATTGTAAGTTGTTTTGATAATAATTTTTTTGTATTTAAAATGTTTATTGTACAATATATGTGCATATTTACTATTAGATGCTAGTTTTTTTCAATTTATTAAATGAAAATAAAACACCTTTAAATTGGATGGAATTGGATTTGGTGAACCCCTATATATGGTATGATTTTGGAATTATATATCTGAAAGTATTTGATAGGTATAATTTAGTCTGGTGAAATGAATATAAAAAATGATTGGCTGTTGGTCATAGTGGTAAATCAGATAGAAGGACTTGTTTTATTCCTTATTGTGTAGAACATTTTAAACTAAATCTTGTTGAAAACCCCATAAATAAAATTTTTTTCTTAAATTCTCATATTCCTTGGTTATATTATATTTACCTAAAGTTAATATATATATCGATTGAGCCATATTCAAATGTTTTAGCAGGTTTTTTGAGTTTGAATAAACATGAATGTGTATGAATGAGAATGATTAGAGGGTTAATGTTTCTCTTTTTAATTAGAAAATTTAGTTTTAATTATCAAATATTTATCCATGCTGTAATTTTTTTATTAAAAAATACAATAATATCTTTGTATTCTCATGTGCTAGAAATTGTTGGAGGCTTAATGGAAATCCATGTACACATTATACTCACAGGATATATATTCCCTTCAATAATCAAAATTTTATTATCACAGAGTTTTTTGTTTATAAATTGATATCTATCCTGGTTTCGTAGTATTTGTGTGTGAACCTTCCACTAGTGTTTGGAGATATTGATGGGTGGTGTTCATCCTTGTAGTTGATGTCACCTATTTTATCCTCATTGTAATATTTATTTTCTTAGTTGGGATTCAAGAGTTTCTTTATTTATATTTCCTAATATTAGACAATTTTATTGATATAAAGTGTTTTTATTTAAATTATTTGATATATGAAAAATGTGGTTGTCATGTTTTCTTTTAATACCTTTATTTTTTTCTTTATGGGTGTTTGAAAAAATGTTATGAGAAGAAGAATTATGTTTTAGGTGAATTTACATTTAAATGAAATCATTCTAAAATGGGATATATTACACCTTATTTTGTTATAGTGGTGTGATATTTCAATTTTTTGTAAGATATGAGGATAGGTTCTTCCAATAAAAATATTGAACATTGAAATTCATTGTGGTTTTTTATTACAACATTCTAGTTTAAATCATTACATGATTATATTAGTGTGGAATTTATTGTCACGATTATGTTTTTTGGGGAAGGTAGTTATTACATTATTTTAATATGCAGTTTTCATAGAGATTATCAATCATACTATAATATTTTATATTAAACAATAATATATTTTGGGTAATTTAATATTTTAAATGGAATTATATGTGGATTATGGGATGAAAGTTTTCTATTTTATGAATAATTGATCTATTTATTGACCAAAGGCATTTTAGTATGATTATGGTTATAAAATTATAATGTGTAAATGATTCATGAATTAGATAAAGAATGTATCGATAAATTTTATGAGATATATGGATAATTGAAACAATATTCTTAGATTCATAATTTAATAACCAATCTATGACATAATTCAATTCATTATGCCATGTTTTTTGGGATCCCATGTTTATATATAAAATTAGATTGTTTCACTCCTATTCCGTTTATTATTTTATAAGAAAACTCTTAGAGATATATCATAAAAAATTAAGTTTTTTTCATATTCTTATGATAAATTTGGATTCTATTTCCCTGTGAGGTCTAATTAATGTGAATTGAGCTTCTCATATCTTGATTAATATTTTTACCATCATCCTTTTATTTATTGAGGAATTACGATAGTGGTTAAAAAATAATTTACATAGGGATTATCGATTATAGGATCATTGTGTGTTCTTCCCATGGACATAGGGTTTTAATTCCTATGATTTGAATATATTAATATTCAAATATCTTTTTTAGGTTGGTTATTTGGGAATTTATCTACATTAATAATTCGAATATGGAATTACTATGATTTATATTCATAGATTAACTATTTGAGTTTTACTAATCATATAAATTTAATTTATCATATTAGGGGCGTGAAGTTGATGAAGAATATGTGATATTTTTAAAATGATATTTTTTTAAAATTATATTTTTAATGATATTGGTTATGTGGTAGTATGATATGATTTAGATGTATAGTATGTCCAATGAGGTTATTTTTAGTATGTTAGTTGTGCCCCAGATATATAATGAATGGAAAAATAATCATCCCAGAGGAATTATATGTGATGAAAGATATTAAATGGACCAAAAATTTGGGGATAATAGATTATGTATATTAATAATTGGATGGTGTGGTGATTGATAAATGATTATGAAGTGGAAGATGAATATGTAATAGTTAAACTAGAATAATGTGGTTATGTGTTTAAATTGTATTTTCTGATAATGGGGTGGTAATTTTATGATATAGATGATGTATGGTGTTGATGAAAATATATAACCATGATATTATTTGGAATATATATCAAGATATATATGTTAATATATCATTGCATAATTTTTTATTTATATGCATCTCCTCCTAGGTCTAATAACACAACCAATTACCCCCATAAAATTGAGTATTGATTGAACCCCAAATTTAATGAAATTAAAGAAATTAATAGCCAACTACTCTATATATACTATTATCCACTCTATATATTTTTATTTTTTATTTCTATATCGTTGTGGTAGGTAGTTGATTTGGAAGTGGTTATGATATTATGAGTTTTTTTATTGTAGTATTCTTTGGTAGGTGGATATGGGAAGAGGTGGGAGAATGTAAAACATATTTATTTAATACATGAGATTGAATTTTTTATAAAATTATTGGGTGTGCGGTTCAATCAATAAAATAATTTCTTAATATAATAATTATTCTATTTTATACGTGGATTTTAAAAAGTATTCTTATGGTATGTTATTTTTGTAGTTGACCTAGGATGGGAAAAATATTATGTTTCATTATTTATTCATTGATTTTTTATATGATTCATTCATATTAATATGATCTTTATTCTAGTGGAACATACATAGTATGGTTTATTACTACGCATACATAGATATATTATTTTCTATATTTTCTTGATGGTTAAATTTTGATTAAAATTTCATACACATGGCATTGTGATTAATGAACATTGGAGTATTTCTTTTATGCTTCCTTTTGAGTTTATTTTCGTGTTTGGTATTGACCATTCATTTGGTTTCTTCCACTTGGGATTGTGTGAAATTATATACATTTTCATATTTATTATAATTTTTAAATATTATTTACTAATTTCATTGGGTGTTAGTTGGTTGAATTGTTTTTTCTAAATTTGAATTTCATAGTTCTTACCTTTGACATTTTCATACCCTAAGTGTTAGTTTCCAACCAATGGCCTATTAAAGGAATGATTCAGAGGTCAACCCTACTCTTATGTCTATCTTAAAGGTGGTCTACATTAGGTTTAGTACTTATAATGTTTTATCATAGAAATTATTTCATATAGGATGAATTTTATCATAATCCACAATATGTATTACATTTGTTTAGTAGGTAAACAATATCATTCTATCATAAAATGGGATGTAGGCTATGAAATCATAAGAAAAGGGGTAATTATGTTTTCACAGATTGACCATTATAGTTCACTGAACATGTGTTAGTATGTGTTTTCTAATTTTGGGGAAAAACATAGTTGCAAGGTGTGAATAATCTTTTATTAATTTATGGTTAAATTATAGAGGTTTTTAGAGGAATGAAATGAGATATATTTAAATAATCTAAATTAATTCCATATATTTGGAATTTTATTTTTTTGACGTACTGATATAACTAGTGGATGGTTCCCTCCCATTATTTATGAAGGGGAGAAGAAACATGAGACTCTAGTTATTGATTTATGTTTCAACATGGAGGAGGATGATTCATTGTGGATGAACTTCTCTGAGTTTTTATAACATGATTTTTTAATATATGATATATCTATTTTAGATCATAAAATTGACTTATGGATATGGGAGGTGGAGACTGAAATTTTTTTATTTTGAGTCCCATAATATAATTAAATTCCCTTGGAAATATTTTTTTATGAAGAACTACTCTTTAATGTTCGATTTTATAACTTGGTGATAATTTTCATTCATAGGTCAAATGAGGTATATTCACGATTAATTTTATTGGGATGTTTTTATCATTTATTCTAATTAATAATTTGGTGGTGAGATCAAATCTCTATTCAGTAGTGTAATTCTTGTATGCATGAGATTCAAGTGAAATTAATTAAATTATTATGCTATTGTTATAACATATTGATATATATATACCAAAATGAATTCTTTTTTCAAAGATATATGTATTAAAATATTTAGTTTTATGTTGGTACCTTCATCCAACCATCTTAAATGGAGTTCTAAAGAAATCTATTTTAATTTGGAAGACACTATAGTGGATGAATATACTTTAATAGCATAGTTATGAGTAATTTATAATGATTATAGAGATAATGAAGAATTCATATTTATTCATATTTTTAAGGATTTGACCTATGAGTGGAACACCCTAATATTTTAAAATAATAAAATTATTTTCAAAGTGTATTTTATATGCCCCATCGAGCTTAAAAAACCCACAAAATATATTTCTATAAATTTAATCTCCTCGATAGCTTTCGGAACACACGAACGTGAGTCAAAATGAACCATAATAGAGTATAATGTTATAAAATAATAGTTAAATTTTATTTTATTACTAAAAAACTATATTATAAAAATTATACATATCTATTGACTAAAAATAATGTAAGAATCTTTCAAAAGAAAAATAAATGTTTTCTAAAAAACTATATTTTTTCTAAAACACGTTTTTGTTTTGCTTTTGACACAAAATGATTTATCGTGGTGAAGGTAAAAATGGGTTTATTGGGAGTTAAGGTAATAAATATCTTCTTATAATGACCTATTTTTTTTATAAAATATATATCATGCCCATATATAGAAATTATCATTTATAAGTATCTATAATAATCTATTTTTTATTCTTATGTCATGTGAAAAATTTTGGTACTCATTTTTATTTTCAATAATTATAAGTTTGACACTCACATCAGTTATAAAAGGCCACCATAACCACTATTATTAAAACCATGAAAATATTTGGTTAAATAATAAATTCCCAAATAACATCCAAACATACATACCCTGATCTTATAATAATTTTTTAGTTATAAAAAAATTCTAGTAAAACTTTAGGTATAATCCTAAAGAGGTTGTCTATAAAGAAGTAAAAGTCCTAACATTGGATTTATTTAATTTATTCTTCCACTTCCTTCAAATATTATTCATCTGTGATTATATAATAACTATGGTTTTTAAAATATAATAATATGTTAATAATCTAAGGTTATTAACTATATGAATATCCTCTTACCTCAAATGGAAAATGATAACATTGCTTGTATGTACGGTGGACAATCGCCTCGTGAACAGATGTGACACATTTTCCATCACATCCTCTCAAAATTGGGTATGATAGTAGATATAACGAATATATATTATACTTATAAAATAATTATAGCTATGGATTCATTATATCATATATAAATATTTAATTTTCATTTTTTACAACATACTATAACGTCACTCGTGTGTACATCGGACAACCGCCTTGTGAAGCGACGTGAATCGTTTTTCACTAATGCTTTACATGAAAGAAAATAAAGAAACATTTAATAATTATATATGATATAAATGATATAATAAAGTTATTAATGACATATGTAAACTACATAATAGATAATATTGCATTGAATTTCTTACCTTTTCACTCTTAAAAAGATGATAACATCGTTCACGTACGTAGAGACAACCACCTTCATGAAGTGGTGACTCTCTATTTTCATCACCACATGACATGGATTATATTTAAAATTATATTTAAATTAATAATAATATATTATTATAATTTTGTAAAGATAAAATATTCCGTCACTTTTTTCATAATGATCATTGAAAATGTCACTCATGTGTACATATGGCCAACTGTGTCTATGATCATAACATACTTTATTTATAAAAAACATATTTGAAGATTGGTATTAAATGTATAAATGATGTATAAATTAAAAAATATGTCAATATTATTATTATGGATATTATTAAACAATATTTTTGGAAAAATAATTGAAACTGTCATAAAAAACATTTATGTGAAAATAAAGAAACTAACACCCGATATAATGAACATAATAAATGATTTTTGATGAAGAACTGATAAGATTCTATTAAAGGCTCATTTATGATATTATAAATATTAATATGGTCATATTCTAAGTTAATAACTGATTTAAAATAACTATACAAGAGGTTAAATCATTTTCAACCAAAATCAAGCATGAGGTAAGGGACTTTATCCCAATTTCCATTCATTGAAGCATATTGTAATGTTATGAACATAATTTTATTTATATGGATTATATAATCCCCCTTTTACAGGTAATATAATTAACAACAAATAATAAATGACATTTTAAGATTCGATTTGAATTACGTTATCCATGTGTATATGAATTAAAAGTCACCAAGTAGAAAATAATTTCATAACTCAATTTCTTTTCATTGGGTTATATTACTAATTGGTTGTATTTTATACTTTAAGATCATGTGTGTAATGTATTTTTATTATATTACTTTGTATTTGATCTTTTTTTATATGGTTTTATATTTGATACACATAACTGAGTCATTGATTAATTCTCACTGCAATGTTATGATCTTTGTAAGGGTTTTTTTAAAATCTCATTTTAACTGGGATTGTTCATATATAAACATCCTTTAAAGTAAATTAGTTAATAATTGGTTAATATAAACTATAATTTATATTAACATATAGTAATTAATTAACTTTTTCATGAAATATTATCATTTTCCAAATCTATGGAATTAAAAATGAATAAGAAAATATTGTAATAAAATATATCTTCATTTCTCTCTTTGGACGGTTTTTTTTTTCAAAAACCATGTTTTCAAAAAAAAAAAAAAATTTTCTACTCTTATCCTGTTGTTTTTGCATTAAATTTCAACACATGTTATAATTTTTACAAAAAATATATAGAGAAATCATCATGTCATTTTCTAAAAAAATTCATGTTTATATTTTATAGAAAAAGTGAAAGGAATATTTGGTTTAACATACTCAGCATGAATGTAATTTTATTCCATCATGACCATTCCATTTTTTAAAATTTAATTATTATGTTTAATATGTTATTTTCAATGAAATGTTATATGAAAATGTTTTGGAATCATTTATTTTAAAAAATTTGTTTTCAAAATGAAAAATATATTTTCCTCATTAAAATTATTAATGATATTTTTATGGTATTCATAATCATCAATGAAAAAAACCCTTTATTTTTAATACAATAATCTAGGAATATTTTGCATTGATACCATCATTATTTTTATTATGTATAGTTTATTATTATTTTGAAAATAGATAGTATTGGAATTAACATCCTTGATTCATTTCTGTAGTCATTAACATTCCCATGAATTATTCACATTCCTATGATCACTGGACATAAAATTTACCCAAAATATCTATATTATTTATCATGGATATGTCTACTATTTATACCAAATATAATTTCTATATATGGAGTTCTATATTGTAATTTTTTAATATATCTAGGGAATTATTGACAAATCTGTATTCTCTAGTCAATATGGATATTTGATGATAAGGTATATTATTCATGAATTAAATCAATTATTAGATATATGGGGAATGATTCATCAAATAAGGAATAGAGGAGGCTTGGTTATATATAGAACCTTAGTGAATCGCTATTATTATGAGATAAAAAAATTTATATCCTTAGTTAAATGGGTTTAGTGTATACATACCCATCAGTCTTTAATTGTCTTATGATGTTTCTTGATAGTAGAGGTTTTCCTGATGTCTATGATCATGATATCTAATAATTAATAATTTCCTTCATTTTTAATTCAATTATTATAATCCTTGATTTTTTAACAATGATATTATATATGATTTCATTTTATTCTTAGTTTATTGATTAAATGTCACGTGTTTTTAGTTATTTACCTTACTATATTTATTATGAATTACCCATTAATGTTATTTTAATGGAATGTGTTTTAAGTTATTTACCATTCTTGACAGATTATGAAATATCCAATCCAGTTATTTAAATGGAATGTGTTTTCAGTTATTTACCGTTCTATATTGATTATTCCATATCTAGTCAAGTTATTTTAATGCCATGTGTTTTTCAGTTATTTATCATTCTATAATCATTATTTATTATATTATTATGATAGTAATATTATTTAAATTGAATTTGAATTCAATTATTTACCTTTCTATGTAATACATGATTATTGATTCATGATAGATTCTATTATACTAAACCCTTTCTTAGAATTTGTGATCACTAATATTTTGATTTTTTTCCCAGGAATCCATGAATTACACTATGATTATTATGCATGGATGATCTTTGGGGAAAAATTTATTTTCAAACAAATTATGTTTTCTTGTTTATATTCAGATATGATTTGGGAAACATGTATTAATCTATTTTACCATGACTATAAAAATATTATTTCATTATGGATGTGATTCCTTTTATCTATTTCTAATGTAATAAAGTAGACCCTGACACTAAACTACATGATTTGGGTGGGTATAATGATGTTTTCCTTAAAATGTTGTTCTATCATTTATTAAGAGTGCTTAGTTCATGGGATTTTTATGTAAACTCATGAATTGTGTGTTATTTATTTGAAATATGAGGAAATATTATATTATATGTGCCCAACATTCCTCAAAGTATTGTTTATAGTTGGAATCATAACTGAGAATGAACCTCAATAGTTTTTTGTACCAATGAAGAATTTTTTACCTCCTTAACCTTACCCATAAAAATTAGAGTATCTAGATTTTATATTTCCGATTTTATATTCATTATTGTGAGGATAACCAAATCTATATTACTCATACTTATGGACCTAGAATTTAGTGTAGTTGAGGAAGTGGAAATATCAAGGATGATGAGGTGGAGATGAAGTATATGAAAAAATTCGTATAATTGAAGTAATATTACAAAAAATAATTGTGGTTTTTCAATGTAATATTTATATATCTTATACCTATATTTATCCACTAATAAACACATAATATTCACAATCCATTATTTCACCCACTATAGTTAGAGTATGTGGACTTACGTTGAACATATTTCTAACTGTATTAGTTTTTTATACACCAATAGTTGATTAATCTAGATTTAAAGTTGTTTATCAATAGTGTGAGATGATGATAATTAAATCCAACTTGATCAGTAGAGTATTTTTTTACAAATATATCCATATGACATAATCCTTGTAATGGGTTTTTTATATGATGTGCATGCCTTCTTTGATTTCTTTCAATGTCCAATGATTCTATATAGCGTCGAATGTGGTCATATAAAATTCTTCAATGGTAGGGATTGTTAAATGGATCATATTTTATGGTAACCAATTACGTAAATGCTTTTAGATTTTATTATTATATTTATACAAAATTAAGCATAAGAATATATTAAAATTGTAGTGTAATTCATAAAATTTTTTGATTTTGTTGTGACTCTACCCCTTTAATGTGAAATAAATTATAAAATAGAGGGGTATACTGGTGTATAATCAATTTTCCCCCATTAATATGGGTAATTTGGTGAAATGGGATTTATGAATCAATATTTTCAATCTATTATGAAATGGTTTCATCAATCTTGTGTGTCTCTTTAAGGATATTTGGTATTATTTAAAAGTAAATCAGATGGTTTTATGTGGAATTATATAGATTTTAACTAATTATATTAAGTGATATTGAATAATAGGCATCCAATCCTGAATGTTAATTAATTTATGAATAAATTTTATGCTTTATCTAATTATTAATTATTGGCCCATGGTCTGGTTACCATTAGATATAGTGAAGGAGGGAATTCCAAATTCAACTGTCAAGTCTACCAATAGGATTATATAAATCCTAACTATTTTTCTAGAGTCTTTAATTCATTGAATAAAATTATATTGTTCATATAAATTATATTTCATGATTTCCTATATCAGTTCATACTGGTATTCATTTTCTTCGTTTTAGAGAACTCGAGGATAGATGAGGATCATTTTGAGAATTTAAGGATTGTCGTAATGGTCCTTCGACGACACAAATTGTATAATAAGTTATCTAAGTTATATTCATTATGTATGTGATGAATTTCCTTGGAAACATCATATATCAATTGGGTATAAATTTTTTTCCATCCAATATTGAGGCCCTCATTTCTTTTGGAGAACCAAATATTTTCATGAATGGATATAACATTCTTTGTTTATTGGGATATTACATGAGGATTGTGTTTTATTTATTTCATATCATAAAAATTTAGTATACATTGACCATGGTGGACTAATAATTTGTGTGGATAGAGTAGTGGTAAGACATGTCTTACCACTATAATGGGAGACAATATATACTCATATCCATCACATTCCTTAGGATTTGTACATATTCAATGAATATTATGACACTTCTAGCTTGGGATACATGTTAATAAAAGATTTAGTGGTAAATTATTATGTATCTTTACACTTGTATCCCCATAATCATAAATATGCTACTCATAACCTTTATTTTATTGATGTAGTAGTCTCCTTGATGTTTTAGAGACATTAACTCACATGGGAGTTATTTTTGGTCTTCACAAATCACAATACCCTGAAGTATATATTTTCCTATAGGGACTACCATTTTTTATAGTGGATATGGGTGTAGTTCCTTTAATATTATGACTTATAGATATCCTAAACCATATAAAATGGTAATGTTGTGGTGGATTATGTGAAGAAGAAGAAATATAGTGAAAATTCATATGATCCTAGTAAATAATGGAGGATTATTGGGGAGATAAAAACCATATTCCTGGGCATAGAGAAGGTTAATGACATAGTCTACATATATCTTGTAACAACACACACATAACAGTTTCAAATGGATTAAGATTCATATCTGGGATATACGTAGGTTGTGGTGTTTAATGAACATATTATTCATGATGCTTTAATCAATAAATTGATTAATGATAATTAGTATTTATTTCTGGTTCAAGGAAATCATTTTTTAGAATTATATGATATAAAATTATATATTAGATACATATTTAATCATTAACAGTATTTCAGTGTATTTAAATGATGCATTATTTATGAATATGATGTTTTGGTGGTATAGTATGAATAATTTATTAGAAAATATTGTTTATTGTTTACTTTAATGACATTAATTTACGTCCATGACTCTTGTTAAAGATTTTTTTTACAACCTTTGGGTTTTATCATTAAAATATAGAGGATATATCAATGGATTTAATAATGGGTATTCCTTTTTCATTTAAAATAAATTTGTCTATATGGGTTTTTGTGGATTGATTAATGAATTTCTCTTAATTTATATAGATCAATGGGTAAAGAATAACTAATTTGTTAGAGGGTTATTACATGTAAGAAGTGGGGATTATTTTTGGAGTTCTTAGAAGAAACCTATATAATTAGGATCCTCAATTAACTTCATGAGTATGGATGTGAATAAAACATTATTTTCAATATCACTTATTCTTTAGAATAATATTTTATCCTCATATAGAAGGGAAAACAACATTACTGATCTAAAAGGTGTGGGAATATTATTGGCATGTGTCCTTGATTTTGGGGGAACTTGGGATAAATTTTTTCTAACTATTTATTTATCAAATATTAATAATTTTCACTCATTAATTGGTATATTCCCAATTAAGGAATCTTATTAGAAACCATATTAATAATATTTGTGTTATAAAATGGTTGGTGAGGCAATGGTCGTTGGACTAAACTTTGTAAAATATTTTCCAAATAAGGTATAAGTGATTTTTGATTGGATGAAATATAAACAATATTGAGAGAATAATTATATATATTTTAATAGTAGAACATATGATTTTAATGTGGGTGATGATATTTTCTTAATGTTATCTCCTTATCGCATTGATAAAATATATAGTGTATGTGGTAAACCTTTTTTAAGATTTCATATAACATTAAAGGTAATGGAGTGGATTAGTGATGTGTCATATAGGTGGGTGGTTAAATCCCATATTGATATAGTTGATAATGTTACATATATATATCATATATTTTGAGGTATATTTATAATAATTCTTCTTCATTTAAGGAGGTGAGATAAATATTATGGCTAATGAGAAATTTTTTGAGTGGACCTTAATGATATAGGACCATTATATGATGGTCATATTGGATGATTCATTCAATTATTACATGATTCATGGAGGCATCATATATTGGATGAATAATTTTGAAAAGATAGTCATAGATATTAGCATAATACCTAATATTAATTTGAACATTGATCATGGAAGATAAATTGAGGTTTAATATTCTATTTTAATTAATTGATGTTATAATTACCTTTGTATTTTTAAGTTATGAATGTTACTTTTATGTGGTGATGGAATTTATGGGATCCATTCCATAATGTGGTTATGTTTTAGTAATTTACTTATATGATATAGCATTATTTTGATACTGGGGTGATAATTTTTTAATTTTTTTCTAATGTGAGGGATCATATTTTTTTTATGTACCTTCTTTTACATGATCAAGGTAGTTAGCGAAAGACGGAGAGGATTATGAATCTAGTTTTTGTTGAATTAATTATTTAAATGAAAATTGTGATATAATAATCTATATTATGTTGTAATTTATTCTTATGGTGAATAATACTAGTTTACAATTGAATTTAAAGAAAATATACATTAATATGAGTTATCACCTATGTGTTCTTCCACAGTATTTATCCTTTAAATTTAGTGGATTAAATGTTACCATAGTCAAATGTAGATGAAATTTAATATCACAATTAGGCATTGTAGGGAAGGATGATAATCCATAGTATCAATCCATGGGTTTGAATCCAATAATGAAACATTCAAATAATTTATTTTTGACATGTGTGAATTAAAAATAGAAGTTTATATGGGTTAAAGAACACAATTATATTATTTTATAAATCAGATGTCAATTATTTGACCTAATATCTTATTGAATCATAATGTATATCATACAATAATGAGTTGAAATTAAAATAATTTAAAACATAATGGATGATCATATTTAAGGGAAGATATTATAATGACTCAATCATTAATAAATAAAATTCCCCTTGTTACTTAATTAAATGCTCTATTATAGTTTTATAAAACAAATTTAGTTTTTTTCATTATTCTAAAAATTTTAAAATACCTTTACTGATCATAACCATTGATAATATAGAAATTTAACAGTGATAATGTTATTATTATAATTATAGGATTTTGATAAATTAAATTGGAATATGGAAATAAATTTATGGCCTCAACTAATAGAATCATGCTCTATGAAGCCCATTTATCAGAGATTCTAAAGTAGATGAAATCACTGAGATTTTCCATTTCCCAATATCAAAATAAAATATAAAAACTAAACCATGATCGAAATCATTTATGGGATAAGTTAAAGCTCATTTAGTTCACAACACACACCATTTATACTGAACCACTACACGAAAACATCGTTATTTTACACCTTACCATTATGGAGTTTATTGGTTTAATAAAGGTATATATATCAAGACCCTAATAATATGAATACTAATAATGTATTTTCTAAATAATAATGGTTATGTCACGACCCCCTCCCCACAATATGTACCCATTTTGGGCTGAGAATGTGAGAAGGGAGATAATGACCGCCGAGTCCTACCTCCAGTAGGCCACGGGTTGGCGACTAGCACCAAGGGTATAGTAAACACACAAATTAGAGGCATTACCCTCTAAGAGAACACATGCGGAAGAGAGGGATAAGATAAACACCAATAAAATCCTAATCAGAACTAGAATATAATAGAATCCCAAGTGCATATATTAAATGTCATGCTAAAGTACTACAACTAGAAGGTAAAACTACAAGTACCCAAAAGAAAATAAAACAACAACAACCATAAGCCCGAACAGCTCCTGCAACACCCATTTAGTAGAAATCAGCTTGATATCCATCCTGCTCCAAGTAACCTAAAAACAATTTACATATATATAGGGTGATTATAACAGTATACTAAGTAGGATCATCCCCAAATCCTCTCTTAAAAAAGTAAATAAAGCATGCTAAAGCACAATGAACCACAAGTGAAACTAACTCTTCACCTAAACAGGTATACTAAGTTCCCAACCTCACCATGGATACTCTCACCAAGTAAAGCATACAAGAATATAGCATATAGTAAAGAATATCAAGGGTACCCTGCTACTACATCCCCACTAGTTTGCCGCTTTTCCCCAACGTCACATGTCCTAAGCATCTCTCTCCAAAAAGTCTTGCCCGCAGACACCTGGGCAAAGCACCACAATATGCACCTCCTGTACCACAAAGGCTCGCCCAGAGATAGCAGGGCGATGCACCACACCATCCTCCCAACCAAAAGTAACAAGCTATGTTCTGGGAGCCACCTCAACCCACATAACGTGTATCATACGTCAGGTATTATACCTCAATCCATTACATACCATACACCGCGTAAGGATCCTCAAGCCATCACAACCTATAAACGTTACACCTATAGTAGTCCATAGGATACAATATCCAGAATATATGTGTGTGAATAACCACAAGCCATTATAGCCCTCTACACACATATATGGGGAAAACTAACTGTTGTACCTACTGGCACTAGTATCTACCCAGAGAAGAGAGCAGAGCCAAAGGGGGGTAGTCATTCATTCATCCTCCCACCGGAATGTGGGGGAAAACACCCCTCAGGGCTCAGAATCCCTGGGGTGACAGTTTCCCTCACTGACAGGGTGGAGTAGTGTATAGAAACACAAAAATTACAGGATATAATATATCTCACAACCACACTATGGGCATTACCTAGTCTTAGACACAACTGTAGCTAAGGTCTCTTAGACTCGGGGCTGCTACATCTAAGACTAGGTATCATATAAGCACACAACCATTTAAAGATATTTATTAGATTACTTCATTCCCTTATTATCATTTCCAGTGTACGTTAATTAATTCTTTAAACATTACCCACAAATAGTTCCACATTAAGTTCTATTAGCATCACACCCAATTTCACCTATTCTTTCAAAATTAAAACCTCATCATTATGTTCCAAAAACCCCATCCACATGGGTTAACAAGATTTATTCAATTATTCATTACAGAATTACATTCCCATATTCCCAGGCATTTTCTAAAAGAATCATATGCTATTAAACACAAGGGTCTCAACATGGTGAATAGGTGTACTACCCGTCTAATTTTTGTCACCTATAGAAAGTCCGTAGACCCATACTCCCGGGAGAAGGAAAACATGGAAATCCCATGGCATACCCCATGCGTCTTTGCCTCTTTCAGAAGGACGGTAAGCAAGACCAGCTACATTGAGCATTGGGGAAAAGTAAAGTAGATATGAAACCAATTACAAATCACCAAGCATCCAATAATCACATCCATTCCACTCAATCATCCTTGGTTTCCCCCCTAACACCCACATGCATAAACTGATGTATCTCACCACTCTAGGCGTCATATGCTACCCCAAACAAAAGTCTCCATGCCTCCACATATCACAACAGCTATTCAGGCTCACATTACATGACAAGAACCAGAAAAAAAACATCACATCAATGGGTCTTGTCCCTTTAACAATAAAGAGGTTAACTTATAACCCTTTTAGAAATTATAAAACAAGAAGTTCTTTAATCAATCTTGAATTAACATATTTATTACATGCAGGTTCTAAAATTCCGAAACCTATTCGGTATGCTATCACAAATAAATAAACATGCTAACTCCACTAATTTGATTAAAATCAAATTACAATAAGAACCAGATTCGTTTTCATGCCTCTTTATCTTTAGCCAACCAATTATCAATTAATACCAGTTTATGTTTTTCACTGATTTTCATCACAAACAACAGTTATGAAAAGCAGGCATAGATATCACACGATCTATCAAAACAAGAGGCAATAAAATATGATTGAAACATTTCCTTTATCTGGTTCAAAGTATTTATTATATCAATTCCATTGTCATCTTGCGGGATTAAACATGCTAACAATACAGTTGCACGTAAAAGAAAGATAAGTAATTAATCCCCTAACTAAACAATTATTGACGTTCTATATCCACACAACGGGTCAGAATCCTCCTCCCGTGAGAACTGCATGCACCCGAGGATGCCACGGTACAAAAGCACCATCCAACCCCCAATAAAACCCCATTAGAAGCATGGAGATTACATGATATAATATGAAGGGATAACAGGAGAACATGAACCCCAGAAATACGATGATACAACATACCTTGTATCAAATATTGATCGATACAGCTTGGTTACATCAAAACAAAGAAGAACCTATCCTTGGAGTAATGTTTGATTGTGTAACTCCTACGCAAAGTATTGAAAGGTTCTAGAGGATCGTAGTCAAGAACAAAGTGGAAGAAAAGGGGAAGAAGATATCTCATCCCTTTTGATGATTTAATGGGGAAACAGTTTAAGATATACTTAATTCCCCCATTTAAATGAGATCACATTAACCCATGTGGATTGACAAAGTAAAAACATTCCGAGCCATAGGAATAATTAACTTAGGAGTTATGGCCTTTGAATTGGCCTTAAGAGTCCTTAAAATAAGGCTTTAAATGTATTTTACTTTAAAGGAAACATCAAAAGGGGAAAAACTGTAGGAAGATGGAAACATTGTTCACCTACCATTACTGTACACCTACCATTACTATACACCTAAAGATCTATGAAACCGATTTTTGAAACCGATCTGTGAAACCGATCTGTGAAACCAATCTATGAAACCAATCTGTGAAACTGATACGTGAAACCGATATGTGAAACTGATCATTGAAACTGATCTGTGAAACCCATCTATGAAACCTATCTATGAAACTGATCTGTTAAACTGATCAGTGAAACCGATCTCTAAAACCGATCTGTGAAACCGATATGTGAAACCGATCTGTGAAACTGATATGTAAAACCGATCTGTGAAACCGATCTGTGAAATTGATCGATAAAACTGATATGTGAAACCGATCTATGAAACCGATCTCTGAAACCAATATCTGAAACTGATATTTGAAACACTGTACACCTTCTGTTACTGTACACCTACTGATAGAACAAATCATAAAACTGGAAACACAGTTCAGAGAACTGAAAATTTGGAAGTGTTGGGGATAAGTCACCTTGAACTATCGGAACACCTCCAACAACACATTTTCACAATGTAATGGACCAGAGAGGTACGGGACATTACATCAGATACCTCTCAAAACCTTCTCATCCTCGAGAATTCAAAACCAACTCAGAAGAATAGAGGGGTCTGAACAACCACCCCGTAAGATACCTCTCCGCGGAAACCACCCTGAGTTGTTCAAATTCTAAAAAAAACCACGACATCTGAGAGAAAGTGGAAAAACATTCCATATCCCAATAATTTAACCATTACATCACATCAAAGGTACGTAATAGAAAGGATCAATGAAAACTCAGCACAACAACTTAAAACAACACTGGGTACAAGACACACATCTGTGACTCACATTCCAAGGTACTCTCCTCCTAGCCACCGTGTCCCCACAAGACACAAACTAAGTGGACATAATGCACGCGCAACACCTTCTACTTGCGGTCTTGGATATCAATAGGTCACTCCTCAAAGGTTGCATCATCATCAACATCGATCTCTCATCAATCGACGATGCGAGATTCATCATGAAGATAACGACCGAGCTGTGATACATGGAAAAAAATCATGTATTTGAATCATCTATGGGGGAATTTCTACTCGATAAACCACATCTCCAACATGAGCTAACACCTCAAAAGGCCCAATAAACCAGGGAGAAAGCTTACTTCCATTACCAAACGTTTGATTCCCATGATGGGGAGTCACCTTCAGAAACACATGATCCCCAAAATTAAACTCTAAGGGTCTCCTTCATTGATCAGCATATTATTTTTGACGATCATGCACTGTATTAATCCTCTCATGAATCACCTGGACCATCTATTTTGTATTTTTCACTAGTTCTTGTCCAATAATTACTGACTCTCTGACCTATGTCCAACACGACATAGAATTACAAGCCCAACCATACAATGCTTCAAACGGTTCCATGTCGATGGTGGTATGAAAACTATTATTGTAAGTGAACTCCACCAAGGGTAAGTACCTCATCCATGAACCTCCAAAATCAAGAACACAAGTGAGTAACATGTCTTCAAGAGTCTGGATGGTTCACTATATCCATCCATCCATTTGAGGATGAAAATCACTGCTAAGGCATAAATGAGAACCAAAAGCATGTTGGAGACCCCTCCACACCCTGGAGATAAAAGGAAAATCTTTATCATAAATGATCGTCCTAGGGAATCCTTGAAGTCTTACCAACTCTTATAGATATTTTCCTCAACAAAACATCCACTGAGTTCGACTCATTTATTTCTATGAAGTGGGACGATTTTTTAAGCAATACACTACCACCCAAATAGCATCATGTCCTCTCGGAGCTCGAGGTAAATTGGTAACAAATTCCATTGAGATATCCTCCCACTTCTACTGAGGAATCTCTAATGGCTAGAGTAGACCACCAAGGACATGATGTTCGACCTTCACCTTCTGAAAGACTAAACATCGAGAAACAAACTCTGAAAACACATACTTTAGCCCGGGCCACCAAATCTGACTCCTAAAGGATCGGTACATATTTGTCACGTCGGGATGTACTACTAAAGGAGAACTATGAAACTCACTTAGAACCATATCGCCCATCACCAAGGGAATCAAAATCCTTCCATGATACAACACTCGGTGTTGTTCGTCCTCCGTCCAACCATTAGGGGCCTCACCACAAACAACTCGGTCTTTCCAGACCACAACCTCTACATCCCCCAACTGGGACTCTTCCACCTTATGCATCAGGGATGATTATACCATCATATAAAAAAGTCAACATCTACCCCCAAATTCTCCCATGTCAAGATGCAATGCTGATAGTTCTTCCAATAATCTCCATGAATCGCTCGATTCACACACAGCATCACTACGTGACATTCGGCTCAGCACATCAACTACAACATTTCCTTTTCCAGGTGTATATGATATTTCGAAGTCGTATTCCTTTAATAAATCCATCAACTAATGATGTCATCAGTTCAAGTCACGCTAGGAGAAAACAGACCTCAAACACTTATGATCAGTGAAAACCACAAAGCGCACCCCAATGTGGTAATGTCTCCACAACATTAGGGAAAACACCACAGAGGCCAACTCAAGATCGTGAGTAGAATAGTTACGTTCATGGGTATGTATGTGTCGAGACCCATAAGAAACAACTAACCTCCGCTGCTAGAGAACATAGCCTAACCCCATACGTGAAGCATCGCAGAAAACATCAAACTGAACTCCCTCATCTTGAAGAAAACAAACTGGAGAACTTACTTACATCTTTTTTAGATACTCGAAAGCTTCATGACACTAATTATTCCATATGAATGCATGATCCTTCCAAGTAAAACCTGTCAGAGGAGTCGCAACTCGAGAGAAATTGGCTACAAACCTTTTGTAGTATCCTACAATACCATGGAATCTTCGCACCACCGAAACTATTTTTGGGGATTCCCAAGACACAAATGCTTCTATCATTGATGTATCCACAGCTACACCCTATTGGAACACAACATTCCCCATGAAATGGACTTCTTGAGCCCAAAATTTACACTTTGACGACATCCCAAACAACTGATGTTGACGAAGAAATCCCAAAATGACATGTATATGCTCTTCATTCGTCTCTTTAGATGAGGAGCACACAAGGATGTCGTTGATGAAAAACACCACAAACTTGTCCAGGAACTCATGGAACAAGACATTCATCAATCCCATAAACACATCTAGATCATTCATTAAGTTGAAGGGCATTACAATGAACTCATAATTCCCATTATGACAACGGAAAGTAATCTTTGGGATATCCTCATCCTTCACACGAATTTGATAATATCATGACCGCAATTCGATCTTCGAGAACCAACTTTCACCCTTCAGTTGATCGAATAAATCATCAATTATCAGAAGAAGAAAGCGATTTGTTATTTTCACTTTGTTTATGAGACAATAGTCGACTCACAACCGCAAACTGTCATCGACCTTCTTCACAAAAAAAAACGGGTGCACCCACTGGTGACACACATGGCAGATCAAAATCACACTATAAAAGACCATCAAGCTATATACATAGCTCTTGTAACTCAGAAGGGTCCATATGATATGGAGACATGGAGATAGGAGACCCTCCTGGATATAGATCGATCGCGAACTCGATCTCTCGTCGATGGTGTAATGCTACAACCTCTTCTAGAAAGACATCATGGTACTCCTCTATGACCCTAGGAAACGCCAACTACTGAAACTCTGAAGAACTCAGCATCATATCAGCCATCATGGATGATAAGGATGGAATGCGCCTGTGACCCATCCGAGGAACTCGCTCACCAACAAACACAACTTTCTCTCTATCCGCACCAATGAAGATGACCTTCTTCCAGGAGAAATCCAAAATAGACAGTACCAAATACAACCAATCCATGCCAAGGATGACATCATATGGTTGTATTCGTAAACATAAGAAATCTCCCCATGAGCGCTGTTTCCCCAACACTAGCTCACGATCTTTACATACTTCAAAAAATTGAGCTCGACCTCTAACTGGCATAGTCAACACCAAGGGCACTGGAAGCCTCTCTACCTCAATTCCCAAAGAATGGACAAGGGTCGGTGATATGAAGGAGTGTGTCGCTCCTGAATCAAACAAGCCATAAACCAATGTAGAAAATAGTTAAAGGGTACCTTGAACGACGTCTGGCTCTTCTGGTGCTAGAAACTCTAGAGCATGAAGCTGAACACAACCTCCTCCATGGCCTCTTTGACCCTGATGAAATCTATCACCATGGTCATGCTATACTCTCTGAGGACAAGGAGAATCATGGAGTTGCCCTCTGCCTTCCCCATCTAATCTCTATTGATCTAAAGCTGGAAAAACTGGCTGCTTCTGCCTCGGATAGAACTACCTCAATGGAGGAACCTGGAGCATAGCGCCCGGTGCATGATGACCGCTCTGAATGGTCGGGCACTCCCGCTGCTGATGGCCACGACCACCACAAGAAAAACAAGCACCTGATCCCTTTCCATAAGCCTGAGAGTTGCTGCCCTTGGAGAAATGAGATGTGAAGGTTCGGGACCTACCCTCGGCTGAACGTAAACTCTTCTGCCCTGAAAATTGGGAACACCGGACCAAAACTCTACTTCATGAGGAATCATGATGATTCCCCTATCGTGATGATCCAGTATAGGCCAAAGTCCTCTCAACAATCTCTTCCCTCGCAGGCACCTCAAGATATGTGTTCATCATAAATGGGGTGAAGTGGCGCTGGATCTCTGGACGCAAAGCCTCCTCAATGTGCCTCACCCTGGCCACCTAATCTGGTAACAGGTCCGAAGCATATTATAAAAGGTTCCTGAAACTGATTCCAAAATATGGAACACTAGAGCTCCCCTATCGAAGGGTACGATGCTCGTGGCGACTGGACGCCTTTACATTCGATGAAAGAATCTCGACTCTAAACCTATCTCGGAACTCCTCCCCTGAGATAGCTGACTCTTCACGATCCCAAAAGAACAAGATCCACCATTTCCTCGCTGCTCCGCGCAGCATCGTCACAACCATGGACACCCGGTGCTCCTTCTGAACATGAATCGAACGGAATCCTATCCCGACCACCTCCAACCAGACTTTCGTGACTGAATCTGAAATGAAACCTTCATACTTTTACAGAACCTTGCACTGAAACCCTCAGAGTGTCTCCCTCCAAGTTTCATCATCATCATCCTCTACCCAGTGGTGATCTGCTGGAACATCCTTCTATACATTTTCTTTGAAAACCTGATGAGGATGTCGACCTAGAGTCATACCTATAAAATAACAACCCGTTAGATCTCTTATGTCAGGAATATGGAAGACTCCACATTAATTAATTCATTTTTTTCTTTTATTCATTTTAGTTTAACCTATCCCAAGGTCTACCCATTCAAACACAGGCACAAAGAAGAATGATGCATGATCCTTTCCTATGTCTCTACCCTACAACTAGTATCACCTTGTTTAGTAGCCTTTGTAAACATAATGGTCAGTAAATAAAATCATAGGGGGGCCTAAACTCCTATGTCTCACCCGGTCTCCAGTGTTTACCTCGCTTTCTAATCATGACTAAAACCATTGCCCTACCTACTCATGCAACCTCAAATGTGCCTAACTCCAAACTCCATCCTATCCCTCAACCAGAACTCTGATACCACTCAGTCACGACCCCCTCCCCACAACGTGTACCCCTCCTAGGCCGAAAATGTGAGAAGAGGTATAATGACCATCGAGTCCCGCCTCCAGTAGGCCCCGGGTTGGCGACTTGCACCGAGGGTTTAGAAAACACACAAATGGGTGGGATTACCCTATAAGAGAACACAAGAGGAAGAGAGAGATAAGATAGACACCAATCAACTACATCTCAGAACTTGAATATAATAGAAACCCAAGTGAAAATATGAAATTTCAGGAAAAAGTACTACAACTGGAAGGGAAAAACTTCATGTACCCAAAAGAAAATAAAATATCAACAACCACAATCCCAAACAGCTCCTGCAACTCCAATCTAGTAGAAACAAACTTGATCTCTAACCCGCTCCAATTGACCTAAAAAAATTTATATGTACATAGGGTGAGTATAACATTATAATCAATAGGATCCTCCCCAAAGCCTCTCGTGAAAATGTAAAGAAAGAATACTAAAGCAAAGTGAACAACAAGTGAAATTAACTCGTCATGTAAATAGGTATACTAATTTCCCAACCTCACCATGGCTACTCTCAAAAAGTAACTCATAATAGAATATAGCATATAGTAATTATTATCAATGGTACCCCTCTACTAATTCCCCATTGGTTTCCCGCTTTTCCCCAATGTCGCATATTCTAAGCATCTCTCTCCAAAAAGGCTTTCCCGGAGACACCTGGGTGAAGCACTAAAATATGCACCTCATGAACCAAAAAGGCTTGCCCGCAAACACCTGGGTGAGGCACCACACCATCCTGCCAACAAAAAGTAACAACATAAGTTCTGGGAGCCACCATAACCCACATAACATGTATCATACATCAGGTATTATACCTCAAGCCATTACATCCCATACACTGATTAAGGATCCTCAAGCCATCATAGCCTATACACATTACACCTATAGTAGTCCATAGGATACTATATTCAGAATATATGTGTGTGAATAACCACAATCCATTACAGCCCTCTACACACATATATGGGGAAAACTAACTCTTTTTCCAACTGGCACTAGAATCTACCAAGAGAATAGAATGGGGCCAAAGGGAGTAGTAATCCATTCATCCTCCCACCAAAATGTTGGGGAAAAACCCCCCCGGGCTCCGAATCCCTGGTTTGTCAGTTTTCCTCACTGACAGGGTGGAGTATCATATAGAAACACAAAAAGTACAAGATATAATATATCTCACAACCACACTATGGTAATTACCTAGTCTTAGAAACAACTGAAACTAACGTCTCTCAGACATCGGGCAGCTACTTCTAAGACTAGGTATCCTATAATCACACAACCATTTAAATAGATTTATTATATTTATTCATTCCCTTGTTATTAGTTCCAGTGTACATTAATTAATTCTTTAAACATTGGCCATGAACAGTTCCACATTAAGTTCCATTAGCATCACACCCAAAGTCAGTTGTTCGTTCTTCTATTGGGTTTTTCTTTAGATTACATGATATAATATGATAGAAGAACATGAGAAGATGAACCCCAAAGGAACGACGATAGAACATAACTTATATCAAAGATTGATCGATATGACTTGGTTGTGTCCAAACAAAGCAGAACCAATCCTAGGAGTAAAGTTTGATTGTGAAAATCCCACGGAAAGGATTGATAGGTTCTAGCGTCACATAGTCGAGAACAATGAGTAAAAATAGGGAAGAAGATATATCATCCCTTTTGATGATTTAATGGTGTGATGGTTTAAGATACACTTAATTCCCCATTAAAATCAGATCGCATAAACCCACATAGTTTGAACAAGTAAAAACATTCTGAGCCATAGGAATAATTAACTTAAGAGTTATGGCCTTTGAATTGGCCTTAAGAGTCATAATAAATAAGTCTTTAAATGAATTTTACGTCAAAGGAAATGTCAAAATGCGTAAAACTGTAGGAAGCTGGAAACACTATTAAATTACTGTTACTGTACACCTACCATTATTGTACACCTACCGATATGTGAAACCGATCCCTAAAACCGATCTGTGAAACCGATCTGTGAAACAAATCTGTGAAACCGATCTATGAAACCCTGTACACCTTCCATTATTGTACACCTATCGATGGAACAAATCATAAAACTGGAAACACTATTCATAGAACTGGAAATTTGGCAATGTGTTGGGGATAAGTCACCTTGACCTCCCGGAACACCTCCAAACACCACATTTTCACAAAGTAATTGTCCAGAGAGGTCCAAGCCAATACAGGTTATATTTACATTTTATTATTATTAAATTATAAGTTATTTTTAATTTGATATGATAAAACACAAATTTTATTTTTGGGTAATATGAAATTTATCAAAAATATTCCCTTTTCATGAATTCATGAATTTTTTAAAAAAAATATTTTATTAAAATAATAAAATTAAATAATTTATAGTAAATATAAATGACAATTAAATTTTTATGATGTCAAATATAATGGTTATAATTGTAAAGACCCTTAAAATTCAAGGGAAATTTTTTCTTAATTTTCTTTGGAGTTTTACAAGAGTGCGGTTTCTGACGGCACCTGATTCTGAGGCCCAAAGTGCCCGAAATCAATTTCCAAAGTTTGGCTCGGGTATGTTCAGTGAACGAATGAGTGGGATTTTCTATCTTTTGAACCGGTGCCCGGAATCGAATTCCGAGGGCACCGATGAACTCGCAGCGACGATATTCACTTAAGGAGACCTTTTCCGAGGTTCCGTTTTATGCGGGTTGAGAGTTAGTTTTTGGTAATTTAAAATGAAGTTAAATAAAATGTGGAAACACATTTTATTTTTATCCAAGTTGGTTATAAACTCCCAATGGGTGTTAGGGGTGGGACCCACATCCACTTAACCTCCCTTGAGAGGATTAAGTGTGGTGGGGCTCACATGAACCCAAACACTTCATCTTCCCTTTAAACTCCCTATAACTCCTCTTTAATTAATCTTGACAACTATGGTTATTTATTGAGTTGAGTTGTTTTAATTTACAACTTTTGAAATTCAAGTTGTTTAATTTTGTAAATAAAATAAGTTTTAAGCTAATTTTATTTTGGTTGGTATCCATTGCCACCTTGAGAGGATTTGGGAAGTTCTCTCCATCTTCTTGAACCTTGACAAAGAACACGAAAAACACTTAAGCTCCGAAAGAGAACGCCGCTTCTCTTCTTCGTATCTGGTGTGTTTCCGAAGATCGACTATGCCACATATTCGATCTTCTTCCCATGTCAACGAAAGGAGACGCCGATTCCTCCTCGGACTTTCTCCGTCAGCTTACGAAGATTCTCCAGTGACGCACCTCTTCGGACGCACCTCGACGTCAACGGAAACGACGTTCAGTTTCCGCGACGCCCGACCTCTGTGACGCTTGTCTTCCGCAGCTTGTTGACGTGCTCCACACTTGAAACCGAGGTAGGGGTTTATTTTATTATTCTTTTGTTCAAGATTTATACCCGTGATTATTTCTTCGTGAAATATGTCTAATTTTTAGCAAATAACGCGAGGGAGCCAGACTGCACAAACACGGCCGAACCTCCTCCTTTTTCATGTTGATTCTGTTGTGGATTGAAATGGGTGTGGTGCGGTGCCATCGCACCACGTAGGATCATACGGCAAGAAACTCGCGGCGTCGTCGCGCCGCCTCGTAAAATAATGCAAGGACGCGACGCCGTCGTGTCGCGTCGAAGAAAGTCGGAGACACTGCGGCCGGAGCGGGGCCGCGGTGGAAGGACGCGACGCCGTCGCGCCGTGCAAGACAACGAAGGTTGTGGCCAGTTCCGGGGCGCGGCAGAACGAGAAGACCGGCGGCCAGCTAGGCTGCCGGTGTCGGAAGCCGGAAGGGGACCGGCCCTTGCCAGTCCTGTTGAGGAAGAACCAGCCGTCCAGGTCGGGCCGGCCAGAAGGGAGGAAAACCGGGGGGAATTAATTCCCTCGGCCAGAAAATAAACGTCCCCCATAATGAGGGGGCCGATTTCACAAAGGGGGGGGGGGGCAAGCGCCCCCCGTTCCAATCAGCTCGGCTTTCGGCCGAGCTGGCAGTGCGCCCAGCGCGCTGCCTTGCGCCGAACCGACGCGCCTGGCCGGTCCGCCAGGCCTGGCCAGGTCGAGCCGGGCCGTGCCGGGCCAGGTCGACCCTGTCCGGGGCGGGTTGACCCGGTTTGGGCCAACTGGGGGGGGGGAGGGGTCTTGGGCCGGGACAGCCCGGGCCCGAAACCCCTGTTACCGAGCGGTTTGGATTCAAATGCCCATAACTCGGGCTACGGACTTCCAAACGACGCGCCGTCAGCGGGGACGCGATCCTTGGAACGATACGGTCGTTTCGGTATATCGCACTCAAGGTTTCATAATACTTGGTGTTCAGCCTGTTTGATTCGTACACGAAACCAACCGGGCACTCAGAGCGGAAACGCTCATATCTTGAGCTACGGACGTCTGATTGACGTTCCGTAAGCTTTGTTGAGTTCCTCATAGTGAGACGGATCTTTTGGCATACTCAGCCCGAGTATTGGACACAGGAGGAGTACGGTCGGGTTGGTTTTGCCTTAAAAACCAACCGGGCCCCTGGGACGAAAAAGCCAATAACTCTCAAAACGGGCGTCCGATTGACGCACCGTCTTTTGCGTTGAGTTCCTGTTGGCGATACAGAACTTTTGGATACATCAACTCTGGACTTTGTGACAGTTGATGTATCAGCCTCTCGGCACGTGGAGCGGACCCTCCCGAACGAGCTTGCTGTGTGCGGGAACCCTAGAGTTGGCTGTGACTGTTACTGCGACTGCGACGACGACAATGCAGAGATCCTCAGTGGATTCGACGACGACGACTACAGCACTCAACGATCCTTTGTGGATCAGTGCTACCGATCCTGTGTGGGTCTGATCCTATGTGGGTCTGCGCTCAGCGGTCCTGTGTGAACCAGCGCCTACAGATCCTGTGTGGTTCTGATCCTGTGTGGGTCTTTGCGGGGGTTAGTACCTATCGATCATTTGTGGGTCTGACAACTTCGATGGATCAGTGATCATCTCTATCGTCTACCGAAGAAGTATACCTGTGTGAGATGAATCCTGCTGCTTTCCTGTGAGGATTGTGTTGTGCTATCCAATGTGGATTTCGTTTTGCTTTCTTGTGTGGAATACGTATACATTCCTGTGTGGATTGAGTTGTACTTGGGCTCGGAGGTTGGAGCGTATTGGAATTGATGACTTAGGTATATGTATGGGCATATACCTAAGCAGTGCCGGTTGTTACTTCGTGTTTGTATCTATCCTTTGTGGTTTATCATTTGTGGATTTTGGGAGACCTTCGGGGGTCTCGGGGTCCCTACTGAGTAGCTTATACTCACCCCTGCACGGGCTATGCCCGCACTACATTGTGTTGGTTGCAGACGACGGACAACGTTGATCGTGGTTGAGGCTTGCAGAGCAGGACGGTACCAGGAGGTGGACCACTGGGCGGGACGTGCTTGGAGCAGACGGCGGGACCCGAGGAGCAGTGGAGCTATCTGTACCCACCCTTCAGGTGGGATTTCCAGTGGACAGCTCGGTGTAGCGGATTTTAATTTACAGTTGTTGTTTTCCCTTTCGAGTTGTACTTTACTTTCAGTTTGGGTTTGTATACTGGCCCATTTACTTTTCTGCACTTCAGTTGTACTCTGTTTTTACTTAGTGTTTACTTTTCCTCTTGCTTACTCTATGGTGCTTGTTTACTTTACAAAGGCAATGCCTTCCCTTTTTACCGGGATTTACGCCTTGGTGCTAGTCGCCAGGCCCTGGCCTATGGAAGGCGGGCTTGGGGTAGTCACGACACGGGCCCCGAGGGCGGGTCGTGACAAATTGGTATCAAAGGAGTTTGGTTCTACCGCGAACTCTGATCTTTTCTATGTGAAGCAATAATGTTTAGCGTATTGAGTGTGGTTATCAGTCTAGGGAGTCCAGTGTTGGTGCGGCGGACGACGTATCCGTACACCAGGACCCTGTCTTCTGATTTCCGACTTAATGCACGAAAACATTGATTGCATGTGTGTTTCAAGTTTTCTTTGTGATTACTTTGTATCAGCTCACCAGGTATACTATTCTGACCGTGGAACACCTGTTTCCTTTTCAGGATGGCCCCACGACGGCAGCCATCTAGGGTTCCGAGAGTCGAGCGTGACGACAGCCCACCGAGCGACGATGCCTCGGTGCAAGGCCCTTTGTCAGTAGTGGCACCGGCGATAGCACTACCCGCCGAGCCACTGATGCTTCCAGTACTAGACGCTAATGATGCACGTCACCTTGGAGCTCTGTACGAGTTCTAGAGCCAGCAACCACCCATGTTTCGTGGAGAGATGGACCTCCAGGCAGCAGAGGACTAGCTGGAGGCAATGGTACGAGTTTTTAGGCTAGTGAGGACACCTGCAGACCTCATGGTGATCATCGTTGCGAGCCTACTGCACGCAGCAGCGGGCCGATGGTGGAGCTTGATGCTCCAGGTGCACGATGAGGCATCTCTTCTATGGATGGACTTTGAGAGCCTCTTCCGCTTGGTGTTCGTCCCAGCCACCCTTCGTGTGGTGCGTATTCAATATCTTCTTCAGCTGCGGTAGGGCAGCATGATGGTCGCTCAGTACTCGGCGAGATTTACTGATCTCTCGCGCTACTCGACTGAAATGGTACGGGACCCATTCTTCCGGGTCCAGACCTTCGAGCAGGGATTTAGACACGAGATCAGGGCATCGCTGATCTCCCTCAGCATTCCGACTCAGACGGGAGTACTGGAGCGGGCCCTTTTGATCGAGAGCTTTCTTGCTGAGTCTACACCAGCGCCGAGACCCACCGCAGGGCGGCACGTGGAAGAGTCTTCTGCGGCAGGGAGTCGACGGATGACTCAGGGGTCCAGGAAGACCAGACCTTCAGGCAGACGACCTCAGTACACTGGCTCAGCAGTGCAGGGCACACAGAGCAGAGCCAGTCTTTCGAGAGGTAGACAGTGATACTCGTGCGGCGGGCAGGGCCACATGGCTCGTGACTTCCCGACCCGCCGTGCCGAGGGGAAGAAGAGGGTTGAGGGACCACCGAGGCAGAGGCAGAGGGTCGACTATGGCGGTCCGCAGGGAGGAGGCGGACGAGGCAGAGGAGCTGGCCGAGCAGCAGGTGGTAGGCGACGCTTTGAGGCTCTACCACCACCACCACCAGGAGGTCCACCCCGACCGTAGGGAGCTGGCAGGCAGAGATAGACACAGCTCCAGGAAGTAGAGGCCTACGACCAAGGCACGCCCGATATGATTCGAGGTACTATCTATGTCTATTCCACCATTTCTGCAGTACTTATAGACACAGGGGAGAGTCACTCTTTCATAGCTGCTGCCCTTGTTCGGAGCTCGGAGATTCCGACAGAGCCGTTGGCTCGATCCTTACGGCTAGAGACTCCTACGGGAGCAGACTCGACGATTACGCACTGGTGCCAGCAGTGTGAGCTTACTCTAGGAGGCGAGAGCTTTGGCTGGAATCTTCTTGTACCAGAGTCGAGGCCTTACGACGTCATCTTGGGCATGGATTGGTTATCTATGGTCCATGCACATATTGACTGTTTTAAGCGCAAGGTGTGATGTGTACGCACCGACAGGAGCAGGTTCACCTTCACCGGCGAGAAGGGAGCCTTTGCAGCACAGGATGGACTTTCGCGGAGGAGAGGACAGCCCATCACTAATCAGTTGGCTAGTCTCATCCTAGGAGCAGTTGACGTGCGGAGTCCTAGTTTTCTTGCAGTGGTGGATCAGTTTGCAGACATTTTTCCCGAAGACATTTCAGGGCTACCTCCTCATAGAGAGGTAGACTTTTATATTGACCTCTACCCCGGGACAGCTCTGATATCGACTCCAGCATATCGGATGGCCCCCGCCGAGCTTCAAGAGCTACGGGTACAGTTGGAGGACTTTCAGGGCAAGGGGTTAATCTGACCCAGTGTTTCACCTCGGGCATCCCCGATATTGTTCGCCAAGAAGGCAGACGAGAGCTTGTGACTTTGTGTTGACTATCATCGCCTGAACCAGGTGATAGTGAGGAACAAGTATCTGCTACCGAGAATTGATGACCTCTTTGATCAGCTCAAGGGAGCACGGTGGTTCTCGAAGATAGACCTCAGGTCAGGCTATCATCAGCTCAGAGTCAGAGACGAGGACGCGCAGAAGACGGTCTTCAGATGTCGGTATGGCCACTATGAGTTCTTAGTTATGCCTTTCTATGTAACCAATGCTCCAGCAGTGTTCATGGCCCTCATGAACAGGATCTTTCAGCCATTCCTCGATCGATTTTTCGTGGTCCTCATCGATGACATTTTGATTTACTCGACGACTGAGGAGGAGCACGCCTACCACTTACAGGTTGTACTAGACATACTCCGAGAGAACTAGCTTTATGGTAATCTCTCGAAGTGCCAGTTCTGGATACGTGAGTTCCACTTCTTGGGACACGTTATCTCTGAGGCAGGAGTTGCAGTGGATCCTGCGAAGATCGAGGTTGTGTTAGCTTGGGAGCCACCCAGGAGCGTGACGGAGGTGCGGAGTTTCTTGGGACTAGCTGGATACTACCGGAGATTCATGTCAGACTTCTCTAGAGTTGCGGCACCACTCTTATCTTTGACGAAGAAGGGGAAACCCTTTGTGTGGTCAGACAGTTGTCAGCAGAGCTTCCAGAAGCTGAGAAAGAGATTGACCAGCGCACCAATCTTGAGGTTGCCTGAGGAGGGAGTAGGGTACGTAGTCTACTGCGATGCATCAGGGACCGGACTCGGATTTGTCCTGATGTAGGAGCGGGCATTGATCGCCTATAGATCACGACAGTTGAGGCCGCATGAGAAAAACTACACTACCCATGACCTGGAGTTAGCAGCTGTGGTCTTCGCCCTGAAGACAGGGCGACACTACCTGATGGGCGAGTGCTTCACAGTCTTTTCTGATCATCAGAGTCTCAGGTACATCTTCTCGCAGAAGGACTTGAACCTGAGACAGCGGCGATGGATAGAGTTCCTCCAGGACTATGAATTTGAGATAGTCTATACTCCTGGAAAGGGGAACGTGGTAGCCGATGCCCTCAGTAGGAGGACGGGCATTCAGCTACTTGAGGAGGCGACGAAGTAGCTAGCCTCTTTTCAGATATCCTTCGTGGATAGAGATGGAGAAGCCTTCCTTCAGTCTCTCACAGTCACCCCTCCACTACTGCATCAGGATAGAGAGGCACAGCGTGAGGACGCTGACTGTGAGACACGACATGCACAGATATCCTCGGGACAGGCGCCTGATGGTTTCTCCCTTGGAGCAGAGCACGACATCCTTTTCAGAGGACGTACCACGGTAGCAGTCGCTTTGCGAGAGGAGGTGCTGAGAGAGTTTTACATTTCTCCTTTGGCGGTACATCCGGGAGTGGCGATGATGTACTAGGATCTCAGACGACAGCACTGGTGGCCGGGCATGAAGAAGGCTGTGGCAGAGTTCGTTTCTCGATGCCTCACCTGCCAGTAGGGGAAGCCAGAGCATCAGGTACCATCAGGCTTGGTACAACCCTTGGAGGTTCCAGAGTGGAAGTGGGATGGAATATCTATGGACTTCAAGACTGGACTCCCACGCACTTCCAGAGGTCACGACTCCATCTGGGTGATTGTCGACCGACTCACCATGTTGGCTCACTTCTTACCCATCCGAGAGCAGGGCTCAGTGGAGATCTTGGGACGTCTTTACATTCATGAGATTGTATGGCTTCACGGTGTGCCATCATCTATCGTCTCCGATCGAGATGCTCGCTTTACTTCCCGGCTTTGGAAGGGGTTGTAGGAGGCGTTCGGGACGCAGCTACGTTTGAGCACAGCCTTTCACCCTCAGACGGATGGTCAGACGGAGAGGACCATTCAGACTCTTGAGGACATGATCTGCGCATGTGTCCCCGACTTTGGACGTAGCTGGGAGGACCACCTACCCTTGGTGGAGTTTGCGTACAACAACAGCTACCACTCCACCATCGGGATGGAACCATACGAGGCGTTGTACGGCCGACCTTGTAGATCTCCTTTGTGCTGAACAGACCCTGGGGATTCAACACTTATGGGGCCGAAGATTGTCCAGGCCACGACAGGGAAGGTCCAGGTCATCTAGGAGCGAATGAGGACAGCTCAGAGCCGGTAGAAGTCATAGGCTGACAGGAGGCGGAGGCCAATAGAGTTCGAGGATGGTGACCACATCTTTTTGTGGGTCTCACCTCGACGTGGTATACAGAGATTTGGCAGAGGCGGCAAGTTGTCTACGCGCTTCATCGGACCATTCCAGGTCCTCAGCAGGATTGGAGAGGTGGCTTATCGCCTGGCTCTACCACCTCAGTTGCACCGGGTGCACGACATCTTCCACGTATCTCAGCTGAGGAGATACATGCACGACCCGATGCACATCATTGACCATGGGGAGCTTGACGTTGACGATGGGGCGACTTTTATGGAGGTCTTGGTGGAGATCGAGGATCGACAGGAGTGGGTCCTACGTGGACATTCGATTCCTCTAATGCGCATCGGATGGCAGCACGAGAATCTCCAGGAGAGCACTTGGGAGCGGGAGGCTCAGATGTGTGATCAATACCCTCATTTGTTTCCCTAGTTTTGATGTATCTTTACGGGGATGTAAAGCCCTGAGGTGGGAGTAATGTAATGACCAGTAAAATTCAAGGGAAATTTTTTCTTAATTTTTATTTGGAATTTTACAAGAGCGCGGCTTCTAACGGCACCTGATTCCGAGGGCCGGAGTGCCCGGAATCAATTTCCGAAGTTTGGCTCGGGTACGTTTAGTGAACGAATGAGCGGGATTTTCTAACTTTTGAACCGGTGCCCGGAATCGAATTCCTAGGGCACCGATGAACTCGCAGCGCCGATATTCACTTAAGGAGACCTTTTTCGAGGTTGTGTTTTATGCGGGTTGAGAGTTAGTTTTTGGGAATTTAAAATGAAGTTAAATAAAATGTGGAAACACATTTTATTTTTATCCAAGTTTGTTATAACCTCCCAAAGGGAGTTAGGGGTGGGACCCACATCCACTTAACCTCCCTTGAGATGATTAAGTGTGGTGGGGCCCACACGAACCATAACACTTCATCTTACATTTAAACTCTCTATAACTACTCTTTAATTAATCTTGAAAACTTGGGTTATTTATTGAGTTGAGTTGTTTTAATTTCAAAATTTTGAAATTCAAGTTGTTTAATTGTGTAAATAAAATAATCTTTAAGCTTATTTTATTTTGGTTGGTATCCTTTGCCACCTTGAGAGGATTTGGGAAGTTCTCTCCATCTTCTTCAACCTTGACAAAGAACACGAAGAACACTTATGCTCCGACGAAGAACGCCACTTTTCTTCTTCATAGACGGTGTGTTTCTGAAGATCGACGACACCATATCCTTGATCTTCTTCCCGTGTCAACGAAAGGAGACGCCGATTCCTCCTCGGACTTTCTCCGTCAGCTTACAAAGCTTCTCCAGCGACGTACCTCTTCGGACGCACCTCGACGTCAATGGAAACGACGTTCGGTTTCCACGACGCCCGACCTCCGCGATGCTTTTCTTCCGCGGCTTGTTGACGTGCTCCGCACTTGAAACCGAGGTAGGGGTTTATTTTATTATTCTTCTGTTCATGATTTATACCCATGATTATTTCTTCGTGAAATATGTCCAATTGTTAGAAAATAACGCGAGGGGGCCGGACCGCACGAACACGGCCGGTCCTCCTACTTTTTCATGTTGATTCTGTTGTGGATTGAAACAGGTGTGGCGCGGTGCTATCGCACCGCGCAGGATCATACGGCAAGAAACTCACGGCGCCGTCGCGCCGCGTCGTAAAATAATGCAAGGACGCGACGCCGTCTCGCCGTGTCGAAGAAAGTAGGAGACACCGCGGCTGGAGCGGCGCCGTGGCGGAAGGGCGCGACGCTGTCACGCCATGCCGGACAACGAAGGCCGCAACCGGTTCCGGGACACGGAGGAACGAGAAGACCGGCGGCCAGCCGGGCCACCAGTGTCGGAAGCCGGAAGGGGACCTACCCTTGTCGGTCCCGTTGAGGAAGAACCGACCGGCCAGGTCTGGCCGGCCGGAAGGGAGGGAAACCGGGGGGAATTAATTCCCCCGGCCAGAAAATAAACGGCCCCCCATAATGGGGGGGGGGGCCGGTTTCACAAAGGGGGGGCAGACGCCCCCCAATCTAATCAGCTCGGCCTTCGGCCCAGCTTGCAGCGCGCCCAGCGCGCTGCCTTGCGCCGAACCGGCACGCCCGACCGGTCCGCCAGGCCAGGCCAGGTCGGGCCGGACCGCGCCGGGCCACGCCGCGCAGTGCCAGGCTAGGGCGACCCTGTCCGGGGCGGGTCGACCCGGTTCGGGCCAACCGGGGGGGGGGGGGTCTCGGGCCGGGACAGCCTGGGCCCGAAACCCCCGTTACCGAGCGGTTCGGATTCAAATGCCCATAACATGGGCTACGGACTTCCAAACGACGCGCCCTCAGCGGTGATGCGATCCTTGGATCCAGACGGTTGTTTTGATGTATTACACTCAAGGTTTTGGAATATTTTGAGTTCGGCCGGGTTGGTTCGTACACGAAACAAACCAGGCCCTCAGAGCGAAAACGCTCATATCATGAGCTACGGACGTCCGATTGACGTGTCGTCAGCTTTGTTGAGTTCCTCTTAGTGAGACGGATCTTTTGGCGTACTACACCCGAGGTTTGGACGCAGGTGGAGTTCGATCGGGTTGGTTTTGACTTAAAAACAAACCGGGCCCCTAGGACGAAAAAACCAATAACTCTCAGACCGGGCGTCCTATTGACGCGCCGTCTATTGCGTTGAGTTCCTGTTGGCAATACCGAACTTTTGGATACATCAACTCTAGACTTTGTGACAGTTGATGTATCAGCCTCTGGGCACGTGGAGCAGACCGTCCCGAACGAGCTTGTTGTGTGCGGGAACCCTAGAGCTGGCTGCGACTGCTACTGTGACTGCGACGACGACAGTGCAGATATCCTCAGTGGATTCGACGACGACGACTACAACACTCAACGATCCTATGTGGATCAGTGCTACCGATCATGTGTGGGTCCGATCCTGTGTGGGTCTGCACTCAGCGGTCCTGTGTGAACCAGTGCCTACAGATCCTGTGTGGGTATGATCCTGTGTGGGTCTTTGCGGGGGTTAGTACCTGTCGATCCTTTGTGGGTCCGACGACTTAGATGGATTAGTGATCATCTCTATCTTCTACCGAAGAAGTATACCCATGTGAGCTGAATCCTGTTGCTTTCCTATGTGGATTGTGTTGTGCTACCTGTGTGGATTTCGTTTTGCTTTCCTGTGTGGAATACGTATACTTTCCTGTGTGGACTGAGTTGTACTTGGGCTCAGAGGTTGGAGCGTATTGGAATTGATGACATAGGTATATGTATGGGCATATACCTAAGCAGTGTCGGTTGTTACTTTATGTTTGTATCTATACTTTGTGGTTAATCCATTGTGGATTTTGGGAGACCTTCGGGGGTCTCGGGGTGCCTACTGAGTAGCTTATACTCACCCCTGCACGGGCTATTCCCGCACTACGTTGTGTTGTTTGCAGACGACGGACATCGTTGATCGTGGTTGAGGCTTGCAGAGCAGGACGGTACCTGGAGGTGGACCACTGGGTGGGACGTGCTCAGAGCGGACGGCGGGACCCGAGGAGCAGTGGAGCTATCTGTACCCACCCTTCAGGTGGGATTTCCAGTGGACAGCTCGATGTAGCTGCTTTTACTTTACAGTTGTTGTTTTCCCTTTCGAGTTGTAATTTACTTTCAGTTTGGGTTTGTATACTAGCCCATTTACTTTTCCGCACTTTAGTTGTACTCTGTTTTTACTTAGTGTTTACTTTTGCGCTTGCTTACTCTGTGGTTCTTGTTTACTTTACAGAGGAAATGCCTTCCCTTTTTACCTGGATTTACGCCTTGGTGCTAGTCGCCAGCCCCTGGCCTATGGAAGGCGGGCTTGGGGTAGTCACGGCACGGGCCCCGAGGGCGGGTCGTGACAATAATTGTTCAAAAACTATTATTTAAGAAAATCCACATTTCTAAATTAATGTTAATTATTGTTTTTAATGTGAAGATTCCAATATTTGTTAAATTATTTTGATAAAATAAATATTAATTTTGGATTCATTATGTCAAAAATATCCAATACTGAATTTTTCATAATTTTATTAGACTGTCAAATTTTTGGGTAAAATTTAAATATGGTATTATTATTTGATGTGTATTGTGACATCAGAATTACCCAAAATAGATATAATAAATTCTATAAATGGTATCCATGAACATGTTTTTTGAATCATCTCCTCATGGTAAGGGATCATATCTTTCTCCAAATTGTTAATGCACTATATCTATGCAATGCACTATGTATTCCAATTCCTTTTGATGGGATGTGAAATTTTATATCCTTATTAACAGAATAATGATTTATATGTGACAGTGATGAATTTTACTCTCATTAATTCCTCCCATGATTCATTATGTACCACCTTAATTCTACTGATGTTTTCCGACAATTTTTCCATGCCATGTATTTATTCCTGCCCCCTCCTTGAATTATTCTTATTAATTACAAAATTTTTATTTTATATTATGTTCTTACATGCCCCTCATACTATTATTTTTTATTTACAAGAGATTAGATATCCAATTTCTCTCTCATTTAACCATTTTATGACGCACCAATGACACCATATAGGGGGAAACAACACTCGCACTATTGAACTGCATGCATTACAGATCAGTGTGTTGGGATTAGTTCATCCAATGGAGATTTTCTGGACATGATATCTACTCAGACTATGAAGATTTAGCCATATTGGGAGGGGTTTTGTGAAAATAATTAGTCAACCAGTGGTTTTCTTCATCACGTCGACCCACTGTATTATGTCTGGTAGTCCATGCCAAATTCCCACAACCAGTAATGTGATCATGCTCTACCAACAAGGAGTGAGCTTTGTAACCATAAAATTCTTATACACTATATAAAAATGAATGAATTATAGGGGTTATAAGATTACATTTATCTGGTATAGGTTTCACATTGTGCGACCAACATCATAATAGACTAATATTTTCTCATAAATTACAGATTCCCAATATAATTTAGAAGTCTTATGGTATACACATAATTTTTGAAGCATGTTTTTTTGTGACATTTTGGGGATATAAAGTGTAGAAATTTATGTGTAACCCTTTGGCATAGATAGAAGTACATACAAGGGTCCCCCTTTAAGGATCTATTGTCACAGTTCAATACAGTGTAGTTTCAATATTTTAAAATCATTTAATGTTGGTCTATTTCATGAAAACTATGGTAGGAGCTACATACATAGTATGTTAGGTGAATTTTTTTTGTAAAATACACATAAGAAAGTTAATTATGTTCTGCATTTTCAATGTTTCAGAAATATGTTACTAACCCTCATTGTGCAATTGTTTCCCTGGTGTAAAGATGTGGAATCATCAGTAAGGTAAGGGAAACTCTTTATTGTTTTAATCCACTTCAATTTTAATCTTGCAATGTTAAATCCATTCCACTCTGATTTCGAGTAGTAAAATATTCTTATGAGCAATGATTCAAATGCCTTAAATGGTTTCTACATCTTTGTGTCAAATTGTTTTCGTCATTTAGTAGTATTAGAATCCATGATTACCCAAATAATTAATTTATATTTTCATGGTAAGATGAAGATTTTTTTAAAATGGTTGTCGCATATTAAAATTAATTCTTAATTGAACAGAATTAGTCGAATACCCTGTATATGAAATTATTTTCACTATTTCCAAGCAGTGGAATCAGTTGCGTGGTATGAAATTTTATTTTGCAAAACATGTTCATGTATCATATGAAATACATGTATATTATTTCAATTTTCTATTTTTCAATTACTAAAGTTTAATACATTAACATTTAAAAAAAGGTCATTAGGGTAGAAAGATGAATTTTTTAATTTCGATGATTATTTTTTATATCCATATAAGAATTTGAAAATTTTATATTGAAATTTATTTTAATTTATCACCACTATATTTATAATATTATTTTGATTGTTTTTTAGATAGAAATGTGATCCGTTTATGTCATGACATAACGTTTCTTGTTATATATTAAATATTAAAATAGTTTTGGTTCGTGAGACTTTTTTTCCTGAAAATATTTTGAAAAATTGGACTCTTATAAATATGTACAGTGTCATTATATTTTCAATATTATTATTTTGTTAATAATATCTGTAATGTATGTATATACATATATTTATTTACATATCATGTCAGGTTTAAAACCATAGTTTTCAATGGAACTCGCTTTACTAAAATTAATATAATGGTTACATGTGTTTTAATAATATCCTAAGATTGCCTGCAAGGTTGTCAAATTAATGTTTTTACAAACCAGTGGATGTATGAAAATAATAAACACACACATATAATTGTCATTTCATATGAAATAGTTTTAGTTAATAAATGTATACGTGCATGTATATAAATACACACACACACATGTGTGTGTGTGTGTATTTTTGTTTATATATGTAAATATCTTAATAAAGGTGTTTATGTCATTTTTGTAAAATTTTTATGTTAATTTCTTATAAATATATATATATATATATATATATATATATATATATATATATGTGCACGAGTATGAAATCATGTTATATTAAAACACTAATGTTTATGTAAATAAATTAATATACATGTACCTTTTATGAAAAACAAATAAATACATTTACATGAAATAATAACTATGTTTTTAATGAGAAAATAATTTTTTATGATACATGTAGAAACTAGTAGGTCCTTTTATGAAATGGTTTTAAATGATTGTGGTATTAGAAAAGTTTCATGGTCCTCATTATGAAAAAATGTATGTTAAAATTCATAAAGTCCCACGTGGATGTAAGAGAATGCAATTTTTATAAAAGGTACACCCTGATAGTGCTCTAATGCATTGAGAAATGTGTACATCTAATAAGATGTAATGTATGGTGTGGTGCAGGGTTTTCCTAAACACATCATGGTTCATAGGAGGTTTTTCTTAACCATATCATGGTGTGCTGGAGGTTTATCCTAAACACATTATTATGGGTGGGAGGTTTATCTTATGTGCATTAAGGATTATTAAGTGAACCTAATCCATAATGGGACTATGTCTGTCATGTGTCGAGAGTGAACCAGTAATTAATTCAATGATCCAAGGTTCCATTGAGAATTAATTATGAATGCTGATAAGAAGTTAAAATAAAATTACTATATTTATATCAATGATCCGACTAAATTTTCCAAATTACGTATATATAAATTGAAATTGTTTTTTTTACAAAAATATGATTATTTTAAAAAGTAAACATGTTTTATCAAGCTTGCATTAACAGATGTTAAACAATGTATTTCTTTTTATTTTTAATTATAGGACTTTATTTTTGTTCTCTGTTTTTAAACTCCTTTCTGGGCATTTTATCACTCACCCTATGCCTCTAAAATATATTCTCATAGGGATTAATGATGTGTTGAAGTGAGATAGTGGTTGAGGTCCAACAATGCTACTTTCCCCTTATAATGAGTGATTTATATCTTTTCTATTATAGGTGGTTCTATTAGAATTTCATTGATGTATCCAGACCCTCTAATGGTTTATAAATTTGTGATCTCGAGTTTGGTGATAAATAAATAAATGAATTATTTATAAAAAAATGGTTCAAATTTTTGGGTCATCATATTTCACCTTTATGTAGTGGTAAATATTCTCCTTCAATATAAACTCATTTCTTACCCTTTTTATAAAAAATACATTACCAAAAAAAATTATTGAATGAAAGATATAACATATAAAGGTAACATGAGACATAATCACAATTATGCAGAATAACCATATGGTAAACGTACAAAAATATCACCAAATGTAATATCCATATAGATGATTTCCATACCCAATGCATTGGAGGTTATATCATAACCACCAATCCTAGGTTTATCACAGAACTACCTATTTTTGGTTTATCATGTAACCACCCATCTTTGGATTATAACAGAACTACCCATAATATTTACAAGTATCATTATATAATAATAAAACATATAATATTAAAATTATCAACATTTATCTCATAATATTTTAATTGAAATCATAATAAATCATTTAAATATTCAACCCATTTTCATAACCATTTAGAATATTTAATTAAGACAATTATGAATCAAAATGTCCAATACCAATTAGAATCTTTTGAAATTAATTATCATTTAGAAACATAAATTTCTATATAAATATATTCATAAAACCCATTAGGAAAACATGGTCATGAAATTGAATGATTTAGAAGAATAAATATTTAAAACATTTTAAATGATGTTTTAGTTAAAGAGTCTCCTACCACAAGAGAAAAAATTGAATACAAATAATCAATGAATTGTATTAAAAAATTTAAATATCATGGGAATATACTAATTCATGATATAACAGATAAAAAGTGTTTTAAATACATGTTATAGGATCATAATGTTTCATAACATCATCGTATGCCTCAATGACAATATATTAAGTAGAAATCCATTACCTTATATTTGATTCATCATGTATGTTCCTTGTTCATCCTAAATAAAACACTAAGGTTAATTTATGCTTTATTTATAAATTTTTTAAATTTTATTATTTCTTTTATATAAATTTATACCATGTTATAATAAATTCATAATTATTTAAGTTCATATCATTCGTTTTGACGATATTCGGTACTTGAGTAGAAAATGAACATGGTGGGATGTCACTAGTTCACATGGTCATAAGTCCATCATATCCATATTAAATTATTTGCTTAATAATAATTTTTTTTCATAAATTATATTTTTTAAATAAAACCATGCATTTATGGAATGAAAAATGAAAAATGTTATAATCATGGAGATGGTAGGCCATATGCATGCATGAGTATGTTTTTCCATTTATAATTGATTATTATGGATATAAGGAAAGTATTATTTTATATTTAAATAATTTTCATAATATTTTTAACAACCTAATAATCATTTAAATATATACATATATATATATAATATATTTCTTTTGGTGATTAAAAATGACTCACATTTCTTTGTGGAAGTGACAGTTCACACGTACGCAAGAACGACCTTATCATTTTTATAGGCATGGAAACTAAGAAATTAATTGATATATTATTATCAAAGAATCATTATTATTTTATTATAGTAAATAATGAACATTAATTCTGTTATTATAACCATCCATGAGAGAAGGATATATAAAATTTTTTATATCGGTTCATTGATGTGATTGTTCATACGTAGGAACGAACGATTAATTCATTTACCATTTAATTGAAGTAGAGATAGATTTTGTAGATTCAATAAGTTATCCTTGTGAATTTTCCATTCCACTATGTTTTTAAAATCACAATCACTTTATCAGAAGTTAAATATTTTCTGTAAAAGGATTATCATTATAAGGAAATGTTTCAGTCTATAAGGAAATTTTTATCCTTACCATTGTTTTAATTGTTCATTTTATAGTCCTCATAAATAAAACTCATTTTATTACTAAGGAAAAAATTAGTTTAATATCTTAAAAATATGAATAATATAAATCTGTGGATATAGAGTATTCTGTTTTCACATTCCGAATTAATTGAAATTTAGCTTCTGAATTCTCTGAAATTATGGTTCTGAATTCTCTAAAATTTAGCTTCTGAATTCTCTCAAATTTATCTTCTAATTTCTCATAAAATAAGGTTATGAATTCTATAAAATTCAGGTTCTAAATTCTATGAAATTCAATCTTGTAATTCATCATAATTTACACTCCAAATTACTCAGAAATCTGACTATGAATTCCTCGTAATTCAGATACAGAATTCCACAGAAATCAGACATAGAATTCCACAGAATTCAGACTCTCAATTCATCCAAATTCAGATTCCAAATTCATTGGAATTAATACCCTGAAATCTAGAGAATTCAGGTTTTATATTCTTTGTAAATCAGAATCCAAATATCCATGTCTTATAGACTCAGAATGTTTATTTGGTTAGATTTTGAATTTTAGTTTTCATTAAACTCTGAAAAATGAATTGGATTATGTAAATTCTTTTTCTTCATGCTAGTTATAGTTATGAAACAATTTCATACAATCCTTTTCACAAAAACCCATCATTTGAGTAACACGTTTACAGTTTCCTCTGAGATTCAATGAAAAATATCACTGTTAGAGGAAGGAGTTGACCATTGGAGAAGTGCCTATAAATAAAATCTTAGTTGGACAAGCTCAATAACTGTTCCATCACTCTAGATATTTCATGTTACTGAAGTTATTTCTAGAGAGAGATCGATTGTCATGATTTGTGTGGTACATAAAATCTTATTTATATTACTTCATGTGACTCTGATTTTTGTTGAGTACAATCGAGGGCTTCCAGGGATAGGACAAAAACAGTGCTGAATATAGTAATGTTTGAGGGATTGCAGGGATATCAAGATAGATTCTGATATTCCAATCGAGGGAATACCTTGGTGTGGGTAATATAGACATTTTTTGGAATTATAAATCAAGGGACCTTTATCCTAGGTTATTGGATACCCTACTCTTTGGGTTAAAAGATCTAATACTTGTTAAATGTTTTGATTAATATTTATTTTCTATGTATTTTTTATAACATAAGAAAGTATAATATTCTTATACATTATTTTACCTTTTTATACTCTGATATGTAATATTATGTATGCTTTAAGGTAAAATCATTTCCTTCTAAACTTTCCATATGTTTCATTTCCAGAACTATATTTATGTAACCAAGAAAGTTTGATTAATAGAACTAAAAGAGGAATTATTAATTTACCTTGTTTAACTTTGCTAAAAAAATATGTGTAGAGCCCCAATCTTGATGTACATATACATTACATTACTTTTGTGTAATACTTATTACATAAAAAAATAGACACACAAGGAACGTAATATTTTAGTGTCTTTGGAAACTCGGAATATATTCTTCTAATTGTAGTGAAAGATCTTCAAAATCTCCCATAATGATCTTCCCCTTTTATTGTTTTACCTAAAACATTTATTTAAATCTTGGGGAAATGAAAACATATAATGGGTGAGATAAAATGCTCAATAGGGTACGCATGGAGAAAATAAAACAATTCATTTACATTTGAACTAAAAAAACATGATCATAATGTTTAAACATCAAAATATTGAGAAATGACATAAAACATGGTAGTACGTAAGGAAAAGATCATAAAGAAACATCAATCATGAGGTAATATCATGGGAATAAAACATGTAATTGTGGAAACCATTAAGCACATTTCATTATTTCTATAGTAGCCAAGGCATTGCTGCCAAAACAATCTTTGTGGAAAAAGTCTCTTTCTGAATTGAGTTCACTCCCCGTTCCAGTCCTGTATCACTGAATTGGATTAAATTTCCATTCCATCCATGTCTATATCATGCGATATTAATCATTACCCAATGCATTGAAGGGATATATAGGTCCCACCCATCTCATAATGAAATCATTCTTATGTATTCCACAACATAAACATAAATCATTCATCATAACCCAAAGAATAAAATGGGTTTCATAAACCTCATCCCAATATAACATAATCCATATAAAACAAATGGATATCATTTCATCATAAGAAAAGTGGAACCATGTAAATCATTGAGACATTATACTTGAAACATGCACATTTTAAATAATGTCATCTTAGATGGAAAATAGTTTTGATAAAACACTTGAAATGAATTCTTGATGAAAATATCCTTTATTTTTAAAAATAATTTTCTTTTCACAGAATGCCATGATATATTTAAAAGAGAAATATTTTGTTTAAAATATTCATTAAATATTGTAGATTAAGATTCATGAAAATAAGGCGTTATAAAACCGTAAAAATCTATTAATGCCGTATAAGTTAAAATAACATTTTTCTTATACTTTTGACGGAAAAGTCCAAAAGTACCTTGAATGGTAAAAAAAATTCCATACATACCGTGTATTAAAAGTCAAAAATGGGTAAAAAGGACTTTAAACATACATGAAACAATTTTAGAAAACATGGACATGGATGATAAATATAACCCTAGTAAATACTTACGAATAAACAATCTCAGATAAAAATGAGATTGGAAAATTTATCCCTTACCTTAGGTCTGATATGCTTCGTACAAATCCAAACCTCATGTATAATGATTTAAATAAAGTCATTGATTTATTACAGAATCATATTCATTGTTATGATATCATATATTATTCATTTATCACTTTATATTACCCATTCTTTTGCAAATTCCATGTTAAAGCAGCATTTTGCGTAAAATCGTTTTATTTATCGTACGTGTTTGGACTTGTTGTTCTTGATATTATTATTACATATATCATGATTTACTTACTTTCAGAATGTAAATCATGATTTATGTATAATATATATTCATTATATATATATATAATAGATAGATAAATGAAATGAAATACACCGTTCATGGGGACGGTAGGCCGTACTTACGCATGAATGCTATTTTCCTTTCCTTAATGTCTTGAATGGATGTAATTAGATAAAATATATATATATACATAAATCCCATATCTTTATCCTGTCATGTTATTAATTATTATTCATTATATATACTTTGTAATCATTTTCTAATGGTTAACATGGAGAATGAATCTCATTGCGTCGTGGAGACGGTAATCCATACGTACGCACGAGCGATGATATCATTCCCATAATATTTGAATAGAATTGGAGTGAATGATATAATATATCAGAATCAAAATGATGTTATAAAAAACATATATAGTAATTCTTTACACAATTATATCCATCCAAATAAGGCGGTGGTGGAAAAACTAATTACACCACGACGTGGAGACGGTATTTTGTACGTACGCACATGCGGTGATTTTGTTTTCTATAGGATGGATAGAAGGTGAAATGGGTTTGTTTCATATTTATAATAACATATAAGTATATTATTCCTCGATGTGACTCCTTTAAACTTCCACTTAAGGGACTAGAGTTGGTCTTTTGAGAAGACCAGAAACTCTATTATGTTTCTAGGGATTTTTAGAAGGTTAATGGTCAGGGGGTGTCCAAGCATGAAGGCTCAATGTTGTGTAAAGAGGATATGGATGAGGTTCCCTTTTATAAGGGAGGAGACGAGAACCTTTAGAAAGTGTGAAAATATTATTTTATTATAAACTTATCTTCGGTTTCAAAAGGTCAAAAAATAATTAAAGATGAATATAATATTACTCATGGTCGAAATAAATTCATCCAATCCGAATTGGAAATGTTTTAGATAATATTTTAATCATTAAAATCTTATTTTTTTTAAATCATTTATTAATGAGGTAAATACTGCATAATTATTATGTCTCAAATAATTTAATTTATATGATGTCTAAAAATTATAAAACAAATACCATCTTGTAGAAAATTTTAGTATATTTCCAATTAGTATTTATAGTCGAAAATATAATTTATATAACCCCTTATAAAAATTAATTACTAAATGATTTTTGTTAATGTCAAATTTGTCTTTAGATTAAATTAATTAATCCAAATTGTCATTATCACTACCAAGTGACTCAATGTGGTCCCAAAATCGAACCAAGGTTGCATTGGTTGGAAAATACTCATCAAATAATGTTAGGGCAAGTGTTAAGGTAATTTGGAATAATTATAATATTCTTCTAACCTTGAATTAACCTATTTACCTTTAACCGCGGTAAATAAGTCAAAAGTCACTATTCACCAAAAATTATTTTCATCTAATTGAACAACATTTTACATCATGATAAAAACCATGTATGTCGGATTTTTGAAATTCAATTCACAAAAGTGGTAAAATTTCATTTAAATGAAACGGTCAGTTTTTTAACTACCACTAAGTGGTTTCACTATTCATCAAAATTTAAAGTTTTACAGAAAAATAGCAAAAAATTAGCCTATGATATGTTAGATATTCCGAATTTAAATATGATGCCTATTTTTACAAATTAAAAACATTGAAGTGGCATTAATTAATTTTGAAATTAATTCCCGTTATCAATACAAATAGCGTGTTTTTAAGAAACAATAACTATCAAAAGATCGACACATGTTTCTGTCAAATTTCAAAGTGAAATTAATTACAATCACCAAAATTGGATTAAATGGTAAAAATATATTCTAATTACACTTTAAAACCAATTAAAAAGATAATCTAACCATATAAATTATTTTCATGAAAAAAGTTGTTTTTAATTAAAATATAGCGTGTTTTTTGTATTCGTTAAAATATGAAATTTATCAGAATAATGTGAAAAATTTATCCAAATTAAATTTTTATATACTGATTCAAATGAAGAATTTTATTTTGTTAAATTGAACTTATTAACATGTCAAAAACTATATTTAAAGTGGGTGCGCCATCAAAATGTGGCAAAACTGCATTTTTTGAAAAGTACATATTTTACCTGAAAATATGATTTTGTTCTCATACCATGTTCTAGAAAATGTGTAAGATGAATAATAATGTTATAAAATTCAAAATTTAGTTGATACAATTCATAATAGCTAGTTCATAATAATATTATAACCATATATCATTGTCTAGTGAAACCCGGTATTGCGTACAACACACTCTATCGAGGAAGGTCGTGATTGTGTGTAATGAAAGCCAAGTCAGGGTTGCTATACTAAAAGACTCATTTGTTATTGTATATAATAGGATCCAACCATATTTCATTTATACATTGAATATATATATACACACTCAATGTTTCATAGAATAACTACTATCAAACAAACTTGAAATTGTGTGTAACACGATCCAAGATTACTGTTGTGTATACTACAAGATAATACAACATTGAATATAGCGCAAGATAATCTTGGTGTAGCATATAGAAAAAGATATGAAAGAAATTTATTAGAATATATCTTATAAAATCTCGGGGTGTTACAACTTTCCTTATGGTAAAAAATTAATGTTTTTAAACTTACAATTCACCCCCCCCCTCTTGTAATTGGGAAACTACCTCATTATTTCAATACAACACTTTGAATCAAAGGTGTTATCTGAAATAATTATATTCACATATATGTATTCTTGATCAAGATTTCCTTGTTCTAAATTTTCATGCTTAACTTCTCAAGTCTAAGTTTTGCTACAGTATTTTTATCTTTGTTTAGAAACATATACTTTTAACAATTTTGTGTGAGAAGGTAATTTAGAATGGAAGGAATGATTTTTATTTCAATTGAATATATAAATAAATCTAGACCACATATATTTTATTGGAATGATTACTAGTACTGGAGTGACAAAATGAAGACGTTTTTATTAATATTGGATTATAAAATTTTGTAATGCTTACTAGAAATTTCACGATTCTGTATAAGGAAGCCACTACCTTTACCAACCATGAAATGTTAGAATATCAACTTAATTACACGGTATGAAATACTTGGTTGTGTTTCATGACTAGGAATATAGATCTTTATATTTCTTCTAGTAAAGATGAAAATTGTATCTTGATGAAATTAGAAGTTGAAATTTTGGTACATCCAAAGTCATATAAACAAGGAGAGCTATGTTTAGAATAAAATATCAGGGATTCTTATTTCCCTATAGAGAACTAGTTTTCAAAGTGTAGCAAAGATTTATGACTATTTTAAATTGTTTACAATTTATGAGACATAAAGTTCTGGATGATGAATCTCTTGTTGATACGATTCTAGATATTATTCCAAATTAGTGGGAAACTAAGAGAACAGTTATTGATGAGAATAAGAAAGTCTCTCAAATTACTCCTGATGAGATTTTTGAAATCTTATTCAACTTGAAACAAAATTGAAAATAAATAATGATATAAATAAAAATAAAAATGAAATGGTATTGTAGCCTTTACAACTACTAATGTCAAGACTCTTGGAAGGGTTAAAAGATCCAAGTCTAATAAAATCTTGGATTTATCTGAATCTAATTAAAGTAATCATTCTAAAAATGAGTTAGAAAATCTTTATAGAAGGATTAACAAGATAGTTAGCCAGAAATACTTTTGGTATAAAAATACGAAAAAGGAAAGGAATGGCAAGAAATAATCAGAAGTCACTTGTTATGAATGCAAAAGAGTATAGAATATATGTCGGTATTGTGTTATGCTTATGAAAAATGATAGAAAGAAAAATAATTCTGAGTGGAATATAAATAAGTATTATAAGAATAAATCCAGGAATGTTTTGAAAGACAATGACACCTGTAGTGCTAGTGGTGGTACTCTTCTGATGAATCCTCAGAGCATGAATCATCTGGTAAGAAGAATCATGGTCTACTAGTAAGACTTCCCATTGAAAATCATTGTCTATGGGCCAAGGTACACAATAATGAATCTATTACCAATATATCCTAGAATGAAAATAATATTGATGAAAAATATTATGAATATTTAGATGATTAATATTCTTCATCAGAAGATAATGCATCATTATTTTATAAAGATGTGTTTATTCTTTCTAAAATTCGTGAGAATTTAAATTCAAAACTCAAGAAAAATATTTATATGGAAAATTGTAGATTTTATTTTTTTAACCCAATAATTATGAGATATTTCTAAGGATCTTGATAAAAAAAATTATTTTAATGGTATTTAAGAAAACCGTAAGGAAGTTATTTCCAAGTACGATAAACATTCAAAAGATCATAAAAATATAATTTCTAAGAAATATATTTTAGATACATACTCTAGTTCTAATATTAATATCCTTGTGGATAAAAACATGGTTATTAAACTAATTTCTGAAATATTTTCCATAAGAAAATTTCCTTCAAAAAGTACCTCTACTAAGGAAAAGTTTTTCAATTTGTATTTCCAAATTTGTCCTATTAGGAATCATTCTAGATTAGGTTATACTCATTCTAAACATATTTTTTGTTCCACAAAGTGCTCAATTTTTCACTAATGTCATTGTGGCGGACATCGGGTGAAAACTTTTTCTTTAAAAAAATCTCAATATTTTGGTTTTCATAATGTTTATTTTTCTATGAAAATGTGGATTCCTAAAATATTTCGTTCTGAAATTTTCGGATCCAATAAATTTGAATTACAAAAGTCTAAATTTTTCATTTCCAGGAAAATAAAGTTACTACCAACAAAAATACATGGCATATGGATAGTGGATGTTCTCGGCATATGACTGGTAATTAAAACTTCATTGAAAATATTATCAATATGAATGGAGGAAAAGTAACATTTGGAGATAATTCTATAGGATAAATTGTTTGTCAATTTAAGATTTTTCTTCATAGAAAAACATTGCTTTCAAATTTATTTATAGATAATGGTATTAAGAAAAACCCCATTAGCATATGTCTATTATTTTATGAAGGGTACCTTGTAAATTTTAGGAATTAAAAATTCTTAGTTCTCAATTATAAGGAATATTTTATTCTTCCTACTCATAAGCATGAGAATGTATGCACACTAAACATAGAAGACCATCAGAACCAAGATCTAACATGCCTTAGTTCAATAAAAGATCAATCTTGGTTATGGAATAGAAGGTTTCGACACTGTATCTTTAAGATCCTATGAAAACTCTGAAATAAAATTCTAGTTAAGGATATACCGGAGCTTAGATTTGACTCTTCAAAAGTTTGTGATCTTTTTAAAATATGGAAGGAAACATTAATCGAATTTTAAATCAATCGGGGATGTCTGAACTTCAAATGCACAGCAGTTAGTGCATATATTTCATTTTGTTCCAACAAAAACAAGAATCCTTGAATAAAGATATTATGTATTTTTCTTAGTTTATTATTACACTACATATATATGTGTCTATTTTCTAGCAATGAAACATGAATCTTTTTCTTATTTCTTCAATTTCATATCCCAAGCTAAAAATGATAAAAACCATCCATTGATACTATTCATAGTGATCATGGTAGAGAATTTCAAAATTCAAAATTTTAAACTTTTTATAGTAGAAAAGGCATTACTCATAACTTCTCATTTCCAAGAAATCCTCAACAAAATGGTTTTGTTGAAAGAAAAAATCAAATTCCTCAAGATATAACTGCAACCATATTGAGTGAATATTCTATAGCTAAAAACTTTTGTGCTGAATCTATATGTACTACTTTCTATAATATAAATCCAGTTTTGATTAGCTATATTATTAACAAAAACCCTTACAAATTGTGTAATGGTAGAAAACCTAGACTTTCCTACTTCAAATTATTTGGTTGCAATATATTTATTTGGAATGCTAAAGATAATTTACAAAAAATCTCATGAAAAAATGATGAAGGATGTTTCCTAGGGTACTCCACATATTCTAAGGCTTATAGAGTTTGGAATAAAAATAATTGTACTATTGATGAAACAGTGAATGTTAAATTTGATGAAAGTGGACCTTTTTTTAATCAATATCAACCTATATCCTTTGACGTGTTTTCAGAATCTTATTTTCATCCCTTGATAGATGATATTTCTTATAAGGAATATATTCAGGAAAATATTTCAAAATTATTTAAACTTGAATATTTCTTATAATATGTTGATCAATAGGTTTTAAAAAATGCTAATTAGTGGTTTCTTAATAATCCATCCATTGATAGTATCATTGGTCAAGTAAATCAACTTGTAATGACTAGAAGATCCTTACTAGAAAATGTAGAACATTTAGAATTCCTTTCTACATTAGAACCAAAAATTACTAATTAATCCTTAGGTGATAATGATTGGATAAAAGCCTTGCAGGATGAGGTAAATGAAATCAAATGGAACAATGTATGGACTTTGATTTAAAAACCTAAGGAAACATCCGTAATTGGAGTAAAATTGGTCGTCAAGAATAAATGTGATGAAAATGGAATCAGGGTAATAAATAATGCTATATTAGTTTTTTAAATATATAATCAATAAGAAGGAATAGAATATGATTAAACCTATGTTTCAGTAGATAGACATGAATCTATTCATATTCTACCTGACTTTGTATCATTATTCAATTTTAAACTATTTTAAATCGATGTAAAATGTTCATTTCATAATAGATATTTTCAAGAGGAATTTTTTGTTGAAAAACCTTTTATTTTTGAAGATAAAAAACATGATGAACATGTTTTCAAACATAACAAAGCATTATTAGAACATACACAATCCCCTAGAGCCTAGTATGATAGACTTACAAAATTTTTATTACAAAACAATTATTTTAAGGGAATTGTTTAACCAATCATTTTTATAATTAAAAATAATAAAAATGTTGTTATTGTTCAAATTTATGTCTATGAAATTATATTTGGTTCAACTAAGCAATCATTAACTAATTAATTTGTCAATATAATGAATTATGAGTTTGAAATGAGTTTGATGGTTGAGTTAACATTTTTCCTATGTTTTCAAATTTCCCAAAAACCAGAAAGAATGTATTTATATCAACATATGTTTATTAAATGTCTACTTAAAAAGAATGGATATGGAAATACTATGAGTATAACTACTCCCATTGGTTCATCAAATTCTCTTGATCTTGATGAATATGGGAAACAGGTAGATCAAACATCATTTAGAGTTATGATAAAAATTTTACTATACTCGATAGTTAGTCATCCAGATTTTATTTTATCAGTATGCATAGGTGTAATATATCAACCCAATCCTATGGAATCTCATTTAAAATTAGTGAAATGAATTTTTCACTATATAAAGGAAACCATGGATTTAGGACACTTTTATACTTCTAGAAATGATACTATTTTAAAAAGTATTTTGGATGCTTATTTTGGTGGATGTAGATTGGATAGGCAAAGTACATCCAAAACTTTTCATTTCATAAGAGATTCATTTGATTCATGGTCATGAAAAAAGGAAAAATCAGTAGCACTTTCAACTACTGAATCTGAATATATAGTAGTTGGATGTTACTATTACCATGTGTTGTGGATGCAAAACACACTCATAGACTATGGCATTAGTTTTACAAAAAAATAATATATTTTGTGATAACACTAGTGCCACTACCCTAATAAAAAACATTTCATATCACTCTAGAATTAAAAAATAGTTATTATGAATCACTTTCTTAGGGATTGCACACTTAAATGTGATTTCATTCTTCGATTTATCAGAACACAAGATCAACTTGTTGATATTTTTACAAAATCATTACCCTCTCATACATTTGAATACATTAAACAGAAGATATAAATAACAACCATAAAGTATTCTTCATTATAAACTTTTTGTTGAAACCTATATTATCATAGTAAGAAACTATTTTTCATTGGGGGAGAACATTTTTTATTAACTATATTTTTTTAAGCCATACTTTTTCATAGTCATAATTTTTTACAGTCCAAAATTTATCTTATTCACAATTTTTTGTAACCAAACATTTTTTTAATCAAAATTATTCATATTGAAATTTTTTTTATTCAAATTTTTTCATAAAATTTTTTTTCTTAGTAATAATTATTCTTATTAAATTTTTTTCATAATATAAATTTTTCATAGTCAAATTTTTTGTATTCAAAATTTTTCGTAGACAACATTTTTTGTAGTCAAAATTTTTAGAGTCTAAAAATTCTCAACTACAAAAATTTTCTTTGTTTAATATAATTTTTCATAATATAAAGTTCTTCAAGAACAATTTTCCCTATTACTCATAATTTTCATTGAAATGTTAAATGTAGTTTTTCATAATTAAATATTTTTAATAAAAAATTACTTGTTGGTATTTTCTTCTTATTTTAAAAAAACATTTCGGATTCACTTTCCATAAATCTGAATTTATTATCTTTATAACCTAAAATGATCAATACCTACCAAAAAAGTACTTCAACAGTCATTTCATCCTTCAGAACAAATTATGCTTGTTTCAACCTTTGGATCAATCTGGGTAGTTGAACCATCACCTCAAATGCATATATAATGTCCCCAATATAGTTTTCCCACCTCGGTTATCATGAATTGGCATGCTCAAACTCTTCCGCTTTACTTAAGACACATTCAAAAAAATTTCTGTTTCCTTAAATCTGAATGTCTTGGTAATCATCCACACTAAAGAAAATGTTTTCAGAAAAGTACTTCTGAGAATGAAAGAACTATAGGTAATGGATAATAGATCCAAAGTTCGTTGCCAAAATTGATTCTATTAATTCAATGAATATCAAGATGAATGGTTGATAGAGTTTGTGTTTATCAAAACCAATGGGAAATTATCCATTGTATCCGTAGTTTTTGGTGGAATTTTGTGATATTGTATGTTTTTAGTTCAAGATGGAAAAGATAATTTTTCATTTAAGTGTCATTGGAAAAAATATTCTCTTTATTTCAGTATGGCTGCTAATATCATTGGAATTCCTTATGATGGAGAAGTTGAATTATTCACCAACAATATATCGGATGTTTTAGAATTTTCTGATAATGATAAATCTATAAAGTGACTAGGTTTTTCAGGGTTGAAGACACCAATGATAATCTAGCATTATACAAATTTTAGGATTCTGTAGTTATAGGTTCAGGGGTTTATAATTCTAAGAAAATTGGATAAAGACAGTCTGAAGAAAATTATCATCTATATTCTCGATTTTTTTGGTGTACCTCAAGAAGATTTACCTTGTGTAGTATATCTTTCACGCAATATCAAATATCAAGAATTGAAGTATCTAGTTTTATATTATTATGTATTCGTATATTCTTTCCCCGCTCATAGCTCTCTATTTTGATTTGTTTAAAAAAATTTGTAGCTCTAAGACATGAAATTTAAAGGATATGTTTCTTAGTGATGATACCTTGAGAAGGTTGAATGTTTGCTTCAATAGTGAATCTGGAGAATTCTATGATTTATCTAAATCTGAAATCGATGCATTATCAAAGAAACAAAAAGTGGATGAGACTTCTGAGAAATATGGGAAAAAGTGAAAGCTGAAGGAACTGAATGTGAATGAAAAAAATCTTGCAGTTTAGGAATTCCAATCCGCACTTCCAAAACATCAGAAGAAAAAAACATATATGGATGAATTAGATTCCTTGTGGGGAGAAGGTAAGATGAATAGGAAAGAAGGTCTGCCTAGATATGGCCTGGCCCCTACTGATGTAATATATTTAACAATTAAGGCTGTTGAGGAGTATGAGAAGTAGGAAAGATAAAGAAGTAGAGGAAAAAATTTTCTAAGGATGAAATATTTCAATATATTCTCAATGAAACAGATAAAGCCTCTAAAAAAGTATTGGTAACAGAATCCATTATGCATGAATCACTTCCAGTGACTCGAGGAAAGAGAATGGTGATTCTGAAATAAGAAGAAGATAATGAAATTGTGCATGGAGAGGAACTGGAAGATGATGAAGAAAAGATGAATAAGTGAATGACACAAATTATATCATAATTAGAGATTTATCAAGATAATGAGAGTCCTTTTGGGGAATTTTTGATCTAGATATATCAAGACGAATCTTTAAAACATGATAACCAAAGAAAAGAAGAAGAGGTTCATAAAGATGTAAAAACCCAACAAAATAAGATAGTAGAAATCATGAATTATTTCAAAAAGATGACTATGTGGCAGATACTGAGAAAAGAAAATTTTTAGGAATAAAAAATAATTCAACTATCAAATAGTGAACATGAATATACAAAAGCAGTAAATATCAATCTAAGAACTAATAAGGGAAAACTGGAGATTTTTGATACAATAAAGAAAGCCAGGGTGGAATAATATGTTGGTGGTTATTCAAACAAAAAAGCTGAAGATATAGAGAATGAGTCCTCACTAACTAGAGAATCTGATTCAGAATAATTCCCTATGGGATATGATTTTGTGGTCTAGTCATTCTATATGTTGGTTGATACCATTCCTTTGTTTCCATGTATAGAATCGAGGTTCCAGATGATTCAGTATTCATTTAATCAGTAATCAGATTCGGTTTCCATGCTTATGGACAAATTTTTCTGGCTTGAGGCCGATTTATAATCTATCTTCATTAGGTATGATGCTAACAAGAGGTCATGAAGGGAAATTTCAGAGTGTCCAAGTAATGAAATTGAATAGATAACAATCTTTGATGACTTTCAAGAAAACGTGAAGGATGATTTTGATACCGAAGATGTCAATATCAATGACCTTACTACACTTTTTGATGAGAAGCCCCATCTTGAACAAACAGTTAGGAAGCAGGATGCCAAGGATCTGAAAGGGAAACATAATTCAGTTGTTATGAATTTTAAGGGGGAAATAAATCTCATAATTGAATTTGAATAAAATATTAGTAAACAAGAAGAGATTTTGGAGACTCATGCAGAATTTTAAGGCTCAGGAAAATAAGATCAAATATCTATAGAAGAAAAATATGGATCAGGAACATTTTCCAAAAAAAATTAAAGATAATCACAAGGATCTTAATAAGAGGAAAAAATCATGAAAATTTTAATAAAAAATAAGAAATATTGATGATTGTTTTCTTCCAATCTGATCTTTCGTTCTATTCTCTTCCGTGAAAAATTCATTCAATCATAATGAAATATTTTGGTTTCCCTTTATGTGTTTTGTTGTATAGTACTAAATTTTTTGGTACTATTTTCTTTCATTCCCTTTATTCCATTTTTATAATCACAAAGGTGGAGAAAGGAATGATAAAAAAATACTATGTAAAGAAGAGAATTCCCAATGTAAGGGGAGTATATCTAAGGGAGATTTTTATCACGAAATATTTCATCGTACAAGAAAAATCAAAATCACTTTAAATAATCCAAGAATATGATCCATAGGGATTTAAAAACCTAATGGGGAGTAGGTCGTATTCACTATAATCCATAAGTAAATGGAGATAAGTTTTTCTTTTATGATCATAAATAAAATTTCTATGTCTCTATATTCTTTTTCTTAAGGATATTTGTGCTTTACAAAAAGTGGGAGATTGTTGAGTCAATAAGGTTTTCATATGACTTTTCCATTCCTCTATATTGTGAAAATCGCAAAAAATTTATCATGAGAAAATTAAATTTCCCTAAGGATAAAATTCATAATGAAAAATATCATTCTCTACAGAAATTTATATCCATACCTTTCTTTTCTTAAATTATTCTATAGTCATTCTAAATCTAACATATTATATTACTAAGGAAAAATTTGGTTTCATATTTATAATCTAGAAATACTATAAATCCTTGGATATAGAGTATTCTATTCTTAGGTTCATAATTCTCTGAAATTCATGTTTGGAATTCTCAAAAACTCTGGTTCTAAATTTTCTGAAATTGTGGTTCCAATTTCTCTAAAATTAAGGTTTTAGATTCTCTCGAAATTTTGACTCATAATTCCTCCAAATTAGGGCTTTGATTTTCTCAGAAATTGGTCTCAGAATTCATCCAAATTTGGACTCCAAATTCTCCAAAATTCAAACTTCAAGGTTTTTAGAATTCAAAATCCGAATTCTTCAGTATTCAGATTCCGAATTCATTTAAATGATGAATCTGAAATCTATAGAATTCATGTTTGGAATTCATTGGAAACCAGAATCGGAATATCAATGTATTATAGACTCTGAATTTTTATTTAGTTATATTCTGATTTATATTATTCCATAAACATAGAAAAATATAATTTATTAAGTAACATCATTTTCCTTACACTTGTAATATTTATGAAATTATATAATTCAATCTGATTCTAACTAATCATTATTTGTGTGACATGTGTATAGGTCCCTCCAGAATTCAAGAAATAATATAACCATTGGCAGAGGTAGTAGACCATTAGAGAAGTACTTATAAATAAAAGCTCATATGAATGATCTCAACAAACATTAAATAACTCTAGAGATTATATGCCAGTGAATTGATTTCTAGAGAGAGAGACTCTCACACTTTGTGCAGTTCTGAACATCTTATTCATATTGCTTCGTGGGACTCTGATTCTTGGTGATTACTATTGAAGGCGTCCAGGGATAGAAAGATAGAGGTTATAACGACCTTATTGTTCATGGGTTAGTAAGGATAGTAAGACATATTCTAATATTTTTATCGAGGGCTTACCCAGGTGTGGGTAAGACAAAATTTCTTAAAAGTATAAATCATGATACCTTTATCCAATGTTGTCTGATACCCTACTCTTTGGGTTATAAGATTTTATATTGTTAATTGTTTTGTTTTAGGATTATTTTCAACATATTTTTTATAATGGAATAATGTTTATTCTTCCAATACTTTCTTGTACCTTTGTGTAGTCTGATATGTACGATTCTAAATGCTTTAAGGTATAATATTTTACTTGTAAAATTTCCTTATATTTAATTCCTAGAACCATATTTCTTAAACCTTGAAATTTTATTTAATATAAATAAAATATTTCTTGTTAATTTACTTTGTTAAACATTGTTAAACATAGTCTTGCTTCAGGTTAAAAATGAATTTTCTAGACTAAAAATTAACTACCCCTCCCCTCTTATAATTGATAATCGACATCATTATTTCGATCCTACATCATTAGGTGATGATATTAACATAATAACATATCAATATATTGTTTATTCTTGATTTATTATTTCATCATGGTTATAAGATATTTGAAGGATGTGGATGAAGAAATAAAATATAAATAATTAAAAAATAACACTTCTAGGTCGGTTGATCACCATTGAAAAGAACCTTAGCACCTCTAAAAAGTGAGTTTTTACTAAAATAAGGCTTCAAGATGTGGGGATAGATTATATGTAGGGTTTTGGGAAGATATTGGTAGAACCAAAAGGCTTTGGAGGTGTGAGTAATGGATGGGAATGGGTCCATTTTGATAGGAGAGGGGAGAGGCACCCATGGGAACTCATAAAATAATAAATTAATATTAATTCATTTTCTCTTAAAAATTTCCCCAACTCATTTATTTTGAATATAAATGATTTTAGTTCAAATTCACATCATCCAATTAAAATTAAGAAAGTATTTAATATTTAGTAATCCATAACTTTTTTGTGACCCTTATTTTACCCTTTTTAATCTTACTATTATATCATGTTATTTACACATTGTCTGTTAATTTAATCAACATAACATATCAAACGACCAAAAAATGTCATTTATTACATATTAGAACTTATTATAACCATTTCATTGAATATTATATTTTTATTAATTTTATAACATTTAATAAAGTACATTATATTTTATATTATGAATTATGTGAATTTTGACACTATTTGTACTTGACCTTTTTTAAATAATCTTAAAAACATGATTCCTTCAAAAAAAGCACCAAATCAATCAAAAAATTTCATATTCATCCATAAAATTCGTTTATGGTATCAAATATTTCAATTTATATATATTTTAATATTATTAATATCATTTATTTAATTCATCATTTAATAAATCAATTATTGAATCATCATTGTGTCATAATTAAATTTAATTATTTAAAAAATAATAAATAATAAATAAATTACCATGATATATGTAATATTTATATATATAAAATGATTATTTATAGTCAAATTTTGCTCCAATATAACCATAATAAAATTATTTTAAAAAAAGTTCAACAAATAATGACTATTCATTTTATATTATATTATAAATGCATTAATGCCTTCGAAGTGGATGAAAGTGGTCCTAAAATCGCCCCAAATATTCTAATTCTTGGGATAAAATCTTCAAATAAGTTTAGTAATAGTATTAATGTAGTTTTATATTACTAAAATTTTATTTTAAACATTAATTACCCATTTTATCATTAATCATTTTAATAAAATTAATTAATATAGATTCTATTCATAGTGTCAAAAAATAAAAGGCTGTTATTTACATAATTTTGAAACTATAATTAAAAATATGGAATCAATTCTTCCAAATTCAAAACACAAAATATATATATATTTATTTAAAATTAATCCCATAGACAAAATAAAAAATATTTGTTTTTTAAATAAAACGTTAAAATGTTCACATAGTTTTAATATTCAATTTCATTTTAAAATTGATTCCAATGACAATAAATATATTAATTTATAACAAAATGTATTTAGTGATACTTTAAAACCAAATAAAATTATAATATAACTATATAAAAAATTATATTAAAAGGCAGTTTTTAATTAAAATGTATTATTTTTCACTATTCATTAAAATATGAATATTATCCAGAAAATACCAAAATTAAACCAAAGTAAATTTTTATGTCCCATTTACAAGGAAGTATTCTATTTTTTTAAATAAATTTATAAAACTATAAAGAACAATATTTAAAATGGATTCACCATCAAAAGACAGAAAAAAGGTATTTTTCTACATTATACTTATTTTATCTGAAAAAATGAATTTGTTCTTATATAATGTCTAGAAAACATATAAGATGAATTTTAAATTTTAAATTTATATATATTTCATTAATAAAACCCCTAAATAGTCGTTTTATTATTTTATACACTTACTTATTTTCATATAATTTTTTTCAGAACAACACATCTTTTATAATCAATTGGGTTTTATTTAATTTACTAATTTATTTTGTAACTAATGAATCATTACCCAAACATTTTTATTCCACATTTTCATGACTCATTTAATACATTTCATTCCCAACATTATAATGGCTATGTGATAACTTTCATAATAATATTAAGTTGTTCATTTCAGAAAAATGTTTCCAATCATGTATGCTATCGAATATAGACTTCCCTTTTAAAACTCATGATGTGACAATATACCCCCCCTTGAAATTGAATCCTCACAATTTTAATTTTCAATCAGTAACTATGGTATGAATTTTCAGAATACCCATATTTCAATACAACATCGGAAAATGGATAAACAAAACATCTATTTTAAAAGAAATAAATGAATGTACGGAGGTCAAAAGAGATAACAAGTACTAGGAGTCTGTGTAGGAAAACATGGATATGGAAGAAAAAACTAACGATCATGTCCTGATACAGAATAACAGATTGAATTTGTTAGGATAATGTTAACAATAAAAAAACATTAATTTTTTATGGCTTAAATAATATTTGATTTTGTATTAGGAAAAGTAAATAACAAAAGTTTTTGTTTTAAAATCCTTTTCATAGACTTTTGGAATTAATTTATGACCTAGACTAAATTCATTAGAAAATAAACATACTTGACAAGTATAGTTTCATCTTTTGATCAATTTACAGCATAAATTCATCTTTTTATTCCAAACGATGATTATACGGGATGAATCACCTTCTATAGAATCACATAATCCACAAAATATTAACTATCCATTTCTCCTATCTTGAATCATTAACCAAAAACAATATGTATAGGATAAAATAAGATAATTCCGAACAAGAATAAACCTTTATAAGAATAAAGGCTACTTTTATTCTCTAAAATTCAATACTAATACCCAATGTTCCAAATATACCATTCAACAAAAAACTATACATAAAATTTTTCAATATAATAAAAAATAGTATTGAAACCAAAAATTAATAAGGGTTTGATCAGATAGTCTTCCAAGATAAATTTTAACATCTACCTCCAAATAACCTAAATCACAATTAATGTTTTATTCTAAAAATTAATTATCCTAATAACACATTCTATTTACCATAATCATAAAACATCCCAAATTAGTGAATATAGTCAAAAGTAACATTTATCACTTAATTCGAAAATCACTTTCTAATACCAATTATATCAATTTTATAATAAAAATGTTAAAAAAAATTAAATTAGTCTTATTCCATTGAATCGTTTAACTAAATAGAAAAAGTCATACTAATCAGGGACATCACATAGGCCTGTAGTTTGGGGTTGCACCCTTTTTTCCCTTTAGTTTTGGGTTTGATTGATGCAGGCTTCTATCATAGGACCGGTCATCATCCTTTCTGCGGGATATCCATTTTAAAACTATATAATTCTTATAGCATTCCCAAAATGGTATTTAATCAATATAATATCCATAAAATATTTTTACTTCAAGGTTGATATCATGACTTTCATTTTTCCTCCCAAAATTTAATAACCCATAATTACATTAGAAATAAATGTCTCTTAAAATTAATCACCTTATTATTTTTGATATAAATCCTATGAATGGATTTAGAAGACATTAGAATTCTAATAAAATATAAAATTATAATCATATGTTGATATCACTAACTCTTTAGAAAATATCCCAATATCCAAAGTTGTTATAAACATCCTCTAATAACCCCTATACAAAGTTGGCCTTAAATGTCACATAATCTTGAGTTATGTCAATAATTTTAATTTATTTCACATTGGGGATATTTTCATGTTTGGATCTTTAGATAATTTGGCCATAATTAATACATAACAAACCCATGATAATACCAAGCATAGAATTCCATACAACATCCATTTTGTTATAAGAAATCCCTTTTAAAATAAAATATGATTTCTTTTAAGACACATATTTGATACATTCATCATGACATCCTCATTTAGATTATAAATATTAAAACCTATAAAAAAATTGAGAACATAGGATGATCACAAATATTTTAGTAAGGGATATAAAAAGAATTAAAAATATTCACCTTGTAAAAAACATTTAATCCATGAATAATTTATCATAATGTATTATTATTCACCTTTATGAAGTAGTAAATACTATATATTTAATATAAGCACAATTTTACCCTTTTGTAACCAAAATATTTCCATAAAACTAATATAAGGAAACATATAACATATAATTGTAACATGGGATATAATCGTACAGAAATGGAATAACCATATGGTGGACTTCCACACATATAATAAAATGGAATATCCATACGAATGAAATATATACCCAATGCATTAGACATTATAATGTAACCACCCATCATTGATTTATCACAAAACCACCAATTTTTAGTTTATCACATAAACACCCATATTTGGGTTATCATGTAACCACATCTAAAATGTTAAAGTGACATTATATATTAATAACACATAAAATATTTCAATTATCAACATTTCACTCATAAAAGTTAATTTTAAATCAAATTAAATCATTGAAATATTCAAGCCATTTCCAAAACCATTTAAAAATTTTTATTATGTTATTTTTGAATAAAAGTGTCTCAATAAAATTTGAAACTTTTGAAAGAAATAACATTTCAAAACATTCATGTTTACATAAATAAATTCATAAAAACCATTTTGAAAAAATTGATATGTAATATAATTTTTTATAAGAATAAATCTCCAAAAAAATTAATATCATGTTTTAGTTAAAGAGTCCCTTAACACATGGGAAAAACTTGAATACAAATAATTATGTAATAAAATTAAAAATAACTTTAAAAATCATGACAATGTACTAATTCATGATATAAAAATTCAAAAGTTTTATATATACATATTATATGATAATAATTGTATATAAAATCAATATATTCCTAAATGAATGGAGATTGAGATGAAATACATTACCTCATGATCGATTTGTCATATTAATTAATTTTTATTATTGAATATGAAACATAGGTTAATTAACAAATTATTATAAAAAACTCATTTTTATTATCTATTTTATATCACTTATTACCATATTATAAAAATATCATAATTCATTATGTTCATATCAGATGTTTTGTAGATATTTGGTACTTGAGTCAAAAATGAACATGGTTTGATGTCACCAGTCCGTGTAGTAATTATTTCATCATCTTTTCAATAAAATTAATGACATAATAATCACTCTTATACATAAATTATATATTTTAAATAAAACCATTCATTTATGGTATAAAAAATGAAAAATGTTATTATCATAGAGACAATAGGCTGTATGTATGCATGATTAATGTTTTCCATTTTTCATTGATCATTCTGGGAAAAAGGTAATTATTATTTTATATTTATATAGTTATCATATTATATTTAATATAATAGTAATAATTTAAATATTCATATATATATGTTACAAGTTATGTGGTGAATATAAATGATTCACATCACTTCATGGAGGTGATAGTTCATACGTGCGCATGAACAACATTATCATTTTTATGTGTAGGGAAAGTAAGAAAGTAATTGATATATTATTATCATAGAATGATTAATATGTCATAAATTTTTTATATTAACATTAATTCAATTATTATAACATATAATGAAGGATTTATATGGAAAATGAATTATATCGGTTCATGGAGGAGATAGTTTACACATACACATAAATGATTAATCCCATTCCCATTTAATTGACGCAGAGTAGGATTTGAATGAAGATATAAACATAATAAAATATCATTATATTTAGGAAATTAAAGTTCTTATTTCATTAGGGTTGTAGTGTATTTGAATGAAGTTGAATAAGGATTAATATAGAAAACCACAAAGAAAACAATACTCCTTCAGTTGATCACCTTTGAAAAACACCTTAACACTTCTAAAAATGTAGTTCTACCTAAAATAAGGAATAAATTATTTGGGGATATATTATTGGAAGGGGTTTGGGATGATATTTTCTAAACTAGAAGGATTTTTATGTGAGAGTAATATAAATTAATTATTGCCTTCATATAAGAGAGGGTAGGTTCACCCTTGGAAACTCATAAAATATTAAATTAGTATATATATCATTTAAGATCAAAATGATCACAAAATCATTAATTTCAAAGATAAGATGATATTGGGATGAATAAACATCATAAAATTATAATTATAAGAGTTTTAAATATTTTCTAATCCTTAAAAGTTTTTTTAAACCCTTATTTTACCTTTTTTTAATCATACCGTGATATCGTGTTATTTACACATTGTGTGTTAATGTAATCAAAAAAACAAGTAAAACGTCCAAAAAAGTTTCATTTATGATATATTAGGACTTATCATTTACATTTTGTTAAATATTATATTTTTATTAATTTTATATCATTTAGTAAACTATTTTCTATTCTATGTTATGAATTATGTCAATTTTGACACTATTCATACTTAAATTTTTTTTTAAAATCATAACCACATGATTTATTTTAAAAGGATTAATAAATCATTCCTAAATTATCATAGTATTCCAAAAAATTCATGTATGGCCTCAAATATTTCAAAATATATTTATTTTAATATTATTAATTTGATTAATTTGATTATTCCTTTTATAAATATATTATTGGATCATCATTGGGTCAAAATTAAATTTAATTATTTCATTCCTAAAAATTATAAATAAATTTCCATGATGAAGGAAATATTTCTATATTTCCAATAATTATATATAGTCAAAGAGTTTCCCTATATAAATCTATATTAAAATACATTACTTTTTCAAAATAAAAGTGTAAAAATGACTATTCATTGAAAATAATATTATAAATGCAATGATGTCATTCAGGAGGATCCAAGTGGTCCAAAAATCGACCCAAGTATGTCAAGGTTGTGATAAAATCACCCTATAAAATTAGGGAACGTGTTTAGTTTGTTTTATATTATTGTAATATTATTTTTACCTCAAATTACCCAATTTAACTTTAACTGTGATAATAAATATAATTAAAAAATTTATCATTCATATTACCCAAAAATAAAAGGGAATGATTTATATAATTTGTAACAGATAATTCAAAATATAAAATCAGTTTTTATAAATTCATAATACTTAATTGAAAGAAATTAAAACAAATTCCAATTTCATTGATGGAATAAGAAAAAACATTTTTGAAGTAAACCGTTCAAAAGTTTACATTGTTTTAATATTAAATTTCATTTTTAAATTGACTACAATGTTAAAAATTGAATTGAATAATGAAAATTTTATTTAATAATAAATTAAAACAAATTAAAATGATAATCTTTCTATATAAATTAATTATATGAAAAGGAAGTTTTGAATTGAAATGCAGTATTTTTCACTATTGATTAAAAAATGATTTTTTCTAAAAATACCAAAAAATAAAGGAACATAAACATTCATGTCCTAATTCTAAATAAAAATTTTATTTGGTCAATTAGTTTTTTTAAAAGTGTCAAAAACATATTTTAAAATTGGTTCTCTATCAAAATATGACAAAATTGTTTTTTTATACTTATTTTATCCGAAAAAATGAATCTGTTCTTATATCATGTATAGAAAACAATTAAGATGAATATTAAAATTAAATTAAATATATTTCATATATATATATATATATATTTAATAAAATCCATCAAGATTGGTCTTATTTTTTTATAGACCCGATTAATTTTATTTAAATTGTTTTTCAGAAAAACACATCCTTTGTATTCAATTCGTATTTATTTAATTGCCTAATTAATTTGTTAACCAACAAATCATTATATAAACATGTGTAAACCATATTTTCATAATGAAATTAATTCTTTTCATTCCAACTATTATTATTGCTATGTGATAACTATAAAAATAATATCGAGTTGTTTAATTATCCTTAATGTGGCCAATCATATATGCTATAGAACATAGTGTTTCCATTTAAAAACTCGATATGTTACATGAGGTATTATAATACCATAATTTTGATTATTGTATCACCCTATTATAGGGTGATTCAGATTGAGCTTGGATACACCTTGGATAGAAGAGTATCTTGGTTATTCCAAGTGATATTCAACAATAGAAAAGAAAATATAACAATAATAACTATAGATGGTGATTGGTACATAGTTTATTGATTAATATTTACAATGTTTACAATTCAATTCCTGATATTATTCTGATTTTTGGTTTCTAAAATCTTCAAATACATTGCGAAAAGTGTTTAAAAATCCCTAGAAACATATTAGTTGTATTGAATCCTTTCCAAGCTTCTTAAATCTCAAAATCAAGTTTAAAAATGTAAAAATTATTTTTCGTATTATATATCATATTTTTAATCATATGAAATGATATATAATTCCTTACGTGGTTGGACTTATGATATGTGATATCATAAGTTCTGATATTTACATACCATATTATACATGAAATTGTAGGCAGTGATTCGGTTCAATTCCTTTGATTTTTTACATATTGTATAATACAATATAGGATATCATATGGGATGATAGCATTGAATTGCATACACAAAATAGATCCTCGCATCATCTATACAATATATGGTATATCATAAGATACAAATTCTTATTCAAATAATGATATATTATAACATAGGTTAATCTATCATAAAATACATTAAATAATAGGGCAGACCACACCTTACTATATAACTGTATCATAAAAAATTATTTACATGGATAAAATTATTTTTCTTAACTTTTAATTATTAATTGAATAACTTATGTTCTTAAATTTTTATAAATTATTAAAATGATATTTTAGGATATTTATTTAATTTAAAAAATGTTTATAAATAAATTAAATAGTAAATGTTTATGATTTAATTTTTATTTTTTTATGAAACATTTTAAAATAAATATTCCATAATATTAATTGTTAATGTTATATACATTTTTAGATTATGTAACATGAATTATATTATAGATATAGTGTTTACAATGAAATATTAAGTTTCAGTTATAAAATTAATATATTTTTAAAATAATATTGTAAAATATAAAATTGTTTGTATTTAATATTATGAATTATTTATAATAATTAATTAAAACTATTTTAATTAGAGGCCTTTTTTAAGGTAATTAATTAAACAAATATCACTTTATAATTGACATGACCACGGTTTAAATACTATTAAATATGTGATATCTTGATATAAAATTTGTTTACATAACTTGAAGTTTAAGTGTTTATATTTTTTTAACACCATATGTTTTAAGAAAATTTCATATAAAGAATAATATTCTACCGTTCATATTGGAACTAACATAAATATTTTATATTAATTTAATATCGTAATGTTCATAATGTGTTGCTAAATTTTAGTTTTTATGAATGATTATTTATAAATAGTTCATAAAATTTATATCATGATTAAATATATGAATTTATAATTTATTTAGTTTATTATTTTATTTATTCACATATATAATTTTTATATCATGAATGATCCATGATCTAGTTTTAATTGATAAAAATATTTCATAAATTTTATTACATGAATTTTAATATATACATGGTATGTATGATAATTGGTATTGTTTTCCTCAGCATTGAATATGAATTATACTAGGTTATGAGATTGAATTAAAAAATTTATTGTAGTTTATATAAATATTAGGACATTGAATTGTGATGGAGTTAAGGTATCTCTTGAGTAAAGTAACCATGGTATAGGTACTTTGGGTCAAACTACTCATTGTCCTAGACATTAATGCCTTGTCTAGAAATGTTGGGCTAGTCAATCTATCTCTCTAAGCTGTCTCTTGTACGGATTTTAAATTGTATATGATTATAAGACTTTATTTAAAGGGTTACGTGTGCCATATTCTTATAATTCACATGGATATGTGTGAATATAGTTGGATATATATTTTTTTAGTAACACAATTTATGGATTGTGTAATGAGTTAGGCATAAATATGGTTTGAACATATCGATTTTATAGGTGGAATAATATTAGAAACTAACTGATTAGGTATGTATACGTGAAAATTAAATATATTATGTAATATGATGATATTTAATCCCTTTAAAATAGGAAATGTCATATTCCATCCAAAGATAACATAAAAAATAGCTCAATTATGTAACTGGGTAGGTCATGTTATAGTTGGGTGCGTCTGGATTATCTTGTATAACTAATGTAATTTTTGAATCTTATAAGTTTAGGAAAAATATTTTTATTTTCTTTTTGTTACACATTGAAATAAGACATTGAAATTATTAGGTTACCTGAGGAATAATTGTGAGTAAAAAAATATGATGTGTTTGTATAAATAGTTATCCATTAAACTCTCCAAGAGTATAATCTCATTTAATTCACATGATTTTCTATATAAATAACTATATGATGGGAGAATTTACAAGGTGACCCAAATTCTAGTTAAATATAGAAATTTGACCCAAAAAAATTATGTAATTTAGAAAAATTTTATTATTTTACTTTGATAGAAATTAATAAAATTCCATTTTTAATGAATTCAATACATGATAATCATTAGATAATATATTTTATTTTAAATAAATAGAATCATCATTATTAATCATAAATTTGAGATCAATTTTTGGAAAGAATAATTTTTATGTAAGAAACATCTTAGGATGGAATATAATTTAAGAGTATTTCTTAATTTCAGAAAAAATTCTATGTGTTAGAAAAATATATTCCTTAGTAAATAAATATTGAATTTTCCAAACATGTTTATATAGTTACTTATGAAAACCATAGAATAATTCATACATGGTTTTGAAGGAATTAGATAAAAATTACTCAATGAAAATTTCATTATCTTTTCAAATACTTAATAGGATTGGACATGTTAGTGACTTTGAAAGACTAATGATCAATTTTAATGTTATATCTAGATTTGGAATTAATCTAAAACAAATTATTTGAAATGTTTTTTCAAATGTGAATAAGTTTAATAAAATTATAGATAATTCCATAAAATTTTTTATGATATTATAGTTTTTCATATATAGTTTAATTCTATGTAATATTTTGATAGTATATTATGGTAATGTATTAATTTGGATAATGATTATTGGACTTATCCAGTAGTTAACCATGGTTATTGAATCCTATGGTGCTATCAAAGAGGGAAAATTATTCTATTGTATGGAATTTTCCAAATAATTAAAGAGTTTTCTGAAACACCATGTAAATTTTACATCAGGGGTAAGTGATAGAGTAATAAATTAATTAATTTGGAAAGGTATATGGTACTGAATTTTTTTTTACAAATATTGTAAATACACAAGAGTTCAAAAATAAGGAATCAATTAATGGAGCTTGTATTTTGTATTTAAATAGTTAAAAATGGGTTGTTTAATGTAGATTTTAAATTGAAATTAATATATCACGCTCAAATAGATCTATATAAATAATGAGTAATATTAGCTAATTTATATTATTTGATCATATATGATTTTTTTAATATAAAATATTTATGAAAAATAATAGATAATGGTAATACACATGGTTATGATTATATCCAAAACCATATATTTTTTAAAAAGTAAATAAAGATACAAATGAATTATTAATGATGAAAGAGTTTATCCTGATGTTTGATAAAATATTAAACATTTCATCCCAACACCTTTCAATATTTCCTCTAGAAGATTATTATATATAAAATATATTTATACGCATCAAATAAATTGAATGATATAGATAAAAATTTTATTTATTAAACATTTGATTTAAAATATAAGGGTATATTACTGACAATAAAATTTACGTATCATAACATGTGTATGAAGAATATCTAAGAGGCTAGTGGGTGTATTCTAGATATATAAAAGTTTGAAGATAACAAATAAATTTTTATTCCATTAAAGATATAAAGTGAATATCATTGTATATAATAAAGGGGTTTTGAATGTTTTGGAAATAATAATAAAAATTTAAAATTCATATATGTTACCAGAATAATTTGGAGGAACATGTTCGATAAAAAATATTCATGAATGATGATGATGATAAACATAGATAGTGTTCTAAGTAGGAAATAGAAGTTATTAACTTTGTAAAATTTGATTTTATGATGTAAAAGTGATTGAATAATTTTTCAATATGTTGAGCATTAGATTCATGATTTCTAATTCTCACCATTATTCTAATAAAATTCCTTAATAGATGCGATCCAATAAATAGTTTAGTAGGATTACTTTCTCAAATCATCACTTTGATATGTGGAAGTAATTACAAAGAGACATGATGAGTTTAACAAAACCTTAAATTTATATCAACATAAGTTTGATCTAACTATCTGTCCAAAGAGATATGATTACAAAAGTTCTTATATGTCATTTTTAGTAATCTTAGAATATTTTAGGAATATAAAATATATCATATTATACCATATATAGTATTAACATTATAATTATTTCACATTGATTGAATATCTTATATAAATAAAAATGATAATTGAACTCTAAAAATATGATTTTGAGTGATTCCTAAAAGTTTTTCATAATTGATTATTATATGTTGTGAGGAAATGTAAATTTTGTCTCTGGTGTAAATTTTTATAGAGATATGAAATATGACCATGAGGCCCAAAATAGGCATGTTATGATGGATTACCCATCATGTATACCACATTGAGTGTCATACACTATGTCATGAGTATACTAGGGGTTTATGCTTCATATTAAATCATTGTACTTGTGCTTGGAAAGATGATTAGCATGAGAACCTAAATACTTTGATTACTTCCCTACACAATCCATGATAAATTTCTAATCAAGGGGTGGTAAGTTATATTTTTGATCCAGTTATCAGTTGAGTATTAACCAAAACGAGATTTATCCTATAAAATGATAAGATAAAAATTTAGATCCTCATTTAAGATAAAATCAGGAAATGTATGTCCATACATAGATTAAAAATATGTTATGTGAATACATTCTTAGAAGAGGCACATATGATGTGATCCTCTACCTAAATGAATTCCATGTGATTTTTTCATCGACCTAGACATTTTATACATAAAGAGTAAATAATATATAATTTTGTTTTATGTGATTGAAATAATCATTTTACAATAGTCAATAGATTTATTTCACAATGATATTATAGGATTATGAATTCTATTATATGATGTAGTTGGTGAACACTGGTTTTACAATTTTTTTCATGGTGAATATCACACTAAATCCATTTGTAGTTTTAGTAAAATTGTTGATTTTCTAGATGGAACTATTGTAATAAACCAATCTAATACACCTTGTACTCGGGTCATAACCAATCCATTACTAACCCAAAGGACATTGTCCACCCCATAGGCTAGCAACTAGCACCCAGACCCTAAACAAAAACCAGAGGGATCATTTTTACCAAACCTTAAATAAAAAATATGGAATATATTTACAATGGTAATGTACATCATAACAAACAATAAAAATGATATATTCTATAATCAAAGAGATCTAATGGTAGTAATACAACTTCAACGCAACGAAAAATCTCCAAGGGTATATGTCCAAAAAATCCAGAAAGGACAAATGAAACAAGAATTCACTACATCATGTGACATGTAGTCAATTTCCTATTAAACCAACAACATCTACCCATACAATACTAAAATGAACTTCACAATCTCATTGTGCCACCTAACCTTTTCTAACAAAATGAGATAATACAAGGTTTACACAGCACCTAAGGTGTGTGTTGGGCATGACCTAAACAACTTTATTGAAATCTCACCTAGGTGATCCACATAGAGTTTATATATAATAATATAATTATGATAAAATTAAAATAATAAAAGTCATGATAATTAGTAATATACTTTTATACAAAAGAATTGTAAAATTTTTCTATTATTCCAAAGCTTCAAATTGATCCAGGTTAAATAGTTTTGAATCAATTTTTTAAAATAATTTCACATTTATCAAAAATATTATATCAAATTCAATGAAGAGTTATGACATTACAATAATAACTCACAATCATTCTAGCTAGGCCACTAATACATCAATATGAATAGTGTGCACCACATATCCCTGGAACCCATGCATCAAGGTACATGGAATAGAGGAACACCTGAGAAATTGAACCCCTTCCATGTAAATCAATTCCTATAGCCAAATGCATCTTAATCTAGGAATGGAAGAATAACCTAAAAATTGTACTCTCATATAGTACCAAATTATGAGTTCTTCTAATACACCTTCTACAAAATTAGAAACTTATCTCTTATGATGCATTTCAAATAATTTAAAATAGATTACACATTTCACAACTACATTTAAATAAACTTTTTACCATAAAAACATCTTTGAAAACCCATTTCTCAATCCATTTCATGATGTTTTGAAAATGCAATCTCATTTAACAAAATATAGGGAAAATCAGATTTTCTCAATGTCCATTTACACAAAAAAACTCAACAATCATGCCAATGTTTTTAAAAACAATTTAATAAATCAATGGGATTTAAGGTTCACCCAACATTGGTTTTGAGATAGAACCACCTACCACAAAATCGGTTTTCACACTACACATAATGAGATCCACAAATATGGAAAAATGTAGAAAAAAATAGAGGCCATATCATTGATTTCCACCTCACATAATAGGTTCAAAAAGAAAAATGTTTCACATAGAGGATTAATCAAAACACAACTCATGGAAATAATGTGCCACACCACAACAAACATTAGGGTCTTCCCCTTGATGAATATTGAAAATATAATCTAGAAGGTATTAAAAATAATCATTATATAAATAATAGTACCCATAAATTCATCCGGACACTTTTTGTAAAACCATGAGAAACAAACAAGCTGAAAGGTAAGACGTACCAAAAGGGAGACAACCGACCACATTGGTGATCAAGGACTGAATTAAGGAACTCTGAAATGCATAGATCACCCAAAATAACATAGAAGGAATCTTGGGTTCAAGAGATATGACCTCACAATGATATTTTAGGGGGATTTATATTTTTGGGGAAGAAAAACCGTATAGTAACAATGTGTTTACATAATATGTTATAGATTTTTGGAATGAATTCAATATGCTTCTTCTTCCTCTAAAAATGTGTTTCCTAATTAATTTTATCTCAAGAACATTTATGGAATAATAATTATTAAAAATTTAAAATAGTATAATTCTTTAAAACATATATATATATTTTTCTCAATGATATATATACACCATAAAATTGAAATTTCTAATGTAATTTTTTACTGAAGGTCGGGTCTAGATAAGTTTCTACAGAAACTTTTAAAATGACTCCCACAAACTCTGATTTAAAGAAACAAGATATTAATATTTAAAAAGGGAATAATTTTTTTCCAAGAATTTACAACATCCCCTTCATAAAATATTATACCCCTGAGAATTCATTTGGAATAATGTTAATATGTTAATAAGTGAGGTCACTGCCCCCTCACTAATGATTCAAACTCCCATGTCATGTGAGAATCTGATTTGTGTCACCATAACTCTCTAAACAGAGGAATATAATTCCCATGAAATAACATAATCTAAGAATCCAAGATATAAATTAGTTTCTCTACAATGGAATCATTTGGAACTAACTCAATATCCACACAAATAAGATTATGATAGGGATCAATATGATATCTTCTATGTTGGGATATGTAGAAAACATCCAAGATACCTACCAACTGAGTCTGAAATGATAACTAGTAAGAAACCTATATAATCTACATAGTTACATCATAGGGTCTTAAATATCTCAAATCTATATTCACCTATTTCACAAGATGATGGTGACCCAATTGAGTATAAACTTTCTATAAAACATAGTCTGAAATAGAAAACTACATAAGATGATATTGATGATCCAAATATGATTTCCTACGACACTGAGATATAAAAAAGAACTAAATTATATCCTAAATCATTATTGAAGTCTCTTGAATGAGATTGTGTCCCACAAGAAAGGATTCTCCCACCTCAACCCAATAAATAGTGGACATGCATGGGTTTATTGTCTCATATGGCTATCCCAAGAGATAAAAAATTCTAATATTTAGACATGAAGATACATCCTCTAGGATCCCAATAGCACACTCTATCTGATAATCCATATATGAATGACCTTTAGTACTTACACTAAGCTATGTCGCCAACACATCATAGTGATTATTCTAGAATAGATAAGTAAAACATAGATCCTAGTTTGAGAAAATTGAAGAAGGAACCCATGTAACATCACAATATCTTACACATACATAACACCCATGTCATCAACTATAGGGGTGTCTCTAATTGGAATACAATTGACTAATTTAATCAATTGATCAACTAGAAAATAGATATAATTATTCCTTCATTGGTTCAGTGGTAATGCAACAAAAATACTCCACAGATAACTCATCCCATTCAGAAACTAACATTAGAAGTGGCTGTCGAAAAACAGAAGGCTTCAGGTGATCTGCCTGAATTTATTGACATGTTTCACAACAAGACACATAATAATAAATTTCATTCCTTATAACCATCCCCCAAAAATTTAATCTCAGTTGATAATAAATCATAAACGTTCCATGTTGAATAACCGATGAAGAACTATGAAAAACATGAAAAACTAAATTCTGTGTAGATGATAGAATGAAAAACCAATTCATACAGTGGATAATACCATCTAAAATGAGAGACCAACAATAAATAGTATCCCTGCCATATAATGTTTCCCTATTTCATATAACCTCATCATCATATTGTTGATTATATTTAATATACATTAGGAGATATATTGAAAATAGAACTATGGGAAAAACCATACCTGAATCATCCCCTTGAGTATCCATATTTATCTATGTTAAGAGTCCCATCATTATCCACTCCATTATTTATATAAAAATATTTTATAGTTGACAATAATAATGACAATGTATGTGATGAAATTTCCCTTCCTTAGGGGGTATGAAATTAAAAATTCAAACATCTAGAGATATTCTACCGACCACCTCTATTTGAGATTCAAGTCCTTCTAAGAGAAGATATTGTTAAATCACTTATGATCATAAAATACCACTAAAAAACCCAAAAAAATTAAATCTCACCAAAATTTATGATTATGAATAATTATGGAGATATCTAAATCATGAAGGGAGTAATTTCTCTCATGTGACTAAAGTTCAAGAGATCCATAGGGAATAACGTGATTGTTCTGCATAAGCACATAACCCAGGGAATTCTAGAATCATCACAATATCCTATATACCTTTTACTATGCATTGGTAAGATTTGAATAAAATTCAATTTCATAATCTATTTAAACTCATCAAAAGAACTCTGATATTTTTTGTACTATGTGAACACCATCCCTTTCTTAGTAAGAGTAGTCAACGATGATGTAAAATTTGAGAAATCCATGAACAAATCCTATAGTATTCTTCAACGACTAGGAGAATCCATATTGAAAAGATGTTGGGTTGTTTCCCCTAGAAAAAATAGCCTCCACCATCTCATGATCAATTAAATGTTCACACTAAGAAATCATGTGCCCCAATATATTAATTTATTGGATCGATAATCTAAAATTTAATATATTTCCTTAGATATGGTGACTTCTAATGATTTTTAAAATGAGTTTCAGATGGTATTCATGACCACACATTGATCTCAAATAAACCAATATATCATATACAATCATTATGATGAATGTGTCAAGAGAATGATGGAATACCTGCTTTATCCAATAAATAAATATTATAGGTGTCATAGTTAGTCCAACAGGTAGCAGATGATATTAATGATGGTCATACATACTTTTGAAAGTGGAAATTGAAATATCATATTGTCACGACCCTTACCCTGGGGCCCGTGCAGTGAATACCCCATGCTCGGCTCCCAAATGTCAAGGACATGTGACTATCACTGAACGATTTTACCTACATGTGTGCGACATTTAATGAGTACCTGTACACACTCACACTCCCAACCCTATCCCAAAAAGATGAAAACGAAATAATGCAAGACACTACGAAAACCAATCAATTTAGAAGTACAATTTATATGTAAAATGGGTCAAAATACAAACCTATCAAAATAAAAGCTATAAAAAAGTTAGTATAAGGTCTCTGTTAATCCAGCCACAGAATAACCTACCTAAATGGTAGGTCTAAGGTAGCTGCTATAAGTCGTATGCATATTACTTGACTCTCTGATCTCACTGGGCATAGTCGGGTCCTAGACCCCCAAGGTCTTTTTCAATGTGTCAGTTGTCTATACAATACATGACACATGTAGGCAATGAAAGTGTGGGGGTGAGTAACTCAATACTCATTTGGGACCCCAAACAATGAATAATGTCCACAAATTAAAAGTACATACAAAGAATTATAATCTCACACAGGTATAACCTAATGTATAGAAATAAATATTATTAGCCTGAAACCTGAACAACATGTATTACTTAGGTACATATACCCAATGAGTCACTAAGGTCTATCAGTCCACCGAGGTCCACTCGTATTTTGGACCACTAATATCCACTCACATACTAGGCCATTAAGGTATGATAATTTTTCGGGACACTAAGGCCCACAAGGCTACCAAGATACTGAGGTCCCCTCATCTGCCAGACCACTGAGGTATACTTGGATTCCAGACCACTGAGGTCTTCTCATCACTTCCATTTTTTCATAACCAGGGATATGATTTTTTTTCTCATATCAAGCTTTATTTTGGAATAATCTACTCCTCAGTCCATCTTTCATAACTCAAACTCCCTACATATTGTAGTAAAAATCAATGAAGGTATCATTGAAGCATTTTTTAGGTGATTGTGTTTGTTGACAATGTGAGCATCCATGTTTAGTTTTTTGAAAAAATAGCACTTCATGTTTAGTTTGTTGATAAAGGGTATTATCATAGATATTTATCAATTTCAATAGTTGTTGTTGACAATTAATGTTGACAAAATGGACCATGAAAAAATAATGGATGATATGGGGTCTTGAAAATGTTACATGCAAGTATTTTGGAGGCTTGAAAAGTTATAAATCATAGGTTTTTCAAGATTAGAACAGAAAAATATAGAAAAAGAATGAGGGGAACCCATGTTTTGGTTTTGGTGTGCAAGGTGACTCGGGCGACAGAGGTTCAGTAGGCTAGACTTGTGTGCCAAAAGGAATGTAGTGCGTGGTGATGAGGGCCAACAAAATTCCCATAAATAAGGGGCTACCCCTCTTTATTTTCGATGAAAATCAACAATTATAGAACAATTCATCTTTGTTCATGAAAGTCGTTTGGGTGTGAAAGTATAAATTTATTCAAAATGTTCTTTCCAGTTCATAGTTGGGCACCAATATGGGTTTGGGTGTAAAATGGTGTGAGTATCCAATGTTTTGTGTCGCAGAAGCAAGTTTTGCACAAGTGGTTGTGTGGAACATGCAAACTAGAAATAAAGAAGCGCACATGTCTACCTAGGTTTGTGAGAAGGTTGGAATATTGTCCAATACATATGTGGTAAATATGTATTCATTAGTGAATGAATGTGGAACGTCAAGAGAGCATCTAAATTAAGTAGAGGATACATTAATTTGTGATGATGAAAGGACCTAGCAGTTTTTAAAATGTGAGTGGATCTTCTAAATAAGTAGTTAGAACAATTCAGTGGATATGGAAATGAACTCTCATATTGTTATTGGTTGTAAACTAGAAGGGAAGATGAGTCCGCTCTGAACATAGTAAACAGAAGTTCACATATAGTGGATTTGGTATATTAGCACCTTTTCGGTGTCTACTATTTGAATATATCCTAATAAAGAATATCCAATTAATATTTTTCTCTCTTATACATTCTTTAATATTATTTCATACTATTCAATATGAAGGAGGTAGAATGGTGTTTTGTTTAAGAACAAAACAATATCTAATGGGCAGTTGTCTTAAACTATCATACCTGAATTCACCCCCTCATAGGGTATCATGCATATTAGACCTATCATAAACACAATTGTAGTATTTAAAAATGACTACCTCATTGTGAGGGTCCTAACACCACAAACGGATTGTCAAACGGACACCCCATTTGAATGTTATTGTAAATTTTGAGAAAAGGAAGTACATTGGCCTATAGAATGATCATGGCGGTCAACTACCCCCATGGTCGACCACCCTGAGGATGCTCGAGAAGCCATAAAAAGTGACTGTATCAAAGATCCTGTGGTCACATGATAGTGTTGTCAGCTGTGGATCATGATAAAATGTCTTTGTTGACCGTGGCCCTGACCTGCTTCGCGAGTCCAACCCGATTCGCTAGTCTGACCAGACCCGATTGGTTGACTTGGCCCACTAGGCCCAGCTTATCCTGGCTAGGTTTGTCCTATTATATCCTGCCTGACCATCTTGGAAATGGGTAGGTTCATCCTCCTTTGACGCAGAAACCCATCGCGTCTGTCCTGTGGCATGCGGCTGGCATGACCGCCCACCATTTTTCATGTGGCCCGCAGCTTGAGATGTGGGTCCAGTTCACCACCATGGCCATTATTGAGGCCTCCTCTGGATGGAATACTATGTTGAAGGGAATTTTTTTCCACCATTTCACACCGACATGCCTCTCTACGGGAAACCAAACATGCTTCATTAGTCCGTTTTTCGATTAGGACGGTGTTTTGGGATCATCGGGACACATTATTCATTGTTTGGGGTTTGAATCCTAATTGTGACCCCTTTATAGTGTGAATCCATTCACATGAAATATCTCCCATACCACCTTGAACGGATCTCATCCTTCCCCATCGCAAATCCATCATTCCATGTCTATACCAGTTCCATGAAGTCAGATCATTGCTCCAAAAAAAGGATGTGCAATGATTTACCATTTGTTAATCTGTGAAGAATAAAAAGACTGTGCGGATCAAAAGGGTGAATAAAACCAGGAAACATTCTAATAGAATACCTCTTCTTTCATTAGTCATGGTATTAATCCACAACTATTATAAGTTTAATGAATGAAATCAAAACAGAATCTCAGTTCCACCAAAATCATCCCGCTGTCAAGAACATCCTCTAAGAAAGATCGAACTGTGGGCCAACCAGTTTGTGGGTTGATTAGTGTTTTCATTTAATATCTAAGTATGGGGAATGAAAATATTAAATAATAACTCCTAACACGAAGTTGGATCATTCCATGGTGAATATCATACCACTATCATTCATCATTCCTTGACCTTCAATCCACCGTTGCTGTTGGAAATCCATATAAGGATAAAATAATGGAGGGATAATGGTTCTCATTGTCATGGGTGATCCATCGATCTTCTCTTGCCAATTCTTAATCTCAATGTTCAAAGCAACTCCATTGTGAAAAGGATCCCATATTCGATTAACCCATTAAATTGAGAAAACATGTTTCAACATTTCGATTATGTTGATTCATTTATGAAACAATGTTTATGTTGTGCTCAAATGAAATTTAAAATTAAAATAATATAATCTAATGATTTATTTTATTTTTCCTTAAAGAATTTTTTTATAATTTTTTCATAAAAAGTCCGAAAATTTTCTTTTTCCCTTGACCTGCGTCAGTCGAGGTTATGTCATTTCATAGGTAATTTCATCATTCTAGATGCAATGGTGCCCTTAGATTTTTAATCAGGGATTCTATTTAGATGTTTGTAAAAAATCTCACATTACATGTTTGAAATTATCTTTAAAAAAGGTAAAACACTTATTTTGGGCTCACCAGGCTTCAGAATCTAGTAACGAATGAGCTCCGTGTCTTGAAATAATCCTATATAATTAAAAAAATTACATAGAATTTTGTAGATATTAAATCACACCCACCATTAGGTAATTACATCATCATAAGACACAAGTAGGTCTAAATAAAGAAATGGGGGAATTAAGATGGGATCTGAGTCTCCCGCACCCAAGAGATCTCCCATATATTCTCATGCTTTCACCGAACATGAACCATAGGAATCAGCCATCGATGAAGCACCCGATGTGGTCGATCCTCAATCATTATTAAGAACTCTGTTAACATCGCCCGATCATCAATATCCAACTCTCCCTAGTAGATGATATGTGATGGATCATGCATGTACCTTATCAGCTCTGATATGTAGAATATAATATGCACCTGGTGCATCTATGGGGGAGATCTAGGTGGTACACCACGTCCCCTACATTTCCCTAAATAGGAAAAGGTCTAATGAACCTTGGAGACTGCTTTCCACCTTGGACAAACCTTCACAATCCCCATCAATGTGGGTCCATGAGGAACACATGGTCTCCCTCCTCAATCTCCAAGGGTATCTGTATCCTATTAAAATACGATTTAGATCTTCTATTTGGAACCCCCATCCACTCCCGGATGACCTGAACCATGTCGATGATATCCCGCACTAACTCTGGACACATGAGTGTTGACCCCCTGGTTTTGTCCAGCATTATAGTGATCTTCATGGTCTCCTATACGGTGCCTTTAATGGTGCCATAACAATGGTGGATTGGTCACTGTTGTTGTACGCAAACTCCACCAGTGGTAGTAGATCCCCCCAACTGTGACTAAAGTCCTAGATGAAAGCACAAAGCATGTACTCTAAAACCTGGATAGTCTTCTCCATCGGACCATCTGTCTGAGGATGAAAAACTATGCTATTGTAAAGTTGAGTCCAGAATGAATCCTCCAATCCTATCCACAACCATGATATAAATTATCTTTCTCGATCTGACATTATTATTTATGGGAACCCATGGAGTCGAACTATATCCTTCTTGTAGAGGAGTCTAAATCACTCTAATAAACCCTCCTCTTAGATAGGTAGGAAGTCAGAAAAATTTATGTGTTGTTCAAAAATCAACCAAATGGCATAACGCCACCTATTTTTCTAGGGTAAACCTATCACGAAGTCCATCGAGATACCATCCCACTTCTACTCGGGTACCTCATGAGGCTGAGTTAATCCTGATGGAACCTGATTCTCTACCTTTACTTTTTGACATGTGAGGCACCAAAAAATGACCTCTTCCACTTCCTTCTTCATTCTTGTCCACATGTATTGATATTGTAGGTCCTGATACATCTTTTCCACTCTTATATGTACCACCATAGGGGAGGTGTAGAAATCCCATTGAAACTCCTCACGTGACACCACTGGCACAACTGTGCGACCTATAAAAAGGATGAAATGTTCCCCACCTATCGAATATCCATTTGGAGCATCTCCTAATCATAACTAAGAATGTCATTCCTTGCATTAAACATCCCTAAGTTGTGCCTCTCAAAATTGTTGTAAGTGTGGTGGAGTGAAAAACATCTACTAAAGAAGAGATTCTACATCAACATCCATACAGGATGTCTACATCACGACTAAATAATCTGATGCCTCACTCAGTTACTATGAACCTGATCTCCTTCTGATCACATATTCTACCATGTACCCCTTCCTAGGACTATAGAATATCTCAAATTCATAGTACTGGTGAAACTATATCCACCACTATTTCCTCATGTTCAGGTCCTTATGAGTGAATATATAAGTGGGATTTTTTTCATTGGTGTAGAAGTTAAACTGCTAAAACATCATGTACTGACACCACATCATCAAATAAAATACCACTAATGCTCAATCTAGGTCATGGATCTACAAGAAAATCGATGTTTAGAGGAGGTTTTTTTTGTGTTTTGTGGCGGTTTAAACCACCTCTATATGGTTTGGATGCGGTTTATGTAAACCGCTGCCTAATACGGCGTCTCCAATCTATTAGCGGCAGTTATTTCTTTTTCGTGGCGGTTTATGGAAAGCATCGTAGCTACCTCATTTTGCGGAAGGTTTGACGTGTCCTTGAAATTAGTTTATTCGCGGCGGTTATAACCGCCACGAATAAACTAAAATCCAGCGACAGTAAAACCGCCACTGCAGTGAAGAGAATCACCGCAGAATGAGACCTTACGCTGTGTCTATTTAGCGGCAGTTAAAACCACCACAAAACATACTTTTTTTTACATTTCGCGGTGGTTTTTATCATTTAGTGGCAGTTTAAACCACCGCCTATGTACATTTTGGGGAGGTTTAAACCACCGCTAAAAGCAGACCATAAAATAAATTTGTTTTCGCTACACCACTTCCCTAAAAGACAGATCAAACCAACAATACCATATAGTACATACCAACAGAATACACAGAACATCATCATAGGAAATCGTTATAGAATAAATTAAAAAAAAATAAGTAAACATTGACATGCTATATAACAATGAACCATATTACACATACCAACATACAACATTGACATGCTCTATAAGAATGAACTATATTGTATTTTATTCCTCTTAACTAGGATACAATATATTCCCCTCTGAGGTTTAATCCCAACATCAAGAAACATGATATTATTCATATGCGATAAGAATAATATGAATAAATTTTACAAAATACCTTAGATAAACACTCTAGTATTTTATTCTTTATATAGTCCTAAATTTTAGATACCCCTCCTAGTATCACAATATCATATCGACCTTCATGTTGTACTCCCCATCCTCTTAATCATTCATCCATTATCATCATACAAAAGTATATGATATTTAAAACAATATATGGGCCCTCTAATAGGGGTAATCCACAACCACACCTTCTCCATAGTCATTGATGACCAAGATGAAACTGAAATGGAAACTCATGATAAATTAAAACTCTTTCTATTTCTAGGAACCTTTCACAAAGTGTTCCCCTTCACAAAAAGTTAACATTCATGAAACATTTCTATTTAAATTGAACATAAATGGTATTATGTATCCCACTAATCATTAATATAATATGTGTGTTATGATTACATTTATAGAGATTCATATGATTCTCATTGTATGTACTTGATCCCAATAATGTAAACACCTACGACCTCTTTATAGGGCGAAAAATGAATAATTTCCTAACAATGTGGCCTTAAATAAATGGATCATAATCATGTGTTATATGTATGATTAACCTAAAAATCATACATTTTCATATCCACACATATTCAGAGAGATCATAGGAATAGGGGTAACTCGTTAAACAGTTGTATTTTGATATTATTAATTAAAAAATCATAAATTTATAAGGGAATCCAATAATTCAAATGATTCCACATAAAGAATATTTGATGATCCCAAAATCTCACACCTTTTACAAATACCTATTTTGAAGAATCTATAGTATGAATCACTAGTGAACACCTTTCATTGTAATTTAGTTCTAAAAGGACATCCATACCAAATATTCATATATATGGAAGCCCATTGGAGGTTCTCATCAAAAAAATATATAACCTAATGTGAATCCATTAACATGGAATTGGATTGATAAAATATGAACTCTTACATTTGATGATGTATTTATGGGTTTCTTCATTGTGTTTCCTTTTCAATACCTTCATCACATTGTTAAATTAAAATTTAATCTCCCAATGCACTAATTATGTTCATGATAAAAAACATGATGATAGTACCCATAAGGAACACATTGGTGAGGCATGAAAACAATTGTTATGTCATACATAGGACTCAGTTTCTATGAATATATGTTCTCCATACCCTGACATACATTGTCTCCTACCCTTGTAAAATGAGTTCATGATGGTTCAAACCTTATTTCAGGAATACCATCTAAATGGATCTATCCTGACATTATATAACACCCATGGTAATCTATAGGGAAAAATTCCCCACAGGTTTTTCAACTATAAATATTCTATGAAAAAACCATTGGTGCTTAATTTCACATCCAACCTTTTTGTATCCTTTCAATAGGTCATGAGAACTCATTATTCTCTTATCATATTGAATTGGATAAATATATCCACCATAAAGAAGTAATCAACTTAGAACTATATTACGAGAATCATGTTCAATATAGTCATTTTTATTAACATGTGACCTTGAGTACTCAAGAAGTCATATAGGGTGTTTTCCCTATTGTCTACACTCAAACATCTTAATGTTGATCCTACTAGGGATATCCAGCCACTGACACCCATGATTATATTTATTCCCCTACTAGTTTAAACACCCATGAGTCCCATTAGAATATATAGATAATATACTAGTTATGGTTATAATGCTCTAATATCTAAAAGCATCAGAATCTATCTTAAGTGGCCTTTATGACTATAAAATTACAATGGAAAACATAACCCATATGGGTGGGGGATTTTTTATTATTCTTTCCTCATGGTCATCTCCAGTATCATTCATCCTATGGGATCACACCCAAATTAATGATATCCCTCTTACAATGTAAATTTGTGTTTCCTATTGGTGGTAACACATTAGTATATTTCTTCAATGTTAACCAAATTGATGTTGGGAAACATGATTCTATTGAGTATGAAATAGGTGTGGATGAATCCACTACCCCTCACCACTAAAAAATAGTAAAACAATCTCAACAGAAGAGAATATTACATAGCTCAAATTCAAAATAGTATAACATGTGAAAAATAAATATTAAATTTCTATAGGGAAACAACCCATTATGTATGGTGATTCTGTTGATGTTATCATACCTCATTTATCTAATATTATATACTAATATTAGATTAATCAATCAATAACGGTCGATCTGAGATGTCCAATATGATTAGGATCAAATAAATTGATGCAAATTACCACAACATTAATGTTTTATCTATAGTTACCTTCATGGGGTATATATCTGAATCAATATAAGGAAATTATCCCAATGGTATTTTAGGATGTAGTATCATATGAGTGGCTGGATTACTTCACTTCTCATATGGATTCCATTGAGTTTTTATGTGAATGAGTACAACATTATTGGAATTCATATCTTGAGTGTGTGGATTCAAATCCTATACCACCCATATTTGGAACATCCATCTTATTGATATTTGATATAATGGCGGATCTATATAAGTATATTAGGTGTTTTTTTCCCAATTTGTCGCAATGTTTGGTTGCCTAGAACAAAGACAAGATTAACTACAAGAGACATGCCGTTTAGCGTCGGTCAATTACCACTCACAAGGGCCTCGCAGTAAGACAAATTACAAGGAACTCACCAAAGTGTCCACAACACTCTCCCCTTGATAATTATGAAATGACCCAATTTGATCCACACATCAACAATGGTTTTAAATCCTAGTCATCCAAAATCTTGACTAAAAATTCAAACACAGGCCAAAATGGAATGATGTATACCACAATCTATAAATCAAGACATAAAATGAATAATCAGAAATCAATAAAATGCATAAAAGGAAACATGAGAAATCAAGGAAATTTTAAGAAATGAAAATGTTTGGTGGAAATTATGTGCCACCAATGATACATATTCAAACCAACTATTCCCATATTTTTTCAACACATGAACAATACAACTACTCAGGGTCTGATGATGCATGCTCACCCTCGCCACCTTCATCACCACTTTTTTCTGTCACCTGTAAGAAAATTTTATTGAAAATTAAATACGTTTTCATATTTATATTAAAACATAAAACCAATGAAAGTTAGAAAACTAAATTATTTTTATTTTTTGTGATTTACATGAATACCACGAGTCGATGCAGTACCACCGGGGGCATAACTACTCATATGCTGACGTATTTCAATCAACTCATTCTACAAAGAAGATGTCTGATCCCCCTGCAGGTGAACTACGTTTCGTAGAGAAACAATCTCTGTCTAAGCATCTTCGGGTATGGGCTGACTAAATCCAAGAGTAGATGAAGCTTACATCCCCGGTGGCCTGCTAAAAACCTCAGATTGTACGGGTCCCAAACCCATCCCGTGCACTCTACCAGGATTCTCTTTCCCAAGGACTATAGCTACCGGGTCATCATGGGAGATTGAGTAGGACTGCGTGGGATTGGCATCCCATAGTTCTTTAATTTTTATCTAAAAATGAAATATCAATATATATAAACACAGTAAAAAATAATAGTAAGTTATTATTATAAAAAATTGACTTAATACCCCAACTTCATTAGTATGTACATTAAAAAAACTTCCAACTGATTTCTTGTGAACATCCAACCACAGTTCAGTTCGGGATTCTTCCTGCCCTAAACTGTATTATTGAATTAAGAAAAGTTGAATAAAAAATTCAATATATTAAAAAAATAATACTGTCTAATAAATATTTAACCTAATTAAATGATTACCAATGTCCTTCGGCTTCTAGAAAGTCTTTTTGAGCCCACAGTGTGGGGGATGACTTTCCTAGCCCGGTTTGATGCATTTTGTATTGAGAGATACTGAAATAAATAGAATTCAATATAATATTAATGTATTCAATGTCATGTCCTCTTCATATACATGTATAAATGTAAAATAAGGATAATATAATAATATATATTTCAATACCATCCGCTTCTCATCACGATGTCTGTCAACAAAAATTTTCCATTGTTCTTTCTGTACCCCACTAGGTAGCTTCTCATACATTTGTTGCACAATCAACGAGGTATCATTGATATCACACCACAATATCCATTTGAAATCATTCCATTTCTTACCTTGATTTTGTCAAATTCCACTTCTGTGCTTTCACATTAACAACTGTAAAGTGGAAGAACATCTGAAAATAGAAATTCATTTTGAACATATTAGTAACATGACATTCAATTAAACCATAATGTAATAATTTTACCTTTATTTGAGAATTAAAAACATCATTTTTCCATCATGGAGGCATATGTCTCCAATCATCATATGAAATAGGAAGGGAAATGGTCTCCGCTGCCAGCTGGCCTATAACTGGCCAAGTAACCCCGCGGTTTCATCCGTCAGGGCCCTATAATAATCAAATGACACGACTATGTTTTCACTAGTCATCTTCCAAAAATCATCACTTTTTATGTTTTTCTCCACGGTTTCATTTTTTTAGTCTTCAATGAGTAAACAATTAGAATAAACAAAATTCAATAAATTTATTTAATTAAAATTTGTACCTATGACAGTGACACTCCGGTGTGCCCATGATGAACTGGAAGGGGCTTGTCGCTGCCCCACTATTGAGGCTCCTGAAGGGGGAGTCGACGACTTCGCCTCTAATGGGGCATCCAAATATGGTGTGAGAGATGGTGTAGGGGGCGATGGTGTAGGGGTGTCGGTAGCAGGTGCCTCAGATGTCGTGGGGAGGGAGCCAGATGGATCGCCATCTGTCGCAGAACTAGATGAAATAGTGTACCACTTCCTCCTTGGAATTCCTGTCACATAATCAAATAAAATTATGTTCAGAATATATATTTCCAAAAAAATTATGCTGAAAAAAATTAAAAATGATTATAGATACTCAGTACTAATAGACAATATATATATAACAATGATAATGAATGACTGCATAAATGAAACAAGTGGTTGCTGAATAAATAAATAAATGTATATACAATCATTTTACCCTTCAATAATGTTGGATTCCTTTTCCATTGTGTCATCCACTTCATTCATCCGTGCTAGACTAATATTTTCAATATCATGATGGAAAAATAATTCTACTTCCTGTTGTTGATTAAAATCAATTCTGAGGTCAAATTTTCCACTTAATCACCCATATCATACAAATATTTTTCTATTATGTGAGATACTACACTCCATCCTTCCTCGACAACATCATTCACATAATATACAATTTTTTCTTATGATGCTAAGATATATGGATCATGCAGATCACAATCACCAAAATCCATCAATTGAGAGAAGTTCACAGAAGTAAATTGCAAGGAATTTCTTTTAACACCTCTGATAATATCAACCCATTTCCATTTGAATAAAACAATAGAAAAAATTCTGTGGTAGTTTTATTCAATAATTTCGTGCGGATTTCCGTAGTATTCGACTTTAGAAAATGTGAATATAACACTATTCTATGTTTTCAAACCCACTTCACGATCAACTGTACGAAACATAAATCCATTCACATTATAAACATTGAACTTTCTATCTTGTTTTATAGGACCTCTAGCAAGAAACCTCAAATCTTGTATCACCTCTGATCGAGTATCAGTATTAATGATCTGAAGAAAGAAATATACTTTATTAGATTATCAGAATTTATGTGTCAAAATAATATTCATACTTATTAAAATATTTATGAACTGACACGTCGTGAAAACCATTCTACAAGCTCTTTATTAACATCTTTCATCAAATCTTTCTCATTTCGTGTTCAGACTCTAATTCATCTCATTGTTTGTATCCTAAACTCTTCAATAAATGGATCTAGAATTTCACTATTCATCATCACATATCTATGTGCCTCTAATAATTCCAATTCAGTCAGTGTCACATTTGAGGTCCTCACAACTGATCCTCCAATAGCAGGAAATATTTTGGATTTATGATGTATTTGAGATTGAGTTGATGTGTCGTTAACACGTCCAAATCGATTAAATATTCTCTCAATATCATCCACGTATCGAGAACAAAAGGTAAGACACTCCTCATCCAAATAGCCTTAAGCAATAGAGCCTTCTGGTTGAGCTTTATTTCAAAAGAATGATTTCAAATTCCCATGATATCTGTGAAATAAAATAATAATAACTTTGCATTTAATTAAGTACCAAAAATTGTATAATTAACTGAAAAACATATAAATAATGTACCTCTCAATTGACTACATCGATCGATAATGAACAAGGCCTCCTAATTTAGCTTCCTCAACTATATGCATAGTAAAATGCATCATTACAGTAAAAAATGATGGAGGAAATATCATCTCCAGTGCACAAAGGGTCAATACCAACCTCTCCTAGAGGTTTTCAAGCTGAAATGGATTTAGAGATTTCTCACATAGTTTCCTTAAAAATGAGCAGAATTAGAGTAAAACATCAGTAATTTTTCATGTAATAATGTACGCAATGCCAATGGTTGTAACTATTGTAACAAAATATTTGAATTGTGACTTTTCAATCCATGTAACTAACAATTCTTCAAGTCAAAACACCTCGATATGTTACTTGAATACCCATCAGATACCTTAACATTCTTTAAAATTCAAAGGAATGTATCTTTATCCCTATTTTCATTGCAAAGATTGATAGAGGATACTTTTCATTCTCATCTGGCCAGAGATCTCATTTTATGTTCATTTCTTGTAAGTCTTTGCGATCATTGAGACAGTCCTTCAACATTCCATGCTCATTAAGCAATGTGAAAACCAAATTGTCACAGAAATTCTTCTCAATATGAATCACATCAAGATTATTCCGCATCAAATTAAATTCCCAATACGGATGTTTGAAGAATAAACTATTTTTTCTTCAATTGTTGCGTTCCGATTTTTCTTGACGATGCACTTCGGACCCGTTTTCCTCTATCATTCAAATGATGAACGTTCCCAAATTTTGTTTCAACATTTTCAAACTGTTTCAATATTTCAAAACCATTTAACAACATTGAAGGTGGTCTACGATCAATGGAACCATGAAATTATGATCCGTTCAGCCGAAATCTATGAGATGCATCGAGAAATCTTCGATGACTCAAGAAGAACCATTTTCTACTGAGAGGTAGCTGTTTGGGCTCAAAATCGAATTTACAAATAGGACAAGCCAAACCCATGTATGTGTTCTAACCAGATAAATTCCCAAGTCCAGGGAAGTCACTAACGGTCCACATTAACACAACATGCATTTTGAACATTGTTTTAGAAGAAGCATCAAATGTCTCAACACCATTACTCAATAAATCCTCTAATTCGTCATTCAATGGCTACATGTATACGTTATTAAAATTTACAGGCATTTGTTTTCCAGGAATAATCATCAAAAGGATAAAATATGTTTTTTGCATACACATCCATGAAGGTAGATTATAAGGGATCAAAACAACTAGCTAAATGCATTAACTGGTACTCAATGTCCCAAATGGGACGAATCCATCGGCAGCCAATCCCAATCGAACATTCCTTTGATTAGATAATAAATCGATATGTAATGAATCAAATGCCTTCCACGATTAGGAATCTCATGGATGTCTCATTATCCCATCATTGTTATTATCTACCGAATTCCACTTCATGTATTTAGCGATTTTCGATGACATGAATAATATTTTCAATCGAGGCTTCAAAGGAATGTAACGCAAAACCTTTGTAGGTGTGTTCCCTTTCTTCTTCTCCATGAAATTCTGTTCATTCAGACTTCCAACATCGCCCTTTTCCATCCAACTAGAAAAAGAAAATTTCTTTCAATTATGTCTACTTGAATCCTCTCCCCAATAAAACATACAGTCATTGGGACACGCATGAATTTTTGTATAATTCAGACCAAGCTTGTTAACAACTTTTTTCATAGCATAAAAAGATTATGGGATTTTTTCTTCAGGAAATGCGTCACAAATCAATACCAATATCATGGACATTGCCTTATTTGTAATTTCACATAGACATTAGATGTGGTACAACTTTAGCAGAAATAAAGGCTTTGAATATTTCAAACACCCACTATACACATATTTATTTCCATCATCAACTAAATCATAAAAAACATTTTCCTCAGTGAAACATCAATAACTTTTCATATGGTTTCCAATCCAACGTTACATGAAAGGATAAAAAGTTCCCAGACTGATTATGAAGAGTTTCAAAAGAAAAATAAAGTTGTGAATGATGAGATTTTGGTTGACTTCATTTATTAAGATAGAATTTTGAAATTTCGTAGGAGACGTTCTACTCCTGATATACCTGATAAAAAAAGGGAATTTTTTGATGATTCTCATAGCTCTAATTTCTCTATACATCTGGTAGAACTATGATGTATATAGATTTGAAGAAAAAAATTTTGATGGACAACATGAACTGGGTGATTGGTTATTATATTTCAAGATGTGTCGTTTTTTAATAGGTGAGGCTAGAGGACAACATCATAGATGAGTCATTAAACCTCTTCCCATACCTGAGTGGAAATGGGATGATATTACGATGGACTTTGTTATGGGACTAACAAAGACTCCTAGAAGGAATGATGCAATATGGGTCATTATTGATCATCTTACCGTATAAGAACATTTTTCCTCTATAAGAGAATATTTACCATTGAACGTTTAGAAATAATATATAATAATGATTTTTAGACTTCATAGAGTAACTCTATCAATTTTTAATGGTTGTGATCCACATTTTACATCTTGATTCAGGAAAACTATTCAGAAGACCCCCGATATAGAACTTCGCTTGAACACTGCCTACCACCCACAAACTTATTGACAATAAGAATGAACTACTCAAACCTTAGAATACATGCTGAGATATTTCTCACAAAACATCCAAGGTATGTGGGATCAATATTTAAATTTGGTAGATTTTTTCTATAACAATAGTTTCCATTCAAGTATATAGATGGCACCATATGAAGTTTTATATTGAAAGAGATGTAACACACCAACTTGTTTGGATGATATTGATGAAAGAGAACTCGTAGTCCCAGAAATTGTTGAGGAAACAATGTAAATGGTAATGGTTATCCAAACCCACATCAAATAATCTCAAAGTAGGAAAATGATTTTTGACGATAACCAAAGGAATGATTTTTAATTTCAAGTATGGTATCATTTTTTCTTAATGTTATCTCCATGGATGTGTGTTACACGATTCAGTAAGAAAGGAAAATAATGTCCCAGGTACATCATACCTTTCGAAATTCTAGAATTAATTAGAGTTGTAGCATATCATTTTCCAATGTTTTCATGTCTCTCCAATGTTCAGGATGTGTTCCATGTATCACTATTAAGAAAATTCATGCATGAACCAATTCCTGTACTCAAATATGAATAAATAGAACTAGAACCCGGTCTTTCTTATTGTGAGAAAACTATCATGATTCTTAATTCTATAAAACTACTGCTGAGAAGTTGGATGACTCATTGGTCAAAAGTTTTATGGAGAAATTATAAGATGGAAGAGGCAACGTAGGAACCCAAGGAACATATGATGAAGAACTACCAGATATTTTTTATGCGGAAATATGCTAGAAATTTTGAGGAAAACAATATTTGAAGGATGGGTGAATGTAACACCCTAAGCTTCCACTAAAGGTTTCCCTTTGAATAATGCAATAGCTTGTGATGTACGCATCTTCGAGTTCTATCACACCATGACCAATCAAAATAATCATTATGAATAGTAATACCAACTTTCTGAAATTATATAAATTTTATTTTTCAGAATGGAATTCATTTTCGGATTTGGAATATCAAATTATATTAGGTTTATTTTTTTGTATTTTTCTGAAAACGTTATATTATTTATTAATAGTGAAAACACTGGGATATTGTTTAAAATAGACTTTTAATTTAAATAATTAGTTCTTTTATTTAAATTTATTTTAGGTAAAAATATATACATAATACCTTTATATGTTCAATGTAATTCATTGGAGTCATTTTATAATAATATTAAATATATTAAAATTTAATTGAACTTTTTACCATCTCTTACCCACCCTATAAGCGCATTTGAAAATTTTCATTAAGCGTAAATTTTCCACTTCTATGAATTGAATTTAAAAAATATGATAGACATGGTTGACATCATTATGTGAAATGTTGTTCAATAAGATGAAAAAAAATTATTGAATAGTAACTTTTGACTTATTTACCACGGTTAAAATTTAATAGGGTAATTAAAAGTAAAAATTATATTATAATTACCCTAACACATGTAAAAATTCAATTGGATATGTTTTTTCAACCAAAATAAACCTTTGAAAAAATCTAATTCTTTTGGTCCTGATGGATTAAATTAGGGAATTTTTTTTAAAGAAGTGTTAAATTTGTTAAATTCAAGGTTTAATAAGTAAACAAATTTTAATATAGGGTTATACAAAAGATAAATATGACTAAAAATAATCATTAGAACGATAAAAATTTCCCACATAATGGTATTTTATTGATAATTTTTATACATTATATAATTAAATATATTTATGACATAATTATGATGCATTAATCACATTATTAATGAATGATTAAAATAATTGATATTATAAATATCATAATAAATGTAAATTTAGACTTCTAATGAATTAAACTAAATTTCAAGGTCTATATGACATGTTATTGTTGATTAAATAATTTTCATTTGAATTGATAAAGTTGTTATGACTTTCAGAAAAACAAAATACCAAATAGAGTCAAAATAGAAATAAATTAGTTTTTAAAACAAATACTATATTATTAATTGATAAAATATTCCATACAATCTAATGCCATGAAAACAGACATTTATATGGTTATGTATATCAATAATTAACCACTTTGGGTTCTCTTGGATTTTATAGTGTGATTATTATCAATATATTATAATAATACAAGAATACATGGTGAGAGATAAACTATTTATCTAAGTGTTAAATCTAAAATATAAGGTTAATATGGTGACCTAAACCCATCTAAAACCTATTAGTTGGGATTTTGGTTACCCATACCCATCATATTCTTGAAATAAATCATTTTTTAGCCACTATAAATTGAATATTATTGTATAATAAAATAATATTTTCTGATTTTTCTAAAGTGACCCACCCTTCACTTATAAACGGGTATTTTCCCTTATCTGAAGATAACACCTCCAAATCCATTTTTTTCTGCCAACCCCTAATTAGATATCCTCTCAACAACCGTTAATTCTACCTAGATATCTTAATTTGATAATAAATCAAACCTATGGATCCCTTTTGATCAATTCAATAGGAATCACCCGAAGAAGAGGTAATAATTTCACCACCTATTTTTAAGTTATTTTCTTCTTCCACTTCTTATTTTATTGCTGTTTACGAACCAAAATAATAAATCTAGTACCTTATACATTATATGATGTTATTATAAATATGTTACAACCATATTCATTATTCTATCCAACCTAGAAATGTGAAGTCACTATATGTGTATACGTACGACTTTCTGTCTCCATGTCGTGGTGTAGTGTGTTATTCAAACACTTAATTATTTTTCAAGGTATAATAATGAGTATAAATGATGTAAATAATAAATATGACATGTTTATAATTTTATATAAATGATATACCATCCAATTAAATATTATTTCACCATCTATATAATGATATTGTCACTCGTGTATACGTATGGATTACCGTCTCCACAAATGTGATGAAATTCATTCCCCATCAAAACCATTCAAGAAAAAATTTCATATAATGATTAAAAATAATGTTTAATAACTTAATATAATTCTGGATATGAATCAATTACATCCTATCCACAAAAAACATGGCTTACATAACCACTCATATAAAGAAAACGAATCAGTAAACACCTGTAACAATGATACTACCAAAAAATTATTAATAATGAAATGTTAAAAGATAATATATGATATCATATTTATGTATGTGGTTCTGTTATAATTTAATAAAAATGATTTAACTATTATAAAGGATGTTTACATACCCTTGAAAAAGTAAAACTACAAGGTAATGGTTAATTCTACAATCTCTTTATTATATGAGGTTGTTTTTACGTGAGTATATACTACAACCTATCTATAATCCACATTTGTGCTTCATAAAAAAAATTCAAAACATTTTAACTATTTCTAATAATATGGGTTATAGTCATTTATACCCTTGTTTAAATTTTTAAAAAATGTTTATAAGGTAATCTTTCTATCATTTTCCAAACAAGGTTCATTACGACCATTTCGATAAAATTAAGGGATGAATTTTTTTAACCATTAAGTCAGGTGAAAATATTTTCCAACATTATAACACCTTAGAAGAATCCCCTAAATACATATAACAAAATTATTAAAATAAATATTTTCCTTTATAATTACATGAATTTTAAATGATTTCAAAATAGAAATAATTGTTTCACTCAGACAGAATTGATTTCATCTATGTGAACATCCTTTAATAGATTTTACACTTGTTTGAAGTAGATTTATAATTATAGAACCACCCATATTGTATTGAATGTTTTTGGATATGTTTGTATTTGGATGTGTTATTTTTATAATATTCACCATTTCTCGTAAAAATATTAACATTTTGTATATTAGTTTAAATAATAATGTTTCTGATATGTTCAAGACTTTTCATATGATAAATATATTGGAATTAGTATGTGATGGATATAGCCTACTATAGCTCCTAGATGCATCAGTAGGTTTAATGAGACAAACTAGTTTCATGGAACAAGGCCTTGAAATCATCTTATATTTTGTCTTTTCATGATTCCATGACTGTGTGGTTACGATATCCATCATTATACATTCCATCATTATGAAATTGGCTATTGATATTACATGTGACTATTTGAAAAGTAGAATATCCATGTGAATACGCATATGACATTATTTGATTTATATTTTCCATATTATGCTGAAGATTAGGTTTAAGCAGCTTGTGTTTTAGTCTAATACATTGCCTTAAATGTTTGTGATTATTTATTATAGATTCTTCTATATAATTATCCTTAATGAGCATCTAATCTCACCCCTTTCTTATATTTTATTTTTCCTAGGATGAAAAGATGTATATTATGATAAACCTGTATGAATAGGCTAAGGGGTATATAAGTTTTCAGAGGAGACACAATGTTGTTGCTTTTTTTATTTCATGATGTCATGTAAAACATATGTATGTATCAAGTACTTATATTTTAACTAAACATATCAGTCTTTCGGGACATGATTCCTTATATCATGACATTGTTATATAAGAATGCACTGACTCTAGGTAACTGGTGTTAGGGTGTTACACCTTCCTTTGAAAATTAATGTACACATCTATCTATAAACCCTTATGCCTTAATATCTATGAGAACCCAATGATTACGATCTTGTATCCTTCACTTGTTAAGGTTATTATTTTTAAAATTGTAAAATCCCTACTTATTCCTTAAGTTATTTCACTAGGGTATCATTATTTATTATTAGATTGTGGAAACTAATTTCATAAAATAAAATTATATATTTTAGTTAGGAAAGTCTATAATATATCCCTCATTGAGAAAATTTCTCTAAGTATATATTGTGTTAATTCATTGAACATTATTCCATGAAATTGTTCAGTTTTCAATGTTTTGTATTGGAATTTTATGTGATATGTGGGGACTGAAATTATATATCCCATCATTACATCGGTAGGTATTATTAGATAACACTGATAGGGTAATGGGAGTTTCCTTAATTTTCATGCAAGTTGTCTCGACACAATGACTTGATGCTATGTTAATATTTCTGATATTATGCATTCTAATCACTATATGTTTAGTTATTGATATCCTAGAATTCATTCATTTGTAAATTTTCCATGGATTTAATTATCCTCCGATTTTCATTTTATATAGAATAAATCAGTTTATTTGTTAATGCCTCCCTTTACTATATGTCCGGTTATTATTATCCTTGAATATATTAATTGTTATACTGTTCAAGGATATATTTATTCTCTTAGTATCATTTGATATGGAATAACTCATGTCTTTATTAATGACATAATGTTATATTTATAATTGCTCTATTTTATGCAGCCACCTTACTAAATGTATGATCACACCATTTATTATGATTTCTATTTCCCCAGAGAAATAATATGAGCACTATGTATGATAAAAGAATCATATGGAGAACATTAATGATTTTTTCATTTTTTATATGACGTATGATTACATTCAATGTAATGTAGAAATCATTTATGTATTTGGATTCCAAAGTAAACTAATGTTTTTGATCCTCTCTATTGTGACCTATGTACCAATGTAATAAAACAACCACTTTCTATAGTGTGATGGAGTTGGAGTAGTTACACCTAGTAAAACATAATAAACATTAAATTTTGTTAACATAGATGAAAAATACTTTTATATAAAATTATAATGATCCTTTTTAATATAAGAAGAAATATACATTTCTTTTTAGTAACATTTTAAAAAACTAAAAAATCCGTGAAATACAGGAGTATAAATTTCCTTGTGAAAATAATGGAATGTTTTAATGTAAAATTTTTCTCATAGTGTAGACATGATTGCAGGCTATGCCATTTATTAGGTAATCATTAAAAAAATTTATTTTCACGCTTTTTTCAAAAGATAAATATAACAGATCATGAAAAAACTCTAATGATTCATTTTGATAAATTTTTAAATAAATCAAATATAGTTGAAAATAATTTTAAAAATAAATATACTATATAAAATAAAAATCATAAAACATTTTTAATAACATGGGAATTGAAGGAAATTATTCTTAACCAAAATGTAGAAAGAAGTTTATTTTTTCATAAAAACATTCCTTTGGTATTTTTGAGTTCCAAAGAGAGATAGAAAAGAAAGAATGCCTTAATGTAAAATAAACAAATATAGGATGAGAAAAAATAATTTGTTCTTTAGATAAATAACATACAATTTCTATAAGTGGAATGTGAAACATAAACAATCACTATAAAAAGTGAGCTACATTACTTAAACCCTCACCTCAAGACCTGAATTACATCACAAAGACATTAACCTCATATATAATAAATGTATTCAATTATAAATATATTCTAAAACTATATTCATGCTTATCTAACTATATATAATTTCCTAATAATTTCTAATTATATGTTTATTGTCAATTATTAATTAAAATCAACATTTAAGGGTCAACTATTCTATTTTCCACATATGTTTCATTTCAGAAATCCAAATACATGAACCTTGGTCAGGGTTTCATAATCTATATAATCTTAATCAAATAATAAATATTATATTTATTCACTATATACATTTTGATAACAATTCATGTAAATGAGTGATGAAAAATTAATTTTATCACTTTAGGGAGATGGTAGTCCACACATACGTAGTATTGATGCTTTCATTATTTATGAATGGATAAAAAATAAGGTAAATAATAATTTACCATTCCAGAATCATAATTATATCATAAATATAATATATATTTATTATAATTATAATCAAAACTATCCTGGATAGGTGGTTAGGAAAAATTAATTACATCGATTCACAGAGGCAGTAGTCTGCACGAACTCCTAACTAACACATTCATTTTCCATTAAATCAAAAGGATATAGAAAATGGTTATACTATTAATATAGAAAATTATAATATAAAATATACTGATGTTATTATGTTATGCTGGTAATAGAATATTTGGTGGAGGATTAAGGTAGAAATAAACATGAACTAAATCGTTAAAGACAATTAAGACTTCATGGGATATCCTCCTTTGATTTAGACCATAATCATTGTTAGGATAGTATTTTGAGGATTGAAAAACCTCTAGTATATTGTTTATAAGAATTTAGGAGTAATATTTGTAGAAATTGTTTGATATAATATTCTCCATGTGTTTAAATTACCATATAAATAAGGTTACCTTTTATAAGTGCGTTGAGTGGTATTCTTGTAAATATTAAAAACATTTACATATAATATATGAAATCATAATGGAACGTGGAACCAATTTTGAATGATTTTAACAATAAGGTTTGAATTGGATTAAATACACTTAAAAAATTACATAAATTTAATGTATTTTTGATATTTTAAGTGTTATACTTTACTTTAACCACTTTTATCACAATTTTTATCTTTAACATGAAAACTTATGTTTTTAACACGGTGAAATTTTTTTATCAAAAAGGGTTAATATAAATTATAGATAAGTTTGAAAATTATGATTAAAAATATGGAATCTGGTGTATAAAATTCAATTTCCAACGGGTTTTGATATTATTTTTAATATACCTATATAGAAGTCAACAAAAATTAGTTTTTAGATAAATTCATTTTTATGTATAAAAATTATTTTACCCCAAAATCATTTATATAATTGATCGCCAATAAATTTATTTTATTATGGAAGATATAATAACAATTTTATGAAATTTAAATAAATCCAAAACTGAATGGATCCTTATGAATAGATAATTAAAAAATCAATAAATTTAACTTTTAAATAGAACATATAATATATACAATAAAAATAATGTTTTCAGACTAAAAAATAGGATTAGTTATAAATTATTTAATTTATACTTCATACAATAACATAATTTATTTTAGTAATTATGTTTCACTTAATAATCACATTATATATTTCACTAATTTATTATAAAAAATAACTATTATATTTTTTTGGTCTTTTGTGCATCATAAGATATAAAACACATCAAATTTATTTTAAAGGAAAATATATTATAAAATATCATGGTGTAACATTTTACCCCCGTATAATAATTATTATATTTATTTTTTTTATGAAAAATCTAGGATAATTCAAAATCATCGCATCCTTGAGTTCCCACACATTTCCCTAAAATTTATAGGGTTCACTAAATAACATTTACCACGTGACTGGTCTTGTTATGAAACACATTACATCATTGATATATAATCTTTATCTTTAACTATTTAAAATAAATAAAATTCTCCCTTTGTACAACCTCACAGTTATGTATATGTGAAGGATCATAAATGTATTTCCTGGAAAGAGATACAAGTAACACATCATTAACTTGAGAGTGGTTTGGTGGAAGCACAAAGTGATAAGATAACATATTGATATGATTAATAATCTCAAAGAGATATATATATCTAGAGTAAAATTTACATATTTTCCAAATATCATAACTTTATTGCTATGATATATACATTTTAATACCTTTTCACAAAATCTCAACTCTAGATATCATCGGTTATTTTCAATATAACTTATTTGTTGACACTATGTTGCCTTGATGTGGTGATGAATTTCTCTATTATTTGATGTAATTTTTTTATCCACCTCAAGTAAAAATATCATTCATTCTCCAACTTCGACATAGAATGTAGAAGTATTGCCGAAATTTCCATATATGGCTTCATAAGGATCTATTTTAATGATTGAGTTAAATATATTATTCTAAAAAAATTATACTAATGTAAAGTGTTGATACTAACAACCTATGAAATCCCCAGATCATGATCTCAATATATCTTATAGGGTTTTAATGGTCCTTCGAAACTGAACATTTTTATGAGGATGATAGGCAGTGATAAATATCAACTACATATTCAATGCTTACGGATGAATCCTCCCAAACATCAAGGTAACCCATGGATATCAATTAGATATGATTCATTGTCATAATTCATGTGAAACAAACCATTATTTAATTATATATTTCCCATTAAAAAATATTATGTTGAATAATTTCCTCTACAGGGAACACCAATGAACAAACCATGATACATTTTGTTAAGGTAAAATTAAACATTTCAAATGTGACAGTTATAATATACATGATAAATTAGTGTTAAAAATAGATGTAATTGAAGTAGAAAAATTAATTATATGAAAAATAAATTTCATATTTTATTATTAATACATTGATAATGTTAAATTAGTATATGTAAATAATAAATAAGATAATTTTATGATTAAATGTGAATTTTCATATAATTTGGTTCTTCATAGGCTATATTTTTATTTTAAGAAATTAAATATTTAATGGTTTGATGGATATAATATATATTTTTTATATTATTAATAGATTAACGCTAATTTATTTATTAAATCAAAAAAAACTAATAAGGATAATAAATATTTAGAAACTCATTTTCATATAAAAATAGTTTAGAATTTTATTTTATATTCCCATTTAATAGTTAAATTACTAAAATTGAAAATTCTAATTGAAATAAATTAACATAATATCTAGATAAAATATAATTATAATATAATGGGATTACTTTTCTGCTGTTTTCTAAAAAGATTTATTTATTGGTGAAATGTGAAAAATTTCAATTATACAAATATCATGGCTTTTACGAAATAGTTAGTATATAAGAATAAGTTAAAATTTATGAAGAATTTTCCTTTACCAAAAACAAATTCATTAAATGAAATTATAAATTATAAATTTTTAATTCTATTTTATGATCCATGGATTTTTATTTTTCAACCTAAGAAATATTTTTCAAAAAACTATTTTTATACATTAAACACTTATTATTTTATATTTAATTGTATCACTTTAATAAATATAATAATATTATTTTTTAATATTTTCGATTAGAATACCAAAATTATCTTACAAGGTTAATTTTTTTAGTTATAAAATAATTTACCAAGGGTAAAAATAGAATTACTGGGGTAAAGATAAATTATGGTAAAAAAAATAAGACAAATACAAATGTAAATCGTCAAAAATTTTCTACAAACATCTGTTTAAGGGTTTTATAGACCCAAAATATTCAACTATTCATTATTTATCACCTTTTTAGTTACATTTCATGAGTTATTCACCTATTATTTCCAAATACAGCTCCCCTCATTTATAAAAGGATACTTTCACTACCCTATTAGTACTCACACCAAAATCCCATTAGTTCAACCAAAATATGGAAATTTTCCTCCCCAAAAAACTTATAAGAATTTTATAGGTTCTAGAATCCTCAGATGGAAAATCATAAAAGGATTAATCCAGCTTGAAAAGGATTAATTCTAGGAATAAAGGTACGAATTTCCTAATCATTCCTTTTCATTTTTATTTTGATATGTATTATTTGTATTCCTCAAATTATATTATTCAATGTTAAAATAATAATAATTTCATAATTAGTATACTTTAATGTTTTTATGATTATGGAACAATTTTTATCTGTCTTCCCACCTTCTCTATAGTAGAGTGGAATCATATTTCATTCTTATGTGTAGACTTCATCCGTCAAGAACAATGAGATTTATTTTTCAACACCACCAAATTTTGATAGATCTTAAATATTATTTAATAAATATATATGATATTCACAAAAATTTTAAAATTCTTAAAATATAAAAATTTTATATCTCCCTCCCATTCCACATAATTTTTAAAAGGTAATCGGTGTGTATGTCTGGACTACCGCCTCCATGGAATGATGTTTTTCATTTTCCAACAGAGCCATACAAGGACGGATATAAAAATGATTTTATGAAAATATATGATATTATGGATTCATATATATTTGATTAATATTTTTATGAATGTATTACACATAAAATTATGATTGTTACACAGTAATCCATTGGTATCAGTAAATTACCAGAAACAAGCTTATCAGGGAACTCGCTCTCCCAAACCATGCCCACAGTTTCCGTAAATATAAAATGGGTATTCGTAAATAATTTTAAGAAATTTATTTAAATATATTCCATAATATTTTAATATAGAATTATTTTCCAATTATGGGGTTTTTACATCTCCATTAGGAAACATGTTCAGAACACTAAAAAATAATACATCTGATAATAAATATAATTGATAACTATGAAATTTATAATAAATGATTATAATTAAATAGATAAAAATTTTATATATAAAAAAGGTTTTGGAATGAGTTATTTAGATATTTTTGTTTACTATATATAATTTATTTAAACATTCATGGAAGATAATAATTAAGGTAAGTGTTTTATATCGATTTGAATTCATTCGAACCTCTTTAATATTATGAACTATTTTTATTTATATAGTGTAAATGCTTCTAATTTGGAAAATTTTATTACAATTATAATTTATTTAAAGTGATTAATGTTCTATTTCTTGTTTTCACTTTCAATGTGTTGTGATTCAAGAGTTACCCAAAAAATAAGAGTTTCCTCATCTCAATTATTCTTCATGCCGATATGCATTGTACTCACCACTTATTATTTTGTATAATGTATACACTTTCCATTGATGTGTTTTTAAAATAAATATCATTATTTTCATAGGATTTAAGAATCCATATAATTTTTAACCATTAATAGGTTATTGAATTGAATAATAATGATGTTGTAAGTGTTTATTTCAAATACCATTTCAAATGTAGATTATTATTGATGGGTTTCAATTGGGGAACACATTATGTGATATTTATCCAAAAGAGCCACAAATTTTATGCTCCTTTAGTTTTTATTTTGGTTTTACATTTTAATATCAGTTTTATTTCCCTCGATAAATAATTTACCTAATGTAACTCTTGTAAGTGAAACTAAATCCACCAATTCATTATAATCGGAAATCTTACATCCCAATATCCATATTCATTGGATTGTTTTATAGATTCTCGTTCCTATTATTCGTGGGTAGTGTGTGCGAAATGGTTTGGTTATTAAAAGTGAGAGCCTAACTATTATCTTCCATCTCATAGAATCATTATGGTTGTGTTCTAAAGGTTGTATTTGGCATTTTAATGAAATGCATCCAAAAAAACATGCATCGGTTGAGAGACATGATGATTTTTCATAGAACGCTTTTCCAGTAGTGGAGTAGGAGAGAATGGTGGAACAAGAAGATATTCATGAATAGATCCATGAGAACATTTCTTGTTTTATAAAGATGATGGAACGAGACCCAGGGTGTGATGCACTTATCATGTTTGAGCTATCCAGGGACTTCCTATTGCATCTCCCTCTGACCGTTACGTGAGAGGGTGGACTAGAATCAGTAGAGTTTTGGATTCAGTCCATACAAAATATTCTCAACAATCTATAGAACCCTCTTGAAATGTGAGCCAAGTTAGAATCTTATATTCTGGAGGGGAAAGAAAAACATTAGTGGGACATTATGGTTCAGACAGAACATGTTAAGGGAATGATTTTTAGTAAAAGTTTACTGGGCACAAATATATAGAAAAATCGATGCATGATAAGGCTGCAGATTTTATGATGTGGACTCATTGGAAAATTTATATGATGGTCTATGTTAGATATTTCACCAATTTGAGAGGCTTTGTTCTGTCGTGGATGAGAGATGAAGCAGCTGTGGAGAAACGCTTCCCGGATGGGTTGAGATACAAGATAAAATCTCAGGTGAATATATTTCATATATAAAGGTTTGATGAAGTGGGGGATCAATCCTTTATCCCAGAAGAAAACCTAAAGGAAGATTCAGGTAGTGAACTTGTGCCCCCATATGGGTGACAAAGTGGTGCAGCCTCTTATAGTATGAAGCACAACTTAGGATCCTTCTAGAAAGAGGGAAGCATGTAGAGCAATAGAAAGTGAGGGTCAGATTCTCAGTGTAGTGACCGGGTCTTCTATTTTGAGTGTGTCAGGCCGGGAAAGCCTGACCAGTGTCCCCGCTCACCAGTTGAGTGATGAGTTTGCAGCATGCTAGTCCACATGTATAGATTTATTAGGAACCTGCTATTGTTGGGGAATGATGGAGGTTAGAGGTAGATGCATAGTGTAGGTAGGGGTTCATTACCCATTATCAGACAGGAAATTAAATATCCATGAGATGTGCTGGTAGGGGCGGTGTACATGGGACTCTGGGATGAGATCACCCTTTCCAACAGATCAGTGAAGTGCATGTTACTCAGGCTAGATCCCATGGTAATGGGGAGGTCATCTCTATACAGTTCAGGCTACACGTGATGGTGGTGAGGAAAGACTATTTACTATTCAAGGTACGATTCTTATAGATTCCAACTTTTATAGTGATTTATTCGATACATGTGATACATAATATTTTATTTTTCCTCAGTTTGTAGTTTTCTTGGGCTTAACTATTGATAAAGCATGTGGGGTAGTGTCTCTTGATACTCTGATAGGTGTGCGAGTCGATGACATCAGGCAGTGTAAGGGTTGTGATCTATAGGTTGGTGGGTATCGTTTTATGTGGGATCTGTTGTTCATTGATATGTTATGTTTTGAACTAATCATGGGAATGGGTTGGTTGGTGTTATATCAAACCCATAATGACTTTTATTGAATGTCGGGTAACATTTACATCTCTCTAGGAGAGCACCCATGTCATTCGTGGTGAGTGGGATAATCGATCAGGCCGCACAGGGACTCTATGTCATATGACGGGGGAGCTCACATACCAAGTGGAATGCCTTATGATAGGTGATAGGGAGATAGAACAGCTAGTCTTCCCTTTTTTTGTGGACTATATCTAGGATATGATTCATGAGGACATCTCAAGGTTATCACCCGAGAGAGATGGTGAGTTTATGAACTAAATTTTTCCTGGAGTAGAGCTAATTTCCATTCCACCTAACAAAATTATTCCGTCCATACTCTAAGAATTAAAGATTCAGCTACTAATATTGGATCATAATGTGTTTATACACATTATAACATCACCATGGGGATCTCCTATGTTGATTGATAAGAAGGTTGATGGATCACTAACGCTATGTGTTAATTATAAGATGTTGAAGTAGATGACAGTTAATAACTGATACCATCTTACTAGAATTGATGACATGTTGGATTACATCAGTGGTGCCTCAGTTTTTTCCAAGATCGATTTGGGATCAGAATACCGTCAGTTTTGGGTGATACCTTCTAACAGACTGTATATGTATTTCTAAAGAAGGTATAAGTTGTTTGAATTTCCAGAAATGTTGTTTGGTTTGACCAATATAGCAGTTGTGTTCATTTCATTGATGAACCAGATATTCCAATCAAATATGGATTAGTTTGTATTTGTTTTTGTTGATGTTATCTTGGTGTACTCCAGAAATCATGATAGCCATTCCCAACATACAGACATCATCTTGAGTGCACTAGGAGAGAATAGGCTTTACTTCAAGCTATCAAAATGACAGTTTTGACTTGATGAGGTGCACTTTTTGGGGAATATCATATCTTATTTGAGCGTATCGGGGGATCCAGACAAGTTAAAAGAAGTGGATTCAAGGGATAATGCCAATAACATCTCTGATATTTAGAGTTTTCAAGATTTGGACAGTTTTTACCGAAGGATTATTATGGATTTCTATCATTTGGAAACACAATTAAACCCCTGATCTTTTATTACACAATTAAACATAAATTATAACATAAACTTCATTTGATAAAAAATAGAATATCGAGTGTTCTCGTGTCATTGGGGCTTAGGATCATTAAATAACAACATAATACATGAAACACAACATCTTTATTGATAAATTCCGTTAAATGACCACGATATTCCCTCGTACTTAGCATTGCATGGGATAACCTGGGGACATGCATTAGAAAAGGGAGAGATATAAAGCCCATAAGGGAATAATTATGGAATAACATGAGGAATACAGTACATTTTAGAATATATTCATATAAATAGAAAAAAAGACAAGCATAAACAGAAATGCATGATAAAGCATGATAATCATAACATTGATATGTAGCCACAACAAATAACATGGAATTAGCATGAGCTAAGGCTCATTGCACATGGAGTATGAGTAAACCCTCATTTCACATGAAGCATGAGTAAACCCTAGTTTCACTTGAATAATCATTATTAAATATGAATGGCACATGACAAATAATTATACTATACTTTACCCAATGCATTGGAGCACTATAAGGGTGCACCCTTTTTAAACATTTCATTTCATGAATAAGTGTGCCGCATAGAGCACAAAACATTGAATCATTCAACATAATCATTTATTAACCGATAAATGAATGTGGGTAACATACATGAAACTATTTAAACAATATGAAAAAATTCATAAATATGAATAATTGATAAATGGTCATGGTATTCACTACACGATGACTTTGGATTGGAAAAGCACGGTACAATTTCAGCAGCATAACGGCGTGACATAAGAACTCATAAAATTGGTTTATGGTAGAGAAATGGGTGTCTCATCATATTTACATGACATGTATAGTATAGTGGTCATATATATTTATGTCCCAACAAATGTAATGGAATTTATATTCATGATTTAAAAGAATTTCTTGAATGTAAATTAGGTGAGAGAAATTCATTTTGGAATTTTGGCATAATATTGGGTGTACATGGGAGGAATTGAATGAGAGACGTAGGGGTATACCATCATTTAAAAATCAATAGGGAAGTATGGAGAGGTCCAAAACCATAACCCAACATTTATAATTGAAATTAAAAGGGAACAAAAATTTAAATAATAATTGACAAAAAACGAAATGAAGAAAAACAAATTACTTAGAAGTGTGATTCCAAAGGCTTCAGAGAGGATTCAGAGATGATTTTTGGGAGAAAGGGGCACCTTGGAAGGATTCTAGAGAAAGGAGGGAAATTTTTTGAAGAACTCCAATGGCATTGAGTGAGTAGGAAGTGGGAGAATGGGTGGGTTTATAGAGGAATGGTGAGGGAATTCTTTATTATTTAGGTTTGGGACACCTCACATTAAACTAATCCAAACCACAAATCATCCCATGGTTTTTTCCAAGGTTTTTTTGAAAGTGGAAGTGGAAAAAAATATTTTATAAGGCCAAAGTCCTAACTTCTTAAAATAATGGTGTTGCTTATGTGGAGGTGAGTCACGCTCCCAAAGAAAACAATTTAAAAAGACAAAATGTTTAATAGGTCTTGAAAGATCCACTAAATCTTTGTAAAATAAATAAAAAACCCATAATCAAATTATTTTAATGTTAATACATATATATTTAGAAAAAAAATTATTTTCTTTTATTACATCACTATTGGGTCATTATGATGTCATAAAACATATTATATATTTAAAGGATGTTTAATTTTTACCCAAACTATTGATTGTCTGAGAAAATTATGAAATTTTTTTCCTTGGATAATCTTGACATCCTGATTCTAGATATAATATTCATTTTATCTAGAATAATTTTGTAAATATGTTAATTTTCACTTAAAAATGAAACCGTCATTTATTGAAAATTCATGGAATTTAACAGAAATGGATTCAAACCTTAATAAAAATTACAATTGAATTCATAAAATTATATGATCATTTATATTTAATAAAAACTAATTTAATGAAAATAATAATATTTTATTAAAATAATATTTAATTTAAAAATCCATTAATTCATCTAAATAGATTTTTTAGTTGAACATTAACTAAAAAATATTATATGTTCTTTAAAAACTATTTACAAGGTAGCAATAATAAAATGAAAGTATATTCATTATTATATAAAAATAATAATTTACATATCCATAGTGCTAATGTCGTGTTACATAACCCCTTATAACACATGCATAAGACCGATGAGTAAGGTGTGTGATGTTGACTGATTCATGGGGTGGCTCGGATAACATTTATCGGGTGGTAATCTCTATCGACTTCAACTTCTCTCGTAGAAGGTCCCACAAAAGAATAACATATTCAAGCTCGACTTGGGATTGGTCAAGAGAGAATCCCAAAGTCGCAATCACCTTTCAGAGCTCTAACAAATGGGCTTCGTATGGGCCACATCTACTGGCTGGGGCCATTGCTTCCATGTTCTGTGTAAATTGGATTTGTTAAAGTCGAATATTTATACTAATCATGTGATCACTGTTCAACGAAAATATTAACAATGGTCACAATTCTTATCAGTATTTTAAAAACCCAAAAACATAGAAAAAAGAAGTTGAAATATTATATAAACATTTTACATAAAAAAATTCAATTAGATGAGGAGATATTTCCATTAATAAATGTTTGGGTTGTTACAATCTCCCCCCCCCTTTAGAAATTTCTCCCTCAAAATTTCCTTTTCCCTCACTAAAATAGATTTGGGTAACTATACTTCATCCTTTCCTCTAATTCCTATGTCACTTCATCATTCTTGTGGTTTCACCACAACACTTTGATAAGGGGAATTGGATTATTTCAAAGAACTTTTTCTCTACGATCGAAGATCATCACTGGTTTCTCCTCATAAGAAAGATCATCCTCTAAATATACCACCTCTAAAGAGATTATAAGGCCCCAGACTTAAACCTTACTTAATATTGAGTTATTACAAGACTACACATAGAGGATCTTTTCAGGTTTAGAGTTTTAGAGAATTAGATCATACAACTTGAATTACATTCCACATATAAACAAAGTGGTTACATAAAGATAGTATTCTTCTTTCCCATCAATGGAAACATATTTAAAATAAAACAAGGATTCTTTCTTGACACTTCGTTGACACTATCATCATATCATGTACCTTTCACTTTACCTGTGAAAAACATTTCAAAAAAAAACATGGGATGAGCATAAAAAGATCAGTAAGGGATATAAAAATATGGAAAGGAAACATGGGTACATCTATACATAAGAATGAAATCATACTTTACCCATAAAACATCATCACATTGACATACCTCATCAAATCATGAATAAATCATAGAAATCATAAGACATAAAGGTAACTTGAGGCATTCATAACATTCTAACGTAGGGAATAACCCTCTTGGTTACGTTTGGAATACCCATCACAGTATATTCCCTAAATCTCTTCGGAGAAGCCGTTACATTTCACTCCTTTGCGTTACCCAGGGCATTGGTGAGATATATCGGGATCACCCGCCCTTATTCTATCATGGAACCACCCGTCTTCATAATAATTCCCAAGAACCTCAACATAATCGTATCACATAAAACATGCATAAAGGAAACATAACATTTCCACATTTCAATCACAAGATATCAATACAACACATTGTTATAAAAACATTATGAAAAAAATTTTCAATACCAAAATAAAATAAAAGTAAAACATGGTATTTATTTTTCTTTAAAAAAAAGGTATGGCTTGGAGAGGAAGCCGAAACTCAAATAATGGTCACGGCGGCGGAGAATTCAATGTCGCCGCATACGTATGACAAAAACATTCCCTTTTGTCGTTTAGTAATTGCTTCGTATAAAAAATATTCCTTTTGAATAAATGTAAAAGTCAAAGGATTTTATACATAGTATAAAAGAAGGTTGTGTATAAAACAAAATATGCCTCAATGAAAGGAGATTGAGACGAAGTCCCATACCTCGGGTCCGACTTTACTCAGTCGTTCTTTAATCTCCTGAATAATAAACTTGTGTTAATTTCTACTTGTTTAAGAACCTTTTTCAAGTTCATTATTCCTTTTATATCACTTATTTCCATGTCATGAACACTATGTAATTATTTAAGTTAATAACGGTCGTTTTAACGATCATTGGTACTTGAGTAAAAAATAAGCCCTTTATAATTACTAGTTGTTCATGTATCCATTATATACAGAATGGTATTAATGATGTAGATATCATATATGTCATATATATCCAGTACATGCATGCATTTATAATATTACATAATCATTTATAGGTAAGAAATGAAATGCACCGTTCATGGAGACGTTAAGCCGTACGTACGCATGAACGATACTTTCATTTCTATTTCGTATATTATAGAATGGAATCATAATGATATAAAGGTATATTATAATTCCAGTATAATATCATATATTATATCATAGTTACATCCTTTATACGTCCCACATATGGTATTTAATGAATCAAATCACTTTGAGGGGGCGGTAGTCCGCACTTTCTTAAATGAATATATCGCGTTTATCCATAATGGAAACCATAAAGGTATACACAAAATGAAAAATACAGAAGCTTAAGGAAATCATAAACATATTATATATGATATATAAATATAGTGACATCTTAATTTCCACCTTTGAAGGTGTTAAAAGAATGTTGAACAATCATCGTTTCAGGAGCCATAAATTCACCATCCACGGAAACAGTATGTCATTTAACCATTAGATGTAGGTGTGTGTAAGTGTAGCTTGAATTATTATTATAACAACATCCTAGTATATTGAATATACTGGATTTGTTACAAAATAAATGAATAAAAAGAGTTTAGGGGGTTGGAGAAGCAAAATAAAACAAAAGGACTCAAGTGAAGACATTATCTTATAATTGGGTAACTCCCTTTGGTTTGAGCTCAAAGGCTTCCTTGGGAAGACTTCTACACAAAGTGAGGCTTCCAGGAGTAATAGAGGGATGTGGAGAGACACAATGGGAAGGGGTTTTCCGAGCCAAAGGCTTCTGGAGTGTGGGTAAGGATGTAGAGGTAGGGGCCTTTTATAAGAGGAGAGGAGGGGCACTCCTGGAAAGTAAAGAAAAGTCACTTTATTTTAAAATGGTATTCGGATTTAAGAGGTCCCACATTGATATAATTCTAGGATAAGGTTATAAGGGTTCTAAATCCACTCATCCAATAGGTTTTGGACATGTGTAGGTCTTAGATATTACATTATCTTTCCATTTTATTTAAATCGTAAAATAATGAGGTCATCGCTGCATCATCATGATGTAAAAAATAATTTAATTTATTTAAAGTCTAAAAATTATAAAAAAAAATACTATGATGTATGAAATATTTTTAAATTTCCAATTACTATTTATAAAAAAAAATCTTACTTGTATAACCCCATGTGAAGATTGTTTTAGTAAAACATCTCTTGTTTGTGTCATTTTTACTTTAACATTAAATAAAAAGTTATTTATGTCATATCCCAACCAAAGTGGCTCCATGGGGTCCCCAAGTTGACCCATGGATTTTCTTGGTCGGCCATGACACATCCAATTAGGGTACGACATGTGTCAAGCTCATCTCATATTATTAAAACTTTATTTTTACCTTAAACTACACTAATTACCACTAATCGCGATTAAGAACTGAAAAGTTACTATTCATAAACAAATTGTTTTAATCTCATTGAACCACATTTTACTTCTTAATGACAACCATGTATGTCAGATTTTTAAAAATCAAATCCAAAAAGTGGCAAAGTTTCATTTAAATGAAAAATCAGTTTCTTTAACTACCACTTAGTGGTTTCACTATTCATCAAAAATTGAAGTTTTTCAGAAAGATACCAAAACCTCACCCTAAGATATATTTGATCTTACGAATTCAAAAATGATGTTTATTTTAAAAAATTCAAAACATGTATGTTATATTAATTAATTTAATAACTAATTCCCGATGTCATGACAAATAGCGTGTCTTTATGATACAATACGTATCAAAAGATTGACACTAGTTTAAGTCCAATTTCAAAGTGAAATTGATTTCAATGACCACCATTGGATAAAATGGTAAAAATATATTCTAAATTCACTTCAAAACCAATTCATAAGATAATCTAATCATATAAACAAATTAGATTAAAAAGAGGTTTTGAATTAAAATAAAACATTTTTCACTATTCATTAAAAAATGAACTTTATTGGAAAAATACCAAAAATTCACACAAAGTAAATTTTTATTTTCCAATCATAAATAATAAGTTTATTTTGACATACATAGCTTATAAAATTGTCAAAATATAGATTTAAAAAGGTTTTTCCATCAAAAGGCAGTAAAACAATCTTTTAAGAATATTAGCGTATTCTATGCAGAAGATTGTATTTATTTACTTTTTAAGCCTCTAAAACACTATCTTAATAATTAATAGAAATAGATAAAAATATCTATTATTAATTACTTACTTGGGATGTTACATCCTTCCCCCCTTTAGAAAATTGTGTCCCCGCAATTTATTTACTTATCAAATAAATGGGGGTACTTATCATTCATTGCATTTTCAGATTCCCATGTTGCCTCTTCCATAATGTAGTTTTTCCACAAACCTTTACCTGATTAATCACCTTATTCCGTAACACTTGCTCCTTGTGGTCAAGAATCTGGACCGGTTGTTCCTCATAAGATAGGTTCTCTTCCAGTTAAACTACCTCTGGACTCAAAACATGAGATGGATCTGGCATGTACTTTCTCAACATCGAAACGTGAAAAACATTGTGTACCTGAGATAAACTCGGAGGTAATGCCACTAGGTAAGCAACAGATCCAACTCTCTCCAGAATTTCTTATGGTCCAATGAACCTTGCACTCAACTTTCCTTTTTTACCAAATCGCATGACACTTTTCCATGGTGATACTTTGAGAAAAACATGATCACCTACCGCAAAAGAGATATCCTTCCTCCTGTTGTCCGCATAACTCTTCTGCCTACTCTGAGCAGTTCTCATGTGTTTATGAATCAGCTGAACTTTTTCTGCCATCCCTTCTACCAATTCTGGTCCCATCAACTTTCTTTCACCCACTTCATCCCAGAAAGCTAGAGTTCGACACCGCTTCCCATATAATGCTTGAAATGGTGTCATCTGTATACTAGAATGAAAACTGTTATTATATGAAAACTCAACAAAAGAAAGATATTGGTCCCAACTTCCCTGATAATCTATCGAACATGCTCGTAGAATATCCTCCAAGGTCCGAATTGTTCATTTTGACTGCCCATCTGACTGAGGATGAAATGTTGTACTAAAATTTAATTCAGTACCCAAAAACTTCTGAAGGCCTTTCCAAAAGTTAGAAGTGAACCTGGGATCACAATCAGATATAATGGATAGGGGAACTCCATATAACCTGACTATCTCTTTAATATACAAATGGGAAAGGTGATCTAGAGAGAAAGAATCTCGTATAGCAAGGTAATGAGCAGATTTAGTCAAGCGATCAACAATAAACCCGATTGCATTATTACCTCGAGATGTTTTCGGTAATCCCACATCAAAGTCCATGGATATATTCTCTCATTTCTACTCTGGAACTGGTAAAGGCTGAATCATCCCTTTCAGTAACTACCACTCTGTTTTAACCTGCTGACAAGCCAAACACTTCACAGTAAAATCAGAAATATTCCTTTTCATTCCATCCCACCAGTAATACTCCCACAGATCTCTGTACATCTTAGTACTGCCAGGATGAACTGAAAACGGGGAACTGTGAGCTTCACATAACAACTCTCTCTTCAACTTTGAATCACAAGGCACACACAGTATCTTCCCAAATCTCAATACACAAACATTATCAATGTTGAATTCAGGCAACTTACCTTTCTGAACCATCTCTACCTTTTTCTGCAACTCACTGTCTTGCTTCTGTGCTTGCTTGATTCTGTCTGATAGAGAAGATCTCACTGATACCTGAAACAAAACAGAAGAACATCCTTCACCAACAACTTATATGCCAATGTTCATCAAATGCTTAACCAAAGGATCACGTTCCAAATGCAACATTTCTAATAAATCATTACATTTTCGACTCAAAGCATCAGCCAATTTTTTTTCCTGGATGGTAATGAATTGTATAATCATATTCCTTGATTAATTATAGCCATATCCTTTATCTCATGTTCAACTCTTTCTGAGTGAATGTATACTTTAAACTTTTTTGATCAGTATATATTTCACACTTTACTCCATACAAATGATGCCTCCAATTTTTTAAAGGAAAAACAACAGTAGCTAATTCCAAATCTTGTGTAGGGTAATTTAACTAATGAGTTTTCAACTGTCGTGAAGCATAAGTAATTACCTGATCATTCTGCATTAGGACACAACCAAGTCCTTTCAATGATGCATCACTGTATATAACAAACTCACCATTCCTGGAAGGTAGTGCCAAAACTGGAGCATTCACCAATCTTCTTTTCAATTCTTGAAAACAATCATTACATTCTTTTGTCCAGATAAACTTTACACACTTCTGAGTTAGCTTAGTCATTGGACTAGATAACTGTGAAAAATTTATAACAAACCTTCGATAATAGCCTGCCAATCCAAGGAAGCTACGAATCTCTGTTACATTTGTGGGTCTTGGATAGTCTTCCACAACTTTTGTTTTTGCAGGATCAACATTTATCCCATCTTTAGAAACAATGTGACCATGGAAAGAAATTTGTTGCAACCAAAACTCACACTTGCTGAATTTTCCATAAAATTTCTTTTCTTTTAAGGTTTTCAAGATAACCCTTAAATGTCTTTCATGCTCCTCTTTACTTTTAGAAAACACCAAAATATCATCAATGAAAACTACTACAAACATATCCAAGATGTCATGGAAAATTATATTCATTAAGTCCATGAATACAGCAGGTGCATTGGTTAGCCCAAAAGGCATTACTACAAATTCATAATGGCCATATCTTGTACGGAACACGGTCTTCGGAACATCTGCTTCCTTTACCTTCAGCGGATGTTACCCCGATCTCAAGTCAATCTTTGAAAAATACTGTGCTCCCTGTAGCTGATCAAACAAATCATAAATATGAGGCAAAGGATATTTGTTCTTAACAGTGATATTATTCAAGGCCCTATAATCAATGTAAATTCTCATTGAACCATCTTTCTTTTTAACAAACAAAATAGGAGCACCCCATGGTGATGTGCTAGGTCGAATGAAACCTTTCTCTAATAAATCTTGCAATTGCTCATTCAACTCTAAATGTTCAATTTGAGACATTCGATAAGGGGGTTTTGAAATTGTCTTAGCATCAGGAACTAAGTCAACGGTAAACTCAACTTCCCGATCTGGTATTATTCCAGGCAACTCATTAGGAAAAACATCAGGATACTCATTTACCACTAGCACATCATTAATCTAAACAGTTCTTTATTTTCAATGATGTGTGCAAGGTAACATTCATTTCCATCTTTTACAAGTTTCTCGGCCTCTTGATATGTTATCTTCAGTAAGGGTTCATTCTTGTACACAAACTGAAGGTCTTTCTGAAAAAAACTTCTTTAGCTCTAAAGTTAATCTTAGAATGGTAAATAGAGAGCCAATCCATACCCAGGATAACATCAAACTCTACTAGAGGTAGAACAATAAGGTTTGCAAGTAGGTTCTTTCCACAGATAAGGATATGAAGATTATTATAAATTCTTTTTGCCTCAACATTTCCCCCAGGTGTTTTTACCAAATGTTCAGGAGTCATTTCTTGAGATGGTATTCCCATTTTACTAGAAAATGTTTCAGAGATGAAATAATGTGTAGACCTCAAATCAAACAACACACTAGCATAATCTGAAAAAACAAACAAAGTACCTGATACAACTTCATTTGACGGCCCGACATCTGCTGAACTAGTTGCAAAGGATTTCACCACCCCTTTCTGCTTGTAGTCTAACTGCTTCCCATCACTCAAGATCATTGTCGGACACTCGTTTGCATAGTGACCCATCTCATTGCACTTATAACATTTCACTAAAGGTAAATCAAATTTGGTCTTAAATTCACCTTGATCCTTTTCAGTGCAATAATGAGCCTTATGTCCCATCTTACCACATCGGTAGCGCTTTCCAGAATTCAGAAGACATTCCCCAGCATGCCTTTTTCCACATTTATCACAAACTGGAAACTTAGTTTTCTTACCATCAAACTTTTTTGAAGAATTATTACCTTTCTCTTGCCACCTCGGTCTCTTCTTCTGTTGGTTGTTATAGAACACTTGATCATAAGAAAACTCCATTTCCACCTTCTTAGCACATCGAACAAGATTTTAATAACATTTAAACTCATGAGAAGCTAATTCCCTTCGATATTTTTTCTTTAATCCTGAGTAAAACTGATTGATTTTACTATAAAGGTCTTGGATAAAATTTGGAGCATACCTTTCCAATCGAGTGAACCTTTATTCATAGGCGGCCACTGAGTCTTCCTCTTGCCTCAATTCCATGAATTGTTTTTCTATCCTATGTTGAACAGCCCTAGGAAAATACTTCTCAAGAAACATACCATTGAATTCATCCCAGTCGAGAGCATCAATCTCATCAGCATCCCTGATATTTTTAACCATCGACCACCACTGATCTGCCTCACCCTCCAAACGGTAAATAGTAAGACTAACCTTTTGATTGTCTAAACACCCCATGACATCAAAAACCTTCTCCAGTGCTTTAATCCACCCATTAGATAACACAGGGTCAGATGATCCTCTGAATGATGGGGGATGTTGCCTCATGAAATGTTCCACCACTGACATGTTCCTCTACGGTTGATCTGGATGATCTCGTGCATAGATACCACCACCATTTATTGCTTGAGTCAACTGTGCCATTACTGCAACAAACTATTCAGTTCCAATTCCGACCATCTCAAGATGATGATTAAGAAGGTTAATTCCTTCTTCATGCCTTCCTAGCACTGCTTCCCTGTTTCCTCTGTGGAAAACCATTATGAACAAACATGTCTTAGATGAAGCAACATGGTAATATTCAAACACTATATCACTTCAATTTAACCATAAAAAAATATTTTTGGATAATCATTTAATAGAATTATAACTCCTAAAGTTATCTAAACTGACCTCTGATACAAAATATAAGGCCCCAGCCTTAAACCATACTTAATCTTGAGTTATTCCAAGATTACACATTGAGGGTCTTTTCGGGTTTAGAGTTTTAGAGAATTAGATCATAAAACTTGAATTACATTCCACATATAAACAAGGTGGTTACATAAAGATAGTATTCTTCTTTCTCATAAATGAAAACATATTTAAAATAAAACATGGATTCTTTCTTGACACATCATTGACACTATCATCATATCATGTACCTTTCCCTTGAACTGTGAAAAAAATTTCAAATAAAACTTGGGATGAGCATAAAAAGCTCAGTAAGGGATATAAAAATATGGAAAGGAAACATGGGTACATATATACATAAGAATGAAATCATACATTACCCATAAAACATAAGCAATTTAACATACCTCATCAAATCATGAATAAATCATAGAAATCATAAGACATAAAAGTAACTTGAGGCATTCATAACATTCTTACATAGGGAGTAACCCTCTTGGTTATGTTTGGAATACCCATCACAGTATATTCCCTAAATATCTTCGAAAAAACCTTAACATTTCACTCCTTCACGTTACCCAATGCATTGGAGAGCTATATCGGGCTCACCCACCCTTAGTCTATCACGGAACCACCCGTCTTCATAATAATTCCCAAGAACCTCAGCATAATCGTATCACATAAAACATGCATAAAGGAAACATAACATTTCCACCTTTCAATCACAAGATATCAATACAACACATTGATACAAAAACATTATGAAAACAATTTACAATACCAAAATAAAAGAAAATTACAACATGGTATATATTTTTCTTTTAAAAAAATGAATGGCTTGTAGAGGAAGCCGAAACTCAAATAATGGTCACGGTGGCAGAGAAGTTATTGTCGCCGCATACGTACGACAAAAACATTCCCTTTTGTCATTTATTAAACGCTTCATAAAAAATTATTCTTGTTGAATAAACATAAAAGTCAAAGGGGTTTATACACCGTATAAAAGAAGGTTCTGTATAAAACAAAATATGCCTCAATGAAAGGGGATTGAGACAAAGTCCCATACCTCGGGTCCGACTTGACTCGGTCGTTCTTTGATCTCCTGAATAATAAACTTGAGTTAATTTATACTTGTTTAAGAACATTTTTCAAGTTAATTATTCCTTTTATATCACTTATTTCCATGTCATGAACACTATGTAATTATTTAAGTTAATAACGGTCATTTTAACGATCATTGATACTTGAGAAAAAATAAGCCCTTTATAATTACAAGTTATTCATGTATCCATTATATCCAGAATGGTATTCATGATGTAGATATCATATATGTCATATATATCTAGTACATGCATGCATTTATAATATTACATAATCATTTAGAGGTAAGAAATGAAATGCACCATTCATGGAGACGGTAAGCCGTACGTACGCATGAACGCTACTTTAATTTAAATTTCATATTTTATAGAATGGAATCATAATGATATAAAGTTATATTATAATTCAGTATAATATCATATATAATATCATAGTTCCATCCTTTATACGTCCCACGTATGTTATTTAACGAATCAAATCACTTTGAGGGGGTGGTAGTCCGCACTTCCTTAAATGAAGATATCACGTTTATCCATAATGGAAACCATAAAGGTATGCCCAAAATGAAAAATACAGAAGCTTAAGGAAAACACAAACATATTATATATCATATATAAATATAGTGACATCTTAATGGCCACCTTTGAAGGTGTTAAAAGAATGTTGAACAATCATCGTTTCGGGAGGCATAAATTCACCATCCACGGAAACAGTATGTCCTTTAACCATTAGATGTAGGTGTGTGTAAGTGTAGCTTTAATCCTTCATATAACAACATCCTAGTATATTGAAGATACTGGAGTTGTTACAAAAGAAATGAGTAAAAATATTTTACAGGGTTGGAGAAGCAAAATAAAACAAAAGGACTCAAGTGAAGACATTACCTTAAAATCAGGTAACTCCCTTTGGTTTGAGCTCAAAGGATTCCTTGGGAAGACTTCTTCCCAATGTGATGCTTCAAGGAGTAAGAGAGGGATGTGTAGAGACAAAATGGTCAGGGGTTGGCTGATCCAAAGGCTTTGGGAGTGTGGGTAAGGAGGTAGAGGTGGGGGCCTTTTATTAGAGGAGTGGAGGCGCACTCTTGGAAAAGTAAAGAAAAGTCAATTTATTTAAAAATGGTATTTGGATTTAAGAGGCCCACATTTATATAATTCGAGGATAAGGTGCCAAGGGTTCGAAATACACTAATAAAATTTGTTTTGGACATGTGTAGGTCTTAGATATTACATTATCTTTCTATTTTACTTAAATCGTTAAATAATGAGGTCATCGCTGCATCATCATGATGTAATATATAATTTAATTTATTTAAAGTATAAAAATTATTACAAAAATAATATGATGTAGGAACTATTTTTTTCTTTCCAATGACTATTTATAACCAAAAATATTACTTTTATAACCCCTTGTAAAAATTGTTTTAGTAAAACATCTCTTGTTTGTGTCATTTTTACTTTAACATTAAATAAAAAGTTATTTATGTCATTTCCCAACCAATGTGGCTCCATGGGGTCCCCAAGTTGACCCATGGATTGTCTTGGTCGGCCATGACACATCCAATGTGGTTACGACATTTTTCAAGCTCATCTCATATTATTAAAACATTATTTTTACGTTAAACTACACTAATTACCACTAATCACGATTAAGAACTGAAAAGTTACGATTCAAAAAAAATTTATTTTAATCTCATTGAACCGCATTTTACTTCTTAATGAAAACCATGTATGTTGGATTTTTGAAAATCGAATCATAGAAGTGGCAAAGTTTCATTTAAAAGAAAAATCAGTTTCTTTAACTACCACTTAGTGGTTTCACTATTCATCAAAAATTGAAGTTTTTCAGAAAGATACCAAAACCTCACCCTAAGATATATTTGATATTCCAAATTCAAAAATGATGTCTATTTTACAAAATTCAAAACATGTAAGTTTCATTAATTAATTTAATAACTAATTCCTGATGTCATGACAAATAGCGTGTTTTTATGAAACAATACGTATCAAAAGATTGACACTAGTTTAAGTCCAATTTCAAAGTTAAATTGATTTCAATGACCACCATTGGATAAAATGGTAAAAATATATTCTAATTTCACTTTAAAACCAATTCAAAAGATAATCTAATAATATAAATAAATTACATTAAAAAGAGGTTTTGAATTAAAATACAACATTTTCCACTATTCATTAAAAAATGAACATTATCGGAAAAATACCAAAAATTCACAAAAAGTAAATTTTGATGTCCCAATCATAAATAATAAGTTTATTTTGACAGTCATTTCTTATAAAATTTTCAAAATATCGATTTAAAAAGGGTTTTCCATCAAAAGGTAGTAAAACAATCTTTTAAGAATATTAGTGTATTCCATGCATAAGATTGTATTTATTTTATTTTTAATCCCATAAATCACTATCTTAATAATTAATAGACATAGATAAAAATATCTATTATTAATTAATTACTTGGGATGTTACATCCTTCCCCCCTTTAGAAAATTACGTCCCCGTAATTTATTTACTTATCGAATAAATGGGGGTACTTATCCCTCATTGCATTTTCAGATTCCCATGTTGCCTCTTCCATCATGTGGTTTTTCCACAAAACCTTTACCTGATTAATCACCTTATTCCGTAACACATGCTCCCTGTGGTCAAGAATCTGGACCGGTTTTTCCTCATAAGATAGGTTCTCTTCCAGCTAAACTACCTCTGGACTCAAAACATGAGATGGATCTGGCATGTACTTTCTCAACATCAAAACGTGAAAAAAATTGTGTACCTGAGACAAACTCGGAGGTAATGCCACTCAGTAAGCAACAGATCCAACTCTCTCCAGAATTTCATATGGTCCAATGAACCTTGGACTCAACTTTCCTTTCTTACCAAATCGCATCACACTTTTCCATGGTGATACTTTGAGAAAAACATGATCACCTACCTAAAAAGAGAGATCCTTCCTCTTGTTGTCCGCATAACTCTTCTACCTACTCTGAGCTGTTCTCATGTGTTTCTGAATCAGCTGAACGTTTTCTGCCATCTCTTCTACCAATTATAGTCCCATCAACTTCCTTTCACCCACTTCATCCCAGAAATCTAGAGTTCAACACCGTTTCCCATATAATTCTTGAAATGGTGCCATCTGTATACTAGAATGAAAACTGTTATTATATGAAAACTCAACCAAAGAACGATGTTGGTCCCAACTTCCATGATAATCCATCGAACAAGCTCGTAGCATATCCTCTAAGGTCTAAATTTTTCATTCTGACTGCCCATATGATTGAGGATGAAATGCTGTAATAAAATTAAATTCAGTACCCAACGACTTCTGAAGGCCTTTACAAAAGTTAGAAGTGAACCTGAGATCATGATAAGATATAATGGAGAGGGGAACTCCATGAAACCTGCTTATCTATTTAAGATACAAATGGGAAAGTTGATCTAGAGAGAAAGTTTCTCGTATATCATAGAATTGAGCAGATTTAGTCAAGCGATCAACAATAAACCATATTGCATTATTACTTTGAGATGTCTTCGGTAATCCCACAACAAAGTCCCGGGATATATTCTCCCATTTCCACTCTGGCACTGGTAAAGGCTGAAGCATCCATTTCGGTAACTTCCACTCTTCTTTAACCTGCTGACAAGTCAAGCACTTCATAGTAAAATCAGCAATATCTCTTTTCATTCCATCCCACCAGTAATACACCCGCAGATCTCTGTACATCTTAGTACTGCCCAGATGAACTGAAAACGGGGAACTATGAGCTTCACATAACAACTCTCTCTTCAACTTTGAATAACAAGGCACACACAATCTCTTCCCAAATCTCAAAACACAATCATTATCAATGTTGAATTCAGGCAACTTACCTTTCTGAACCATCTCTACCTTTTTCTGCAACTCACTGCCTTGCTTCTGTACTTGCTTGATTCTGTCTGATAGAGAAGATCTCACTGATACCTGAAACAAAACAGAAGAACATCCTACACCAAAAACTTCTATGCCAAAGTTCATCAAATCATTAACCAAAGGATCACATTCCAAACTCAACATTGCTAATAAATCATTACTTTTTCGAATCAAAGCATTAGCCACTTTATTTTCTTTTCCTGGATGGTAATGAATTGTACAATCATAATCCTTGATTAATTATAGCCATCTCCTTTGTCTCATGTTCAACTCTTTTTGAGTGAATATATATTTTAAACTTTTGTGATCACTATATATTTCACACTTTACTCCATACAAATGATGCCTCCAATTTTTTAAAGCAAAAACAACAGCAGCTAATTCCAAATCATGTGTAGGGTAATTTACCTCATGAGTTTTCAACTGTCGTGAAGCATAAACTATTACCTGATCATTCTGCATTAGGACACAACCAAGTCATTTCAATGATGAATCACTGTATATAACAAACTCACCATTCCTGGAAGGTAGTGCCAAAACAGGACCGTTCCCCAATCTTCTTTTCAATTCCTGAAAACAATCATCACATTCTTTTGTCCAAATAAACTTAACACCCTTCCGAGTTAGCTTAGTCATTGGACTAGATAACCGTGAAAAATTTCTAACAAACCTTCGGTAATAGCTTGCCATTCCAAAGAATCTACGAATCTCTGTTACATTTGTGGGTCTTGGCCAGTCTTCCAAAACTTTTGTTTTTGCAGGATCAACAGTCATCCCATATTTAGAAACAATGTGACCAAGGAAAGAAATTTGTTGCAACGGAAACTCACACTAGCTGAATTTTCCATACAATTTATTTTCTTTTAAGGTTTGCAAGATAACCCTTAAATGTATTTCATGCTCCTCTTCACTTTTAGAAAACACCAAAATACATCAATGAAAACCACTACAAACTTATCCAAGAACTCATGGAAAATTCTATTCATTAAGTCCATGAATATAGCAGGTGCATTGGTTAGCCCAAAAGGCATTACTACAAATTCATAATGGCCATATCTTGTATGGAACGCGGTCTTCAGAACATCTTCTTCCTTTACCTTCAGCTGATGGTACCCCGATCTCAAGTCAATTTTTGAAAAATACTGAGCTCCCTGGATCTGATCAAACAAATCATCGATATGAGGAAAAGGATATTTGTTCTTAACAGTGATATTATTCACGGCCCTTTAATCAATGCAAATTCTCATTGAACCATCTTTATTTTTAACAAACAAAATAGGAGCACCCCATGGTGATGTGCTAGGTCAAATGAAACGTTTCTCTAATAAATCATCCAATTTCTGCTTCAACTCTAAATGTTCAATTTGAGCCATTCGATAAGGGGGTTTTGAAATTGGCTTAGCATCAGGAACTAAGTCAACGGTAATCTCAACTTCCCAATCTGGTATTATTCAAGGAAACTCATTAGGAAAAACATCAGGATACTCATTTACCACTGGCACATCATTAAATTGAATAGTTCCTTTATTTTCAACGATGTGTGAAAGGTAACATTCATCTCCATATTTTACAGGTTTCTCGGCCTCTTGATATGTTATCAACAGTAAGGGTTCATTCTTGTACCCAAATTGAAAGTCTTTCTGAAAAGAAACTTCTTTAGCTCTATAGTCAATCTTAGAATGGTAAATAGAGATCCAATCCATACCTAGGGTAACATCAAACTCTACTAGAGGTAGAACAATATGGTTTTCAAGTAGGTTCTTTCCACAGATAAGGATAGGAAGATTCTTATAAATTTTTTTTGCCTCAACATTTCTCTCAGGTGGTTATACCAAAAGTTCAGGAGTCATTTCTTGAGATGGTATTCCCATTTTACTAGAAAAGGTTTCAGAGATGAAAGAATGTGTAGACCCCGAATCAAACAACACACTGGCATAATCTGAAAAAACAAACAGAGTACCTGATACAACTTCATTTGATGGCCCGACATCTGCTGAACTAGTTGCAATGGATTTCACCACCCCTTTCTGCATGTAGTCTAACTGCTTCCCATCACTCAAGCTCTTTGTCGGACACTTGTTTGCATAGTGACCCATTTCATTGCACTTATAACATTTCACTAACTATAAATCAAATTTGTTCTTACCTTCACCTTGATCCTTTTTAGTGCAATAACGAGCCTTATGGCCCATCTTACCGCATCGGTAGCACTTTCCAGAATTCATAAGACATTCCTTATAATGTCTTTTTCCACATTTATCACAAACTGGAAACTTAGTTTTCTTACCATCAGACTTTTTTGAAGAATTCTTACCTTTTTCCTGCCACCTCGGTCTCTTCTTCTGTTGGTTGTTATAGAACACTTGATCATCAGAAAACTCCATTTCCACCTTCTCAGCACATCAAACTAGCTTTTCATAACTTTTAAACTCATGAAATGCTAATTCCCTTCGATATTTTGTCTTTAATCCTGAGTAAAAATGATTGATTTTACTATCAAGGTCTCAGATAAAATTTGGAGCATACCTTTCCAATCGAGTGAACCTTTCTTCATAGGCGGCCACTGAGTCTTCCTCTTGCCTCAATTACAAGAATTGTTTTTCTATCCTAAGTCGAACAGCCTTAGGAAAATACTTCTCAAGAATCATACCTTTGAATTCATCCTAGTCGAGAGCATCAATCTCATCAGCGTCCCTAATATTTTTAACCATCGACCACCACTGATCTGCCTCACCCTCCAAATGGTAAATATCAAGACTAACCTTTTGATTGTCTGAACACCCCATGACATCGAAAATCTTCTCCAGTGCTTTAATCCACCCTTCAGCTAACACTGGGTCAGATGATCCTCTGAATGATGGGGGATGTTTCCTCATGAAATGTTCCAGCACTGACATGTTCCTCTGTGGTTGATCTGGATGATCTCGTGCATGGATACCACCACCATTTATCGCTTGAGTCAATTGTGTCATTTCTGCAACAAGCTGTTCAGTTCCAATTCTGACCATCTCAAGATGCTGATTCGGAAGGTTAATTCCTTCTTCATGCCTTCCTAGCACTGCTTCCCTGTTTCCTATGCGGAAAACCATTCTGAACAAACATGTCTTAGATGTAGCAATATGGTAATCTTCAAATAATATATCACTTCAATTTGACCATAAAAAAAATATTTTTGGATAATCATTTAATAGAATTATAACTCCTAAAGTTATCTAAACTGACCTCTGCTACCAACTATAAGGCCCAGCCTTAAACCTTACTTAATCTTGAGTTATTACAAGATTACACATTGAGGATATTTCCGGGTTTAGAGTTTTAGAGAATTAGATAATAAAACATGAATTACATTCCACATATAAAAAAAGTGGTTACATAAAGATAGTATTCTTCTTTCCCATCAATGGAAACATATTTAAAATAAAACTTGGATTCTTTCTTGACACTTCCTTGACACTATCATCATATCATGTAACTTCCCCTTGACCTGTGAAAAACATTTCAAAAAAAACATGGGATGAGCATAAAAAGATCAGTAAGGGATATAAAAACATGGAAAGGAAACATGGCTACATATATACATAAGAATGAAATCATACTTTACCCATAAAACATAATCACTTTAACATACCTCATCAAATCATGAATAAATCATAGAAATTATAAGACATAAAGGTAACTTGAGGCATTCATAACATTCTTACGTAGGGAGTAACCCTCTTGGTTACGTTTGGAATACCCATCACAGTATATTCCCTAAGTCTCTTCGGATAAACCTTAACATTTCACTCCTTCGTGTTACACAATGCATTATAGAGCTATATCGGGCTCACCCTCCCTTAGTCTATCCCATAACCACCCGTCTTCATAATAATGCCCAAGAACCTCAACATAATCGTATCACATAAAACATGCATAAAGGAAACAAAACATTTCCACCTTTCAATCACAAGATATCAATACAGCACATTGATATAAAAACATGATGAAAACAATTTTCAATACCAAAATAAAAGAAAAGTAAAACATGGTATTTATTTTTCTTTTAGAAAAAGGTATGGCTTGTAGAGGAAGCCAAAACTCAAATAATGGTCACGACGGCGGAGAAGTCGTTGTCGTCGGATACGTACGACAAAAACATTCCCTTTTTTCATTTAGTAAACTCTTCGTATAAAAAATATTCCTGTTGAATAAATGTAAAAGTCATATGGGTTTATACATCGTATAAAAGAAGGTTGCGTATAAAACGAAAAGATGCCTCAATGAAAGGGGATTGAGACGAAGTCCCATACCTCAGGTCCGACATGACTCGATCGTTATTTAATCTCCTGAATAATAAACTTGAGTTAATTTCTACTTGTTTAAGAACCTTTTTCAAGTTCATTATTCCTTTTATATCACTTATTGCCAAGTCATGAACACTATGTAATTATTTAAGTTAATAACGGTCATTTTAATGATCATTGGTACTTGAGTAAAAAATAAGCCCTTTATAATTACAAGTTGTTCATGTATCCATTATATACAGAATGGTATTCATGATGTAGATATAATATATGTCATATATATCCAATACATTCATTCATTTATAATATTACATAATCATTTAGAGGTAAGAAATTAAATGCACCGTTCATGGAGACGGTAAGTCGTACGTATGCATGAACGCTACTTTCATTTCTATTTTGTATTTTATAGAATGGAATCATAATGATATAAAGGTATATTATAATTACAGTATAATATCATAGTTCCATCCTTTATACTTCCCACATATGGTATTTAACGAATCAAATCACTTTGAGGGGGCGGTAGTCCGCACTTCCTTAAATGAAGATATCATGTTTACCCATAATGGAAACCATAAAGGTATGCCTAAAATGAAAAATATATAAGATTAAGGAAAACATATACATATTTAATATCATATATAAATATAGTGACATCTTAATGGCCACCTTTGAAGATGTTAAAAGAATGTTGAACAATCATCGTTTCGGGAGCCATAAATTCACCATCCACGAAAACAGTATGTCCTTTAACCATTAGATGTAGGTGTGTGTATGTGTAGCTTGAATCCTTCTTATAACAACATCCTAGTATATTTAATATACTTGAGTTGTTACAAAAGAAATGAATAAAATGAGTTTAGGGGGTTGGAGAATAAAAATAAAACAAAAGGACTCAAGTGAAGACATTACCTTAAAATCAGGTAACTCCCTTTGGTTTGAGCTCCAAGGCTTCCTTGGGAAGACTTCTGCCAAAAGTGAGGCATCAAGGAGTAAGAGAGGGATGTGGAGAGACAAAATGGGCAGGGTTTGGCCGACCAAAAGTCTTTGGGAGTGTGGGTAAGGAGGTATAGGTGGGGGCCTTTTATAAGAGGAGAGGAGGGGCACTCTTGGAAAGTAAAGAAAAGTCACATTATTTTAAAATGGTATTCGGATTTAAGAGGTCCCACATTGATATAATTCGATTATAAGGTGATACGGGTTCTAAATCCACTCATCCAATAGGTTTTGGATATGTTTAGGTCTTAGATATTACATTATCTTTCCATTTTACTTAAATCGTTAAATAATGAGGCCATCACTACATCATCATGATGTCATAAATAATTTAATTTATTTAAAGTCTAAAAATTATAAAAAAAGTACTATGATATAGGAAATCATTTTATCTTTCCAATGACTATTTATAATCAAAAATATGACTTGTATAACCCCATGTAAAAATTGTTTTAGTAAAACATCTCTTGTTTGTGTCATTTTTTACTTTCACATTAAATAAAAAGTTATTTATGTCATTTCCCAACCAAAGTGGCTCCATGGGGTCCCAAAGTTGACCCATGGATTTTCTTGGTCGGCCATGACACATCCAATTAGGGTAGGACATGTGTCAAGCTCATCTCATATTATTAAAACATTATTTTTACCTTAAACTACACTAATTACCACTAATCGCGATTAAGAACTTAAAAGTTACTATTCACCAAAAAATTATTTTAATCTCATTGAACCAAATTTTACTTCTTAATGACATCCATGTATGTCGGATTTTTTCAAAATCCAATCACAGAAGTGGAAATGTTTCATTTAAACGAAAAATCAGTTTCATTAACTACAACTTAGTGGTTTCACTATTCATCAAAAATTGAAGTTTTTCAGAAAGATACCAAAACCTCACCCTAAGCTATATTTGATATTCCGAATTCAAAAATGATTTCTATTTTACAAAATTCAAAACATGTAAGTTGCATTAATTTTTTTAATATCTAATTCCCGATGTCATGACAAATAGCGTGTTTTTATGAAACAATACGTATCAAAAGATTGGCAGTAGTTTAAGTCCAATTTCAAAGTGAAATTGATTTCCATAACCACCATTGGATGAAATGGTAAAAATATATTCTAATTTAACTTCAAAACCAATTCAAAAGATAATCTAATAATATAAATAAATTATATTAAAAAGAGGTTTTGAATTAAAATACAACATTTTTCACTATTCATTAAAAATGAACTTTATCGGAAAAATACAAAAAATTCACACAAAGTAAATTTTGATGTCCCAATCATAAATAATAAGTTTATTTTGACAAACATTGCTTATAAAATTCTCAAAAGATAGATTTAAAAAGGGTTTTCCATCAAAAGGCAGTAAAACAATCTTTTAGGAATATTAGTGTATTCCATGCATAAGATTGTATTTATTTTCATTTTAAGCCTCTAAAAACTATCTTAATAATTAATAGACATAGATAAAAATATTTATTTTTCATTACTTACTTGGGATTTTACAGAGAGTACATGTGAAGGGTATGTTATGTACATCCTTATGAGGGATACATGAAATACATCATTTACTTTGGCAATGGTAGGTGGAAGTGCTAGTCGATAGGACACATCCCTAACATGATCAAGAATCTCGAAGGGGCCAATGTAACTTGGACTTAACTTCCATTTCTTTCAAAACCTCATGACCTTATTCCATAGAGATATGTGTAGAAATACCATGTCTCCAACTTTAAACTCAAGGTCTCATTGATGGTTGTCGGCATAACTCTTCTATGGAATCTGGGATGCCTTGATATGTTGCAAAATGGTTTTCACCTTATCCACTATTTCATCGACCATTTCTGGTCCAAGTAGCTTACGCTCACCGACCATATCCCAACACAGCAGTGTTCTACACATTTCCCAAAATGGGCTTCATATGGTGCCATTTGGATCCTCGAGTGAAAGCTGTTATTATAATAGAACTCAACCAGAGGAAGAGGTTGATATCATCATCCATTAAAGTCCATTGAGAATGCTCTCAACATTTCCTCTTGTGTGTGGATAGTACACTCGGATTAGAAATCAGTTTGAGGATAATTGGTCATACTAAAGTTTAGTTCAGTATTCAGAGCATGTTTAAGACTCTTCCAAAACATAGACATGAATCTTGGAACTCAATCAGACATAATAGATAGTGGTACTCCATGAAGCCTTACCACTTCCCTGATATATACCCATTCGAGTTGATCCAATGAGAAATCCTCCATAAAAAAATGAAGTGTTCAACCATTGTAATATGTTCAACAACAAACCTCATTAAATTGTTTCCCTTGGATGTCTTTGGATGTCTAGTGAAAAAGTCCATGATAATGTTCTCCCATTTCCATTATGGTAAGGTCAATGGTTTCATCATTCCCTTAGACTTATTCATCTCTACCTTCACTTGATGACACACGAGGCACATTGATGTATATTTAGCAATCTCTTTATTCATATTATCCCACTAATAATTCCCTCGTAGATCTCAATACATCTTTCTGTTTCCTAGGTGAATAGAGAAATTTGAACTATTTGCATCATCCAAAAGTTACTTTTTAGATATAGACTTGATGGAACACATAGTCTGTTCTCAAATCTCACAATTCATTCTTCATTAACATTAAAATCCAATTATTTTTCTTTTCCAATAGCTTCCTCTTTTTCCTAAATTCTCACATCATCTTTTTGAGCATCCTTTATCATTTCCAAAAGTGACGGTTGAGCAATCATTTGTGAAAGGATTGATGATGTTCTCTTCATTATGATTCCCATGTCCATCATCATTAAATCTAAGAAGATTGGATCCTTTACTATTCTCATCATTGATATAATCGTTGGGTCCCTTCTACATAGGGCATCTGCCACCTTGTTTGCTTTCCCAAGGTGTTAATGGATTGAGTAGTCATAGTCTTTGATCAGATCTAAACATCTCCATTTGTGCATGTCCAACTCTTTCTATATGAATATATACTTTAGGATTTTGTGGTCCGTATATATTTCCCACATCTCCCCATAGATATAATGCCACCTAATTTTGAAAGCGAAGATCACTGCAGCCAACTCAAGGTCATGTGTTGGATAGTTCTATCCATGAACATTCAATTTCCTTGAAGCATAGGAAATGCCTTTTATATTTTTCATCAACACACATCCCTAGCCCTTTTCTATGCATCACTGAATACCATAAAAAGTACTCCACATGTTGGTAATGTGAGCCTGGGAATAGTGATAAGCCTCCTTTTCAACTCTTTGATGCTTTCATTGCATTCATCACTCTATGGAATAATTACTCCCATTCGAGGTAGCCTGGTAAGAGGGTTGGATAATAGTGAGAAATTTCTCACAAATCGTCAATAATATCTAGCTTACCACACGAATCTACGGATATCTGTTACCGATGTTGGCCTTGACCGTCCCTCAATTGGATCTGTTTTGGAGGGATCCACAAATATCCAATTTCTTTTGATGATACAGCCTAAGAATAAGACCTCCTTCAAACAGAAATCACATTTTATATAAATTTTGATAGAGCTTTACCTTCTTCAAGGTATGTAGTATTGTTTTTAGATTCTCCTCATGATCCTCCTTGGTTTTAGAGTATATCATAATATCATCTATAAAGCGTACCACAAAATTTGTTGAGGTACTATCTAAAGACTATATTAATCACGTAAATGACGTTTGTTAGAGAATTAGTCTGTCTAAAAGGCATTACTATGAATTCATAGTGCTTGTATCTTGTACGAAAACCATTCTTGGGGATATCTTGCTTCTTCACTGTAACAGCCCAAGATTTTATAAAAAAATATTCTTTTTAATTTTATTAATGTCTTGTGTTGTACGCTACACCAAAAGGAGCTTGCACAACACACATCCTTGACTTGACTTGCATTACACGCAATCGCGACCTTCCTCGATAGCGTGTGTAGTACGCAATACCGAGTTTCACTAAACAACGATATGCTATAAAAATATTATTAAAACTAGCCGTTATGAATAGTAATAACCACTTTTTGAAATCCAGTAAATCTTATTTTTCAAAATGAACTTTATTTTTGGATTCGGAGTATCGAATTTAGCCTAAGGTGAAATTTTGGTACTTTTCGGATAACTTTCATATTCTGATGAATAGTGAAAATTACTTATTTATAATTAAAAACAACTTTTTTAATCGAAATAATTAATAGTGATAAATTATTAATTTGAGTGGTTTTAAAGTATATTTAGAATATATTTTTACAATTTAATACAATGTTGGTCATTGGATGTAATGTCACATTTAAACCAGACGTAATCAAATGTCAATCTTTTGATAGATATTGTTTCTTAAAAACACGCTATTTGTTTTAACAGCGGGATTTAATTATAAATTTAATTAATGCAATTTCTATGTTATGAATTTGGTAAAATAGACTTCATTTTTGAATTCGGAATATGAAATATAGCTTAGGATGAAATTTTGGCATTGTTCTGAAAAACATCAATTTTTGATGAATAGTGAAACTACTAAGTGGTAGGTTAAAAACTGAATTTTGTATAAAACTTAATTTTACCGCTTCTGTGAATGGAATTTCGAAAATCCGAGAGACACGGTTAATATCAAGGACTAAAATGTGGTTCAATGAGATGAAAATACTTTTTTGGTGAATAGTAACTTTTTACGTTTTTTACCGCGGTTAATAGTAAATAGGGTAACTAAGGGTAAATATGATATTACTATTACCCTAACACATGTACTAATTCTATTGGACAAGTGTAATTCGACCAAAAACAATCTTAGGAATAAAATATGACCATTTAGGCCCACTTGGATTAGATTAGGACATTTATTATTAATTTATTTAAAGAAGGGTTAAAATAGTTAAAATCAAAGTTTAATAAGTAAATCATTTTTAATATAGGGTTATACATAAGATAAATTCAATTGTAAATAGTCATTAGAAAGCTAAAAAGATTTCCTACATGATGCTATTTTATTTGTAATTTTTAGACATCAAATAATTTAATTTATTTATGACACAAAGATGATGCAGTAATTATCTTATTAATGAAATATTGACAAAATTGATAATATAAATACCAAAATAAATGTAATTTGAGACTTTTTATGAATTCCACTAATTTTCTAGGTTACTATGATATATTATTATTGATTTAATCAACTTGGTTCGAACATATAATTCTGTTATGACTTTGACAAAAAACATATATCAAATAGTGTCAAAATTGACACAAAATAGTTTTTAAATCAAATATTATATTATTAATTGTTATTTTATTCCTAAAAATCTAAGGTTCGGCCAAATGACTTAGATACGGATATATATATTAATAATAAACAATTTGGGGTTCGTTTGGCATGTTATAGTAAGTGTAATAACCATATAGTGAAAGAAAACAAAAAGATACGGTAAAAGTTAAATTAATTAACTTAGAGTTAAATCTAATTGATAAGGTTAAAATAATACCCTAAACTTGTCTAAATCCTATTGGTTGATAGGATTTCGACCCATCCCCACTTTAGCCTCGAAATAAGACCCTTTGGAACCATTATAAACCGATTTTGACTTTAATATAAAATAATATTTTGAGATATTCCTAAGGTGCCCCTCTCCTCCCTTATAAAAGGGCACCTCCTCCCCCTCCTCCTCACACCAATTTGAGCACTCAAGCTCGGCCAACCCCTGCCATTTTCCCTTCTCCACTTCCCTGGAATAATCCTAGAGGTCCTGGTCTTCTCCAAAGACCAATCTTAGTTCCTTAAGTGGAGGATTCAAAAAGGCGTTCCAAAGAAGAGGTAATATCCATTACCGATCTTTTCAATTTCTTTCTTCTTCAACTTCTTCTTCTTTAGTTGTTTCATGATAAAGTAATAACATCAGTATTACTTACATACTGATATGTTATTATAAATATGAAACAACCCTAATTCACCTTCTATCCATCCTACGGAATAATGAAATCACCGCGCGTGCGTACGTACGGAATACCGTCTCCACGCCGTGGTGTAATCTATTTTCCACCATCACCTTACAAGGATGGGTATAATGGTGTAATCAGTAACTATATATGATTATTATTAAGTAATATTGATACTGAAATAATATATATATATATACTCCAATACAATTCCACGATCATAGGAACGATATCATCACTCGTGCGTACGTACGGAATACCGTCTCCACGATGTGATGCGACTCGTTCTACATGATCTTCATTTCATAATGATTATATAAATGAATTGAATGAATGAATATGGTATATACTACACTAATACCATTCTGGAAATGAATTATCTATAACCTAAAGATAAGAATAAGAATTTATTCGACAAAACACGCATAAGAACAAAAAGTTATAAAGACCCGAGTAACAAGTAACAATGAAATATTACTAACAAGAAGCTAATAATATGACCATATATGATCTCATATCAATATGTATGATTCTGGAATAAGTCAATAACATTATTTAAACCATTATACAGGAGCTTCGGACACGAACAAAGCAAATCGGACCTAAGGTAAGGGAAAATATCACAATCTCATTTTTATTCGAGATTGTTTATTCGTAAGTATTTACTGGGGTGTATTTTATCATCCACATCCATGTTCCCTCAATATGTAATATTGTTTCCATCCACTTGAAATAGTTTAAATCCAATTTTACCCTTAGGTGAGTTTTTAGTAAAGAATATGAAAGGAATCTTTTGTCGTTTTTCCGTACGAGGTACTTTTTGACTTTTCCGACAAAAGTACGAAGAATGTTTTTTTTAACTTATACGGCACGAACGGATTTATACTGTTTTATAAAGCCTTATTTTCATGAAGCTTCCTCTAAAAGATTTCATGACTATTTTCAATAAAATCTCTTTCTTTTAAAATTGCATGATGTTTTGTGAAAAGAAATTGATTTTGAAGAAGAAAGGATATTTTCCTCAAAAATTCAATTCAAGTGTTTTATCAAAATTATTTTCCATATAAGACAATAAAGGGTTCTGTTTCTATCAATATTTTTACATTGATTTGACTATGTTGTGATGGAATTATGTTTATGAATTCCTTTATCTTATATGAATGGTTTTATGATGTCATGTTGTTTAAGAATCCCATTTTTATTACATGGGTTATGCAATGATGTATGATTTATGATTTTGTGGCACACATAAGAAAGGATTCATTAAGAGATGGGTGGGACCTATATCTCCCTCCAATGCATTGGGTAAAGATTTCATATCTCATGAGATAGACATGGCTGGAATGGTAGGTTATACCAGTTCAGTGAAACAGGACTGAAACGAGGATTACTCGATTCAGAAAGGGACTTTGTCCACTAAGATAGTCTTGGCAATGAGTCTTGACTAACAAGAAATGATTCTCTATGATTATGTGTGTATGCCACAATGAGTAATGTTTTATGTAAGGGTTTCATTTTCACTACTATGATTTATCCCATGTTATGAAATTATGCTCTCTTTTGCAGGTTAAGATTTCAAAAAATGTTATGTTCTTATGAAAATTATGTGATTGTTATTTCTTTTGATTACCCTTACTGAGCATTTGAGCTCACCCTTTTATGTTTTCTTTTCCCCAGGATATAAATAAAGGTTTTAGGTAAAAAAAACGAAGATCTTTGTGGGAGATTTTGAAGATCTTTCACCAGGATTAGAAGATTACGTTCCGAGTTTCCAAAGACACTAAACTATTACGATCCTTGTGTGTGTATTTTTGTTATGTATTAAGTATTCCGCAAAAGTAATGTAATGTCCATGTACGTCAGGATACAGGTCTCTACAGTTGGTATCAGAGGAAAGGTTTGGTCAACCTTTGGATACTAGGATGCGAAAACGTTAGTGAGATCCCTAGAGATATTTCTAAGGTATGTCTAGGGATGCCTCTAAGGATAAGTATACGTATAGGATATAGTTCTAGAACTATGGTAACGATATTATATTAAACCAAAGATGATAGATATTTAAGTTACTCTCCCTTTATTACGATTTTTTCATCTAACACTATTCTGTTTGGGTTTTAGAAAATGGCTGGAAACAAGATAATTCACAATAATGGAGGATATGATCGACAATGGAATGATATTCTTCTTGAGCAACCAAATGAAATGGGATTTGGATGTCCAAACATCATTATTATGCCGAATCAGCAATCTCACAACATGATCAATAAAGTAAACTTTGGTAAGTTTCCTGACTCGACTAATAAGAGAAAGATGGAGTTCCATGATGATCATAGAGGAAAGAAAGTTCAATTTCCCCTATGTAAATCATGTGGGAAGAGGCATCAAGGAGAATGTTTCAAGGGAACTGGAAGATGCTTTGGGTGTGGAAAAGAAGGACACAAAGCAAGTAAGTGCAAAGGAAAAGGGTCGGTTAACACCATGGATGAGGATAATGGTATTGCTATGACATCAAAAATGGTTAAGTGTTTTAAATGTGGAATGTATGGGAATTATGCAAACAAATGCCCTAAGGGAAAGACTCATGAAGAGAATCAGTATGGTCATATGGGTAGTATTTATGTGGATGATGATGAAGAGACTACAAATGATATGTGAGATGAAAGAATTGTTGAAGCTCGGTCAATGGTTTAAGAATGTTGTGGAATGATTAAATGTTTATCATGTGTAATGTTGTATAAGAAATCTCATGGTACTATGGAATAAAGAGACATCTGAGGATTGTTACACTGTTGTCTTTCCTTGAGTTATGAAAGTGTATGATTAATGGTACCACTATCCATGAAAGGTTATTCAGATATTTTTGGAATGTAGATGATAGGCGCATAATGAAGGGATAAGGAGAAAATTAAATGTTTGATAGTATTCATGAGCTCATGATTGATATAAGGACTAAGTGATATCATTGTTTGAGTATATAGAATTTTGAGGATTTTGGTATGTGGAAAGTGTTAACTTTTAACTGCACTCATGTTTTCACTAAGGTATTCAAGAGAATACACGATTAAGGACTTTGAATGTTTGGAATGTGACCAACAAGACATATCTTATGATATGTGGGGATCAACGACAGTATTAAATCTCTGGTAATCGATGTCACTATATTATGAGAGTGGACTGCAGTATTATGTATAAGCCTAAAGATTAGACTGGATTATGTTGGACATAAGTTAGTATTGTTTAAGGATAGAAGATTTTCGATATTATTGATGGGATGTTATAGTAACGTAGTTTTAGAAAAAGGGACAACCTGCAGGACGGGCGATAGCCCATCGCTTCGGACAAGGCTGTAGGAATCGAACCCACAACCGAAGTGCGACTGGCCTTTATCGCCTACCACTGACCTACAGGAAGTCCCTGTTTAGTAGAAACTAGTTTAATTATATTAAGCAGTATGATATATGAAGTATAAGTCCATTTTAGGAACTATATATGATTAATCTCACTATAGAATGACTTATGTATATTTAATAACTTTTGCTTACCTTTTGTTTGAGACAGATGGAATGACTCGTCATTCTATCACATGATCTGCTAACACTTCACGAATAACAAATTCAACTTCATTTATTTAAGAGATGAAGTGGAAATTGTTCAAGGCACGAACAACAGTGATATGGTATCAAAATAAAGTAAGTATTTATTCTAATTCAAATTTTCAACTTTAGGGAAATGATCTTGAAAACCAAAAATGTTGTCCTAGTGATCTTATACCTGATGAATCAGATGGTACCTTAGATCGTCACAAATTTATGGATTTGTGATTACTGGATTTTCCATAGTCATGTTCTCTACCACTCTCCATCAGAACATGATGGTTAGATTTCTCTTCCATATCCATATTTTCACCTTTGTGGAAACCCAGTGATTAGTTTATTTGGGTAATCGTTACATTTCATAATTTAGTTTTTAAAGCCAAGTTTTGGTATTCCCTTTTACGATGTGGGTTTCTATTAAAGAAACTTTCAAATAGTAAACCATTTATAACCCCGACGAATTTCGAGGGCGAAATTCATTTTAAGGGGGGTAGAATGTAACAGCCCAAGATTTTATAAAAAAATATTCTTTTTAATTTTATTAATGTCTTGTGTTGTACGCTACACCAAAAGGAGCTTGCAATACACACATCCTTGACTTGACTTGCATTACACGCAATCGCGACCTTCCTCGATAGCGTGTGTAGTACACAATACCGAGTTTCACTAAACAACGATATGCTATAAAAATATTATTAAAACTACCCGTTATGAATAGTAATAACCACTTTTTGAAATCCAGTAAATCTTATTTTTCAAAATGAACTTTATTTTTGGATTCGTAGTATCGAATTTAGCCTAAGGTGAAATTTTGGTACTTTTCAGATAACTTTCATATTCTGATGAAGAGTGAAAATTACTAATTTATAATTAAAAACAACTTTTTTAATCGAAATAATTAATAGTGATAAATTATTAATTTGAGTGGTTTTAAAGTATATTTAGAATATATTTTTACAATTTAATACAATGTTGGTCATTGGATGTAATGTCACATTTAAACCAGACGTAATCAAATGTCAATCTTTTGATAGATATTGTTTCTTAAAAACACGCTATTTGTTTTAACAGCGGGATTTAATTATAAATTTAATTAATGAAATTTCTATGTTATGAATTTGGTAAAATAGACTTCATTTTTGAATTCGGAATATGAAATATAGCTTAGGATGAAATTTTGGCATTGTTCTGAAAAACATCAATTTTTGATGAATAGTGAAACTACTAAGTGGTAGGTTAAAAACTGAATTTTGTATAAAACTTAATTTTACCGCTTCTGTGAATGGAATTTCGAAAATCCGAGAGACACGGTTAATATCAAGGACTAAAATGTGGTTCAATGAGATGAAAATAATTTTTTGGTGAATAGTAACTTTTTACGTTTTTTACCGCGGTTAATAGTAAATAGGGTAACTAAGGGTAAATATGATATTACTATTACCCTAACACATGTCCTAATTCTATTGGACAAGTGTAATTCGACCAAAAACAAACTTAGGAATAAAATATGACCATTTAGGCCCACTTGGATTAGATTAGGACATTTATTATTAATTTATTTAAAGAAGGGTTAAAATAGTTAAAATCAAAGTTTAATAAGTAAATCATTTTTAATATAGGGTTATACATAAGATAAATTCGATTGTAAATATTCATTAGAAAGCTAAAAAGATTTTCTACATGATGGTATTTTATTTGTAATTTTTAGACATCAAATAATTTAATTTATTTATGACACAAAGATGATGCAGTAATTATCTTATTAATGAAATATTGACAAAATTGATAATATAAATACCAAAATAAATGTAATTTGAGACTTTTTATGAATTCCACTAATTTTCTAGGTTAATATGATATATTAGTATTGATTTAATCAACTTGGTTCGAACATATAATTCTGTTATGACTTTGACAAAAATCATATATCAAATAGTGTCAAAATTGACACAAAATAGTTTTTAAATCAAATATTATATTATTAATTGTTATTTTATTCCTAAAAATCTAAGGTTCGGCCAAATGACTTAGATAAGGATATATATATTAATAATAAACAATTTGGGGTTCGTTTGGCATGTTATAGTAAGTGTATTAACCATATAGTGAAAGAAAACAAAAAGACACGGTAAAAGTTAAATTAATTAACTTAGAGTTAAATCTAATTGATAAGGTTAAAATAATACCCTAAACTTGTCTAAATCCTATTGGTTGATAGGATTTCGACCCATCCCCACTTTAGCTTCGAAATAAGACCCTTTGGAACCATTATAAACCGATTTTGACTTTTTAATATAAAATAATATTTTGAGATATTCCTAAGGTGCCCCTCTCCTCCCTTATAAAAGGGCACCTCCTCCCCCTCCTCCTCACACCAATTTGAGCACTCAAGCTCGGCCAACCCCTGCCATTTTCCCTTCTCCACTTCCCTGGAATAATCCTAGAGGTCCTGGTCTTCTCCAAAGACCAATCTTAGTTCCTTAAGTGGAGGATTCAAAAAGGCGTTCCAAAGAAGAGGTAATATCCATTACCGATCTTTTCAATTTCTTTCTTCTTCAACTTCTTCTTCTTTAGTTGTTTCATGATAAAGTAATAACATCAGTATTACTTACATACTGATATGTTATTATAAATATGAAACAACCCTAATTCACCTTCTATCCATCCTACGGAAAAATGAAATCACCGCGCGTGCGTATGTACGGAATACCGTCTCCACGCCGTGGTGTAATCTATTTTCCACCATCACCTTACAAGGATGGGTATAATGGTGTAATCAGTAACTATATATGATTATTATTAAGTAATATTGATACTGAAATAATATATATATATATACTCCAATACAATTCCACGATCATAGGAACGATATCATCACTCGTGCGTACGTACGGAATACCGTCTCCACGATGTGATGCGACTCGTTCTACATGATCTTCATTTCATAATGATTATATAAATGAATTGAATGAATGAATATGGTATATACTACACTAATACCATTCTGGAAATGAATTATCTATAACCTAAAGATAAGAATAAGAATTTATTCGACAAAACACGCATAAGAACAAAAAGTTATAAAGACCCGAGTAACAAGTAACAATGAAATATTACTAACAAGAAGCTAATAATATGACCATATATGATCTCATATCAATATGTATGATTCTGGAATAAGTCAATAACATTATTTAAACCATTATACAGGAGCTTCGGACACGAACAAAGCAAATCAGACCTAAGGTAAGGGAAAATATCACAATCTCATTTTTATTCGAGATTGTTTATTCGTAAGTATTTACTGGGGTGTATTTTATCATCCACATCCATGTTCCCTCAATATGTAATATTGTTTCCATCCACTTTCAATAGTTTAAATCCAATTTTACCCTTAGGTGAGTTTTTAGTAAAGAATATGAAAGGAATCTTTTGTCGTTTTTCCGTACGAGGTACTTTTTGACTTTTCCGACAAAAGTACGAAGAATGTTTTTTTTAACTTATACGGCACGAACGGATTTATACTGTTTTATAAAGCCTTATTTTCATGAATCTTCCTCTAAAAGATTTCATGACTATTTTCAATAAAATCTCTTTCTTTTAAAATTTCATGATGTTTTGTGAAAAGTAATTGATTTTGAAGAAGAAAGGATATTTTCCTCAAGAATTCAATTCAAGTGTTTTATCAAAATTATTTTCCATATAAGACAATAAAGGGTTCTGTTTCTATCCATATTTTTACATTGATTTGACTATGTTGTTATGGAATTATGTTTATGAATTCCTTTATCTTATATGAATGGTTTTATGATGTAATGTTGTTTAAGAATCCCATTTTTATTACATGGGTTATGCAATGATGTATGATTTATGATTTTGTGGCACACATAAGAAAGGATTCATTAAGAGATGGGTGGGACCTATATCTCCCTCCAATGCATTGGGTAAAGATTTCATATCTCATGAGATAGACATGGCTGGAATGGTAGGTTATACCGGTTCAGTGAAACATGACTGAAACGAGGATTACTCGATTCAGAAAGGGACTTTGTCCACTAAGATAGTCTTGGCAATGAGTCTTGACTAACAAGAAATGATTCTCTATGATTATGTGTGTATGCCACAATGAGTAATGTTTTAAGTAAGGGTTTCATTTTCACTACTATGATTTATCCCATGTTATGAAATTATGCTCTCTTTTGCAGGTTAAGATTTCCAAAAATGTTATGTTCTTATGAAAATTATGTGATTGTTATTTCTTTTGTTTACCCTTACTGAGCATTTGAGCTCACCCTTTTATGTTTTCTTTTCCCCAGGATATAAATAAAGGTTTTAGGTAAAAAAAAAAGGAAGATCTTTGTGGGAGATTTTGAAGATCTTTCACCAGGATTAGAAGATTACGTTCCGAGTTTCCAAAGACACTAAACTATTACGATCCTTGTGTGTGTATTTTAGTTATGTATTAAGTATTCCGCAAAAGTAATGTAATGTCCATGTACGTCAGGATACAGGTCTCTACATTCACCCTTACTTGATAATATCCTGACCGAAAATCGACCTTGGACAAGTATTGCGCTCCATGCATCTGATCAAACAAGTCATAAATTCATGGGAGAGGATACTTTTTCTTTATTGTGATTTTGTTATGCTCTTGATAATAGATGCAGAGGCACATTGACCCATCCTTCTACATGACGAAGAGGAATAGTGCACCCCATGGTGAAGCACTTGTGCGTGCAAACCCCTTAAACAGATTCTCATATAGTTGTTTCTTCATCTCCTAAAGCTCCAAAACATCCACTCTATACGGAGTCATTGATATTAGAAATTCCCATGGTATAAGATAAATTTAGAATTCAACATCTCTTTTAGAAGGAAGACTAGGTAATTCCTCGGGAAACACATTAGTGAATTCCCTCATAATAGGCATGTCTTCTAGGATGGTTTCCACCTTATACTCAATATTATGAGCTAGGTATGTGTGCTCATAGGGTAGTAATATCCACGCTTGAGATGATGGAGCAAAAAAAGATTCAACTTCCTCCTTTTACTTGTATTTAATTGGGGGTCGATTATCCACATGGAGACTGATTCCCCTCTCCCAGCAATTTATGTAGGCTCTATATAAGGAAAAAAATACATGCCATGAATCGCATCAAATTCTACCTGAGAGAGTATGATAAGGTTCTCTGGGAAGACAATTCTATATATTATGATAGGGGAGGAGTTATATTCATGGGATGCAATGATTTCCCCATTTTTAGTACTCACAGACATCTTTACTTCGATGATTTTTGGTGGTTCTGGGATTGTTATACTAATCTTTTGAGATATAAAATAACACGTAGAACCTAAATCAAAAAGTAAATTTGTTATTCTTGAATGAATAACTAGTGTACCTGTCACCACATCGTTTTCAGGGTTCACTTCGGTAGTAGTGATGGAAAAATCTCACCCTTACTGCCTTGGAGGTTGTTGGATGCCTCCGAAAACCCTTGGGACAGGGCACTGATTTGTAAGATTCCATGGCTCTTTATAGTTGTAGTAATGGACCATATGTTGAGGTTATAACCAAGAGTTCCTCTCCTATGTCGCTGCTATGGGTCTTTGTTATCGAAAGTTAATAGCCAGGTTACCTTCTCTTCTACACCTAAAGCACTTCCTTGTCTCCCATAGGCAATTTCCAGGTTGCTTCTTTCAGCACCTTTGGTAAGTGCGGTGCCATATCAACTTAACGCTGTTGGATTTATCCATCAGACCACCAGAATTAATGTCTGCCAAACACTTCTTAGCCACATGATACCTCTGAGATTATCAGATCTCCATTTTTACCTTGAGGGCACATCAGACAATGTCATCACAGATATCAATGTCAAAGATCTCCTGCGCTTTCAGCAGGCTAGGTTTCATCCCACCAAAAAAGCATTCAACATTGCATTCAGGGGTAATGACCAAGCCAGAGGCGTATCCTTCAAGCCTTGTGATGTTTACCTTGCATGATCAAATGGATTCATCTTCTTTTTTCTTGAGGTGAAGGATGTCCATTTTTATCTTATGTTAGAGGGTACGTGGAAAATATTTATCGAAAAAACATCTTCCAGAAATCCTTCCATTCCAATGCCCCGATCTTCTCTTAAGGCTTCATATTTTTGATCAATATCTACCATTGATCAGCTTCACCCTCAATATGATAATTATCCAGGATAACAATCTATTGTTTAGAACATTGAAAGATGGAGACGATTGTTTCAATTGATTTGATTCTTTGTTCAATGATTGAGGGATCAGATGATCCATAAAAATTATGAGGCCTTTGTCTCATGAATCTCTCGATTGTGACTTGTTCCTTTTTAGGGGGGGGGTGACCATTCCCATTGATCCATGATTCTATTCAAATCTTGAGTTACCTAAGAGTGAATCATGACAAATTTCACGATTCTCGCTCCCATTGGATTGGACATCTCATTAGTACAATCATCACATTGATCTTCACATCAGTTTTGAGCCAGAGTCCTATTACCGACCATTGACTCGAATAAAAAGAATGTTTGGGGTAACAAATAAAGGGTAATACAAGAAAAAAAACTAAGGACTTATAAATAACTGTTACTTCCTTAGCATATGAATCTATTCGCTTCAGTCTTTGTTATCCATAATCTACTTTCAAACATATATTCGTAGGTATTTTACTGTCCCATAATAATGGTTCATACTATTATTGTGAATTTACCAAAGCATATACCGAGGGAGTGTCATAACCAAGAGCGCAACAAGGCCCGTTTTTGTGCACCAGTTCCCGTTTGAGTCTAGCTGAATGCGGTGTTTTTGTCTTTTACCCCTTGGATACGTCTATGCCAGAGCCGCCTCTACCTGCTCTTATCCAGACAGGGATATATTTTATTGATAATCCACTTACTTAATACTCACCAAAATATTGGGATGTTTTTATTATACTTATTCTTGTCTCTATGGTATTACTATGGAATTCTAATCTTAATCCCAAAAATAACTAAACCTATCATTTGATACCAACTATGACACCCATATTCTTTTATTACACAATTAAACATTAATTATTACATAAACATCATTGGATACAAATAGAAGATCTACAGTTCCAGTGTGTTTGGGGCTTAGGATCATTACATAACAACATAAAACATGAAACACAAATTCTTTATTGAAAGAAACCTTTACATTACCACTACATTCCATCATACTTAGAACTACATGGGATAACCTGAGGACATGCATAAGAAAATGTTGAGCTATAAATCCCAGTAAGGGAATAATCATGGAATAAAATGAAGAATAAAATACATGTTAAAAAATAGGCATATCAATAGATTACAAGAGAGTCATAAACATAGAGGCACGATAAATCATGAAAATCTTAAAATGGAAATGTGACAACAACACTTAACATGAAATTAGCATGATCCAAGGCTCATTGCACATGGGGCATGAGTAAACCCTCATTGCACATGAAGGACAAGTAAACCCTCGTTTCACTTGAATTACCATGAGTAAACACCCATTGCACCTGACATATCAGGATACTATACTTTACCCAAATCATTGGAGGGATATAAGAACACACCCTTCTAAAACATTTCATTTCATGCATAAGTGTGCCACATGGATCGTAATATATTGATCCATTCAACATGATCATTTATTCCACGATAAATGAATGTGGAATGCATAAATGAAAATATTTGAACAATATGTAAATGCACCTAAAGTTGAATACCTTTGATAACGAAATAGGAATGGTATTCACTACACAATGACTTTGGCTTGGAAAAGTGCAGTGCAATTTACGCAGAATAATGACGTGACATAAGAACTTGTAAAAATAGTTGATGAGAGATAAAGGGGTGTATAATCATATTGAAATGACATTTAAAGTACGGGGTTATATAGATTAATGTCCCAAAAAATGTAATGGAATTTATATTCATGATAAAAAAGAGTTTATTGAATGTAAATGAGGACAGTCAAATTCCTTTAAGAATTTCAGCATAGTAACTGGAGTACATGAGAGGCATTTAATGAGAGAGAAAGGGGTATCCCATCTTTCAAAAATAAATAGGGAAGTATGCAGGATGGTTGAAACCATTCCCCAACATTTATAATTGAAATTAACAGGGAATAAAAATTTAAATAATATTGGACAAAATTGAGAAAGGAAGAAAAACCCCTTACTTAGAAGTGTGCTTCTAATGGCTTGAGAGTGGCTTTAGAGAGGCTTCTTGGGAGATTTTCCACCTTGGGAGGATGATATATAGAGTAGGGAACGGTTTTGAAGAACTAATAAGGCTTTGAGTTAGGATGAAGTTGGATTTTGAGTGGTTCTATAATGGAAAGGTGATGGAATTCATTATTATTAAGGGTTGGGACACCTCACATTAAACTAATCGAAACCAAAAAACAACCCATGGTTTTTTCCCATTATTTTTGAAAAATGGATTTGGAAATCAATATTTTATAAGGACAAATTCTGAACTTCTTAAAATAATGGTGTTGATTATGTGGAGGTGAGTCCCACTCCTAAGGAAAACAATTTAAAAAGACAAAATATTTAATAAGTCTTCAAGGGTACACTAATGCTTTGTAAAAAAATAAAAAAAACCCTAAATCACATTATTTTAATGGTAAAAAATATATTTTCTGATCATAATGTTTATATTATTTTATTATATCACTATTGGGTCATTATAATGTCATAAAACACATTATATATTTAAACAGTATTTAATTTTTACCCAAAAATTTGACTATCTTAGAAAATTATGAAAAATTCACCGTTGGATAATTTAGACATCCTAATTCCAGAAATAATATTAATTTTATCTAAATAATTTTCTATATATGTTATTTTTTACTTTTAAAATAAAAATCGACATTTATAAAAAATTCATGGGTTTTGACAAAAATGTCTTTCAAACCATAATAAAAATTACAATTGCATTCATAAAATTATGTGATCATATATATTTCATAAAAATTAATTTAATAAAAATAATAATATTTTATTAAAATATTATTTGATTTAAAAATCTTTTAATTCATAAAGATAGATTTATTAGTTGATTATTACATAAAAAATACTATTTGTTCTTTAAAAAATATATACAATGTAACAACAATAAAATGAAAGTATATTCATTATTATATAAAAAATATTTTACATAATCATAGTTCTAAGGTCATGCTACATAACCCCTTATAAGACCCACATAAGACCGACGAGTAAGGTGTGCGATGCTGACTGATTGTTGGGGTGGCCTGTATAACATTGCTCGGGTGGTAATGTCTATCATCATCCACTTATCTTGAAGGTGGTCCCGCTCCAGCTTAACATATAGAAGCTCGGTTTTGTCTTGGTCATGAGAGAAGCCCAAAGATGAAACTTCATTTCCGATGTCTAACAAATGGGCTTCGTATGGGGCACGTTTACTGAATGAGGTCATCGGTTCTTTTTTCTGAGTAAATTGGATTCGTTATAGACCTATATTTATACTAATCATGTGATCACTGTTCAATGGTTATATTAGAAATGGTCACAATTCATAACAGTATTTTAACAATACAAAAACATAAAACCAAGGACGTTTGCATTTTATATAAAAATTTTACATAAAGATACATTTAATTATATTAAGTGGGATTTCCATTAATTAATGTTTGGGTCATTACTATCCCAACATACAGGCCTAAATAATAAGGAGTTTATGTTCAATTGGTCAGAGTTCTATGAGACTGATTTTGAGGAGAGGAAAAAGCGGTTGACCACCATGACAATTTTGAGCGTACTTGAACCATTTAAGTGGTATACCTTCTTCTGTGATACATTCGGTGTTGGACGTAGGTAAATGTTGTTGTAGGATGTCTGGGTTATAGATTACGGGTCGAGGTAGTTGAGGCCACATGAAAGAAATTATCATACTCATGACTTAGAGCTAGCTGTTGTGGTTCTATTCCATAAAGTGAAAGAGTCATTATTTTTTGGTAGAACCCTTTATGGTGTTTACCGAACATTAAATTCTCAAATAAAACTTCTCTCAGTGGGATTTTAATATTCAATAGTGATGGTGGTTTGAGTATGTGCAATCATTTGATTTTCAATTGGTTTACACACCACGAAAATGGTATAGTGTTGTTGATGCTCTTAACCAGAAGACTCAGAGTCAAGTATTTCAGGAATCATATTCAGAGTGGTTAATGATGGTCTTGTTTACAAATATTCATTTGGAGGTATAGGAGGGGCACAAGAAGATAACCCTTATATATATAGCAATTGTGTCTACACATTTTCCCTGAGATAAAGAGAGTAAATTTGTAGATCCTGAGTGTTTGGCTATAAGTGAAAGTCTTAATGGTGGGGAGTCACCTTCGTGTTGGACCTTTGACACTAATAGAGTTTCAAGCATGACTATGATGTATCGTGATCTTTATAGATAGTTTTGGTGGCCAGGAATGAAGAAGGAAGTGGAGAGTTTTGTGGCAAGATACATTACCTATCAACATGTGAAGAATGAACATCAACATCAAGATTTGTTGTTGCATTCATTGCCTATTCTATAGTGGAAGTGTAATGTTGTCATGATGGACATCGTAGTGGGTAATCCGAGGACGCCTCAGAAAAATGATGCCATTTGGATGGAGGAAGATCGGCTGACTACATTGACCCATTTCTTGCAAATTTAAGAAACCTATATAGTTGGCCATTTGGGGGAGTTATATGATTGGGAAATATTAAATTTTCATCGTGTGAAGAAAACCATAGGTTTAGATCATGACCTGCATTTCACCTCATGCTTCTAGAAGGGATTGTAGAAGGCACTTGGTTCACCTGTGTTTTTGAGTACGACTTACCACTCATAGACTGATGGGCATCCCAAACATACAATTCAGCTTTTAGAAGACATGATGAGAGCATGTGTTCTTGATTTCAGTGGTTCATAGGAGAAGAAAATGTCGCTTCATTAGTTTTCTTATAAACAATGTTTTTAGGCTACAGTTAAGATGGAACATTTTGAGGCACATTATTGGAGACCGTGTAGATCATTGTTCTGTTGGTTAGATTCTGAAGAGTATGAAAATTTAGGTACGTGTATTATGTAGGAGATGTCAAATAAAGTTTTTTTTTGACTCAAAATCTCATGGAATTATCTTAGAGTAGGCATATGTAATATGAAAATCAGTGATGTATACCTCTTGAGTTCATGGTGGGTGATAGTTTTTTACATCGGTTATCGCCATGGTTGGGTCACCTTCGATTTCAGAAAGAGGGATTGTTGGCACCAAGATATGTGGGGATATATGAGATTGTAGAGAGAATAAGATGGGTGTTTTATGGATTGGCTCTTCCTCAGTGGTATAGTGGGATGCATTACGTTTTTTATGTTTCAAAACTCTGACAGTACCACCCTAACCCATCTCATGTGATAAATGTCGAGGATGTCGAGCTTGATGTTGATGCATCCTTTGAGGAGAACCTGGCTCGTGTTGTAAATCATAGGGATAAAGTCTTATGAGGTAAGGATGTTCCCATGGTTCGTGTTCTATGGGAATTTGGGAATGTTCAAGAAGAAACAAGAGAGTGAGAATCTAATATGAAGGTCCAAAGGCACAATCTCTTTTATTTAAAAACTCAATGATGCACGAGAAGAGTGGCTTGAATACATTCTGTTATATGGTGTGGAGGTTTTAAGATCCCAAAATTCATCATAAGGTTTATTTTTATTACATCCTAGTTTAAGAACTTTATTTTGGTCAATAAAGTACTTTCTACGATCCTTAAGGATGATCGAGAGTGTTATGGGGGTTTGGGACACTAAAAAGGGGAAAATTATTTTTCTTGGCTTGCCACATGTTCTGCACATGGTTAGTGCTAACCGTGCAGGCATCCTAGGTAATACTTTCAAGTGGTGGATTTTTTGGACAGTATCATCTTCATGGTTTGCACATGGATTGGAAAACCATGTGGGTAAACAATGCGGCCCTCGAAACCATTAAAAATATACAAAATTTACACTTTGAGATTTTAAATCTCACTCGGGATTTTTCTCCTCATCCCTTGCAACCCTAGGAATGAACCAAGGGGACCAAAATCTCCCAAGGATCAAACTCCTTTGATTTTGGGATGTTTGGAGTTCTATTGGATGAGAATTGAATATCTGAGTGAGTCTAATCATCTACTCCTATCTCTTTTCTATTTTTGGTCTTGTGTTTTTGGCAGTTTCCATCCAAATCTCTCAAAACCTTATTTTTAGTGAGATATATGTTGATGCTTTAAAGGGTTGTTGAATCAGTATCCAAGGCTTCAGTTGGGAGTGCATTCACCAATATAATTAATGTATGTGGTATACTACTTATATCCCTTCGGTTTTGTGTAGATTTGTGCATATAAGGTTTTTTATTCTTTCCCCTTTTTAATATTTCTTAGTTCCATGATATGATGTGATGTAGTGGTGTCTAAATCATTAATTTAAACCCTCTGGATCCACATGGGATGACAGGAGGATGACTCTACTATGTTTATGCCACCCTTGGTGTGTTACGATATTCCTCGAACCTCATGTATTTTATGTATGTGTAGGCCATTGGGTGAGAACATAGATCCCATGATGAATATATAAATATGCTTGTAGTATGTGTAATTGGTGTTTTTAATACACTTAGGTTGGGTAATTACCAAAGGGGTTGTTAGGATGGAATAAAAAAGGGTTAAATGGATTAACAGAAAAATTCTTGGGGATTAGCTTATTACTTGAATATTCTTAGTGAGATATGCATGGGAAAAGGGAAATGGGACTAAATAATTAAGTAACATGATTAATTAATGTGTTAATGGAATGATGAAAAAATGTAATTTCACATTTATTGAGATTATTTTGATGTTGTAAATGATGTTGGATAGGTTTTTGTGATATGGTGTTTTGTTGTGAATGATAAATAAGAATGTACAATTGTCTTGGTAGAGTGAGGTATTAACATAAGGTTATAGGCCAACATGTTGATTTGGACCGAGGTTCTAGCTCCTCCCATAAATGCAGAGGTTAGGGAAGGGGATGGAGTTCTATTCCCCTAATGGTTTAATTCTACAAGGACTGAGGCTCTAAGGTGAGGATATCAGGAATTGTTGTCAAATTATTCCTAGTGATAGAGGACTTGTTTAATTCCCACATGTTGAGAAATTTGATCATTTCTGATTCATTGAATAGATTATAAATGGTGAAATAATAAATGAAATGAACCCAAGGTATTTGGCGTTCTATCTAAGAGAACATAAAAAATATGGATTTGAAATATTTATCATTACTTGCGATTATTTATCATTTTTATGAACTATCTAACTTTTTTCATATTTTTTAGACACCATTCATGGTGGCCTACTGAGTTATACTCACACACTTCTCGGGCTACCATTGGTTACCTATGAAAATTTCATGCTTGCAAGTCAAGACATGGGTAAGGAACCTATGCTAGGGAGTTGAGTTGGAAATGTAAAGTGGTTGAGTGAGTTCTTAGACTAGGAGTAAATACCATTTTGGGGATTCTTATATTTTTTAAATTTTGGGTTCTGTTCACTTGACATTATAGCATGGAATGATTTGTTTATTGTTGTATATGATTGTACCCAATTTTGGGTTCTGGTTATTTATGCATGTTATGGATTTTTCTCTTTTGATTCCATTATTTTAATTATTATCCATTGTGGCATAGTATGTTATTGAGGGTATTGTCTCCCCACATGACCTATTGGACCCCTGCTGCTAGTATACAACCTCAGGAATACAGGGAGGCAAGATTGAGGTCATATAGAAACCCGACATGGGGAAAACAATTCGTTGATCCCGGGTCGGGGACATTACACTATGATTGGGTTCTCCCATACAAATATCTTATTGTATATTAATTTTCGTACCAATATGGGGAAAAATATATTTTGATACAAACTAACTTCTTTAACCATTTTACAAAGTGAGTTTTGAAAGAAAGGATTTTCTCATGAGTTAAAAAATGTTTTTTATTTCGCTTTCATTTGTTTTATCATACTATATAAATTTCAATGAGATAATCTCGATGTATTTTCATGTCCATATGATGGTAGATTATTTTTAAAATTAATGGTTTTCAAATATTTTTCACATATCCTTTTTATGTATACTTTTTTATGTGACTAGTATCTTCAAAATATTAGTTAATATTAATTTATTTTTCTAAAATATAATTTATTTTTTTAGTTACTTTTCAATTTTCAATTTCAAATTCATTTTAATAATAGGGTTTATGTTTCTCTATTTATACTCTAATATATATTTTTATTTTAGTAGAATGAATTCATATAACAAACAATTAAATTCTTGATCCCTTCTTTGGTTGTATTATACAAGAATTATATTGCACTAATATTTTTCCTCTTTGTAAAAATCAGTATTGGTTTTATTTGTTATAGTGGGGATATGTTCTTTGGAAACCATCCTCCTTTTTTCTATATGTCCATTATTAAATTAATTATATACTCATTTTTATATATGGAATGAACAACATATTTAAATAATTTAGATTGGATGATATTCACACAAAATGAATCCTATTCTATTGAAATGGTGAAAAGTATTTGTGTTTTTATGTTATTATTCCAATACATGTTATTATTATCCAGTAGATTATATATTGATTAATCAAAAACCTTATTCCTCTGGATGTTTTGTGATCATTTTATTAATTTTATTGATATATAGAAAAGTATTTGAATTTTTTATAATGTTATTCCAATATTTATGATTTTGGAAAGTTGAGTTTACATTTTTTGACCGTCCATCTTATTTCATAGAATGAGTCATGATTATGTTATACATTTCATTAACATTAGAAATTTTTTTGATATTCCTGATCATTATTGGATGATAACACAGGTTTATTTTTTATTGAAATTCTGTATCATTCATTATATATATAGATAGTTTTTAATTAGTATGAAGTTACTTATGGAATTGTATGAAAAGAATTGTTGAATATTATAGTGAATGACTTGGACATTGTCAAATAGAATGTGGGCCTCATAATTTTATATTCAGATGATGAATTTATGTGACTTACGAGACAAAACATGGTCAGTTTTTAGTTATACATATTACTATATTGGGATATTATCCTGGAATAGTGCCTCGTATATGGGTTTTTGATATTTTTTATTATGAATTACATCAGGAAGTAATAAATATTATTATTACGAATTTTTTCATTTATTTTCTTGGATATGTCAGGTTCAATTTCATTATATTAGGTATTCATGTTGCTTAATTTATCCTAAAATATTATTTATTCCATGTTTATTCCATGATTCACTTGGTTGTATGTTTTCCCTTACTGAGTATCTAATCTTTCCCATTTCTTATGTTTCCATTACCCTAGTTATGAAGAAAAGTAATATCTGTGAGATTATTAAATTTATAAAACATTTCAAATAATTTATTTGATATATTGAAGACTCATTATGGAATAAGAAGTTTCTTTTAAAATAAAGAAAAAATATCCACTACTTGAGAAAGACATAGGAATTATTAGTGTATGGTTTTTCATAATTTTATAAAACTCCACACCAAAAAAGATCAGTGGTAAGTAATATATTCAATAATTATTATTTATTTTAAATTTAGTAATGTTTATATCCATTCTATTATTGTTGGTATGAAAGTCATCATGTAAAGAATGTGTTTATGGAATGGAATCTGGGAGTGTGGGTCTTAGACACCAGAGTTGGTAATAAAGGAAAATTTTAGACAACTTTAGAAAATATTATATTATTTGAAGATAATTTAAGGTTTATTAAGTTATGGTTGATCAAAATTTCAAAGGTGTAGATAAAAAATGATGTTATTTAAGGTAATATTATGCCGATTATCATAATAGAAGCTTAGTGAAAAACATAGGAATAAGTCCAAGGGACAAGTTTGAGCATAACATAATATCATGAAAATTTGGGAAAGAATATATTGTGTAGTTTCCTATTATATCCATCTTTGTAATGATACTTGAGGGTTGATGAATTCTCTTTCGTAATTTTATGTTGAGAAAATAACCCTAAAACGTGTGTGTGGGGTATTAACTAAACTGTGATGTGGTGAACGACATAAAATACTAACTATACACCTATCTAGACACTCCCATGGTATATGATTTGGTTGATCATATGATATTTATGAAATTATATGAAGTATTGAGTTCGTAGTTACATTATGTTATTAGGTTAAGTAGTATAATAGAACCAAACATAAATTAAATTAGGTACAACCAAGAGAGTTATAGGGTTAACCATGTATGAAATGTTGGAAATGAAAGTTTAATAGGATGAAATTAATGCATCATATGTTGAAATTAAAGAACCATTAGAGAATAAATCTTAATACTATGATTTTATATTCATATAATATGATTATTTTTGGTTATTGTCATAATAAGATTGGTATTTGTATTTTGATAAAATAGGATTATGAGTATAAACCTGAGAAAGTTATGTGTCTTGAAACCACTATGTATTATAATTGAATAATATAGAATACTCAAATGGTTGTGAATATTAGTACATTATTATTATGATAGAAATTTTAGTTTCATATTATTACCTATGATAGTGAGGATGATACAAAAAATAAAGTATTTTTTATAATTATATTATTTTCATTAGTTTTTGATTTTTTATGTTAATTTGGTATATTCAAATAGTAATGTGGGGTATGTGAAATATCTAAGTATTTTTATTCAATAGTTCTATGTTACATGTTTTCAAACATATATTAAATAGAATAAAAAACATTGAAAAGTGATTTTATAAAAAGGTTATATTTTTTGGGATAACTAATAAATAATAAAGAATTTTGGTGAGGTTAAATTTTATGATTAATATATGATTGATGTTGAGGTAATGATGGGTTAATTTATTTTTTAAATTGAGTTAGATGGTATTTTAACTGATTATAGACATTAAAAAAAGTGATCCATGATATTTTTGGTGAATTTTATCTCATTGTTTGGATTATGATTTATATTTACTAATGTGTGACTTTATGAACTAGTGTTTAATACCATTTAAGGGTTAAAGATAGAGTTAGTTTTTGAAGTAATATATGATTTGTATACTGTTTATTTTCTTGCAAATTCAATATTTTTGGGAAAGGTATGTTATAGTGAATATATTATTACTGTGTATACATACATTGGTATCTGATTGTATGAATGTATAATGTTATTTAAAGAAAGATAAATAACTTGATATATCATAATGGAGAATGATAGATATCGTATTATGGGTTATATCATGAATGATGAATATCAAAAGAATACCCTCAATTACTTTCATAAATGAGTAATAATTAAAATTGTGGGGTTTTTATATATTTTAGGGGTAGAATGTAAAAAATTTATACCTTAATATATGATTACATTTAAATAATTTAATGACATAGATAGCTCACTCCACATGAAACACCGAACTTAAACAAGACATCAATAAATTTTGAAAAAATATAAATATTTTAGTAAAATCATTAAAAACTATCCATTAAATTAGAGGTAATGAATATTATTAAGTGATTTATGAATATATATTTAAATAAAATTAGGATACTTTTAATATGAATATTTTTCAATTAGTTTTCCTAAAATTTCAAATAATATTATTTGTTATTTAGATAGATATTTTTCTAAAAATTAATTTTTTTATACATAAATTTCTATTTATAGAACCATATTATTAATATTGAAAAATTATTCCTCATACTAATAATTTTTTTACTAATTTAGTTAGTAAATGATATGAAATGAGAATCAAAACAGTTAATATTGGAAAATTTCATTTTCCAATAAAAAAGTTTGTTCGTTTTATTTTATGATTTTATTCAAAAAAATTAATTTATATATATTACAATTTGAATTAGAAAAATATGGAAATAATATTGGGATTTAGAATAACTATATTATCTTTTGATGATTTTTTGGGTTTATTTTCTAAAAATATTGATATATTGCTGAAAATTAAGGTTTTTTCAATTGAGTCTATGAGGTGAGATTTGACCCAAATTTATTTGAGATACTATTTTTTCCATTTTAGAATCATTTTAATTTTAATATTACAATAAATTTATTGAAAATTTTAGTCATTCTTCTAGAACTACCCTTCCATTCATTGAAAAGGGTAACCCTCCTATCACATCAATACTCATATTCTCTTTGAATTTTTCCCTATAAACTACAAAACTTATCTTTATAAAAATCTATCCCAGGATAAAAAGATTCTATTAAACATTTTTTAACTTAATACCATCATTTCCAAGGATACATTCAAGTAAAATTCAAGTCCTCGATGTCAGTATTATGAACTACTTAGTTTTTCGTCTTTATTATCTTAATTCAAATTTGTTATATCCCCAAAAATATAATATATTACATTAATTAATATAGTTCAAATGTTACTATATTAATGTTATTATCATTTTTTATTCACCTATCACATTTATTAAGAAATATTCAATTGTCATTTGTTTGTATGTGTGAGCTACTTCCGTCATGAGTAACAAAACCTATTTTCCATCATCACCCATAATTGATGGTTCCTAGAATGATTTAATGAGAGAATATGGTATTTATTAAATTATTACAGTTATGTTATAAAAAATTGTAGAACCTATTAATGATATGATCAATAAAATATCATCATTAATACAATCATTTAAAATAATTTTGTTGAGAGGAAAATATTTTATACAAATTATGTAATATTTTGATATCCATTACTTATTCTTATACATCGTTTATAATTCTAATATATCACACTAATAATCACTAAATAAGATAATAAATCTTCTAATATAATTATATTACTAAAAAACCACCTTATATTTATTCATTAAATATGGCATGGTGGTGTAGGTAAGAAGATGCATCTACGATGTTGCATAAGGCCTTCGGGAAAGGAAATGGCCATTTTAGCCATGTAATTGGATTCATACCTACATTGCCTTCAAATAAAAATAAAAATAAAAAAAATTATATGGATGGGTTATCCCTAGGGACTATGAAATATCATTCTGTCATATGTGTGTGTGTGTGTTTCTTTTTATTGTACCCTAAAAAATCAACCTAGTATTAAATCAGAATATATTCATGTTTGGGTTGATTTAACCTGGTAAATGAACAATATTATAAATTTCTATCCTGAAAGACTATGGGATAATAATTATTGGAATTATATAATTAAATTTATAATATAATATATATTTTATTATAAAGATGTTATATTATTATTTTAATCATCAATTAATAGTATTAACATTGATTATTAATAATCACTGAAACCTGATTGTGATTGATTTCATATTGAAAGAGAAAAAGTAAAACCCAAATGTGTATGATTTTGGTTTTTATTGATATCTTTATCATTAATTTTTTTAAATCATATTATTTATTTATTAGATAATTATTACATGGCTAAGGAATGGATTGATACTTTCTTCAGCTTATTCAAATCTCCATGATCTTTTTTTTCTAGAATGTGATAAGTCACTTGTTTAGCTCAGGGTTATAAGTAACTATGTGGATAAACCATGTAGATCAAACATGTGGTCCCATGTAGTATAATCATATTCAATTTAAATGTGAAATCGGAGTTACATGGTTGTGAAAAAATTGAAATTTAATATTGGTGTGGTAAGCAGGGATTGGACAAGGTTTCTCCTAATAATGCACCAAGTGTGTGGGTTTGTGTGTGGGGGCGGATCTTGAATAATGATCATACATGGGTTTCACATGGTTTTTCTATCCATTCACCTATATGTGCGAAGAGGGTGTCACAATGGGTATTAGGTGTTCACAGTTTGTGCACTGTTTGTCCCATAGTGCGCAAAACCAAGTGGCCTTTAATTGTTTTTGGAATTTCTGAATATTCCATCCATTATTTAAACCTTTTTAATTATATTATTACTATATAAAAAATACACCATCCTCCTCCTATTAGATCTATCGTACACACTCTAGTAGTGTTTTGAGATAATTTTTTCATTCAGACTCTGGTCAAGCATCATGGACCACATTTGATCACCCTCATCTGGTCCTTAAAACCCCTTTCTTCCATTATTTGTTTTCTTCTCCATATCTGATTCTATTTCCATGTCAGATAATATTCCATATTATTTTTTTTTAACTATTTTTAAAATTTATTCTATTCTTGAAGTAATATGATGTCGATATCAGATGAGTACTCAAATACCAATATAATATAGGTGGTCCAACACTTTTCCTAACAAATATTGATGTTTATATCTGGAGTTATTGTTACAAACACCATAATTTATGTGACACACATCTAAAATGTGAATTTCCCTTTAAATAAATTCCAATAAATTGACAATATTCTCCCTTAGAGCCCTGATATTGATGTAATTTTTCTACCTCCACTTGGACCACCCATTTGGTTGTGTTCGTTGTATTCCATTGACACCTTTATGAATGCCTATGAGATCAAACCACCTCTTATGTTGATTGGGATTTCCTATTTTGGTTATAATGAATGAAATAATAAAATTAAAATGTTAAATGAAATTAATGGATCATGGATGGAAATTCCATTCCACTTGACCATGGTTAAACTATGAATTATTCCCATGACAATATGGTATTACATGAAAGGTAAATGTCTTGAAATTGTCACCTATAACATTTTTAATTACGATGATTTATCATGGATATCATTAGGAATATAGACAGTAGGTTAGTTTTTAAATAATGCATGATTATGGTCATGGAAAAGAATTAGCTCAGATGTTGTAGAACACCTTGAGAGATATTAGACTCCTCTTGAGGTTTCCATTGAATGAATAATGGTATTACAACCAAATAATTAATGTGTCTGCAATGTGAAAGTCCACACTAGGATTTAGACTTTATCTTAGATTGTTAATTCCCCATCTTGTCCTTGAGGATTCCCTATATTTAAATAAATTAAAATGTTTTCCTTGAATGATTCTCCTTGGATTTAACTTGATGTTATGGAACTCCTTGTATTATTACATGGGATCCTTTAAAGTCTCATACTAGGGTGACCAAGGTCATGATCCTAGTGCCCTAATAGCACATTCCCATTATGATGATATTCAAACCATACACCCATGTGGATTTCTCCAAAATTATAACCATAAATTCCATAAAAACTTAGGGAGCCTTAATTTATAATCAATATACAACGTTGTATTAGTTGTACACTACACGTCCTGATATTATAAATATGAATTTGAAATGTAACTGTTTAGAGACATTTTGGCATAGGACGAAGACGGTAGTATCATATGGGTATCCCACAAATAATCTAGACTGATGTGTTTTATTTATTTATAACATTTATTGTTATAAATTCACATTGATCAACATATATTCATATAATGGATATATTTAGACACCATTATTTGTGGCCTACAGAGTTTTACTCACACCCTATTGAGACTATCGATTCGTATCTAGACAGACCTCATGAATGAAGGTCGGGACAAGGGTAAACATCCTACTATTGACACGTGATTTTATATTATAGAATAGAGTGTGAGAATATAGGGTTTATATTAATCATGTGATTATATTGGAATCATTTATGATATTTGTAAAACTATTTTTATAGCATGTAATTTTATATGCATACTATCTGTTTCCCTTAGTTTCCATTTTCTAATGCGTCATGAAATTATCATTTTGTATTTAACATAGATTATTATTTTTGGTTATTTATTTTTATCTGGATGTGTATTTCCACTTCTTATGAAATTTATACTTCCCATTATTACATATATTGTTGATTTATTTATATATCACCATTTTACTCAACTTTTATTATGAAGGTGTAGTCTCCCCAACATATCATCACATTCCATCACTTATTGTTTGAATCCTCTGGTGTCTGGGGAGGCACACATGTGGCCATGTGGCCAACTATATTATGTTACGTAAGAGTTAACCAGGTCTGGGACATCACAAAGTTGTATCAGAGAACTTTTTTACTCGTCTTACTATTTTGGGTTAGTTTATAACAGACTAGAACTTGTTGGAATTTTGTAATAAGCCTATTTTGGGGAGTATCTAACACCCGTATAGGGAAAACATCACTTTTATAGGGTTGGTATTTGTTTTTCTGATTTTATTCAAATTATAGTTGTTTTTATTTCCCTATATGGTGACACACATGTCTTTATGTTATTTATAAATATTTATTTTCACCCTTGGCCCAGTATGGAAACAGTGTATTGGATCATGCATCATTATATGGATGAAAATATTAAAAATCCATATATATTCCATGCCATGTAGATTGAATTTATAGATTACCAAATGTTTTTTGTATGTACCTTGAATGATATATCTTTTATTTGAAAAATGTTTAGTTGGGACGAATGGGAAAGAAAATTTGTTAATTAAAGTGTATACCACAACCTAAATGGTGTTTTCCTACATATATTGATGGTGTCAGCTTAACTAACCAGTTGTGGCATGATTGATCCATCAAATATAGGTTGCTTGGGATGAAACACTAGTTGTCTCAATTAATTAGATTCCAATTTAAATATATAAATTATATGAGCCTCTACTAATTGGGAATGGTGATGCATAAAATTGAATATTATTGAAAAAAGGATGATTTCAGTTACATGATATTCCAGTTGATTCTTATAAAGCCTAGGACTTTATAACTCGATAATGATATATCATCTAGATGGACCCTGGTATACATGTATATAAATAAAAAATTATTAATTAATAAAAAGAAAAAAATATATGTTTACCATTAAATGTGGATAAATGTTTAAACTCAAAGATCATTTTCCTCTATAACATACAGTTGACACTCCATATAATGAATCCTTTTTGTGATACATGGAACACTAAATTTTTCATGACTTGTAGGTGGAATATTTACAGTAAATCATATGTTCGTTCACGACATTTTGTGTCCCCTAGACCTAGATTTAGGAGGGGAAATATGGCAATTTAATATTGTATAGGATGTATTTGTATCTGTGTATGCTTTTATTTGAAATTGTTCTATTGTTGAATGTCATTTTTAGGTGTGTGTTTGGAATTGTAGATATATGCATCCCCAATGGCCACTACACAAGCACCTAGAAGGTAGTGATGACCATGATCCAAATGTGATGGTACCTATACCATCATTATTACCTCTTATAGTTTCACATGTGGAGTTTTATTTTATACCTGATCTAGGTACAAATTCCTATTTTGAAGATTGTTTCTTTGGGTTAGTGTAGTTTATATACGGAGTCCCATGACCTACCTCTTCTATATTAATGTTGACTATGAAGTTCCAGTAGTATCACCCTATTACTTTTTCAGTGGAAGGTGACCCTCATAGTGTTGTGTCATGCATAGAGGACATGTTACATATCTTTTAGCATCTTAATACACATCCTATTTAGAGAGTGAATAATGTAGTAGACATACTTAGAGGGTATTACAAGAGTTGGATGGATGTATTGACAAAGGAAGATAAAAAATGGGTATATTCTATAGAGGGATTCATAGATATAATTCTATGAATAATTTTTCATATAATTGATAATAGATGAATGAAAAATAGATTTCATTCACCTATGATACGGTATTGTATATGTTGTGGACTATTCATCTAATTTCAAAGAGCTCTAAAATTTCATTCTTATTCTTACTTGTGAAGAATTGACCAAATAAATTTGATTAGAGGATGGAATCATGTATTCCATCTGATATCAAATTAAAAATATTATTGAATTTCATTACTATGATTGTGAACTAATACCCCATATCCAATTGAAACATGAATGAATTTAATGGTAGGGGCATCTTGGATAAGTAACTCGATGTGGAGTTGGTTTTCATGAAATTGACTGCTTCATATGGAGCTTTCTCAGGGTGCAACATTAGTCATAGTGCATGCTCGGGAAACCATGTGATACACCAAAAATGTGGTAGGTCATGAAAAACGATCCAAAGGTTAGTAAAGTCCTAGTTGAGTGTTGGGATTGTGGAAATATGGATCATATTTGGAATTTTTGAAGAACCTTTCCACCAATGGCTAGTGAGAGGGGATCATATCTAAACCCATGTTCTGTAATAGGATTAGTAGATCCATGTAAGAGAGGGATATGGACAACCAACGGACAATCATGCTAAGGAGGATGTTCTTATTGGGTAATTAATTCACATTATATGCAACACATGTATAGTGGACTTAATTAAGGTAGTCATATTCACTAGTACAAAAACATTTTTTTACGTCACCATTTTTCACGTCGGTTTTTGAGAACCGACGTGAAAATATCTAAAAATAGATTTTTCACGTCGGTTATTATATAACCGACATCAAAATACATTTTCTCTGATTTTTCACGTCGGTTATATAAGAACCGACGTCAAAAATCCATTTTATTTGATTTTTCACGTCGGTTATTATATAACCGACGTTAAAAATAAATGTACATCACTTTTCCACGTCGGTTATTAAATAACCGTCGTGAAAAATCCTTTTCCAGGATAATATATTCAAATTTTCACTTATTTTTCACGTCGGTTATTAAATAACCGACGTGAAAAATCAATTTTTGTGACTTTTTCACGTCGGTTATTTAATAACCGACGTTAAAAGGTATTTTTAACGTCGGTTATTTCATAACCGACGTGAAAAATGTTTAAAAAAATGTAGTTCATTTCTCAGGCTTTAATTTGACAGGTCATGGAGCTCAAACGGAGTTACGGTTTAAAAGTTATGGCCTTTAGAAGTTGATCATCTCTAAACGATGTCTTAAGATTGTCAAACTTCGGAAGGCCATAACTTTTAACCCGTAACTCCGTTTGAGCTCTGTGACCTGTCAAATTAAAGCTTGAGAAATGAACTACATTTTTGAAAACATTTTTCACGTCGGTTATTTCATAACCGACGTGAAAAAGTCATGAAAATTGATTTTTCACGTCGGTTATTTAATAACCGACGTGAAAGAGTGATGAAGATTGATTTTTTACGTCGGTTTTATAATAACCGACGTCAAAAATATGTGAAAATTTTAATATCTTTTCACGTCGGTTATCATAAAACCGACGTGAATGAAAATTTTAATATCCCGCGAACGCGAAATTTCAATTTTTTTACAGCGCGGCATCGAAATTTTGAATTGCCGCCTAAAATTTTTAATACCGCGTTTTCTCATAGAATATCAATTATATGTTTCCATTATACACCCATATTAATTTTACGATCATTTATTTCAACCATTATCGTTCCCCCAAATCGACTCTTTTTCTCTCAAACGCGAATCAATTCTTTCTTCTTTCCGCGATCTCATCAAGGTATATTTAATCATACATCCATGGTTTATGGTTTTTATGATTTGTTTTCTTAAATTACATACCATTTTACGATTATTTCATTCAACCATCATCGTTCCACCGAATCAACTTGTTTTATCTTCAACGTGAATCAACAATTTCTTATTTCCGCGACCTCATCAAGGTATTTGTAATTATTTTACCATGATTTACATTTTCTATGAGTAGTTTTCTTAATTGATATACCATTTAACGATTGTTAATTTATTATAATGATGGATGATTCTTTATATCATGATAAAACTACAAATCCTCCTACGGATTCAAAAATTCTTTCTAATATGAAGCTACGGTTGGCTCATTCAATCTTTCCTCGAAAAAAATATCAAACATCTGATGGTCATAACTTTTGATCCGTAAATCCGTTTGAGCTCTATGACCTGTCAAATGAAAGCTTAGAAAATTTTCTACAATACTGTAAACATTTTTTACGTCGGTTTTTTCAAAAACCGACGTAAAAAATGGCTTCTTATCGCCATTTCCAGAATGTATTTCACGTCGGTTTTTTTAAAAACCGACGTTAAAAACTATATTAGCCCATTTTTTACGTTGGTTATTAAACAACCGACGTAAAAAATCATATTTTAAACGTCGCTCGCAGTAACGTCGCCTAAAAACCGACGTTAAAAAGAAAAAAAAACCGACGTAAAAAATGGTTTTTGTACTAGTGATTGTAGCTCATGTTCATGGATTAGGTCAGCTACAAGTAGTGAAGTTGACACCTAAGGAGAAGAGTGTCTGGATTTGTATATTACAAGGCATGATCTTGGAATCCTCTTCATTAATATCTATATCATTTGATACTGAAATTCTATATTCATTCATATCCATGTAATTTTTTGAAATTATTGGTCATGAATCTAGAATTTTTTGTGGGATAATGACTCTTGATACTCTACTGTGAGTATAATAAATAGCCTCTGACTATGAAAGGAGTTCCCCCATGAGATTTTTTATTAACTCTAATTATATAACTACATTATCATTAAGATTACTAGATATTATATAACTCTTGTGATGGATTGGTTGGTTCCATATCGAGATTGAATTGATTATTTTCACCCCGTGGTGCCCTTAATATTACTAGAGGGTAATAACTATATTCATGAGGTAGAATGGAGTGTCCATACTAGTTAAAAAAGAAAAACTATTCCTGGGATAGATGGAGTGTCGACCAATATTTCTAGTCACTTTAATGATGATTAAAGAATATTTTAATGTCTTGGCCCTAGTTACCTAGAGTCGGTACAATATTAAATAACATTGGCATGATCAAAAGAGTTCAAGTCTTGAAACAATTATCAGTTTAGTAGACTTTGAAGTACTAGATACATACATTAGTTTTCCATTACATCATGAAATAAAAAAACAACATCATTGTGTCCCATTTTAACAGACTCATATATCTTAGTCTATTGCTTCAAGTCAATCATAATATACTTCTTCACATCATGGGAAAATGAAAACATAAGAAAGGGGTGAGATCAGAAGCTCAATAAAGATAACAGTATAGCCAAAACTATTATAAATAAGTACAATAAGTTAAGTAAATGTATAATACATAAAACACTAGCCTTTTAAAATTAAAATTATGTATAATATGGAAAATATAAATCCAATAATTCCATTAACTTATTTACTAGGATATTCTACAGGTCGAATAATCAAATGCAATATCAATAGACTATTTCATAATGATGTAATGCATAATGCCAGACATCATAACCACATATTCAAGGCCTCTTGACATGACTAAAAATATGATTTTTTCATGAAATTTTTCCAAGACACTAGTTGTTCCTATGAGACCTACCGATGCATCGAGGAGTTATATCGGGCTCCACCCATCACTTACTAAGTCCAATGCATTATTAATATTAAAAGGGTGAAACATAACATAAAAATTTATTTCAAAAATAGAATAAAAAATGTTAACATTGTAACCATAAAATATGAATGTTATAAAAATAACACATACATACTCCAACATATCACAAAACCTTGAATAAAATATGGAAGAATGTATCATAATAAATTGACATTAAACATGTGTAAAATCCATCAAAGGATATTGACATAGATGAAATCAAAATTAATTGAGAAAAATATCTCTTTCTATTTTAAAATAAATTATATGTAAAGGAATTATGAATGAAAAAATTTATTTTGAAAACATTCTTATAAGATTATAAGGTAGGTTTAATAGGTGTTATAATAGTTGATAATAGTTTCACCCACCGTATAAGTTAAAAAAACAATCTTACCTTAATTTTTTTAAATGGTCATAAATTACCTTGTTTGGAAAATTACAGAAAGATTCCACTCAAAAATATTTATAAAAAGTCTAACAAGGGGATAAATTATGTTAAACCATATTCAATGAAATTCCAAAAAAAAATTGAAATAAATTTTCAAGAAACAAGAATTTGGATGATAAAGAAGTCCTAATAGATAGTTATGTATAAACAACCTCTGATAAATAAAGATATTGTAAAATTAACCCTTACCATGTATTCTTATATAGACAAGGTTATTTTAACCTCCTTTATAATAGATAAATAAATTTGATTAAATTATAAAACAATCCATGTACATAAATATGATATCACATAATATTCTCTAATATTCCTTTGTTAATAATATTTCTGTAGTATCATTATTTTGGGTGTTAACTGATTCATTTTCCATTATATTTTTTTTACATAAGTCATGTTATTATGGATATGATATATTTGATTCATATCAAGAATGATATTATTTTCATTAATCATTATTTGTAATCATCAAATGATAGTTATTCTTGAATGGTTATGATGGGAAACGAAAACTCGTCACGTCGTGGAGACAGTAAGCCGTATGTATGCACGAGCAACAATATCATTCAATTAGTGGTGAAATAATATGTATTTAGATGGTATATTATATATAAAGAATCATTAACATGTTATATTTTTTATTGACAATAATTATACTCATTATTACACCCATCAAAATAATAAAGTACTGAATAGAAACCGATACCACAATGTGCAGATAGTAAGCTGTATGTACGCACGTGTGGTGAATTTTCCATTCATACGATGGATTGAATAATTAATATAGTTGTACCATGATTATAATAAAATATCAGTATGTATAAGGTACTGAAGTTGTTATTTTACTATGTAAACAAAAAAGCAAAAGGAAGTTGAAGAGGAATAGATCTTGAAAGAGGTGATTAAATAATTACCACTTCTTCGAGTTCTTTATTTTGATTTGATCAAAATGTCTTATTAGAAATGATTTATGATAAAATTAAGGACTATAGAATAAGAATAGGGTAGTTTTTAGGATATTTGAGCAGGTTTTGGCTGATTCAAAAGGCATTGAATGTGTGAATATGAGATAATGAGAAGTTTCCTTTTATAAGAGAAGAGAGGGGAACATTATGAGAAGATTGAAATATTATTTTATTATAAAGAAATTTTAGATTTATAATGGTTCCAAAAGGATTTATTTCGATGATAAGGTCGGAATAGGTCGTAAAACTATCAACTATAAGGTTTTAGACAAGTTTAGGTCCACATATTAACCTTATCTTTTAGATTTAACTCTTTGTTAAATTTTTTAAATTTTACCATGTCTTCTTGTATTATTATACAAAATTGTTAATAAACATACTATAAAAATCCAAGAGAAACCCAAGTGGTTCATTTTTGACATATATAGTTTTATATAATTCCTTTGGCTAAACATTGGATTTTTATGAATATTATACCATTTCATAAAATAGTATTTGTTTTAAAAAACACATTTATGTCAATTTGTACACTATTGAGTATTTTAAATTTTTTTAAAGTCAAGAAAACATTATTACTTCAAAAAAAATTAAATAAACCCTGACATGTCATATTTAAATATTAAATTATTTTAATTCATCAAAAGTCAAAATTTAATTTTTTTTTGATATTAATAATATCAATTATTTTAATCATTCATTTCTAAGGTAATTATTGCATCATCATTGTAACATAAATATATTTTATTATATAATGTCTAAAAATTATAAATAAATTACCATGATGTAGGAAATATTTTTATCCATTTAATAAATATTTATAGTCAAATTTATCTCATTAATAAATCTATATTAAATATGATTTAGTTATTAAACCTTGAATTTTACAGTTTTAACTCTTCTTTATATAAAATAATAATAAATTTCCTAATATAATCCATGTGGATCAAAAAGGATCATATTTTGTTCATAAGATTTATTTTGGTCAAAAATATTTATCCAAAAAAATTAGTACAAGTGTTAGGGTAATTATAATATCATTATTACCTTTAATTTCTCTATTTACTTTTAACTATGGTCAATAAAAACCAAAATATACTATTCACCAGAAATTATTTTCATCCTATTGAACCATATTTTACTTACTGATGTCAATAGTGTCTCTTGTATATCTCAAATTTAATTCACATAAGTCATAGAATTTTGTTTTATGCAAAATATAAAATGTTCCTAGAATGTGGGAAAAAGACATTAATATATTCAATAAAATATTATATATCTATTATTTTTATTAATAGACTCCAATGAATTAAATTTGATTAATATAGGTATTATGTATCTATTTTGACATTAAAATAAATTTATATTTAAAAATAGTTTTAAAAATAAATAATTTGGTTTTAAATAATAACTGTGTTTTTCACTATTCGTCAAAAATTGAATGTTTTCAAAAAAAATACCAACAATTCCCCAAAATATAATTTTGATATTAGGAATCCAAAAATGATGTCCATTTTGAAATGTAAAATTTAAAAAAAATAACAAAACTGGGTATTACTATTCATAATGGCCAGTTCGATTGGTCTTGGTGTGCTAGAACTAAAAGTTGTGTACAACGCAAGTTATAGCATTATTCAAAGAGAAGTGTATCATGGAAGATTGGGGTCTTACATTATTTCCTCCAACACATTTATTCCTAAAAAGTTCTAGAATAATACTGCATAAAAAGATTCATGTGGTTCTTCATCATAAGTTCCTCAGGTTCCAACATTTCCTCTTCCATTTTATGGTTTTTTCATAGAACTTTTACAAGATGATTCATCCGGTTACTCAACACATGTTCTCTGGAGTTGAGAATCCTGACATGCTCTTCACAATATGACATATTGGGTTCCAGTTCTGTTTCTTCATAGGTGATTACATGCGTTGTGTCGGGCATGTATCTTCTCAACAATGATATGCGGAACACATCATGAACTTTGGCGAGACATGGAGGAATTGCCAATAGGTAAGCTAAAACTACAATTATTTATAGAAATTTTAATGGTCTGATGTACTAGGGACATAATTCTCCCTTCTTACAGAATCATATAACACCCTTCCATGGATATACCTTAAAAAACATGATCTGATTCTTTAAATTCAAAATTATTCCTTTAGTTATCGGCATTACTCTTTTCCCTACATTGAGCTACTTTGATGTGGGTTTGGATAAACATTACCTCTTCCATTTTTTTCATCAACAAGTTCTACGCCTATGAGTTTTCTTTCACCAACATCATCCCAACAAGTTAGCATGTGACATCTATTTCTATATAACGCTACATATGGTTCCATCTGAATACATTAATGGAAGCTATTGTAATAGAAAAATTCTTCTAAATGTAAATACTGATCCCACATACCTTGAATGACAAGTGAGAAAGATCTCAACATGTATTATAAGGATTAAATAGTCTATTTTTATTGTCCATCAAATTGGGGGGGTCGGTAGTGCTCAAACAAAGGTCAATATCCAAGGCTTTCTAATGAATTTTCTAGAATCGTGATATTAAACGGGGATCACGATTATAAATAATCAATACGGGTACACCATGAAGGATTAAAATTTTAATAATATATAATCTTGCTAAACGTTCAAGTGGAAAATCTTATCTTATAGAAATAACATGTGATAACTTGGTAAGACCCCACCAAGACCCGTATTGCTTCATTCCTTCTTGGAGTCATTGGTGGCCCCATGACAAAGTCCATATTCTTAAACAAAGTCAATCAATCTCCCATCGTTCACTGCATCCATTTTCTATTGGAAGTCCTCATTAGAAGTATGAGAATTTTTTACCCATTATAGTAAATATGGATTGAAAACCATTTGAAAATGTATCAATGTTTTACCTTCCATGATTATTCCCATATCTACCAATACTAGATCCATGAACAATGGATCTCTTTCAACTCTCATCTTTTTTAGAACTCCATTATCCTTTATGTTCAAAGTATCTTCTACATTATTTGGCTTCCCCAGTCAGTAGTGTATAGTGAAATCATAATACATGAGTAGTTCAAGCCGTCACATTCACCTCATGTTGAGTTATTTCTGTTAGAAAATATAATTGAAACATTTGTGATCAGTATATATCTCGAATTTTTACGGTAGATATAATGTCTTCATATCTTCAAAGGAAATATTACAGCTACTGACTCAATATCCAGAGTAGTATTTTTTGTTCATGAATTTTTATCTACCATGATGCCGATGGAATAACTCTATCATTCTTCATAAGGATAAAATCCAGTCCTTTCATTGAAGAGTCACTATAAATAACAAAAACTCAATTCCCCGATTGTTGAGTCAACAAAGAATAATTGAATATTCCTCTCTTAATTTTTTAACAACATTCCTCACAATCTTATTTTAAATCAAATTTGACCCCTTTATGTGTGAGCTTGGTTAATGGGTTAGAAAATCAGAAATTTTTTTGAACAAAATGATGATAGTAACCTGCTAATCCAATAAAATTGCATACCTCAGTTATACTCGTTGGTGCTGGACATTATTGGATTGCCTTTGACATTGAAGGATCAGCTGAGATTCTATACTTAGAGAAAATGTAGACAAGAAAATAAATTTCTTGGATCCATAATTCACCATTGCTGAAATTCAAATATAATTCATTTCTTCTAGGAGTTTTTAGAATATTGTGAAAGTGATTTTCATGGTCTTCATTTGTTTTGAAGAATACCATGATTTCATCAATAAATACTAATATAATGATTTCAATATATTCCTCAAAAAATCTATTCATTGTCTCCATTAAAATAGAGGGTGCATTAGATAGTCCAAAAGGAATTTCTGTAAACTCATAATTCCCATAATGTGTATGAAATGTTATCTTTGAAATATATTCCTTATTCATGCCCAACTGATTATATCTAGATCGAAGATCGATCATTCTAATATATTGAGCTCTATGTAGTTAATCAAATAAAACATCAATGAATGGTAGGGGATACTTTTTCTTCATTGATACCACATTTTTCTCCTTATAGTCAATACACAACCTCATAGATCCATCATTTTTTCATAACAAAAAGAATAGAGGCTCCCCATGGAGAAACACTAGGGAGAATAAATCCTTTATTACTCAAATCCTCTAATTGTTTCATTAGTTACACTATTTCTAGAGTGGAAATTCAATATGGGTTCTTCGATGTGGGCATTGAAAAAGGAATTAAATCAACAAAAAACTAAATTTCATGTCTAAGATTATGTCTAGGTAAATCCAATGGAAACCCATCAACATATTCTTGAAAAATAGGTATATCCCCTCTTTGAACATTATTTTCCTGGAACATAGTTATTTCACTACCTTCCTCCCCAATAATTGAATTTAATAGTGCTACTGGGTTGGATCTATATAAGAATCAGATGGTGATGTTTCTTCTCTAAAGATATGGTATTCCTTATCATCATCAAAAATTGTGACCAAATTCATCATACAATAAATTTTCGCATCATGTTCTGAAATACAATCAATAAAGAGGATTATATAAAATTCAGTCATGGGTATGATAATAATATCACCAGATAAAACATTTTTACATGCCATACTGGTAGCTAATTGAAAAAACATTATTGCAAAAATACATTCCGTAGGATATGTGACTGAAAATTAACTTGTTTAATCCAAATGTAAATATCAAAATTTCTTGGAAAACTAGGATGATATGAATGAATTTGATGATCCGGTATCAATATATATAATTGGATAAATTTGATGAAATTATTAAGGTACTTTCCACCATGTTATTAAAAGATTCAACCTCAGTAGTAGGGATCACATAAGCTTGGCCTTTCACCCTTGAAAATTTCCGAGGTATGTTTCTTTGGATATTAAGACATTGATTTTCAAAATTCCCAATTTCTCTACATTTTTAGAGTTAACATTGATAGCCTCTTTATTTCCCTTGCAATCAGGTTCTTGGGGCCTCTTTTCATTACAACTGTAACAAATTCACATTCCCTTCATGAAAGTACCAGGGTGTTTCTTCCCACATTTACTGCAGAATGGAAATTCAATATTTCTATTCTTCACTTTATTTCCATTTACAGAATAGTCAGCATATCTATTATTTTCTTTCTTTTCTTTAATGTCATAAGAATTAGATAATTCGTTTTTGTCTTGATAGCACTCGATGCTATATCTTCGTATAACGATAAGGATTTTGAGAGTAATGATCAATAGAGAAATGGTATTAACCCATTAATGAATTGATAAATCTTACTCCTTGGGTTACATATATAATCTGCATCATGACTTGGTAACTCTATCATGTTAGTCTTATACATTGCGACATTCTCATCCTCATTTTTCCTTAGACTAAGAAATTTACATTCCATATCCGCTCGATGTTCACGATGAATTTATTATTCTAATAAAATATCTAAAATATCCCTATATTATATATTTCAAACATCTTCATCCTTCTTTATGTTTTCAATTAGTGACCACTATTGATCTGCATCTCTCGTGAGGCCATAAAATTCCATGAAAACATTTTCCCTTTCACAACACTCCAAAGAATTAAATATATTCTCTAAGTAACTTATCCATTTCTCAAATAAAAATATTTTTTTCCATTGAATGTTAGTGGTTATTTCCTCATGAAGAATTCTAACATTGATCCTCCATGTTGTGTATCATGATGCTCCATATGGGTAAGGTTATTATTCATAACTTGATTGAGTTTTCCCGGTATGGTTATAAGTTGTTCAGCACCAGTTGCATCACCAGCCCCACTATAATTATCTTGAGTAGAAGGTAAATCCCTACATGGATTAAATTAGTTGATACAGATTCCATTCCATTCACTAGGTTCCATTTATAAATAACGGAAAACACTAGATTAGTTTGTGAATCATAACAAATAATTTTAAACCAGTCAAATACCTAACATAAGTTGAACTATTTATGTAGGTAATCTATAATCATAAAAAATTGTTTTTATTTGAGGTAGTAATTAATCTTAAATCCTTCATAATGTCTTGTACATAAAATGATAATTATCTTAAGAATATCCTCGAATTTGTCATAACAAATAGTTCAACAAGGAACGCTGTCGTGGACTAGTTCCCATTCTAGTCTAGCTCAAAGTAGTGTTTTCAAGTTTTACCCCATGATAGATCTGTGCTTGATTTGCCTCTACTTTCTCATATACATATAGGGATTTACTTCTTGGAAAATTAACATAATCTCTACATTACTAAAATTCTATGAGGTTCTTCTATACTAAACCATAATGTTTATCTTTTGGTAATGTTCTCTAATAAGAGATTTTATAAATTTAGTTTCCAAGAATTGTATTAAACTTCCTCTGATACCAAATGTAGTTACCCTAACCAATTTAACCTAGGTTGGTACATTATTACATAACATTATCATGATCACAATAGATCAAGTCCCTAAAGATGGATTATTCTAGTAGCCTTGGAAGTTCTAGATACATAGATAAGTTTAACATTACATCATGAAATAAATAAAGAAACTACATTGTGTCCCCTTTGAACACACTCAATTCCATCATTATAAAGTTAGATATTGATATTAAATGTAGTTAATAGACTAGTAGAATATCCATGTAAATAATTAAATGGAATTATTTGATTTATCTTTCTCATATTAATTTGATGTTTAAGCTTTAAAGGCTTGTGTTTTATGTATTATACATTTACTTAAATGTTTAGGATTATTTATGATATTTTCTGTTATATTTATATCCTTGATGGGCATTTGAGCTCTCCCCTTTCTATGGAAAAATAAAACATAAGAAATGGGAGAGCTCAAATGCCCAGAAAGAATATAAATATAGCAGAAACTATCATAAATAAGCCTAAACATTTAAAGAAATGTATAAGACATAAAACACAAACCTTTTAAGCTTAAAAATCAAATTAATATGAAAAGGATAAATCAAATAATTCCATTTAATAATTCAAAATCATATTCTACTATTCTAATAACCACATTTAATATCAATAGCTAACTTTATAATGATGGAATTTGTAATGTCGGACATCATAACCACATAGTCAAGGCCTCGTGCCAAGACAACAAATAAATTTTCTCAAGGACTTGTGCCAATACACTAGTTTGTCTCAGTAGATCCACGGATGCATCGAGGAGATATAGTGGGCTCCATACATCACTTACTATGTCCAATGCATTCCTCATATGAAAAAGTTGAAACATAACATAAACATTCGTATTCAAACTAGCATTCAAATTATTAATACCTCAACCATAAACCATGAATTGTATAAAAATAACACATCCATAGTCAAACAAATCAAAAAACATTCAATACAATATAGAATATTTTATAATAATAAATTATCTTCATATAAGTGTTAAATATATCAAAGGATGTTGACATTGTTGAAACTAAAACTACATGAGAGAAAAATCACTTTTTGTTTTGAAATCATTTAAATGTCAACTAATTATAAATGAAAAATTTTATTTTGAAAATATTCTTATAATCATGTAAGGGAAGCTTTCAATGTGTTATAGTAGTGGAAAATACCCGCACTTGCTGTATAAGTTAGAAAACCATTTTTACATTAATTTGTCGAAAAGGTAATAAAGTACTTTGTTTAGAAAACAATGAAAAGATTATGATCAAATAATTTTATAAAAATCCAAACAAGGATATAAATGAAATTAAATTATATTATAAGAAATAGTAAAAATGTTTTGAAATATAATTTTATGAAACATGAATGAGGATGATAAAAAAGTTTGAGTAGATACTTATATATAAAAAATTTCGAATAAATAAAGAGATTGTAAAATTAACCCATAACATGTATTCTTCCTTTGTCAGGGAAATGTTAACCTCCGATATAATGGATAAATAATTTTTATTAAATTATACATGAATCCACATACATAAATATGATATCTTATAGTATCATATAATATTTCTTTTTTAATAATATTTCAGTAGTATCATTGTTTTCACGTGTTAACTGATTCATTTTGCTTCACATGTTTTGTTACGTAAGTCATGTTTTTCATTGATTGGATATATTTGATTAATATTTATAATGTTATTAAGTTCTTTAAACATTATTTTAAATAAAAAAATTAAAATTATTCTCTAATTGTAATGATGGGAACCTAAAACTCATCATATCATGGAGACGGTAATCCATATGTACACACGAGAAAAAAATATCATTATATTAGTGGTGAAATCATATGTAGTTAGATGGTATATTATATATAAAGAATAATTAACATGTTATATTTATTAATTACATTAAATATACACATTATTATACCCATTCAAATAATGAATTGTAGAATAACAAACTACACCGCAATATAGAGACCGTAAGTCGTACATCCTCACATATGGTGGCTTTTTCATTCATAGGATTGTTAGAATAATGAATATGGTTGTATCATATTTATAATAAAATCTCAATATGTATATGTTATTTGAATTATTATTTTATTATGTACACAATAAATCAAGAGGATGTGGAATGAGAAATGATATTGAAAGAGGTGATGAAATAATTACCTCTTCTTTAGGTGTATCCTTTTGATTTGACCAAAAGGGATTCTTAGGATGGATTTATAATAAAATTTAGGGACTATAGCATTATGTGAGGGTATTAGGGAGGATATTGGATCATATTTTTTCCATGAAAAAAGGTATTGGATTTGTGAATTTGAGATAAGATGAAGTGACCTTTTTTAAGAGAGGTATGGGGCACCTTAGGAAAAGGTAGAAATATTATTTTATTATAAAGTCATTTTCGGTTTCTAATGTATAAAAAAGGATTTATTTGGAGGATAGGAAGGTTATGAGTCAAAAACCTCTCAACCATTATGTTTTAGACATGTTTAGGTCCCCATAATATCCTTATCTTTTAGATTTTACTCTTAGTTAAATAATTTAACTTTTACCATGTCTTCATGTATTATTATAACAAATTGTTAATAAACATACTATAAATAGGAAACTTAACCCCAAGTGATTAATTGTTAAAATATATAACTTTATTTATGTTTTTTTGGATGAACTGTATATTTTTAGGAATGTAAATATCCTTTAATAAAATATTATTTGTTTTAAAAAAACTCATTTATGTCAATTTTGAATCTATTTAGTCTTTGGATTCTTGTAAAAGTCAAAAAATATTATTACATAAAAAAAATACATTAAATCAACCATAAAATGTCATATTATCCTATAAAATTAGTGTAATGCATCAAAAGTATCAATTTACATTTATTTTGATATTTATATTATCATTTATTTTAATCTATCATTTATAAGGTAATTACTACATAATCAGTGTATCAAAAATAAATTTAATTATTTAAGGTCTAAAAATTTTAAAAAAAATACCATGATGTAGTAAATATTTCTAGAATTATAATTAATAGTTATAGTAAAATTTATCTTATGTATAATCCTATATTAAAAATTGTTTTGTTATTAATCATTGAGTTTTACACTTTTAACACTTTTTTAAATAAAATAATAATTAATGTCCTAATCTAATTCATGTGGATCAGAGAGGATTATTTTTTATTCCTAAGGATTATTTTGGTCAAAAAAACATATCTTGTAAACTTGGTTCATGTGTTAGGGTAATTATAATATCATATTTACCTTTAATTACACTATTTACATTTAACCGTGGTAAAAAAATTCAAAAGTAACCATTCGCCAAATATTATTTTCATCCTATTGAACAACATATTACTTACTGATGTCAAATTTGTCTCTCAGATTATTGAAATTCAATTCAAAAAAGTGGTAAAATTACCTTTTATGAAAATTTTCATATTTTCCTAAATGGTGGGTAAATGACGTTAAAAAATTCAATAAAATTTTAGACATCTATTCATATTATAAAATTACTCCAATGAATTATATTTAAATAATATAGGTATTATGAATCTATATTGACATTAAAATAAATTTTAAATCAATAAATAATTATTTAAATAAAAATTCTGTTTAAAACAATAATGTATGATTTTTCACTATTCATTAAATTTTGAATGTTTTCATAAAAATACACAAATATAATCATATGATAATTATGATATTATAAATCCTAAAATTATGTCCATTTAGAAAAATATATTTTTTTGACTTTTTATATGTGGGTATAACAATTCATAATGGCTAGTTTTATTGGTCGTGATGTATTAGAACTCGAAGTAGTGAACAACGCAAGATATTTCATTATTCAAAGAGAAGTGTACTATGGAAGATTGGGGTGTAACAAATATGACATTTAAAATACCCTATAGTAGTGGACCATTTTAGGTATGTCTTGTCTAATGACTTTTCTAGGTTACCTTCCATGAGAGAGGAATAATTTACTATTAATATTGCTTTAGTAGTAGCATGAGTATCTATAACTCCTTTATTTATGGATACAATTGAAATTCATGAACCCAGTATATAGTGGGAGGAAATAGGATTCAAGGGGTTCATTTGAACCGTTAATCCTCCATGGGGTTCAACTATGATTTTAAATAAGGATGAAGATCGAACCCCTAGGATTGTTAAGGATTACCACCACATGAATCTATTAATGGTTAATAATAAGTGTACATTGCCTTGTATAGATGATATATTTGACTATATTTGAGGATCCAAGGTTTTCTAGAAGATTGATCTGAGAATAGGCTATCATCATGTAATGGAAAAACCCATGTATATATCATGTACAACAATATATATTAGATACGTATTGTATAATTATTTAGTGATTCCATTTAGTATCAAGAATTCACATGAATTTTTTATGGATTTGATTAATTGGTGTTTCCGCCCATACATGGACTCCTATGTAGTGGTTTTTATGGATGATATTTTTGTGTATTCTCAAACTCAACATGATCATTCTAAACACCAATAAATTATATTAAAAATGATATGGTAGAACATTCTATATGAAATTATCCCAAAATTACCCATTATAGAGTGAAAATCGGATAACATAACTATTTATTTTGTGAAGGGATTATCTAAATCCTCTCATAGTAGTGACGCTGTATGGGTTATCTAGGATATGATGAAAAAGATCCCACACCTCTTACCTATCAGGGAGACATTATCACTACAAGAGCATTAGAGAATTTATGTAGGAGATATTATACGACTTCATGGTATCATATAAAATATGGATTCTCATTTAACCTCATGGTTCTTGATGTGAATTCATAACTCTCGTTTATCATAGGTTCTTCTGATAATAGTATATCACACTTAGATAGGTGGTCAGTCTGACGTATAACACATGTATTGGAGGATTTGATCGGGGGCATGAAACCTTCATTTTTGAATTTCTTGGTAATTTTTTTATTTATTCCATGTTATCTTATAAAAATATCTTACAATTGACTATAATGATGGATCCTTTTAAGGCATTATAATATAGTCCATGTTGATCACCTATGTGCTAGTTAAAAGTATGAGAGGTAACACTATTGGGACCAAGTATTATTTATAAGACATCAATGAAGGCACAACTTATCAAAAAGTGAATAATTATAGTTATACTTAGTTACCAGTCTTATGTCTATCATCCCTTTCATACATCAATGTTTTATTTGGGATATTGTTTCTTCTTACAAGTCTCACCCAAATTGGGTAATCAATGAATTTTGAGGCAAGGAATGTTATACCTAGATTCGTCTGAACCATTGATATTTTTGAGAGAATTATACCAGTGGATTATCATATTGAACTCACTCAAATATAAAAGGATATGCTTTATTTGGTTCATGTTTCCAATTTATTTCATTTCCATTAAAACCTTCCTCATGTCCTCCTGCCTGATGGGTTTAAATTGGATGTTGATACTTCTTTTGAGGATTATAATATCCATATAGTTAATCATAGAATGAATGATCTATCAAGAATGATAGTTCATCTAGTATTAGTGATATAGTAGTACAACCATATATACTATGAGACTTGGGATTAAGCGGTTTATGTACATGCTCAGTGGCTGAGATTATTCTCATATAATAATCAACAGCCTTTACGGAAAGTCGATGATTTGTTTTTAAAAGAGGTGATGTTACAAGATCCCTATTATTGGATGATATATGAATCCATTATATTATTATTTAAATATATTTTCGTAACTATAAGATAATACCTAATGGTCTTATGATTGGTTTGGGACCATCCGAAGCTTGTTCAAAGCCCGAAGCTCCAGTATTTAGAGGAATGTCCATAGGCACAGGATTGGAACACTATTAGTAGCAACCACATGGATCAACTGTGAATCCCAATAAATGAGGATCAATATTGGTCTATCTATCTTAGAGGACTTTCATGGTTATAAATAATAATAATTTATTGTAGGATAGTTTATCATGGATGGCCCATGGTTTATCTTCTCATGTTCCAATCCTGTGAGGGGTGGCTCTTGGACAGTTAGCATGCATGGTCTGTCAATGGGTTTTTAAACTATGAACTATATCATGTCAAGGTCGTGTCACCATGTAACATCTCATGATCTAAAACTCTATAATGGGTCCAAAACTGGTTGGTTGCAGGACCTCAAAAGTGCCTCCCCTTATGTTAAAGTCTATAGAATAATATTGGGGGTGTGATATGTATATTTGTGAGACTACAAACATTAGTATGAAGTAAAATAAAATGTAAATAAGCAGGTAATAATAAATATAAATGTAAAGAAGATTAGTTGAAAAAAATATAATACAACTATAATGTAAAATGCGGTACCAATATACCAATAATGATGTACAATGTAATGAAAAGACGATATGTATCTATACTTAAAATTGAAAAAAATACCAATAAAAGAATAAACTAATACAAATAAACTCCAAGAACACTAATCTTGAACACCTCATTTGTCTTATATAAACACTGTATTCATCCAGTCATAAAAAATTAATCAACACCAAGGTCCTTTTCCTTTATCTAATACTTCATCATTTTAAAATTCTTAGATACTGAAAAATGATATGGATATGAAGTGAGTAAATCCTTTTCGGTCAATACTGCCATGTCTAAAAAACACTAGAATAATAACATGTGATTTTAGTAAGTGATAAGTAGGTGTATTAATTATTCAATAGATATCTAAAATAAATAGTCATACAAAAAACCCTGTCGAAATGTCTATATGTGTATAAAAAAAGCATGCCTACCATAAGCATAATATAGGGAATAAACACATGAATCTAGGCCGAGCCTAATATATAAGCATTTCAGCATGGGACTAGGTAGAGCCTACTCAATATGAGAATTACAATATGTTATTGGGAAGAGCCTCGTCAATATATAATGTATAGTATGATACAGTGCATATCGAACTCAATATATGTGTTATTTCGTGGGACTGGGAATAGCCCACTCAAAATAAGTATTACAGCATGAGACTAGGTAGAGCCCACTAAATATAAGAATTATAGCAGGGGACTAAGAGAAGGCTAGGAAATATAATCCTTACATCATGGGATATGGAATTTTCCACTCAATATAAGCATTAAATCTTGGGATTGGTCAGAGCCCACTCAATATAAGCATTACATCACAGATATCATAATATCATATCATAAATCTCAATAGTTAATAATAAAAGTTCACATTTTTCTTTTAATTACACATATATTTATATAGAAAATTATTACCAAAAACATCAATAGGAGATAATAAATTACCTTGGAATTTTATATCATGAAATCACATAAGGTATCATGTCATGATAAATACAGTTTATACCATTTTCCAAATTCTTATTATTCAATGGCTTTCACTTCCAATGGGTATCCAAAATCCAAGTCACATAAATAGTTGAACCCAATGGATTACATCAATTATTCAAATACATGATTTACCATTTCTCAATAAATAAATAAATTAGATTAGATGAAAATTTGGAATACTCACAATATTGAATATAATTCATAATTAAACATACCATATGGTAAGGTTTAGACTATATACCTTAAACTGGTGATTAAAACTGCACTTCCAATGGAAATGGTAATAAGGAAAATAGGAACAAAAGATTAAAATAAGAACCTAGATCAACCCAAGTCAAGATAAAAACCTCAAAACAAGACCCTAGAAAAAATGTTACTCCCAAAGAAATAGAGTTGATGAGAGATATGGGAAAACTAAGAAGAAACACACACTAAGGATCAAATGTGTAATCAAAACATTAAAAATGGGATAAGAGACTCAAAAATAACATGGAAATAATCCTAGGGTCAAGTGGATGGGGATGCATGTAATGCAATGTTGTTTATCATAAATAATGTCCAATTAAAACTACTTGTTCCAAGGAATACATGGTGTGTAATCCTTTAAGGTCGTTCATTTACACATTTTTAAATTACATCAAAAAACACATCACTGTGAGTTAATATTTTTCCTGATTGATATTTACACAATGTGAATTATATATATGATGTGTAACAACATCACATCATGATAAAAGTTCATGACATGTCTCTGGTGATGGATTAACATCATGTAACATGTACACATAGTGTAATTATAAATAAAACGGTTTTTAGCCTAACTCTTGTGAAAGTACCCAAACCACCTATGATGACTTATAAACTCCTGGGAAACCCAAATAATCACATTCAAAACATTTATACCTAAAATACATTATTTTAAATAAACATTAATCCATTACCATTATGTTATTTTTTCCAAAAATAGATCTTCATCTCCAAACAAGTCTTAGCCAACCAGGCATAAAGACAATGGAAGAGAAAACACAATATATTTAATGAATAACTAAAGGACAAATGTTATTGAAAAAAGATAGGATATTACAACCTCCAAACCATAAAATAGATCATACATAAGCTTCTCTAATCAGAATTTTGGGTTCCTTGAAATCAATTTTTTCCACTATGCTCACATATTATACTCCATATCCCAGGTCTCTACTTGAACATGCCCACGTTGCCACTGCACTTGAATGAGAGATAAAATTCTACCTCAAATATGTATGTCAATAATGTTTTAAATTAATATTGAATGACCCTCAAAGGATGCATCATCACTAAGATCGACATCTATGATGTCTACCACATGAGAAGGTTCAAGATAATATCTCTAAATCTATGAGACATGAATAACATCAAGCATAAAACTATTTCACTATGGAAAAACTAATTGTTATACCACTAGACAAACCATATCCACTATCTCAAATGACCTAAAAAACATGGGTACTATATTACCCTATATCTTAATATGGTGTTTCCCTAACCTAGACAACACGCAAAGGAATGCAATATGACCAACCTCAAACTCCCAAGGTTTTATCTGATGGTAATCGTATGATTTCATCCAGATTTGCATGTTTAAAAATAAATTCTTGATCAGATAAACCTTCCTAGAGGTCTCATTCATGAGACTTGGATGAAAACAATTAAATCACCTTCCTCTAACCAACTGTGACGTGAATAGAACATCCTTCCACACAAATCCAAATACTGTATCATCCAGATCAATGTATTGAAGTTTTTATTATATAAAAACTCTATGTGTTCCATATGTCTCTCTCAAGAAATGTAGAAATAAAAAACATAACCTCATAACATATCCTATAAAACCTAGATAATCCTCTCATATTGAATCTATGTCTGAGGATGATGGGTTTTCTTAAAATAAACTACGATCCCAGATCCCTGTGAAGACTCTACCCGAATCACAATGGGAAATGAGGATATCTATTAGAAATGATACTCCAAAAAACCCATTGCAACAAAACTACCATGGGCATGTTCATACTACCCATATCATCAATGGCGAATGTCTCCTTGATAGTTAATAAGGTGGATACCTTCATCAGTCAATCCACAATCACTCATACTACATCATTCTTATGATGTGTTTTAAGAAATCCTATCACAAATTCTATACTAACATCATCACATTTCAACTCAGGAATGGGAAAAGGATGTAACAGTCCACCAGGCCTCTCATGCTCATCTTTCACCTACGAAAACATGAAACATATCCCCATAAATCTTGATACCTATTTCTACAATCTTGACCACCTGTACTATCGATGGAGATCATGAAAACTATTTTTTCAACCAGGATGTACTTCTCATATTGATGTATGAAAATATCAAATCAAATCCTCATGTAAGACCATAGAAACACAATCTCATCCATATAAAAAAATAGATTTCCCACTTCTAGGAGTTCTTCTTGATGGTTTCTACCAAATCATATTATTTTTCTCTAAAAACTAATCCCAATAAACCATATAACTGATCTATAGTAATCCATTCAAAAAGATTCTATATAATAGATATCGAAGTCAGATCTACTCATCCAAGAAATTCATGAACATATAGATTCATGTATGTAAGGAGTTCAATTATCCACCACTTTTTTCAAGAAACTTTCACTGTCTCTCCTTACATCTCCCAGCTCAAACAATAAATATCATCATATCCCTTTTATGATGTATAATTAAACTCAATGTTGAATGATTGTAGATACTCGACCAATATCCACAACCAAAGGTTCAGGTCTTCCCAGGAAAATATGAACCTCATGTTATTGTTGTTTTTTTATTCAACAAACATATCTCCCATAAGATTTTTTATCACATATCTCATGGAATGTATGAACTCTACTAACACCAGATCATGAGTAGGGTAATTCCACTAAGGTGGTCTCAACTATCTAGAGCCATAAGCAGCCAACAAATATTCATGCATTAGAACTACTCCAATTCCAACTCTGGATGCAATACAGTATATTGTATATGATTTTCCCATCATAGGTAAATTGAAGAATTTTGATGGGTTCATCAGTCTATTATACTCTTGAAAATATATCTCTTAAACATCTGACCCAAAAAATGTCACTCCCTTTATAGTAATCATCGACATCAGTGCTACTGTATTAGAGAATTCAAAGATAAGAAACTAATAATAACTAGATAAAACTCGAAAACTCTTAATATTGAAGACATTATGGGGTCACTACTTAGATACCTTGGTTGTAACATTCCATGGGTCCACAAAAAGTCTTTCCTATTAGATAAAAAGTCTTTTTTGTGCACTTTATCAATCAATAAAATTCATATGGTCAGCTTGGTTAAATCCATTTCTACCTCAATGTAAGAATGATGATGTCAATATGTTTGGAATGATCATATACTGAATGGGAGTACATAAAAATGTATTTGAAACAAACATAACAAACAATTCAAGAAAATAATAATAGATTTTATCTACCAAGGTTGTGAATACCACTAGTGCATTGGTAAAACTAAAAGGAGTTTCTATGAACTCATACCTAAAATTAGTCCCAGGTATGTCTGGTGGTCTCACCCTCAAATAGTGATATCATGATCTCAAAAAATATATTGCATAAGTTCTTATAAATTCATAGACAATCAATGAAATAATCAATTCCTATAAGGGGATGTCGATTCTTGACCACCGTCTAATTCAGTCTCTGATAAATCCAGACATAAGTGCAACATACCATCATCCTTGTAAAAGAAAATAACCCTCTAACCCTTGGATACATACTAGGCCATATGAAACATTTTTCATCAAGATATTACAACTGAAATTTTAACTAGTAAATTACTACTTGAACCATTTGATATAGTAAGATAGAAACTCAATATACACTTGAAACCAACTTGATAGTAAATTCATTCTCCCGATTTGGCGGAATGTTATTGAACTCATTAGAAAAAATCCTAAAAATATTCCACCACCTGAGAAAAAGAATCTTGTTACATTCCACCACCATCCAAAGATAGTATTTCTATCTGATCCTTAAGATAATCCAATATTCATTGAATTGGTCTTACATGACTATCCTAAATATCCGACTCATACTTAGAATAATAGATGACTCACTCTGGAGAAGTAAATGTAACTATCCTCTGATAACATTCAAAATTAACCTAGTATTGGATTAACCAATCCATGCCAATAATCAAGTCAGGACCTGCCATTTTCATCCTAAATGGTTCCCAAAAGAAATGGTAACCAAAAATCACTAGAGAACACAACGGGCACCATTTGATATTTTCTGATAGCACTCCCAATGGTGTGTCGATGGTCAAATAACCATCCAAGATTTATATAAACAAAATGAAAAAATTTCAAAAATGAGTAGATTAAAAAGAATGTGTTACACCTATATAAAAAACATCACAATGGTTAGTCAATATAATAATCGTACCTCTAAAGGTATAAGGTATTGTATTAAAAATAGTCAGACTAGTCTATGTAACTTGCAACCAACCAGCCCCTCTGCCCAGGGCTCTGTCGTACCTCCCCTGAGCTATTCCCACTTCCTAGTATATTCATTCCTACACTGGGGTGCCTTGTCCCTTACCTTGACTTAAAATTCCAATGGAACTCCGGCTACCCATCGTTATAGAACAAGGCAAGTATTTCCTAGACTCTCATACCAATCATTATCCCCTTCCACTAATATTCTTCTTCATGCCCCAAAACATCCTTCGTAGGTTTCCCATTCGTCCCCACGAGAAACACTTTAATGTGGGGTATGGGAACTATGAACATTTGTATACCAAATTTCAACACCAAAAACACTTCAATATTACAAGATACCAATATGGCTTCCCACATCCTAGAATAATTTTCTCACAAATTCGTTGGAGGAAACTATCATATCTATGATTCTTTTTACAAGAATAAGAGCTACAATTTATCCCTACTGAAACAATATGGCTTACGATTATGTCCTCTCTTAAAATCTATTCTCTCATGAGTTCCTTTTTTACCACATCTAAAAAACTACTTAAAAGAAAAGATATTACCTATGACCTAATATTATATTGAAGTACATCCTAAAAACATATCGACCTATAGATCTCATCAGCATCTAAATATTTCTCCAGTATTTTATATTTGGTGAAAATTTTATTATAGTCCATAATTAACATTCCCTCCATTTTCAAATTCATGAACTCCAAATTCTTCTCCTACCTAAACATATATAGATATAAGTAGATCAATCACACCACCCTGAAGTCCTTCAAAGATAAATCTTCTTACTGCCTACACTACTCTAGACTATCCCTCCAAGTCTTTCTAGGTCCATGACGAATATATGTAGAAAGAATAACCCTCATATCGTTCGGTTTTTCAAGATTCTTAAAGATCATCTAGAATAACTCAGTATATAACTTGAATGCTTGAGGTCCTCCCTCTAAAGTGAACATAGGTGTATATTTTAGTTGAAACTCCTACTTCATATCATACATTAATGGAAAGGTACAAAGAGTATCCCTTTCCATGGAGTGCATTACCCTCAAGATGGTTTCATGAATCTGAACATCCAAATGATCCTCAAGAGCTACATAAATATCTAGATCAGCTATGTTAGTAGCGTGCTAATTGTGACTATTTAGATGCTCAATTCGAAGACAATGAGGATTCATTTTTTCTAAATGATAAACACACTCTGTATAAAATTGGATATAACAAGAAGGCCAACCTTAATAGATGAAAACAAAGAAAGACCACTACACCTAGTCTATCTAAAAATTGTTTATAACTGTTTTAGCATGACATAACAGTTCATTTTATTCCATTAAAAAATATATCAAGTATATCATTCCAATGCTCATATAGTCTAGTATATAACACATGAAATAAATATTTCCCTATAATGAACTATGCATATCAAAATATATCTATATGCCCCTATCAAGATGCATGAAAACTCATCTTGCACCATACCGAGCCACAAGTGTAAATATAAAGAAGAAATAAAATCAAAAAATAATAACATCATAGATCTAGTGAATCACCCAATGGGAAATAACATTATATTTAACATGTGAACATCATGAATAGAAATACCATCCCAATGTAGTCAGATTTGGTCATGTGAATGTGTTAGATAATCCCATTCAAAAGATTATTACCAAGTCCTGAAACATCCTAGTCTCTTTTCTACCTTAATAAATAGAAAATAAATATAAGATAAAAACTTTCTCCTATGATACAACTTTGTAATGTACCCCGATCCAGTGCTCTTTCACATGACTAGAAAGGGTTTGTTAACTAGACCTACAAGCACACCTACTCATATGTCAGAGTTTTCTGACTAGTAGTGGGGATGCAATTTGTATAGTGGGGGGACTATATCCTCTAGTATGGATTAAAATATATAATAAATAAATGGTTAATAAGAAATATCATAGTCATAATGAACAATAGAACCTCATATAATACATCTTGAAAGTAAAAGGAGTTACAAATTTTCAAATATTGAAGAATCATGTAATGAAAAGTTGAGATATATATAAATTTCAATTTAAAAATAATATAAATAAAAGAATAATATGAAATAAATAATCCCAAAAGTCCATGTTCCTACACTATAACACATATCAAAACTCTAGTCTATCCAGAAAGAAAAAATGAATCCGTAAAAATGTACTCATCCATTGTCAAAACCTGCCTCAATGTTGCCTCCTCAAGTACCAAACAATGGACCAAATATGGTGTGTGTAAAAGTCATTAGGTCAACACAGCCATGGATAAAAAAAATATGTATAATAATAAGTATATGAAATAATGGATAAACATGTGTATTAATAAATCAGTTAATATAATATATCAATAAAATTACTTTGGTACCATGTCAGAATGTCTCTAAGAATGTAAAAGAACCATGATAACCATAACCATAATCTGTAGAATATACATATAAATATGTCTCATGATTACTATAATATCATTTCATCATGGTATTGGGAGCAAGCCGCCCAATATAAGCAAGATAACTTCAGGACGGGTATATCCCACACAACATTAGCATTATAGAATGAGACTAGGAAGAGGCCTATCTATATAAGCATTACAACAATGTACAGGTAAGAGCCCCATGAATATAAGCAGTACAACATGGTATTGGGAAGATCCTACTCAATAAAAGAAATATACCATGGGAATAGTTATATCCCAATCATTATAATCATTACAGGATGGGGCTGGGAAGAGCCCGCTCAATATGACAATTATATTATGGGGGTGGGAGGAAATCGACAAATATAAGAATTATAGCATGGGTTTGGGCATAGACAACTCAATTTAATTATTAATGCATGGGAATATCCATATCATTCTTAATATAATCATTACATCATGGATATCACAATATTTAATCATAAATATCAATGGTTAATTAAGAAATTTTACATTTTCCACTATATTACACTTCCATTAATATCCCAAATGAACAATAGTCACTTGAATTGGAAACAAGGCATTAACTAGGGATTATATATCAATTAATCATCTCAGGACTCATGTCATGTGAAACACAATTTAATCCATTATCCAAATTCTTATTTTTTTTAAAGGCCAACTCAACTAATGGGTAGCCATATGAATGTTCCCATCAACAGTTGAGCCCATTGTATTCTACCCAATATTCCTATACATGATTGACCATTTATTAATGTATAAATTAATTATAATGAACCTTATTTCATCCAAATAAAAAATCATATACTTCATAGGTATATATACCATAAGGTTAGGTTTTGACTCCCTACCTTTAATCTTTGATTAACACAATGCTTCCAATTAAAAATAAAAACAAAGATGAATGGAATAAGATCTCCAAAACCATAGACCAATGCAAGTTAAGATAAAAACCCAAAAAACCCCACGGTCAAAATATAATATTGAAATGAATAAGAAATTATATAACAGAAGGTATAACTTATAATAAACGCTCACCCGGGATCCAATGTGCAATCCGAATGTCTAGAATGAAAAAAGAAACTCCCAAATTTCTTATAAATAATCCTAGGGTTGAGGGGATAGTAATTAACATGATGGAATGAAATTTATCATAGATGATACCCACTTAAACCCATTGGTCCCACGGATTACATTTCATATATTTATTTCACTTCATTTATTTCCTCATTTGTAAATAAAACTATAAAACTTGTCACCTCAGGTTGTTATTTGTCACAATCGATATTTACATGGAATAAAAGAGGAACATGATGTGTAACCACTTAACATTATGAACTAGTTCAAGGCATGTTCCTGGTGATAGTCACATTCCATGTAACATGTACTTGTCTTGTAATATTTTAGTGAACAATTTTTATCCCAACTTATTTTAAAGTTCCCAAACCAACTATAAAGCCTTCTAAACTCATAGGAAACCAACATAATTTCATTTAGCATGTTTATACACAAGATATATTAATTAAAATAAACAAACACCCACAAAAATTAGGTTATTTCTCTCCAAAAAGACTCTCCTTTTCCAAACAAGACTCATGTACATGTTTTAAAGACAAATGAACGCCCAATGAAATTGGTTTAATGAAATATTCAAAGAGAGACATAAGTAGAAAAATATGGTATGTTACTAACCATGTGTAGAAGTTACCTAGATTTGGTTCACATTTTATCAAACTATGATGCTAAATCATTTCCCATTAAAAACATGGGAATTTAAAATTTCTCGTTCTATCATTTTAACCCTTTAAACCACTTATTACTCCATCAAATACATAACACCTTCATCCCATTCATAGTTATACTGCACTATAAAGATATAATTTGAGATATACCCTTCATTAATGTTTTGATTTAGGGACCATCAATCAAAATTTATCACTTGTATAAAGTCTTTAAATTCTTTTTCTTCCTTTCATCATTTTATTCATCGTATTAGATGCTATTTTATGTATGATAATATGCCCTATTTTTGGGATGTTTGTTTATTTATTTGATTAATTTTTTTCTACCCAGAATCTAAATTAAATATAAGATGGGGATTTATCTACCATTATAAGGCATGGTCTTTATATTTTTTCCTTATAATTATTAATGCATATATCAAGATCTATCATAATTCATTATGAAATTTCCCTCCGACAAATATAAAATGTGAATTTTCTATTAATTAAATTTCTATAACTTGAAGATATTCTCCCAAAGACTCCTAATATTGTTAAAGGTTATCTATCTAGACTCGTGCCACCCATTTCAGTGTGGTTTTTTTATTTTCCCATATTAATTTTAAAATTTCCTAATAGTCCAAACCACCTCTTAATTTAATCTAGCATGTAAATTATGATTAAAATGAATAGAATAATTAAATTGAAATGTTAATGGAAAGGAATATAATGTAAATGTAAATTCCATGTTACGTGAACCATGTTTAATGATTAATTATGACTATGACTAAATGGGATTAGATGTAAATTGAATGAAACAACCATATCACTTATCACTTATTTAATTATCAAGATATATCAGGGAAATCATTATGATTATGGAAACATGATTAATTATTAAATAATCCTTGATTATGGTTAAGGACTAAAATTACCATTGAAGGTGTGTCACTCCCTAAGTGATACATGAACTCCCATTGATCTTCTCTATAGACACTCAGAGGATTATTAGTTATTCATTGATGAATATTCCAAGTGAAAAATCACATTTAGATTCATTATTTATCTTAGATAGTATTTTCTCCATCTTAGAATTGATAGTTTCCTATATTTCTTAAAATTAAAATGATTTTCATAGATGATTATCCTTGGATCTAGAATGATGTTATAGAGGACATTTCATTATCCCTTGGGCTCCATTCATGTATTTCATAATGATACCTATGAAATGTTATTGTAGATAATGTAACACTTTCCCCTTTATGTGAAATGCTAGGGGTACACCACTATGGTTTTCAAAAATAATATTAAATTTAAAAAAATATAAAACCTTAAAAGATAATAATTATACATGTTTTTTGGTAATAAGTCTTGGATCCTAGACTTATAAATATAAATTTAAAATTTAATTTTTCAAAAACATTCTGAATTAGTCCAATGAAGTTAATGTTAGATGGGTATCCCATGAGGAATCAAAATCGATGTGATTTTTTTATTTATCACCTTTATTGATTATTTCTACATAATGTACATTATATTTTCACATACTGGATAAGGCTTATCACAATTGGTGATATCCTATGAAGGTTTACTCACACCCTGATTGGGTTTCTAATTTGTAAAAAGATAGACATCATAGATAAAGGTAGAGATAAGGGGAAGCATCCTTCCATGGATTCTTGATTTTATGTAATATAATGCATTACATGATTAAATGAGTGAGAATGTCATCATTATTTCATCTGGGATAGATTTTGGAATTTTTTATTATTTTACATATCATGTACTCTTGTATGTTTGGTTTTTTTATTTCCTTGCTCCTCATTTTTATATCATTATAACAACATCTTTTTTTATATGACACAACTTATGGATTTTTTTTATTTTTTGTTATATGGTTATTTATTTCCACTACTTATGACATTTATACTACATTAAATTACTACTGAGAATATTTCATTTACATATCATCATTGTTATCCACTCATATTATGAGGGTATAGTATCTCTACCAAATCATTATAGACCCTCAATGCTTGTTGGCATCCTTTAGAATATGAGGAGTGCTTGAGGCCATTTGGCCAACCGAATATAGTTACCTAAGAGTGAAATGGGTATATGACAACACATATTTAATTGAATTAGAAGTAACATAAATTTTTATAAAAATTAACTAAATGTGACTTTAATGAAATATTAATGATGGGAATTTAAATAATAATGAATACGAACACCACTATTAAGAAACTATTACAAATGATCATAACTATAAACAATTATTGTGGAAATATAAATTATTCGTATATAGAATATCTATTTATGTATAGAATGAATGAAAATAGATATTATTATGGTTTTGAATTTATTTATTATGATATATATGTTTTTTATATAAGAGTTAGAAGTATGTTCATGTAATTTAGGATAAGAGGTAATGGTTTTCATCTCAAATTCCTCTCTTTTAAAATGGTTTTGTAGTTTGCAGCTAATTTCATTTATGTGGTATCTATAGTGCCTATTTTAGATATTGTATCATGAATAATATTATTATAAGATAATTTTTAGTTCACTTATAATCCCTCCATTTCAATGGGTTGGATTCAAATGTTTCTAAATGTATAACAGGTTTTTCTCAATTTTAATTTTTTGAGACATAATACTTTTTGGGTGACATATTTTATGTTTCAAAATTTATATTCTAATAAATATTTATCCTTTGGGGGAATTAAATCACTATACCAAACTATAAAATTATTATCGATGCTCGTGTGGTATCGTTCAAAAATACTTTTTCTATAAATAATTCATCTATGTGAACATACTTCTAGGTTTACATTGTTACATTGTGGTTTTGATATTTTGAAACAATCCAAATTATATACCTAGATTGATAATGATCATGTTGTTTTATTATTGACTTATATAAATTGTCATTAATCTATATATTGTGGCCATATCATTTTACAAAATTCAGATTGGATGACGTTTACCTTGGGAGAATTTTTTTCTATTCACATGGGGAAAATAATTTGTGTCCTGTATGTTTTTATTGCAGTATGTAAAAAATTTTCTTACTAATTATATATATATATTAACCATTAATCACCTTACAAGGGATGGGTTGTGATCATGTTATCCCTTTTATTTACTTGGGTAAAATTACTATCATTATATATATTGTTATTTCAATACGACTGATTATTGGAATGTTTACTATGTATTGTTTGACCATACACCTTTTTTATGTATAGGTTATGACCTGGTTATCTCTTTTATTGAAATTTGGAAAATTATTTACACTCTTAAGGATTATTTAATTCTAACATAGGTTGATTATCTATTAATATTTTGTATCATTCATTATATAGATAACCATGTTATTATTCATTAATTGGTTCCTTAGTGAATAACAGAAAAAAGAATTATTAAATTTTATGTTTATTTACTTTTAATTAATCAATTTTTGGTTTTTTACCATAATAACATGTTCCATTGATTCATTTAGATGCCTAATAAGAAATAAGACATGTTCGGTTTTGGGGATACCTCTTCATATAATAGGATATTATCTTGGAATATGGCCTTGATAGAAAGTTTTTGATGACCAGAATTATACATTCCACCAAGATGAGATATGTATTATTGATATCCATATTCCATTTATTGTCATGGATTTATCATGCACAATATAATTTTATTATAGAAACATTTTCATTACATATTCTTTCCATAATATTTATGCCATGTTTATTCCAAGATAACATAAATTGTATGTTTTGCCTGAATAGTTTTTTGGTCTCACCACTTTCATATATTTCCATTACCCTAATTATAGATAAAATTATAAAAAGATACATGTTTTTATTGATAGAACATGTGAATTAATTTTTTAAAGATTTTCAAGAATCATTATTGAATTATTAGTTTTATATAATGTGGATAAAAATGTCTATTAGTTGAGAAAGGCATAGGTGTTATTATTTTATGGTTTGACCTAATTATATAAATCTATAAACCTGAAAATACACTTGGGATGTAAGAGATGAACTAATAATTATTGATATTTTTAATAGGGATAGTAACATCCCTTATTTTACATCTGGTGTCAAAGTCATTATGTAATGTTTGTGATTAGGGAATCAGATTTGGGAGTGCGGGTCTGGGACGCCACAGTTTGTATCAGAAAACCCTTTTTAGATAACTTTAGAAAATAGGATGTTAGTTTATGATAATTTAGTGGTTTATAAGTTAATTTTGGTCACAATTACAAATTTTAATATACCTATTAATGTTATTTGAGGTAATATTATACGGATTAAGATAAGAGAGACTTTTTGTAAACCCTACGTATAAGTATAAGGGACAAGTTTATGTATAGAAAAATATCTCGAAATTTTTGGTAAGCATACACTATGTGGTTTCCTAGTATATAAATCCATGTAATGATACTAGAATGTGGATGCAGGATCTAATATAATGAAACCTAAAGGAAATACCCCTAAAGAGTGTGTGTTGGGCATTAACTCAACTATAACCTGACCCATGACAAATATGACTAAATAAAATGAAGGTTTGACACTCCTAAGTGATATGATTGTGTTGATCACATTATATTTATAAAATTATAATACGAATTTATTTATTAGTTACATTAATTTACTATATTAAAAATTATAAGATAATAAAAATAAAATTAACTTGGGTAAAAGAAAGTTCATTATAGGATTAACCATGTATGACATGGTTGAAAAAAATGTATAATATAATGAAATGAAAGAATAAAAGGTTTAAATGAAATCATCATTAGGGAAGTCATTTTAGTATTAGGTTTTTATATTCATATACTCTAGTTCTTTTGGATATTATCATATCAATTTTGGTTTTATTATTTGGTTGAAATAGGATCATGTTTATAAATTTGAGAAAGTTATGTATCCAAAAATCACAATGTGTTATAACTGAATATGAGTGAATACATAAATGGTTTATAATCATAGTACATTCTAATTACCATATAAATTTAAGTTTCCCTATATTACTTAAGGTAGTGGGGTTGATTCCTTAAAATAAAGTAATTGATGATAATAATAGTTGTTTTAATTATTGAGGGATATTTAACAATGTTATTTTGATATATTACAAAACACATGTGGAATATTTAAAACATCAATGAGTTTTTCATTAAAATATTTACTTTAAAGGTATTGAAAAATTTAATAAATTGAATAAAAAATGTTGAAAAGTTATTTTATAACATGTTTATATTTTGGGGGATAACTATTTAAGAATAAACCAATAAAGTATGTATAAATATTTAGGATAAATATATGTTTGATTTGGAGGTAATAATGGGTTTATTGATTTTGAAAAATTTGTAAGATAGTGATGGAATTGATTATAAATTTAAATAATAACTGATCAAGGATATTTTTTTTGAATATTAGCTATTTAGTGGGATTATGGAATATATTTACTTGAATGTGAATTTATGAACTGGATATATGATTTTATAAATTGAGTAATTTATTAAAATAAAGATAAGTACCATGATATATCCTAAGAGATTATGGTAGATAACATATTAGAGTTTATTCCCCAAATTATGAATATTCTATGAAAACCCACACCTACTTTATTAAATGAGTATTTATTTAATTTGCAAGGATGTAATTTATTTATGGGGGGAATGTAACACCTTGAAATATTAATTTATGATCACATTAAAATAGGTCAATGTCATTATAAACTTGTTCAACAAGCAACATTGAGCTTAAATGAAATATAGATATATACAGATAAAATATGAAAATTTAATTATAATCAAAAAAACCTATGCATTAAATTAGATTGAACTGATAGGATTGATAAATTTTCAAAAAATATTTATCAATAAAATAAATTCTACTTTTATTATGTTTGAAATTTAGTTAGTTATCCTAAAATGTCTAATTAAATCATTTATTATTTTGAAAATTATTATTCTAAAAATTGATTTTTTCATTGATGTGAATTTATATTTGAATAAAAAATGAAAAATTATGATAATTTATGTTTTATATTAATAATTCTATAACATTAATTTTGTTTAAATTAATATGAAATAAGAATAATAATAGTTAATATTTTAAAATTACATTTTCCAATAAAAATATTTTTTCATTATATTTTTTGATTTCATTCAAAAATTTAGTTATATATTTTTGAATTATAATTATGAATATAGGGAAATAATATTTTGGATTTAGAATAGAAATATTTTCTTCATTTAAAATTTTTGGTTTTCAGTAAGAAGATTTTTTTAGTTTGAAAATATAGTTTTGAAAAAATAATTGTGATATTATCATTTTTTGAGCACATAGTAGATGTTTTTTAAAAACATTAAGTTATAAGACATGTATTTATGGAATAAAAATATTCTTTTTCATATATTATTTGAGCTTATAAATCCAATTTCTAACATTCATTTAACTAAGTTAAAATTTTAATTTAATAAAAAATTATTTTCAATCTTTTATTTGAATCAGGTTATTTCACGGTGAGATTCGGTTTTTTATTTACATGAAAGACTGATAAGTTTGGTTTTATTTAAAATGAACAAAATATTTAATGGTAATTAAATTTTTAATAACTATATATTACACATGAATTATATTGTAAAGAATCACTTTTTTCTAAAAAATATTTTACATGTTTTATGCTCTAATCATAAAATAAACTTTTCAAAACCATTTAAATTTTATTTGATAAGATTGTTTATAAATTAATAAATAAAAAGATTCCTATTAGTTAAATTTTTAAATGTTATTTTATTCATAATATTAATTTATAAGGATATAAATTATTTACCAAGGTAAATGTAAATTTGGGAAAAGGATAAAAATGATTAAATTAAAAGCCTTAAAAAACAAAAATTGCCTAAATAGTGAGTCTATGAAGTTAGTATTGAACCAAAATAACTTTAGGATCCTATTTTTTTCATTATATATTCGTTGACCTTATAATAGTACCATCACATTGTTGAAAATGTAAAACATCATTCCAAAACTACCCTTTACTTGACTTATGAAAGGTTAACCAATCAATCACTTCAAGGCTCACATTCCCCATGAATTTATCCATGAAAACAAGAAACATATGTACGCCTAAAACCCTATACATTTTTAAAAAATATCTTACTCACCATTATCTAGCATAAGACATTAATTTCTAAGGATACCTCCAAGGAAAATTCATGTCCCCAACATGAGTGTTATCAACTACTTAGATTTTTTATTAATTATATTTATTCAAATTTATTATATTGAAAATAATGTTATTATATTAGTATAATTTAGATATTATTATTTCATTTTATCAATGTTATTATCATATTTTTATTCATCTATCTCATCCATTAAAAGTAATGAAATCACTGTTGGTGTGTATGTGCAGCATACCGCCGCCACGAGCCACAAAATTCATTTCTCATCACCACCCATAATTGATGGTTCCTAGAATAGTTTAATGAAAAATATTATATTTATTATAACATTATGGTTATGTTATGAAAAACTATTGAACTTATTAATGATATTATAAATAAACTGTCATTGTAAATTTAGTCATTTAAATTAAGTGTTCTTAGACAAAAATATTTTATTCAAATTAGGTAATATTTTGTAATTCATTACTTATTATTATAAATAATTTTTAATTATAATATATCACATTAATAAACACTAAATTAGATCATAATTCTGGTTGTGTAAATATATGACAACAAAAAACATCAAATCATTGATTAAATAAAGGTATGTTCATGTTTGGGTTGATTTAACCCCCTACATGAATAATGCTAAAAATTGATATCATCAATAAATATGGGGAAAATTACTAGTATAATATAATATAATTAATAGATAATGATATAATTTTTATTATTAATATGTTATTTTATTATTTCAATCGTCAATTAAGAAAACACAGTTCAATTGGTAATAATCATTGAAACATTCTTGTTATCGATTTCATCTAGAAGGATAAAACAAAAACACTAATGTGTGAGATCCGAGTTTTGAGATTAGTAATGTATCCATTAAATTTGTTTTTAAATATATTATATATATATAATAATTTAAAAATTACTATGTAATGGGTTAGGAGTGTCTGGGGATTCATTGAAGCTTAAAACTCTTTTCTAGGAACAGGTAGAGGCACACGATTAGTGCATGGTTAGTACTAACCATAAATCTAAATCGTTTGTCCCCAAATATGAGGAGCACGATTAGCTTTAAAATGTGTTAGGAGATTAATATTCATGAAAATCCTTAACATTATTTTAGGTTTTTTAGAATGGTTTTCACATATTGTCTCCTAATCATTCACCGAGTTTGCAATGGGGTGGCTCTTAGACATTGATTATGCACGATCTATACATGGGTTTTCTAATTGTTTTATTATAAATTCAATGTGGTGTCACCATGGTAACTAGGTATGCACGGTTGGTTCATGGTTTTTCGAAAAGTGTGGCCAAACCATTTTCCCTTCATTTTTTTTTTGATTTTCCATCCATCCTTTTGACCCATTAACCCTACTAATAATCACTCAAGCACACACCACCCTCCACCCACTGAGAGTTTTCCTCCACTCCCAAGAAAGTATTTGAGAAATTTCTTTTATTTACACTCTAATTAATAATGTTTTGTAACATTTGGTCACCCTTGTTAACTCCTTTAATCCACTTTCTTCATTTATTCTTTCTTTTTTCCGTATTAGAAGTTATTTTCATGTGAGGTAACATTCAATGTTTGAAGGGTGATTGTATATTTGATTTTTTTTCTTCAATTATATCCCAAATATAAAGCTAATATAGAATTATGAGATAGTTACTAGTATAATTTTATTGTTCTATCTCTTTTCCCTAAAAATAATTTAGTTTATTTCATACGTCGTTTTGTCGTACTCCATAATTTAGGTGCGACACCTCTTAAATTTGAAATTATTATTTAATTAAATATCTACACCTTGATGTGATACTCCATTTGAACCATAATATTGTCAAAGGCTTCCTTCCTCAACTAGTACTACAAATTAGGATGTTTTCATTATATTCCCATTGAACCGTTATAGATTACTATGAGACCAAACCACCACTTAACATGATCTGGATGGTCTATTATGATTTAAATGAAGGAGATGATTAAATTGGCGTGTTAAATGAAATTAATAAAATGTTAATGGAGAATCAATGTCACCTGACCATTGTTATATTTTGAATTATTCCCATGATTAAATGGGATTAAATAAAAGGTGAATAGATCAGCCATGTCACTCAGTCCCTATTTAATTATGAAATGTTATGACAACAATCATTATGATAATAGACACTTGATTAATTATTATATCATTATTGGTTATTGTCATAGACCATAATTACGACTATATATGTGGAAGACACTATGTGATACTTGGAATCCTGATGAAGCTTTCCTTGGATAGGATCATGGGTTTCCAATATATTCATATATGTGTCTTACAAGTGAAATACCACTCCTGTATTATGTATTCTTATTATATTGTGAATTACCTAGCTTGGAACATAGTATTACCAATATTTTTATAAATTAATATGAATGCCTTTCATGATTCTCCTTGTAGTTATCTTGATGTTGTAGAACACCATGGATTATTCATTAGTCTTATTTAGAGTCTCACACTGAGGCTACCTAAGACATGATCCCAAGGATCAAATAGAATTTCCCCAATTAGGAGATATTCCAATGGTACAACCCTGTGAATTTATCCCATATTTTAAACATAAGTTCCAGGTTAACTTATTAAACCCAAAATTATCATTAGTATATATATATATATTCCATGGTTATATTCCTCACGTCCCGACCTCATAATTAAAAATTTAAATTATATTTATTCAAATACATTCTGTCTTAGGATGAAGTAGGTAGTATTAGACGTGTATCCCATGATGAACTCTAGATAATGTGTTTTAATTATTTATCACCTTTATTGATTATACCTTCACATTTTTTATAATAAATTCATAGACTTGATAGTTATAGACACCATTAGTGATGGTCTATTGAGTTTTACACTCACCCTATTCGGGAATTCTATTGGTAACCAGACATACTTCATAGATGAGGGTAGGGAAAATGGTAAGAAAACAACTATGGGTGATTTAATTTCTACTCTAGGATGGAGTTTGGGGGAATAAGACTGAACTTGTGCTGGTGATTCCATTGGATAAATTTTTTGATCTTTTTTAAATTTTGTAGTGCATGTACTCGATTTTGAATTCTACCTTTTTACCTTACACCCAATTTTGTATAACATCATTAAATCATTATTTTTATATGACACGACTTATAGATTTTGGTTTTCTATTCTTATCAAGATATTTATTTCCGCTTCTTATGTAATTTCTTCTACATTGTATAACATTCATTTTTAATCCATTTACATATCAACATTGTACTATACTCTTATTATGATGGTATAGTCTCCCAACCTAACCATCTCAAACCCTCACATCTATTCTGTAGCCTCTAGTGTGTGGGGATGCATACATGATTCCATATAGCCAAGCAGGTCGAGTAACATATGAGTGAAATGGGTCCAGGATATAAAGAGGTTATATTGGAACATTCTCTTACATTTTCAGACTATTTTTGGTTGGTATACATGAGACTAGGACTTTCCATAATTTGGTAATAATCATATTTATGGGAGTTTCTAACCCCAGTATGGGAAAAAATCCATGTTGTCAGGGATATGACTTGTTGTTATAATTTTTTTCTGATTTTAATTGTATGGGTTTCACTATATAGAGATGAACATTTTTTGAGTTTATTTATTATCATGGATTTACAACCATGGCCTATTATGGAATGGGGTATTTGATCAGGAATCATTATATGAACATAAATATTCACATTACATGCATATTCCATGCTATGTAGTTTGCTTTATAGGATTACCTGAAACTTTATGTATATTTGTTTAAAGAGATATATGTTATTTGAATAATGTTTTTATGGGATGAATGAGATAAATAATTGGTAAATTAATGAATCTTTATCAAATAATATGGTGTTATCCTATATAGATTAATGGAGTCTCCCTAACTAACCCATTATGACATGTTTGATACATGGACCATTAGTTTCAGGGTCCAACATGATATATTTTGTTCCATTAAATGGAATCCAATAGATGTTTATAAAGTGTGTGAACCTCTATAAATTGGGAATGGTGATCCATATAATTAAACCATTTGGAAAGTATGGTTTTAGTTCCATGATATTTTAATTGGATCTTATAAAGAATAATAATATATAGCTTTGCAATGTATCTCATATAACTGGACCATGATAAACATGTGTATACATAAGAAATTATTAATTTATGAAATGATAAAATAAAATGTTTTGGATAAATAGAGATAGAAAATGAAACTAAATGATAATTTTCTTATATAAATTACAATTAATTCTCTATATAACAAAAGGTTTTTGTGAGACATGGATCATTGACTTTCACCTAACTTGTTAGTTGGTGGTAGGGAGTAACTCTCATGTTCCTTCATGATCTTTTGAGTTACCTCCCCTTATATTTAGAAATATGAAAATGGGTATTGATTATATTATAGGATGTATTTGGCCTTATATATTTTTTTATCATAAATTATTCTATTATATAATCTCATTTTGTGTCATGTGCTTCGAATTGTGGATATATGAATCCACGAAAGCCTCTGGTTGAGAACCAAGAAGATGGAGATGTCCATAATCTAGAGGTGATAAGCCCTGAATCACCAGTAAAACCTCCTGTAGTGCCAATTGTGGAACCTCCTATTATAAATGATCTTTTAACTTCAGCTCATTATCAAGAGTTTTTAGTAGGGATAGTTCAATTCATACAAGGATCCCTATGACCTGTTTAATATATGGAAAAGATGACTAGGGGTTTCAAAAGAATCACCCTTTTACTTTTTTAGGGGTTGTTTTTCCTCAGATTGAAATGTTATGGCTAGAGACATGTAGTATATATTTCAAAATCTATAGAATCCTTCTAAGAGGAGAGTGAAGCTCATAGTAATCATACAAAGAGGGTATTTAAATTGTTGGTGGGATGTTTTAACCCCTATGGATAATCATTAAGTTTGGGTATATATGGATTTCTAGATATCATTCTATGATTAATTTTTCCCATAAATACTATGAGATAAAAAATAAATGAATTTTATAGACCTACAGTAGGGTAATATGTCTATTATGGAATATTCATCTCATTTCACAGAGATCAAATGTTTCGTTATTATTCTTGTTTATGATGAATTAACCAATGTAAGGTAATTTGTGGATAAAATCATGTATTCCCTCCGGTCAAAGGTAAAAGTGTTCTTTTAGAGTATCACCAATGAGATAGTAAACTAATACCTCATATATAAGAGTAAAATTAAGGAAACTGATGGTGTGGGAAATATGTATCACTACCTCAATAGGGAGGCAGTTCACCATGTATTAGGAAGCATCAGCAGGAGATAACTCATGGGGGAAGCACTAGTAAAAGTGTGAACTCAGGTAGCCTTGTGATATTCCACCAATGTGGCAGGCTAGAATAAATGAACTCCTAATATATAAAAGACCATATTTAGTGCTAGGATTGTGGAAATATGGTTCATATTAAGAATCTTAGAAAAATCATTCCATTAGTATCTAGTGAAAGGTGGTATGCTATGACCCCGGGTTCTGGAGTCAGATTAGTAGCTTCACATCTAATAGGGAGCTGGAATACCACGTTCAAATAAGGATAAGGATGTGTTCATTGTTGAGGAAGTCAAACATGGTAATTTTAGCACCTAAAAAATAAGTCCTGATCGGGGTAATAAGATTATAGCTCAGTGATGTGGATTAGGACAGTTGTATGTATTGTATTCAACATCCAAGAAGAAGAGAGTCAGTTATTCTATTGTATAAGATATAATTTGGGAGCCACTGCTATAATAACACCATTATTTGATATCAAAAGTTCATATTCATTCATATCCATTGAAATTTCAAAAAATATTGTGATCAAAATCTATTATTTTTGGGTTGTAATGATTCTAGATTCTTCGTTGGGATTATGATCAAAATACATGTTCTGATGTATGGAGTTTCCATTTGATAATGTAGGTTATCACTTATTATGGAACTTATTTTTATTCTATATCACTGGATTTTATGTGATTATTTGTATGGATTGTTTGGATCCCTATCAAGATTGAATTTATTATTATCATAGTAGGTTTTACTTCTCATCCCCAAAGGGTAGTAACTAAATTAACAACATATAATGGGATGTCGAGGCGAGTTAAGCTAGACATGAGCATTATGGTCAATATGGAGTTTCATAACATATTTCTAGTCACATTCTAGATATTAAGAAATGCTGAAAAAATATCCCTCCATTGGGGGACCATTTTAGGGACGCCTTTCCTAATTAAATGGTTGAGTTACAATCCATGAGATAAGTATAGTTTACTATTAGTATAATTCCAGTAGTAGCAATAGTATATATTCATCCTTACAATATAAATATAACTAAGATTTAGGAAATCAAAATTCGTTGGTCGAACAAGATTCCAAGGGTTGAATTTTACCTAGAACCCATCCCTAGGGTTAACTCATGCTTTTAAACAAGAATGTATATAGAACCCTAAGGATTTGAAAGTATTAAAACTGCATTAATTATCTAGTGGGTAAGAATCAGAATCAATTTATTTATATACACAATCTATTTTATTTGAAATGAGGGTCTAAGGCTTTCTAAAATATTGGTTTTAGAGTATTCCATCATCAGGTTAGGGTCAGACCCTCGTATATAGCATTTATATCATTCTATAGTACATATGTATTGTACGATTATATAGTGATGTCATTCACTCTCATGAACATGTTAGAAGTATATATGGGTTTGGTAAATTGGGTTTCCAACCCATAAATGTAATTCTTTGTAGTGGTTTTCATGGATTGTGTTTTTGTTTTTTCTATAACTCAACAAAATAATGCTAAAAACATTGAAATTATATTGAATATTTTAAAGGGGAACAATATATATTCTAATCTCACAAAATTCCACTTTTTGATTGATAAAGTTCACCTCCCGGGTCACATTATCTCATAGGTAAGAGTGCCTATAGATCCCAAAAAGGTGTGATCCATGTTTCCTTGTGAGTATCCAAGAATGTTTTTAATATATAGGGTTTCTTGGGACTATTTGGAAAATATAGTAATTTCACTTAGAATTTCTCAATCCTTAAAGTCCCTATTACCGGTATAGAACACAAGGGTGATAAATTTTAATGGTTTTATGATTGTGATAAGTAATTTCAAGATATGAAAGAAAAGATAACTTATACCTCAATACAAATTCTTCCTCCTCATGGAAGAGGCTATATAAATTATTATGATGGATTAGGTATCGGGTTGTGTGCTATTTTGAGGAACGAAGATTGATTCATTGTGTAAAATTCATTGTAGTTGAGGCCTCATGAGTGTAATAAACCAAATCATGCTCTCGATAGAGCTTCATTTGTTCATGCATTATGTTGTTAGAGGCTTTATTTATTAGGAGATTTAATTTTTTTGTATGCATGGACCATAAGAGCTTCAAATGCATATTTTCTCAGTTAGACATGAATCTAAGATAGTGAAGATGGGTCCTATATATTAATTATTTTGATTTTGAACATTCCCATATTTTTGGTAAAGGCATTATAGTGGATGATCCTCTATTCTAGGATAATCAAATGCATGCTTTTCTAGAAGCATGTAATGAGTAGAAGTTGATGGTTTTACTTTTTTAAATGCATCTATAGATTCAAGAGTTTATTAGGAATCATGTTATTTTGGGTTTAATAGTAACCTCATCAATTTTTTATTCGGTAAATATGATACAATTTTATTATCACCAAGGATTACTCCTAAGGGAATGTGTTTTAGGTGGGGTCCCACCACCTATTATTGTCTTTGATGAGGATGAGATCTTATGTATTCGTGGATGTGTCTGGGATCCCAATGAAATATCATTGGTGTTGATTTGAGAATATCATTACTTAAAATATGAAGTGAATCCAAGAATTACAATGATCTTGTATGGATTACACCACCAATAGTTTTTGTGTAGTATAAAGAGGCCAAATGTATGATTCATTTCTTGGTGTTCCACCTCTAAATAGTTGATGATGGAACAATATCAACCTACTAATATGTAATATTTTCTACCCATTATATAGTATTAATGAGATGATGTCACTATTGATTTTTTAATGGGATTACTGAAATCAACACATGATATTGATTTTGTGTGGGTTATTGTAGATGGGAAAATAAAGGTCATTCACTTCTTTCCTATCAAGGATATATTCTCAGTATATGATCTTGGAAGAATTTATATCTGAGTGATTATATGCCTTAATCATAATCCATGCGACATCATATCATATTTTGGGACTCAATTTTCCTCCTGGTTTTCATATGGTTTAAATAAGATTATTGGTTTAAAGGTGCTTTTGAGAACAGTCTATCACTATCATATTTTATGTCAGTCCAAACACATGATACATGTGTTAGAGGACATGTTCTGAGCATGCATCCTTGATTTCAGAGGTGCTTGAAAAAAAATTCCTCTTATTAAGATCACCAATATTAATATATTTTAATAAACTATACCAACAGATCCCTATGATGACATATATAGTAGTTCTTGTCAATATACTCCATGCTAGTAAGAGGTAGGAGAGGTAGTGCTACTGGGACCAGATCTAATTCAGGAGACATCAGATTAGATATTGATTATCAGATATCATATAGCTATATATTAGTCTAGGTAGACGTTTTATGCTGATCATTATTGTTCAACTATAGAGTTTTAAGTGCGAGATTGGTTCTTCTTGTGTTTCACTCATACATTGGTTCAAGGATGAATTTAGTGTTAGGGAAATCTATCACCCAAATTTGTTGGATATTTTAATATTTTAGAGAGGGTTGTACTAGTGGATTATTGGATAGCACTCCCTCAAAAATAAAGGGCTATACATTAAATATTTCACAATTCTCAATTACATCATTATAATTCAGTCCTTTCTCATGTCCTTCATCCTGATGTGGTAGAATTGGATGTTGATACTTCTTTTAATGATTATCATATTAGTATAGTGGATCATAGCATTTAGGGTCTTTGAAGAATGATGGTTCTTCTAGAATGGGTGATATGGTAGCATGGTTGTATTTAGTAGAAGACCTGGGAGTGAGATTCCAATATATTTACCTAGTAGCTATAATTTTTCTCACATTATTCTCATCCACCGTTAGAAAAATGTTGGGGATTTTTTTTTGGAGGGGAGGTTATAAGATCACTATTTTCAATTATGTAAAAATCATTATATTTTAGATTAAATATATTTTCCTATCTGTAAGATAATTACTAAGGGACTGTGAATGGATTTTAGAGCATCCAAATCATGAAAATACCTTGAAACAAAATTTAGAGGAATGAGAAGATGTGCATGGTTGGAACAAGGTTAGAAGTAACTGTGCACCCCATCCTCACAGCCCCAGAAAGGAGTACTTTGAGTTTAACCATGTGACATGTGTTTCATGGTCATCAAAAACCTACAATTTATTTTAGTCATGTTAAGAACATTTGACACATGGATTATTTTAACCATTTGTTAAACATACGAGGGGGTTTCTCTTAGATAGTAAGCACATACAGGTTCCACACAGTTTTTGTACATATTCCCATAGTTTTTTGAAGGCGGTGTCACTATGGGTAGTGGGTGTGAACATTTTTCACAAAATTTATCCAAAATTGAAACCAAATCATGAGCCCTTTAAAAATGAGGTAATTAAAAAAAAATCCATCATTTTAACCCTTTAACCCTCTTCTTTCTTCCTCAAATTCTTAGAAACCTCCTACCATTGAGAGATAACCTCCACTCTCAATATAGACATTGAGAAATCTATTTCATTTGGGTTTTTATTCATGCACCAAAGTTCACATTTGATCACTCTAAAGATTTACTAAAATCCACATATATACATTCTTCATTTTCATTACTATATCAGATCTTATTTTCATGAAAGATAATATTCCCTATTTTCACTGTGTTTTTTTATTTCATTAATTATTTTGAGTCTATCATGAATATTAAGTTGATATTGGATGAGGATTCATATACTGGTATAATCTAGGTGGTATAGCTCTTTTACCTAAAATCATTAATGAATATATCGTGATCGATAATTAAACACACTAAACATTACATACGAAGTCATTAAAATGTGTATTTTTAATTATTTGAATGTTTTTTCCTCGATACGATACCCCCTTAGACCCTAAATATTATAGGATGTTTTCTTCCTCAACTTAAACAAACCATTTGGGTGTGTTTGTTATATGCCCTCGGAACCCTTATAAATTAATTTGAGACAAAACCACCTCTAATGTGGATTTTTATTGTATATTATGATTCAAATTAATGAACTAGTTAAATTGAAATGTTAAATTAAAGGAATAAAATATAAATGGAAAGGCCATGTAACTTAACCTAGGATAAACTATGAATTATGCCGATAACAAAATGGTGTTAAATGAATGGTAAATGTATTAATCATGTCAATTATCATATGTTTAATTATGATGTGCTTTCAATGATACCATTTTGATTTTAGACAGTTGATTAATTATTATATCTTGATTGATTATTGTCATGAGATAGAATTAACATTGACGGTGTGGCCAGCCCATGGTGATACATAGACTACGATTCAGTTCTTCTATGTATGGACTCATAGGACAGAAAATTTTTAATGAATCTTATATATAGTGAAAAAAATAAAATTGGATTTGGCCTTGGTCTTAGATAGTGAATTCCCCAACATGGAACTATGAATTTCCTATATTTTTGGTAATTAATATGCATGCCTTAAAATATTATACTAGGATTCATATTGACTTAACAATCCACATTGGATTATTTCTTAGTTTCATTTCAAGTATCGTACCAACTATACCGTGGACATGATTTTAGGTCTTAGGAATAACTTTCCCCTTATTATAAAATTTCAAGGGCACACCCCAGTAGATTTCACTAAGCTATTAATCTTAAATACCATCGAAACCTATAGAAACATAAATGATAATCACTATAAATGGGTTCGTTGGTTGTACTCCATGGTTCCCAATCATTTAGATATAAAATTAAAATGTAATTTGGTAGATGAATTCTGAATTGGAATAATGTACGTAGTATCAGATGGGTATCCCATGAGGAACACAAATTGATGTGTTTTATTTATTTATCACCATTATTGATTATACCTACCCAATTATCATTATAAAATAACATACTGGATAGTACTAGAAAAAATTTGTGGTGTTCTACAAATATTTACCCACACAATACATTGGCCATCAATTGGTACTTAGAAGGACTTCCTGGATTTATGTAGAGATAATGGGAAGTGGTCTACAGTGGAAGCTTGATATTCTTTACTAGGGTAGAGTATGGGAGTAGGGGACCGAGATTTTGCTCAAATTATATTATTGATATTTTTTGATCTTTGTAAATATTTTTTAGATACTGTAATCCTGTAGGCCTTCTATATATTTCTGTACTCATCATTATTTTATATCATCGTAACATCATCATTTTTTATATGACATAGCTTATAAAATTTGGTTATTTTTTCTTATCTGGATGTTTATATCCACTACTTATGAAATTTTTCTACTATATATATTTTATGTGGCTATTTAATTTACATAAAAACATTTTTATCCACTAAAATTATGAGGGTATAGTCTCCCCACCATACCATTACATACATTAAATTCTTATCAGCAGCCTTTGGCATATCAGGAGGCATGATTGAGGCTATGTGGACAACCAAGTCTAGTTACTTATGAGTGACCTGGGTCTGTAATGTCAAATAATAAAAAGAATTTGAAAAAAATTCAATTATTACAAAAAATAACTAAAATAAACGTTAATTACATATTAATGATAAACATGGGAACCTGAATGAATACAAACATCAATATTATATAACTAGTACAAATGATCACAACTATAAACACCCGATGTAGAAAAAAAAATAATTCTTGTGGATAATTTCAATTTATAAATTATATGAATGAAAATGGTCATGTGTAAGGATTTTAAATTATTGATTATGATAGATATTTTTATTAAGTAATTGGATAATGTATGGTCATTGAATTTAGGATAAGAGGTAATGGTTTTCATCTATAACACCTATCCTTAAAACATGTGTGGCATTATGCACCATATTTCATTTATGTGGTGTATATACTAGCTATCTGAGATATAATAACTTGAATTAAATTTTAATAATGATATTTTCAGTTCATTTACAATTCATATCTTTCAAGGGGTTCAATTAAAATGTTTCTAAATTGTTAAGGCCTGTCTGGGTATCAATTCTAATTCATTGAGATATAATACTATTTCTGTTCCTTTTTTTCATCGTATGGTATATCTACTAGAAATACATAAATTTTCATAATTATATTAGTATTTCATGAGATTTAATAGCCAAATTGTGGGCCCTTATTCAAGTTTCTAATGATTCTTCTGTTTCCCCAGTGGTAAGGATTTTTGGTAACTCAACTTGTGTTCATTAGTTTATGATCATTCTATTGAACTTATTTCATATAATTTGGGTATATTATTCCCATTGAATGTATTGTGTGGTATTACATAATTTTTTATTGATATATAAATTCTTATGAAATAAACCCATGAAAAATGTTTTTCTTTTGATTGGATATGTTTCTCGTAAGGAATATAGATTACTCTAGTCTCCTTTCCTTGAGTTATATTATTTCATTATGAAATTATTTATTATTTTATTGGGATATCCCATCCAAATATTTAATTTTAGAATAATTTATATACCTATATATTGAAAAATTAATTTGATACCAAATAGTTTAATATTACTCTTTTTACAATGTGAGTTTTGAAAAACAGTGTTTATGATGCTATTAAAAATGGGTTTCTATTTCTCTTTCATATGATTTTCCTTTCAATATAAACTTATCCAAGATAAACCATATGTATTTTCAAGTCCTTATTATTGGTGTTTTTTTCAAAATTAATTAGTTTCAACTATTTTCACTTTACCTTTTCAAAAAATCTTTTGGATGTTACCAATAACTTACTCTTTTATGTTTAAGATAAAAAAAATTATAATATATTTTAAATTTTCATTTATATTTAAATTATCAATTTATAATGATTTAAAATAATAGGTTTTATATCTCTCTAATTATATGATAAGATATATTTATATTTTGGTGGAATGAACTCATCATACCAAAAAATTAATCTTTTAATTCCATATGGTGTGGCATCAATGATGCCTTCTGGGATTGCATTATTAAACTGTGGGTTCATTATTTTTAAAACATACCCACTATTTACATGGATGAATTATGATCTTCATATTCCAATATTTACATATCCATTTTTTCATGACCTATCCTAGTGGGGATCATTCTGCAACTCCCCAAAACCACCTCCAATAGGCCAGGGGCTGGTGACTAGCACCAAATAGGTATATCACAAACATGGGAGGCATTTCCTTTGTACTTGTACACACCAACACAACCACCTCTTTAATCCCATAAATGATGAAAATAAAAAAAACCACTAAGGAACCAAATGCATGTATACAACTAATACAGACAACCAGAATACAATAGAATGTAATGTGTGGAATTTAAACTAGGATTGAATACAAGACCACCAAAATAAAGAGTCTCCAAACTACAATGTCCTACATGTAAGTAAGAAAATATGTAATGGGACGACTGATCATAGCCATAGAAACACCTCATCCTATAAAAAATCTCACAAAGATCAGTCCTAACATTGTCTACCATGGACTCAGTCAAAAGGCGGCTCATTTGCACCAGACACAACATGTGCGTGCAAAGCCCATGTAGGGGTGTGTAAAAAAAATCAATTAGGGACCCAAAAAACAAAAAATCAATAAATAATGTAAAGGTAGAGTCTGATATTCCCAATATTTAGCTACCAAACATATAACAAGTGAATTAAATCTAGATATACTTTAAACCCTGATCTATTGTCTATAGGTAAGTAACAACCACTGCATACCCGCACACGAGATTTAGTTTGAAAATTCCATGAAGTGTCCATCTGGGATAAATCAAAGTGTAATAGATCTGATGAACTTTGTATGAGAATTATGTTCATCAGTAAGTGTCACAAGAGGGATAGACACAATGAAAGATCTAAAGATAGAACTGATGCACTCATTTCAGAAGAACTCACTCATGATTAGGGAAATATCACGATAAATGGATGAGGCTCACTGTCAGGGCCTTGGCATATACCAAAACTGATCTAAATTTACATGAAAGGTAGAGGATTGATGTGTTGTAACATTGGTCATGTCAATACCTGAGCCTAACTAGGGTCAATAATGGGTAGCATATCTCGCTCTCAGCCTATCAGAGGGATTTTGACTATATCCAGAAAGTCATGCTTAATGAATCATACTCCTATAAATGGAAATGATACCTAACCATCCGAGGAATGAGTAAAGGTAGAACTAACCCAAACAAAACCTATACATGTAATGGTGGAAAATAAAATTAATCCACATTCATAAAGGTAAATAGTGGGTAGAACGGTCACATGTCGTATCCTATGATCCCAGGTACTTCCCAAGTACAACGACCCATGTCAAAAAACATGTCGTTTCGAAAGTGGTATACACGACATGTGAGATCATGACATTACATGTACTACTATATGCGTTCCTCTCTATGTACGATGGTTGTGTGACTATATAAGACATTAAATAGTGTCTATCAGCCCATGTTCTAGTACATGGGGTAACCTGAGTAACCAGACTAGTTTGGCCATGTAAAAGAGTACATATCGTGTACTCCACCTCGTGTTCATGTATTGTATGAGATACACAATGATTATTTTTTATGGACCCACACACCATGTAATCACCTTTTTATTCACAAAAAACTAGTTGTTTCTCAACAGTGCCCACAAGGCTTGTAGTCCGAACTACATTCCATGTTCTTCGTGATTTTCCAGAATCATAAGTTCATTGTCTGACACTAAGATCCTATGATTCGTTATAAATAAATTATTTTGCCTATAAATTGATGATACTAGTTTCATTCATCAACATAAGGATGATTCCATTGGTTTCATTCCTCTCATCAGCCTTGAAAACATGTTTCGATTCACCCGCACAAAAAACTGCTAAATAAATATTTTTTCTGAACCGATTCGATTTTTCAACTGCCATCATCGTCACACCTCCACTAGGGAATAATGATGTTAAATATAAAATTTGGAATTGTTTCATTGTGAAATGGACACCCAAGGGTCCATTGTTCATAACCCATTGATGAATACAAAGAACATGAGGAAAAAAGGGAAGAAGAAATCCACTCAAAAATTTAAGGAATGACCCTCTACCATCATTCATCATGGAGTTGATCTTATCCTGTTTTAATGTTAAAATGGAGAAAATAAAATTAATTCAAATTAAACATAGATAAATTCTCCAAAATAAACCATATAATAGACCCTCCTACATAAACTAAGGATCTGGAGGTCAACCCATTCATGAATTGATCTGCATTTATCATTTGAATCCAAGAATGGGGAAATGAATTGAAAGAACAACCGCTAAAAAGATCCCCAATGCAGAAGGATATCGGTCAGTGGTCGGGACTCGATCTCTTCATGAAATTATCCATGCATCATAGTTTGTCATCGTTCATCAAGAATTTCACTAGGGTGTCTCACTTAAAATGTTTCATAGGATTACAGGAAATGTTTCCCGGGATACGAGCCTAAATCTGGGCTCCTAGTTATTTGAAACCTCATAACAAGTTGCTACATTATGTAATTTTAAAATAAAATAAACATTTAAATTTATTTTATTTCTTTTAAAATGAAAAAAATTTTACATCTTAAGTCGTCTTGTACTGGTAGATGTTTGGAATTTTCTATGGTAAATTCGCTTATGTGAATACAATGGTTTCCTCATATTTTTAATTTAGGAAAACGTTATAAATTTATTCCACATTTTTTCAGAAATTGCTACCGCACTCTATTTAAAATTTTAATTTATTTAAAAAAAATTTTCTGTGAACTCTGGGCCTTGAAATCTCACTCTACCGCAAATCCATGTCTCATAAATTTTCCATATAATATTTAAAATTAATACACAGAAAATCAAAGACACTGAAAATATACACACCATCACATTTTACGTAGTATAAATTGGATCATGTTCAGTTGGAGATAATTTTATTCTATTTAAATGGGGAAAATAATTGGTGTTTTATATGGTTTTTCCAATATGGATGATGATTAGAAAGTTATTTACCTATTAATTAACTATACAAATCCTTTTTCTAGATGGTTTATGAAAATTTTATCTCTTTTATTAACAGGGGAAAATTATTGGCATTCCGTATATTTTTATTAAAAAAAGAATAATTATTAAAATGTTCACTATTTATTGTTCAACCATCCAACTGATTTATCCAGATGGGTAATGGGAATGTTATCCATTTTATTGACTTGTTAAAGATTATTTAAATTCTTTCTGATTTTTACTTCTAACATATGTTGATTAAGTTTTGAAATTTCATATATTTCATTTTATAGATTTCCATGTTTAAATACATTAATAGATTACGTGGGGAATGGATTACAGTTTACTATTATGGTGAATTCATTATACCTAATTAGGTGATTGGTGTCGTCTTAAATTATATAGTCCCTCGATGCATCAACATATCACATAAGGAACAACTAATTTGGTTTTGTTGTATACCTTTTCCCATAAAAGGATAATGTCTTACTATAAGGCCTTGAATAAATGTTTTTAAAGTATGGAATTATAAATTCTATAATTATGATATTAGTATTATTTTTATCCATGTTTAAATTCATTATAATGGATATAGCATTTTTTGTTTCATTAGATTTTTTATTAATGTGTTTTACCTATTACTGTTATAAAATTGATTCCATGTTTATTTCTTCATTTCCATATGTTTTTATTTCCCCTTACTGAGTGTCTTAGAATAAAAATTTTGCATTCTTCTATTCCCCATGTTATAATGAAATATAGTTCACATTACATGTATAAAAGGATACTACATGTGAAATAATGTTTGTGATATGTTGAAGTCTCATTTTGGAATAACTATTTTCTTATGTATTGGAGAAAACAATATCCCTTATTTGAGAAATACATGGGAGTTCATAGTTTATGTTTTATCCTATTTCACTAAATCTCGAACCCTAAAATGATAATTTGGATTTAATTGTTGAAATAATAGTTATATATGTTTAATTAAATATGGTTATATCCATGTTTTTACATATAGTATCAAAGTGAGTATGCAAATTACACACTTGTGGAACTAAATATAGAAGTATGGGTCTGTGGAGTTATGGATATGTTATTTTATGCAAATAATTTATGTGTAACATCTTCTAAGATTATATTTTTAATTTTATTCTTCTATTAATTAAATTATTCAAATTCCTAAACATTACACGATTTTAGTAATGGTTGGAGAAAGTGATAATATGGGTCACAAGGGATATTATAGACATTAAAATGATTTTCACAATGAGTAACTAAATGGGATGGATGTTACTGTTCAAAATATTCTCGTTATGCTCACCCAGATATCACAACTTATGATTAACAAACTAAACATTAATAAACCCATAGAAGCACTAAGGATGAAAATGATTGATTTTTAGATGATTTTAGATTAAAAGTACCAAATTAGAAAGAAAAATGAACTCCTTATATGTCACGAATGTGGTAAGAAATTCCCAAGGGAATTTTTTAATCTAATGATAACATGATGTAAGTGTGGAATGATTGGCCATTAATCTCATGATTTTAGAATATTGATAAACATTCTATCGAATTAAATAGAAGTTATAAAGTTCCCAACTAATCTTACACCCACACTTAAATGCTTCAAATGTAATGAGTTTGGCCATTTAAAAAAATTATTTCCTATCCTAAGGGACAATGAGGAAAATAGATATGAGAAACCTCTATGGGGACATGAAAGAACCGTCAAAATTAATAACAATAATTTTTATATTTAAAAATATGGTTCAATTATCAAATACTATATTTTTTAGAATGTTTTATTATATTCTAGTTCTCTCCATTCCATTATATAATGGGATATTTCTTAGGAGCATCAAATAACCACCCCAATGATTTTTCATTGAGTTGTCTAAGAAGAATTCTATTTATACAATTACTATACCCAAATGAAATGTTTATGGGATTTTTATTCAATAAAATATTATTATTATTCATTTAGAGTAGTTTTATGTGATTTTAAGAAATTATAATATTTTTAAATATAAATCCCATATCAATTTTCAAAATAATGATTTCATGTTTCTTATCCTAAAACAACATATGACAATCTATCAATGCAAGGATAAATATTATCTCTTTATCAAGATTTATTCTATTATTTGGAACTTATTACTAAATCATGATATGTATTTTCTAATATTAACCTGGTCAATAATGACTATATTTCATTAAAAATCATATCTCGATTCATAACTAAACTGTGAATATTTTTTAACCTATTTTAATTGATGATAGAAATAAAAATTACGAGGATGAAATTTAATTAATTGGGAATAATGTAACACCCTAAAAAATAAGTATATATATTATATTAATAAAATATTGTGTTAAATATATTCCTCCATATGGAATACCAAACTAAAACAAACCTCTAAAAAGTTTGGTACGATAAAATTATAAGTATTAAATATAAAAAAAATTAATGTTGATGTTGAATTGATGGGTTTAAACAGAAGAATTTTTTTTATATATATGTCTAAAAAAATAATTGACATTTTTAAAACCAATTCATTGATAAAATTTAATTAGTATATAAAAACAACTAATAATAATATTTAAAGGTTAAAAATGTATTTTTCTAAAAAAAATATTTTATAAACTATATATTTTTATTATACAAAAATAAATATATTATGATTTAATGGGGATAAAATATATTTTTGATATGAAAAAATATATTAGCACTACTTTAATTCTTATGTTATAGAAAATAATTATAAGAATAGTTAATATTTTAAAAACGTTTTCCTATAAAAACAAAAAAAATTATATTTTACATTTCCATTTAAAATTAAAATTCTTAAATATTAGAATTTTATTTAGGCAAACTGAACAACATTATTATATTTTTCACAAAAATATTATCTTAGTAATGGTTTTTTGGGATTTTTATTAATTGATTTAATTTTTGGAGAGCAATGAAGAAGATAAATTTTTAAATACCATAACCTTTATGAAATCATTAGGAAATAAAAATAAATTAAAATTAATCAAACATTTTTCAAGAAAAATGATTTATTTTAGAAGAAAACTTATATATTTAAAATTTCTAAATTTGATTTATAAAAATAGGAATATTAAATTTCAACATCATTAATACTTTAAAAAACTATTTTAATGTGTTTAACAATTAATATTTTGAAATTAATTTATATCACTTTTTGGAATTTAATATTATGAAATAGTTTTGAAATTTTTAATCATAATAACCAAATTATATAATTAAAAAAATTATTCATAGTTATAAAATAGGTTACTAGGGATAAAGAAATAGTTTCCATGGTAAAAGTAATTTATGGTAAAAGATTAAACTAATTAAAAATGGCCTATAATTCTTAAAAAAATATATCAAAATATTTTTTATGGGTTTTCTCAACACAAAGTCTTCCATTATCCATTATTTTTCTTCTTTTAGATTTACTTTCTTTGATTAGTGTACCACTTATTAAAAAAATTTCACTACCCCGATTTATAAGGGGGTACATTCACCACCCCACTTATCCTTACAAAAAAATACCATTAGTTCAAAAAAAATGTCCAAATACATCCCTAAAACTCATAAATATGTTCAATTGGTTCTTTTTTCCTCATTGGATAATACATTAGAGTCTTAATCCATGTCGAAAAATAATTATTCCAAGGAGTAAGGTAAAAAATACCAAATCACTCTTTTTTAATTACATTTAATTAATACTTTTTATTATACCTAAAATTTTATTATATGATGTTAAAATAATGAGATCAGTATATTTAGTAATTTGAAATATTATTCTATTGATGGAATAATCATTATCTACCACCATAAATGAAACGGTTTTTTTCATCATCACCTTACATGGAATGTTATAATTTTTTTATTAATAAATATATATGGTATTTATGACAAGATTAAAATTATGAAAATATAATCCATTTTCTATCTTCATCCCATTCAATTGATAATGGAAACATCATTTGTGTGTACATGTAGAGTGCCATATTTATAGAATTCCATATTTTGTTTTCATCACCATCTTACATGAATGGTTATAAATAATATTTTTAAAATATATATGATATAAATGAGTGATATATATCATTAATATGTTTCATAAAGTATAATAAAAAAATTTATTATCATTGGGAAGTAATCTATTGATATCGATAAATTACCGGAAATATGCTCATCATAGATGTCATTCAATCAAATTGTGCCCATGGATTCTCTTATGTGAACATGGGGATACATAAATAATTTATATAAAATTAATGAAATATGATTTATAATTATTTAATGATGAATTTAGTAAGAAATAGTGGAATTTGACATCTCCACTAAGAAACATGTGTGAAATAATAGGAATTACAATATCTTGTAATGAAAATAAGCACTAAATAACTAATGAATCTATAATATATAATTACATGTAAATAATGAATCATATTATAGATATTAATATCTTTATAAATTGAATTATTAGGATATTATTGTTTATTAAAATGGGTTTTATTGCACATTAATGGAACTCTAGAATAAAGGTAATGGTTTTCATCTCCATTACATTTCACTAATAAATATTTAATATTATATAACTATTTTTTATTTATATGGTGTTTGTACTACCTATGTGGAATATTCTATCTTGTTATTATATTATACATTTTAATTAAATATATATTTCAGGTTTAATATTTTAAATTTATTTGATTCAAAATTTACCAAATCCATAAGGATTTCCCCATCTTAATTTCTCTTCATTAAGATATGCTTCATACTCGACACTCATTTATTTTATAGTGATTATACTACCTATGTATGTATTTTTATTGTAATTATAATTAAATTCTTAGGATTAAATAATCAATATTATTTTATAAAATTCATTGGTTTCCTATTATAAAGGTAGTGAAATTTTAAGGGTTTTGTTCTAATGTCATTCCAAATAATGATTGTTATGAATGAATTTCCATCTAGGGAATATTTGTGTGAACATTATCCATAAGAACTAAAATATTGTATTCTCATTTTTTATTATATCAATTTTACATTTCTTATCTCACATTATTTTCCCTAGTTTTACAACATACCTAATGTGATCCTTGTGAGTGAAATTGACCCCACGACTTCTTTTCTTTTGAGAATATTTATCCACTGTATCGATTTTTTATAGATGATTATATGTATTTATTTACCTAATATTAATTGATTTATTAAGATTATTTTATAATATTTTTAATATTATTTCAAAATTGAGAATGAAATATTTTTTCCATTTTCATATGGGTATTTTTGAAAAAAAGTTTGAAAGGAAAATCTTTTTTAACATTTTATATGTGAACACATTACTTTTCAAACATTATTTCTTGAAATTTTTTTTTCATGTTTTCAAAATTATTTTATATAATATTTTTAGTTATACTGAATTTGAAAATAAAGGGAATTATTTTTATATTTTTCAAAATTAATAGTTTTATTTTAAAAAGGAATTATTTATTTTAAAATATATTTTAATGGCTGGTGTTTTTAGGAAATAAGTCCTTAGTGTTGTTATGTACTCTAAAAAAATCAGGAATTTAACTTTCTTTTTTTATATTCATTTTATGAAAATATTTTTATTAGATAATTTTGAAGAAAAATCACTATGAATAAATCATTTCATTTTAGTAAAAAAAACTTTTATGTAGAATTCACAAATTTCAAAAAATTGGATTATTTATTATTATTTTACTAAGTAATTTGTCCAATAATATTAAATGGTATTTAATAATATATTTTATAATCATTTAACATTAATTATCTTTCACATTGGATATGTTCTTAGGATAATTTAAAATCATTCCACCTCGGGCCACTGATTAGTATATAACTTGAAATCTCCACTATGCATTAGGTGCACCTACTCATACACCCAGAGGATATTATCTAGTATTGGGGTATAAGGATGTAATATGGAGAGGATATACCCCCATTTAAAAGTGTTAAATTCTATATTTGTAAATTAAAAATAATACATATCTATAAGAATTTCATTAATAAATAATTTCTAAACAGAAACATGCTATAATAAAATAAATGATGGCATGAATATTCAAAAAGACATGGTCACATATAAAAACTAATCACCCATTGAGTAGAGCACATATTGGAAAAAATAAATGAAATAAAAGTATCCTCGATAACTCTTATCACAAAATACATACTCACCATCTATAATTTTTTCACTACTCCAGCTAACTCCATGATGCCACGTGAGTAGCTCTACCCGATCATATAATACTTTTCCACCAACATAAACACTATGCATCCTATTATTAACCCGAATTTATACATTGGGATTTCATGAGACCAAATGATCCCATACATGGGGTGAGAATATAATATCTAGAAGGCCACCCACAATGGTGGACCAATAACCCACTTTCAAATGTGCATGCTCATGTAATATGATTTTTCTAACTGAGAAATGACTATAATAAAAATATTAATAATTCTGTCGTCGATCATTTGGTATGTGACCCTGATCAACTATATATGTTATTGATACGTTCATGGTGTATATGAGCATGTATCATCAAACATGCCTCCCAAGAACATATGGGATCTAAATCCTTAGAAATGAAAACTGATCCTCATTACTCTAGGGACACATCCTATGGTAGTCCACACATTCGTGCACCAAATATATGAAAGATATAATAAACAATATCCATGTCCTTATACGATCCAATATATATCCCCAAGAATTTTTGGATCCGTACCATGGTATTGAAAACATACATTACCAAAATATACAGTATCCCTAATAGAAATCTCCAAATTCATGGAATCTCTATATGTATCCTCATGACTCTATGATGTAATTCTTGAAATACCAAACATCGATGATGAGAATCCTTAAAATATCCAAACAATCAATCTCCAAATATATGGAAGCACTAATAACATAGATCAATGTCCATGGTAGGTCTCATATGCATTCTCATGACTCTGGGGACATAACCCATGATAGTCGAAACATCTGAGCTCTAAATTCATGGAACCTCCAAACATTCAAGCTATAAAAACATTGAATATATCATCCATATCAACAATAATATGAGGACTTAACCTATGAAAGTCCAAAAATAGGTTCTCTAAATCAATGGAAAAACCAAACATATGACTTATAAATCTATAGAATCTCTAATCCCTATATTTTTCACCAAGTCCTTGGAATCCATAACCATATACACAACTCAAAATCATGATATCCCAAGTGCATCACACAAGTTTCAGGGCATAAAAAAGTTACATCCAGAATAAATAAATGAAATCATTATAAATACTAGTCAAACTCCCATCCATGTCATTATCATTTCATCCCCATTAGGCTTACACATCTGTTTGGGATCTAAGGTAACACCCACAACCATCAATACCCCAACACATACACCTTCTCTGGATCAGTCTATCAATTATGCACCCAATCAAGTTTTCTAGATCAGTTTGTAAGATAATGCATCCCTTATGGAGTCCTTAGTCTGGGAATAGAATTTTGTTCTAACACCATACACTCAATGAAGAATCTCTTCCTGATATTCTCAATACATAAATATCATATTAGCCTCTTGGGGAAATAATGTTAAACATATTTTTAGGGAGATGGATCATGGCCCATCTCTGTTCCAAATTTACACTTTGTTAGTCCAATGAACCAATAGAATACTGATCTGGCTAAATTTCATACACCAAGGTTAATAACATCTAAAAAAAGATATCCCCAACTCATCCTCTTTTTAGTTCACTATAGGTTGGGCCATACACCCAACCTATCTAATAGTTTACATCACAACATGGTCCCACTAACCATGGACGTTACAATGAAAACACCAATTTATAACCTTTTCAATCTCCTGAAACACCCTACAATAATTTTCTCAACCCATAACTTTGTCTCAATCTATTTCTCACTCAAAAGACCACTAGATTCATTTTTTTAGAGGTAGAACCTTTCCTTCATAGATTTCATACATAGATTCACCCCTCAAAATTCCTCAAAATACCCTAAGGGTTACACTATTGCATTATATGTGAAGAAATCATACAATGAACTAATCTCAGGTCACATTTTTATTGTAGGGGAAAGAACTAGAGAAAACACATCCAATGGGGGAGTACATGGCATGTTTCTCCAGCTAGACTTCTTGGATGTGTACAACAATCCACTCGACATGTATATTTTCTAATCACATGGTATGAACACACCATTCATGGCATATATTCAAGATTGAGTGATACCTAAAAACATATCCAACTACCCCACTTGGGTTCCATCCATCTACCATACATCACCATGATCCATTTACCTCACACGGGGACTAGCCACATTTCTTACATAGGAATGTGTACCAACACATGGTTTCTGGTCGTGCCCCCATCCACACCCCAAGTAGACTCTACATGTCATGTGTAACATCACCATCCTAGAAGCAACTAAATAGGTTCTCTAGGATGGTTCATCACATGACCTCATGTGGGATTCCTCATACACAACATGTTGCCAACTAGAAGAAAGGGTCTAAGTCAATGCATGGGGATACTATTCCCAATTTATCAGATTAATTAATGACATATAATGATAAGAAATGAGGAAACAATAATCATAAACAAAAACATGTGTTACCAAAAAATTCCCAAATACAGTCCAAAAACACAACCAAAGGATAATTATTCCATGTCCCACAAAAAAGTTCCACGAGCAAATAAAACCCCCAAAATAATGACAACTGTATAATCCGAAAAAGGGGTCCCAAATCGATGTCTGGATCCTTATCCATGATTATCCCAAGACCAACACTACTCCCTAGTATTGGTCCATTTCCCTTATCCTGACCTATAACCATGATGTCTACTCAGGTACCCAATGGCGGGCCAAGTAGGGTGTGAGTACAACTCGGTAGGCCACCACTATAAGTGTCAACAAAATAATTTGTATAAACTAATAGTTCATGTATGTTCTCAATAAAATAAAATTTAAACAAAATAAAACTTGGGTACCATTAGTAAAAACTATTCACTTCAAGAATTTTCATTATTTGTTCCATGGGTTGCCCATTCACAACATTTTCACAACGTCCTATGCCAGTCAATTTTCATGCATAAGGGTATAAGCCACATTCTCTATCTCAGTAGGGGTAAAAATTTTATAACCAATCACATCACACTTAACTTCGAGCCTCATTCTAGGTAGTCTCAATGAAATGCATCTCTTTGGGTCATAGTGCCTCAGTCCGACTTCCTCACAAGTGCATTCTAAGGGTGGGGTTTAGAGACTTAGTCCAACCCTACCTATGGGATGAGCCTCAGTACATTATCCCACACAACTAATCCATGTCCACCTTCTTATTAATCTATTTACCATAAATATCATATCACAAATCATACACAATCAATTCACATTTCATGTTTCATTTGACACATGAAACATCATCAACCTTTAATAATCTATCACATTTACCATTTACATAGCATATCCCATTTAACCTAATTCTCTTTTTATATCTTAAACCATTTATCTTATTCAACACTTACAATTAATTTTTTCATTTCATATAGTTCACCATTTCATATTCATTATCCCATTTACACCATTCAATTATAATAGTATGTCAGTTGACATATTCACTTTTTTCCATTTTACACTTTTTCATGTTTTTCAAAACAATCACTTATTAAATTTCCAATGACATGAAACAAATATCATTTTTTTATAATTCTAAATAACATGTCAACACATTAAATATGGGCACTATATTTATAGAAATAAAATTTAGGCTTAACATAAAAATTTTCCATGATCGTGAATATAGGCACACCCCATGGGTGGACCAAAATGGTCTGATAAATATAGACGCATCCCACAAGGATCATGAAGGGTCTAAATAATCATTTAGATAAATATTTTATAAAATATTACTAATTTAATAAAATGAAAATAAATAAGGATTATATATCACAAACACACACCCACAAATCTAAAAATAAAACTATATGATATAACTGTTAGACAAACAACTGTGAAACCATCGACGAACACTAGATTAATTTTAATTTATTATCCAAACAAAAGGATCATTTAATATCGCAACATATGATATACTATAAAAAAAATTATTTTAGGGATTTTAAAGAAGAATAATTAAACCAAAATCCCAGATATAGGAAATAGATAAAATGTGAGCATTAGACATACCTGAAGCTTCAATCTACAACCAATGATGCTCCAAACAACCTGGAAATGATTAGGATTGAAATTTTGGAAGATTTGAGAGATATGATTCATCCCTATGTATTATTGATAAGAAATGGGGGAAAAATTGTTCATAAAACATAAAATACTAAGGAAAAAAATGTAATTTTTTTACATTTTAATGGGCACACAGTTTGGCCAAGCCGTTTTCCAAACTGTGTGCCAATTGTGCATAACCCACTATCAAAGAGGGTTCCAAGTCACATAGTTACCTCATGATCCTATATTGTTTGAAATATCATGCACTAACCATGCTGGATTCCACTTCCCAAGATAATCGAGTTTTAATTTCCTCCTTACACGATTTACCTAACCTTGCACCACTCCTCCTAGCTAGCATGGTTTGGTGGAATTGATTCCACTAATTGTGTTTCAAAAATGAAACATGCATAAGATGGCCTGATTTCACTTTATTTCATTTCCCAAACCCCTAAACAACCCAAGATTCCCTATACACCCATAATAAATTTAATTGGACATTTTTAATGGATCCAAACTACAATTTAATCATCAATATTGTAACGTCCTAATTCTGGAAGCCTCCCAGAGGCGCTCCATACCCGGTTGGTCACATGGCCTCAAGAGCATTTCCCTGAACACTAGAGGGTGCCGACTAGTACTGAGAAAATTGGGTTTGATATTGGGGAAAATATTCCCTCATTGGCAGAGTGCATAGTGGAAGTAAACAAATAAATACAATAGAGGAAGCAGTAACAATGACATACAGTAGTAATAGCAAAAAACTGAATGTATAAACTAGAGAACAAATATAAAATGATACATGATACATATGTCTTGGAAAATAGCCAAAAAAAAGTCACAATGCTATAATACAACAGTGCTAAACAGTATCTCAAAATAAATCAGATAAAATCCTCAACATCGCAAGCCATAGCTTGGTCCTATACTCTCCAGCTCCACTGAAAATAATATAACTGAAGTAGAAGGGTGCTTGAACTTATCTATACATGCGATAATATAATCTGTATGGGCCCAAAAGCATGACCCAAATAGATTGTGAGACTAAATCCCAGTAGTCAACCACCTGACGATCTGTGTCTAATAGTCAGTGAATATATGGAAGGTAAAAGTACAGGAAAAATTAAACATGAAGGTTCTCAACAGTAAACAATCCACAGTTTCAATATCAAGCAACGGAAAAAAACAGCAAAACCTCAAATAGGTAACCTTCTAGGATGTACTCAACGCCATCCCCTCTGGTTCTACCCTATGAAGTACAAGAAACCCTATAGGAATTGCACTCAACCTAACCCCTCGAGTTCAGTCATAATAATTCATATAGACTCTCTGAGGAAGAACTCATAGTCAATTCCCATTATAGTCTAAAGTATTCTGGGACTCTCTGAGGAAGCTCACTTGGTCAATTCCCCTATATCCCCAAGGTCAAGGACTCTCGGAGGAAGCTCACTCGATCAATTCCCTTTATAGATTTGTTCATTCAAAGACTCTCTAAGGAAGCTCACTCGGTCCATTACACTTATAGTCTAGAGTAATAAAGGTAATTCAAAGTAAAACAAAAACTCTCCGAGGAATCTACACGGTCAATTACCTCTATAGTCTAAAGAAAAAAAGGACTCCAAGAGGAAGCTCATATATTCAATTAACCTTATAGTCCAAAGTGGATCTAGACTCTCTGAGGAAGATCATTCGGTCAATTCCCCATATATCCTATAGTGCTCAAAGACTCTCTGAGGAAGCTCACTCAGTCAATTCCCCTTATATTCAACAACACAAATTTCTCACGGCCCTGTGTAGGTCAACGATCATAGAAATTCAATATGGAAAAATTAAACATATAGAACTACTTGGAGAAATATTCTACAACATATCAAGCATGTTAGAAAACAAACTCTCCATCCTACAACAACAGGCATAGAAAACATTCAAGGTAGCCAAACTGGCTAAAGAGGACCGTACGGTGATAAACAAATGCATGGTAAATACATCCAATGAATTGAAATCAAACCTATTCATATCCAAATAACCAGTACACAAACATGCGATCATGGAAGGAAACCAACATGTGTAAATGGTAAACACGCAATACCCCGTTCAAGGGTATTGGTGGAATTTTCACATAATACTCAACAATGTTGAACGGAAAGGCACAAACCACATACCATGGTGTTACTAGAATGATATACATAATCCTTGGTTCTTGAATCACCCTATAATGCTAAATATCTAAAAAAACGTCTAAAATATTCCCCCCATGATATCTCACTAGAGAAGAGAAATCAAAAGATTGTGCTCTAGGAGAAGAGACAACTCCCCGATGTGATTCCAATGCAACTGACAATGTTCGATTCGGAGGACGCATGCACACTCAGGGGTCCGTCGATGATCTGCAGCCATACATAGCTCTTGGTCGAATGAGACCTAGAATAAGAGTGTTCTTGTGATTAGACGCGACCCTGGTGCGTTTAATGAAAAAACAAAAAAGTACAAATCATGTACTTTTTAAGTACACGGCGTGTACTCACCGTTATTGTCATCTGCTTAAAGCGGCCTCCAAGTCACTCCCACATGGCTGTGTGTGTGGCTACTACATGGTCAGCACACAGCCTCTTACGGAAAGGCATTACATGACCTGTACTCATAAAGTATATAGTGTGTACGTAAAAAATTTCTAGATTTTCTTTTTTCCTTGGTATTAAATAGAAAAGAAAAAAGATACGTGAAAACAAGATTCCGGCTCTTACAAATTTCCCCCTTAAAGGAATTCATCCCCAAATTTCCCTTTCATTGCATTGAAGAAGAAACCCAGAACAGTTCTGGCCACTATGATCGTACATCTGCCTCCCTCTACCAGGTCTCGTCTGGTACTCGCCTGTGCTGCCAATGCACCTATACTAGAGGAACAGACTGGCAATGGTGAACCTTCGTACATCGATCCACAATCCAGATATGATGATTTTCAATGAATTCATCCACATCCAACTAATCCTCCTTGGGTTGGAAGACATGAGACGGGTCTGAGAAGTAATGTTGATGTTGAGAAATGTGGAAGACGTTGTGCATTTCTCAGTACGTCTGAGGTAACTGCAACTGATATGCAACAGTCTCAACATTCACCAACACCTCATACAACCCGATGTACCTTGGTGAAAGCTTACCCTATCTCCTAATCCTCTTGTGCCCCAAGAACGGTGTCACATGCCTGAAAACCAGATCCCCGACCTCGAACTCCAGAGGTCGTCTCACCTTATCTGCATAAGAATTTTGTCGGGACTGTGCAATATCCATTCTCTTCTGAATCAACTCTATCTGCTCTATGGTTTCTTGAACAAAAAAAGATCCCACCAAAGCTGCCTCTCCTGCCTCCTGCTAACATAAGGGTGATCGGCATGGCCTACCGTACAAAGCCTCATAAGGTTCCATCTGAATAGTTTCTTGAAAACTTTTGTTGAATGCAAACTCCATAAAAGGAATATGATTCTCCCAAGAACCTCCAAAATACTAAATTCATTCTTGAAGCATATCCTCAAACACCTGAATAGTATTCTTGTATGGGCCATCAATCTGGGGATAGTATGATATACTCAAAAGAACTTGTGTACCCAAAGCCTTCTGAAGCCCCTGTCAGATACGATAATTAAAACGTGCGTCCATGTCTGAAACAATTGAGTGTGGATCTCCATGTAAACATAGAATCTCTCATATGTAAAACCATCCCATCTCATCAGCACTGAAGGTCTCTTTAGTTGGAAATAATTGACCAACATTCATGAGTCTGTCAATGACAACCCAAACAACATCATTCCCTCAAGGAAACTTCAGCAACCATGTTACAAAATCCATCACGATGTCATTCCACTTCCACTGAGGAATTGGTAACTGCTGTAAAAGCTTTGATGGTCATTGATGCTCCACCTTCACCTACTGAAAAGTGGAACACCTCATGATGAACTCAATAAATGACCCTCTTCATACTTGGCCACCAATAATGACGGTGTAGATCATGATACATCTTGGTGATACCAGGATGAACTTCCCAATATAATGAATGAATGACCGGCATTAGCTCCTCGCGTTTTTCTATTGGCACCCATACATGCCCCTGGAAACACAAGATCTCATCCATTCATATGGTCTATCCTAAGAAAGGGTCCTATCTTGAGATACTTTCCATTAGGACTAGGCCTTTGTAATCTAATAGATACCTCATTTCAACTCGATCAAAAAAAGTAGAGGTAACAACTACAGAATATAGAAAAGGCTACCCATGTCAGTCGTGCACCTCCAAATGCATCTCAAAGAACTAAGACATGAGCATACACTCACTGTTGGACTTATGTGATGTCTGTATCTGGGTCCTTCTTCTCAACGCAATAACCACTGCATTTCCCTTCCCAGATGTGTAAAAAAGCTCAACATCAAAGGACTGTAGGTTCTCAACCCACATGTTCTATCTCAAATTCAGATCGAGCTGAGTGAAGATGTAAATGACAATATTGTGGTCGGTGAAAATCACAAAATTCTTTCCCATAATATATTTTCTCCAATACTGTAGGGAATGAACAATAGCTTCCCACTCTAGATCGTGAGTCAGGTAATTCCTCTCATGTGGCCTCAATTGCTGATACCTGTACGCAACGACTCCATCTCCCTGTATAAGCACAACTCCCAACCCAATACAAGATGCATCACAATATACAGTATTGCTATTTCATGGCTCTAGAAAGTCTAGTATCGGTGCTGAAGGTAACCACCAATTTAGCTCTTGAAAGGCTGACTCACAAGAATCTGACCACAAGAACTTCTCACCCTTCATGGTCAGACCTGTTAGCGATTTTGCTAAGCATGAAATGTCCTAGGAAACGTTTTAGTTTCTATCCATCCCTATAAAACTCTGCACCTCACAGAAGTTCTATGGCTATTCCGAGGAATCTACAGCTCTCACTTTATCTGGTTCTACTGATACTCTAGCCTCTAAGATAGTATGACCAAAGATGTGAATCGGATCCACCCAAAAGTGTCACTTTGAGAGCTTATCATATAACTGTTACTCCCACAGTGTACTCAAAATGATCTCAAGATGGGTAGCATGGTCATGTCAAATTTGAGATTACACCAATATATAATCCATGAAAACAACCTCAATGGAATCCAAGTATGGATGGAAAACATGGTTCATCAGTTCCATGAAAACTGTAGGCGTGTTCGTGAGACCGAACGACATAACCATATACTCGTATATACCATACCTACTCCCGAAGGAGAAAAGTCCTATATCTAATGGTATAACATGCATATGATGATAATTGAACCTCAAGTCAATCTTTGAGAACACCTGGGCTCCTCAAAGTTGATCAAAGATATCACCAATCCTCAGAAAGGGATACCAGTTCATGACCATCAACTGGTTCAATGTCCGATAGTCCACACAAAGCCTAAGTGTGTCATCTTCCTTCATCCCAAATAGGACAGGTGAACCCCAAGGAGAAGTAATGGGTCAGATGAAACCCATTTTCTATAAGTCCTCTAGCTTTTTCTTAAGCTCCTACCACTCTGGTGTAGCCATCCTATGAGGGATGGACACTGATGTCGCTCCTAGAACGAGATCAAAAGAAATGTATACCTCACGCTCTGAAGGAATACCTAAAAAAGTATTCTGGGAAGACATCCTTGAAACAATCTACCATTGGAGGAAAGTCTAAATCCGAAGTCCCTGGTTATCCAAATATAAACTAGAAATTTGGGTTGTAACTCTTCTCAATCTATGTTGCTCATGTCCCTCTCTACTCGCCTGGACATCCCACTCGCCCTTATGCAGAAAAGATCTACCCTCTAGTGATATGAAACTCACCCTACATTGATAACAGTTGACGACTGCCTAGAAGGGAACTAGCCAGCTCATTCCAAGAAAGACATCATATCATGTAATCTCTAGGAAATAGAGGTCCATTAAAAAGTGGCATCCCCCAACCTTTTTTGGGTACTCCTTGCACTAACATACACTATCCATTCTAGTCCCCAAATGGTGTGTCTAGTGTCGAAATATCAGTAGAGGAAAATATAGATAGCTCAAGCCTCTCCACCACATCAACAGAGATAAAGCTATGGGATGACCCTATATCGAAAAGAGAAGAATCTAAAACTAAGTCTAATAGAATCGTACCACAAACTGTGGAGGTTCTGGGATACCAATTTTACTGGTTCATCTCCACTAGAAATGTCTGGCCTATGTTGTGGCCCTATGACCCTACCAGACCACTCTGATTTCATCTGCCCTGAGGTAGCTAAATATAGGGAGAATGAATACCATGACCATGACCTCCACCAATCCCTGAATGGACGGAAGAACTCCAGTTCCCCGAGTATTGAGAAACTGGTGGATCTAATCTTGAATGAGGAATCATATAAGAACCCATGTCACCAACTGTTGGTGAAAAGGTCTCACAGAAGCACTGAAGATGAACCATTTTTCCGCAAGATCATCACTCAACTATTTCTCTCGTGAAATGTGGCCTCATATGCCTGCTATTTTAGAACTAGTAGTACACCACCTTGCTACTAGAAGAAGTGTCCCGCCTCCTCAGATCACCGCATAGAGACTTCCTGAGGACCATCTTGCAATCAGTAAAAGGAATACTAACTCTGGATGTCGAACCACCCTGGATCACGGCTATAAAATCAATCAAATTGTGCTATGTGATTTGCACCTGGTTGATGATTGAGGATATCAAAGTCAACAAGAATATGTTCACCTGGGATCAGATGTCATGCCTCAGACTATCCTCAAACGTCCGTGTAAGGAACAAATCTTCACCTCCTGGAATAGGCATGATGTGTTGTAGCTCAGTGAATCATGAGGAATACACCATAGCAGAAAGAGTAACCTACTTCAGACTCCCTAACTTTTGGTCTCGATCGGCCTTCAAGGTCTCCAGATAGATGTAATCGTAGAAGATTCGTCGAAACACATCCCATGCCATATTCTGTTGGTGCCCCACCTGTGAGATCACATCCCACCACCTTTTGGTAGAGTCTCGAAGCATGTAGGTAGTGAGATTCATCCTCTTCTATGATGGCATCTCCAGATGCCGAAAATTGTCAGCGTGGTTTCTAGCCATGAATATGCAGCCTAGGGTCGTCCATCCTCTGAGAAAGTAGGAGGATGTTGCTGCTGAAAGACCTGCGTCAATTCTACCATCGACGAGGTAGGAGGCGGCGCTCCATGAATGTTCTACATCATCCTAAAAAAATCCCTCCCTGAATTGTGTATCAACACATATGTTAGGTATGACAGGTGGTGCCAAGGATGGCACAACTAGAGGATCTGTAGGTAGTCCCTGATCAGCCATGACTAGTATCTAATCACCATCTAGAAACTGGCGTACAATTGGAGGACATCTCGGTGGCATGAATCTGTAAGGTCAAGCCCCCACCTTAGATCAAGATTTTCATGGACTGAAAACTAAAAGTGTAAGAAGGGAACAAGAGAAAGAAAGCACTCATGTTTTAAAAAACATTACTACATGGCGTGTACATTTCCTACACAGTTATTTCCCTTGTGTCATTTACATGGGCATGTACTCCTACCTAAACTGATCATGTAACACCCCAAACACACATCGTGTTGTCTTAACATATGGTGTCTACTTGAAACCACTTCCCCGGCACGAGTCCTTCTACAAGGATATTCCTCACGACTCTCATAAGGTAAGATTAAATAGTGTGTACAATTCCTACATGACATTTACTAGACAAGCTTCACTTGGCTCGTGTTGTTCGTGACATGGCCTGACACACATATCACACTACACGGAGTGTTCACGTCAGACCCAGAATGTAGGTGAAAGGATTACACCGACCCGTGTTTTTCGTGACACAACAGGTTTCCTGGGTCAGACTACATGGCGTGTTCAATACTAACATGGCTTATATAGCTTATGTTTTACTCATCCTTGTTGTTAGTTACACGGGTGGACATAGTGTCAACACTACACGGCATGTTCGACTGGTACACGGTGTGTTCCCACCAGATTTTCCCCATCCCATGGCTGTCCACATGGCCTACGACACAGTTAGAGAATACACAATGTGTACATAAAGTACACAATGTGTACATAAAGTACACAATGTGTACTTAAGGAAAACAGTTTCTTCATGAAGATTAGAACACATGGCGTGTAGTTAACATTACATGGATTGTATTTTGGGTTTTTCCAGAGAGTATGCCCCAGAAACTACTCCAAAACCTAGAAAAACACTTAAATGAATATTGAAAGTGCCATATTCCGGTCTATGAGGGCCCATAACACCTCAAGAACCAAAGTTTGTCATACAATCAAAAAACTATCTACAAAAAAAATACCCTATCCAACAACAGTTATTTTTATCGAGGAAACTATCACAACAGCATGGATATTTTACACAAAATATATCACATCAATATGAAATCACTAATGCATCCTAGATGGGAAGGAAAAAATGCATGACATGTGATTTCTAGCAAGTTCCTCTGTGATGCATGAGATGGAATTCCCTAATCTCATCAGGATGAAATAGAAACAAAACCTCAATAATATCAAAAACAATAGCAAAAATCACGTGAATCACTCAAGGTGAAATCAAATAATAAGTAATAATTGCAAAACCAAAAAAACTGTAATAAATGAGGTAGACTGGATTTTTCCTTTACACAGGTTAGCTACTCCCGAGCACAACATATTAACAAGAACCTATTCCTTCCAATCCCTAACTAAAGGCTCTAAATAGTAAATCAAGAGAAAAGAATTCCTCTGATACCACTTTGTAACATCCCGGTTCTGAAAGCCACCCAGAGGCGCCCCGTACCCGGTTGGTCACATGTCCTCATGCGCCTTTCCCCGAATTCAAGAGGCTTCTGACTAAATGCGAAGTCCTTGGGAGTGATAGTGGGGAAACTATACCCTCATTTCTAGAGTACATAGTAGTTGTAAACAAATACATACAAGAGTAGAAGCCGTAATAACGACATACAATTGTAATAGCAGAAAACTGAAAGTATAAACTAGAGAACATATATAAAATGATGCATGATACATACGTCTAAGAAAACATACAAACAAGTCACAATGATGGAATAAAATAGTGCTAAACCATAGTGAAAAATAATGCAGATAAACTCCTCATCATCACAAGCCACAGCTTGGTCCCATGCACTCTAGTTCCACATCAAATCAAGTACCTGAAGTAGAAGGGTGCTTTCCCTTATCTATACCTGCAACAATATAATATGTTTGGTCCCAAAATCATGGCCCAAACAGGGTGGAGACTAAATACCAGTAGGAAAACACCTGAAGATCTATGCTTAACAGTCAGTGAATATATGGCAGGTAATAGTACAGAAACAGTAAACAGGAAGGTGTTCAGCAGTAAAAAATCCACAGTTTCAATATTAAGCAACAACAAAACAAATAGATAAAACTAAAATAGATAACCCTATTGAATGTACTCATATACATCCCCTATAGTCCTACCTAATATGTAGAAGAATCCCTCTGGGCCTTTCACTATTCCTAACCCCTCTGGTTCAGTCATAATAATTCATAAGGAATCAATAAGGAACCACACATAGTCAATTCTCCTTATAGTCTAAGGTAGTCATGGACTCTCAGTGGAAGCTCACTCGATCAATTCCCCTTATAGACCTAAGGTTAAGGACTCTCTAAGGAAGCTCACTCGGTTAATTCCCCTTATAGTCTAGAGTAATCATGTTAATTCAATGTAAAACAATAACTCTATGTGGAAGCTCATGATGTTAATTCCCCTGATATTATAAAGAAATCAAGGACTCTTTGAGGAATATCACACAATAAATTCCCCTTATAGCCCCAAGTGGTTGTTGGATCTATGAGGAATCTCATTTGGTCAATTCCCCATATAGCCTAATGTGCTCAGAGACTCTCTGTGGAAGCTCACTCGGTCAATTCACCATATAGACTACTACACCAGGTTCTCACGGGCTGGTGTAGGTCAATGAGCATAGTAATTAAATATGGCCAAAGTTAACCTACAGAACTACATGGCTAAATAGTCTATAGTATATCAAGAATGTCAGAATACAAAATCTCTATCCTACAGTAACATGCATGGAAAACAGGCAAGGCTGCCAAACTTTCTAAACAGGACCAAATGGTCGTAAACAGAATATGCATCGGAAAAACATCCAAAGCATAGAAATCAAGCCTATTCATATAAAAATAAATTATGCACAAACATGAAAGCATGGTAGGAAACCACCATGGGTAACACAGTAAACACGCAATACCCTATTCAAGGGTATTGGTGGAATTTTCATATAATACTCAACGACTTTGCACAGAAAGGAACAAACCACCTACAATGGGGTTTAATGAATGATATATGTGAAACTAGAATCTTGGATCACCCTAGACCACTGAAGATCTATAAAAACATCTAAAAAATCAACCCACGATATCTCACAAGAGAATAGAAATTAAAATATGGTGCTATTGGAGAATAGAGAACTAACCAATGTGATTCCAACATAACTGACAGTGTTCGATTTGGAGGATGGACACACGCTCAGGGGTTTGTTGAAGATCCATGACCGTATGAAGGTCTCGGTCAAACGAGACCTAGAAGAAGATCTTTCTGTGGATTGGACATGACCCTAGTGAATTTAATGAAAAAATTACATGGCGTGTCCTATCCATTTTCATACTCTACTTTAAGCGGCCTCAATGTCTCTCCCACACGGCCGTGTGTGTGAATACTACACATCCAGCACACTGCCTCCTATTCCAAGGAAGTACAAGGTGTGTACTCATAAAGTACACAGTGTGTACATAGAAAATTTCTAGATTTTCCTTTTTCCACAAAAACGACCAGAAATGGAAAAACATACATGAAAAGAAGATATGGGTTCTTACAAAGATACCTAAATGATGTTTGGGATCATACAACATGCCTGCCTTGAAACAGTTCATCATTGAGCTACACTCCCCTACATCACTATGCATTCAAAGAAAGGAGATCTGGGCACTGGGATTTCATATTTGACTCTCTATCCCATGTTTCATCATAAAAATTACCATGATACCACCAAACTCAAACCAAAGACACATTCTTTCTTTGAAATACATTCTCACTAATCTCTATAATATGAACAAAATTTTCCTAAAACTATGTATATGAATCAAGATCAATATCCTCAACCTTAATCACATGATATGGGTTATATTGAAACTTTTGAAGTTGTGACACATGAAAAAATCGTGCATACCACTATATCATTATGGAATATCCACTCGGTATGCCTAGGTATGATCCTATCCACAATCTCAAACAGACCTAGATATCTATGTGCTAACATACCCTATTTCGGAATCCGATGGTGGCCCAACATTGAAGACACCAGAAGAATCACACGGTCACCCACCCTAAGCTAAAGTAGTTTATGATGTTGTTCTGCATACAACTTATTCATCCTCCGAGTTGTATCCATGAATTTATGAATCTACTAGATCTGATCCACCATCTCCTATATGAGACTCGGTCCTAACAACTTTGATTTCCCAACCTCCGTCCAATAAAACAAATATCTGCATAATCTACCATATAGTGGATAAAATGGTGAAATATAAATCATATATTGATGACTTTTATTTTAGTTAAACTCAATGTGTGATAAGTGATTTTCCCATAATCCACAAAAATCTAAGATTCATTCCCTAAACATGTACTCTAATTCCTCAATAATATGCGTTAATTTTCCATCCATATATTAGTGGAGATCCATACTCAAAGTCACCCGATTACAAAGCATCTTATATATTTTTATCTAGAATCATGATGTGAAATGTGGATCATGATCCAAAAATAAGCTTCATAGAACCATGTGAAACCATGCTACCTATCGAAAACACAACTCACGCAATTGATCCATAATGAATTTCTCTCGAATTAGTAATAAATAAGCTACCATAGTCATCCAATCTACAACTACCCCTATTTCTTCATTATTTAAAATCACCCTTAGGAGACGCACCACAAAACACTACATCACATCATCCTATTTCCATTTTGGAAAGGTAAATGGGTGTAACAAACCACCCGGTCATTGATGCTTGGACTTCACATGGTGAAAAGTAATTCATCACGCCAGAAAATTTATAACCTCTTTCTTCATCCCTGACCACCAATACTTTCTATGAAGGTCATGATACATTTTCATTATTCCAAGTGGTACTTCCCACTTCAATGAATGAAAATTGAACAACATCTCTTCCTAAAAACATTTCAACACCACATCAACTATAGAAAAAATAATGATCAATCCTCACCAATCGACCAACTAAAATGTGTATCCACACATTTAACACCTTCCCTTCAAGATAAAAATTCTGGACCCTCAAACTATTTATCCTTAATTTTTCTCAGAAGAATATAATCAATGACCAATGATTCAAGGATCATTTTCTCATGCCCATCTAATACCTACTTGTTCATCTAAGAAAACTACACCACCATTCTTCATTTGAAACTGGATTCCTGAACCACCAGATTTTGAGTCATCGTACACATGTCATATGTAACATTGTTTCCCTTTCCCAGAATGTAGACCATCACAAATAAAAATGACTTCATGTACATGACCCGCCTTTCTTGCTAATGATTCAGATCACACTAAGACAAAATGGACTTAAGGATTTTATTATCTGTATACATGGTAAAACTATCTCTCAAAAAGTAGTGACACTAACACTTCAATGAATATACTGCGATGGAAACCTAAAGATAATTAGTTAGGTAATGTATTTCATGGGGCCTCAACTATCATGAACCATTTGAAACCACTATATCACCCTTCATCAACCATGAACTATGTGTTACAAAAGAAAGTACACTCCTTACATGGATTAGTTAATATCATAATCGATGTGGTATTCAACTTCTTCTTTAACATGTAGAAAGAATTATCACATTCCTTAGACCATTTAAACATGATTACCTTATTGGTTAATCTTGAAAGTCATGATCCCATATAAGAAAAGTCTTTAATGAACCTTCGGTAATATCCATCAAGACCCAGAAAAATTTCATCCTTAGAAACATTCTTGGGCTACTCCTAAGACACATCTACAAAACATTTTTCAGGGTCCACTAAAATTCATTCCTCTAAGATGATGTGACCAAGTAAATTTATCTTATTGATCCACAAATGGAATTTGGATAGCATGGAATATAGTTTATTCTCTCTTAGTGTAACCAGGATGATGTCAATATGTTTGGAATTATCGTCATGATTCATAGAGTATACCAAGATATCATTAAAAAACAACGGAAAAGTGATATAGGTGGGGAAAAATTTGGTTAATTAGGTCAATAAACACTACTAGAACATTGTTCATTACAAATATAATCACATAAAAATCATACAACACATACCTACTCTAGAAGGCATCACTTAGTACATCATATGGTCTCACCCTCAGCAGACAATATATGAACATCAAATCAGTATTGGTAAACCCTGAAGCACAACTGGATTTTAATTAAGAAACTCATAACCATAATGATCAAAAAATATCCCCAATTTCAAGGAATAGTGTATCAAGTTTTTGCTTTCATCTAATTAAAATTCTTATAATCGACACATAACCACAACGATTAATAATATTATTGGAAAACAATAATGGAGATCTCCAATGTGGCTTACTAGGAACAATGAACCCCTACATCTCTGGTTCCTCAAATTGAGTTTCATGTTCCTATAGTTCTATCATTTCCATACTATATGATGGAATAAAAATTTGTTCATCACCTATCAACAAATATATTGAAAAATCAACATCTCTCTCATGTAGAAACCTTGAGAAGTCTTTAGGAAACACATAATGGGACCAATCCACCACATGAGAGAATACATGTAGCTCCTCTCCCCCTTAATTAATTATAATACCAGCCACTAGGGTTGTGAAGTCACCCATCTACTCAAACAAATTCCCAAAATTAATTTATTGTATGTCCCATTCGCCATGAAGAACAAATGTATTCTATGAGCTTCAGTATAACTTCCCAGTGTTATGCTACCTGATTGATATGGATGGTTATGTCCTTGACTACCTCATCCATTACCCCCATCCAGTAAAACATGATGACCTCTAGTTTCCTACATGATATAGGTTGGATGTCACACAACCTTCAATCTACATCATACTCGATCCTCTTTCAACATTAATTTGTAATGAGTTCCAATAGAACCTCAGAAAATTCCCTAACACGCTGCATGATCCTCACTCAACTAGTATTCATGGACATTGTCCATGCATGTGACCCAACCTACCACACTAATATAATAAAATTCAGTCACTCCCCTATGAGGTTGGTTCCATTTTTTGACTACTCTATCCACCACATCCCTACTATAAACTCTTTATGTGGTTCTTCCTACCACTGGAATCTATACCATTCATTCTCCCAACTAGAACTACATTCATGCCACCTGAAGCCTCCATCAGATTCCATTTCAAAATAAGTTCTTCATCCACAACATTAGTAACCCTATTTAAATGAATGATAATTTCCTATACCTTAATCTCATGTATAATTTCATCTTGGAGATCTTTCATCATAGTGTCTATATCCCCTACTAACTTTAGGATGATGCATTCCATGTCAGTGAAGCGGTAAACAAACTCCATCACTAACATAGACCCTTTGGTTAACTGCATTTACTCATCAACCTTCTCCTTCCTCAAGTTCTATGGACTAAAATGATATTGAAATCTATCCAAGAAGGCATTCCAAAATATATCATCTGGCAGATGATTCTGGACAAAAACATCCCACTAACACATGGCTTGACCCCATAGCATGAAAGTTGCTTACTAGAAGCTCTTCTTACGACTAATAACTATGTGATCAATATTTTTATGAATAGACTCTATAAAAAATCTCGATGTATCAGTTCCTCCCTCTCCCACAAAAATTAGAGGGTGTTCATGCAAAAACTCCATGGTCAGATCAATCATTCATAGCTTGAACTTTCTTGGGTCCCTTTCCATCAACTAGATAAATTGCGTGAAGTTACGATAGAACTACTCCTTCCCTCGGTTATCTTGGACAAATATATTTTTTACTCTACAACTACTGGAGGATTCCTAGTGATATCCTCCTCTTTTCCAATTGGTACATGAGGTCATGGTGAAATCATTCTACAATTCCAAATACGTATCTCAGAACACATAGAACAAAGAATCCACAATTTTACAAGTAAATCCTTTTACAGGGAACAAAAAACCAATTCCACACACTATCTTAAAGGATATAGTTAAATGTCTTCACAATTTACCACCACCATGTTTTCAACCCATTCACACCCTTTCATTAAGAGAAAACCATTAACCATACCTCAATTTATTTATATTTAACCAATCACATTTTCTCTATTAGATATTATTTTCATCAAATTCTTAAGGAATATGAAATTCATTCTACCTTAAATTCTCACACATCCATATTCTTTGCTCCTATAATGAGACATGCCACCCATATCCCAAGGTTTCTAACATGATGCAAGAATACATGACCTCATTCCATATTGTCCATGAAAAAATTGTCACCAAATAGTCACATCACAGAACAAGTGAATCACCCAATGGTGAAATAACATTCAACGGTAACATCAAACATCAAGAACAAAACTCCACATCCATGGTAATTAGTTTATCCCTCATACATGTGATTTTAAATGACAATAACAATATCATTTTCATGGACCAAAACATAATAATAACATTTCTACAATTCGGAAATAAGATTACCACTAGAAATAACCTCCTCTAATAACACTTTGTAACATCCTTGACCCAGAATCCACTAAATTGGTTCCTCGGTCTAGGTCATTACATGAAATAAGGTGTGCCTCCCTGTACGGCATAGGCTAGAGACTAGAAACGGGGGTCTAGAGTAGTACATGGGGAGACTATACACACATTATTAGAGTAAGTCACAGTGGATAACAATTTTAAATAAGGAAACAATAAACAATAAACCAGAACATGCATTAGCAACAAGTTTCCAAATATGTTATAAAAACATAAAAAATGATAAATATGCCATTTCATGATTAATTTTCCATGAGTAAAGATAATAAAAATTTGAAACCTTTGAATCCAAAAAAATCATGAAATTAAGTGAGGGTCCTTGTCTATTCACATATAAATACCAACCAAACTCTCAAGAATAGGTCCCTTACCCTTGTCTTGAATTGTAACCATGAAATTTTCTCAAGTACCCATTTGAAGCCAGAGTAGGGTGTGAGTACAACTCAATAGGCCAAAACCAATGGTGTCTACAAAATATCCATTCTAAACTAATAGTGAATGTATTTTTTGAATAAATGACATGATAATAAAAAAGAAAACTCTAGTACCATTAGTTAACAATTTTCACATTAACCATTTTTATCATTCATTCCATGGGTTGGGAATTTACATATTTCCACTATGGAATAATCTGGTCAATTATCATACATAAGGGGATAATATACGTTCCCTATATCACTAGGGATAAAAATTTCATAAAAAATTACATCACAATTACCTTGGAGCCCTAGTCTAGGTAGTCTCATAAAATACATCTATTAGGGTCATAGATCCTCAGTTTGACTCCATATCCCAAGAATTATAGGGTTTGGGTTTAGTGCCATAGTCGAACTCGAACCGTTGGAGGAGCCTCTATCCATTATCCCACACCACCAAGCCACGTGAAACTACTTATTTTTCCATTTACCACATATACCATATTACAAATCATACACAATCAATTCACAATTAAAATCTCATTCGACACATGAAACATCACAAAGACTTTACCATTTAGCATATTTACTATTTAATTAGCATAACCTATTTAACCAATTTCCCTTTTTATACAATAAACCATTTTTCTTCTTCAAATTTTTTTATACATTATCACATTTCACATAATTCATCAATTCACATAATTTATCCTATTTAAAAAATTTAATTACCAACTCATAAGTCATTTAACACATTCATTTTTTCCCATTTAACATTTTTTCACAATTTTTCATAAAATCCATTATTCCTTTTTCAATGACATGAACACACTAAAATTTTTTACTTTTTTAATTATAATTAACATGTCAGTACATTTACCATGGGATCTACTTCAATACAAATGAAATTTATTCATAAACAAACAATTTTCCATGTTCGGGAATATTAGAACACCCCATTGGTGGACCTAACTGGTCTAATCAATCTTGATCCATCCCATGGGTATTGTGAGGGATATAAATCATCATGTATCAAACCATTTTATCAAATCTTACTAAAGGTATCAAATGAAAATTAATAAGGAAGAAATATCACCACCACACAAGATAAAACTAACAACAAAACTACAAGATATGACTTTTAGACCACCTACCTAAAATCAATAGAGGAACAGTAGCTTAGATTTAGCCTTAGATATAGATTCTATAACACATTAAATACCCAACCTAATATCCACTTGAAAAGAGGATTGTAGGGATTGAAAATAAGATGAATGAAACCACAATCCATAATCCAAAAAAGAGAACAAAAGGGATCATTACATATTACCAACGACCCCACAAACACCTATAAATGAAGAATATAGACCCTTAGGAAGACTTGTGAGAATTTTTAAATCCCTGGGTTTTTTGGAGAAAAAATTGGGGAAGAAATAGGGTAAAAAATCATAAAATCTTGAGGGAGATAAATGAAATTTTTTACTATTTAATAGGTGCACTGTTTACCAAAAAAGTTTTCCAAACTGTGCACCAACTGTGTGCTAGCCTTTGTACAAGAGGGTCACATATTGCTCGATTTCTAGGGGATCTTGTATGGTTTGAAAAACCATGCCCAATTGTGAGGAATTCTTCTATCCATGATCACACGAATTGGATTCTTCCCTGCATGAATTTCCTAACTGTGAACCACCATAACACTCCATGAATCTTCATACACTCAGTAAACATTTAATTGGACAACTTTATGGGATTCTAAAAAAATTAATCAAGAACGTACCCCTATGAAGTTCAATATCATACAGTGTTTCCTAAACACACACATTTTTTTACTATTTCCAACTCTATCACTAGGGTGCACATCCATCCATCAAGGAGACACTAATGGTTTCCTCGCATTAACCCTTTACAAGGTTCGGCGACATCCGTTCCTTTTTCAGAGACGTTTTATCTTTGATCAAAATAGGATGAAGTGATGTCAGTTCCTCCTTCCATAGATTCCTCTTCAGAATTCCTTTACTAGTTCTAGTCTCCCTCATAGACTTAAGACATTGTTCATGAAACTCATCCCAGTTCCAAGTCTACATGGAATTCTGTTAATTACCATGATTCTGCTAGGGTATTCCAAGAGGTCTAGTTGGGGCATCAACCTTTGGTTAAGGGAGTAGTCACGTTGGACATCGTGGGCGATTCAGGATGCTGGAACACTGACACATCTGGGATTCTTCCCCTTATTATAGGGCTTCTTGAGGGGGTGGAAGTCTGATGATTCCCGCATCGAATACAGGGAATTATATGCCATATGCATGTCATTGAGGTTTTTCTCAGCTTCCCTTGTTTAACACAGGGCATGTCCAGACTTTAACGTCTAGCAGAGACCGATCACACCGATTAGAACACTGAAAAGAGTAGATCAAATGGGTGCAACCCCTATAGAGAACACTGATGATGGGGCTAATATGTGGTTAGTTACCCAATTGCTGCTAAGAGCAGTGAGAAAGTGGGTGACATGATCTCACCAGGATGTGGCAGCCCAGATAAGAACCAAGATGTATATATATTGTCTTATAATAGATGGAGAATTATATGTAACCATCTTATGTGTGACGGTGATGTTGGTCTTGATTATCTAAGAGACTTCCTACGTATCATCGGGGCAGGGAGTCAAAGTCCATGTAGTTCGGTGAAACACCTATGGAGGCGACCCATATGGATGGGGCCTTGAGGACATAGAACCTCCAATATGGGTCATGACCTTCCAAAAACACATTGGATAGAGGGAAATACTAGAATAAGGCGTTGGTTATGGTATTAAACCTCATGGATTCTTCTTAAGTACCCTTCCCTCGCAAGTATCAATGTCTACGTAGATCAGAATGTGGGCATAGAATCATGGTGGAAGTATAGGAAAACAAAACAATGATATACTAGGGCTTATGTGTGGTTATCATCCAAAGGTTGGCCTGAACCTCGAGGGGTGGACCAGAGATGTGGGTCCCGATGAGGGGGACTACAATGACATGCCTTCGATTGAGGACTACAATAGATTACCAGTGGTTGGCTGCAACCACTATCTACTGATTGGGTTTCCAATGGATTATTGCTAGTTGGGGTACCAACAACATAGCACTTAATGGGGTTCCAACGCTTTACCTATAGTTGAGGTATACAATGGATTACCGTCAATTTTGGTTTACAACAACTTACCGAGGAATGGTATTCTATCTACATACCACTGAATGGCGATCTAACTGTTTACTACTGAATGGGGTATACAATGTCATACCACTGAATGGGATTGTAACTCTAGGAGTATTATTATTTATCATGTCCAAGATATAGGAATGAAGGACCATGATGTTCTAATGGGTATAATTTAATGTCTTGTTTTACAAAAAGGGAATACTGTTGATCATCATGTAGGATGAGGGAGGACCTGCGTGAAGTGGTTGGAACCAATAAAGGTGTTGTGCTTAAGCCTTAGGGTGGATTTCTACATACCGTACCTTGGAAAGGATCAATGTCCATGTCATTCAAGATGGTGGATTATTAAACCAATTTGAAGGGTTTTGGACCAGTAGGTGTTGGGCTTGAACCTCAGGGAGGCTTCCTACATAACCTTTCCATGGCATGGATCAAATTCCACGTAGTTTAGAATGGTTTAGTGAACAGACAACATAGGTTCGGGACCAGTAGGTGTTGGGAATGAACCGTAAGAAGGCTTCCTATGTACATTTCCTTGTCAAGTATCAATTTCCATATAGTTTATGATGGTTTGGTGAGTCAACGTATTGGGGTCAAACCAGATGGTGTTGGGCTTAAACCTCTAGAACGCTTTCTGTGTACCTTTCATTGGGAAGGATCAATGACCACATTGTTTAGGATGGTTAGGGGATTACACTCTAAGGTTGAACTTAGAGGATTTCATGGTCTATTCTTACTATAATCCCATGTGTGTCATGCTTTGTGTGAGAAATAAGAGGCAGCAAGGAACTGATGATTACATAGTGAAAGGTGCATCCATGTGACGTGAATTGGGGAATACACATGGTTAGAGGCCCATTGTGAAAACCTGGGATTAATCATGGTTAGAATCCCATGGATATGGATATTGGGACTTACTCTAGGTTTGAGACCCAGTGGTGACAAAACCTAGAGGGAGAGGGATGGGGTTTGGAGGATCCCTATTCCCCTCTCACCTCGTAGTCATTGGAACCAAAGAATAAAGGTGGAGAAGGGTTGATTCCTCCTATAATAAAGGCTTAAGGATTACACAAAGATAGTTTCCCTTCCTCACAGATAGGAACCACTCCAGTAAAGAGGATCTCATTCCATGTGGGGAAGATATCACTACCATGGAGTTGAGCAGGCATAGAGATTATCTGAGACGGGGCACCCCATATGTGGTGCACAGGGCGAGGTCATAGTTTAATTTCTTGTGTTGAGGATGATGGAGCTTGGTAGTATAACATCCTATAGCTCAGATGAGGCGGTTTTACTCTGCACCCCTAGAACATACATAACTGCTTCATATCCACCCTTGAGAATGGGAAGGTATCAACAATGCTATAGTGAGGGGGGTTTATGGAGTGATCCAATTAGGGGCCCATGTTAGAGTTGTTATTAAATGAATTAACGGGCTTTAGTGTGCCTATGAAATGAAACATTATTCTAAGAAACAAAACATGAAGCACCACCCTATGTACCTCGAAATCACTTCGTATGAACCTAGAGAGTCATATGGGAAACAGGTTTACAGAGAAAGGTGGTTCACAGGAAGAGGTCTCGTGAAGCTTTTTTCTCCATTTAGTGGAGGGGATTCACAAAAGGGTATGCTTCACAATGTGTGGTGGCCTATACTAAACACATGTCATAGGTATACATGGAGGGTGCTTCGCGAATCAGAAAGTCTCTCACTGAGTAGGGCTTCACGAAGCAAGGGTTCCTTGAAAAGCATGGCACTATGAAATATTGTGCCTCATGAAGCACAATGATATTTCCTTATCATGTGGTTCAAATTTTCATGGAAGGTACATTAGAAGCATGAGTTCATTGCGAAGACCTGATTCCACTTTGGTATCTCCTTCCATTGTGAAATCATGTGGGCTCTACAAATGGAATCCCTCCATGAAGAGGGGATGTGTTTATGCCAATGGAAAGGAACTTTGTGATGCTAAAGTACCATGAAGAGATCATTTTTCTCTGAGAAAAACGTGCTTCACAATTTGAAAACTGAGAAGGAAAAATGTCAGAGTATCCATCCTTTTTTCTCGGGGGAATTGTGATATTTACACAACAGAGGCGGTGCGAAGTATAGAGCGCATGATGTGAAGCCACATGGTTATTTGTTGTAACCACGAATTCTCCCACCTGTTTTCATCGTGGAGGATTCACAAATGTATTTCTAATCATGAATACTCCCTCCTCTTTGCTTCACGGTGGTTTCAAAAAGGAGGAGGCTTTACACCTGTCGTAGTGTTGTGGGGCTCCGTGACCAGGATTCGCAAGGTAGCCTCAATGGAGTTGGTGTCCTCTTGGAAATTTATTTTCCTTAGAACATATTTTGAAACCAAAAAATTCCCCCATCATACATGGAGTCGAGGAGAAAATGAAGGTCGAAGTCTAAGGGAATCTGCCAAAACATTTTGGCCAATCGCCAAGAAGGTTCGCGAAGAAGGGTCACAATGAGGAGAGGTGACGCGCGACCTAAGAGGGTCGCAAAGCTCAACACGACCAGAAATGATGTGAATAACAAGGGTATATCACCTATAAATAGGGGAAGATAACCTCTCTCTTTTCTATTCTCACTTCCACAATTTGAAGATAGTTCTATTTATTTGTGAAGCTTTGCGCACTCTGTGATTTCTCTCTACGAAGTGGGAATTCATGCTCCATTCCATACGACAAGTCCTTTGACTACGTGAGTGTATGCTATGTGACTCATGTCTGCAACATTTGTGCTAGGGATCTATGAATCATCTCTATGATCGAGCTTCAGGAACGTGCTTTGCGATCCAACACAAAAAAGGTGACCAAATTCTGAAAACTGAATGGCTCACCCAGAAGTTTCCAGGGGTCCTTTCAGATGCTGCTTGAAGGGGAGAGACGACAGATAGATTGGGTAGCTAAGAACTTATTTGAAGCCATTAATTCCATGATTCCATGGTATAGGTGAAGTCATAGATCCAGAAGAACAACCAGCTCTGCGAGAGGTAGAATTTGTAAGGATTTTTCACGAGGGGTGACATCATTATTTCTAATGCGATCAAGGATGAGTCGACTTACTAGTTCATGAGTACGTCGTTCCAGCGCCAATGGATTAGGGCTGTCGATGACCATGCTCTGGAGTATTTTACACTTGTCATTGCTAATTACTTATACAACCATGTGAATAATGTTGACATAATGTAATTGCAGCTAGAGACATCCACTCTATTGTACCACACCACCTGGTAGGTATCCCTAGGGAACGTGGAGTAGGGGTGGAATAATGAGTGGAATTTGTGCTATGGTGGAAAATTTATGGATGATTAGGCATGGACCTACAAGGTAGGTGCCTTGCGTGAGGATTTCTGGGTGGAGTTGAGGCGATTGGGACTGTATGAGGCATCGAGGCCTTCCCAATTTTACATCTATCGGCTGAAGTAGTTGAGGCCAGAGCTGCTGAGTTGATGGTCATCAAGGACCAACACTTTTAATTTGGACCATGGAGAGGTCAGCATCAGCCTATGGGACCTGAACCAAATATCTAGGGTCCAGATAACAGGGGAAATTTATGATGAGTTCCTCCCCATCATGATTGCATGGGAGGACCCAGAGTAGATTCTGCCTCTAGAAAAGGAATTGCTGAACCTTGTGCTAGGGGAGGAAACACATTTGGTGAGGGATGTCCATTTCAAGCACTGGTTCAAGATGGTCCTGAATTTCCACGAAGATGGACAATTTCCTATGAGGCCTTAGACCGGCCCAAAAGGGATTCAATGGGGATTGAAGAACTCATACTAGTGTCTCTTATAGGATAGCATGTGGAAAACCTAGGGATTCATCATCAGTACAGAGTACAAATTATTGGTTAGGTCAGATTCATTCAACAAAACACTTATTTTTTGTTGGATCCTACCAGTGAGGGACACGAATATGGGAGTGAGACCATGCATGTTCATTACGGTGTCCATGTTGGTGATATGGGGACATGTAAACCACATGATCCCAATTATCGAAAGTTATATAAGAGGTTGTGGAATATCAGTAGGGGAAGATGCCTTAGAGGATATGTGGACCATTCCCTCTTCTGTATGGGTTGGTACCGCTGCATATTTGTGGAATCTATGAACATCTAAACCCCATTTCCCCTCTAAGAATAAATTTCAACCCATCCATTCTTAATGCAGCGTCGAGATTTCTGTATAAGTTAACCCCGCTATGGGTGATGAACTGTGTCTGGAAGGCAGACAAGTTAAACTTCTACCCAGTCCTATTTCCAATAGATTTGTTCAATAATGATGGTTAGGGAATGAAAGAGCATCATTCCTACATCATGGCCTTTCGGGGTGGAGTCTTGGGGGTGCGGGTCGATAGTGAGACTCTTAGTGAGTTGTACACCTCGCACTGCTTTGCGAGTTAGTTTGGATGAATGCAACGTCTGACCACACAAATCTATTTAGTGGTGCGCTAAAAGGGACACCCATGTGTGATGAGGCATATGTCCACGATGATCACATAGGAGGATGGGAAGATGCAGAATGAGCTGCCTCCACCCATGGCTACTTAAGGGTTGGTGAAGGAGTACACTAAGATATGGGAGGCGGCCGACCCCGGGGGAGATGCTGAAGCATCTAACTGTCTGTGCCGGTGATGGGGTGCCTTCCCAACCTCAAGTTCAGTGCCGGAAGGCTGAAAGAAAATTTCGAGGTGGCGGGGATATAGTGGCGTTGAGGCCCACAATAGTCAAAAGGGAGGAACAAATAGTGGATCTAGTGGTCCTAGATGGATAGAGTCATCCGGAGGGGAGCCCGGCAATGGGATTCGGTAGGATACCCACCCAGGCACTAAGGAAGTGGTTTCACCACATATACAATTCATAAAATGTTCTCTTCCCTGAAGCATAGGACATATGGGATGTCAACATGGAATTAATTACCCCGTCTGAGATGTGTCTATATTTGAATCACATTGGGATGGATTTTCTAAGTATTGGCCCCATCAAGGCTAGATTTTCTATATCCCATGCATAGGGGGAGTGGTACCTTTCCATGATGGAGGACATTGTGCACTCTAGGCGTTCTCCACATCCAATAACATATCAGTTAAAGGTGTTTCTATATTGAATTACCCCTCCATAGTTTTCAGCTACCGAATTGAGATAATTCTTTTCTCTGCCAGAAGAATCAAACGAGTTCTCCTAGGGGGGAAGATAGTGGACAAAGCCCTCTGGAGTAATGTGAGCTCTATGATTCAGATTCAGAGCTAGAAGAATCTTTGGAGGCCCTTTATGTAAAATTATAACAACTTCCCCAGAGTCATCACCCATGGTGTTTATAACATATAAAATAACATATGACCTATGAAAGAGAGACTCATATGCAAAACCCACTCTCTCCCGAAGATTGATGCTATTGTGGGATCTTCAAGATCCACTCCATTGGCTGTGAGGATCATCGTGCCGAGCAGTGCCGCAAAACTTAGGTTGGTCCTCCTGGATCCTTCTTACTTTGATACAATATATAGAGGGCCATGCCTTGGGGTTCTGATGTGAATAACTTAGGAAAGAGACCAACTATTTTATTTTCGTATGTATTCATCATAAAATATGTAAATTGTAGGATCGAAATAATGATGTAGATGCTCAATATACAAGAGGGGGGTGAATTTTATACTTTAAAAATTCCTTTGGAACCTTTAATGTTAGTTATGATTAACTATGTTTTCCTTAAGCAAACGAAAGGGATAAGTTTAACAAAGTTAAACTAATTAAATTCACAACACCTCTAACACCGAATGCAAACTTGGAAAGAGATTACAAAAGTAGGTTCCGGAAATATGGTTCTGGAAATTGAAACTTAACAAAAGTTACAATATGAGATTCTACCTTAAAGCATATAGAATCTAAATGAATCAGAGTATAAGTAAGGAAGTATAAGAAAGTTATACTTTCCTTATAATACAAAATGCAGTGGAAATAAAACAAGTAGATAAACTACAGGTAACAAGATATAAGTCTTTTAAACCAAAGAGAAGGGTATCCAACAACCTTGGATAAAGGTCCCTTGATTTATACTTTCAAGCAAGATTGTCTTACCCACACCAGGGTAAGCCCTCGATACAAAGATCGGAGTCTCTGTCTTGCTATCCCCGCAAGCCCTCAACTTCAAGGTAGTTGGCGACCTCTGTCTTCCTCAGCAAGGAAGCCCTCGAACTTCAAGGTAGTCAGAACCTCTGTCTTCCTATCCCCGGAAGTCCTCAAATGTAATCACCAATATTCGGAGTCTCACTAAGCTTTGAGAGTTAATAAGAGCCTCTCTCTCTAGAAATCACTTCAAGCATATAATCACATGAGTCGAAGATCAGTCATCCTTTCAGCTCTGAGCTCTTTCAAATGAACTCCTATTTATAGGTATGGTCGGCTCCTTCTCCAATGGTCATATTTTCCTAAAAGATCGGAGGGACCTGTACACGTGTCACTTAGACAACGGTTAGTTTATAACAAAATAGACGACATCGTTTTATAACAAAACAAGTATAACAGAATGTACGACATCGTTTTAAAATCTAACTCAAATGTTCGGAATGAAAGCTTCGGAGTGAAGCTTCGGAGTGTAATGGAAATAATAAAGAGTAGACAAATTATAGAAGTGTAAGCAGAATAAAAGTTCGGAATCTAACTAAAATATTTTTCGGAGTCTGAATTTATTCAGAGTGTATAAAACAAAGATAATCATATTCTATTTAATAGGTGAATTCGGAATGCGAATTTGGAATGGGAATTCGTCATCAGAATTCGTAATGAGAATTCATCATCAGGATTTGTAATGAGAATTCGTCATCAGAATTCGTAATGAGAATTTGTCATCAGAATTCATAATGAGAATTCGTTATCAGAATTCGTAATAAGAATTAATCATTAGAATTCGTATTGAGAATTCGTTATCGAACATCATAAGAATTCGTATCCTGAATCTGGAATAGAACTTAGTCAGAGTTCATATCCGGAATTCGGAATGAAACTTTCTTATAGTTCTTATCCAGAATCCAAATCCTAAAACAGAATGCTTCATATCAAAGTTTCAACGATTCCGAGAAAATAGAAATGAATCTGAATCACATACTTAAGAAAAATATTGATGAAAATAAGATAAGGATAATTTTTCTTATAAAATAGATTTTGCTTATAAGAGCAATTTTCTTTAAGAAAGAAATTTTCCTTAGGAAAGCAATTTTCCTTAAGAAAGCAATTTTCTTAAAGGTAAGGTGTTTGTGATTTTCAAAACAATAAGGAATGGAAAAGTCATAAGGAAAACCTTATTGACTCAACAATCTCCCCCTTTTTGGAAAGCACAAACATCCTTACAAAAAAGAAATTGTAAGAAGAAAGAAAAACATTAAGGCTTATCTCCCTTGGCTTTAAGGAAATTGATGAATATGACTAAATCCCCCTTAGGCTTTGAAACTCTAAGGATCGTATTCTAGATTTCCAGAGTGGCATTTCATAAGAAAGTCTTCTTAAATGAAAAACTCCCCCTTAAACAAACTCTTATTAGAGTTCTTTTTCCTTAGGGATCTTTTTCTTCTCCCCCTTTTATAAACTCTCATTGGAGTTCTTCTTTTTCTTAAGGATCTTTTCCTTCTCTCCATTTGATAAACTCTCATTGTAGTTCTTCTTTTTCTTTAGGATATTTTACTTCTCCCCCTTTGCGATTTTCAAAAAGAAATCGAGGGAATGGAAAAAAAAACAAAGTACCTGAAACATTAGTAGAAAAAGGAATGACAAGCACAAATTTCACTAAGTTTGAAATCTCAGCAACAAAGAAAATTAGATACAACAAAAAGGTCGGATTTAGTTATTTCAGATCTTTTTCCTTCGAAATGAGCCCTTTAAGAATAGTATTGATCTTCTTCAGGTCTTTATGATCTTCTTCAGCTTGCTTCTCTAAGACCACTTTTTTTGCACTTTGAGCTTCAATTCTTTCTTCCGGGGCCTGAAGCTTTTCTTACTGAGCATTGATCTTTTCTTCCTGATCCTTCATCTTCTCTTCAAACTCAATCCATTGATCTCTTTCAAAGTTACAGTTCTGAGAAATAGAATTTAACTTCCCATTCAGATCTATGAATTGTTGAATCCGGAAGTTCTTTTCATCTGTCAGCTTCTCTTCAAAGGATGAAGTCAGGTCATTTATCTTCTTGTCCTCAGTCTCAAATGAATCCTTGACATTGTCTTGAAATTAATCAAATAGCCTCATCTCTTCTACAGTCTTCCTCGACCAGTTTGTCATATTCTTTCAATATTTTATATGAGCTTCGTAGCCAACAAAAAACGTTTTGAACTGAGCCTCAATCTCAACGCACTTGTCCATAACCATGGATACGGAGTATGTTTTCTGATTCAAAGCATGTTGGAGCATCTGGCATCTTGAATCAATACTTGAGAAGGTTGGTATGGTTCCCACCAACTTCTTCAAAGACTGAACAACAAAGTCATGCCCCACCGAAAATGACTCTGAACCCGAAACATTGCTTGGAGAATTTTATTCTTCAATAAGGTCAAGCTTTCTTTTCGAAGAACTACCAGCTTCCTTCCTTTTTCTCACTTCTGAGCTCGGAGTATCAGCAAGAATTTGCTTTCCCTTGTCTTTTTCCGGAATTGAATCATGTTCCGGAGTTCTCTTCTCACTATCAAAAACATGAACAATATTATCTTCCTCATCAGCAACTTCCTGAACACGAACCCCTATGTTTTCCTTCTAAGAAACATCAAGTAAAAGTTGTTGTTCTTCTCCATGATAAGTAACTTCTTCTTCTCATTTCTCTTCTTCCATTACTATAGTAACTAGTTTTTACGATTCAGCTTCTGAAGTTCAGAGTGATAAGTGTTCCGAAGGGGTCCCCTTGTAATCATCTACTTGTTTCAGCACATCTCCGGTTTCACCGTTTCCTTCAGCACCATCATATTCTTGTTCCACTTGCTCAACTTGCTTTACTTCCTCAGTATTCTTAGCAATAGCTTCTTCCGGAGCAACGAAATTTCTCCCTGGAGTCTCAGGTAGAGATTCCATGGAGAAAGATCTCAGAATAGGAATAGTTGCTGAAACCATCTCATTGAATTTCAACAATGTCTGAGCTACCTCAGCCTCAAACATCTTCTTCTTGAGCTTCTTTTCCTTTACTTGTTTTTCAAGCTTATCAGCAGTTCTATCCTTCAAGTCCTTAGCCTTCGCAGGGTCCAATCCTAACTGCGGATCCCCTTCTTTCCTTTTCTCTTTATCTCCTCTCCACTTCGCAACAACTTCATCAGGATAGGCTTTCTTCATCTTTGGTTTTGGAGGTGCGGAATGGACTTCCTTAGACTTAGGATTCTCTGCTTCTACTTCCACTTCTTTCAGCTTTCTCTTCCTTACTGTCTTAGAGGATTCCGGATCAGCAGCTTTCGGAACTGCTTCTCCTTGAGCAGGTAGATCAATAAACTATCCAGACTCCTTGTCAAAAGCTACAACCATTCTCTTAAGAGTACCATCGCTCACCAGCATAATCTTGAAAACTCTTGGATTAGATTTTCAAGCCTCCTTGAAAGACACAAGTCACCGAACTATCAAACTCGATAGGATTGCTGGATACATAATAATCCGAGCTCTCAGATTTCCTTTCTTCAAATTCTCAAGAGTGATAAGAATGTGCTTCATCAAGTTAAACTTCCTCAGATTTATCAGAAAATCTAGGATATATATCTCACTCTTCTTCAAGCTATCTTTGTCACCGTTCCTCGGTACGATAAGACCCTGTACCCATAGCTCTAGAATCCAGAAATTTGTAGATAAACTAGAAATCTTCGGAGCCTTGTCATCAGCCAGTTCGAGAGTTTCTAAAGCTTTTTCCTTGTCGAAGCTACCTTTAGAATCCGGCAACACATGTGAAACAAACTCAACTTCACCTTCATTCCTTAGCCCTACCAAGCTGGCTGCCTTGGCATATGAATGTTTATAAGTCTTCCCATAAGACTTAAAAGACAATTTGTCCTTTCCATCTTCCTGAAGAAAAGAAACTGTCTCATAGAATTCAACAAATAAGTCTAAATACACTTCATCTTTGTTCCTAGGTTTTGACACCGCAACATCTTCCCAACCATTAAGCTTGATATTCATAGAAATAAGAGAATCATACTTGTTGAAGAAATCCGGATGAACCAGCCTCTCTCTATAAACTAGCCACTTCGAGATCGGCTTAAATGAAGACATCTCTTGAGAAGCTACTTCCACAGACATTCGGATTTGAAAACCTTTGAGAAGATCGGAATTAGACAACTGAAGTTCGGAATGGCCTTAATACGGAGAGGCAGAGATTCGGGACGTGAGAGCTTGAGAACCGATGTGGGACGAGTATTCGGGTCCCCTTTATATAGGCAATGAGATGACAGTTCAACTTCCTCGGTTGATCTAACAGTTGTGATAAGCTGAGATCAGATCTAACGGTTGAAAACTAATTCTATAGAAAACTTGAATCTGATCTTTTTGAGGTTTTTTTATTGAAATAGAGAATTAAGAAAAGTATAATCTGAAAACATAATACAAGAAAATTCCAGCAAGTAAAATATGACAACGAAAACTAAAGTAAGGAAATCATACCTTTCGGATTGGATTAGGAGGATTATTCGTAATGGGTAATATAAAAATGACTACAAAAACATTATTATGAGAAGACAGAATTCGCAAAAACTTTACTATGGAAAATAAGCTTAGTAAGAAAAACTCATTACAGAACACTCATTACGGAAAACTCAGTACGAAAAATTTTATAAATAAAATGAAAACGAAAAACTTATTATGAAAGATTCTGTATGAAAATCCCGTTATGAAAATATCAGTACGAAATTTTCCATTCCGGAAATTTTTAATATGAACACTTCCATTCCAGAAGTATTTTGTACAGAAATGTCCATTCTGGAAAATTTTAGTTCCGGGAATTTCATTCCGGAATTGTAGTTCCGAAAAGTTTGAAAACAAATTTTGAAAAACTTTGTTAATCTAACAATCAGATGTACCCCCCCAATGAAAAGGATTTTATTGCTGTAAGGATATTTTTTCAACATAAAGTTAATTTAGGAGGATTACCTTATGGTTATCATTCCTAACTTCTATTTAATGTATTCAAATCTATCAGAAGGTATATATTTTGTGAAAATATCAGCATGTTGATCTTGCGTTCCGATAAACTGAAGAATAATATCTCTTTTATGTGTGTGATCCCTAAGAATGTGATGCCTAATATCTATGTGTTTTGCACGGGAGTGATGTTCAAGGTTCTTACTGGGGGAAATGGCACTTGTGTTATCACACAAAATTTGAGTTTTAGTAAAACTCAGGCCATAGTCTGTGAGTGTGTGTTGCATCCACAACACTTGAACACAACAACTTCCAGCTGCTACATATTCAGCTTTAGCAGTGGAAAGTGCTACAGAATGTTGCTTCTTGCATGACCAAGAAACTAATGAATCTCCTAAGAAGTGACAAGTTCCGGATGTAGTTTTTCTATCCATTCTACATCCACAAAGTCAGCATCAGAAAAGCTTTTAAGAAAAAAATCATTTCCAGAAGTATAGAATAACCCTAGATCCATGGTTCCCTTAAGGTAGCGAAAAATTCTTTTTACTACCTTTAGGTGAGATTCCTTAGGATTGGATTGATATCTTGAACATAAGAATACTGAGAACATTATGTCTGGTCAACTAGCTGTTAAGTACAGTACACTTCCAATCATACCTCTAAAAGATGTTTGATCTACTGGTTTCCCAGCTTAATCAAGATCTAAAGAGTTTGAGGTACCAATGGAAGTACTTATACTCTTATTGTGGTCATAACCATACATTCTAAGAAGATATTTAATATACTTATGTTGAGATACGTAAGTTCCTTCTGGTTTTTGAGAAATTTGAAAACCACGGAAAAATGTTAACTCACCCATCATACTCATTTCAAACTCAGATTTCATTAGACTTGCAAAAGATTCAGTCAAAGATTGCTGAGTTGAACCAAATATGATGTCATCAACATAAATTTGAACAATCAAAAAAATTTTCTAATCTTTCTTTATAAAAAGAGTTGGATCTGCATTTCCCTTAACATAGTTATTTTGAAGCAAAAATCCAGTGAGTCTATCATACCATGCTCGTGGGGCTTGTTTAAGGCCATACAAAGCTTTGGTAAGTCTAAAAACATGATCAGGATGTTTTGTATCTTCAAAGCCAAGAGGTTGTTCAAAAAAAACTTCCTCTTGAACATAACCATTAAGAAAAGCACATTTCACATCCATTTGGAAAAGTTTGAAATTAAATAATGCTGCAAAGGCAAGTAGAATACGGATAGATTCATGTCTAGCTACTAGAGCATAGGTTTCTTCATAGTCTATTCCCTCTTGCTGATAATAGCCTTTAGCAACAAGTCTAGCTTTATTTCTTACTATGAATCCATTTTCATCACATTTATTTCTGAAAACCCATTTTACTCCAATAACAGAAGTTTCCTTAGGTCTTTCAACAAAGGTCTAGACTTTATTCCTTTCGAATTCATTTAGTTCATCTTGCATGGCTTTAATCCAATCATCATCACCTAAATCTTCATCAGTTCTTTTAGGTTCTAATTGGGAAAGAAATGCTAGATGTTCTACTTCATTTCTTAAGGAACTTCTAGTCCTTACAGGTTGGTTTACATCACCAATGATACTATCACTGGGATGATTCTTAAGAAACACCTGATTTGGGTTTTGTAAAACCTGTTCATCAACATAGGGTTGAAATTATTTTGGGGTAAATGTTTCAGAAGTATCTTCTAGAACATCATCCTTATCAGACGGTTTTTCTATCAAAGGTTGACAATCAGTTTTTGAAAACACATCCAAAGAAGAAGGTAGGGATGGTTTAAAAACAAAAGGATCTGACTCATCTAATTTTACATGTACTGTTTCGTCAACAGTACAAGTATTTTTATTAAAAACTCTATAAGCCTTAGAGGTTGTGGAATATCCTAAGAAAATTCCTTCATCAGATTTTGGTGCCAATTTATGTAAGTTATCTTTAGTATTCAAAATGAATACTTTGCAACCAAAAACCTTGAAGTAGGAAAGTCTTGGTTTTCTACCATTCCATAACTCATAAAGAGTTTTATTAAGAAAAGGTCTAATCAAAACTCAATTTATAGTATAGCAAGTTGTACTTACAGCTTCAGCCCAGAAATGTCTAACAATAGAATATTCACTCAACATGGTTCTAGTTATTTCATGAAGAATTATATTTCTTCTTTCAACTACACCATTCTGTTGAGGAGTTCTAGGTGCTGAAAAATGGTGAGTAATACCTTTCTTACTACAAAAAGTTTCAAAATCAAAATTTTGAAATTATCCTCCACGATCACTATGAATAGTTTTCAATGGAAGGTTTTTCCCATTTTTAACTTGATCTCTAAAACTTTTAAAATAGGGAATAGCTTCAGATTTATTTGCAAGAAAATAGGCCCAAGTAAACCTAGTGTAATCATTAACTAGAATAAACACATAGTATTTTCCTCCAATACTTCCAGTTTGTGTTGGACCAAAAAGATCCATGTGCACTAACTATAATGCATCGGTTGTTGAGACTCCACCGATTGATATAAAACTTGATTTATGTTTCTTACCATATTGACAAGGATCAAAAACTTTAGAAGAATCAAATCTAACCTCCGGTAGATCCTTAACTAGTTTCTTCTTAGAGAGTTTACATAGATTCCTAAGGTTACAGTGACCTAGTATTCTATGCCATAACCAAGAATGATCTTCCATTGCACTTAGGCAAGTTAAATCTTGGCTTCTGAGGTCTTCTAAATTCAGAGTGTAAACATTCTCTTTCCTTTTGGCTGAGAGAATAAATTCTTCCTTGGAATTGTGAACTAAGCACTTATCATTCCTAAAATTCACAAGGTAACCTTCATCACATAACTGACTTATGCTAATGAGGTTTTGCTTAAGACCTTTAACAAAAAGAACATTTTAAATCAAGGTTTTACCAAGAAGAACTATATTACCAATACCAACAATCTCTCCCTTAGCATTATCTCCGAAAGTTACCTTTCCTCCTTTTGTTTTGATAATCTTTTCGAAAAAGCTTTTGTTACCAGTCATGTGCCGGGAACATTCACTATCCATGTACCATGTATTGTTGCTGGTACTCTCTTTGTTTTCCTGAAATCAAAAAGAATATTAGATTTTCGGAATCAAAACTTGTTTGGATCTGATATTTCCAGACAATAAAATTTTAGGAACCCACATCTTCTTAGAAAAGTAGGGTTTGTGAAATCCTAGAGATTGGGTTTTATTTAAGGAACAATTCTTTGCCCAGTGACCACCACATTAACACTTGGTGAAAAAATGGGGCACTTTGAGGAACAAAATATTTGTTACTGAAAATAGTTTTTGCATGGGTATAACCAAATCCGGATTTATTTCTTAAAGGTCGTATTTGGGAATACATCTTATCAAAATTTTCCTTACCATGGGTAATGTTTTATAAACACTTCTTTAAGGAAAAAATTTCGGACTTGAGTTTTACAACCAAGTTTTTATCCTCAAAATCATTAGTTTTTTAACTAGAGTTAGGCTCGAAATTTTTTTACTTAGAAATTACTTTTTCTAACTATTTAGAAAGTTTTTTTTCTCAGAACTTACTTCCTCATGATTTTTTGAAATACTTTCGAAATCAATATTTTTCTTATTAAGATCTTTAGAAAGATCTGATATCTCTTTTATAAGAATATAATTCCTAGAGTTTTCCCTATCAAGTTTCTTATTGAGTTTAGAATTATCAATCTCAAGAAGTTCAGCAAACCTAGAGACTTCTTCATAAGTAGGTAAAGTATTTTCCTCATCAGAAGATGATTCTTCATTAGACGAGTTATAATACTTACTATCATTATAATTTAAAGAAACATTGGTCAGTGATTCAGCATTTCATACCTTATCCATAAAACAATGATTATCAATAGGTAATCTGGCTATAAGACCAAGATTCTTCAGTCCTGAAGATTCATAATCAGAAGATTCATCTAAAGAGTCACCACCACTGGCACTCCAGGTGTCATTAGCTTTCAGAACTTTCTTAGCTTTAGCTTTGTAATACCTTTTTCTTTTCATGTCTGAATGCCTTTCTTTTATTTCTTTCTTTTTGAGCATAGAGGAATCTGGTCTAATATGTCCAGATCTTTTGCATTCATAACAAGTAACTTCTCCATCTTTCTTATCTTTCCTTTCCTTTTTCTTATACTTGGATTGAAAATTTCTCTGGCCAGCTATCTTGTTCATCCTTCGAGCAAGATTTGCTAGTTCATTTTCAGAGAATTCACTCTCACTAGATTCGGATTGGAAAATAACTTTATTAGACTTGGATCTAGTTACTCTCTCATGAGTCTTACCTTTCATCTGATTTGAAGTTGTAGTCAAAGCAACAGTACCATTTCCATTCTTCTTCTTGATGTTGTCAGCATCTCTCTTCATTCTAGTTTCATGTTGTAGAAGAGTTCCAAAAAGCTCATCAAGAGTAATTTGAGTGACCTTCCTGTTCTCACCTATAGTTGTTCTCTTGGATTCCCACTCATTGGGCATAATATCAATTATCTTGTCTACAAGAGCTTCATCATCTAAACATTTTTCTCCCATAGACTGTAAGCTGTTGACGATAGTAATAAATCTCTGTTAAACTTTATAGATAGGTTCACCATAAGGAAAATTGAAGCCATGATATTCAGCTCTAAGCATAGCTCTTCTAGTCTCAATCACATTAGAGGTTCCAAAGTGTGTAACTTCTAACTTCTTCCATATATAGTTAGCTTCCTCACAAGAAGAAATTTGGCAATATATATTTCTGGTCATTGAACATAGTAAAGTATTGTGTACCTTATAATTGAGTTGATATTATTGCTTTTCCTGGTTAGTGAAAGTTCTAACTTCCTTGTCAGGAATTTTATAATCAACAGTAAGCATAAAAAAGTTATCTACTCCAGTGTTGATAACAAAAGTCTTCATTCGATCTCTCTAGTACTCATAGTCATTACCATCAAAGATTGGTGGTCTTGTAGGATTTAGATTATCAATCAAACCAACATTAATTCCTGCCATACTAGAAATAACCTTCGATACACAAACTTGTTAGAAGCAAAAGATTCGTAATAACAAAGTTCATAATGGAAAAGTTCGGAATGGAAAAAAGAGCAAGAAAAACTTGTATGTGAGTACAAGTATTTCATATACCTCCTCTGATACCAATAGTATGATCGAAATAATGATGTAGATGCTCAATATACAAGAGGGGGGTGAATTGTATACTTTAAAAATTCCTTTGGAACCTTTAAAGATAGTTACGATTAACTATGTTTTCCTTAAGCAAAGGAAAGGGCTAATTTTAACAAAGTTAAACTAAGTAAATTCACAACACCTCTAACACTGAATGCAAACTTGGAAAGAGATTCCAAAAGTAGGTTCCCAAAATATGGTTCTGGAAATTGAAACTTAACAAAAGTTACAATATGAGATTCTACCTTAAAGCGTATAGAATCTAAATGAATCAGAGTATAAGAAAGGAAGTATAAGAAAGTTATACTTTCCTTATAATACAAAATGCAGCGGAAATAAAACAAGTAGTTAAACTACAAGTAACAAGATATAAGTCTTTTAATCCAAAGAGAAGGGTATCCAACAATCTTGGATAAAGGTCCCTTGATTTATACTTTCAAGAAAGTCTGTCTTACCCACACCAGGGTAAGCCCTCGATACAAAGATCGGAGTCTCTGTCTTGCTATCCCCGCAAGACCTCAACTTCAAGGTAGTTGGCGACCTCTTTCTTCCTCAGCAAGGAAGCCCTCGAACTTCAAGGTAGTCGGAACCTCTGTCTTCCTATCCCCGGAAGTCCTCGAATATAATCACCAACATTCGGAGTCGCATGAAGCTTTGAGAGTTAATAAGAGCCTCTCTCTCTAGAAATCACTTCAAGCATGTAATCACATGAGTTGAAGATCAGTCAGCCTTTCAGCTCTGAGCTATTTCAAATGAACTCCTATTTATAGGTAAGGTCGGCTCCTTCTCCAACGGTCATATTTTCCTTAAAGATCGGAGGGACCTGTACACGTGTCACTTAAAAAATGGTTAGTTTATAAAAAAATAGATGACATCGTTTAATAACAAAACAAGTATAATAGAATGTACGACATCGTTTTAAAACCTAACTCAAAAGTTCGGAATGAAAGCTTCGGAGTGAAGGTTCGGAGTGTAATGGAAATAATAAAGAGTAGAAAAATTATAGAAGTGTAAGTAGAATAAAAGTTTAGAGTCTAACTAAAATATTTTTCGGAGTCTGAATTAATTCAGAGTGTATAAAACAAAGATAATCAGATTCTGTTTAATAGGTGAATTCGGAATACGAATTCGGAATGGGAATTTGTCATCAGAATTCGTAATGAGAATTCATCATCAGGATTTGTAATGAGAATTCGTTATCAGAATTCATAATGAGAATTTTTCATCAGAATTCATAATGAGAATTCATCATCAGAATTCGTAAAAAGAATTAATCATTAGAATTCGTATTGAGAATTCGTTATTGATCTTCATAAGAATTTGTATCCTGAATCAGGAATAGAACTTAGTCAGAGTTCATATCCGGAATTCAGAATGAAACTTTCTTATAGTTCTTATCCAGAATCCGAATCCTAAAACAGAATGCTTCATATAAATGTTTCAATGATTCCGAGAAAATAGAAATGAATCTGAATCTCATACTTAAGAAAAATATGGATGAAAATAAGATAAGGATGATTTTTCTTATAAAAGTGATTTTTCTTATAAGAGCAATTTTACTTAAAAAAGAAATTTTCCTTAAGAAAGCAATTTTCCTAAAGGTAAGGTGTTTGTGATTTTCAAAACAAGAAAGAATGGAAAAGTCATAAGGAAACCCTTATTAACTCAACATAACTATCATCAATCTATTTGGTTAATTGATTCTTTTATACCTCTTGTATCCATAGTTCTTCAAAGGGAAGGGTTTTCCATGGTGAGGTTGGTTGGATCCCTTAGTTATGCCTTCCCCGAGGGAATGCTGGTGTTTTTGGAAGAGAATGTTTGAAATGACCATGTTACAACACTTTCGATCACTGGTGGGACTGTAAGTAGGACAGAGCCTGAGATCATTGAGGTGGGATCCGATGACGAGGATCAATCAGACAACATGGGTCCGGATGTACCCGATCTGACACCAGATTCATATCCTTCTAACAAGTTCTTGGAGGTGTTCCCCGCATAGGAACCTACCCACCCTGCAGACCGAGATGAGATGACCTCTGACGAAGAAGATGTTAAGATCACCCATTGCCGATCACAGAAGATGATCAAGTGATTCATTAGGGGGACTGATAATGTGATATGGATATACCATATAGAGAGGATTCATTCCTGAATGTACAAGATATGTGCAAGTGGAGTAGGTGCCCAACATTCCCATAAGATCATTAGGGACTTCATGGTAGATAAGATTATAGGTCATGATTGTAGCCTCGGTGTGGGATGGAAATAGGGGAAATCTGTGAACATCAGGAGGGTTTAGAAGGGAAAATGGCCAGTTTAGAAGTTCTGGGCATTATATAATGTGCACTTTTCTTTCCTCAATGCTCAATCGGAACTCATTTGGCACCTGAAGGCCCAACTTGAAGCGGCCAAAGAATGAATAATACAAGCTTCAGATGTTATGCTGCCATCTGAGTGGACATAGAGGCGGCCCCAGTTGCGGCTAATGAATAATGCCCCATTGCTACAAAGGAAGAGTGGGATGTAAACAGGTGATATCAGATCATGGACCCCACATGCCAGAGAGAGGCAGAGTGGGAACGCTCTATCAAAGAGGTCAACCCATCCATGGTAGGGGTCAATCCTCGAGTGTTGTAAAGTGAAAAAACATTTAAACATACTTTCATGCATTGATTGTTGATTATAGATGCATGCTTGGGTTCAATTACTTTTTTTGGTCTATTACACATCTGTTACAATCGTGAAACATCCAATGATCAATACCTATGATCGCATGGTTCAAGATCGGTGTGAGAAAAAATGGATGACCACATTGTTGATCCATTCAAATATGAGGGTTCCGATCAAGATTCGGGAATCCAAGGGTTGAACAATCAATCCAGACCTCCAAGAAGAAAGGGGGAGTCCTGACTGGGGGAGGAAGTTCTGAAAAAAGTCGAAGTTCCATTTTTCCAATGTTCTCTAGTTCACGAGTGAGGTAATACAAGAGGTGATAGAATTAATTCAAACATAGGGGAGTGGAAAATGGGAATCACAATACCCAAAATTTGAAATATTGTAGAGGTGGTTTGACAATGAAGGATAAATGTTGACTTTGTTTGAAACAAAACATCCCTATTATGTTATCCTGGTGTTGGTACAACAAATGAGAGCTGACAATTGAACATATTCGCAACATGTGGCATGACACCAAAATGGTAACCATTAGACTTTCATAATGTCATCCCAGAATAGTAGGTGATCCATAGTTTGAGAATCCCTACTACAAGGGGGTTTTTAACCCTGAAATATGATGAGGGTCTTTATAAAGGGCACCCAAAGCATGGGGGTGGTGTGAAGGGTTATTCAAATGGGATCCAACACTCTTGAAGTTACACCATAGTGGTGAAAACACGTAAGGTGGGCACATCATTCTGATCATAGATCAAAAATTCATCCAAACAGGAACACTCTAGTGAGGACCTAGAATGAATTGTGGTTTTACATCCTACCAAGGAGGAAGATTTAAATGTAGATTAATGTCGTGCAGTGTGGATGACGTGCATACTTTTAAGGTTATACTGCCTGGACCACGATCGGGGCCGAGGGGAATGAAGGGTTAATAACCGTTAGGCAAGGCCTTAGTCAAAATGCCTTGGTGTCACTACATATCCCTTAAGGGATAGAATCATGATATATGTAGTTCATCATCATGGTGTGGTTGGTGGCAAATGCTGGTAGAGGAAACCCTCTCTGAAGAAGAAATGGGTACATACCATAGTTTATATTGGGAATCTTGAACTAGTTTAGGGTATAATAGTAGTGTAGTGTCATGCATTGATGATGCATGGACTCGTGTAGTTTAATGTCATGCGAGAGGGAAGGAGTGAAAGGGGGATATCCTGGGAAGGGAGTATGTGATGAGGTAGCTATAAACTCGATATGAATAAGGAAATAAGAAGTCAGCAACACACAATGTATCCTTGGAGAATTTTTTAAAGTCAAGGGACAGAAAGTGATAGTTAGGTTGTGCCCAATGTAGTGTTTCTAGATGTTTCTACATAAACCATTAGGATGGGAATCAATCCATTCATATTTTGGGAATCACATTTTAATGTCATGGAGGATGGAGGGCCTGTGTGGTGTAGCTGCACCAGTACACGGTTCAACAACACTATTATGCCCACGCGAGTCATGCTCGTCATGGGAAAAAAAGATTAGCGGTGAGATTTCTGGGTTCTAGAAGGTACAAATTAGGTTAAATATAATTCTAGGAATGTGGAATCCCAAATTTATTGACCCACCTAATTATCGCACATATATGTGCAGAGGTGTAAAACTGTGCGCTAGAATTCCACATGAACATAATTGAGTGGAATGATGTCAATCATGACTCCTGATTTCTGGATATCAATGATATTGGTGTGATAATAGAGTGTAACTTCTAACCATGTTCAAAACGTAGTATCTGATTCATGTTAGATGGGAATGGGGATAGGAAATTGAGGGTCGGCCGCTGACCAAGTTTAAAATGTAGGACCTGTCACAAATGTTTCTTAAGGCCCTCAGGAGCATTTCCCCAAGGCAGTAGGTGAGACAATGTGGCATGAGATAAGTCCATAAATAGGATCCTTTCATACATTGAAGAGGATGAGGATCTAAATAAAGGGATCGTAAATCATGGTCATGGAATGAGGGAATGTCCATGTGAAAATTCCACACTTTGGGCTCTTTGTCTTGTCACATTTTAATGCAATAATAATATGAATCAGGTAGAGGGAGTCGAATCCATTTCTAAGTACAAGGGTCCTAGAGTCACATGATCCTATATTAAGGTTGTAGAGTTGATCATTAAGAGGGGATCTGATTTAATGAATGGCTAGTAGGGTGGGAATGTTGTCAAACCTGATGCGTAGTCCCCATATGGAGATCATAGTTTAGGGTCGTAGAACTCAGACCAGGCTAGGAAGAGATAAGGGAGGTACATGGTGGGGTTGTTGTTGAACATGACATAAATTAGAGCCAAAGAGGTACTCTCCACACCACAAATATCCATAGGAGTTTGGGCCAAGGGGAAAAAAATAAGGAATGATTTAAGATTCTTGGGGATTCACCTACATACGGTATGTGTGGGCGTTCTTACTTATACCATGATGATGGGAATCAATACATTTGTAGTTTTGGATAGTGTCATATAGTTTGTTGTCCTAAAAAAGGATGGAAATACCATATATTAAAGGTCTTAGATCTCAGACCAGAGATTGAAAGGGTGGAGGGAAAAATATGTTGTGCCATTGAAAACCCCAACGTGTCTGGGGACATAATCCCACACCACACCATGTGGTCCCTTAAAAGGTTTAATGTCGAGGGACTAAAAATGATAGCTAGTCTATGCCCGAGGAAATGTTCCCAAGTGTTCTAACTTAACCCATTATTGTGGGGATCAAGCTATATGTAGTTATAGAAGCGTCCTGGTAGGATACCAGTGCCAGTGACAATATTATCATCCGGGTCTGGCCTACACACCAAATGAAGTGGCATTTGATAGATATTTTCTGATCATTAAGGTGGATGTGTTTTTTGAAGTGATAAACCTAGGATGGAGAATCCCGGTGTAGCTACATGAGTCAACCCATACACAGACTTTGAAAAATGGTATGGTTGATGACCAATACCAAAAATGATGTCCCCTCAAGTGAGGACATGACAATGTAGTTTCGTTTTTGTCATGTGGCCATAATGATAATTTCTCTGTTTGGGGTCATATGATAGGACCTTCAAATTCATTTTATCATCATGATATTAAGATACAACAATTTAAAGTCATGTGGGGATCAGGAAGAAAAATTTATGTTCTTATGGATTGGACACATACTGATGAAATGACGTTTTAGGGGGGAATATGCATGACGTGATGAAGTATACTCGATGTGAATGCGGATGAGGTCCACACCACACCACATGCGATTCCAGGGAATAAAATCTCAGTCCTAGTGGCAAGAAAATGGTAGAGAAATATGGGGCTATAACTGAAGATGAAACTTCTATAAAGTGAGTACGTGGTATGACTATTGAAAACCTGACGTGAATGAGGATGTGGTCCCACACCACACCACACAATCCTATGAATGTAAGGACCAAATGGTTTATCCTGAAAGGTAAATAGGGGAACCTAAGATGGACCCATCGAAAAGATGACTGGGCGGTTTTATGTATCCCATGAGGGTCATAATCAAGTTGTACATAGTTCTAGGAATGACATGCAATTTTACAAGTTGTAGCAAGAACATAGATATATATTAGGGTAAGGTCTTAGATCTTGGACCATATAGAAGCGAGACTCTTCCAAATGGGAGAAAATGTTGACCAAGTCCTTATTCCCACATAAGCTACACTCGATGTGGTAAACAAGGGTGGAGAAGGAAATTTCAACACACAGAGTACACACAAAGTGGAAATCAGTGTGGATACTCAGATGATGCCTCACTGTGATGTTTTCTTTCTAACGTTCCAATGTGCACTGAGATACATTACCAAGAGTGTCATAATTCAATATGGACCTGATGGAGTGGAAATGTATGTGAATCATCCAACCAATATTTAGGGCATAATGGGTGTGGTGTGACAATGGAGGATAACTATTGATCATGTTTAAAACACAGTATCCATATCATGTGAACGGAAATGGGGACAAATAACGAGTTTAGGTCGTTGACCATATTCGCAACACAGGACTTTTATCAAATTATCATTCGAGGTCCTTGAGGGTGTTAGCCTAAAATGGTAGGAGATCCCCAAGGCTGAGCATCTGTACCATTTGGGGGACCTTTTGGATGTGAAATATTACGAAATCCAAAATAAAGGGGAACATGAAGCCTAAAAATGGGCGATAACGTGTCTTCTAGAATCCAACACTCCAGGTTCGAAACTAGAGTGCTCTAAGGAACATAGGTGAACAACCAAAGAGGGTTGAGGGGCCTAACCCAAGAGCAACTGAGTCAAAAATATGTTTATAGGACAAGAAGAAAGATATCTATTGGGAGAAAGAGTTATGTTACATGGATGTTACAGACACATCGTGAATGAGGACATTGGCCCACACTATGTCACTTTCCCCACTCCGAGGAGAACCCATGCCAGGGGGATAGAAAGATAAGGAGTTTTTTAAAAATTAGGTTGGTGCGGATGACAAAATGTTCAGGAGGTCCTATGTTAACTATAAAGACGGGAATCAATCCACAAATAGTTATGGAAGATGTTGTGCAGTTTTACGTCATTTGGAAAGGACACAAATAGGGGAAAGATATATAAACAAGGGATGCGTATAGCACCGTGGGCAACCTAACAGGAATGAGAACATAATCCCATGCCACACTATACAATCCCAAATGATGACTTTGTCCAGGGGGCTGAAAATGAAGATGGGTCCAAGATTGGACGTCCCAACCAATTCACAGTTTAACGTCATGTGGAGAGCATTATAATGGATTGGTATCCCAAGGGGATGTATTCGGCATGGAAAAACAGTCTGATGAGAATGAGGACATAGATTCCAAACCACACCACACAATCCTGAGTGAGAAATTGGTCCATGAGACCAAAAAGGGGTTACAGACTTGAGATAGGAATTCCTGACCAGTTTATAGTTTAATGTCTTGCAATGAGGACGATTGAGATCATTGTTTAAGGTCTCAGATCTTGGACCATAGTTACATGACCCTTCATGTGGTTATTGCCTTCCCAAAATTACTAATCTCATGTGAGAAATGATTAGTGTGGGAAACAAGTAATAGGACTAGGATCTCACCAACATATAATGGAACGATAGCTGGACTCAAACTCCAACCCGAGGAAGACTGACATTTGAGGGGATAGTGGGATAGCGTGAACCACTACACCCAATATTTGGGACATATGGGGCTACAAAAAATGATGAAGGATGGTAGTTGACCATGTTCAAAACACAACATCCATATCGCATGACTTGAAATTAAAACAACAAACAAGTGTCGACCGCTGAACATATATGTAATGCAAGACATGTATCAATTTTTCATTCAAGATCCTCGAGGATGTCATCTCGAAATGATAGGAGGTACCTTAGGCTATGTATCTGTACATTTAGGGGGGTCCTTTTGTATGTGAAAGATGATGGAGCCCCTTGTAATGGGAGTGTGTGACGCATGAATGTGCCCGTGAAATTTAACGTCAAGAAAGATGGAGAAAGAGGTGGAGATCTCCAGGTAGAGGGGTATATGGTGTGTTCATGAGGAACCTAACATAATTGATGTAAATATCTGGCACCACACCATGTTTTCCAACCTGAGGGGAGATCTTGAAGTTTGGAGTTGGGCCTATAGATGAAATGTATGGGCATTCCAACATATCCCATAAGTATGGGAATCAATCCAAACATAGTTTTGAAAGTGAAATGCAGTTTAAAGTCATGCAGGTAGGATGAGGGGGGATAAAAGAACGAGGAGGGGAACACGGTATGATCATCGTAATCTAGACATGTGTGGGTCCAAATAAGTCTACACAACACCCTGTAGGGTCCTCCAAGAGAACAATACCCAGGGGAATAGTCAAAGAGGAGTCTTGTACTGGACTCAAAACGAGGCATTCGATCATTCCAATATATTCCAGGTTAAAGGGAATCAATCAATACGTAGTACTTGAGATATTGTTTCATGTATTTTGGGACGATGGTGGTGGGTTGATCTTTATTTAATGTCTTAGAGATCAGACTGTTTTGCAGTTTACTATCATGTGGGATGACAAAGCAGTTTAATTTCATATAGGACGTAAAATCGTAAGGTCATGTAGGACCGCATATAGTTTAACATCCTATGGGATGACATAAAGATTAATGTCATGTGTGACATAATAGCTTATTTTCATGTAGGACCCCTTTGCTCATAAAATGTATTGCTTAATGAACTTTTCCATGGTGAGAGGAGTTAAACGCTCACCATCCATGGTAACCAGGGTGTATGCACCGTTTGGATAAACCATGTGAATGATATATGGTCCTTCCCATTTAGGATCCAATTTGGGAGGTTTCCTACCATGTATCATTTGTGTTCTCAGAGCCAACCCCAAGTCACCTTGCAAGAATGAGTGGAGGTAAACTCTCTTGTTGAATGATTTGGGTATCTTATTCTGATGGCCTTCCAAAATAAGTCGGGCATGAAGCCTATTCTTGTCAAGTACGTCCAATCCATCCATATGGACTTCAGCTACTTTATCTGGCACTTTTTGTTTATAGATATCTATCCGTAATGAAGGAAATATAATCTTGATAGGCAGGAAAACCTCCCTTCAATACACTAGTGAATATGGAGTCACCTGTGAGGAATTGCGTGTCATTGTCCGATAGGCCCAAATGGTGTTGGCGGGTTTTTCTGTCCAACTCATCTTGTTCTGAGCAACCATTTTCTGAAATATGTTAGAAATGGTTTTGTTTAATTCTTCGATCATCCCATTAACATGTGTATGATAGTAGGAGGTATGTCTAGAGTGGATGTTGTACTTGGCGTACAATTTCTTCAACTCAGCATACCGGAAGAAGGTTCCATTTTTGGTGAGAATTAAGTGAGGGACTCCAAATCGATAGTTGATGTTTGTGGTCAAAAATTAAATGATAGAATGATCCTTGACCTCCTTGAGAGGAATTTATTTTTTCCACATGGAAAAGAAATATATAGTGGTCTGGATGAATCTGAATTGACGAGCTGTCACCAAAGGATATGGCTCCATGACATCGAGTCTCCAGAACGCAAAGGGCCTAGAGTACTTGGTAGTGCGGAGAGGCTCCATTGGCTGATGCACAAAGATGGATGGATATGACATATATTACACCTCTTTTCAAACTCGATGAAATCACGAATCCTGGAGGGCCAAAAATACCCCAGCCTATGGATCAGATTACATAATTCCGACCCTGTATGATGAGATCCGCAAGAACAAGCATGAACCTCTTTCATAACATGAGAAATCTCAACTCCATGAATGTAACAGAGGAGAACCCCAACAAAATCATTCTTGTAGAGGTTCTACTCAAGACCGAGACCACTCTGGAGGGTAAATAACAACATGCATCGTCCGATTAGATCATGATCTTCTTGATCCGTTGATTGATTTTCGTGATGTTGATACTAAATAAAGGGGTTCATCCAGTTCTAAGTCACTTCTAGCACTACATTTGGGTGATCAAGGTCCCTGACATGGAGGTGCTACTGGTAAGGTGTCTTACCTGCAGGATATCATCATCTTCTAGAGTGATGGTGGATCTGACTCTGTAGTGTGCCTTGTGGATCACCAAATCATACCGATCATGCTCCTAAAAAGATTTAGCTAGTCTAGAAAAGGCATCAGATCAACACTTCTAGGATCGAGGAATAAGAGTAACTTCTAGCCGGGATGGTAATTGGGCCATCAGCTAGAGGGTTCATTCCAACAGGGTTACAAGTTCTGACTTTCTGATGACATAATCACCACTGATATTATTGATGACTAGTTTGGATTACCTGTTCACATGAAAGTGGATAATTTCAATCACGAAGTCCAACTCGATGTCAGTAATGAGGGTCTGATACTTTGCCTCATTGTTGGTGCAGCCTTCTGATAAATGGAATGAATATGGTAGAACGGCCCATGATAGGGTAATGAACATGATACTCAGGCCTAATCTATTGATCCTAGGGTCGTTGATCCTTATTACAGTATGGCTCTAGGAAGAACCATCAAAGTGGATTTTCAAGCACGGGATGGCATGGTCTACCAAAAGGATTGCGTCATTGGGAAAATCATGGTCTATAGACTATTACACAAGAGCCGAATGGGTGGTAAGGAAGACTTATAATGCTTTCCCCTTTATATCCTTTGGAGGTAAAAACCTAATGTTGAATTGCTATAGGATCACTTCCAACCAGCCTAGATGGCCTATCTACAAGGGGTGATTCAGGATGTACTTTAGCAGTTCCACTAGGGACACCAGCTATACATCATGATGATTTTTGTAATGTCGCAATTTCTATACTACAAATACCAGTTCAAGGAAACTCTTCTCGATAGGGGAGTATCTAGTCTCCTTTTTGAGGAACGTGTTTCTGAGATAGTCTATACTACTCTTAATTCCCACATTGTTCATCTGGGCGAGAAGGGTGCCGAGAGATCACTCAAGGGGGATCACATAAAGGACCAGTGGATTTTGAGAAATGGGTGGAATTAAAAATGGATTCTATAGAAAGTACTACATGATTTCCTTGAATGAAATATAATATTCCTCATCCCATTGATAAAAATTTTCTTTCATCATTAGCCGATAAAAGGGATTACGCTATCCAGCCAAAATTGCAATGAATCGGTGTATGTAAGCCAAGTGTCCTAGAAATCCTTGAAGGTAGAGAATGTTTCTCGGGGGAGACATATTGATGATGGACTTAATCTTATCCGGATAAATATTGATGCCATTGTAGCTGACAATGAATCCAAGAAACATTCCAGAGGCAACCCCAAAGGCACACTTCAATGGGTTCATCTTCATGTGGTGAGAACGAAGGAAGTTGAACACTTTCTCAAAATCATTGAGATGGTCCTAACTCTATATATATTTGACCACAATATCATCCATGTAACATTCCAAAAATGTCCCATGGATCAGATTAAATATGTTTTGTATGGAATGTTGATAGAGGTCATGAATTGGTAACAAAAAAGTACCTTGTGGTTCCCTGAAAGATGTAGACTCCTCATCATTAGGGGGAATTCATATCATGTTATACCTGGAATACACATAAATTAAGTAGAGGTCCTAGAACCCAGTGGTGGAATCAATCAACAACTCTATCATGGGAACGAGAAAATCATCCTTCGGATAGCGATGGTTGTGATCCCATAAGTTGATACAGACTCGAATTTGTCTGTTATTATTCATGATGGTCGCAATGTTGGCTAGAAATCTAGGGTACTGGAACTATTTGAAAATGTTGGATCTAATGAGATTTTCAACTTCATCCTCATACATGGAACCATCAGAATGGTGCATATTTCTGGGACTCTACATAAACACGTAGTGATTTTCTTGGAGATCGAGACGGTGGATGGATACTTGGGGATCTAGTCCCGACAGGATTTCATAACCACACAGATCAATGTGGGTTCTTCTTTGGGAAGTCCATGTACTGTTGTTTCTCTTCAACAGGCATAATTGCACTGATCAGTGTGGGTTTTAGATCCATCTAGATTTCAAGGTTCACCAGTACTAATTCATAGATCGTGGTGGTGACACCCTCTTCAAAAATAGGCGGAGCATCCTATAAACCCTCATCTTCATTTATGTATTAGGGGTCCTCAGTGGGCGAAGTTACATCTGAGTCAACAAATCTTGATGGGAAGCTTGTGCTAGCCTGAGCAGTGGTGGACACTACATCGAGGGACTCCTGTGCTGCTGAAACCATAGAGATGAAAGATGTTGATCTGATCCCATTTGGTCATTGGCCCAATGGGCCATTCTTGATGATATTGAAACAATAGTGACATGTCATCTTGAGATGATTTATCCCATCCCTGTGAAATAAGAATGTATGGCTTATTTTTGTTTCCATGGGGCGGAAATCCCAATAACTTATGGTGTAAGGGGATCTAGGATCACTCAAGCCTGATTTGTGTAGGAATACAAGGTGATATTCCATCATTGTTTAGACATGGGAATGTTATTTTTCCTGGTTCTAGAAATAAAAACAAATTTCCACATATATGGGGTCGTAGAAACCATCATTGGATTGGAAATATGTAGGTATCATACATATCTATCCATGGGATGGTCACAGCCATAACATGTTCAACCTTGTTAGCCTTAATATGCATGTCCTTGCTCTGGTAATTATTAGCCACTAGATTTTGGTCCTTACAAAAGGTAGAGGGAGACACGCCACCTTGATTTCATCCACTCGACCATTAAGGGAGTACTTAAGGTAGTAGTGATTTCATGAAGGGATTGTTGTATTCTAGTGAAGCCATGGGCTACCCATCAATGCATTGTAAGCATTTTTCTCTAAGAAAACTTAAGCTTGGTGTTGGATACCACCCACCAAACTAGGTCATCAAGAGGATATTACCGATCGACAACTATTTCGTCCTATAATTCCTTTGGATTTCAGGTTAGAGTGACTCAAATCATCCTCAGACATCCCCTTTTTTCACAGTGTCTAGGTCGGGATTAGGTCGATCCCATATCCTGGGTCGACAAGGAAACATTGAACCTCAATGCCATTAAAATGGATAGTGATGTAAAGATGGAGGATGTTCCCCTACATGGGATAGCCTTCATATTCTACAAAGAATGTGATAATGGTCAGGAATTCAGAATTCCACATTGCCTCATCTTGGATGGATTCTACATCTACGACCTCTGTCTCAAACAGGAGGGGGCTTCTTAAAGTTTAGCGAGGAATTAAGTAATATATTTTGATAGGTGAAGGGCCTCAAGGATAGAGAGACTTGAAGGAATTATGGAATGATGTTTAAGAATGTCATACTTCCACACAAAACATGAAATTATACATATAATAGGTCGTTCAGCAGCATGTGGAAGGAATGACCCTTCCGGCTGAGGAGGCTGTAGACTGGTGCTGGGAACATCCCACAACTCACTAGTAAAATCATGTGGAGGGACTACCGGGTGTTGAATACGTGACTGATATCAGCCCATAACAGATCATGGTTGATCACAATACAGTCGAGGTGGCACCACCTAATCTTTTAACAAAAACTGCGGTGAAGGAAGACCAAATGACACCATATGTGAAAGCTGTGCATACAGATCACAGCACTAGGCTTGCTATCAGATTTTAATGGAATGCACAACCTATCTATAAGTAATAACTAAGGTTCTTTTACAACCCATATAGCCATGACTTCGTTGGTGTTCATGATAGCTGTGAACTTTGGGAGGATCCTCCTAGCTCTCATTGCCTTCAGAAATCATGTAGGGGTTTACTAGCACTACGGTTTTAACCGAGGCATACCCTTGATTGTCACATGAATAATCCTACACCACTCGATGTATTAGGGGTGAAACACTATCTATAGGGGCATGATTTATCTGAATATATGGGATAATGATGGCCTTAGTGCGGGGATTTTTTTCCCTTGCATCACTAAAGCCTTCTCTTTTGGGAAGAGGAATGTTGAGTCATCCCCACATATGTACTGGAAGTGGAGGACTTGGAATATTATGAAGGATCAGGTCAATTTATATGTTCATGTATAATACCATGGTCATGGGCGACTGCCTTTCGAGCAATCCAGTTATCATACTTCTGTGACCCGTGGTTAAAAACCTAACTCCAACCACCTTTGTTGTCTATTCCACATTATGGATTCAAAAACACACATTCTACATGTGCAAGAGCTGGGCCTAACCTGACTATGTTGTTATAAACTTGGTCTTGATGCGATTATTTAAACACATAGCACTGTTTGAGTGTGTCCCCCAGGATCCAGTGATAGGCGTTGTAAATTGGGAGATTGGTGAGATCTGACTCTTTTGGTCTCTTGCATTCAGGAAACCGTACAATTTCATGTTCCCAAGAACATCAGAAATAATTGCGGACCATGGCATTATTGAATGATTATCTATGGTTTCTTATATTCAGGAAGGGGGCTCTGGGACCCTATCTATGAAGTGTGTCTAGTGGAGCCTAGTAATCTAACCTAGGTTGTACAGCGCATTACGTGGGGGTGCATACTGATTTTGAGGTGGGGGCCTTTGTGAGTCTATGGACATGGTTCCACTATTAATAACTCCATTTGAATGGGGGCCTCTATCTATTCCACTATAGCGGGCTCAGCCTTAGTGGCCCTTCTTTCTGGAATTGTAGGAGGTAACGATCGTGCCTGCATGGCTAGCTGCAAGGCTTCCTCTAGGGGTTGGGCCTTATCAGAGAAGGCTCAAAATCCCCCATGGTAATTCTGGGTAATGAGAGAGGGGACCAGTTTGGTCTTGATATTCCCCACATACATTGTTAGCAATTATTCTTGATTCAGCGGTATATCCTAGGAGTATGTATGTCCTTTCAACTGGGCGACAAAGTTTGTGATGCGCTCGTTAAGACTCTACTTCCACTTGAAGAGGTATGAAATACATATCTTCTAGTTGGTAGAGTAGAAATGGTAAATAAATTTCCTTTTGAGAACATCCCAGCCGGTGACTAAACCGATGGGTATCTGGTTGTACCAGAAAAATGTAGGTCCTTCAAATAACTGTACAAAACATCGGCATTTGGCAGCCTCTTACTAATTTAAAGTTATTTACATGGGTCCTAACCTTGATATGAAGTGGGATAAATGATTTAGCATATTAGTTGTCCCATTAAATTGAGAGATGTTTGGATTTATGAAATCCAGGGGAGCTGGTATATCATCCACCCAGACTAGATACAACTTTCTATCCAGCCGGATTGGCACATGTCAAGTCTCCAATGCCTCTATGTGGGCAATGTGTGCTTCCATTGGATCATCTGGGTGGGGGTTCTTATAATGATGAGGATCCCTAACCACATGTGCGTTGGAAGGTTCTTCGACATGATAATTAGGCCCGACGGCTCATAGAGCTGCTGGTGGGATAGCGCACAGAGCATCTTGGGGATCCTGAACCGGGTCCTAGGGATTGGCATGCCACTCAGGTGGATTTTACGACACATACCACTCCCTCTTTCCATAAGTTCCGGACTTTATCTTTTCTTCATGGGCAGGATGGTCAGAGTCACATAGAGACAATTCACCAGGGGGAGTTGTGCTGACCCCTATTGCCCCGACCAAGGATCAATTTTGTCTGGTCATCGCTCCATAGTACGCTTAGAAAGGATTTCATCGATAATATTCTGATGATATGAAAGTTAATGGCACAACACAGCTTTTTTAGGATCATCCACCTACTTTTTTACTGATCCATATGGACCGGAGGGTTTGACGGATCCACGGTTCTATATTCCCTTATTGGGATTCTAGCTAAGGTCCAAAGCCTCGGTGGGCATTGGAAGACCCTGTAGATTTCTTTTCAAGAGATTAGCCCTTCCCAAAGGATCCAATTTTTGTGGAACTCAAACAGGTGGTATGTTTTCTACAAGGATATATTCCTCAATCTCTTACTCAGATAGATCACCCATGTTAACTACAACTGTACTTAGAGGCATATACTTGATATTGCATGGAATGTCAGGCGGGCACTTTATAGAATAGAAATAGTGGGTTGTATACTGACCCCAACTACAGATCTGCACATGAGGGTAAGATTCCTTGAAAATATTATGAATAACATTAAAGATATAGATGCATCGTTGTTGGAAGGTCCTATGGAACCCTGGTGACTCTGGACGTTGAGCCATAGGGAGTGCGGCCTAAATGATTCAAAGGAATTGTTGACCAATGTATTTGATGTATTCCTAAATCTTGGGGTAAGCCACTCATCGATAAAAAAGATGAAAGTGCGTCGCCCCTAGGGTCTAGAGAAATCATCCAACTTCCTCTTAGGTGAGTGATTATGGTGTACTGAAATTCGGTGCTGCGACTTGCCAAAACATCTCCGGGTAATGGTCTTCCCCATGAATTCCCCACAAGCTCCTCGGCTCAGACTCGTGGTCTGGCCCTTGGTGTCCCCACTTATCGAATAGAGGTGGATGGGGAATGGTAGTGGTATTGATGTATACCACTAAGATGGTAGGCTGACCGATGGATAATATGGCGTGTGGGATAAAAAGCCATCGTATATCAGGATATCCACCTAAGTGTGTGGTGACATGGCCACCACATCACGATAAGATAGGATGGCGACCACAGTTCTTGGCTCATGGACTATGGTTGCTGCTGGTGGACCATGTTGTTTTCTGTTCGCCATCAGTACCCAGAATAACTCTCTGTGATCTCGGGTCGAGGTAGAGAATTATATTTGTGATGATGGTGGAGATTTCCTGGCCAGACCTTGATAAGATGTCAAATCATATTCCTCCTATAATTATCTATGGAGGTAGGAAAGGGTCTAGTGGACCTCACATTCTGAAATTATGTGGCTAATAAGCCTTATCCCTACCCCAACCCCTGACACTAAGGATCGAGGAGAGGGTTCCATTTCTGAATCATATTATGCCTCATAATCTGAGAAGCATACATATGTGATCTCAGTCTAAATATCTCCAGCATTCTTTTTATTGTAGCAAAGACCTTCCAACTTTCCCTAGTATGGCACTTTAAGACATGGTAGATTTTTGGCTCGAGGAGGACCTTCATCTGAACTTGTGTTGGCGTAAAGAGGACTTCCACCTAGGTTATCCAGGGATTGAGGAGCATCTGGAATAATGTCAAAGGGAACACGAGGTGAACCTCTCTGTCAACTAGATGACACATGGAGGAAATCTCCACGAGATGTGATGGATCTATTAGGACCTCTTATGGATCTGGTGGGAGCATGAGTAGGGTATCCATTCTTATTTCTTCTAACAATGTCAGTGTGAGGAGGGTCCTCATATTGGTTGAGCTGAACCGTTTAGGACCTCAATGTTGGGTGTTTATAAAGCGATGCATACCTCATCTTCTCTGGTTGCTGTGAAGAAGATGACAATTTTTAATAGTAGTAAGGACATGGGGATGACTCCCATACTGAAGGTTTATCAGATGGTTAGTGTCTTCACACTGGAGACATGTTATGGGAGGAAGGACTCTATTCCTAAGGTTGTTGATGTGGAGGAGACATCCGTACCGAGTGTCACTATAATGGGGAGGACCCTTGTAAATATTGAAGATGGTGTGAGGAGGACCGTCAAGATGATATTTCGAGCAGGAAAGACATGTTCTCTCATTGGTGATGGTATAGGAAGGACCTTGGTACTGGGTATTGTTTCCATGAGTTGGCCTGCGACAGGCGATAACTGCATCGGTGACCAAGAGTATCAATGCAGCCTACATGTGGGGCAGTTGGGGCGTCGATCTAGGTCAGACATATGAGTGCCCATGTTCACCATAAATAATGGAATTATGGTATAAATTAGCAGTTTCATGAGCCATGGTAGTCGTTGACGTTGAAGCACCTCGGCGGGCGTCCTCAGCCTGCGCTCGACGCTGGCATTGGGTTAATCGATTTGGGGCCGGTGGTGCAGGTGCATATCTTACCGACTCATTAGGCTATGGGACCAGGTGGTGGTGTTGAAGCAGCCTAGAGGGAGACCTTTTTTGGATCCCCAATAATGAGATCTCGACTGGTCTAGCCCAGATGTCCCTCACTTCATTAGCGTTGGGGAGGGAGACATCGAAGTGTTCTAGGGAGAGGCTCTCGAAATGGTTGGGCATCAGAGTTGGTGCAGTGGATCCTTGTGATTTCCTTAAGGGTGGAGGTGATGGTGAGGCATAGAAGACTCTATGTTTAGTAGGGACATATCCTGGGTTGGGATAATCCCATCTTCCTCATATTATCTAATGACATCATTTATCACCTTTCTAAAAATGATTTCAGAAGGTAAGATGGGGTGTCACGGGTGAAAAAAAACACTAACATGTCATCATTTTTCATGTTGGATTTATATAACTGACATGAAAAGCTGGAAAATTTAATTTATCACGTCATTTATTTTCTAACTGGCATGATAAATTGTAAGAATCGATTTATCAAGTCGGTTATAAAATAACTGATGTGATAAATCTAATCTCTTCGATTTATCACGTCATTTAAAAAATAACCAACATGATAAAATACCACGTATCACATTGGTTATAAAATAACCAACCTGATAAAATAATTTCTATATATTTTATTAAATAAACGATGAAATAAACATAAAAAAATTGTTTATCATGTCAGTTACTGAATAACCGACGTAATAATGCTTTTAAGTGATTAATCTCGCCCTGTATTTTGTCATTCTGTTTTCTTCGATCGGGAAACCTACGACTCGTCTCTCTCATGCGGAAACCCTAGAAAGGATTCTTTGAAGTTTTTTCCTCCATCATTGTTTTTCCAACATCATTCATCATCTTTACTATCACCAGATCTATTAGGTCGACTCGCCACACTAATGTAAGAACTATACACCTCAGTTTCATTCATCATTTTTTGAAATTCCCTAAACTTATGTTTTGAGATGTTATTTTTCTATATTTATTATTGCTATAATGGTATGTTTCATAGTGTTCATTTATACCATGATAAATTCTTTTCTGGTCAAATAAACCATGGATGTGATATCAAGCAAGTTTACAATTTTTGTGTGTTCAATCATGTGTGTGTGCGTGTAATTTCATGTGTCTGTATAGGGGTTGTCTAGGTGGTGGGGTGGTGTGTAGGGGTGGGGGAAGTCCAAGTGGGTGGGGGGATGTCCTTATTGGTGGGGGTGTCTGGGGGTGTCCAAGGGGGTGGGGTGTCTAGGGGTAAGGGGGTTGTCCAAGGTTGTAGGGATGTCCAAGGGGTGGGGGCTCCATCCAAGGGGATTATGGGTGTCCAGGGGTGGCGGTGTATTAGGGGGATTCTAGTGGGTGGGGGGATGTCTAGGGGGTGTCCAAGGGGGTGGTTGTGTGCAAGGGGTGTCCAAGGGGGTGGGGTGTCTAGGGGTGAGGGAGTATTCCACGGGGGTGGGCGTTTCCAGGGGTTGTCGTGGTGTTGAGGGGGGTGAGGGGCTTCCCAAGTGGATAGGGGTGTCTATGGGGGTGGGGAGGGGTGGGGGGATTTCCAGGGGTTGGGGGGTTTCCATGGGGGTGGTGTTGTCCAGGGGGTGGGGGTGGTGTCTAGGGAGTGAGGGGTCTATCCAAGGGGTTCGAGGGTGTCCAAGAGGTGGGAGTTTCTAGGGGTGGTGGGATGTCTAGCGGGGGTGGTGTCCATGGGGGGTGGTGGCATCTAGGGGGTGTCCAAGGGGGTGGGGTGGTGTCTAGGGGGTGATGGGACTTTACAAGGGGGTAGGTGTGTCTAGGGGGTGGGGGATGTCCAAGGGGGTGGGGTGACTAGGGTTTTCCATGGGGGTGGGGGTGGTGACATGGGGGTGAGGGGGATGTCCAACGGGGTGGAGTGTCCAGGGGGTGGGGTGGTCTCCAGGGGTGAGGAGGTTGTTCAAGGGAGTTGGGGTGTTCGAGGGGTGGGGGATGTCCATGGGGGTTGGGGTTGTCCACGGGGGTGGGGGTGAACACGGGGGTGTCCAAGGGGGTGTGGGGGGAGGCTGTCCAGGGGGTTGAGGGATGTCCATGGGGGTGGGGTGGGGGTGTTCCATATGGGTGGGGACAGTCCTAGGGGGTAGGGGGTTGGAAAAACCCTTCACCCTTAGAAACCCTCATACTCTTGACAATCCTACCCCTTAGACAACCCCCTCACCCCCCTGGACACCACCCGACCCCCTTGGACTCCACCTAGACATCCCCACCCCCTTTTACACCCCCATAGGATCCCCCACCCCCACCACTAGACACCCCTACTCCCTTAGACATCCCCCTAACCCCCCTAGACACCACCCCACCCCCTTAGATACCCCCTTTATACCCCACCCCCTTGGATACCCCCCTTGGACACCTCCACCCCCTAGATATCCCCCACCCCCTGAAAACACCTTGGACTCCCCCACCCCCATGGACATCCCCTGCCTCCTAGACATGCCTCACCCCTGTTTTAATAGAATATATACTAGAGAGTGTATACCAACGGTTCTTGTACTATTGGAATAAATATATCCTAATGATTTCCATGAAACCGTTGAAATAGATTATATGATGTACAACATGTATTCCAAGTGTTCTTCAATAGTTGGTATATATATACCAATGGTTTAATTCAAACCGTTGGCATATATTAACTTTTGGCAGTCAATACCAACAGTTCATGTTGAAATGATGGAATAGTGCTATTGAAACTTCCATCATGCCAATGGTGTGTGAAACCAATTGGATATTCTTCCCCAATGGTTTCAAGGGCTATCCCAATGGTTTCAAATCATTGGGATGTGTGTAATTTTCAATACTAAATGTATACATATTGTAATATTTTTACTTGATTTTTTTTTGTTTACGGAAGGGTGAATAAGGTATCCAGTTGCACCAGGATCTATTTGTTGTGTACCTTAAGAATAATGGATCCAAGATGATTTTAGAACAGTTATATGTAACAATAAATTATTTTTAAAATAATTGTCATTCTTATCTTTTTCAAATACACATATATTGGTTTTATATTTTAAAATTGTTTTTACATTCAAATAATGATATTTTTCATATAAATATAAAATTGTCTTATCATGACAAGTTGTATAATGATGAAATTTGAAATAGGTAATAATGATTTGTAGTGGTATTATGAAACAAATAATGAGTAATGAATATGAGCATAGTGTTGATTCGTTTTTAGAATTTTCTAAACAAAATGTTCCAAGCAGCAATATTTTTTTCTTTCCAGCCTGAAATTTTTTAATATGAAGAAGTTGAAAAGTAAGGAATTCAAAGATCATATGATATTACATGATTTTAATCCAAGTTAAAACCCTTGGATTTAGAATGGTGAAACTATAAAAAATATCATAACTTCTAATGATGATCATTTGAAATATATTAACTCTGATGGAATTGAAAAAATGATTCGTGATATTGTAGCAAAACAAATTGAGATAGAACCGATAGTTGTGTATCTATATAGTGATGATGAAAAATATTTTTTCAAAGTTGTACAAAAATTATGGTTTTTTGGTGGTATTATGATTGATTAATTTGAAGTCAAAAAATGGATTGGGTGACCAACGTTTGACAGAGATGCTACACGTTTTGAAATGAATTCTTCCAAAAGACAATGATATTCCAGATTCGCATTATAAGGCCAAGAAAATATTACGCTTTATGGGATAGGGATACAAGAAAATACATGCATTTTTAAATTACTATATGATATTTATGCCAGAATATGAAATTTTTTCATAGTGTCCTAAATGTGGGACATCACGGTATAAGTTGAATGAAAAATCACAGGCTATTGTAGAGATTAAAGAGATCCCTGAAAAGGTATTTTGGTATCATCCTGTAATTTATCATTTGAAAATTTTATTTTCTAGTTCACAAGATGCCAAAATGGTTTTGATTCTGTGCTGATGAGCAGATATGTGATGGAAAAATACATCATCTAGATTATTGTCCACAATGGAAGAAAATTGTTGAGCAGTATCCTATATTTTGAAATTAAATTAGAAATCTCTGACTTGGGTTGTGCATAGAAGGAATGAATCCATACCAAACCCTCAGTATCACACATATTTACCATGTTAACTTATATATTTATTTATATTATTGAATGAAAATTACACTAACATGTTTACCAGGTTTACCATCTTTAGCATTGTTTGAAATGCTTATCATATATACCATGTTTACCATGTTAACCATAGTTTATCATAGTTTACCTTTACATATCTTATATATTTATTGATTTGGTTAAATGAAAATTACACTACCATGTTAACCATATTTACCAACATTACCATTGTTTAACATGTTTACCATATTTTTCATGTTAACTATTACGTAACTTAGTTTAGTTTACCATTTTATTGTTTACATTAGTATTGTGATATTTTAATTTCTATTTTTGTGAACTAATGTTTGATTTTTTGATTTGAAGGATAATGACAGAATAATCAATTGATCTGCTACATGATTCTAGAGATGAGCATCCTGATCATAACTCTAGGGAGGAAAATTCACATGCTCTACTAGATGTTCCCAAATCTTCATCATGATCTCCCATAACAATAAATAAGAGTTCAAGAGTTGGTAAACATGGCTGCACATGTTTACCAAAATTATCACTTGCACATAGCTAGAACAAGAGGATACTCATTGAGTTTTATGATGATCATATTTCTAGAGGTAAAAATGACAAATATTTTAAGAGTTTTGTATCGTCTCAGTGTAGAAGAAAAGTAATATTATTGTATGATTAATGGTGATGTGTGAAAAAATAGATAATATCTCAGTAGTGGGAGAAATTTTTGATATTATTTTTTTCTATTATTTTACTAATATTTAAATAATTCTTGTAAAATATGGTTTAACTTTTTTTATCAGATGACATTTGATATTCTTGGAACTAGAGGAGTCAGGAAGAAATGTTTATCAATGTCTACATGGAGAAGGAGGGATTTTAAATCAACCCACACATCTGATTTCATTTTCGGTCATAAGAATCATGTAAATACACGTCATATATATCCTTTCATAGATGAAGACACATAGAGAAATATTGTTGAAATTAGATGAAAGGATTTATTTTTTGTAAGGGAAATGTAATATTTTATAATCATTCTTATATAAATGATATTATTACTATTTTACTAATGATTTATTTTTCATAATTTACCAAAAAAGGACTACTCATATAAAGATCCAATCTAAAAATGTATACCCTCATAGATTATCTTAGGGAGGGTATACACTATTTCAAGAACAAATGATGGAAGATAAATTATAAAAACTGGGAGTTGTGTCTTTAAGATCTCGAAAGGTTGACACTCTTTCCCCTATATCTAGACATGAAAAATGGAAGGGAGATCAGATGGGAAAAAGGGGAAATATCTTTCAGATGATTAGAAAATCATATCTGAGAGGATTGTAAGATATTTATTTTATTTATTTAACTTAATTATATTCTTTATATAATTTCAATCATTAAAAAATGGTCAATTAATTAATAAAAAAATATCTTGAGGAGTAGAGCTCACATGGGGTTTTACAATGGCTGGGAGGTAAGATATTTTATCTACATCATTGGAAAAGCCTGAAAACCCTTGTCATGTATGAGGATATCAGATAAGTGTATCAGTAAGAGAACTGTTTCCACGTTCTTGAACATCTTCCATTTAAAGTGTTTATAAAAAAAATTGAATCCTGGGAGGCCGAATTTCATAATATTAATGTGATGATGGAGGAAATGATTTGTGATTCGGTGCAGTATATGTTGGCATAAATCTAAAGCCAATTTCAGACTACATCTCTCACTCCTCTACCTCCCCCTACAGACCCTATTATTTATCCACCACCTCCTACAATTTCTCTCACTCCCCAACCTTAGCCTGTGTACCCCATTTTTATCCTACACCTCCGCCATAGCTTCTTACTTTTTGTGAGTTGTATTTTGCTGATCCTCACCATCATATAGTTTCATATGGGCTGGTATATTTTATAGGAGATATAGTTCATCATCAACAGTTAGTGGTAGAGCATCAAAGGGTCACTGTATATTATATTATAGATAGATAAGATCAAGTACCATTACCTACATATGAGGTGATAATAGTAGGACATAATATCAGCCACTTTTTAGTTTGGCCATCAAGACATCTATGACTCATTACCATTAAGGTATGTATGTTATATCATTTATTTTATTTTTTGTTAAAGTTGTTTTATCATTTGAAAACTAATATATTTTTCAATTTATTTTTATAGAAATACTTCAAAGTTAAAAAAAATACATTATACACAACAACAAAGAAAAATGGCTATGACATCATATACAGATTCAAGTAGCCTTCACAGATTGTCATGATATTCAAATGTTTTGGCATAAAATTATGAGTTTCCAATAGAAGATCATGTTTCTGGACGTGAAATAAATGTGTGGATTGTGAAAAATGATATCATGTAGCTTGTTACTGGATATAAGTTGGGCATCAATGTGGGGAATATTGTTCCATGTAAGTATTAACACAATTTACTTTGTTATATTTATTAAAAATTTATTCGTATGTCTATGTTGTATTAGGTATCTTTATAACATGTCTTAGAAGAATGAGTGGACATATGTATATTAATTCATGGACCCACATTTGATTTCCTCTGATTCACATGCATTGTATGAGGAAAAAATAAAACATTATTTTGGAAAATGATTTGAATAGAATATAATCACACAGTGATGGATGCTGATTCTTTTTGAGAGGTGTGAAACATATATTTGGCAATGTGTTCATTATCTTTTAACATAAAAACATTCAAACATTAAATTTAATTTTATGTCAGGGATCATTGGATGTTATATGTTTATATCTAAGGGATAAAACAATTTGTTGGATTTTCTCTATCTATGGAATGTGCAGGGATGTTTTATAAATATGTTGGAAAATTATATTCCAATTTCATAATAGTTGTTATATTATAATGATATTTAAATTTATCCCATTCATATTATTTTCTAACATGGTATGGGTATACTTAAGAAAAAATAAAAAGAAATATATTTCCAAGATCGAATATGTAAATGTAAAGGTAAATATCCATATAAAATTTATACATTTCGATTTATTACATAAAAATGATATTTTGAATTGACACTCATATAAATAGAATTGTTACGAACAAAAAATTCATCACCAAATGGGGATATTATATATTATGATTTATGTATGATATAATTTCAACTAAAACACTAGTGATGTTTGACCTGGTATGATTTCCTTATAAAATTTTCTATAATATTACATTTTATTTATTCATTATACATGTTAACTAAAATCCATTTAACTTGTATATATTTTATGACCCTAAACACTATAGTTCTCAAGAGGTCAAACACTTACAAGAAAAATTGTCAAATTATTTTATAGGTTTGATTGGAATTTAGTTTTTTTTGTAGTGTAAAAAGTAATTTGAAATATGTAATTATAATTTTGTATTTAGTAATTTCATGGGTTGGATTAATTTATTTTTTCTATAATTATATGTCTTGATGGTTATATATGTTAATGTTTAATTTTTCTAAGGTTCTTCCAGATTTGTTCTAGTTATGATGTTTTTTGAGTATGGATTCTGCTCTAGTTTTGGTCTACTTTTGGTCTCCTTTCTTCTTGTTTCATACTTTGGCATAGTATATTAATGGTTTTATTGGGGGTGGTGGTGTCTAGGGGGTGGGGGTGTCCAATGGCAAGGGGTGTCTTGGGGGTGGGGGCTATAAGGGGGTGGGGCCTGTCCAAGGGGTAGTGGGTGTCCAGGGGGTGGGGGTTTCCATGGGATGGGGGTGTCTAGAGGGTGTACAGATGTCCAAGGGGGTGGGGGCCTATCCAAGGTGGTGGGGGCATTCTCGGGGGGTGGGGAATGTCCTCGGTGTGAGGTGTCTAAGGGTGGGGCTGTCTATGGTGCGAGGGTTGTCCAGGGGGTGGGGGCTTGTCCAGGGGGGTGGGGATGTCCAGGGGTGGGGGTGCCTCGAGGGTGTGAGGGTGTCCTGGGGGTGGGTAGATGATCGAAGGGTGGGGGAATGTGTATGGAGTGGGGATGTCTAAGGGGTTGGGGGTGTCTAGGGGTGGGGGTGTTTATTGGGGTGGGGTGGTGTCTAGGGGGTGGGGGAGGTCCAGGGGTGGGGGTGTCCAGGGGTAGGGAGGCTATCCTAGCGTGTGGGGGTGTCCATGGGGTGGGGGTGTCCAGGGGTGGAGGGGTGTCTAGGGTGTGGGAGAATTTCCAAGGGGGTGGAGGTATCTAGGGGGTGGGGGGAACTCTAGGGGAGTGGGGGTTCCCAAGGGGTTGGGGTGTCCCATGGGTAGGGGTGTCCTGGGTGTGGGGGTGTTGAGGGGGGTGGGGGCTATCCACATGGGGGTGTCCATGGGGGTGGGGTTGTTGTCAAGGGGGTGGGGGTGTCTAGGGGAGTGTTAGGTAATATAAGGGGGTGGTGGGAATGTACCGGGGGTGGGGGTGTCTAGGGAAGTGTGAGGTTTTATAAGGGGGTGGTGGGAATGTACAGGGGTGGGGGTGTCTAGGGGGTGAGCGTGTCTATGGGGTGGGGGATGTCCAGGGGTGGGGGCTGTCGAGGGGGGTGGGGTCTGTCTAGGGGGTGGGGGTTGTCCTAGGGGTGTGGGTGTTCTGGGGGTGGGATGGTGTCTAGGGGGTTGTCCAGTGGGTGGGGTGGTTTCCCGTGGGTGGGAGGTGGTCCAGGGGGTAGGGGTGTCTAGGGGGTTGTCCTGGGGTTGGGGCTGTCCAGAGGGTGGGAGGGCTATCCAGGGGGTGGGTGTCTAGGGGGTAGTGATTGAGAAAGGTGTTTTAGGTTTTTTAGTTTACATTGTATGTTTTTAATATTATGTATGTGTATGTTTAATTTTTCTTTGGTTCATCTTGTTTTTGTCTAGTTCAGATGATTTTCTAGAATGTAATCTGTTCCAGTTTTGGTCTGGTGTTGGTCTATTTTCTTCTTATTTCAGGTCTTCTTTGTAAGAGCATAGTAATGGTTAAACAATTTTATTTAATTTTTTTTTACATTGGTTATTTTATAATGAACATAATAAATGCATGGTAATGGTTTTATATGTAGATTATTTTATAACTAACGTAGTATATATATTTTAAATTCGGTTAAACAATAATCGATGTGAAAAACTGCTTCGCAGCCTGGTTTATCACATCAGTTATCAAAATAACAGACATTATAAACTTGTTTTTCACAACGGTTTTTTAATAACTGAGGAAAAAAACACTTCAGAGGAATATTTTATTACATTTTTTATGTAATAAATGTTGTAATAAATTATGTACCATGTCATTTATTTTAAAACCGATGTAATAGATCACGACTCCAAAGTGTTTTATGTGTCGGTTTTTTTGGAACTGACGTGAAATATTCATTGGATTTATGTTTTTATGGAAGTTTAAAAATAAAAGATGTAAAAAAACATATTTATAATGTACCATGTAATAACGTCCAACAAAAACCAATGTAAAAAAATTACCGATGTAAAAAATGTTTTCGACACTAGTGTGTGGGATCCCTGTAGTCGTGGACATGGAGGCTTCCATGGGAGGGATAAGGCTACACAGGAATGCGGCAGTGAAGTTACCCACAACCCATGCATCAGTAGTTGGGAAGTGATCGATTACTTATCGCTATAGCTTGGGTCCTGCAAAGCAGGGAGATTCAACCATTAGTGCTGAAAAAAGGAAAGCAATGTCCAGTTCCCCACCACCAGTCCGTCTTCCATGGTTGGTAAGCAGGATTAAGACTAAGAACGTCGTAGACCGAGATGTCCAAAATTCAACGACCCTGATTTCTACTGAGTCCCACACCAGGCCCACTATTTTCATGGTGGAACCTTGCACAAGATTCATGGATCCAGTGACATGATAATCCACTGATGTCTCTGGTGCTACTACTACCCACATTGAGGAAAATAATTTCACATCGGGTTTACCATTTCTATTTTTGATGATTTTGTCAGGGCACATAGCTGTCCATCGACCACGAACTATTTGTTTCCCTGTATTATTGATTTCTAATGGTGGGTGGAATCCATTCCTTATTTAGGGTTGTTTTCTCCTTGATCAAAATGGGACGATGGGATTTGGGTTCCTCTTTCCATGAATTCCTCCTCAGAACTCGTTTCCTAGTCTGGGTCTCCCTCATAGACATAAGATGTTGTTCATGAAACTCTTCCCAATGCCATGTCTTCATGGACGCCGGTTAATTATACTACATCTGTAAAGTAATTCCAAGGGGTCTAGTCAGGTCAGCAACCTTTGGTTGGAAGAGTTGTCACGTTGGACATCACTGTATTATTTGGAATCTAGACTAGTGATGTGTATGGGTTTCTTCCTATTATGATAGGGCTTCTCAATGGTGCATAAGATCGAGCCATCTCAAATAAAATACATGGAATTATATTCCATAGGCATATATCTATGATTTTACTCACCTTCCCATGTTTTTGACATGTATGCCGCGAGTATAATGTCTAGTAGAGACATATCAGACTAATTATAACACTCATTGAGTGGATCTGTTGGGTGAAACCCCTGGAGGGAACACTTATTCTGAGGATAACTCAAGGTTAGTTACCTGATAGTTTCAAGGAGCAATGATAAAGTGGGTGACATGATCTCACCAGGATGTGGAATCCATGATAAGAATCGAGATCGATTTGGATTGTTTGAGAGTGGATGGAGAATGATATGGAACCCTCGTAAGAGTGACAGTGATGTTGGGATTGATTCACGAAGAGACATACTATGTATCCACGTGGTAGGGAATCAATTTCCATGTAGATCGGTGAGATGATGGGACACCTAAAAAGGTAACCTGTGTGGATGGGACCCGGAATAAGTGGAACCTCCGAGATGGGGCATGACCTTTCCAAAACACATAGGCTAGATGAAAATTCCAGGATGAGGCATGGGTGATGATCTTGAGCCTCATGGAGGTTTCCAAAACACCCTAACATTTCATAGATAAATGTCCTTTTAGTTTAGAATGGGAAGCATAGAATATGGTTGTATTCATAGTACAACGACCCGATGATATACTAGGGATTACACGTGGTTAGTAGCCTAGGGTTTGTCAGATGCACGGGGGGGGGGGGGACTCGATATATGGGTCCCAACGAGGGGGACCACACCGTCTTATCCTCTATTGTGTACAAAAACATCTTACCACTGGTTGGGTGCAATAGCTTACCACTGACTTGGATTACAACCACTTATAGCTAGTTGGAGTTCCAATGGCTTACTGATTAATGGGGTTCGAACAACTTAACACAGGTTTTGGTACAAAACAACTTATCTTCAATTAGGGTTGACAATGTCTTACTGCAGAAAGGGGTTCCAACGGCTTACCGCTTAATGTAGATCCAACAACTTATCACTGAATGGGGATGAAAAAAGATTACTGCTGAATGGGATTGGACATCAGGAGGGCTTCCTATGTTTCTTATCCGTGATATGGGGATTAAATCCCACATAGTTCGAATTGGTACAGTTTAACATCTTATGGGACAAAAGGGGAATACTATTTAGTGTCTTGTAGGATGAGGTAAGAATGATGTGATGTGGTGAGAACTAATGAAGTTGTTGGGATTGAACCTCAGGGGGGATTCCTACAAACCTTTCCCTGTCAAGGATAAATTTCCACATAGTTTGGGATGGGGGATTGGTGAACCAACATTGAAGGGGTTAGGACCAGTAGGTGTCGGGAATGAACCTCAAAGAGGCTTTCTATGTACCTTTCCTTGTAAAGGATTGAATTCCATGTAGTTTATGGTGGTTTGGTGAGCCGACATGAAGACGTTGGGACTAGTAAGTGTTAGGATTGAACCTCAAGGATGCTTCCTATGTACCGTTACTTGGAAAGGATCAAACTTCTCATAGTTCAAGATGGTTTGGTGAACTGACGTGAAGGGGTCAGGACTAGTTGGTGTTGGGATTGAACCTCAGGGAGTCATCCTACGTACCAGACCGGGGAAAGGATCAAAGTTCATGTAGTTCAGGATGGTTTGGGGATTACAATCTAAGGAATCCTATAGAGGATTTCATGGTCAATGATTACTCTAATCCCACGTGATTCATTCTTGGTATGAGAAACAAGAGGCAACAAAGACCTGATGATCACGTCACAAATGGTGCGTCTATGAGAAGTGGAGTGTTGATTACATGTGGTTAGTGTCCCAAAGAGGAAACATGGGTATGCACATGGTTAAAATCCTAGGGAGATGTAGATTGGGACTTACTCTAGGATGGAGGACTGGTGGCGATAAATCCCAGTGGGAGAGGGATAGGGTATCGAGGACTCATGTTCCCCTCTCACCTCAAAATCATTGTCACCGAAGTAGAAAAGCGGAGCAGGGGTGCTACCTTTTACAAGAAATGATAGGCACTTACACCAAGATGGTTTAACATTCCCAAGGATAGGTTCCACTTTGGAATAGAAGATATCATTCCATGTGGGGAATATCTCACTCCCGTGGAGATGTGCGGGAATAGAGAATGTCCGAGATGAGGCAACCCACGTGTGGTCCATGGGGAGAGGTCACTATTTAACATAATTTGCTGAGGAAGATGGTTCTTAGCAGTTTATTGTCCTGCAGCTTAGAATTTTCTGGTTTAATTCACACCCCTAGGACATACATAACTGATACCTATCCACCATTGAGGAAGGGAAGGAATTAGTAATGCCGTAGTGAAGGGGTGTCGTGGAGTGATCCTCTGAGCGGGACATGTTAGCATTTCTATGTAATGAAGTAATATCTTTTAGCATGCCTATGTGAAGAATAATGAGCCTATGAAATGAAATGTTAATCACCTCCTAAGTTACCTTTAAATAATGTCATACGAACCTGGAGGGTCGTACGGGTAATGGGGTGGTGGAGCAAGGGGGTTCACAAGAAGAGGTCTTGTGATGATTTGGTGCTCCATCTAGTGAAGGGGCTTCATGAAGGGGTATGCTTCATGAAGTGTGGTTCCCTAGACTAGGCATATGGAATAGGTTCATATGGAGGGTGCTTTGTGAAGAATAAAGGCTCTCGTAGAGTAGGGATTCACAAAGTAAGGGTGAAATGCAAAGCATAAAACTGCAATGTAGTGTGCCTCACGAAGCATAGTGACATTTCCTTAGATAGTGGTTCACATGTGCATGGAAGGTAATTCATGAAGAATGATTGATTTTCAAATACTTGAGTTCCCTTAGTAATCTCCTTCCATTTTGAAAACATGTGGGCTCCGTGAAGGGCATCCCTGCTTGAAGAGGGGTTATGTTTAAGACAATGGAAAGGCACTTTACGATTCTAAAGTACATTTAAGAGATACTTTTTTATAGAGGAGAATGTGCTTCACGATTTGAGATTTGAGTAGGAAAAAGGTTGGAGTATCCATCATTTGGGCTCATGGGGAAGCCCGATATTTATAGGCAAGAGGTGACATTAATCAGGGAGTGTGTGATGTGATGCCACATGGAACTTTGTTGTAATTACGGAGCCTCCCGCCTCTTTTCTCCACTTCGGCTTCACAAACAACTTTCAGATCATCGATACTCCCACCTCTTTGCTTCATGGAAGCTTCAAAAATGACATTTGGATCACAAAGCTTCCCACCTCTTTGCTTCGTGGCAATTTCACAAATGAGGCGGATTTGTGAATCCATAGTGGTACAGGGCTCCATGAATAGGCTTTGTGAGGCAGCCCCAATTGTCTTACGGTCCTCATGGAATTTGAATTACCTCTTCACATATATTGGAACAAACAGTAATACTCATATTAAAACCTTCACACAAAAAAAGAACACAAGACATCTAGAATAATACCAGACATCATATTTTTGGGTTTTCATAAATGGAAAACCCTCCAAAACACCATGAAACACTCAATTAATCCCCAAAAAACAAATTGATCATCTTTCTAGGGGTCCCAAAAGAACATATAGGGACCAAAAAAATTTAAAAACTGAAAAAATTATATGTATTTAAAGAAAAAAAGGGCTTCTTCAAGGGGAATATTCCAATGATTTAGTTCGATATTCGTCCCACAGTCGCTGCACAATAATAAAGCTCCACTCATGATATATGGTGTTATATCCATTCCCCCATATCCCCTCTCATTTTACCTCTCTCTTTATCATTATATCTCAGTTTCATGACATAAGAAAACCCCCAAAGTAGGTGTACCTGAGAAGTAAGTTGAGCAGTGGGGAAAATAAAAGGAAAATTGGGGAAAGAAAAATAAAAGGGGCACGACCTGACCTCAGTGCTTGCGATAAGGATATGTAACACCATGGAACCCCCTATTTAAAACTCAATTGTAGGGTTGGAATATAAATCTGCTGCACTATTCAAAATATATCAATGTTCAAATAAAAATTAATAAATTAATAATTTTTTATTCCAATATTAAATTTATCATGAAAATTTAAACAACTCGAATTTCCAACAAACATCAATAATAGGGTGAGCACCATATTCTAAGACCTATTGGGTGGTCAAAAAATATTTTTAGATCATTTGGTAGGGTAAAATGACCATTTTTTTATTCATGAGCATATTAAACCAAAAATTCAAATTTATGCACATTTTCATTACCAAAGAAAATCATAGTATTTTAAAATCTTCCAACTATAACACTTATTATCCCCAAAATTTGTTAGTTGTCAAACAAAAGTCATTCTTCCACTCAAGGATCTATAAAACTTATGTTATCTATACCATCCCTGACCAATTTTTTAGATACCATAATCATCTCCCAATAAAAAAAATTAACAATGATTGATATAATATTACCCCCTAGAAGAGTATCTTTATCATTGCCTCAAAACTGAACACTAATATCTGCATCCCAAGACCCATACATCACCAAAAGAAATTCAAGTATGTGGAGAAACTAATCACTCTTAATCACCAATGTGAAATCATAAACATCTAATCCCTATCTCACAAGGAATGGAAATCCTCCATACCCTAAAAAAATTCAACTGTAGATAAAATACTCCAATTTTATATGATACTCTCCCCACCATAAGGCATTTCTTAAAAATTTCCTTAATCACTTACCTCAACAGGTCCACATGGGGTTCATCTAGCAAGATCTAACCATCATTGTGTATAAACCATGCACCCATACATTCACATAAAAAGTGTTTTCCCAAAAATCAACACCAACCACCACTCTCTTCCTTAATAAGGGTTGATTAACTAGTAAACTAGAACATGTTTCCATGATCGTATGATCCATGATCCTAGGATAAAATGCCTAAAATAACTAACCATGATCCTCAAATATGTCGTTTTTAACAAGTCAGATCACCCATAATAACCATCTTGAAAATCTACCATGACTACTATTACAAAAGTTACCACAAATTTACCTTCCATAATGTTCCATTACAAGTCATGAGTGTCTACCCATGCTCTCACTAAATTTATAGAGTGCACGTAATGTCAATAATTTTATGTATTTTATTTATTTTAACCTTTAAAATCATCCTCTATACCACAACACTAAAATTCATGGTGCTTGATCCCACCAAAACCTAAGGAATCAACTTGCCTTCATTATATCCTCATCAAAAAATCACATGAATTTATCCTAAAATAAATCATTTATACATTATTATGTTTCTAAAAACTCAATATTTTGGATAACCCTTCAATTGAGTTACCATTATAAGAAAACTAAGCATTGACACACTAGGGTCCTAATCATGTAATAGGGGTCACACAGGTATCCTTCTCATACTCTACACTATATCTCAATTATGATCACATCTCATTGGAAAAACACTATGTTTCTATCAAAACAATTCCATGATAAACATCATTCTAAAACCATTTATCATTAGGCACCTATTATAACCAAGGATCCACCAATGGGACTACTCCCTATAAAATCACACACCCACCAATCACCACCACCACAATCAATGAAATAATCCTAGAAAACATATATTAAGGAACAAAAAACAAAAGGTTTGGTTAGATAGAATCTCGTTCCAATATATATGGGAAAACACCATATAGGTTGATATTGGGACTTTAATTAACTAAACATACATGACACATTCAACTGGTATCACCCTATTAGGATGTGTATCTAGATTACCAACATCACTCGTTTCAGTTAAGTAGAGTTTCCATTCAAAAAATATATGAAAATTTGATATAGGTTTCTATTAGAACATTAATTCACTAAAACCAGGAAATAGAAGCCAACTATGGGCTTCCCACTAAGGCACCAGGTGCTTCACTAACTATCTAGGGTCCCTTCATGTCCCCTACAGTCTGGTTCTATATCATTATTATTAACAAGTGTATCGCCATAGATCCTCATGACCTTCCATTAGAATACATACTATATATAACTCAACTCAACTTAGTAGAATTACACCAAACACATATATGGGGAAATCTCATATTGGAGATTTTTTATTCTTTAAAGAACTAACTCTCTAGTGATTGATAAAAATCATTCACAGGTAGGCATCCTTGTCATGTGGATCCCTATGTTTTGAGAATTGAATAGGATATACCTCGTGCCTCTATGGGATAAGAGCCAAATCTAATAGCTAGATTTTTCTAATAGGGAATGAAATTAAAAATAATGTAGAAATCATAAACCCAAAACATAATTTACATCACCTGAGGTTAAAATCATAAAACTATAACATCATAATTCCAAAGCATCAATATCATCTTATGTAAAATGGACCTAATTCTAGAATATGATTTCATGATTCACCTTCCTGATATCTATAACATGCTTTTCCACATTTATATATTCTAGCTACCATTTCCCAAATAGTAATATTGAAGAAAAGGAAAATATTGATACAACTTTGTAACATCCCACCACCTCAGACTGTTGATTAGTTCATCAACCAGAGGTTTCCACTTTACCTATAACACACCTCCTCATACTCTAGTGGATAATCACATGTATGTAGTGTCTATGGTGCTATTGTTAGTAGAAAATACCCATATATCAGAGTTTGAAATCATAGATTAATAAACAAAACATCGTACACACCCACAATCATCATAGTACAAATAAAAAATAACTGAAAAACATATAGACTTGAACGATTATGCTCACATACAAAAAATAACCATCCACTAGGAAAATCATGTCTAAAGGATAGTAAAAGTAATAAAATACAAGATTCCACCATAGTATTGAGTCTAAAAAAGATAACTTTCCTATATGAATTTTGAGATTCTCCTCTCGATATAAGATGAAACATAAGAAACTCTACTCGATCATACAAAATGGTTCATCTGCACTAACCATTTTTCATGTCATGATAAACCTGAAAGTAGACATTTGATCTATATGAGAACCAAGGATCCCTTAAAAGAGGTTAAAATACTATCCTCAGTAGTCAGGCCCCAATGGTGCACTTATAATATGATATCATAAGTGAATTATCATGAAATATGCCCAGCCTACCTAAGAAATAATCAAAAAATAAAATGAAATAAAACCAATTTAGATCTGTATGTCCATGACCTCGATCGAACATACCTATTTTAGCTAGATTTTTGGAATCTATAAGCACATCGTATAGAACATTCCTCCCAAAAACATGCAATTTTAAAATCCATGGAATCCATAGTTGATCCATACAAATTTAGGGACCCATCCAATGAGATTCCATAATTTGTAGATCATTAGGTCCATGACCCAAAACGACCATACTTTTTTCATTCATATTCATGTTGTATCAAAGAGTGTATCATTGACCATTCCTCTAAAGAACATTCAACCTCAAAATCAAAGGAATATCCAGTTGATACTCATGAATTTTTGAATGAATTCCATAGTATTCCATATATATGAGTTCCAAATCCATGGAAGCTCCAATCATCAGGCTCCAATTCCATGGAATCCTTAATATTGAGCTCCAAGTCCACAAAAACTCTATCTATATTCTCATTTTTGAATAAAAAATAATATTTCTAAAATTAATTTTGAAATAAAATATTCAATATTTAAATGACTCTATATTTATAATATTTATCTAATAATTTTATGATGTCTTGTATGAAATTATTATGTTTTACTAGGTATAGAAGTTTAGCTCTTTTAAAATAATATTTATCAAGTATATCAAATGGATTATTACCAGGTACAAGAAAAAACAAGTAAAAAGTACTTTTTGCAGACATATATAAAGTATATAAAATTAGAGGATTTTAAATTCCATAATAAAGAGTTTTATGAAGTACAACATATAAATCCCATCATGCATAGTTGATCATACAGAGTTTTATGATGTTCTGTGAATATATATCATTATATAGAGATTTAAAATTTTATTGGGAAAAGTTTTACTAAGACTACTAAATGAATCATATAATTTATACCAAATAAATACATATAATTTATAAAATAATGAATAATATAATGATCTATGATGGTGCTACATCTAATGAACATAAGACATAGTGATGTTGTGGTGAACTCATTAAGAAAAAAGTGTGTTTTCGGATTCCATTACATCCATTCCTAGAAATATTGGGATCCAATGACTAGACAATTTATTATAAATTATAATTAAACATCTAGGAGAAGAATATTGGTATTAAAATCAAAAGGTCTGAACTTTCTATTTAAGTGTTGAAACAACTTTTTTCTGAGAGTTCCTCATTTTTAATATTTATTGGAATTCCTTCAAGCATCATTTTGTGAGTATTTAATTGTAAATTCTTTATATCTTTTCTTGATATAGTTGTTGTTTCTCTAATTGTGTGATTGAGGTATCCTAGGGATAGAGAGACAAAAAATTTAAAATATATTGGATCGAGGGGTCATAGTGATAATGAGATAGAACTTATTTTTATAATTTTAATTAAGGGATTTGTAGTTTTAAAAATATTTTTATTATAATAGATTTATAATCCTGTATACCTTAATTAAGTTCACAAAATTCCTTGACACTTTAGGTGGATGTTTATACCCTTATTTGGAATGGTTCTATAAGTTTTTACCACATTTTAAATGTTTATGATATATTTTTTTACTTGTTTTTATGAGTTTCTTATTATAGATGTGTATATTTCTAGAATTTTATATTAATTTGTATTGAATTGTTTATTAATATGGTTGTAATGTGTATTATCATAATAATTTTTTATAGAAGAAATTAAATATGGTGTTAAAAATTTATGTTTAATTTTAATAATATAAAATTCACCCCCCCCCCCTCTTGTATTATATTGAATACTCTGTTGATCTCATGATCACAACTCCAGGGATGTAACCCATTACAGTCCAAATATCCAAGCTCAAAATCCATGGTTGGTCCAAAAATCTAAGATCCAAATCCATGGAAACAGCAATCACTAAGACCTAACTCCATGGAATATCCAATCAGTATTCCCATGAATTAGGGGGGTGTAACCCTCTTTAGTCCAAACATATGATCTCTAAATCCATTGAAGCTCTAATCTACAAAATCATAACTCCGGGGACATAACTTAAGTCAGCCAAAATATATAAGATCAAAATCTAGGGATTCTCTAATCATTCATGATCTATGTACATTTCATATATAATCCATATATCTAGCTTCAAGTTAATGTCTTCCATAATCATATACTAGGCTTCAAATTATTTGATCAAAATGTATCACATCATCTATAGGGAATACAATAAGTTCCAACATGAATAAAATAATATAAAACAAAACAAGGGATGGTAGAACATGCATGATCTGCATTATTATCTCAACCCCGTTGGGATTAAAAACCGGTGATGTTTTTAATGTTACATGTACAACCACCACTACTCAAACACAAGTACCCACTCTTCGTATGTCTATCAATGGGGCACCCACTCGGGTCCTCTAGATTATTACGAGAGCAATTTCATTCCGCTTGGGATCCTAGATCATAGACTATATTCATGGGACAAAACCATGTACTTAGTGAAGTCACACTTCTCATAAATATAAACACCGAAATAACATCATTACACAAATTTCCAATACACTTATAGGTCATTCTAGGGATATGGCTCATGGACTATCTCGGTTCCAAGGTTCTACTAGATTGGTCCACTCACCCAACCCAAGACCAATCCAAACTAAGGTATTCCACCATGGATAATAACTTTTCAAATGGGATTGGGACTCTATTTCATCACATTTACAAGTCACTCTATGTTGGACCAAACTCCCATCCTGTGTTCCACTTCAAATCGCAACCTCATCTTGTTAACCATGGACATTTCCACGATAAAACAAATCAAGAAACATTATGATCTCATCTACACCCTAAAATAATTATCATGACACTCATATTATTCTCATTCCATATCACTCTCAAAAGAAAACTGGATTCATTTATTGGAGGAATAACCTCTACATCATAGATCACTTTTCCTGAGTCACCTATTAGAAGTCACTAAAATACACCGTGGTTTCCACCATCACATTTAATATGAAAATTCACATACAGTGGAATAATATCATATTCAATTATGATTCTAGGGATAAAGCCCATCAAAATACATTTAAGGAGGGAATACATGGTGTGTACCAAAAGCACATAACATGTTTCTTAAGCTTGCCTTCCTATCCATATACAACAACAAACTCAACATGTACATTTATTAACTAAAAGGTGTAAACCCCCTACACTACATGTACCCCACAAAGTGTTCCACATAAGAACCTAGAAATTTACCCCAAACAAGGTCAAACCATCTACCATATTTATACATGGGTCATGTACTTTGCATGGGGTCTGGTCGTGTGTCGTACATGGTCATCATCACTGACACAGGGAGACTCGATGAGTAATCAACCATACCCAAATTCTCTTCTACACAGCATGTCCTGAAGGCACATAAAGTGTAACCATAATCTTAAACCCTTCATCAAAAATAATAATACATTATCTGTTACATAAGAAAACATTCCATGTGATTGGTTTTTCACAAACGTAAAACCTCCCAACCCAACCCCTAATTCTTACCCCAAAACCTAACAAATCATCTCTTAAGGGGTCCCCACACACACATATATGGCATAAAAACATAAAAACTAAAATAAATATGAGGATTTTCATAAGAAAAAAACACAATATTTCCTCGAGTATAATCACCCAATGCTTTGGAGCAATAATTGTCCTACAGTCACTTCACAACAATCTAGCTCCCACAGATCTCTTCAAAACCACCTCCCTCTACATATATCACACCCTCTCCAACTGAATTTCCTACTACCAATACATATCTCTTATTCACATGACATAGTAGAATGACCATGTGGATTTATTCATGAATCCAGCGGTGGATATGGGAAACAAAAAGTATAATTTAAAAAATTAAAAAGAAAAGAAAAATAAAATGTGATGGACCCGGCACCTACACCGACGACGATGTTATGCCATGCTTGGAAAAAACCCCTTTCCAAAATCATCCAAAAATCCATAATCTTAATTAGATGTTCCTATCATATTATATCATAGTTTAAACATACATGAATAAATTTATATTTAATTATTTAAATATTGATACTTCTATGAAAATCTAGCAGGCTCGTATTTCCACTACGGCATTATCCTGAGTTAACCAACACATTTTGGGACCAAAAAAGTTGTCAAAACTATTTACGTGGCTATATGGTATTTTATATGAAAATTTTACCCCTCTTGATCATCACATTCTGAAAATTCAAATTTCCAATTATTTTCTCACCCCAATAAAAACATTGGATTTTATAGATATTGTCCTCCATCATTCTCTGGATAATATATGATGATGATATTTTAAATAAGTTTTCATGAACTCATTTCTTTACAATGGGTTAAATAATTTATGCATAAATGGGGAATTATTTATATTGTTTCATAATTATGTATGGTTTTGACTATGTGGCGAGTGGTCTCTTAATTATATATCCAACCTATAACAACCCATGATTTAAATATATAAATTTTTTTTTCTTCAAATAAACATTGTGTTGATAGAATATTCGACATGAAATAATGAACTAAAATATTCCACAAATATTAGATAATAATTTATTTACAATACCATGACCTACTATAGATAAAAAACTCGAATCATTTATAAATACATACAAAATAAGATTAAGAATACAAAATGTTTTAAAATGGTGTTTATAAAAAAATATTTTTTCATTCTATTTTATTATAAAATATACATTTATAATTTTTATAATTCAAATTTTGTAAATTTAATTTTTTTTTATTATTAATGTAAAAATTGTTATACAGTTATTTTTTTGAATGTTTTCTAAAATAATTGATTTTTAGGTAAATAGAAAAAATAAGGATTTTTATGACATTAACTTAGCATAAGAATGACGTAAATATTAATTAAACCGTATTTTGAATATATATATATATACATATATAATAAGTGATGTCAATCTTCTAAAAAAACGATTTTGAATTTACGAATTGCATGTTTGGAATTACTGAATCTAAAATAATATATCACACTAAAAACAATTTGTATTAACTTACATTAAAAATTATTTCATCACTTTAAAAAATTAAAAATTGAAAAAAAAAAATTTTTAGATCAACATTTCCAAATTATGTGTTATATTTAATTTAATTAATGATCTTGGGAATGATATTTCTATGATTAAAGTTAATGACCATGATAGTAGTGAAAGGGTTACTTTTGAAATAATTGTATTATTATTATTGTGTAATTTTTATCCATTTAATTAAAATGGAATATTTTAAAGAAGGAATATATTGTGAAATAAATATATACAATTTTATTAAAAAAATTAAGTTCTAATCAACGCTAAATTTGATTAAGAACATATAATGGTTGAAACCACCTTTTTATAAAAAATAGTTTGTCTGTGTAAAAAATTATTTAAATTAAATTTTAATTTTCAATAATTTAGATTTCTAATTATATTAAATTTAGATTAAATTTAGGTTCATAACCCCAAATTTTTTTTAAAAGTATTATTTATATTTTTATTAAATCATTAGTTACTTGGTAAAATCTAGTTACCCCGGTAAAAATAAGAAAAAGTTAAAAGTAAAAATATATATTTACATTACATTAAAATATTTAAATCATGTGTGTAAAAATTAAGGATGGATCATACCCATATTCCCATAAATATAATTATTTCAAAATTTTTGATTCATTGATCCTTGAATTTTGTAATTATATCATTGAAAATTAACTGTTCTTCCAAATAATGCCATTTACTTCACTTATAAATGGGGATCACTTACATAATTTCTGTGATCCACTTTACCTCATAAATACCCTTGAAACCCATCCAATTTTATCTTGAATATTGGTTCCTATAATTTCATAAATACATATTTAGTAAATTTTATCCCAAGTTATTTGATTATAAAGAGTTCATCAAGAGGAGGTTCAAAGCCTCGATGTATGTAGTACTTACCCCTTTCCTTAACTTATTTTTCATTCTACTACAAACCTAAACTTACCATGTTCATATAAATACCTTATTTATATTTTTATTAAAAATGTTTATTATATATATGTAATTAACCATAATTGTTCCTTCCCATCCATATATAAAAATAAAACAATTTTGATCATGTGTTGTGTGGACAAGTGCCTCTAAGAAGCGACGTCTTTCCATTTTCATCCCTTTAACTATTCAATAGTTATAAGGATCAAATTTATGAATAATTTTTACATATATAAGATAATTATCATTATGAAGATAAAAATTATAATCTAAATTTATCACATCTTATTCAATGATAAATGAAAATGTTATCCATGTATTGTGTAGACTACTAACTTTATTAAGTAATGTTTTTCATTTTTCATCTTGATTTTCATTATTTATTCAAATAAATAAAGAGTTTATCCAAAACAAAACATATAAATAATATTATTATCAATCCATTATATTTATATTATAAACATTCATAAAAAATACTCACCCATCGAGTTATAGCATATTCTTGTTTAAATCGGTTTAACCCCCTACGTGAATGATGGTATAAAACACTATCATGAATTAATATACAAAAATAAATTATAATATTATTATAATTTAATAAATGTACAATTATTTCTTTAGGTATTGATAATTTTAGAATATGTATTTTTTTATTATTAAAAAAATCAGCAATCTTTATACCTAATAAAATAAGATGACACCAATTAAATTTTCCCAAAATAATTAACTAACATAAGAAAAAACTATAAAATAAATAAATAGAATATGATAATATATGTAACTTATTAAATGAAATATAAATTAATTAGCTTACTATGAAGGTATAAAATAATACTAATAATATTATTTATGAAGTTAGTCACATGGGAAGTGAAAATCTGGACCACGATAAGGGTTTTTTGCCTCAAAATTTAATTCCTAGAGATATATTTTTTATTATGCAGACGGATATCATTAGAATGGTGTATCCAATTACCCATAAATATTTTTTATGATAATTCTCTTGTATTTTATAATATTAAAAATTCAATTCCATCTACTATCTCTCATGGGTTTTCAATCAAAAATTAAAAAAAGTTTAAGGATTTGTACTAACTCAATATTCTTCCATAAAGTTATAATATTTTTTTTGAACTATATTATTTCATTTTTTATATATTATGTGGAATGAATAATTTGTATTTTATTGTACAATTATTTTTCATTGTTCTATAAGTATTAATTATAACTTTGTTATCAAATTAGTTTTATGTCTAATATTATGCTACATTAAAGGGTTTCTTGGTCTCAAATCTTATTTCTTGAGGCATATTTATTTTTATTCAATAATTTATATTTAAATATTATATATATTTCCATTTTATTATATTTTATCATGAATTATAATTTTTTTAATTTAAATCCATCTCTAATTCAATGGTTTTTAACTTAAATTTTTCTCTAGTCGTAACAAATTTTATGACTCTAATTATTCCTCATTGAGTCATAAGTTATATACTTTTTATGATCTTATAAGACCCTTTATATCTTTACACATCCTTTTTAAATGGTAATTTATATTTTATATGATTAATTTACTTAATTTCATTGGTTTCATATTCTCATAATATTTATGATCTCAAAAAATTGTTGGTATGATTAACTTGTATTCTTTCTAACAGACCATTCTCTTCCATGTCCATATTTTCTTTCTCATTAATGTTTTAACCTTATTTTAGGAAATAAAATATGGATTAATTCATGTTATCTTATTACTTCTCATCACCAATATTCAAGTTGGATTTTTATTTCAATATTAAGGATGTGAGATTTCAATAATGATGTTTTCAAAATATTAAATGTTTTTTCATTTCATGGATATATTTATTATATTTAACTCCACTTTTATCTATAAAATCTTGAGGATTATTTATAGATATAATTATTAGACATTATTTAATATGTAACGTTATTATATATCTCAAAAATTTCCATTACAACTTTTTTTAAAATGACTTCTCAAAATTAACTGGTAACATAGTCTCCTATAATTTCATTATTAAAATTAAAATACCTTATTTCTAAAAAAACACAAAAAAACAGATTTCCAGTTATTTTAAAACTTTTTTACCACATTTCATTGATTTTAAAAGTTAATTAATCTTCCATTATCCTATAAATTTTATTTATAAAATTCTATTCATGTAAGACACATTATTTTCTTCATCATTTTGAAAGTAAAATACTATTTTTATTTTAAACGTGTTCTTCATCTACTTATTGATTCCTTAACATTATTTTAAAAAATGTGATATGTTGACTCTCTATAAGATAAATTATTCATCGTGATATTTTTATTGAATAATCATCATCATTTTATAATCGTAATTTTTATTTTAATGAATTTCCTTTATGAATACAATTTTTCATTCCTCTGATTAAATAGTGTTCACAAAGATTTCATTAATCAATTTATTGGGAAAAATGATGACTAAACCATATAACATTTATCTATATGGTTAAAATACCTGGTGTTTTATTATATTAACTAAATAATATACACCAAAGAATTTTCAAAATATATTTGGATACCCATTTATCATCATTGGTTTTATCATGTTATAATAACTGATGGAGTTATAAACGATTTATTTATGTGATTCTATTTGAAGATAATATGAAACAAAATTATTTACTTGGGTTATTTATGTTAAGATGAATAAGTTATTTCAATTAGAACATGTAAATATGGATGATTAAAGGGTGGGTTCTAAAATCACCCACTAATGCATTTTTTAAAATTTTAAATCTCATGATATATGTATAAGCTAGTACAATTATGTTATCTCGCCAGAATTAGTGCAAGAGTGTGAATCGAGAAGGAAATTTATTCATGGGTAAAATTATGATTCCTCACAATCTTGGGTTCAATTATGTGACTTATAAAGGTGATTTATACTTATTCTAATGTGCATAAATCATATATATGGTATCTTAGTGTTATGATATCATGGATCATGTTTGTTGACTAATGTTTCTATACTCTTATGACCCATGAATTTTACCTTATTTCATAATATATGATCTGTGATATATTGGGAATAACTTTTTTATGTATTATGAAAATACCCATATTCTCATCATATGATCACTTATGATATTTTATTGTTATCACCATTGTTTACACTTACGATGCATCTGAGGTCACCCCTTTATTATGATTCAATTTTCGTAGGTTATAAAGGAAATTAAAATGTATTATGCATCTAGAAGTTTTTATGGTGTTGAAAATTTGTGGGATATGATTAAGACATGATATAGATTAAATATTTGATTATATTGTGTAAAAAATGTACATTGGATGAAAAATACATGGGGTTTTTCAGATAATGTTTTGTTCAAGCTTTACAAAACTGTAAACATAAAATGTTTTGGGAATTTATGTAACAAAATATTTTTCATTAGTGTCAATTAAATGTTATTTAAATGTGCATAGGGCCTCATAATTGATATCAGATCATTTTTTATATAAATATTGAGATTAGGATGTAGGTTGAGGATAATTTAGAGGTCAAAAAGTTAAGGAAAATCATAATTTTAAGGGTATTAGATACTCCATTAGGATAGTTTATGTGAAATAAAATATTTTATAAAATGGTCTCAGATAACATTATTAAATAAGTTAGGGATAAATCTAATTGATTTGTTTATGTACAGGATAACATATTAAATTTTTTGATCAAGTAGAGATTGTTTTGTTCTCTTATTAATTATTTTCATGTATCGAAACTACAATTTGATACCTGGTCTGGTATATATAAACCTAGGTTTAATAAAACTGAAAAGTTTAGATTTGTTATTAACATAGTTGTTACCTAGTGGACAAAAAATATTATTATATAAATACTAGGTTTGATACTCCCATGTGATATCCATTGGTTAATTTAGATTTTCTCCAATAAAACATTATAAATTATTTACGTATGATGTAAAAAAATAAGGTAAGAGTGCCTAATAATAAAATGACCATGTAAAACTAGGTATTGAATATGTAGATTCATAGGTTGAACCTTAAGTATCATATGTTAAAAATGAAGGTGTCATAGGGGAAGAAATATTTATATTGATGTTTCTATATTCATTTTATGGATATTATCCTGACCATATAAATTTTTTATATTTGGTTGAAACAGGTCCATGAAAATGAAACTAGAGATGATATGTATCTAGAAACAATTATGTCTTATAATAGAATAAGGGGTCACATTTAATTGTTTAATAATATTATAATATTCATGTTATGATAAAAATACGGTTTTCTTAATCATACCTAATACAATGAGGTTGATGTCCCAATGGAAATTTAAACCAAAAACTCTAAACTATTTTAATTATTGAGTGATATTTATTGATGATATTCTGGACTATTCAAAAATTCATGGGGATAATGTGAAATGTCTATGTTTTTTTGAGTATTTTTTCTTTAATGATTTGGAATCTTATATTAAATGGTATCATTAATCCTGAAGATTTATTTTATATCATGGTTAAATATTTGATTTATAACCCCACTTTTTATGTATGTACCCCTTATTCATGACTTTATAAGTATATAAGGTTGTTTGGTGGAGTTTGGGAGAGTTTTGGGTGTTTTTGGAAAATATAAGAGGCCTTTTAAGGATGCTGAGTTTGAGAACTATTTTGGTGGAACTATTTAGGATAATAGTGCAGGTAACACGATTATGCATGGATTAGACAAGGTTTGTATATCTATGCAAGGAGGACATGAAAGATTCCCCTTTGATGAATCATCATGCACACAATTATCCCACGGGTTGTCTAACTGTGCAAGCTAACCATGCGACCCTTTAAAAATGGGGTTTTTAAACGGGGTTGGTCGGTATTTACCTTAAATGACCCAAATATTATTCCATATAAACCCAACAAGGGATTTATCCTTCTCAAGGGTTAGGGGTGCTCTCCCCCTCATTTTTAATGAGATTAAAAAGGGTTTCAAGGTGGTATGAAGGTGGTTTCTCTAGGGTAAGTCTCTAATCATAGATCCCCTTTGGTTTCCTCTAGATCTACTCTTCCTTATCACTCTCATTTTTTTAGATCTACATCTATTGTGTACAGATATAGGGTTTTTTATAGTAAATTTTTGAATTTAATAATTTATGGTGATATCTAAGAGGATCTAGAGTGTTTTTGGTGGTGCGTTCTAGATATTTGTGGTGTGGTTTCTTATTGGTCAATTTTGTTAGAACCCTAATAGTTGGTGGATTATCTCTCGACTCCACTTTGTTAGAACTATATGGTTTTATTCAATTAATTGTTTTTTAATAAATTAATTGGTGTTTTTGAAGTGATAAAATAGTTGAAACCCCCTTAGGTTTTTTGTGGATTTTTTAGAAAGGGCGTATTTATGGTGAAATGTTCTTGTTGTTGGATTTTAAAATTGAGATTTTAATATTGGTCACATTGGGATGATTTATAAAAATGGATGGTGACAATGGTTTTAATAAAGATGTTTTATTGGGAATTTTGTTTTTCATGGAAAATTATTTAAGGTTGGTTTCAATAAATGGGTGATTTATTTAAGTGGCTTGGCATGTGATGGAAATTTTTATTTTCATGTTTTGTGGCCTTGGTGATTTATGCATGTTGTTTGATTAAGTGTAATGTATTTTGATGATTTTGTGGAAGTGGGTAGCAAGTATCACTCTAATAGGTTACATATAGCGGATGGATGATCCACCCTTATTGATACTGGTTGGGAATCACCACTAGCTGGATATATAGTGAATGGATTGTGGGGAAGTTCCACTATTTTGGGTTTCCTATTTGTGTGTTTCTTTTCAAGATGTAATTTTTAGGGATAATATGTTATGGTCATATGAATTAAGGAATAGTTAGAGTTTACCTTATGTTACATATCTTATTATGGTAATGTTTGGCCTTTGGAAGTGGTTTCACTATTAAATATTTTATATAAATGGTTTTATATGAGTGTGCTAATGGGTTTATCGAAGTGGTTTATGTAGAGAAGACATTATTAGAAAACCTACTGAGTATTTTTAATCGGCCACTACTTTGGAACATAGGTTCTTTTGCAGATGTTGTATTCTAGGACATCAGTAATAATAAAACATATCATTTTGCTAGTAGTTCGTCATGATGCTTTGATAATGTTTTGGTTCGTGGAGCATGGATATTGGTGTGGAGTTATGGATGGTGTCTTAGTTATTGGTGGTCTTGTTGTGGAGCCATCCTCCTGGTACTATGATATTTTTCCTTGTTTCATATGGCATGTTGGATTTTTTATGGAATATTTCGGTTACCTTTTGGTATATATGGGTTGGGTTTCTTTTTTGACACATATCATATAGTTTTTTTTTCAAATGAAATGATTGGTTAGATGATATTATCTTATTTGAAAATCTTTCCCAAATGATTATTAAAGCCTTGAAATTTATTACCACCCATTGGAACCCTGGGAACATCTCTTAAGGACAGGTAGCATTCCCCCTCCCTCTCAAACTAGTGGGATGGTGTAGTTTGTTAAAATTGTTATCAGTTTTCTTAGTCCTTTTCATTCATGTAAAAGTAGTAGTTCGGTCCATTGGCGTAAACTATCGGTCTTGGTGTTTACACTCATTCATGGTCGATTCATTATGTTAGGATGGTAGAAGCATTCAGGATTATTAGAACATAGAATTTATTGCATAAAATTGTGTAGCTATCCCTTTTATGATGAACATAAAGTTTCTAGGGAGTTGGGTACATATGTTTTTTTGGATACACTTATCGGCATTTGATATATCATTGTCCTGTGGGTATCCAATGAGATGATCATGGCATGTATGGTAGAAATGACTTCCCACTAGGATGCATATTTCATTGGGGTATAATGATTTATGGGGTGATATGAATCTATGGATTTTGAAAAACCTTAATAGGGTTTCAAAACGGAAGGATTTGATACATGGAAACAATTGTTATTTTGAAAATGGGTTTATTTTCGAAACATGGTGGATTTTTCAGAATAGTACAATATGGGAAATGTGAACATGTGGAAATCCTAGTTGTGATAGTTTTTATTTAATATAAGTTGAAAATTTTATTCCATTCATCGTTAAGGGAGTGGGACTTATGGTTGTTTTGTATTGATAGAAATGGAACCAGATAGGAATCGTTGAGACCACAGGAGGAAGCTGCTGAAAATGTGATTACACCTGAGAATCAGCTAAACTAAGATCTAGTGAATAGTATAGTACACGAATTCCAAAATGTGTGAAGTGTGAATAATTTGGATGAACCGATTAATGGGGATCATTCGGTTCAGTTTCAAAAATAATAATCCACCCATTTTTAGGGGTGATTTGGAGCTAGAAAGGGATGAGGCATGCATGAATATAATGAATAGGAAATTTGAATTCTTGGGAACATCGGTAGAGCTGAATGTGAAAATATCCATGTATATTTTGAGTATGGTCTCCGTAAGTATTGGGAGATGGCAATCCATGCTAGGACGGACCATGATGTGACATGGGAGGTTTTTAATGATTTTTTAATAAACGAATCAACCCTAATATGTTCATAATTCTGTGTATATTGGATTTATTTAGTTTGATGCAAGGGAACATAGTGGTAATGGAATATGTGTCTAAGATTATTAAATTAGTTTTGTTTTCACTTGAGGTAGCGGATAGTACATCGTTTAAGACAAAAATATTAGAAGCTGGGTTATACTAAGAAATTTGTTCTAAGACAGTAGTGCTGTTTATAAATGATTACATGAAAATAATGAATATGTATATGGTTGTGGAGTGTGATATTTTGGGGAATAATGGCGGGGGAAGTATGTTGGTAGCCATGGGGAATAGTGGGAACCTAAATGGTGGGTTCAAGCAGAAGATGGAAAATTATTTCTAGGGTGGGAGTATGACTTAAAATCGGATGGCAGGATTAGTGAATCCTACTCTAAGGCCTTCGAGTAAGTCAACATGTTTTTAGTGTGGCTTTATTGGACACATCAAGTATGAGTTTATGGAACAACATCAAGCATGTCATTACAGTAAGCAGATGTGGCATCTTCAACGGTATTGTTGGAATGGTTCGAGGTCGGGTATTCATGAAATTCCTCATGGGTAGTAGGGGTCTTATGCCTCAATGGGATGAGGAAAAAACATGCCCCTCAAGAGTATAGTAAATTTAGTCTTGGTGATTCTTGGAACACCATGAATCCTTAGAATGTAATTAAAGAGCAAAGTGTGGAACGTAAGCAGTTGTTTGGAGTTGAGAATGTAATGGTGGATGATCATCCAGGACTGTCCAAGGTGTGAGGTATGGTTCATTTAAATTCGACATTGATAAAATCTTGATTTGATATGGGCACTTAAAATTCTTTTATTTATTTTTTCATCATAGATTTTTTTTTACATATGGAAATTGTGACATATATTTTGAAACTACAAACTCCTCTGAGTCAAAGAGAGTGCCAAGCCTTCCTATGAAGAGCATTTTGTTTAGTTGTGGATTACATTGATTAGATGTGGTATTTATTAGTACTAGAGATAGATTCTTATAACATAATCCTTAAAATGGATTGTTTGGTGATTACAAAGGCCCACATCGATTTCTATGCATGAATAGTCAGTTTTACGATGGGGGTGGAGTTGAACATCTCTTTAGAGAGGAGAAGAATCAAAATCTTGGAGAAAAGGATTTTTTAGCACCATCTATTGGAATGATATCATATCATTTAGTAGGATTGTCATTGTAATTAGTTGAAGGTATTGATAATAGTGTTATTACGACAATTTTGGGTCATTTTTTGGATGTATTTCTCAAAGAAATCTCATTGTAGTCACATGTGAGAGAAGTGGAGTTTACAATTTATCTTCTTCTAAAGACCATTCCTATCTCACGTCCATATTACCATATGGAACCAAAAAAAATTGTAGTAATTAAAGGTGTAGTTAGAAGTGTTATAAAAAAATGGTTCGTTTGGACAAGAACTTCTTCGTTGGAAGCACCAGGTTTGTTTGTTAAAAAGGCGGATGAAACTCTGTGGCTCTATATTGATTATCATAGGCTTAATCAGGTTACGATAAAGAACGGATATCCAATTCCATGAATTGATGATTCATTGTAATAGTTTAAGGGAGATTACTGGTTCTCCAATATTGAAATGAGGTCTTGGTATCATCAATTGCGAGTGAGGAAGGACGATATTTCCAAAATAACCTTTAGAAGTAGATGTGTCCATTAAGAGTATGTGGTTATGCCCTTTAGTTTAGTTAATGATCTATCAATATTCATGGAATTAATGAATCTGGTATTTGAGAGATATCCGGATTCTTTTGTGGTGGTATTTGTGGATGATATACTGGTGTATTTGAGTAAAAGGGTAGAGCATGACCAACTATTCAGGATAGTGCTGGGGATCTTGGGGGATCATTGGTTGTACACCAAATTGTGACATTTGAATATAAGGGGTTTTCTTAAATGGCCATTTTATTTCTGAGAGAGGTGTTTCAGTTGATCCCAAAAAGATAGAGGTTGTTATCTCTTGGAAATCACCAAAGAAATTTGTTGAGATACGAATCTTTTTTTATATAGCTAGCTATTATCGATGTTTTTTTTGTGATTTATCCAGATTGGCTTCAATAATTACAATTTTTACAAGGAATAATATCCCATTTAAATGGGATGAGAAAGGTTAGAAATTTTTCGAAGAGATAAAGGGTTTACTAATATCGTCACCAATCTATGGTTTTCCTAAACATGGGAAATGATACGTCATGTATTGTGGCACATAAGGATCATGGTGGGGGTGTTATCTCATGGAGGGGGATCAGGTGGTTTCATTTGGACTATGAGAGTTAAGGATTCATGATAAGAACTACCCAACACATGATTTGGAGTTGGCAAAAGTGGTTCATGCTTTAAAAATGTGGCATTATTATATCTTCAGTAAGAAATGTACAGTGTTTACCAATCAAAAAATCTTAAATAATATTTTCTCATAGATAGATTTTAATTTTCTGTAAAGGAGATTTATGGAAGATCTATAGATGTTTTATTTTGACTTAATATACACCCCGGTTAAGGTAAATTAGATGGCTGATTTATTAAGTAAGAAATAATATGCTCGGGTGGGGAAAAGGCTTCAGAGCATTGGCCATTCATGTTGGTTGTAGCCAACATATATTTGGAATGTTGGGACTGGGGAGACAGAGAAATCTTCATTCTGGTTTCATTAATTCTCAACATGGTTTGTTTCATTAAATAGGCACATGCATTTCAATCCTAGTGTATAGTGATGAGGTCGAAAATCATTAGAGGGGGGACCATTGAGAGATGGAAATGAATGGAAATTCAGTCTTGTGTTTTCAAAATCTGATGGTGATACTAGTGGATTATCCGGAGAAACATTTCAAGGCATGTCATCATTCCAAGTGGTCTGTCTATCCAAGAATTCAGATGATGTATAATTCCTCGAAACTATGGGATTTGTGGGTTGGTATGAGAGGGGATGTGGTCAAGATTATTTTGAGGTACTTGACTTATCAGAAACAAAAGGAGGAGCATCAGCGGCCAGTCGGAATGTTGAAATCATTATCTATTCTAATTTGGATGTGGGAGAAGATAGAGTCAGATTTTTGGATAGGTCTTCCGATAATAGTGAGGAAGCATGATGCCATATGGTTAATTATGGATCAGCTCACAATTTCATCCCATTTCATCCTAATTCATGACTCTCATATGGTTGAATATATATCCAAACTTTTTATATGGGTAGTGGTAAATAGGTATGAAAGTATAATTTTGATTGTATCTGATAGAGATCTAATGTTCACATATCATTTTTGGAAATCCTTACAGCAATCCCTTGTTTCACCGTTGATGATGACAACGACGTATCATCCAAAGACAGATGGCCAATCTGAGAGAAATATAAAATATTGGAAGATATTCTAAGGGCTTGTGTGGTGAATTTTTGTTGTTCATGGGAGGATCACATACCATTGTAATAGTTCTATTATAATAAAAGATATTGGGATACAATACATATGGTTCTGTTTGAGGCATTGTATGGGAATCCATGTCATTCTACACAATGTTCAGAGGAAATGGGTGAGACTTCTTTGATTGGAAGGATCCTTTTCCAAGGGACTACATAGAAAATAATTTTTATTGTAAAGAGGAAGTATTTGGATCAATGGCATTAGAAATAATATGAGGTCCATTGTGGATTACTGTTTCCATTCGAGGTGGGTGATCATGTGTGTTTTAGAATATCTCCCAGTTCGGGACATCGTCATTTTGTTAATTAGGGTATGGTATCTCTGAGATATATTCGACATTTTGAGATACATAAGAATATTGGAGAGGGGTCTTATCTATTGGCTTTTCACAATGATTTAGTGGAGTGCACAATGTGTTTCAAGTGTCGTAGTTGAAGAAGTATCAACCTGATCGTGACCATGTGTTTCATTAAGATCATGTTGAGGTAGAACTAAATGATTCCTTGGTACATGGGCCAGTTCATATTATTTATAGGTAGGAGAATGTCTTTAATGGTAAAATAATTGGTTTTGTTCAGGTTTTTTGGTTTCATGATCAGATTTAGGTGGAGACTTGGGAGAGTGAGACAGAGATTGTCGAGCAATGGCCCGATCTCTTTCATCAACGCAAAGATTATCTACATTATGAGGATGGAACGTAAAATGTGGTGGGATAATTTAGCACCCCATATTGATAAGTTTAACCGATATTCATTTCATCTTAAGTATATGTGGTGGTCGGGTGGATTTTGGGAGAGTTTCGGAAGGTTTCAGAATACGTTGAAGGCCTTTTACGACTGCATGGTTTTAGAAGAGTTAAAGGGAAATCATGCGATATAACCATTAATGTAGTGGGGTTATGAATGTTTATCATGTCCTTTGTCTTACCGTGAAAGGATTCCATTCAAGATGTATCTTTGAGGAATCATTAGGTGCAAAGTTAGCGCACGCTTTGTCTAACCGTGTGAGATAACCATACGAACCTTTAAAAATATTGTTTTTAAATGGGGATAGTCGGGACATACCCAAACTCACACAAATATTCTCCCATAAAAATATAACATGGTATTTATCCTTATTACGGGTTTGGTGTTCTCTACCAATAATATTGGAATCTATGAAAAGGGGTTTCAAGGAGGTTGAAGGTTGTTTATCCTGGGTATGTCTCTTATCTTGGTTCCACTTTGGATTTCTATAGATCTACTCTTCACTGTCTCTATCTCTTGGTATTCTAGATATAAATTTACTCTGTGTAGGTAAATGGTTTTTGTATCCTAAAGTGATGAATTTAGAGATTTTTTATGAAAGGTAAGAGGATCTTGAGGGGTTTCGGCAGTGTGTTCACCAGATTTGTGGTGTGGTTGCTTGTGGGTCAAATTTACCAGAACCCTAAAGGTTGGTGGCATCTCTCTCGACTCCACATTTTTAAATCTAGAAATATTGTTACTATTAATTTGTTTTTCATTAATTAAATTTTTTATGTGAAAAACTAGTTTGAAACACCTTAGGTATTGTTTTGTTGATATTTGGGAAAAGGGGGGTTTTTATAGAGTAATGTTCTTGTTATTGGATTTAAAAATAGGGATTTTAAAATCGGTTGCATTGGGTTGATATGTTATAATGGTTGATGAAAATGGTTTTCAATAAATATTTTCTTATTGAAATGCGTTTTTTCATGGAAAATTATTTAATGGTGGTTTCAATAAATGTGTGATTTATTGAAGTGTCTTGGCATTTGATGGAAATGGATATTTACTTATTGTGAGGATTTGGGGCTTTATTCACATTGGTTGATTAAGAGTTATGGTTTGAGTTTAGTTTCAGGAAGTTGGTGGGATGTCTCACTTGAAAACGTTTTGGGTAATAGAGGGAATATCCACCATTAGGGATAGTTTTTGAGAATCACCACCAGTTAGAAATATACTGAATGGATTGGACTGAAGTTCCAACATTTTGGTTTTCCTTTTTGTGTTTTTATTTTAAGGATGGAATTTTTGGGAGTAATGTGTGATTTTTCTATGGCTTAAATAGTTATTGGAGATTCCCTTGTGTGACATGGCTTGCTAATGGTATGTTTGGCATGTGGAAGGGGCTCCACTATTAAACATTTTATATAAATTTTATTTTATAATTGTGTTAATGGTCATATCCTAGTGGTGTTTGTATGGTAGTAATTGGGGAAACCAATTGATTATTTATACTCAACCCCTACTTTGGCACATTGGTGCTTTTGCAGATGTTGTATTCTGGAAAAAATGTAACTGTAATGCATCTCATTTTTCTAGCATATCATCATGATTATTTGCTGATGCCATGGTTCTTGGAGAATTAATCTTGGTGTGGAGCTATGGATGGTGTTCTGGTTCTTGTGGGTATTGTTGTGGAGTCTTCTTTTTGGTACTCTGATATTTGGATTGGTTTTATTTGGCATGTGGGATTCGTTATGGAATAGTTTTGTTGTATTTTTGTATGTATGGGTTGGGTTTCTTTGTTGACATGTATCATGTTGTTTCGTAGGTAATGGATGGTTGGGTTGGATTCTTTTATCTTAATGCAAAATCATTACCCAATGATTCTGGAAGCCCTTGGAATTTATTAACAACCTTTGCTGCCCTGGGAGCATCTCTCAATGATAGGAATCATCCCTTCTCCTTCTCAAGCCAATGGGATGGGGAAAAATCATACATATGAAGATAAATATTGAAGAACACAAGATTGCAGGATGGATATCCCTTATGTTTAAAAGGATGATTATTTTTTAGAAATGTGAGTTAAATATTAATTCTGACAATGGAATTGATTTTTTATTTAAAAAATATGTTATCCATGTTATTTAAATGAATTTACTCTCTTTTTTATATTATGAAATATATTATGACTTATAAACTACTGGTTAATACAATTTTATTGTTAAAGATAGAGTTAATTTTTTGGAGATCAAATGGTTTTATTGTGATTTAATGTCTTGAAAATTAAAATAATTTTATCAATTGTATATTTTATTAAATATATATTTAGTGTATGTAAAATCTATATTAAATGATTTGATGAGAGATTAATGATGTATAAGGAAAGATAAGTATCGTAATATATCCTATGATAGTATGGTAGAAGTCATATGAGGTGTTTTTTCTCAAATTATAAATATATTAATAATACCCTAATATACTTTTATCTGTGACTAATATATAAAATTATAAGGACCAAATTTATTTTAAGGGGGGAGAATGTAATGCCCCGTGATTTTTCTATATTAATTATTTCATTTAAATATACATTTTATTAATATATTATTCTACATGAAACACCAAAATAAAACAATCCAAGACCTATTAAATAATAAAATGATAACAATAATAAACAATTTTTAAGGTAAATATATTGTAATCAATTATAAATTCACATAAAATAGTATTAAGAATACATAATCGTTTAAGAGGGAATTTTCCAATAAAAGTAGTTTTTCATTATAATTTCATTTCAAATATATGTTTATATATTTATGAAAATAAGTATTTTAAATTTAAATTAATATTTGAATATATCATGTCATGATTTCCTTATAGTGTTTTTTTGAGATTATTATAAAAGAAATCATTTTTAGTCGAATAGTGAGAATTCTAATTTTTCCAAAACCTTACAATTTTATGAAATTATATTAAAAAATGAATGACCTAAAATTTTGTAAAACTTTTATGATAATATATATATATATATATATTAATAAAAATTTAAAATTTTGAATTTATAAAACACATTCTTAACATTTTGGAAAATCGATTAATATTTAACACTAAAAACATTTTTATGCACTTGCATTTAAAACTCGATTATATCACTTTTAGAATTTAAATATATAAATAGATACCATAATTGACATAAAAATTTATATATTATATGATAAATTTCATTTCATTTTTGAGTATAAAAATGAGATTACTATGACAAATGTTAATGACCCTCATAAAGATGAAATGGTTATTTTAAATGAATTATTTTATTAATGTTATGTAAATTTTATCTAATTAATTAGATTAATATAATTTAAATAATGACTCTAATATGATGTTGACACATATATATTATTATATTAAAACAAATTTAATTTTAAATCAATTCAAAATATGATTAATAACACATAATGGTTAAAACATCTTTTTTCTTATAAATATATTTTTCAATATATAAATTTATTTAAATTTAAAAGTTAATGTTATATTAATTATAATTTTAATTAGATTAAAATGAGATTAAACTTCGGTTTAAAATTAAAAATTGCGTAAGTGGTTTTGTTGTTTATGTTTTTCAAGGCATAAGTTACTTGGGAAAAAATTGGTTACCTTGGTAAAAAAAGGTAAATATAAAAATATTAGAGTAAATGACATAAAATATATTTAAAAATATGTGAAAATAATTATTCATGCTTGATAAACACAATATTTCCATAAAAAATAATATTTCTTATTGATTCATAAACCCTTAATAATATGATGATATCATTGAAAAGTATTGGGTTTTCACAAAAAGTTTTATATTCTTCACATATAAAAGGGGATCACTATGACGACATAAATGATCAATTTTCCCTTTAATGAATCCTTAAAATTATGAATTATGTTACTCTTCTCTAATTCCATTGAATTTAATAAATCCATTGATCACTTTAATTCAACCAATTTCCTTTAATTTTACGTATTTCATCTAGAGAAAATTCAAGCTCTAAATTTAATTATTACTTACCAATAAATTTTTTTTTCTTCATCATTATCTTCCAAACCTACCCACCTTGGGGTTTCCTAGAAGGTCTTCTTCTAACAAGAGGTGGTAGGATAGTTGGGTAGGAATGCACACTCGCTCCATCTACCGCTAATCTTAACTCATTTATGAGGATTAAGATATTTATTTTGAGAGGGATAAATATGTTTTTGAATGTTTGTATGGTGATTATTTTTAGGTTTAACTTCTTGTCTCTATAGCGTGTCCTTTATCTGGTTCTCACTAACCTATAAAGTGATTTATAAAATATTAAAAAGATTTAGTGTTCTTCCAAACCTACCCAAAACAAGTAATGTAATGAAATTATTATCATTAGTATACTTAAATGTTATTAAATTTCTATAAAAACTTTATTTATTCCTTCTCATCCACTTATCAAAACAAGTGTACACTGATCGTGTGTTGTGAAGGATACCGCCTCCATAAAGAGACGTCTTCTGTTTTTCACCACCACTCCACAAAATTATTTATAAGGATGTTAGTGAAGGAGAAATGTGAAATACATAATCTGATTATCAATATTAATATATAAGTATTAATCCATCTTAATTCTCTCTCATTATTCCCTAAATGGAATGTTAACTATGCATTTTTTGGACTACTACCTCCATAAAGAAATATATCTCATTATTCAAAATGAATTTAATTAATTATCCAAAAAAATAAAATATTATTCAAAAACATAAAAAATATAAATCAAATCATTATTCTTATGTTATAATTTTATTATAAACTTCTTTGACCATGCACACCCACCATGTTATATTGTGTTCTTGTTTGGGTTGGCTTAATTGTCTACATGAATGATGTTATAAAACTCGATCATGGATGAATATAAGAATTAAAATACTAATAGTGTTACAATTTATTTAAAAAATACTTGTTTTAAATTATATATTGTTCATTGAACTTATTGTCAAAATACCATGTTCTATAACTGAAATTATTGAAATAAGCCAATAATGATTCAGTTTTCATGTAAAATAAACACAATAAGTAATATATATAATAAATATGCACAATGTAAAAAATTATGGTACTAATTAAATGAAATATAAATTAATGAGGTTCCAAATAATATACATAATAAACTTAGTTTTATTATTCAATAAGATAGGCTCATGCACATTGTGAATTAGGACCATTGTAAGGATTTCTTGCCTGAAATTCTCACCCTTTAAGATATATTTATTCTTATATACTATGTATTATTTATAATAGTGTATTTAATTCCCTATAATATTCTTTACCCTGATTATATATTATTTCATGATATTCAATGTCCAATTCTATGTTTATTCTGTCGTTGTTTTTTACTCCATATTTGCTAATGTTGTAAGGGGTTATACTCATTCAATTTTAATCCATTGAGTTATGAACATTCTTATTGAAATATATTATTCAAAGATTTTTTATTCTACATAATAATTATTTTATTATTTTTTTCATCCTTTTTTTAAAATTTTTAATAGTTATTATTTATAACCTCATAACCAAATGATTTTGAACTCAAATATTTTGTAACTTGAAAGGGGTTCTTTGTCTCAATTTCTATTTCATGAGACAAACATCTTATTATTCCCAATTTACTTTTATTTGGGGTATATAAATAATATTTTTTAAATTATATAATAAATTATATATTTTTTATTTTCAATGTAACTCCCATTCAATGGGATTCGTTTTAAATATTTCTAAACCCGTAACAAATTTCTTTGAATCAAATTCTTCATCATTGAGTCATAAATTATCATCTTAGTTGGGATATGTTATCCCCATTTTCATCTTTAACATTTTTAAGAGATATTGATATTTTTATATGTAGATGTTACTTTCATTAATCATTATAATATTCTTTTATGAAATACATTCTCAAATAAAATTTTTGATGTTGGTAAGAAGATCTCACATTTGTTCCCACAGATCATTCTATACAGTATCTATATATTCTATCCAACTAGTGTTTTATCCTCTTTTTATGACTCAAATATACATTAATTCATCTGATAATGTTAAATATCATAACCAAAATTCAAATGGAAATTTTATTTGATTATTTATAATGTGGTTTCTCAATATAGGTGTTTTTAAAATATTAAAAGGTAGTATGTATCATAGATATATTTCTTACCTTCTACTATATGTTTTCTATATAAAACTATTAAACAAAATTCCAGAATCTATTATTTTATATTTAATGAATTTTTTTGTTTTAATATATATAAAATAATTCTTTCTAGCCCCTTTAAAATTTACTTTTCAAATGAAACTGGAGAATTTTTCCCGTTGAATTCATTTATTAAAATAATAAAAGAAACATTTTTTAAAATATTTTAAAAATAATGGATTATATATTATTTTAATACTTATTTTGTATGATTCACAGTTTTAAAAAGTAATATAATTTTCCAGTATTCTATAAGTGTTATTTTTAAAATGTTTGTTATTGAAAAATGGTCATTTTTATCATTATTTTCAAAGTAAAATTATAATATACTTATAGAAGTATATTTCAGATACCGATTGATTATTTACCTATGTTTTCATAAATGAGAAATTAGTAATCTACATATGATAAATGAAGTATCACATCCTTTTTTTCATAATAATATTTTGTCTATATTAATAATTATTCTTGCAATATATTTCCTCCACGAATAACCACTTTTAGATTCCTTTGTTTTAATGTTGTTTACCAAGATTCTATTAATCAATTGATTAGGGAAATTGTTGACCAAACCATATACTCATTATCTAATTGGTGTAAATACCATATTATTTATTATCATTAGTTATGGGTATTTACCTAGAAATTTATTGAATAACATTGGATACCAATTTATTATCTGTGGGTTTATCATGTTATTATTATTGATGGAATTATGAATTAATTATTTATGAGATTCCATTTGAATAGGAAATGAAACCTATTTTCATTCCATGATTATTTATGTTATGATCAATTATTTATTTCAAGTGGAACATGTAAGTATGGATGAATGATTGGTTGGTTCATTTATCACTCTCCAATGCAATGGTTAAATGTTTTAATAACAATATATATGTATACATGAGTAAAATTATGTTGTCTTTAACAAAAGGGTGGAATATCATGACTTATAAAGGTGATGTGTACAGGTGTAAAATTATATTTTCAAAAAGATGTGGGTGTGAGTGTGTGAATTACGAAATTAATGTTTCCTAATGTTAATGTTTGTGAACCTTTCTAAGGTATCATGATGTTATACTCTCATGGATCATGTTAATTAACTAATGTTTCCACACTATTTCAACTCATGATTTTTGCATTTTTCCATTATTTATGATCTATGATTTATTGGGTATAAATTTCTTATATATCCTAATTATACCAATATATTAATCATATACTGAATTATGATATTTTACTATTATTGCTTTTGTTTACCCTTACTAAATTTTTGAGCTCACCCCTTTCTGATATTTTTATATTATGAGAATATATAGAAATTTGATACATATAATGTGCTTATAATATTATATTGTGTGGATAATTTTCTTTGAATATTATAAAGACTTATTATAAATTTAAAAGATTCTTGTATATTTGAGAAAATGACAATTTTTTTAAAAAATTGGTTTTTTCGTAAATGTTTTCTTAATTCCCTAAAACTATAAACCTAAAAGGAATTGGGAATGTATGAAATTCAATAGTTTCATTAATGTTATGTAATAGAGACATAAAGATATGAATTTATCTACCTAAAATACATTTAGTAATGTTTTATATATATCATGTGATAACAACATACTTACGAGGTAACATTATTCCCAAGAGGGTAAAATAGTAGTAATACCAAGCCCAAGACACAAGTGGGGAGCCCAAAACCTAGGGAACATGGGTGGTAAGTCCAATCCAAAGAGGGGATGTGGGTCATAAGTTCATTCCCAATAGGTTACATAGGTGGTAATCCTAATACCAATGGTATATATGTTGTAAGATCATCATAATAAGGCATATAAGTTATAATCCAACAATAATTATGCCATGAATGTCAAAATGTGTAGTCTTGGAATATAATTTCTATCGTTATATTTATGCCACATTCTAATATAATATTTTTGTTCCAATTTTATTCTATCATGGATAATAATAGTCCATTGTTTCAAACACTTATGAGTCATGTTTATTTCATGTTGATGATTTATGTTGTGACCATGATTTGAGATTTATCTCTATGAGTATGACCATATTATTAGTGATCATTGAAAAATGAATTGATTTTTTAGGATTATTTTTGTTCTATAATCTTATTTTTTTTCAATTTTCTCATATTATAATGACTCACGTAATATATTATGCTCAAATACTTATGATTTTATTAATTATAGAATATCCATGTTTATTTTGGTATGATTTCATAATTGTAATTTCATATACCTTGGATATGATTTCATATCTACATAGTTATCTTATTATCTTTTATGATCATAAATTTCTATCCCTTATTTTTACCCTTATTAACCATCTAATAACACATTTAATGTTGTTTCCAATACCAAGGTCATGAAGAAAGTTACTATGTATGATTAGTCCATGAGGGTTCTATGTGAGAATAAAAATTGTGCCGGATGTTGAATATGTCTCATAAAAATATTATTATGTATCTATAATCCAATGAATATAAACATAAAGGTTCTCATGATTCTGTGAGATTATTGTGAGATATAGTGTAAATGGGAAACATATGCAAGGGTAACATGGTTCATGTGACATTGTATCAATGATAGTGTTTAAAGTATGTGTTTTTAGAATAGAATCTAAGAGTATGGATTTTGGATGCATCACCATGAATCCTTACCACTTCATTAATATTTATCCTATAAATTATGTAATGAAATAAATATTCTCTCATAGAAATGAAATGAGATGAATTTATAAGCCGGTCAATAATAACATAAATGGAATTATGTATTTTAAATGTATTGGGGAATCTTATAATGAAATTCATGGTATTGATTTCCCCTTTTTCATGTAGGTATGGGACATGGTTGCATCATACCATTTTAATATTGTTGTTTAGAATTAGTTGTATGACATAACATGAATTGAGATACATACTCCATAATATCCATTTTCATATTGTCCAACCAGAAATGATCCTTGATATTATGATGCAATTTTTGGGCTTCCTTAATGGATATATAATGGAATTCTATGTATAATATATCCTTATTTAATTATGGTATTAAATGTATTCACATAATATTCATAAATCATATTATTATATCATGTTCATGGTTGAAATTTATAAAAAACCTTATCTTTTTTATATCACAATATATTCCTTTAGCACCTCTTTAATATCCACATGTATGGATTTTTGAACATTAATTTGAGAAATATAGTATTTCTTCCAATACCTCATGATTTTATAATCTGTTCATTGAAAATGCCAAAGTATTAGATTTTTAAATCCTTCTCCTAGAAAAACAATCATGACACTTAGAACTCATAGCTTCAGACACCTTGTTCCTCTTCCCATGGTAGTAATGTATTGATCAGTCGTAATCTATAATCAACTGAAACCATATCCTTCAGTTCATATTCAAATTTTCCTATGTGAATACATACTTAAATATCTTAAGATCAGTATATATATTACTCATTTTACCATAAATATAATGACTCTATATTTTCATGGGAAAATTATTGTTGGATGTTCTAAATCATTAGTGGATTAATATTTCTCATGAACCTTCAATTATTGTATAAAATACAATACCACCATGTCTTTTCTCATGAAAAAATATCATTTACTTTATTGAAGCTTCCCAATATATCAAAAACCCTTCTATAGTGTAGTTTAGTTTTAGAACAGGTTCACTAACCAACCTTCACATTACTTCCATGAAATTTTCTTCACATTCCTTAGTCCAAAGAATCTTTTCTACCTTCGATACATGCATAGTTAGTATATTTGATAGTCATGATAAATTGGTTTCAATTAATATATAATATATAATCAATCCAAGAAAACTATTGATATAAGTTATCATGGTTGGTCTTGGACACTAATCATTAACTTGTTTCATTCAGGGATCCATAGTTTTACCTCACTTGTAATTTCATGACTCATGATTGATGTTAATGTAGATAAAAATTATAGTAATAAATTTGGAATAAAGATTATTCTTCCTCAAGGTATTTAACATAATCCACAAATTATATTCATGATCTTCCTTAAAATTTAAATATATGATAATATCATTAAAAAATTATCAAGGTAATCTCTAAATACTTGGTTCATTATATAAATGAATATATTGAGGGTATGGTAAGTACAAATGGAATAGAAATAAATATATAGTGTTCATACATCCAAAAGAAGGTCATCTGGGGTATTACTCTCTTTTTACACTTAAATGATGATTTGAAGATCAATAATCAATCTTGTAAAAGTATTTATCTCTACAAATATGATTAAAAATTCATAAATATGTAGTAGATGAAAATGTTTCATCATAGTGATCTTGTTATATTCCTAATAATCAATGAAGAGGCTCATTGAACCATATTAATTATTAAATAAACGATTTGGTGAACCCAATTGTGAAGAAATAGTTTATATGAATCTCATTTATAAGTTCTATTGTATTTCCTTATTCAATTTTATTAAGTTAATTTGGTTTACAATATAAAAACTATTTGAAATAGGAGTGTCACTAGGTAAAGGTTCTATTGAGAACTCAACATCGTGATTTGGGGAAATACAAGAAAGATCCTCATGAAATACATTTTCATAATCTCAAAAATTATTAATATCCTCAATTTTGAGTTTCCTCCAAACCATTTAAGATAAACACCAATGATATATATTTTTAAGACCCATATAATGGAAGAAATTTCAATTGATAGTTCATTTTTATCCTCACACCAATAGACAATCATAGGTTGAATCAAAATATAAAAAGGGGATTCACTTCCTCAATAATTGATATGGGATCTATATAGATGTATCCAATGTAAGATGAATATCACATTAAATTTAATTATAAAGAGAATAACAATATTGGAATGAAACACAATCTAATAAACTTCTATTAGTGGGGAGAAATATACATGAGAGTAAATCATTATACAATTATGAGTTTTAATCGATAAATAAATATATAATTATTGATGTGGGAATGTAATACTCTTAGAAAATTTTTCAGGTGTAAAAATGTAGGTAGAACCTGAATCAAATAATAAATTTTTAGTTCTATAGTCTATGACAAATTTACCTTTCACTACTTCATTCTCATGACTCACTTATGAAATTGATAATGAATAAGAATTTCCTGTTTTCTTATTTCTTCGAAGGTTTATTGAAACTTATTTCCCTCATTATCCCATATATTAATGAAATGTTAGGAATAATTTCCATACTCCTTTCAATTATATATTTTTAGTGTGGGGGTGTATTGGATTGATATTTATTTTCAACATTTATCTACCTCCTCATATCTCTTCTACATTTATTTTCTATATATAATATTTTACAAATAAGAATAATTTAATCATTCCCCTACGTAAATTTCCACCAAGATTCTTTCCACATTTTCTATATGAATGGAGATTAATTTTCTTTATTTCATATATTTTATTATTATAATTTTTTTTAAATTAAATATTTTTCCTATTATCCTAAATACCATATTTATAATCAGATTCTCCAATATCCATTTATTCTTATTTGTAATATATAATGATTTATTCATGGTTTTTTAAGTCTCTTATCAGCAATTCTATTAAAATACATTATCTTAATCTAATAAATAATTTATCAATTTTACATTCAGGGTTGATGACAAATCCATTAGTTTACCTTTCATGTCTAGTGAAATTTTCCTAATAGATACTAATGGATCCATCATCCTTCTTATAATGATTCATTAATTACCTCCACATTTTAGTGTGATGATTTAAAGGAAAATACTTATGGAAAATACCGTATTAAACTTTTCCAAATTCGTGGATATTATTTATTTTTATTTTCTTGGTTTTGTGATAAGAGTCCACTATTGATTATCTTCATCGTCCAAATAGTACACAATCCAAACAACCTTCTCATGTTATATGAATTGGTGAATGAAGATATATTTTCAATATAATTTTACCATTGACCAGAAATAGGAGGATCATAGGAACCACTGAAGGAAGGTGGATGATTCCATATAAAAGACTCAATAGTGAGGTATTACTTCCTTAGGTCAGTTGAAAGTGCAGTTTAATTCATGTTAAGATTCACATCATGGGATATTTGGGTGAGTATATTTATTATATATTATTTCCTAGATCCTACTCCAGTTGGTTTCACATGGGGAGTGTTACTTCATTATACATAACATTTTTTAGCATGATTATTCCTGGGTCTATCCATAGTCTAAAACCCAAATTCATTATACGAGTATTAGTAATCAATAATTTGAGTGAGAAATCAAATTATAATGAAAATAATTTCTATTATTTTCTAAATCATGACACCTTGATATCAAACCATGTAACTCTAGTTTAAAAATCTAAAATATATTCCAATTCCCCAAAATGGGATATAAATAAAATGGAAATTATCTAAATGATATCCCTCATGAGTATTAATGTAGACATTCAATTATAAATCTTTTTTTACAATAGGCAATGATTAAGTTAATATCCAATTGGCTACTTCATGGTTATTTCCTTTGATGAATCTATGTTAGAGACTATATTCACTTTTTTTATTCATACAAGGATGTAATTTATTGGAAACCACACACTTTATACATTACCAAAAATTTAGGATATTAGATATATATATATAGTTATATACAGGGTTTTCACTAAAGGTTTCAAATATTAATCACCAAAAATAACTAAAATAAACATTTAATCAAACGGAGGAAACATGTGCATCACTTACATAAATATTAAAACATTTTAGAGATACGTTTAATACATATCCCAATAATACATTACCTTAATCTATAATTATTTATTTTATTCAGATACTAAAAAATTAATCAACTTATATAATGAAATATCTTCAACATATCCCACAAATTTACTCTCACATAGTCACGTACTTAAACACAACCAACTTAAAAAGATTCTTCATAATCTAGGTGAAGGAAACATAAGGAAGTTTTTGCTCAAATGCTCGTTAATGGTAAACATGGGAGATAATAATTGATGATCATAAGTGAGAATAAGATAAGCATAATGGTGTGATAACTTGTTCACAACTTATGAAATCAGGCCCATTCATTCATAAACCATAAATCATGAGTCATGGAATAAGGTTTTTTATAACAAAATACATGTGTTATAAGAGTGTGAAATCATACATAATCCAAAACTATACATGAGTATATCATAAAAATTATACATATGTTTTCAGAAGACACAAAAGCATATAAAATAATTTTATTATTAAAGAATTTCTAAAAATACCTTCATAGTGGATAGAGACCATTAGAAAATTGGGGTCACTATCCATTCTAACAAACAGAGTGGGCGGAGTCCCATAGTGGACTGGGTTCACTCCCCATTATCACAAAAATAGTTTATAGTGTCCCATAGTAGACTAGGTTCTATCCCCATTCCCTCACTTAATATATCATGATATATAAATATTTACCGAATTCATTAGAGGGATATATAATTATGGTCCAACTCGTCATATAATAAAAACCTTTATTATGGGTGCCACAAGATCACAAAAAAGATTCATCATTTCAGGAAAACAGACTTAACATATGAAAATGAAATGGATTTCCTAATAAATTCTATAAAAAATAATCATAAAAATGAATACATATAATGAAATCGGATGGTTTCGTTACACCAAATCCCCAGTGATTCATAATATTCCATAAGGGATATCATCAATAATAAAAAAATTCATCAACAAAATCATTAGATATATTCTTCAAAAAATAACATTAAATGTCCATTTCTTTTATGATTTTTTTAAAATAGATAAAAATTTATTGAAAATAAGAATAATATTATATTTTTAAATCCTGTGAATACTTTAAATGAAAAAATTGTAACAAATAAGATACATTACATTGGTAAAACACATTCACTATATAATCATTAAAAAATATTCCTTTCACAGTTTTGTAAATAGTAAACTATAACCAATATAGAAAATATTGTAAAGATTCCTTTTTAACCATTTCGATATAAAGTAAAATATTATAGAAAAATAATTTTGGAAATTACTATAGTATTAAAAATAATATTCTAGACATATTATAAAGAAAATGTATATAGAAGAAATATATCCCCTATAAAAAAGGGTAAATAATGACAGTTTTTATTAATAAACGTTACTTTTTTATTTTTGAGAACCAAAGTGGAAAAAAATAAAAATGAATACTTTAAAACCATAGAAAAAACCATAGTATAATAATGTTAATTGGGATATGGTGTTAAATAACATTTAATTTTCAGTTATGTAAATTGAAACATAACAAATCCCAATATGCACTAAAATTGTAACATTAACCCTTACCTCAAGTCTAAAATTGCATCATAAACACTTTAGAAAACTATGTAATAAATTTAAAATTATTATAAATCTATTCAAAAACATTATTCATTATTATATTACTATATATATTTCACTTATAATTTCCAATTACCCATTTATAAATATATCCCCTTTAAAATTATTATTCATGTGCCAACTATTCTATTTTTCATGTATGTTTTGATTCGGTGATTCCAGTAATTTCAAAAGGGTAAGGGTTTAATCGTATACATAATTTTAATAATATCATGAAAAATTATTTTCCAATTACATACATTTATATATTAAATAAGGTAATGTGTTGATGAAAAATTTATAACATCACTTTTTGGAGATGGTAGTCTGCACATTCATTTGGGCGATGCTTTCATTTGTCAATGACTATAATGAAAGTAAGGTAAATAATAATTTGTATTTATAAAAATCGAATAATTTCATAAATATAAAATAAATTCATTAAATATATCCATATAACTATCCTTTCTAGGTTGTAATGAAAAAATAATTACATCGCTTCACAGAGGTGGTCATCCACACATACGCATGAGTGATGATTTCATTTTCTATTAGATTCCCAAGATATAGAAAATGGGTTTACCATTAATGTGATGTAATTTTTTTATATTAAATTTTATTATTTAGGTATATTTATATGGTTATAAAATATTTAGATTAATTTTAATGAAGAAAGAAACATGAAATAGATTTGTAAAGACAAGTACCTATCATTTGGGTGTCCTCATTTGGATTAGACATTAATCCATAGTCTGTTTATATTTTGGTGATACCAAGAACTCTATGAATTTTATAATCTATTTGTAAAGTTATTTTTTTAGTTATCAATTGATATAATCTGCTCAATGAGTGAGAGGAATTGAAGATAGGAGTTTCTCATCTATTAGTTAAAGGTGCAGTATTCTTGTAAATATTAAAAACATTAAAATATAATAAATACCATTCTCAGGTAAAGTGTCTCCAATTTTGAAAATTTTAAATATAATATGATTTTAGGTCTAAATACACACAACTAATATGATAAAGATAATTTTTTGTCATATTAGATGTGTTAACTTGTAGTTTAAACAACTTTAACCTTGATTGTGATAAAATCAATTTTTACCATGACAACATATTATTGTGACCAAAAAAGTAATTGAACATATAAAAAAATTTACACAAGGATTAAAAATATATAATTTTAATATATTATAAAATTTCTAAACATGATAGGAATTAATTTTAATATAAGTACACAAAATTCAATGAAAATTTGTTTTTAGAAAAATTCCTTTAAGTAAAAAAATGAATTTACTCGAAAATATTGTATATACATAATCTCTTTTACATTTATTGAATTATGGATAAAAATAATAATTATATGTCTTTAAAATTAATCAGAAAAAGAATTGATCAGTTTAAATACATAACTAATGTAAAGGGATAAAATAGATTTAATTATTATAAAATATAACATAGGTTCCAAATAGTAAAGGAATGTTTTAAGAATTCAATGTCATAGGTTTAAATGCATTATTTTACCCCTTATATTTAAATTTTGTCAACAAAAAGGTTTTATATATTTTTTTAATTCATTATATTATCATAAATAAATCATAAAATAAAGTAATTTTAAAATTAATATTTTTCACTATTCACCTATAAATCAACCATTTAATAAATACTCAACAAATCACATTAAGATAATTTTTAAATGATAAATTAATTAATGAATTTGATTTTTTTCAAATTAAAATCCTGAAATTTATATTTTTTGCTCTTAATAAAAACATATATAATATATAATAAAAATAATGTTTTTATACCTAACATATTTATTCAACTATGACTAATTAAATCAGTTATTATTATAATTAATTATTGGTTTAAATAATTATGTTTCATTTAATTCAATTATAATATATTTCACTTTTTATTATAATAAAAATTTATTCTCTTTAGTTCAATGTTGTGTGTGCAACACAAGCAATCAAACAAATCAAATTTATTTTAATGGAAAATGTATTCTAAAATACCAAGCTGTAATAATAATGAGAATCATATTTATAAAAGTCCATAAGAAGTGATCATATATGTATCAGGTATAATTATAATGTAATAAATGAATGTAAAATAAAATAATAATCAAAGTGTACCAGTATGAAAATACAAGTAATGTATTCTTAGTCATGGGAATCATTATAGTTCCTCATGAGATGATCCTAGATTTATCAAGTGGGAGCTAAAATTTAAAAATCTATATTATTCTTTCTATAAAAAAATATCCTCCCCAGGTTACCCTACCAAGCCTCATATGGTGGAACTACCCAAAGATATGGCTTATCATTTTTTGAAAATACTAGAGTGTTTATAAACAAAAATATAATTGTAATTATCCCTTAGTAACTTACATAGATACCATGGGTTCCCATTAAGTTAGCTATTGGAGGTGAGGAAAAATTTCATAACACATCAACAATATATCAAAATTAGATTTCATATAAAATCATCATGGTATAATTACATCAACCCACCTCAATACACCATTTTAATAACCAGTCCATTTTGAATTCAAATAATCATCAAACAATAATCATGTTTTTAGTATTAAGATCTTCATGATCATATAAAACATCAATTAAATATTAAATTAAGCGTGTAAATAATTTTATGAAAAATGATTTTATAAAAAGGTATTAAAATTGATTTATGTTTTATTCTGATAATGAAACACTTTTAAAAAGCATTCAGAAAACATTTTGAAAGAAAGTTCCATTTCGAAGCCTCATTTTTAAGAAAGTAGACATAGAATTTAATAAAAAAATTCCCAATACATAATTTATATATATATAATCATGACACTATTAAACAACATATAAAACATCAATAAGAATAATCATTTACAGGAAACATAATAACTTATCAAACAAGGGTATCAAATTATAAAAATAAATCAATAAAAACGAATAAATAAATTAATCCCATAAAAGCACTAAAGAAAAAAATTTTAAACTCATTTTAATTATTGAAAACCCATTTTAATTTATAGTTATTTTATAAGTATCATCATAGGAATTTTAGAAAACACATAGTATATATAACTTATAATTATAGCGATATAGGATTATGAATTTTTGGGAAACATTTTTTACTTTAAATCTTATAATCATAAAAATTGAACAAAAAAATTACATGCAAGATAGGTTTCATAAAAAAATATTAATTTTAATAAAAATGATATTATAAAACTCATGAATCATATAAATTTTCAATAAAATAAAATAACATGGAATCATTGACCTAGGTCTTGTGTGCTTGGATTGAAACCTTACAAATATATGAATAATATAACTGAATAAGAATCCCACAAGACCAATTGATTTCTTCGTGTTTATTTTTAGTGTATCAGAAGCTCTATCATAAATCTAACAATGAAATTATCATAGCTCTTAATCATAAAATGGTGTTATTAATATACAACTATAGTGGTTTTATATGCATTTAATTTAATTTTTCATGAAACATCATACCACTAAATTTACATATATATTTTTTGTGCATTATAATATAATTAATTGAAAATTCAATTCTACTTTGCAAATATCACTAAATAAAATTTAACATCAAATAAAATGTTAATGATGTGTATTATTATTTTAAGAAATAATAAATTGAGCCATTGAATAAAAAATATCCATATTTATTGAAAACGCAATACATGAAGGAATAACATTACAATATTTAAAAAAGTTTAAAATAAAACTCCCTAAATATTATTATGGAAAAATTTCTTCCTATTTTAATTATAACATTAAAAAATAACTTTTTAGGATAATAAACAATGAGTAAATGAAAAACTGAACTTCTTTAAATCTCATCCTTTAATAAAACTTCTCATTTATTCCCATTTTTTCATCAATCAAAATATTTCCTCTGAAAAAAGATAAATACAATTTTTTCTCCCTCATAAAAATAATTTTAAATAAATAATTTCTATATTATTTTCTCCTCATTTTAATAAATGTACAAGTTATAATTTATAATTTCAATAAATTTCACAAATATTTAGAAGATTCACACACTTTTTTATTTTAAAAAAATCTAGCGAATGTAAAATGTGTAATGATTTTTGATAATTATAACATAAAATAAAATATATCCACCTCAAATTTAAAAATAATTTATAGGGATTAAATTTTTAAGTGAAATCATGAAAATATTGTTTTAAAAAAATATAACCTTTATGAAGTTAACTTTAAATAGAAAAATTATCTTCCTCGTGTGAAGATGCTTCTAGGAAAATTTTCTATGTTATATTTATTGTCATCCATAAAAATGTTTCCTGATAAAATACTAAAGAAAATTTTCCATTTTATTTGAGATAATATTATATATAGTTTTCATTAATAATATTAAAATTTAAATAAAATAGAGAATTTTCAACTAATGTAATATATTATATTAAAATTAAATCCAAAATGTAGTATTTGAAAAGAGATATTTTAACAAAAATTCCCACACAGTAAATTGATCAGTTTATCAATTTTTTGAGATAGGGTAAACATGAAGTAACTTCAAAATCACTCTAATTTGGTCACCTCCATATTCTGTTTGATGTATTTGAATATACCACAATTTAAAGGTTTTAAGGAAATATCAACATGATTATTTTAAGTTCTGATAATCTGAAGAACAAAATATCCTTTTTTAATTGTTTAGTTATTTTTTGAAAGATAAAATTTCCTAGTATTATATGTTAAAACTAATAAAGATAATCAATTACACTTCAGAAAGGTAATTTCTGACGTCTTAAGTCATCTGAGTTAAGATTATAAATATTCTCATGCATATGATTATATATAATGAAAATACCTTACAAATTTATAATAGTACATTCTTTATTAATGAAATTCCCAAGGTATCCCTTATATTAGTTTTTTCTAATGTTGATAATAAAGTGCTTATGTCCAAGAACATAAAAAATTAGATATTAATGTTTTTATAAGAAAATAAACATCACTAATTTTTATGATTTCACCTTATACGGTTTCTCAAAAATTGACTCTTCCTATGTTTAAAATTTTCATATTTCTAAAGTAATAATTTCCTCCAATTGTATGTTCAGAACCACCACTATCAATGAACTATTTAATCTAGTAGCTTTTACCTAATCTATTTTATATGAAACAAAAAATCTATTTTCTTAGTACACAAAATTTATTGGGTTTAGTTATTTAAGAAAATTAAATTTAGTAGCCCATATCTTCCCAATCCATTTTCATTGAAATAATATTTTTTATTTATAAATAAAATATCTATGAAAAAACATATTAAACCCAGTTTAGAAAAATACTTTTTTTTCTATTGGCCTCCCATTTTACATTTAGTTCAAAATGTTCACCCTCATTTACAACGTATATTTATTAGGAATGTGATTTATTAGATGTAAATCCTATTACATTAGAACTTAAAAAGGTTTTAGTTGTTTATACATATTTTAAAAACATTATTTACAAAAAATAACGTTATATATGAGTTTCTTTAAACTAAAAACATTAGATTTTAGTTTAACAAGTAAAATTTTATCATCTAAATTTCAGATGGAATTAGACGTAGAATATAATTCGAATGAAACATAAGGAACTTTTTAAGTTGGTTTTTACATTAATTTTTTAAATTTAATAATATTTTACTCTAAAAATTATAGATATTAAAAAAAATTGTTTACCTTTTTTATAAGTCTTACATATCTAACAATTTCCTTATAAGTAGGAATATTAGCATCATCGTCTGATGTATTGTTTTTTCCTCATCCACTAAAGTTGAATAATCATTATAAGTATAATTATCTTTGGAATAAAATGTTAATTTTATATAATATTTCATTATTACCTTAGCCATGAGTCATTTATAATCCTATGGAATATTTTTTTAAAGGTAAATGATCTAGTGAATATAACTTTCACTATCTTATGATAAACTGTTATAAGTAGTACACCTTCACTACTAGACTATGTGTCTGGATATTTTAAGATACTTTCCCACTACTCATTGAGTACTTATTTGATTTTCATAATTTAATATTCAATTTAAGGAAATATAATCTAATATAACCTATTTTATTATATTCATAATAAATGATATCTAAATATTCGTTCTTATCAAGTTTATTGTTTATATCATTTTATGTGTATATTAAAAAATTATTTCCAACAATTCTATTCATTCTTTTAGAATGTAGAAAATTTTCCATCTCATAATCATATGAACTCCTTTTCTTTGAATACATAATTTTATTCTCTAAAATGGTATATTTAGAAAAATTATAAAAATAATTATATGGATTAGATGTATAATTATAAGAACTATATTCAAAAGACCCTCCATTCTTAATTTTTTTTCTTTTCCAACATACCTATTCAATAAGATTTGATATTGAATTAAAGTACCAATCAATTAATATAGGCTTGTATCAAAAAAAATATAGTATCATCAATAATTATCCTCATATATTTCTACTCCATTGGCATAATATCAAAAAATGATTCCATAAGTTGGTCTTATGTTAATTTTATCTCACTGAAATATTGTAAATGATTTACAGCAGTCATAAAATGCTAATTCATTTGGGTCATTATTTCACAAGTATGGAAATAAAAATTCTAATAATCTTCTCTAAACATAGATGTCAGAGTTCATAGCACCTTATAAGTTCTAAAATGTGTAATATCATACTTATTCCAAATTATGTTCACCATATCCTAATATGATATCGGAATACATATATTTATGTTCACTAAACATAAAAATTAATTTGAAACTTTATGTGTTTTGGGATATTCTTGATTTTATTCATAAGAAAAATTAACCACATCTTTCTCTAGAAATTTATATCTTATATTCATAATGATAAATTTTTAAACACTTGTATTAATATTTAAATATTTTATTTGATCACACAAATATTCATAACCCACCCCATCAAATATAGGTTTTTTTCTTGTATTCAAATTGTTAATAATTATAATTACAAATCTAATATTAAAAAACATGAGAATATTATTATATAGACTGGTTGGTGTTGGAAGTAACAGAGTGATAATTTATAGTAAACTTAAAAAATATTAACATGTTTATTTTTTAAGTAGAATAAGATTTGACACCAAATTTGTAACATCCCAAGTATGTAATGAATAATAGATGTTTTTATCTATGTCTATTAATGAATTAGATAGTGTTTTAGAGGCTTAAAATGAGAATAAATCCAATCTTAAGGATGGAATACACTAATATTTTTAAAAGATTGTTTTACTGCCTTTTGATGTCAAACCATTTTTAAATCTATCTTTTGACAATTTTATAAGCTATATTTGACAACATAAACATATTATTTATGATTGGGACATTGAAATTTTCTTTGGATAAATTTCTGGTATTTTTCTAATAATGTTCTTTTTTTAATGAATAGTGAAAAATGTTGTATTTTAATTCAAAACCTCTTTTTAATCTAATTTTATTATATGATTATATTATCTTTTTAATTTGTTTTAAAGTGAAATTAGAATATATTTTTACCATTTAATCCAATGGTGGTCATTGGAATTAAATTCACTTTGAAATTGGACTTAAACTAGTGTCAATTTTTTAATACTTATTGTTTCATAAAAACAAGCTATTTTCTCTGACAAAGGGAATTAATTATTAAATTAATTAATGTAACTTATATGTTTTGAATTTTGTAATATAGACATCATTTTTAAATTCAAAATATCAAATATAGCATGGGGTGAAGTTTTGGTATTTTTCTAATAAACATCAATTTATGATGAATAGTGAAACCACTAAGTGGTACTTAAAAAACTGATTTTTCGTTTAAATGATATTCTACCACCTCTGTGTTTTGAATTTCAAAAATCCGACATACATGGTTATCATGAAGAAGTAAAATGTGGTTCAATGGGATTAAAATAATTTTTTGGTGATTAGTAACTTTTAAGTTCTTAATCGCGATTATAGGTAATTAGTGTAATTTAAGGTAAGAATAATGTTTTAATAATATTAAATAAACTTGACACATGTCCTACCATTATTGGATGTGTCATGGCCGACCATGAAAACCCATGGGTCGATTTTTGGGACCCTATGGAGCCACTTGGGTACGATAATGATATTAATGACTTTTATTTAATGTAAAAGTAAAAATGACACAAACATTTATTATTTTATTAAAAGAAATTTAAATGGGTTTATATAAGTCAGATTTTTGACTATAAATATTCATTTTAAAGATAAAAAGATTTCTTACATCATGATATTTTTTTCTAATTTTTAGACAATAAATAAATTAAATTATTTATGACACCATCATGATGCAGTGATGACCTCATGATTTATCGATTAAAATAAAATGAAAGTAAAATGTAAAATATAAGACCTAAAATTTTCAAAAACCTATTGGATTGGTGTATTTCGACCCTTATCACTATATCCTCTAAAGTTATAATTTTGGGACCTTTTTTATCTGAAAATAAGTTTATAACAAAGTATCTTTTCTTAACTTTCCAAGAGTGCCCCTCCTATCCTCTTATAAAAGGCCCCCACCTCTACCACCATACTCACACTTCCAAAGCCTTTGTCTCGGCCAAACCCTGCCCATTTTGTCTCTCCACATCCCTCTCTAACTCATAGAATCCTCACATTGGGAATAAGTCTTCCCAATGAAGCCTTTGAGCTCAAATCAAAAAGAGTTACCCGATTTAATGGTAGTGTCTTCTCTTGTGTTATTATGTTTTATTTTGCTTCTCCAACCCTCTAAACTCTTTTTATTCATTTCTTTTGTAACAACACCAGTATCATCCATATACTAGGATGTTGTTATAAGAAGGATTCGAGCAACACTTACACACACCTACATCTAATGGTTAATGAACATATTGTTTCCATGGATGGCGAATTTCTGCCTCACGAAACGATGATTGTTCAATATACTCTTTTAACAAATTAAAATGTGGCCATTAAGATGAAAATATATTTATATATGATATATAATATGTTTATTGTTTTACTTGAGCTTATTTATTTTTCATTTATGGAATACCTTTATGGTTTCCATTATGCATAAACGCGATATCTACATTTTTGGAAGTGCGGACTACCACCCCCTCAAAATGATTTGATTCATTAATTCCATATGTGGGATGTATAAAGGATGTAATTAATGATATTATATATGATATTATACTGGAATTATAATATACCTTTATATCATTGTGATTTTATTCCATAAAATATGAAATAAAAATGAATGTAGTGTTCATGCGTACGTACGGCTTACCGTCTCCATGAACGGTGCATTTCATTTATTATCTCTAAACTTTATGTAATATTATAAATGCATGTATATAATGGATATATATGATATATATGATATCTAAATCATTAGTATAACTCTGGATATAATGGATACATGAACAACTTGTAATTATAAAGAGTTTATTTTTGACTCAAGTACCAATGATCGTTAAAATGACCGTTATTAACTTAAATAATTACATAGTGTTCATGAAATGGTAATAAGTGATATAAAAGGAATAATGAGCTTGAAAAAGTTTCTTAAGAAAGTATAAATTAACTCAAGTTTATTATTTAGGAGGTTAAAGAATGATAGAGTCAAGTCGGACCTGAGGTATGGGACTTCGTCTCAATCTCCTTTCATTGAGACATATTTTGTTTTATACAGAACCTTCTTTTATACGGTGTATATCTCCCATTGAATTTTACGCTTATCCAAAAGAAATATTTTTTATACGAAGCGTTTCACTAAATGACAAAAGGGAATGTTTTTGTCGTACGTAAGCGGCGACAACGACTTCTCCGCTGCCATGACCATTATTTGAGTTTCGGCTTCCTCTACAAGCCATATCTTATTTTAAATGAAAAATAAATACCATGTTTTACTTTTATTTTATTTTTGGTACTGAAAATGGTTTTTATAATGTTTTTATTATATCAATGTGTTGTATTGATATCTTGTGATTGAAATGTGGAAATGTTATGTTTCCTTTATGCATGTTTTATGTGATACGATAATGTTATGGTTCTTGCGCATTGTTATGAAGACGGGTGGTTCAGTGATAAACTAAGGGCGAGTGAGCCCGATATAGCTCTCCAATGCATTGGGTAACGCGAAGAGGTGCAGGTAAGCTACGCACCTGCACCATTAGCCCAGATTCGTCCGAACCGACGCCAGCGACTGGCGTAAGCCGAGGACGCCCACCAAGGGGCCTCAATGTTGACATCTACTGTGGCCCGAGCCACCGTCGATGCATATAATCAGGTACCTGCACACATTTAGTAGGGTAATTTATACACCCGGCTAGGACTGAGGCCCCTAGCACCCCACAGGTAGGCTGGGTCGACTCCCATGGTCGTCGGCATGAGATGTGGACACTGGGAACCAACCTGTAGTGATGCCACCCCATACAGAGGTCCTCCCCGTACAACTACCAGAGAGAGCGTGGGACATCCCCTCTTTGAGGCTCAGCATGAACGTCTACCTTGTGCCGCACCCAATACGAATGATCGTCTACGCCGCCGTAGTGATACTCGGTACGGAAGTCTCTCCAAATCCCATTACACTGGGTATGGAGTCATTCCTCCTACCCAGGACCACCGATGTAAGGATATTTCCCATATGTTCTTTATCCAATGTGGGGATCCTCACTACGTCCTCTCTGCAACTAATGAAGTTCCTTCTTGCCTCAGAAACCAAAGGGGTGAAGGCCAGCCTTGCCTCACTAGCACCCAATATGGAGGTCCTCCACACACTTCTTCCAGTTCTAGCGGAGGTTTTTCCTACTCCAACACTATCCATGGAGGTCCTCCCCATGTCCCCTTTGACATTTGTCTCAATTCCCCACGCACCATAGCTTTATCGGGTTGATACCCTCTCTGCCCCAGCACCAGTGTGGTAGAAGGACCCCATGTCCGAAATCAGCCTTGTCTCGATGAGACTCCAAGGGGAAGGAAAGTGGGTCGTTGCTGCAATAAGAATAATTATGGGATGGTCCAGACATAGATCAAAGTGGTCCACCTCTCAGACATTGAAGTGGAGTACGAACCAGGTCGGGAACCCTCCCCTCGCTCATCCGAGTCAAGGGCCAGGGCAGGGATGAGGGGCATCATCCTTGTGCTCCCGACATGCGAGGTTCATAGGATCCCTACCTCCCTCCGTAGGTATATCAAGGAGGACAAAAATCTGGCGACCCCACAGGTTACAGTCGTGTAATCACAACCACCATCACTGAAAGTTCTCTCTACCACCACAAGATATCACAAAATGCTATTTGAAGGACTAATGGTGGGCGAGCAGCATCGCAGACTATCACTAGTAGCTCGAGAACCTGAGCTGGGAAATGCGGCTGTTAGCCCATCCTATCGCGAAATAGCTGCCAGGTCACTGCCCTCTTCGAAAGAAGACCCAAGATATGGAGGCCAGTTATCCCATTCACTGTATTCTCCACAGGACGGCCTACCATCTTAGTGGTTTGCCTCAGTACCACTGTCAGTTCCTCATCCACCCCCAGTTGGCGAGTAAGGCAATCAAGGGGCTGACCTTGAATTTGTGCCAAGGAGATTCTGGAGCATCCTCATAGTGGACCCCTTCCACGAGAAGGTCATGCCCGTGGAAGAATGTAATTTCTTCATACCAGAGTCCCTCAACCCAGAGGAAATTGACTATTTCTGTTACACCCCATGGGCAAAACATTTCAGTATTCATCATCACTGCATGGTTTATCCATGGAGCCAAATTCATTTCAATGACATCAGTGCGCAATGTCATCTAGTTGATCTGGTTTCACTCTCTATGGCCCAGTTCCCCGAGTCATTAGGTATCCTTGATGCCCTCAAGTAGAAATGAATTTAGAGTATCAAAAAACTCTACAGAATTATCAAGGTGGCTACCCCATGTGAAAATCTATGGTTGGAGGTAGTATGATGCCCTCCTCTACAGTCCTATCCAGCGGCAGCCTGACCTACTAGGCGATATCAAGGATATGCCCCAAAGAAGGGTCAAAGTCAATATGGACTAACTAGTGGACGAGTATGATGAGATGGAGATTCTCGATGTATACTTACCTATTGAGGGTGTGCCACCACTATTGGACAAATCAGGAAGTGTTATTAGCCAGTAGAGGAACCTACTAGGCCTCCCAATGCCAACTAAGGCATTGGTACTCATCAAACATTTTGCTAATGGTAAAGAGCATGTCAGAGCTGTCAAGCACTCCGACCCTTCTACCTTAATGAAAAATACCGAGGAGGATCCCGAGAAAGCCATGTTGTTCCAACAACATGCTGAGAAGAAGAATTTGGTCGACAAACTCTTGGTTGAACGTGTTGTAGAGCGATAGTCCGACTATGGATATCCTAGACCAGTACAGTAGGGGCTGCAACAGCTACCCCTTGACAAGATTCCCCTAGGAAACCCTGATCATGCCACTCCAATAGACAGTGCTAAAGTTGGAGCTCATGGAAAGAGGGTATGCTATGTCTCACCAAACCTTCATGAACGATGTGAAAATACAATGAATCCATCTTCGGTTCCCCAGCTACCCCGTAGGCAGATCCACCATACGGTCCATGAGCTGCCGAGCATGTCTACCATATTGAAGAACCCGGCAACACACTCGTAGTCAGAGATCCCCGTTAATACAGGGACCCCCAACCAAATGATCCTATGGCGGAGCTCATAGCCTCCCTTGAGGCATTAGAAATGTGACAGGTGGCGATCCCACCTGATGGTAAGCTATATCCGGCATGGGTGCTTGATATGCTGGCACCTCCGGGTTTCGTGAATCCCACCTTCTCACCCTTTAATGGGTTGGGGGACCCAACGCAGCACCTTTCTCTCATTAACTCAAGCTATGGGCCCATTTTAGGAACTCTGGCACAGCTGATGTTTGCCAAACTCTGCTGTTTTGTTCAGACATTGGAGGGGCCGACATTCTTCTCGTACAACTAGATCCCCATAGGATCCGTAAACAATTGGGAGGACCTTCACAGAAAATTCATCTACTAGTTTAGCTCTACCACCTGGAAAAACAGCATCACAGACCTCTTCCAATGCATGAAATTACCCGATGAGCAAGTCGTTGACTTAATCGACAGATGAAAGGGGCTTACATACTCCCTTGACATGCCGCTGACTCAGGAGAAATTACTGATGATGTGCTTGGGAAACGTCAAGAATGAACCGGTTCCTTCTCTGATCACCCAGAACTACCCTGGAGAATTTCGAGACTTCTCCGATAAGGCCCAACACCTGGAGGAAGGCCTGCAATAGGTCAGCGATACATGTCTGTTGCCCCGTGTAATTCTAGAAAGGAGGGCTACCTTAGCCAATCCTACCACAGTGGCCCAAATAGAAGCCCCCATACAGCTAGAGTTACTACCAGTGGCTCTAGACCCATAGCCTCACAGATGCCCTCCTCCTCAGGCGCAGTCTCTGGCTCTGCAGATTCCTCCTCAGAATTGGAAAGCACCTCCGCAGAATGCGCCGCCACCGCCCATGTGGGACCACCAAGCTCTGCCTTCACGATAGGCCCCTCCAGATCCTCGTCAGGGCCACTCCCCAAGGGACCCCTTTCCAGAAAAAGGAAACACGACCTGTTCGTTCAATGAGGATCATGTTACGAGCTATTTCAAAAGTGTCATAGAGCAAGGGATTGTACGATTTCTTGAGTGCAGAAGGCCGGAAGAGGTGAATCTCAATGATTTACCCAACTACATCCATTATCATAGAATTTTGGGGAACACCCTCAGCAAGTGTTATGTGTTCATAGACTGGCTTCAAGACCAGATCAATAAAAACATAGTTAGGCTAGGCCCAGCCCCAACACAAGTGGCATGTGTCTTTGTAAGGCCAGAAAGTAGTAGCGATGACGAAGGCGAGTGGTAACATGTTTCTAACATTGGGTCCCATAAGTACGATGGATGGATGGACTGAATGATATTTTCTCGTTTACATGGAATCATTTGGGCATTCCTAAATCAGATGGAGCCTTCATAAGCTGTCGACACCACTTCTGCATCATCATCTTCGTCGACCTCTTCCCAGAAGAGCAAGCATTGCCGGAGTAAAAAAAGCAACATGCCCGGCCAATGCCATCGTCATCTGGCACCCTCGACAAATTTATGCCCTCCAAAATGGGAATTCAACCCAGAATTCACTCAGATGTGGATGACTCTTCAAGTGACAGTCAAGGGTATACATCAGTTAATACCGTGTAGTTGGAAACCCCCTATATAACATCAGATGATGGGGAGTTCCAAGAGAACCTCGCCAATGTCTCCAGCCGACGTCAACGACGTCAGAGCCACGACCATATCGGTCATCAAGGCGCATTAGTTGGCACCTCCAGCCAGGTCATACATGCCACAATGACCAAACAGAAGTCCTAGTGTAGAACTCAGCATGCACAACCTCTTTATCTGTTGTCATCAGGACCACCTCCACTATAATTTGTGTTACTGGATTAGACAGATCGACCACAACCAGGCTGCGACCTGCTTTTCCCTGCTACAGGCCGATCTCAATCATCCAGTACTCATCTAAATGCTACTCTTCAGGCTTCACCTAGTGAGCAGTGGGATATGCCCAGCACCAGTCAGCTTCTGGTCCAACCGACAGAGCTCGTCATGCCTCCAATCGCAGAGCCGCCTCATATAAGAAAATTTTTGCACCTGGCATGGAAATATGATGTCCTCAAGCACCTTGGGGGGAATCCCATCGATTCTTTCCATATTCGAATCCCTTCTCTTGTCGACAAATATGCGTGAGGCCCTTGTTGAGGCTTTAATAATTCCCCTCCAGTTTGAGACGGAGGTAGCATCTGCAGATGTCTTTCATGCTGAAGTGGTCGAGGATAGTGAATTTCCGGCCATAATTTCGTTCTCAGGAAAAGATGAAGGATCTCCCATACAAGGTAACATCTTCCCATTGTAAATCACTGGCTAATTTAACTACATGGAGGTTCATCGTTGAATGGTTGACACCGGCTCCGGGATCAACCTTATCAAAACACGAACGCTGCAGAAGCTATGGTAATCAGAATATAACTTGAGTTCCTCCGATTTAAGAATCCTAGGATACTATAGGACCAAGAAATCCCCAGTCGGTAAGATCAGTTTGAAGACCCAGTTTGGTGGCCTAGTTTCCATTACCAAGTTCATGGTTGTACCCTAGGACACTACGTATAATGCATTGATTGGAAGACCATGGCTCCACTTGCATGCAGCGGTCCCCTCATCATATCACCTGTGCCTCAAGTACTCCCACAATGGTCGAGTAGGTGCGCTTCAAAGTGATGTGTTTCCTTTTTCCTCTTTTGATGCTCGCTATGTGGATGATGAATATTACAAGATCAAGGATATGTTGATTCTTACATGTGAGGTTGACGCCGCCACGGTCACACCTGACCCCTGGGCAGGTCTGGATGATGCTTACATCTTCCTGATCCATCGATTGGAGGCCACAACCCTCGAAATGGGGAAATGTTTTGTTCTCTCTGGTACAAGAGGAAGGAATATTACCAAGTCCAAGTGATGATGGAAAATCACCTCGTACTCCTACAAAAACAAGGCTCAAGTGATCTCAAAGCCTCTTAAATCCATATGGTATCATGATTTCTTCCCAATGTCGACGGTATTATTTCATACATGTCTGTTTCACCAGGTTGGGATTAACCGGCTCATGCCTACATGCCACTATTGCTTTGATATCATGAAGCATGGGCCCTTAGGTTGAAGAACAGATGGGATCTGATTATCTTCCTTCATCATTATGGTCTCAACGACACATGAATCTCTCGATATGTTGTTCACTATTGTCCAGGTTGGTACCAGCCTCCTGTCTGGTTCTTCCTACCAAGAGGAATCTTATCCTGTTAGGAATCCCTCCTCTACAAGGAATAAGAGGTTCTAGAGGATGGCCTCCCCACCTTTAAATAAGGAATTTCTACCACAGTCTATGAACTGGTATAGGTGATCCTTGGTAGCAATTCAGATCTGAGACCCACAGTGATTAGTGCCACTATGCCCCTCGAGGAGAAGCAACAGTATGAATATTTATTGAAACAACACCGTGACATGTTTTCATAGAGTTACGATGATATTCCATAACTAGATCATCAGGTAGCCGTCCACCGCCTTGGTCTCCCAAAAAATCGTCGCAGGTTTAAGCATAATCCCAAGAAGATGAACCCTTATCACGGTGCCATGGTCGAGGTCAAATTTGACAAGCTCATCAGAGATAGCTTCGGAAAGGAGCTCCAGTACCCCAAGTGGCTTGACAACATTGTGCTAGTCAGGAAGAAGAATGAACAGATCAAAGTCTGTATCGAATTATGAGATCTCAACCTTCATAGTCTGAATGATGATTTTCCCCTTCCGGTGACAAAATTGTTGATCGATGCTATGACTGGGTTCCAGGCTCTCTCTTTCATGGATGGTTACTCCAGATATATCCAGATCCAAATGGCCCCTAAGGATGAACATTCAAAATATTTCAAGGCGCACCATGGTAAATTTTGTTACCAGGTTATTCCCTTTGGCCTGAAGAATGCAGGTGACACCTATCAGAGGTCCATGCACCACATATTCAAGGAAATCCCCCGGACATTGGTGCAAAGATCTGTGGACGATCGGGTGGTCAAATCCTGCCAACGCCAAGACCATCTCTGGGACCTTGAGAAAGTGTTCAGATTCCTCCATTCCCACCACCTAAATATAAACCCATTGAAATGTTCCTTCAGGGATACATTTGGGATGTTTCTTGTCTTTGTTGTCATGTACTAGGGCATCGAGATCAACCCAGGGAAGATCAAGGCAGTCATCTAGAAGCCTACCCCAATCAATATTTGCGAGCTTCGAGGTTTCAAAGGCCACTTAGCCTACATACAATGATTTATTGTGAATTTGGTTGGAAAGTGTAAGACCTTTTCTTGGCTAATGAATAAAGGATCTACCTATGTATGAGATGAAGTGTGCCAGAATGCGTTCGAGGAAATCAAGCAGTATTTGCTCCAACCTCCAGTCTTGATGCCACCCATCTCCAAAAATCCACTAATCATGTATGTGACTACCCTGGAACATTCTCTTGGAACCCTCTTCACCCATATGAACAATAAAGGGATGGAAAACAACCTCTACCACCTCCGCCACATGCTCCTCGATGCAGAGACCAGATACTCCTCCATCGACAAGAGCTTCCTTGCACTGGTATTCGCAGTATAGAAATTGTGACACTACCTGCAACACCACAAGGTACAACTGGTGTCTCAGGTAGACCCACAGAAATACATTTTGAACCACCCCATGTTGACCTTCCAACTAGCACAGTGGGCATTAATCCTCCAGTAGTTTGACATCAGGATCTTCCTTCAGAAATCTATCAAGGGAAAAGCATTGGAAGACTTTATTGTTGCCCATCCAACCCCAGCAGACCAGTCCCTTGACATGGATTTTCTCGACGAGGCAATCCTCTCGGTAGATCCTGCCATCCCATGTTGGTAGATGCACTTTGATGGTGCTTCCCAAATCCCCACCGACAGGAGGCTCAACGATCCTATACTTAATAGAGTGGGTCTGGTTATTGTCTTTATTACCACGATGCAAGCCATTCTGCCATATTCATTCCTATTGTCATAAGGTTGCAACAAAAACAAGGCATTATATCAGGCTCTTATCACTGGCCTCAAGCTGGCCCTCAAGATCGATGTACCCCATTTTCATGGGAAAGGGGATTCCGAACTAGTCATCAAGAAAGTCAACGGTGGCTATGTCGTCATAAATACAGGGCTCACACCATTATTGGAGCACACCCTCCAGCTAATGGTCTGGCTTCCATCTCGACTGGAGGTTACTTTGGTACCTCGATCTCAAAATGGTCGAGCTAATGCCTTGGCTGGCCTGGCCGCATCACTTGCAGAACCAGAGTAGGATGATCTAATTATATATGTGGCACATCAGAGATTCATTTCTCCCGTCACATCAGATGATGATGATGGCATGCGAGTAGGACATATTACCACCGAAGATTATATTTTAGGACCCCCAGGTTCATCAGATGTAGTGGTTGATGCGACCCATGACTGGAGAGCCCCCTTTGCCGAGTATCTCCAAAATTGTTACCTCCTGACTGATCGGGCCGAGTGTGAGGTAATCTGATGCCACACATTGCAGTTTACAATCTAGAGTGGTCCCAGTCTTGAGAAGATCCTCTACAAGCACTGGTTTGATGGTGTTATCCTCCATTTAATCCAAGGTGTCATGATTTCTCAGGTATTGTAGGAGGTTCATGCTGGTTCATGCGGTGCCCACCAAGCTGGGCCGAAGCTGTCCCATTAGATCCGGAGACTGGGGTAATTCTGGCCCTCCATGATCCATTATTTTATTGAGTTCTACAAGAGATGTCATACATGCCAAATTCATGCTAACTTCATGCATCGACCTCCCAAACATCTCCACTCTACTAAGTGGTCATGGCCATTTTCGGTATGGGTACTTGATGTCGTGGGACCATATCCACAGGTGACAGTTCGCCAGTGCAGGTTAATCTTGGCCGCTACAAATTTATTTTTCCTTATGGGAAGATGCATTTCTGCTCAAGGAGGTCAATGCTTGTTCTATCATTAACTTTGTGAGATTCAATGTAATTTATCAATATAGATTCCCTCACATTGTCCTCACTGATAATGACACCAACATCCATGTAGCTGTGTTGAAGAAATTTCAAGTCAACTACAACATCTGTTCGAACCATACCTCTCGCTACCACACACATGGAAATGGAAAGATCAAGGCATTCAACAAAACCCTCTCTAAAATTCTACAGAAAAGGGTTGTTTAAAACAAGAAGAGTTGGCCAGACAAGCTCCCCAAATCCCTTTGGGTTTATCGAATGACGACTCGCAACTCCACCCAGGTGACCCCCTATTCCCTAGTGTACAAAGCTGAAGATGTCATGCCCATCGAGACGCAACTTCCCACATTATGCACAATGGTCTATTACCAACATGTGCCAGATAAGGTAGCCAAAATTCGTATGGTTGAATTGGAAGCACTTGATGAGAATAGGCTTTGTGCTCAGCACAATCTAGAATGGCATCAGAATAAGATAGCTAGACCCTTCACCAAGAAGGTTCACCTATTATCTTTTCTGCAAGACAACATTGTATTGGCCCTCCAAAATCCAATGATCCCTAGTAGGAAACCACCCAAGATGGAGCCAAAATGGGAAGGACCTTACATATTTCACAGGGTTTACCCCAATGGAGCATACTCCCTGGTGATCATGGACGGTGAGCGTATAACTCCACCCACCAATGCCATGTTCCTCACGCAATATTTTTCATGAGCCAACCGGTCCTGGACGACCTTAAACTGGCCCATCATGTATGACCCTAAACTATATGCTGGTCCCACATGACTCTAATCTGCACGATGGTCCTGCATGACCTTAAACTGGACTGTCCAGCATGACCGTAAACTGTTTAGTCCTACATGATGTTAAATTGTGCATCATACCATAAGACATAAAATTGATCCCTTAGAACTACGTATGGCTTGATTCCCCTCCTCATTGGATATGTTGGAATGATCAAGTGTTTCATCTTGAGCCGAACACCTTAATTCTTCTCTTTGACTATTTCCCCTAGGTATAATTCTCTAGGGGAAACATTGCATAATATGGTGTAGGCTTCTTTAGCCCCATTCATACCAGAATTAAATTGGTCACACCATGTTCCCACTCCCCATTCATCTATCCTCCCACATCCTCACTGCATGATTTTAAACTGCATGGCCTTAAATAACTATGTATGGATTGATTCCCATCCTTATGGGATATGTAGGAACGCCTGAACATTTTGTATGTTGGCCTAGACCAAACTCCAAATCGTCCCCTCAGGTCAAGACATGTGGTAGGGGTGTATACTTTTGCACCAATTCACGTCATGCTATCCTTGATCCGGCCATAATTCCCTCTCCCTTGAGTTGTTTGACTCTTTCATAGATGGGAACAACTATGCTTCACCCACTCCTTTGATTGGGACTCCATCATCTTCCCTATCTAGAAGGGCCTCAAATGGTATGGATGCTAGGCCTAAGGGCTCTGTAACCACTACAGGAAAACACCCTCATGGATGTTGAGAAACAAGATGATACATGTCCCGAATTGCGAATATGGTATCGGTCGATGCTCATTTGATTTTCCCATTTCAGGTCACTATAGGGACGCGGTGTTTCGAACTTGGCCAATAGCTATCCTACATCATTAGAACTACCCCAAGATATCCCAAACATTGAGTGTAGTGGTTCATTGTTCCATGTTGTATCTCCAAGTGATGAACTATCTTCGGGAAAATCAATGTTTTAGCCCCCCATATGACGGGGAGAGCAGAGACCCACTCCTTGTTTCCCACATCGAGCACTAATCATGTGGGCGTAGGAGCTGTGAAGAAGCGGTAACCATACAAGAGGATGTATGGTCCCACCCGACTGAGGCCCCACCTCTAGCCCCTTGGCCTTCTGGGGCCCATGACCAAGTTCTTACCAAGAGTGTGTGGTGTGGTATGGGATTACGTCCTCATTCACGTCGGGTTACTCGTTGTGTTTTAGACATCCCTGGATCAGATAACTTATCCACTCTTCGTCCTCACTACAAGAAGTTAAACTAAAAACAGGTTGAGCCTTTCCGACCAAGGCCCAGCCTCAGGCCCCTTGGCCTTCTTAGGCCCCGACCCATGTTCTTACCTAGAGTGTATGGTGGGGTATGGGATTATGTCCTCATTCACGTTGGGTTCATCATCGTGTCGTACACCTCCCTTGTTTGAGGTATCTTACTCTTCTCTTCGTCCACACTACAAGACGTTAAACTGTAAACTGGTCAGGCCTTTCTGATCGAGGCCCCGCCTTAGGCCCCTTGGCCTTCTCGGGCCCTGACCTAGGATCTTATTTAGGATTGTATAGTGTGGTATGGGATTACGTCCTCATTCACATTTGTTTACTCACCATTCCATCCACCCCCCTCAATTGGGTATCTTACACTTTTGTGCGATTCTAGAACTACGTGTTGGTTGATTCCCATCCTCAAGGGAAACGTAGGACCGCCCGAATTTCTAAATGTCAGGTCCCGGGCCATGTTTCAGAAATCTCTCTTTCACCTTGGCCCTGTGGCCTACCCTTTCTCGGGGAGGGAATTAAATGGTGTGGTATAGATTATGTCCTCATTCACGTCGGGTTTGTAACAAACACGCCATGTACCACATCCTCTGGGGAGTTCTCCATCCCTGTATTCTATACAAATACTTTAAAATATGAAGCCCTCATGATGAGCCCCCTGGTCCTCTTCATTGATTCACCAATGTGCTTATGGGTACTCTGGTTTAATACTTGGAATGTAGGATTCTACTCGGACATTCATTCCTCCATTTTCCAGGTTTCATATTCTCCCTCATTAGAACTTCCACCACCTTTCACACCCAGAGGGACCCCTACATGGCCTTGATTCTAGGCCTAAGGGCTCTCCTACCATTATGGTCCCACAACCTAGAGGGTCTCAGACAACAAATCTATACAAGTCCTACATTGTGAATATGGTTAGAGGCTAATGATCATTTGTTTTTCCCCATTTCAGGATAATGTGATATGGATGCAGTTTTTTTTACATGGTAAAAGTCATCCTCTATAGTCACTCCAACCACATTAAGCCCAAAATGTTGGATACAAGATTCACATCCTTCTCCACCTCTACATGTACATGTATAACTTCTAAACTTTTTGTACTATTCCTCAGTGTGCATCCGCGCGTTAGGGAAAACCGAAGTTGTGATAATGTGATCACTCGAGGCTTCACCGGTCCCCCATTTTCATGTCTTCTATGAATTGAGAATACTTTATTCGCCCTTGTTTCCTACACCAAATTCAATTCAAGTAGGCTTAGGGATTGGGTTAAGGTATGCCTTTACATGGGATAGTCCTGCTTCTCCATGGTCTGAGTTCGAAGACCTTAAACTAATATTTTTTAATATTTCCCATTTGTGAGAACTACATATATCTTGATTCCCATCCTTATGGGATATGTAGGAACACCCAGAAGTACTGTTTTTGGGTCTAGCTCTATTGGGAGCTAGTTTCTCTTACCCCTTACACTTTCACCTTTATTTTGGCCCCTTGGCCTGAGGTTTCTTTCGCAGAATCGTGTATAGTACTGTGTCTGTGCCTCATGACATTAAAATGCACACTGGGTCCTATCATATGACCCTAAACTGTGACATTATTGTCATGGACGCACGACGAAAAATGGCATTGCATCATGATGTCCTTGATCAAAAGGACACCATGTTTTGGAATGGTCACACGCCATACCATTTTTCAATTCATGTACATGGATTTCTCCTTGTGGAGGTGTTGGGACTTTCTGCTCTAGGCATATCGCTTAAAAAACCATTCACCTTAAAAGACAAACAAGATTCATCAAATACCACTACTTTTGGTGTGAGGGCCGCACCCGCACACCACTTTTATTCCTGGTATTGGTACCTTACCGTGCCACCTCTTATAACTACTTGTAGCTTGATCCTCATCCTCATGGGGTATGTAGGAACGTCCGTGCACCTTACCTCAGGCCTAGTTTAACTATCATTTCTTGTCCCTTGAACTAAACCCTCTCCATGGAACACGTGGTGGTCGGAACCCCCGGTTCCCATAAACGTCATGTTATATAATTACCCCACCATGTGTCTCCTATGTTTCCTACAATCTATGGTTCGAGATCTATGACCATAGATTAAGACCACTCCATGTCCTTACCGCATGATGTTAAACTGCACGACATCTTTAGGATCTATGTATGGATTAATTCCTATCCTCATAGGATACGTACAGACACCCAATAATTTCACCTTGGGTCCAGCCCTAGGAATCATAAATCATGTTCCTTCTCATTTTTGGCGATGTCATGACCCCTTGTGGGAATCCATGTAACTGATGCTTTTCCCTGAACAAGTTCAGGTTGCCGCACAATTTCATTGGAATGTGACTAATCACTTGCCAGAGAGGTCCTATCTAAAATTAGGAATGATCAATGATCTGACTGAGGAGCCCATCTAAAGTGCTTCGACCACGGTGGCATAATTTCAAGAGTGTTGGATTCTGTTTGAACAAACCATTGCTTCACATCCCATGCTTTGCGTTCCACTTATTCGGACCCTCGTCCTATTTTCTGTCTAAGGGAAACCCCTAACAGTATGGATTCTTGGCCTATGGCCCACCTATTGTCCTGAGTCAATGTTCTGGAAGACTAACATATGAAAATTTAAGTCAGGCCTCGTATTTTGAATATGGTTAGCAGTCGACCCTCATTTTCTATTCCCACTCTCGGCTAACACAATAAGGATACTATATTTTTAATGTGGTCAGTAGTTATTCTTCATTGTCATGCCACCCCCACAGTATTCTGAATCGCGGGTATCGTGATTCACAACTACCATTACCATCTGTTCAGATTGATTCATGAGCCCTTGACATTATCCCATTCGTGCGTAAGAGCACATTGGGAAAATGGAAATTCGGCTGTTTCGAGAGCTTCAACCTCTAATCAGGTCTCTCCCATTTCATCCTGGAAATCCGGGCCCATTATTCAAACCCCGAATGACCGAATCATGGTTGATTCTCCCTTGATCAAGAGAAGTAATAGTACGAACATCCCTCGTTTCTCACATTGGGGGAGACCCGCGTGAGCTTAGGAATGGATTGATACTTATTTCAGGATTGTGGTTGAATGCGTTAAAAGAAACAAAAAAATAAATAAATTCATCCATACAAGCAGTTCAGAATAAGAAGTAGGTTAAATGAGTTAATGAGTTCAACCTAAATAGGTCACTTAAGGTTCAACTTCTTGGATAGTTCATTCCAGTGCCACTACCCTTTAGCTAGTGGCCGCCAGGACTGCTTCTCACCACCTGAGTGCTCTCCCTTCATCAGCGGCCTCAGAGTGCAGTCCACTAACTCTAGCTCGTGCTTGTGCCTGTAATGTTTGAAGTGAAGATATTTGGTGACCCGCATCCACTAGTTTCACATGGGCATTCAATAGCTGGGCCCTCAACTGCTCCACAAGCTTAAAACAGTTTCTGATGTATATCTCTTTTTCATTCACATGTTTGTGAAGGCGTCATGCTTCTTCTTCTGCCTAGATGAATGCTCGGGTACTCATTGACTCCTCTAGACAATGGGAAATGTCAGAGCGTCGGCTGCTCTTGCGTAGCTTCTCAGCCATGTAGTCACGGACTGTCGAATGAAGAAGCTGAGCATCCACCCCTCCAACATAGAGAAAGCACAACCGGGTTTTGATTGATCCCATCCGTTTCAGCCATTCTGTATGGGTCTGACCGAGAATGCTCTTTATACACTTCCACCATTTGCGTCGTGTCATACGGAAATTCGTGGCCGCTTGTGAGTCTGAATAATCAATATCCTCGGTTTATGTTGCCCAATAGATGGGTAAATCAGCCAATAGACCAGTAATAAGGTCTTCTTTGGCTGACCCTCCCAAGGGGTTGGGCTCTTCAATTCCTGGGTGACCGTCTCCTCTCACCTCAATCTCAGTAGCTCCCTCAACGACATCTAGCCATGCCCCAACATGAGCACCGCAGATGTCCGCCACTCTCTATTCACCGTGTTCTAGGGCCAGTTCAATTTGAGAAGTGTTCCTTGAATAAGACAACATGTTTTTAGTTGAATCAATTGTGGACGACCTGGGTTCTCCTACCCGACGAGCCTACAAGGCTGTCATTACTGCACAAACAAGGAACACCCTGATCAATTGAGCTCTCCAATTATGATTAACTAGCGTTAAATTAATCAACATACAGGATCCCAAAGGATTATCATCAAGTTATCTAGCCGCTACAGAAGCTGCTATTGCAAGGGATTGCTCAACACTCGTCAGTTCAATAATGGGTGTCGGTTCCTCACCTCGTTCAACCGGCACCTCCTCCCCATCACATGGAGACCCCTGTTCTGTTCCCATTTTCAACTAAATCAGATAAATAGATCTAATTGAGGTTTATAGAAGATTTTGAGGGGAATAGAATAGATAAAGGGCAGATAGAAACCTCAAGAAGCTTGGTTATATCCACATCAATGCTGACAATCTCGCAACTCTCCCAGAGACTCCCTTGGTGGGACGCCCCCTGATACTCTCCACCTTCAAGATCCTCTTATTCTTCGCCCCCTTCTTCACCATATACTACTTCCTCCACATCCTTCTCAACACCTTCCAGCCCATTGTCACTTTCATCATCCTGTGACGACATCTTTTTGGGATCATGCACTTGGACGAGCATTACTTTCACCAAAAAGGGTGACTCTGCACGTCGGCCTCGTTGACATGCATATTCATACGTGGTCATTAGGTACACATGCTGACGATGAATGTTCACCTTGTCAACAACCCAAATGATTCTAACCTCCGGCAGCTAGATTCTATCTCGTATTATCTTCTACCAAAGAGCTTTGGTACCCATCGACTATTACAGCGTCATCCAGGATGACCATAGAGCCAGGAAGACTGCATAATTGGAGGGTTGACAAAGATACCTTATTTTAAATCCTGGGAGTTCCCATGATGCTACCTAAGCCCCTATCCTCCTAGAAAATGAGCACCCGACTACTCCATGTGACGTCCCCGCTACTGAAGTCCAGGCATGTGCGGGCCCGGTTTCCGGATGTACTTCCGACCTTCCCCACACAACAACACCATGTATACTCTATCGCCACCCTGGTTCTACGATGGTGACCATGAGTTTCCGGACACTCTTTCGTGAAATTCTCTTGGGGTATGCTATAGCCCAATGTTCAGCATATTCTATTGATAGGCCAGCGTCATCTCCGATGGGGGGAAAGGTAATGACATCGCCAGAGCCCTAGGCTGAGAACATCAGTCACATTTGGTGAAGAACACAGGGGTGACTCTCTTCTCGAACATCTGTGTAAACCTTCTTAGGCATCCAATGAAGGCATTTGAAATGCCTATCAAACCTGGACGGCATGTAGGGCTCGTAAAATATCTTCCCGTCAATTTGAGACATGAGCACCCCACCTTTAATGATTTAGAAGTATTCCCTCTGCTCTAGTAAGCCATGCTTGTTAACTATCATCTAGAATGTCGGGGTGGGGAATGGGTTGAATGTGAAGTTGGCGGGATTGGCCGATTTTATAATTACTCCATACTCATTGAGCATCAACGCCATGACCCCATCGATGTTTAGCAAGGAAGGTAACATGCCATTACATAGAGGACGATTGGCGTTCGGGAAGGTATACCCGCCATAATGGGCCGTGACCCGGCCATAAAAGAACTGGAAGGGGCCACAAATCCTCCTCAGTGATTCTCCTCTTGAGATTCTACCCAAAATGGCGTATAAGAGAGCCAACATGGGGACTCCCAGACTAAAACATTGATTTTCGGCCATGATGTCGCCCATCACTTGGGTCGCTGGACAAACCCCCATCCTTGCATCTCTCACCAGTAGGATCCATCAACTCAAGAATGTGGCAAGGAATCTGGTGTATCGGACTTTCGTGTCTTGTCTCTTGTTTATGCTAAAGCCCCATGACTCATAGTCCCCCACCTCTAGGATCCTCTAATACAATCCACTCTTGCTCCTCTGTGTTGCGGTCGGACACCGTCTCCCTCACCCCAGTATCTTGACTTCCATATCTTTTTCGGGGAACAAGCTGAACCATTTCTTATAAGCAATGTCATTCAAGAAATCCTTGACCCCCAACCTCTCCTTGGCCAGCTCTAGCATGTGCCATGTCAGCATAGGAGTTCATGATATGTCTCCCTAGGTGTTCCCTGTCGGGAGGAATTCATCATACTGATGCCCATCCAGAGGGATACACCCATTACAATGGATGTCCCACTGGATGATGCCGACTTCCCCATGATTAAGGGTGAAGGTATTGGTGTCGGGAGACCATTGAGTAAACAGCTCTGTCCTAAGCTCAGGCTGGTGATAAAAATGAATCTATGACGTCCACCCACCTCGAACAAACCAATGTGCCACAGTTCGGCCCCAAACTGGTCGCATGTCTGGAGAACCCAATACGCACATGCCCATTCACTGGTGATGTTGCCTCCAGGCTGTAGATTCCAATCCTGCAGCCAGCCTTTGGGCTCGTCAGTAACACTCTAATAGATGTTGTGTAATAACCCACAAATTCACACTGGCTTCAGAGTACACTGAGACATTACTAGGCCTTAAGCGATATACCCAATGTTCTAAAGGCTGTCAATAAATGTTGAAGAGTTTCAAAAAAAGTGGGGGACAATTTACCCATTTAGAATATACCACAAATCAAACAATCATAACCAAAGAAATCAACTAAATGATGCATGATAAAATCTAAGACCACTCAAGAATTTATTTTATCATAAACAAACCAAGAGTACCACAATGGAAACCAACACTAAATCAGAGTAAACAGCGGAAATAAAAACTAAAAGACTACAAGACAACAACCCATCTCCATTCTCTACAAGCTCCAAGGTCCAACATCACGAACCATCCTCAGTATCATGATGAAGTTATATAAACACGTGACACATTACCTTTTCCATCATCCTGGTATATGACATCTGAAAAAGCACCAACGTTCCAAAGTAGGGGGTGAGTAATGAAACTCAGTATGTTTTCCCCGATGGCTTCCCAACCCATGCCACTAGGATAAAACATGTTAGCACATTTATATACAACAATTTATATAAAACAATTCGAAAACAGTTCGCAATAAAACATGTTCCATGTCAAAACAAATTTCAAACAAAAATCATCTTTCTCAAGAAAATTAACCATGCATGGTTTCCAATCAAATTCACATTTCCATCATGGCACATTCATTGCATTTCACAAATCCACACAACCGACCTTGCATATAACCCGGACCTCCCTATACTCACGAGAGGTGATTTATCCTTCCACTATGTTGTCACTTAGTGAACTACCTTTTCGGGGGTACTTCACACCCTTATCCTTCCCTTTTGATGGGGTACTTCTCGCCCTTATCCATCCTAGCCTTTTGATGGGGGTACTTCTCACCCTTATCCATCCCAATGCATATGAACACACACCACAACCCATGCAAATCCATTCCAAAACCATGTGTGTTCAAACCCATTCAATAAAGCATGAATCCTTTTAATGAAAACTATTTCATTCAAGAAGAAAAACCATAACCAGTTTAAAATCACAATTTTAAATTCACTTCGTCAAACACTTTCCAAAAATACACAATTTCCATCACCCGATAATAAAAAGGGGTTTCCACCATTCTATTACAGAAGGCCAACAAACCATTTCAATAAAAGTAAACAATTTAAAACTAAGCCTTCATGTTCTAAGAAAGAGGACTCAAGAGTGAAGCCACCTACCTCAAATGTTTTGTCGAAAACCCTAACAAACAGAGAACGCACAGTAAAACCCGGCTGATTCACCAAGTATCGTCCTTAGATATCTTCTCCTAACACAAAAATACCAAATCTCATCATTTCTGGTATGCACACACTTAGATCTACCCATAACCGGCATAGATCTAAGAATCCGAGAGAAGAGGAGAAGTAAATCTATGTAGATCTGAGAAACCAAACCATAACGATCACATACCTCAAGAATTCGGCTTCAATTCATCAGTAGAAGCCTCCAAATCACCTCCAGAATGATGGGAGAACCCTCTTTGACCTTAGGAGAACCAAAATCTCGAGTTAGGACTACTTAGGTTCTTAAAATATCCAGTGAGAGGAAAAAACGTGTGACATCCACTTTTATAGGATCTCATTTAAGTGGTCACTGGGTTAGTTCGCACGGTTTTAAAAACTGTGCGCTAACTGTGCACTAGCTACTGCCTCATCCACCCTTCTCACACTGTTTTTCTGCACGGTTAGACAAACCAAACGCAGCCCATGCGAATGCTACTACATCCTCGACCAACTACGCATGGTTTGGTTGCACGGTTTAGACAAGTCATGCACCGCCCATGAAACTTCACCTCTTACCACAAGACTTCATTCTGAGATCTCCCGACTCTCCCATTCAACACCTTTAAATTTGAAACCATTAAAATAATAAAGTAATGGTTATATATCAAAAACTAGGGGTATTACATTCTCCCCACCATTGGACTTTCCGTCCCCATAAAATAGAAAACCAACGCTTGGGTGAAAGAGTTCTGGCCACATCTATTTCATTTCTTTTTCGCGTTCCCAGGTCTCTTCATGAATCTGGATTTGTTTTCAAAAACCCGCACTAGACCGATGATTTCTCCACCACCGAATATCTCCTTCCTATCAACAATCCACACTGGAATATGTACCAATGATGCATCCGGCTGTAGTTCAACGTGATCCCATTTGATGACATGGTCAGGATCGGGCTGATACTTTTTCAACTGAGATACATGGACCACATTATCCACTACACTGAACCGTGGTGGTAATTCCAACTGATACACCACTATTCCAACTCATTCCAGTATCTCAAAAGGGCCTATATATTGAAGAGATAATTTTCACTACTTCCCAAAACAATGATGTTCAAGCCTTGGTGAGATTCTCAAAAAGACAAGATCACTCAACGCAAACGACAATGGTATTCGGTGATGATCCACATAAGATTTGTAATGACTTTGTGCCGTCTCTATCCTCTTTTTAATCAACTGAATCTTCTCCGTTGTTTATTGGACAAGGCTCGGCCAAACTAGTGATGTATCACATGTTTCCACCCAACAATGTGGAGAATGACAAGGACTCCCATACAATGCATCAAATGGAGCCATATGTATCGAGGCCTGATAACTATTGTTATATGAGAACTCCACTAAATGCATGTTCTCCTCCCATTATCCTAAAAAATTTATTACACAAGCCTGAAACATGTATTCCAACGACTGTATCATCGTTTCAGATTGTCCGTCTATCTGAGGATGATACGTCATACTCATATTCGACTGAGTTCCTAGGGATTTCTGTAAGGATTTCCGGAAATGAGATGTTAACCTCGTATCTTTTTCTAACACGATTGAAACTTGTATGCCATGTCTCCTTACCACTTCTTGGATATAGATTTTAGACAGATCCCCTACCGTACTAGAACCACGAATTGGGATGAAATGTGCTAACTCGGTAATCCGATCCACAATCACCCACATGGAATCGTGCTTCAGAACCGTTCTTGAAAGATCTGTAACAAAATCAATATCCATCTTCTCACATTCCCACACTGGAATTTGTAGATACTGCAATATACCCGCTTGCCGCTGATGTTCTTCTTTAACTTGCTGGAATGTTCAACACCATGAATCAAATTCATCTACCTTCGATTTCATGCCACTCCACCAAAAGTTCTACTATATCTCCTTATACATCTTGTGTATTCCTGTATGAAAAGAAAATCTGGAATGGTGGTAAGCATTAAGGAGTTGTTCCTGAGCTGTTAAAGGTACAACCATCCGTTCTCCAAACCATAAAAATGAACTCCCATCCAGCTTCCATCCCTCAATGGTCTCCACACGATTGAGTTTTGGACTCATTACAACACAGTCTGCATTGGATTTCTGTTTCTCCATTACTATCTCTACCAAATCATGAATAAGCACAACTAAAAAGAAAACCGCAACATCATCTCGGTTTTCACATTCCATACGCATGTCAGCTAGGACCGATATCAACTGCCATTCATCTAAAGCTACCTTTGCTAACTGACTGTATGACTTTCTATTCAATGCATCTTCCACCAAATTCCCTTTTCCTGGTGTGTACATCAAGTCAAATTCAAATGTCTAGAGATACTCCAACCACCTTTTTTTCCTTAGATTCAAATCATGTTGTGAGAAAATGTGTTTCAAGATTTTGTGATCTGTTAACAAAGTAAGTTTATCACAAAAGAGATAATGTCTCCATGTTTTCAAAGCATGTATGACTACAACTAACTACATATCATGTGTTGGGTAATTTTTATCATGCACCCTCAACTACCTTGAGCCATAAGAAACCACATTGTCTACTTGCATTAGAACACAACCCAACCCTATTCCCAAAGCATCACAATACACTACATACCCCTTTCCTAATTTAGGAAAGATCAAGATGGGTGCCATTGTAAGACGAACCATCAGTTCATAGAATTTTTTTTGACATTACCTTGCCCATTGAAATGGATCATTATTCTTTGTCAGAGCTATCATTGGTGATGCTAGTCGTGAGAAATCACACACAAAGCGTCGGTAGTAACCAGATAGACCATGAAAACTGCATATCTCGAACACATTCTTTGGTGGTTTCCAAGAGATAACAACTTCTATCTTATCAGGATCTACTGAAAAACCTTTCTTAGAAATGACATGGCCAAGGAAAGGTACTTCTTATATCCAAAATTCACTTTTTGAAAATTTGGCATACAACTACTGTTCTCTCACAATTTCCAATACTATCACCAAATGGTGCCATGCTCAGCCCTTGTTCTTGAATACACAAATATGTCATCCACAACCAACACAACAAAAGAATCCAGATATCACTGAAATATCTGATTCATCAATTCCATAAAGACTATTGGTGCATTCGTAAGACCAAAAGGCATGACTACATATTCGTAGTGACCATATCTACTTCTGAAGGTTGTCTTTGGGATATCCTCCTTCCGAACTCGCAACTGGTGATATCCTGACTGCAAGTCAATCTTAGAGAACAAACGATGTCCCCTCAATTGATCAAATATGTCATTGATGAGTGGAAGTGGAAATCAATTCATTATCGTAACATGGTAAGTGTACGATAATCAACACATAACCTCAAAGTTCTATCTACATTCTTTACAAACAAAATTGGTGCTGCCCACAGAGACTCGCTTGGCCAAATAAAACCCTTGTTTTATAGTTCTTCCAACTGCACTTTAAATTACTTTAACTCCATTGGTGCCATCCTATAAAACATAAGAGAGATAGGACTGGTCCCCAGAAGGAGATCATCGTATTCTCCACTTCTCTTACATGTGTAAACCCTAAGATGTTTTTAGGAAAAACAACAGGAAATCGAACTGCGAATGCTGGAAAACTGTTATTCGCAATATCTCCCATCGATTACAAGTTTAACGCATTCAAATGTAATGAGATAGTTTCCACTATTGTTGCCAACAATCCCGTTGCACCTTTCGTCACCAATATTTCTTCTCTAAAGAGATTCTTGATGCCATCCTCAGTCATGAAATAGACTATTCTTCTATAAATGTCAATTTGAGCCCTGAACTCTATAAACCAATCCATCCCCATGATTATATCATAGGCATCCATCTCCAGCACAGATAAATCCCATTTCATCTTAGTTTCATCAACAGTTATAGAACAAGCTCTACACTCGAAGGGTCTACACTTTATTTCACCAAGAGGAGTTTAAAGTCTTATCATAGAAGGCGTCATTTCAAGTTTTAAGTTCAAAAAATCATAAATAAGAGAAGAAAGAAAAGAATGTGATTCACCAGTATCGACCATCACTTGCATGAGGGTATAATTCAAAAATATCATACCTCTCACCACAGACGGTCCAAACTGGTCATCCACAATCACTTGTTCTACTCCATACAATTGATTTGTTGCTGCACATTGCTTTGTATTTCTTTGTTGAGATTTTCCTACCTAAGGAGTCATGGTATTCATGGAATCACTATAGGTAGCTCTGTTCTGCTGGCCAGACTGATTTTTCCATTCTTGCACTCTGATACCATTTCTAATGACCCGCCAATTCTCATTGGCTTGAGATTACAACGAGTCATTTCTAGGTATTAAGAGACATCCCCAAGGAAAAAAAGGCTGGAAATAAATGTCGAAGGGTTTAAAACAATTGGGGGACGATTTACCCTTTTAGAACATACCACAAATCCAAAAACTATAACCAAATAAATCATCTAAATGATGCATGATAAAAGATAAGACAACTCAACCATTTATTTTATCATAAACCAACAAAGAGTACCACAACAAAAACCAACACCAAATCTAAGTAAACAGAGGAATGAAAAAATGAAAGACTAAAATACGATAACCCAAATCCATGATCTACAATCTCAAAGCTCCAACATCACGAACCAGCCCCAGTATCAAGAAGTATTTCTATAAACACGTGACACTTTACCTTTGACAACATCCCAGTATAGGACATCACTACTACAAATACCCCTTTTATCCGTGCTAAAAATGGCCTTTAAAAGTGCTAGAAAAGTGCTATTAAATCCATCTAAGATAAGGGGGTCCCCTTTATCAGCCCTCCAAAAAGAGCTGATAAAGACCCCTTTTATCAGGGCTAAAAAAGTGCTAATAAAAGGGGTCTTTTATAAGTGCTAAAACGATGCACTGATAAAAGCGTCCTTTATCATCACTTTATTTTTAGCGCTGATAAATGAACCCTATTATCAGTTTCTTTTTAGTGCTGATAAAAGTAAAAAAAAATTAAAAAAATTCAAAAATTTCAAAAAAATTCAAAAAATTGAATAAAATCCTACAAATTGGGGGGCTTTTATAGCGCTTGAGCCCCACTTTTAACAGTGCTTTGCATCCCCTCCAACGCCCGCACGCACCCCCTCCACCCTTTATCAGTGCTATCCCCCCAAATCTACCCCCATGCGTGTGCCCCTGCCTCCACCAGGTTTTGAGCATGAGACCTCACCCCTGCGTGCCTAAGCCCTTACCACTCCTCTATTTTTATTTTTTTTTCCATTTCATGATATCTCTATTTATATATATATATAGTTATTTTTATTCGTATAGTAATATATATTTATATTAATATATATATATAGTTATATTAATATATTTATATAGTTATATTAATATATATATCTATAGTGATATTAATATATATATTTATAGTTATATTAATATATATATGTAGTTGTATTAATATATATATATAGTTAGATTAATATATAGGTATATAAATATTCATATATTTATATTTTAAATAAAATGGATATTAGTTATTATTTAGATAAAGATAATATATATTATATGTAAATATATTTTATTATTTATATTTATAATTATATTTTTATGTGTGAATATATAAAAAAATATGTATATATTGTTATATATTTGATTATAAATAGTAGTGAATTATAAAAAATGATAAGTGTTTAAAGACATAATATCAATATGAATGTAATAACTTGGAATAAATTCAATCCCCATCAAAAATAGCCAATAATACCCCCTTAAACGGGGCTGAAAATCCACAAAATGTATAAAAATCAGTGTATCCTGACAAAAAACTCTATTTTAGAGGCCTTATGGGCCTTTTTTGGCCTCAAAATTTTTTACTAAGACTTTGCCTCACTTTTTACCACATAGATCTTATTTCAGGATTCGATTTGATATGCTGTAGAGCTCAAACGGACACCCAGATCAAAAGTTATGGTCATTTGAAGTTCGAGTTGTGTTTTCAACATATTTTGGATCTTTTTTAGTTTTTCTATTTTTTTAGTCTTCAAATTGTTATTAAATGACTATTACTTCGTACTAATTATCAAATTATTTATTAAAAATATTTTTAATATTTTCTTATAAGCCATTTTCACTAAATATCATATATACTAAGCGTAACATTATATTTATACTTATCTAAAATATATTAAAAATTATATGTAAAAAATATATTTTACATTTATATGAATTTAACTATATCTATATATCTATATATTCATATATTTTTTAAAATGATTTTTTTTTGATATAGACCCTTTATCAACGCTAAAAAAATGCTGATAAAGACCCCCTTTATCAGCGCTACTAAAAAACGATGATAAAGGGGTAACCTTTAACAGTGCTAAAAAATGTGTTGTTATAAGGGTTACCTTTATCATCACTTTTTCGTTAGTGCTGATAAAGGCTGGTGCTGGCCTTGGCTAGTTTTGTGGTAGTGCATCTACAAAAGCACCAACATGCCAATAAAGGGGGTGAGTAATGAAACTCAGTTGGTTTTCCCCAATGACTTCCCAACCCATGCCTCTAGGATAAAACATGTTTGCACATTTATATAAAACAATTTATATAAAAAAATTCCAAAACAGTTCACAATAAAACAAGTTCCATGTAAAAACCATTTTCAAACAAAAATCATCTTTCTCAAGAAATGAATCCAAGCAAGGTTTCCAATGAAATTCACATTTCCGTTTTGTCACATTCATTCCATTTCACAAATCCACACAACCAACCATGCATGCAACCTGGACCTACCTATACTCCCGATTGGTGAGTTATCCTTCCACTAAGCCATCACATAGTGGACTATCTTGACGGGGGTACTTCATGCCCTTATCCATCCCTTTTGATGGGGGTACATCTCTCCCTTATCCATCCAAACCTTTTTATGGGGGTACTTCTCGCCCTTATCCATCCCAATGCATATGAACACACACCAAAACCCATGAAAATCCATGCAAAAACCAAGTGTGGTAAAAAAACATTCAATAAATCATCAAACCTTTTATTGAGAACCATTTCATTCATGTATCAAAACCATAACCAGTTTAAAATAACCATTTTAAATTCACTTCAACAAACACTTTCCAAAAACACAAAATTTTCATCACCCATTAAAAAAAGGGGTTTCAACCATTCGTTCATAGCAGATAAACAAACTATTTCAGTCATGGAAAAAAATTTGAAACAAATCCTTCATGTTCTATGAAAGAGGAATTGGGAGTGATGCCACCTACTTCAAAGGTTTTGACAAAAACCCTAGCAAACAGAGAACACACAAGAAAACCCGGCCGATTCACCAAGGATCGTCCATAGATCTCTTCTCCAAACACAACCATGACTAAATCTCATCATATTTGTAATCCACACACATAGATCTACCCATAATGGGAATAGATATAAGAAACCGAGAGAAGAGGAGAAGTAGATCTAAGTAGATCTGAGAAACCAAACAAGAACGATCACATACCTCAAGAATCCGGCTTCGATTTCTCAAGAGAAGCCTTTGGATAACCTCTGGTGTCATGGGAGAACCCTATTTGACCTTAGGAGAACCAAAATATCGATTTAGGGCTGCTTAGGAACTTAAACGAGCCACATAGAGGAAAAAACTCATGAGATCAACTTTTATCGGATCTCATTTATGTGGTCGCACAGTTAGTTCGCACGGTTTGAAAAACCGTGCGCTAACCACGCATTAGCTACTTCCTCGGCCTCCCTTCTCAAACGGTTTGGAAGCACGGTTAGACAAAGTGTGTGCTTCCCGTACATATGCTACTGCTTCTAAGACCAACTACACATGGTTTTGCCATACGGTTTAAACAAGTGGTGCGTCGCCCGTGCGACTTCCCCTCTTGCCACAAAACATCATTCCGAGTTCTCCTGACTCTCACATTCAACACCCTTAACATTAAACCCACGAAAAGAATCAAGTAAGGGTTACATACCAGAAACCAGGGGTACTTCAAGGAGCATGCTTAAAGGGTTGGAGAACTATATGTGACAGGTTCACTCCCCGAGATGGTCTTGGTCCTGGGATTCAGAACGTAAACATCTAGGTGCATAGATTATCTAGCAGGATGGCCATTGTATGTAATGTTATACCGGGTTAGGTCATCCTCGTGGGTCACCCATTTCTGCGGTGTGTCAAACTCAAACCATGGCATGGGTACCTCCTCCAAGAGTCTGAAATCCTAGATCGGCAGATTGGAAGACAGTGCATACTCCTTCTGCACTGGGGTCAGCATGTTGAAGAGAGTATGGTTGCTGGATACGATCCTTCGGGAACCATAAACATCAGGGTTGGCGACCATCTCATCCCTCTGAGAAGAAGATGTGGCTTCCCTCTCACCATTATCCCAATTGGCATCCATCTCCTACCAACAATATTTTAAGGATTCATCATGAAAAAGAAGGTGTTGGCGTGAAAAATCAGGAACCAACTCAAAAAATCCGGACTGGCTTGAAAAATCAGGACTGCTGCGTAAAATATTGGGTTTGCGTGAAAAAATACGACTGATTGCAGTGAATTATGTGAAAATGAAGCGTTTTTCGCATATGTGGAGGATTTTCTTCACGCATGAGAGCTCCGGGCTTATCACGCAAGAAAATATGTATAGAATTGGGGGCCCGCGGGGTGTTTTATAGGCACGAGGAGCGATCTCCTCACGCGTGCAAAAAGCGGATTGCGCGCTCCGAACCTGCTTTTCATGACACTCCGGTTTTAAGAATGCGACGACCGCAGAGAAACCTATATCTCATCATTTCCCTCAAAATCTGACCTTCGTAGCCCCCGATCTAATTCTATGGGGGGATTTTTTAGATGCCGAAATGCACTTCAGGGGTGAGGAAGGTTCAGGTGAAACAAAGCGAAGCCATATTTAGAACTGGAAATCCATTCTGGGGGTCCCGAATGGTCGACATGAAAAAAGTATTGTTTTGGACGAAACAAATGTGCCCCACATAAAAACTCCAAGATTCGAAAGAGTTTTCCATGTGTACGTGGAACTATTCCGCACCACCACTCCGCGTGGTTGATCTCCGCACTACCGACATCGGGGCGTACAAGAATTTTGCACCGAAGTGTTTTTCGTGCGGACCTGTGATCCTGAGTGCCTATAAATAAAATTTCACCCCCTTCGACATCACCCACAAAAAATCTAAACCGTCTTCCCCACATGAAATTCATCTCCCATGTGTGAAAAATATGTCTCTCATGTACTAAATTTTGGCACCAGGTTGCCCGGGGGTATGCCTTTCTGTGCGACCACTCTGGCTTGATCCTTGTCCAAATCCCCTCGATCCCCATCCCCCCATGCGTAATTCATTTTTATTGCACACTATAAGGTCTTTGTTACGCAATTCCATTTGTGTGCCGACCCCCAGTTTTTCACGCTCTATGCTCAATTGCACACCAGCCCGGGCTTTTTCGCGCATGCAATTCCTTTTCTATGCCGGCCCAGCCCCCTTTTTCGCACAAGGACCCAAATTGGGTGCAAGCCTCCCGCCTTGTGAGACCGTGATGTCCCTCTTACGGGCATCATTTTTGGGAACCTCTTGTGCCCACAACTCCTTCACCATATACTCATTTTCCATGAAACCTCCATGGTTCGCATGAAGAACATCAAAGTCCCCAGGACTATACCGTCCATTGCGTTGCTTCAACTCTTTATTCTTCGCATATGCACGATAACAGCTATTGCTTCTTCACATAGCCATGATAACATGGCCCCCCTGATGGTTCACTCTATGACACCCTCTCACCGTGGATTTTCCTATCCCCTCTCTGCACCAAGGAGTAGAGGGTACAAGTTATGTATTTCCAAAGGGTGCAAAGAAAGCCCACCTCATCTGAGCTGCAGAACGTTAAACTGTCAATCACCTTCGTCCTCAACACATGATGTTAATATGTGACCTTGCCCCATGCCTCACACACGGGGTTCCCCCACCTTGGAAATTCTCCACACCCACTTGTATGCACAGGGGATGATATCCTCCTTATGGGGGTGGCATTTCTCTTTGCAGAAGGGGAAACCATCTCAGTGTAAACCCCATGATTTTTTGTAGGAGGTAGCATATCTGCTCCTCCTTTCTTCTTCAGTCCCTAGGTCCAGCAAAGCATGTGATGGGGAATGATTCATCTCCTTTCTTCGGTCACAGATCCCTCTCCCACTGCGATTTGTCGCACATGGGCCTCCATCATGGAGTAAGTCCCAACCTCTTAGGGTTTCTAACCACGCATAATCCCATGTTTCCTCTCTGGGCCACTAATCACGCATAAGCCACACTCCACATCCCACGGACACACCATTCACAACATGATCATTTGGTCTCTGTTGTCTCTTGTTTCTCACACCGAGGATGACTCGCATGGGTATAGAGTGAGCACCGACCATGAAATCCACCTTAGGAAGCCTATACTGAAATCACCACACCCCACCATCTGAACTATGTGGTCTTTGATCCTTTCCAAGGTAGGGTACATAGGAAGCATCCCTGAGGTTCAAGACCACCATTCACCCAGTTGTTCCGGCATCATTCACGTCATCCTACCAACATATCATCAAAACTATTAGGACTTTGATCCATTCCATTGTAGGGTACATATGAAGCATCCATGACGTTCAAACCCAACACCGGTGGTTCTGACCATCTTCACGTCGGTACACCAACTCACTAGGCCTTCTCAGAGCGTAAGCCCCAAATGCCACCACCTGAACTATGTGGTCTTTGATCCTTGCCAAGACAAGGTACGTAGGAAGCATCCCTAAGGTTCATGCCCAACATCCATCAGACCCTAGGTCCTTATTCATGTCAGTTCACTGTCTCCTCCACCATACCATCTGAACTATGAGGACTTTGATCATTGACAGTTTAGGGTATGTAAGAATACTCCACGAGGTTCAAGCCCATCACCGGTCATTTAGACCATCATCATGTCGGTTCACCAACTCACTGGGCCGCCTCAGAGCGTAAGCCCAAAATTCCACCATCTGAACTACATGGTCATTGATCCTTCTCAAGGTTAGGTACATAGGAAGCCTCCCTAAGGTTCAATCCCAACATCCATTGGTCCCCAAATCCTTATTCACATCGGTTCACCGAATCCACCACCATATCATCCGAATTACGAGGTCTTTGATCCTTGTTAGGGCAGGGTTTGATGTAAGCCTCCCTGGGGTTCAAGCCCAACAACCATTGGACCCCAGGTCCACCTTCACATTGGTTACCACACATTTGAACTACATGGTTTTTGATCCTTGACAAGGTGAGGTACGTAGGAAGCCCCCACGAGGTTCAAGACCAACACCCAGCATTTCCAAACCCCTTCACGTGTGTTCGCCCCAGTCCTATATGATATTAAATTATAGACCCCATCCAGTGTTAAGCCATTATGAACCCATACAATTGTAAGCCATTGTGTCCCAATCCAGAAATAAGCTATTGAAACCCCCAATCGGTGGCAAGCCACCATCAGAAAACTATGTGGACTTTGATTCCCTGCCATAGGGATGCGTAGGAAGCCTCTTGGAGGATCAAGCCCAAAACCATCGTCATCCTCATGAAGGTTCCATCCCATTAACCAACCCCTCATGAAACCCTGCATCACCCATCCAGATTCTTACCCAGGCCACCACATCTCAGTGGGATCATGCCACCTCATACCCCATTCCCCTCAATAGCATTTGGGAGGCCACCCAAACGATTTCCCTAGTATCGGTGTTCCCTCCAGGGGGTTCTCCAACTGATCCACTCTAGTCAGTGTTATGATCAGCCTGATCTGTATCCACTAGACGTTAAACCTGCATCATACCCTATGTTAAACATTGGAAGATGAGGAAAAACTCTGAAACATGATCATGGAATATGATTCCCCACATTTGATGTGTGATGACTTGTTCTTCCATTCCCTCAAGAATCCCTATAATAAGAGACATAAGACAGACACACTAATCTCCCAGTGTCCATACATTCCAGTGATTCCCAATATTACTACTCTCCTAATCGAAGGATGCTTCCCTGACCGAACCACTTGGAATGTCCTGATAGAAGCAGTGTAAATACCTGGTGTCCACAAAGATATGGTGCCAAGTAGAGCTTCATGAACAATGTCATAAGTCTATAAGGGAGACCCGGACTAGGTGATGAGTTCTGAAGAGGAATCCATGGAAGGAAGAACTGACATCCCATCATCCCATTTCAGTCAAGGAGTAGACATCTCTGAATATGGAGTAGATGCCGCCCGTCGTTGGAAAGCCGGAATGCACATCAACATAAAACCATGGCTCTTGTCCGCGAACGAGATAGACGTGCGCACCCCAGCAAAAGCATCAGAAAAAACCTGATTAATATTAAAATCAATGATAATAAAATCCAACAAATTTTTAAAAATTCAGAAATAAAATCAATAGAAAATTAATTGGATATTTTAAACACCATTTTAATTTTAAATTATTTTACAAATATCCTATTAATTTTTTCAAACACATAGAATGAATAACATATAATTACATATTTATCTAAATAGAAATGTATTAAAAACACTTCATAACTTTATTTATGAAATCATATTCTTAAAATAACAATGTTAATGGTTTAATTGTGATTATAATCATGAATAATTTTTTGAAATGGGGGTTTAAAAACTCAATAATAACATGCCTTGTAAGAAAAAAATAAATTTCTAGGAAAATCTTACGTAGGTTTTACACAGTTGTGACAACACCTTTAAATATTAACATAATAGTACTGAATAAGTAACCCACACACCATAATAAATATAAATCATGGGGTTAATAATAAAATTTAACCTTGGGTTTAGATACAATTTCCTTTGATGAGAGGATGAAAAATAAAGATGATATGAAAAATAGAAATAATTGGAATAAAGGTTACACATTCCAAAATGTCAATTATAATCGAAGTGGTGGAATGTAATTAAAATAAGAAAACTTGAGTGTCTCCCCTATGATACCCAATGAGTGTAATTTGAATAGGGTAAAGTGAAATATTTGGAAGAGTTTTAATTCAATATGGGTAGAATGGGATAATATTAAATTAATAGTCATGGAATAAACACGACTTTAATTAGTTGAATACACTATGAAATGGATTACCCTTGTATACATATCATATTTTCACTGACTAGGCTCTTGGAATATAGAATATCCTTTGGGAATAACCTATAATCTTGAGCCCTAAGCCATCATGGAATATCTCTGATTCTTCTTGGATTATTGTTCCTTATTAACCTAACCCTATGAAATTTCCTCTTATGTGACAACCCAATAATGATCCAATATAACTTCCACAACATGAAAATATCTTCTATCATGAAATTTGATAATGTAATTGGTGTTCTCCAAACCTTATTGTGTTTTAATGGTCCTAAAACAGTCATTAATGTATCTAATGATTTTATTGGTTAATATAGGATAGTGATGAAATCATGTAAGAATCATAAAATAATGTTAGAGATTTAATGTTGAATTAATGAGGTAATGGTTTCACTAATGGAGTGAATTTTATATACTAATAGAAGGATATTGATGGAAGTTGAGGAGGATCTTGTAGAAGTTCATTATTGTATGCAGTACTGACTAGTTGGTGTAGATCCTCTTTATGTAGTAGTCCATTAGATAGATGTTTGAAGTATTTTATAACCCATATTTCCCCTTGTGTCTCACCATCTAGTTAGTGGGATTTTCCAGCTAGCTGGTGGTTGTGCTCTAGAACTATCCATTAGGTGTTAAATGTTGGTCAAAAAGCCTCATCTCAGCTCATTAAAGGCACAACTCAATCCAAGACTTATCTAACACCGATGATGGCCAAAAATAGATACCCTAGGAGGCTTGATACTTACATTTATTAAAATAAAGACTATTCTTAAATAATATTACTTTTATAAATCCTACCCTAATTTATATTTTTCTTCTATTTCTACACTCATTTCCTTTTATTGTGAGGGACTCTAGTTTCTCACCAAAACCACTACAACCATAAAAATGCTCAGGTTGATTGTATTCTGGTTTCTTACTCTAAAAAACTTTAAAATAAAAGAATTTTTACTATCTTGTATACTTTTAAGGACAATAGAGTAATACAATAATCTATCCCAAAATTGGGGTAGGAGACGTATGGATTTATCAAAGAACTTTTGCTGAACTCAATTATCAAATCTGGTTCCTTATGTAATTATTTTCTCACATTATCTTTTAATAAGATTGAACTCACACATTGATATATAGATTCTCTCAATAAATCAATTTCTTAATTTTTTATTGTTATGTGCTTCATATTTTTTAATATTTTATAATTATTCCATTATACTTAATTAATTTACTGGCATAATTTTTTTTCCTTTTAAAGTATCAAAAAGGTTATAGTTATTATCAATATTTTGAAATATGTTTTTATTATTTAATAATTATAATTACTTATTTTTTTAGATGGTAATCCCCCCCAACATTCCATTTTTACCCTAATACGACCTATACATGGTATCAAAGAAATATTGATTTATTTCCATTATTTATTTTTATTGGACTCTTTAAAAGAATATTTTTGAAATATATTTAACTGGTTATTCAGTAAAAAATATTTTTATAATTTTATTTTAAAAAAAACAAGGTGTATCCGATGGAAACATTATCGTTTGTGCTCCCTTATTGTATAGTTCAAATTACTGTTATTGGAAAACACAGATGTTTACCTTGATTATGTCAATTTTTTATCATGTATATAAATTATTTATGCATGGTTATAATCCTATTACTGAATAATAAGAAAAATGGACTCCAAATGATATTATTGATTTGAAATTATATGATAAAGAAAAAAATTCCATGCATTTTGAAGTATAACAAAATTTATTTAATGGAATTTATATATGAAAAATGGATCATTAAATTTGGGATATCATATATGTAACTAATGAATGAATTAACAAATTTTAAGATACATGATATATATGACTAGACAAGACCTTGTTTTTTTTCTATTCTTCAAAATGAATATATTACTAAAATATTAACTAGATTCAATAAAATTTGTAGTAGTTGAATGTTACTTAGTGGTAATGTTTATATAGAGAATTTAGTATAAAAATTTATTTGCATTTTAATTATATATTAGGAAGCCAAAGACACTGAAATTCAAGAAGCTAAAGACATAGAGAATATGGTGGTTGAAAATCTCGCTAGATCCGTCATGAATATGAGATAACTATGAAAATAGTAGTGAAAAATAAGGAAAATGAGGTCAAATAAAATCAAAATAAAATTTAATCGAAGGAAATAAATAATGACACATCCATATGTGATATTTAGATTTCTTATCTAGTTAATTAGATGATATTTTAAATGTAAAATAAAATATATTTTAAATATTGCTAAAATAGAAAATCAAGAAATGGATGTTAATTGCTTTAGTTTCAAAAACAATATTCATGTCAAGACTTATTATCACTTGAATAAGAAAATGTATAAATACCAGAAAAAAATTATAAACTTTCTTAAAATTTTCAAATTATATTTCTTTAGAGGATTCATTTAGATCATATCAATCAAGCGATAACATACATAAGTGCCTCATGTTGGATATCATGCTATGAAATTAAGTAAATGAAATATGATCTTCTTATTTCTATTATACTTCTACAAACTGTTCATTAAGTAATGAAGAGATTATTTAATTTATAGATAAAATTAATAATAGTTTTCTGAACATGATTACAAATTTAAAGATGCTAAAAAATATATTCTATGAAGTTGTTTTTTAAATGATCAACATTTGAAATAAAAGAATGATTTGTATTTAAAACTAAATTAATAACCAAATATAGAGAATTTTTTATCTAAAATTGAGGATCATAAAAATAAAATTCTCAATTTGCCCATGGTGATCCATATTTGAAAATTATTTTCAGAACTCAATGTGTCATTAAATGTAGTTATATAATTGAATTTTTAAAAACAATATTGCTTTTGAATGAAATATAAAAATTATTCTTTTGTAAAAGAAATTCCCAATATAGTTCTTTAAATTATTTTATGGAATTTGGTAATATTATCTACCAATTTGATTTAAAAAATATTAGATATGGTAGGCCAAAAGGAATTAATCTCTAATCTCATATTTATTATGGAAAAACATGTTTTAACCAATTTTAAATTCTAATGACTTTACTATCTAACATAAGTGGATGAAATATATGGGTACCAAAAAAATTATTCTCTTAATGTTTTATAAGAAAAGTGACTTAATATTAAAACCCATAAAGCGATAAAGTATAAAGAGAGAATGTTCTCAATTAACATGTTTAACGATCCTTCAAATTTAATAATCTAAAAAAAATGGAGAGAATGTAACATTTTTTGACGATTCAGAATGTTGATCACTCGTATGGGTAAAATCCACTTTTCAAGATATAATTTAATTAAATATTTTTTTATTAATGTCATAACAAATAATTTACTAAGTGTTAATCGATTATGTAATAACATTTTATAATTTATTTTGAATATGATTATTGTAATCGTTATTATTTATAATGGACAATTTTATTTACTGTATCTATAATTTTAAAAAAATACAATAGATAAAAAATAATTGGTATCTAAAAATTTTAAGTATAAATGGGAAAAAGATAATGAATCATGGATTTATAATTTTCACCTAGGTCATTGTCATATTCAATGTCTTGGACTGTTCAATAGTAATTGGCTGATACAAGATTTTTCAAACCTATTTTTAAGAGATAAATTAGTTTGTGAACCTTAACAACTTGGATAGAAACAAAAATAATACTTAAAATAAAAAAAAGATTTTTCCTATTCAAAATCAATAGAACTAGTCCACCATGACCTTTTTTGGCTAACTCATTTTTCTTGTATCCTAGGTAAATCATACAACCTTGTAATTATCAATTATTAAAACTGATTTACATGGGTATTCTTCTTAGTAAATGAAAATGAGTATTGTAAATTATTTATCAAATTTTACAAGAAATTGAAAAATGAATAAGCCTATAAATTCATTTCCATTTGAAGTGTCCATGGTTGATTATTTAATAATAATGTATTTGATGAATATGTTCTTCTCAAGGTTATCATCATTCATTATCAACTCTTAGAACACCTCAAAGAAAATTGGTGGTCTAAATATGAAATTAAACACTATAATAAATTTATAAGAATCTCTTGAGTGACTTTAAGTTACTTCAATAATTTTGGGTCAGGGAATTCCATACCAAATTATATATCATTTAATTTTTCTCATAATACCTATAACGACCCATAATTTACATACATGGTTATTACATTAGAATTGATGCATACTTATTAAAACATATAACAAAAATCCATGATAGGACCGTTTATGTATAGTGTCTTTAGAAACTGGGAAACATAAACAACTGGTTCGTAAATCATCTATATTTTGTCCTGTTTATTTCATCATATCTAGAGTCCCTTTTGGAATATTCTACTTAATACCCTTCTTATAGACCTGGGAAAAAGAAAACATAAAAATTGGAGATCTCAAATGCTCAGTAAGGGTTAAACAAACGAAATAGCGATCATATCATATCCATAAGAACATAACATTTTGAAAATCATAACCTGGAAAAGAAATCATAATATCATGACATGGGATGAATCATAGTAGTGAAAAGTAATTCCAAATAATCATTAATTAAAACATGAATCTTTGTGGCATGAACAGATAATCATATAAAATCATTTCATATTAGTCAAGTCTCTTTTCCATGACCATTATAGCAGACAAATTTGATTACTGAACCGAGTTCACTCCTCGTTCGAGTCCTGTATCACTGAACCACATTAACATGCCTTTCCAGCCATGTCTATCTAATGATATTTAAATCTTTACCCGATGCATTGGTGGGAGTATAGATACCACACATCTCATAATGACACCATTCTTATGTGTGCCACAAAATTTGAAATCATGGCACAACCCATGTAATAATAATGGGATTCTTTAAACATCATGCCATCATGATATAATCAATATAAGATAAAGGGAATCATAAAATTAATTCAATCATAACATAATCAAATCAATGTAAAAATAGGGATAGAAACAGAACCCTATATTATCTTCGATTGAAAATTATTTTGATAAAACACTTGAACACTATTCTTGAGGAAAATATCCTTTCTACTTGAAAATCATTTTTCCTTTCTTAACATGTCATACAATTTTAAACTAAATGAATTTGAATAAAAATAAACTTGAAAACTTGTCAAGGATGTTTCATGGAAATAATGTTCTACGAAATCATAAAAATCCATTCATACCGTATAAGTTAAAAAAACATTCTTCTCGTACATTGGCTGGAAAAGTCAAAAAGTACCTCGTACTAAAAACCTCAAAAGATTACTTTAATATCTTCTACTAAAAACTCACAAATAGGTAAAATTGGATTTAAAAAATTGTAGGAGGATATAAATAATATTAAATATTGAGGAAACATGGATGTGGATGATAAATATTCCCCAGTAAATTCTAAAATTTAAACAATCTCGGATAAAAATGAGATAGTGATATTTTCCCTTACCATAGGTCTGATTTTCTTCGAACGTATCTGAACCTCATGTATAATGATTTAAATAATTTCATTTACTTATTACAGAATCATATTCATTGTTATGATATCATATATGGTCATATTCGTATCTTCTTTATTAGTAATATTTCATTGTTACTTGTTATTCAGGGGTTCATTGCTTTATGTTCTTATGCATGTTTTGTTGAATAATTTCTTATTATTATTTTTTCATTAGAGATACCTCATTTCCATAATAGTATTAGTGTAATATATATCATATTTATTCAATAAATTCATTTATATAGTCATTATTCAATGACGATCTTGTAGAAAGAGTCGTATCACATTGTGGAGACTGTAGACCGTACGTACGCACGAGCCATGATATCATTCCCATGATCATAGAATTATATTGAAGTGTATGTATAATATTTCAGAATCAATATAAATTTACAATAATCATATACAGTTATTCATTACACCATTATACCCATCCAAGTAAGGTGGTTGTGGAAAACATATTACACCACGACGTGGAGACAGTATTCCGTACGTACGCACGCGCGGTGATTTCATTTTCCGTAGGATGGATAGAAGGTGCAATGGGGTTGTTTCATATTGATAATAACATATCAGTATATGAGATATACTGATTTTATTACTTCATAATGAAAAAACTAAAGATGAATAATTACAAGAAGAAATAAATTTGAGAGAATCGGTAATAGTTATTACCTCTTCTTCGACAGGCGTTTTCGAAACCTCCTCTTAGGGAACTAATGTTAGTCTTTGAAGAAGACAAAGACCTCTAAAATATTTCTAGGGGAGTTGAGAAGAGTAATTATCATGGGTTGGCAGAGAATGAAGGCTCCAAGTTGTGTAAAGAGTAGAGGAAGGAGGTTCCCTTTTATAAGAAAGGAGAGGGGAACCTTTCGAAAAACATAAAATATTATTTTATAATAAAGTCATATTCAGTTTTTAATATCTCAAAATTGATTTATTTTGAAGTTATGGTGTGTATGGGTAGAAATCCTCTCATCCAATAGGTATTGGACAAGTTTTGGCTACTATTTTAGCCTTATCATTTAGATTTAACTCTATGTTAAATAATTTAACTTTTACTATGTCTTCTTATGTTCTTACACTATATAGTTAATAAACATACTATAACAAGACAACAGAACCCCAAGTGGTTAATTATTAATATATATAACCTTATATAAGTCATTTTTCAGAACCTTAGATTTTTACAAATAGAATAACAATTTATAATATAATATTTTTTTTTAAAATTATTTTATGTCAATTTTAAAACTATTTTGTAATTGATTATTATGAAAATCATAACAGCATGATTTGTTCGAAAAAAGTTTATTAAATTAATACTAACATGTCATATTAACCTATAAAAGTAGTTTAATTCATATAAAGTCTCAATTTATATTTATCTGGCTATTGATAACATCACATATGTTAATATTTCATTAATAAGGTAATTACTGTATCATTATTGTTTCATAAATAAATTAAATTATTTAATATCTAGAAATTATAAATAAAATACAATTATGTAGTAAATATTTTTATCTTTATAATGAATATTTATAGTAGAATTTATCTTATTTATAACCTTTATTAAATATGTTTTAGGTATTAAACTTTGATTTTAACTCTTTTAACTCTTCTTTAAATAAAATAATAATAAGTATCCAAATCTAATCCAAGTGGACCTAAATGGTCATATTTTATTCTGAATGATGTTTTTGGTCTAATTAAACTTATCCAATAAAATTAGAAAATGTGTTAGGTTAATAATAATATCATTTTTACCCTTAATTACTCTATTTACTTTTAACCGTGGTAAATAAACGTAAAACGTTACTATTCATAAATAATTATTTTTATCTTATTGAACCAAATTTTACTCCTTGATATCAAATTTGTCTCTCAGATTTTTTAAATTCCACTCATAGAAGAGGTAAAATTATTTTTTATGTAAATTTAAAAATTCTCCTAGGAGGTGGGTAAAAGGCGGTGAAAAGTTCAATAAAATGTTTATATATCTAAAATTATTATAAATTGAATCCAATGAATTACATTGAACTTATAATGGTATTATGTATAAATTTTCAACTAAAATAAATTTAAATAAAATAAATAATTATTAAAATAAAAAGTCGGGTTTTAAATAGTAACCCAGTGTTTTCACTATTCATCAAAAATTGAATGTTTTCAGAAAAATTCCAAAATTTCATCCTAGGCTAATTTCGAAATTCCGAATCAAAACATGAAGTCCATTATTAAAGATAATATTTATAAAATTTCAAAATGTGGGTATTAATATTCATAACGGCTAGTTTATATAATATTTTAATAGCATATCGTTGTTTAGTGAAACTCTGTATTGTGTACAACACACATTGTCGTAAAAGGTCACGATTGCATGTAAAGAAAGCCAAGATAGTCTTGTGTGTAATGAATGATTCCTTCGATGTAGCGTATAACATAATACATAAAAAATATATAATTCCCATAAAATATCACGGTGTTACATTCTACCCCCCTTAAAATTAATTTCACCCTAGAAATTCATCACTTCATAACAAACAGATGAGTATACCTCTCTCTAATCATATCCTTAAGCTCCCATGTAGCTTCATCAAATTCGTGGATCCTCCAAAAAACTTTCACCAAGAATGTGGTCTTGTTTCGTAGAACTTTTTCGCTACGATCCAGAATCTCTATCGGTTGTTCTTCATAAGAAAGATCTTGCTCAAGTGGTACAACTTATGAACTTAGTACATGTGAAGGATTGGGTATGTACATTCTCAGGAGAGATATATGGAACAAATCGTGAACTTGAGAGAGATTTAGTGGAAGAACCAATCAGTAAGTTACCATCCAAACATGATCTAGTATTTCGAACGGACCGATATACATAGGGCTCAGCTTTCCCTTCTTTCCAAATCTCATTACTCTCTTCCAAGGAGATATTCATAAGAACACTTTATCACCAACATTAAACTCTAGGTCTTTTCTTTAGTTGTCGGCATAACTGTTTTTTCGACTTTGAGATGCTCTTATGTGTTGTTGAATAGATCTAACCTATTGTGCCATCTCATCATCAAGATCATGTCTTAATAGCTTTCTTTCCCCAACTTCATCCTAGCAAGTTGGATTAATTCATTTCTTTCCATAGAGAGCTTCATAAGGAGCCATCTGAATATAAGAGTGAAAGTTATTATTATTAAAATATTACACCAAAGTTAGGTGTTGATCCCAACAACCATTGAAACCCATAGTGCAAGGTATTAACATATCTTATAGAGTTTGAATTGTCCTATCATACTGACCGTCTGTCTGAGGATGATAAAGAGTGCTGAAACTCAACTCTGTATATAGAGTATGCTGAAGAATTTTCCAGGACATCGAGGTAAACCTCGGATCCCGATCAGATATAATGGAAAGTGGTACTAATGCAATCTTACAACTTCTTCACATATATCCTGGAAAGATGATCCAGAGAGAAATCGTCACTAATAGAAATGAAGAGTGCCGACTTCGTAAGGCGATCAACTATGACCCATATAGCTTTATTGAATTTGGATGTTTTAGGATGTCTAGTGAAAAAGTCCATAGTGTTGTTTTCACATTTTTATTCGGGTATGGGTAATGGTTGTAACATCCCCTTAGACATCTATCTATCAGCTTTAACTTGCTGACAAACCAAGAATTGAGAGACATATTCAGAAACATATTTTTTCAATGCCATCCCACCATAAGTACTCTTTCATGTCCCTATACATCTTTGTGCTTCCAGGATTAATAAAGAATGAAGAACTATGAGCCTCTTCCAACAGCTCCTTCTTTAATTATGGTATGGGAGGAACACAAACCCGATTTCTGAATTTTATTATCTCATTACAATCAAGGTTGAATTCAGGAACATTTCTCACCTTCTTTTGTAACTCTACATCTTCTTTTTGTGCCTCTCTAATATTCACATGTATAGATGGTTGAACATTCATTTGAGAAAGATAAATTTTTTCCCCTTCCATTATAATTCAAAGATACATCCGTTGTAAATCCATAAATATTAGATCTTTTTTGATCCTCATCATGGATAAGCTAGCATGATCTTGCTGGCTTAATGCATCTGCCACCGTGTTTCCTTTCCCAGAGTGATAATGAATTGAGAAGTCATAGTCCTTAATCAACTCTGACCATCTTCTTTATCGCATATTCAACTCCATTTGTGTGAAAATATACATTAAACTTTTATGATCAGTATAAATATCACTCCTTTCACCATGAAGATAATGGAACCATATTTTTAATGCAACAATTACCGTGGATAACTCCAAATCATGAGTTGGGTAATTCTGCTCATGGATTTTCAACTGTCGTGAGGAATAAGTTATCACCATATCATTTTTCATGAGAACACACCCCAACACCTTCATGGATGTGTCACTGTAGATGAAAAACCTTTCTCCACTACAAGGTAGTGTGAGCACAGGTGCACTGGATAACCTTCATTTCAACTCCTTGAAATTCTCTTCACACTCCTCCAACCAAATGAACTTAACTCCTTTTTGAGTCAACTTGGTGAGTGGATTATATATCCTTGATAAATCATTTCAAAAAACGTTGATAATATCCAAACAGACCAAGAATACTTCGGATCTCAGTTACTGTTGTTGGTCTCGATCATCTTTCGATAACCTCTGTTTTTGTTGGATCCACAGATATCCCTTCTATTGAGATTATGTACCCAAAAATGAAACTTTTTGATTCCAAAATTCACACTTGGTAAATTTGTCATAAAGCTTATCCTTTTTTATTTTCTTTAATACAATTCTCAAGTGATCATCATGTTCTTCCTTGCTCATTTAATAGACAAGATTATTGTCTATAATGACTACCACAAACTGATCAAGATAGTCTCTAAAGTCTCTATTAATTAGATCCATGAAGATAGCCGGAGGATTAGTAAGACCAAATGGAATCACTATAAATTCGTAGTGTCCATACGTTGTATGGAAAGCAGTCTTTGGTATATCCTTCTTTTTGACCATTAATTGATGATATCCTGAATGAAGATCAATTGGGTCCATTATATAAGTTGTCTTTGAAATATTCATAGCACCCGGTATGAGTTCTATTGAATACACAACTTCACAATTTGGTGGAAGACCTGAAAATTCCTCCAGAAAGACATCATCAAACTCCCGTACAATGTGAATATTCTTAATTGTGAGTTTATCTCCAACAATTTGAGATAAATAACCTTCATTTATTTGAATCAAGACCCATAAGATGAAATAAATTTCCACTATAGGGTAATATTCATCCTTGCATCGATTGCTGATAGTATATTTATTAGGAATATTATATGTGATTTCCATTCTTTGGAAATTGATATGAGCTCCGTATATTGAAATCTAATGCATACCAAAAATAAAATCAAAATCCACTATTGGAAGGATCACAAGATTTGCAGGAAGCACTTTCCCACAAACATCAATTGGAGAAGAATTGTAAAAATTTGATTTGACTGTTGTTCCATTAGGGGTTGTCACAGCTAACTCAATATCTAACTAATGAGGTAATATGGTGATAACCATATAAAACTCTTCATAAATAAAATATTGGGTGGATACAGAATAAAATAAATCATTTTCTACATTATAGTGGATGGTATGTGTACCTTTCACCACATCATTATCATACTCCACATCGCCGATAGAAATTGCATGTGACTTTCCTTTTTCTTTGGCCTTAATAGTTTTTTGACATCGATCATCATCAACAACACTTGGATTAGGGCATTGATTGGCATAATTAACCATTTCCTTGAACATGAAACATTAATGTATAGGAGGTGAATTCTGTGTATCATGTTCTTTGTTCACATCATTAGACATCTTCTTCCCATTATTTTGACATTCAACTACCCGATGACCTTCTTTTCTACACTTAAAAAATTTACTTGTCCCTTTAAGACAATTCCATCCATGTTCCTTTCCACAATTTGATCATAAGGGAAAACTCATTTTCTTTTTAGTGTGGTCTTTAGATTTTCCTTTGAAATCCATTTTCCTCTTTTTGTCAAACCCATGTGATTGATGGGTTACTCCAATCTCCATCTCAACCTTGAGATCACATTGAACAATTTCCTCGTAGCTATTGAAGTCCCTTATGTATAACTCCCTTCAAAGAATTAGGTTTAAGCCACTAAAGAATCGATCTATTTTACTCTCAGGTGGGATAATAATTCCGAAAGCATACCATGCAAGTCTTGTAAAATTTTCTTCATAGGTACCAACCAATTCATCATCCTTTTTCTTTAGTTCAAAAAACTCCTTCTCCATATTTTTCCGATGAATATGAGGGAAGTACATATTGAAAAACAAGTTCTTAAACTCATGCCATTCCGTTGACTCTATTTCCTCCCTTTGCCTCATATTCTTAATAAGATTCCACCATTGATCCACTTCACCTTCCAAAAGATATATTAAGAATATGACTTTATCATTTTCATAACATTGAAGGTCTGAAAATATCTTTTCAATGGTACTAATTCATTGTCCATCCACTAATGGATCAGAAGACCCGCTGAATGAAGGCGGACGCTGCCTCATGAAGGATTCAATAGAATGTTGCTTATTCCTTTTCTCGTTTTGATGTCCTTCATGATTCATATCCTGAGAATGTTGTGTGAGAATGGCTACATGATTTTTCATTCTAGCTCCCACAATGTTTGGTTTCTTAGGGGGACACTCATTACATTGGCCGTCACATTCAGTATTAACACAGTTCCTTCAGTTTCCAGCCATTGACTAAAACAAATAAGCATAGTGTGACAAACACTAATCATAATATGAAAACCACGTAATCAAGAATAAAATTTCCCACTTTAGGTCTTATCATAGGTTGTTCATGGCCATTTCTAAAACACTAATATTTTGTCCTATGCTTAGACATATCTTTAGGGTTCTTACTAAGGCTTTCACATCCTAGTTTCCAATGTTTGACTATACCCTCCCTATGATACCAACTATAATGACCCATACTTTACATACATGGTTATTACCTAAGAATTGAAGCATACTTCCTGCAACGTATAAAAAAACCATGATAGGACCGTATAGGTATAGTGTATTTAGAAACTAGGAAACATAGACAACTGGTTCATAAATCATCTATATTGTCTCCCGTTTATTTAATCATATCTAGAGTCCCTTTTGGCATATTATAATTAATACCGTTCTTCCAGACATGGGAACAAAACATACAAAAGGGTTAGCTCCAATGCTCAGTAAGGGGTAAAAAATAAAATATGGATCATATCATATCCATAAGAACATATCATTTTGAAAATCTTAACCTGCAAAAGAGATCATAATATCATGACATGGGATGAATCATAGTAGTGAAAAGTAATCCCAAATAATCATAACTTAAAACATGAAACTTTGTGTCATATACACATAATCGTAGAAAATCATTTAATATTAGTCAAGGCTCTTTTCCAAGACCATCATAGCGGACAAATTCCATTACTGAACCGAGTTCACTCCCTGTTCTAGTCCTGTATCGCTGAACCGAATTAACATACCGTTCCAGCCATGTCTATCTCATGATATATAAATCATTACCCAATGCATTGTAGGGAGATATAGGTCCCACCCATCTCATAACGAAACAATTCTTATGTATGCAACAAAATCATAAATCATAGCATAACCCATGTAATAAAAATGAGATTCTTAAACATCATGCCATCATGACATAATCCATATAAGCTAAAAGGAAATCATAAAATTAATTCCAACATAACATAATGAAATAAATGTAAAAATAGGGATTGAAATAGAAACCTATATTATCTTAGATGGAAAATAATTTTGATAAAACACTTGAACTCCATTGTTGAGGTAAATATCCTTTCTACTTCAAAAACACTTTTATTTTTATAACATGTCATACAATTTTTAACTAAAACAAGTTGATTAAAAATAAACATGAAAACTTGTAAAGGAATCTTCAGGGAAATAACTTTCTATGAAATCATACAAATCCATTCATGGCATATATGTTAAAAAACATTCTTTTCGTACTTTGGCCGGAAAAGTCAAAAATTACCTCGTATTAAAAACGACAGAAGATTCCTTTCATAACTTTTACTAAGAACTCACCAATTGGTAAAATTGTATTTAAACAACTGTAGGAGGATAGAAATAATATTAAATATTGAGGAAACATGTATGTGGATGATAAATATTCCCCAATAAATTCTGAAGTATAAACAATCTCGGATAAAAATGAGATTGTGATATTTTCCCTTACATAAGGTATGATGTGCTTCGTACATATCCTAAAATTTTGTATATTGATTTAAATAATGTCAATGACTTATTACAGAATCATATTAATTGTTATTATTTCATAAATGGTTGTATTCATATCTTCATATTAGTAATATTTCATTTCTACATGTTATTCAGGTGTTCATTGCTATATGTTCTTATGCTTCTTTTGTTGAATAGATTCTTATTCTTATTTTTTGGTTATAGATACCACATTTCCAGAATGGTATTACTTTAATATATATCATATTTATTCATTTAATTCATTTATATAATCATTATTCAATGAAGATCTTGTAGAACTATTCGCATCACATCGTGGAGACGGTAGACCCTACGTACGCACGAGCCATGATATCGTTCCCATGATCATGGAATTATATTGAAGTGTATGTATACTATTTTAGAATCAATATCAATTTACAATAATCATATATAGTTATTCTTTACACCATTATTCCCATCCATGTAAGGTGGTAGTGTAAAATAGATTACACCACGGCGTGGAGACGGTATTCTGTACGTACGCATGTGGGGTGATTTCATTTTCCGTCGGATTGATAGAAGGTTAAATAGGGTTGTTTCATATTTATAATAACATATCAATATATTAGTGATACTAATGTTATTACTTCATAATGTAACAAATAAAGAATAGGAAGTAGAAGAATATATAAATTTCAGAGAATCGGTAATGGATATTACCTCTTCTTCGACATGCCTCTTTGAAACATTTTCTTAGGGCACTAATGTTGGTCTTTGAAGAAGACCAGGACCTCAAGAATATTACTAGGGGAGTTGAGAAGAGTAATGGGTAGGGGTTGTACGAGCATTAAGGCTCCACTATGTTTAAATAGGAGAGGGAGGAGGTTCCCTTTTATAAGGGGGAGAGGGGCACCTTTGGAAAAACATCAAATATTATTTTATAATAAAGTCATATTTGGTTTTTAATAGATCCATGTTGATATTTGAAGAAAAACAAGACCTCTATAATATTACTAGAGGAGTTTATAAGAGTAATGGGAAGGGGTTGGACTATCATGAAGGCTCCAAGTTGTGTAAAGAGGATAGGGAGGAGGTGCCCTCTTATAAGGGAGGAGAGAGGCACCTTTGGAAAAACTTAAAAAATTATATTATAATAAAGTCATATTCGTTTTTAATAGCTACAAATTGATTTATTTTGAAGCTAAGGAGGGTATGGGTCTAAATAATCTCAACCAATAGGCATTAGACAAGTTTAGTTTACTATTTTATCCTTATCATTTAGATTTAACTCTAAGTTATATAATTTATCTTTTACTGTGTCTTCTTGTTTTTTACACTATATAGTTAATAAACCTACTATAACAAGCCAACCGACCCCCAATTGGTTCATAATTAATATAAATAACTTTATATAAGTCATTTTTCCGAACCTTTGATTTTTAGGAATATAATAACAATTAATACTAGATTATTTGTCTTAAAAAATATTTTATGTCAATTTTGAAACTATTTCGTAATTGATTTTTGTGAAAATTATAACAGCGTGATTAGTTCAAAAAAAATTTATTAAAGAAATAATAACATTTTATATTAACCTATTAAATTAGTGTAATTCATATAAATTCTAAAATTACATTTATTTGGGTATTTATAACATAAATTATGTTAAAATTTCATTAATAAGGTAATTACTACATCATCATTGTGTCATAAAAAAATTAAATTATTTAATGCCTAAAAATTATAAATAAAATTCTATTATGTAGGAAATTTCATTACCTTTCTAATTAATATTTATATTCGAATTTACCTTATTTATATCCAAATATTAAAAATGTTTCAGTTATTAAACATTGATTTTAACTCTTTTTACTCTTCTTTAAATACAATAATAATAAGTGTCCTAATCTAATCCAACTGGACCTAAGTGGTAATATTTTATTCCTAAGGTTTTTTTGTCTAATTAAAATTATCCAATATAATTATAACAAGTGTTAGGGTAATAATAATCTCATTTTTACCCTTAATTACCATATTTACTTTTAACCGTGGTAAATAAAAGAAAAAAGTTACAATTCACTATAAATTATTTTTATTTTATTGAACTACATTTTACTACGTGATTTTAACCATGTCTCTCTGATTTTAGAAATTCAATTCACAGAAGTGGTAAAATTATGTTTTATGTAAATTTGCAAATTTTCCTAAGAGGTGGGTAATAGACGATGAAAAGTTCAATATAAGTTTTATATATCTAAAATTGTTATAAAATGACTCCAATGAATTACATTGAACTTATATATATATTATGTATCAATTTTTACCTAAAATAAATTTATATAAAATAAATAATTATTTAAATAAAAAGTCAGTTTTTAAATAGTAACCCAGTGTTTTCACTATTCATCCAAAATTGAATGTTTTCTGAAAGATACAAAAATTTCACCCTATGGTATTTTCTATATTCTATATCCAAAAATGAAGTCCATTTGGAAAAATAAAATTTATAAAATTTCAAAATTTGGGTATTATTATTCATTACGGTTAGTTTATATAATATTTAAATAGCATATCATTGTTTAGTGAAACTCAGTATTGCATACAACACACGCTACCGTGGAAGGTCGCGATTGCATGTAAAGAAATCCAAGCTAGTGTTGTGTGTAATTAATGATTAATTTGATGTTAAGTATAACATAAGACATAAAAAAATATATACTTCTCATAAAATATCAGGGTGTTATAATACCTAATTTAAAAAAACCCCTTATGAATATTGAAATGGTAAAATTCATAAAGTAGTATACTATAATGTTTTAGGTTGTAAATAATTTATCCTTAACAACATGGATAATATAGAAAATTTTGACACAAAGTCCAAGGAAGGTATATTTCTTGTGTACTCAAATTCTATTAAAGACGATATATTATTAAATAAATGGGCCAATACCTTAGAGGATCAAACTTAAATCATATTTAATGAGAATATTCCCAAAAAATATCATCCTAAAATTGATGATGATATTGACCAAGACTTCCAAAATTACCTAAAACAAAATTTTATAATGAAATTGAATGTGTTAAAGGACTAACTTATACCTATTTACCTAAATAGTGGGTTGAATCTTAGGAAAATCCTCTTGACAATTTTATTGGTGAATTATGATCTAGAACTCAAACATGAAAGTCAATCCTAAATGAGGTTGAACACCAACATTTTATCTCTCACCCTTAAGATAATTTCCATCATGATTATATAAATGAAAATAATTAGATATTATTCATGAAGTATAATCTTTATTAATTTTAAAGGAATAATATTTTGATTCTCATTAAATTAGCCCATTATCATTAAATTATTGGATCCATGCAGGTTTTTAGAACAAACTTCAGAATAAGGAAATATCTACCATAATAAGGGTATTATTGCTGTTAAATGATTTAATAAAGAAGAATTTATTGATTATGGTGAAATTGATAAGCCTATTTCATGGATAGAATCCATTGTAATTGTATTTTAATTCACCACTAATATTAATTTTAATCTTTTAATAATGGATATTAATTTGGTTTTCTGAAATAATTTATTTTTGAAAATGATTCTCTAGATCTATTAACCTATTTTTAAAATACTAAATTTCCAAATCATTTTTTAAAGTTAAAATATCACTTTAGTGTATAATAGAAGACCCAAAATCAAAGTATTAAATGTTAAAAAAATTTATTTTATCACATGATATTAAAATGTAATATTTTGAATCTAATTAAAAAATGAAATAGTTTATTAATTGTTCATATTTATATTTATCGTTATATTTTCAGATCAACTAAATAATATCTTTTTTAAATAAGTATTCAATTTTATGAATATATAATTTGAAATAATTTTTATAGGAGAAATCAAATTCATTCTTGGTTTCGAAATTACCTTAAATTATAGTGGAACGTTTTCATACCAAATTAAATACACTAATGAAATTTTATATTATTTTTTCATGGTTAATGGCATTGAAATTAAGACACCCATGTGTATAAATTTAAATCTTATGTTGTATTTATATGGTAAATTGGTTGAAAAAAATATTTATAGAAGTATGATTAGATGTCTAATTTATGTTACTACGACCCAGTTAGACGTCATGTTTAGAGTATTAATTTGGGGGTTTTTTCAGTCAAATATGTTGGAATCTATTTGAAATTTCTCAGAAAATTTTTTAAATATTTACATGGCACTAAAAACCTTAAATTATTTTATCCAAATGAAATTTATTTTGAAATTATATGTTTCTCTAATGTTGATATTGAAGGATTCAACTAAATAGGAAAAGTACCGATGAGACATACCACTTACCAGTAAAATATATTGTCTCTTAGAGTAATAATAAGTTAAACTATAATTCTCTTTCTATAGCTAATGTGGAATACAAATCCACTATGAGTTATTACACCTAAATCCTATGGATATAGTATACTCTCTTAAAAATTGGGACTAAATATGATCATGTACCTATCAAGTTTGAAAACACTAATGAGATTAGTATCTCCAAAAATAATATCCAAAACTCTCATACTAGGAATGTTGATCTAAGAAATAACATTATTTGAGATCACGCTAAAAAAATTGATATCATCCCTGAATTTTTTCGCACCAACCTTAATTTTTCTTATATATTCACTAAAACCATTTCTCTTGATCAATTATATTTTATTAAAGGAGATTTTTTTGTTAGTGTCTTGAGATAATAATATCATAACCTTGGAAATCATGAGAGTGTTTCAATTAATTTTAAAAATTTATAATAATCAAAAACAAAATGATTTAGAATTTTTTTTTCAAACTAATTGTTTTCCAAAATTTTCAGATTTTTGATAAAGTTAAGTGACTATTATTCCCCAATAAAAAATATTATTGTCTATACAAAAATATGTGTTTGTGATTCTAGAACATATGTACAGCGGTTATTACCATAAAAAGGGCTATATTGTTTTAAATATGACCTTAACCCTTGGAACATGTTGTGGGCCTTTATTGCAAAGCTGTTTTGACACACTCATGGAATTTTATATGGTTTATTTACTTTATCATTTTTAAACCTTAATTATTGATTTTTTCGTAATTAATCATTATTAAATAATTTTTTATTTATTTAGATCTATTTAATGGATGCTTATATTTATAACGCACTATTTAAAAGGGATCTAATCCTATGAATACAGAAATGATCATAGAATAATCCCACTTCTATAAATACAATTCAATGAATTATTTTACCATTACAACTTATTGAAAACTACTTAAAAACATTGATTTTTCACTTAAAAATATTTTAAATAATTAAAAAATGATTTTTTTTCTTTAGAATTAATGAAATTATTCCTTTTCTAGTATTATTACAAAATCATTTTATTTTTTTATATTTTCTAAGAATTATTTTTACCTATCTCAAAATATCATTAATTATGATAAATGTAGTTTGAAATTTTACTCTAATTTTCTATAAACCCATTCTTTAATTATTGTTGACAATATCTATGGGGAGAATTTGATAAAGTAAATACTGAAAAATCACTAGTTTTTATTGAAATCTACAGTACTTTATTTTTCTATGATAATTGATTTTACATTATGGGAGAGAAATGATTATGTGTTAGCTATAGAAGATAAATGTTGATGTTTTACATTATAGGAAAAAATGTTTTTATAAATATTATCATGTTATAAATATCATGTTATTGTAATATTATATTTTTATTGAAGAGTCTGGTGATCATCATTAAGTGGGTATTGTTAGGATTCTAACTTCCTTGTGTTTTATTGATAAAAAATACTATATAAATTATATAATGATTTCATTGGTTATTATATGATCATGATAACATCATGTTGGAATCTTCAATGAGTGTTGAATAATCCTTTTTGAAGTAATGATGGAGTTTTTGAACTCCAATAGTGAAATTCTTATACTACTACAATTACATTGAAGGAATTGGAGGAGACATTTGTTGATGTTCATTACAATAGACTGCATCTTTGAGCTAGTTTAGAGAAAATGCAAAACTGCTGGAAGTAGAGATAACCTACACAACTAAAAACCATACCTTTAATAGTATTATAAACGGACATTATTTGTGCATGAAAAGTGCTAACAACATGAGAGATGTTAAAATACATGGATTTTTATTAGAGATGAGAAAAGGGCTGATAATGGGGACATTTATCAGTTCTAACAAAAGCACTGATAAATGTGTCCATTATCTATAACAACTCAATATTTTTCAAATAGATTTAATATTGAATGCATGAAACAGTGAACCTATACAAAATAAAAATTTGTAATAAACTAGATAGTAAACATAATTTTCCACCTCTGTGATTTGAATTTCAAAAAACAAACATACATGTTTGCATTTAGTAAGATATTTAGAGTCTCAAAAGAAAAAAATTATTTTTGATGAATAATAACATACCATTATGAATCATAACATACCCTAATGAATATGAATTAATAATTAATCATCCAAAAAAAATAGAAACTACACCAATGATGTTATAAATACAATTTACACATCTTGTAAGTTAAAAACGATCATAGTATAAGTATTTTTATTTTTTATGTCATAAATATTTTAATTAAAATTTCATTATTAATTTAATAATTTAAAATGTAAATTTATATTCAAAAAATGTAATCATAAATTAATAATTTATTTTCATATGGATATATGATAATATTATGGAACGTTGATAAATTTCCCACGGTATTATAAAACGAGTTATGGTATTAATGTTTTTTTTGGAATACAATATAATTTTTTTAAAAAATAAAATTAAAATTATTTATAAAATGATTTTCAAAAAATGGATTTCATTTTATATTTCTACGCATCATAAAATGGTTTGGAAAAATTTTTGTTTTCTAAAATACATGAATTTTGTGTGAATAATAAATTATGATTATTTACGATAAACGAAAATTACAATATATATTGGGTCATAAGTGATGTAAGGATAATGTAAGCCCATTAGGTTTGAACTCGCAGACAATAATTATGATTATGGGTTAAATGAATGAACACTATTTTTTGTCTCAAGTGTAATAATGAAATAATGAATAAAATATTCATAAATTAACTCTCTCCTGCATTATAACCTCCCCCCCAAACACCCTCTACACGTCATACCTCTCTAGACTTGTGCCCTGTCTAAATTTTTCTAAAATATCCAATGAAGAACCCATGAAATCTCCATATTTTTTTGGTATCCTATAAAGAACGAAACCTCTCCCCTAAAGCGGCTCTCAAGGAAGACTACTTCAAGAGGTAAATTCCTCTATTCATTTCTTTTATTTTATGCTCTGTCCTTTTCCTTTTCATTCTTCACAAAAATTTATCCAAATTCAATGATGACTCAAAAATCATAAATTTACTATAATTTCTTTATGATAATGGAATAATTATTCATTATATGTCCTTTCCTCTACATCAATACTAGAATTGAAAACCCTATTCGATATGTTTTAATTTATCACATTAAAGGACAATGGGTTTTCAATTTCTATTACCATCTTCAATTAGGGTAATTAAAACATTTTGATGGTGGAAACAGGATATTATATATGTATTATAACTTATATATGGTTTTGGAATCCTTTTTTACACATGATATTAATTTGTAAATCAAAATGAGATTGTAGTGATAAAAAATCACCAATTAACCCAATCAATTGTCATTAATGTTTTATATAATGATTCATATTCACTACCAATAACCAAATGGATTTTATAACCATTTAATATTTTTTTTACATTAATAAAATAAAACTTTGACTCTTGAAAAACATTCTCATTCTAAATTTTTATCCATAAATGAATATATGTAAATTGATCATGAAGACCAAGGAAAGAAACACTCCCGATAAATAAAATTGAATCTCTTAACCCATAAAAATCCATGAATGAACCTAATAAATATTTAATAAATAAATAAAGGTTGAGGAGGTTCTAAAATACCTAATTTATGAACCAAAATTTTATTATTCTTGTCATTAAGATCCAGGGAGGAACAACTTCAGACTTAAGGTAAGGGTTTTTTAGTCGAACCAGCATTTCCATTATGCATACTTTTACTCTCAACATAACTCAATTAAATTTAGGAATTATTATTATTTACCCCTTATAATTTTTTTTACTGTTCAATGCTTGTTATCCAACCATAATAATTCATTTTTTATGAGGAGTTAAACATTTTATAAGGAACTTTCTAAATTATTTTTGAAATACAATCTTGGATATAGGAAATTTCTCAAATTCTAAACTATTTTCAAGGGAACACTATATATTTTTTATAAACCATTATCTTTATCGAACACAAATTTTATTATAAAAATACATCCATTCTTCATTTTGAGTTTTATACAAATTATTTTCAAAAATAACTCTTCATTTCAAAGTAAAAGAGTATTTATCTCAAGAATTACTTGATGAATTTAAAAGAGTATTTTCATTTTATTTAACACTCTTGTTGATTCATAGGTATTAATATTTTATGATATCATCTACCAAATTTAATTAAATTCTTTATGATTAGTTTTACTATGGTTGTTATATATTATTACAATTCACCAGTTTACTCTAAATGGTTAGTGTTTATGCTTAATGTTTGGGGAATGTTATTTAAATTTCATAGTTTAGATTCAATCTGAATATATACGGTTTATATTTTTATCCCCATTCATATGAGGAATGCATTGGACTTATTATATGATGTGCGGGGACATATATATCTTCTTGATGGATCATTTGGTCTCATGAAACAAATAGATATGGACTTGGATAAGGCCTGCTAATTATTAAATGTCTTGGACTAGGCCTTGATGGTTTGTCTTATAATGTCTATCATATGTGATTCCCTCATTATTAAGATATAAATTCAAATTTCACAAGGTTATTCGACTAGTATAACACCTATGATTATGTTTTATTATGGAAATATTTACTCAGCTCGTATTCCAGCCAAATTATGTTCATGTTTTCTTTTAAAGGAATGTGTTTTCAATTATTCACCATGTATAATTTTTATGTTATCATCTGTTGTATTTATTTCTCTTCCTAAGCTTTTGAGATCACCCCATTGTTATATTTCATTTTCTTAGGACATGAAGTAGTTTATTATCAATGAACTGCAGGGACAAAATTATAGTTGTGGATTTTCCCAATAAAACTTATATGTTGAATTTAATTTCAAGTTTTAATGTTAAATTTTTTTTTTATATTTTTTCCAAATAAACTAAACCACTCGTTCCATCAATATTTCATTCATTGTAATCATGAAAATTTAATGTAATAAGGAACCTTCTCTATTCAACTAGTGTTGGGTCTATATAGTTGGTATCAGAAGAAGTTTAGTAGAAAAATTGGAATCTAGATTTGGGAAACATAGATTAGGGAACAAAACCATAAGATATTCTACGAGAAAAAACATACAATAAAATCCCATAATATTGGTGAAGAATAGATTATGTGGATTTTTATAGAAAATAAATCTCTATCTAGATAATACAAGTGGAAATGGTTCTAGAACTGATGTACCTAGGAGTGAAAAATCTGACAAGGAGTTTCGTGTTTGACCTTTGGTATCTTTGTACATGACAACGAGCCTTACTGCGCACCTTGTTTCACACTCTCGGGGGATATTATATGGATAATTCAAATTTTCATTACACTCCATTATGAAGGATTCAAATGTAAATTTTCCCTCAAAGAAACCTTTTTTTATGATTATGCGATTATCAATTCCTAGGATTTCAATTTATGTTATGTACTTATTTCAAAGTTGAGATAGTACAATATGATTCATAACCTAATCTAGTGTATTCCATTATTTAGAAATTGTTCATAGTATAAGAAATGGAAACAACATGAATGAACATATCTGATACCGAAATTTCCCTCCTATGAAAGGCAATTATGTTGTATCTAGAGCTGTGACTGGAGCGGATCAACAAATAACTATACTGGGACAACTACCTCAAGTTAGGAACAATAACCTTACCCAGATAGAGAATTCAGTCCCAAAATATGGAGGAGCTATGTTAGATCTCCTTATGCGACAACACCCTCTATCCTTTAATGGGAATAAAAACCAATTCATAGTGGAGTAGTGGATAATATGCATACAGATGATATTTCTCAACATGGTATGTAACATATGGGGGATGGTTTTAATGGATGTTTATCATCTGTTGGGAGATGCGAATCAATATAGGTTACTAATTGAAAACACAAATGAGGAGGAAGATATATAAAACATGGAATGGAGTGAATTTATAAAACTTCTCTTATAAAAATATGTTCCTTGTGAACAACGAGTGTATATTGAAATTCATTTTATGAATTGGAAGTAAAATCAAGATGAGAATTTTTTATAGTATTAAGGTAAATTCAAAAGTTTAGAAAGGAATGCTTTGGACTATATACATATTTCTAGGAGAATGATTTATTGATTATTTGATGTCATAAATCCATTACTTTGATGGGTGTTGGTCTTCCAAACATCATCATCATACGAAGACATAGTCTCATGTGTTATCAAGATGGAAAATGAGATTTCTAAGTCTTATGACATTAAAGGAATGGAATAGAAGAATTGGGAATCTGAAAAAACGTGAAAAGGAAATAGGGAAATGGGGAAGAAGGGAAGAGTCTACTTTCCACCCTGTGAAAATTGTGGAAGGAAGCATCCTGATGCCTTTTTAAAAACAAAATGTTATGTGCTACAACTATGCACAGAAATTCCATCATGCTTGTGTTTTCCGGGGAAAAAAAGAAGATATTAATTTTAATTACTATAATTATAGAGTGATGAGACACTATTCTAATTATAGTCCAAAGATTCAAGGAAACATGCCTAAGAAAATTCCATGGGAGCTTGGAGAAGATTATGTGATCACAACTGTTGATGTTGAATTTCATAATGATGTAGTGGAAGGTACTTTAATCATTTCCTCAATCATATCAAATGCATTATTTGATTATGTATTATCACATTCATTCTCATCTTCCCGGTTTTCTATGATAATTAGATATTTCCAATTTTATTTAATAAGGTAGGTTTCAGTTAAAACTCTTAGGAAGAGTATCATTGCTACAATGTTGTGTCAGGAAGTCCCCATTATGGTATATAAACACACTTTATCTTATAATTTTATTACCATCCCCATTATTGAAATATATATAATCCTTGTTATGGATTGAATTTTTAACCATGAGCCAAATATTTATTGTAGGAAGAAGGAGGTTAAAATTTATGAGGATGATGTGGAATCCCTTAACATTATAGAAGAAACATTTATATTTGATTCTTATCTAGATCAACCCCCAATAGCTTTATCGAAATAATGTATTGAGGAGAAATGGAATAAAATAACAATAGATGAGAAATGTATTTCTCAAATAGAGTACTTACATATTGTGTGAGAATATGTTCAGTGTTTCCAAAAAAATTTCAAGGATATCCTTCAAAGTAGAAAATAGAGTTTTCCATTGACTTAATTCAAGATTCAAGTATAATATCAATGACCCCTTACATAAAGGACACAATAGAATTAGAAAACATGAAGAAAATACTAGAGTAATGGATTGATTTATGATCTATTCTCTCTAATGTTTCTCCAGGGGGAGCCCCTGTTCTATTCATTAAAAATAAAGATGGATCTTTTAGTTTGTGCATTTACTATAAGAAGATCAATTCAATTACAATAGAGAATAAGTGTCCCTTACCTCAAATTGATGATTTATTTCAACATCTTAATGGAGGTCTATATTTTTTTAAATATTTGACTTCGACCGAGATATTATTAGTTGCGTGTATGGAAGGAAGACATTCTAAAAACAAAATTTTGAACAAGGTATGTGAATTATGAGTTTTCAGTAATGCCATTTGTAATGACTAATGAACCCTCTATTTTCATTGATCTAATTAATACATTTTTCATGGAAATTTTTGATGAATTTGTGGTTGTATTTATTGATTATGAATTGGTATACTCCAAAATCTATTATGATCATAAAAATAAATTGTGCACAATTCTGAAGACACTGAGAAGAAATGAATCATATGGGACATTTAGAAAGTTTGAATTTCGGCTTAATTAAGTTTTCTTTCATGGCCACATTATCTCTAAGGATGGAATATCTAGTTATCCTGTGAAGATAAAGATTGTGCAAGAATTCCCTACTCCAACAAACATATCTGAGGTATATAGTTTTATTGCTTTAGCATGTTATTATCAGTGTTTCATCCTGAACATTGTACATCTTGACAACCCAATGACTAGGCTAACATATAATGGGGTTATGTTCATATGGAAAAAGGAATTTGAAGGTTGTTTTAGAGAATTGAAGATTATATTAGTGAATTCTCTGATACTAACTCTACCAACGGGGAATGATGGGTTTGTGATCTTCAGTGATGCAACGAAGAAAGGGATTAGTTGTATCCTTATGCAGAATAATAGAGTTATTACATATGCATCAAGGAAATTAAAAATCCATGAACAAAAATATCCTCCTCATAATCTTGTGTTTTCTAATGTGATTTTTTCTCTAAAAAATATGCATTCACTGTCTAAATGATGAATGATGTGAGATATATATGGATCACAAGAGTCTAGAGTATACTTTATCACATAAAGAACTCAGCATGAGGAAATGGTGATGACTTGAACTACACAAGGATTATGATTGTTCCACACACTAACTCCTCCCCCCAAGAAAGTTAGTTAATGTATCAGATGCGTTGAAAATAGATGATTATAGATTTTTAAACAAAATGAGGATTGAAAGGGATCCTAAATTCATGGATCTAATAAGGATGGACATGGGAATTATCAAAGAAGGTGAAGCATCATTACCTTTTTCAATTGGTTTCCCAAAAATATTTGTTAGAAAGGAATAAAATCCCTCATCCAAATGATGAGAACCATCATATGAAAATTAATGATATGAAAGATGGTATGCTGGATGAAATTGTATGTGAAAATGGAATTCCGAAATTTGGGAAGAGGCTATGTGTTCCCTCTATACCCGAGCTGAAAAGAGAGTTATTAGATGATGAATATAGCACAAATTTCTCTATACACATTGATAGCACTAAAATGTATAAATATGTGAAGGAACATTTTTGGTGGGATAACCTCAAATGGGAAATTGCAAATTATGTATCATGATTTTTAGTATGTCTACAACCGAAGGACAAATGATAACATCCTAGAGGAGTCATGCAACCTCAACCTATTCCTTCGTGGAAATCAGATGACATCACCATGAATGTTTTCACTAGAATACCCAAAAATCCCACAAGGAATGATGTAATATGGGTAATTGTTGATCTACATGTGAAATCTACACATTTCCTCACTACAAGTAAGGATTTTCCACTATAGTGCCCTGCAAGACTCTATATCAATGAAGTTGTGGGACATCATGGAGAACCTCTATCCATTTTTTCAGACCATGATCCTCGATTTACATCAAAATTTAGTAAAAGAAATCATTAATATTTGGATACTAAGATTCGTTTGAGTACTACATATTATCCTTAAACTGATGGGAAATCTGAAAGCATGATCCGAACTGTTGAGAACATGTTGCGATCATGTTCACTTGAATATCAAGGTATTTGGTATAAATATTAACCTCTAGTGTAGTTTTACTACAATAGTAGTTTGCATTGAAGTATTCAAATGGAACCATAGAAATAATTTTATTGAAAGTGATACCGTAAACCAGTCTGTTCAGATGATGTCGGTGAAAGGAAACATGTGGGTCCTGATCTTGGGGAGGAAACAACAATGAAGATAAGTGCTATTCAAACCCATATCCATGAATCTCAAATCAGACAAAATAGTTATTCAGATAATCGAACAAAGTATTTGGAGTTTCAAGTAGGAGATCATGTTTTCTGAAAGTTATCTCCATGGAAGGGTGTTATAAGATTTTGGAATGAAGGGAATCTAAGCCCTGTGTACATAGTCTCTTTTGAAATTTTGGGGACAATTGGAGTTGTTGCATATCGTTTGGTTATGCCACCTAGATTATTTAAAGTACACAATGTGTTCCTGGTCTCATTTCTAATAATGTACATTCCAGACCCAATACATTTCCTCACTTCTGAAGATATATAATTGGAACCTAACCCATCATACTATGAAGATCCTATAAGGATTACAGACACTAAAGATCAATTTTTGAGGAATTAGATTACTCGACTGGTAATTATACTATGGAAAAATAATAAAATAAAATATGCAACATGAGAGCCTGAGGAGGTTGTGGTAAATAATTACACAAATCATTTTGTGAGGTATCATTATGGTAATTTCTCGGATGATTTTTTTGTAAGGAGGGGATAATGTTACACCACAAGATTTTTCAAATAAATTTAAATTTAATGCATGAAACACTGAGTCTCTAAAAAACACCACTTTGTAGTAAACTATCTAGTAAACACAATATTTCCACCTCTGTGATTTGAATGTCAAAAAACTAACACACACGGTTGTGTTAAGTAATATATTTAAAGTCTCATAAGACAAAAATATTTTTTTGATGAATAGTAACATACCCTTATGAATATTATCATACCCTTATGAATATTAATGGATAGTATATCTGTCAAAAAAATAGATACTTCACCCAAGAATGTATAAATACAATTTATACGTCTTATAAGTGAATAAATTATCATAGTATTGGTTTTGGTATTTTTTTATGTCATAAATATTTTCATTAAAATTTCATGATTTATTTAATAATTTAAAATTGAAATTTATTTCCATAAAATTTAAACATAAATTATTAATTTATTGTATTATGGTTATAAGTTAATTTTATAGGAAATTGATTAAGTTCTCAAGGTGTTATAAAACGAATTATGGTTTTAAATTTATTTTTTTCAACAAATAATGATTTATTTTAAATTATATTAAAAAAATAGAAAATTATTTTCTAAAAATGGATTTAACTTTGGAATTCAATACATTGAAAATTGGCTGGCATAAATTTTTGTTATTTTTCTAAAATACTTGAATTTTGGGGGAATAATAATATACTATAAATTATGATAAAATGCAAATTACATAATTGATTGGTACATAAGTGATGTAAGGCTGATGTAATCCCACTTGGTTCGAAATCACATAAACATATTACTATTATGGATGAAATTAAAAAAAAAATTGGTTTTCATGAGGGAAATAATAAAATAATGAATAAAATATTCCCAAATGACCCCTATCCTCTAGTATAAACCCCCCCCCCTCACTCCCTCTTCTCATCACACCTCTATAGAATTGTGCCTTACCTAAATTCTAATCATATATCATCCCAATATCCTTCCACACTTCCATCAGCCCGTGTTCTTATTAAATACCCAATTCCTCTCTCATATAGAGGATATCAAGTATGGTTACTTCAGGAGGTAGATTCCTCTTTCATTTTTTTTTATTTCAAGTTACTTTTTTCATTTTATTTCTTCACCTAATTTCATCCAAATGTTGTGATGATTCAATTACCATAAATGTAAATTAATTTTTTTATGATAAATAAATAATTCTTCATCATCTCTCATTACCCATTATTTTTTACTAGAAATTAAAACACCATCCGAGATGTGTTAATTTATCACATTCGAGGATAACAAGTTTGCAATTTCTATTACAGTCTTAAATTCTTGTCATGATACCATTTCGATGGTCTAAAAAGACTATAATATATTTATAATGACTCATTTAATTTTATTTAATCCTTTTTAACACATGATAATAATTTTAAAATCAAAATGATTTCTTTTTGATCAAAACCCACCCATTAACCCAAAGAATTGTCATTAAAGTTTTATAAACTGTTTCATATTAACTCCTAATAACCCAATGAATTTTATAAAAATTTAATATTATGGTTTTCAACTAATAAAATATATCTTATATTTTGGAAAACCAATCTCATTCTACATGATTATCCATACATGAATATAAGTAAACTGATCATGAAAACCATGTAATGAAGCGCTCACAAACAATGAAATTGAATCTCTTAACCAATAAAGAGGCCACTAATGAACCTAATAGGGATATAATAATTAAATTAAATTTATAGGAGATTGTAAAATAATTAATTTATGAACCTAAATTTAATTATTCCGGACATTAAGATCATGTGAGGAACACCGTCAGACTCAAGGTAACAATTTTTTCATCCGAACCTGAATTTTTCATTGGGGTTACATTTATTTTATACTTACCTGAATTAAATTCTTATGTATTATTATTTACACATATTAAATTATGTGTGAGTGTTCTATATATGTTTAATAACCAAAATAATTCATTATTATATGAATAGTTATACGTTATAAAAGGATCATTCAAAATTATTTCTGAAATTCGTGTCTGATTGAAGTGAATTTCTCAAATTCTTACTTATTTTCAAGGAGAGTCTATAATATTTCTTTTAGAAATAATTATCTTTATAAAATCACTCATTTTATTATTAAAATACTATCTTAATTAATTTATGGGTTTATACAAATAATTTTCCAAAAGAACTCTTCTTTTCAAAGTAAAAGAGTATTTAACTCAAAAATTACTCGATGATTTTATAGAAGTATATTCTTCTATTTCAAAATTATCTTTTCATTACGTTTTAATTTTTTATGATATCATATATAATATTTAATTTAATGGTTTATGATTAGTTTTAGTATGTATGTTCTATCTTAAAACCATTCTTCAGTTTACTCTTAATTGTTAGTGTTTATCCTTAATCATCGGGGAATGTTATTTACATTTCATATATTAGTTTCAATATGAATGTATATGTTGTTTATGATTCTTCTAGTTCATATAAGGGACGCATTGGATTTATTATTTGAGGATTGGGGACATATATATCCCCTCAATTTATTGGTATGTATCATGTGACAAATAGATGTGGACTTGGTCATAGCCTTTCCCATTTTTAGATATGGTTTTGGTTGAGGGATTAATCATTTTTAGTGTTATTGGATGAGTCCAAGATGGTATGTTTCAGAATGTCTGACATATGAATTTACCTCATTATGATTCTATAAATTCAATGTTCATGAGGTTATTCGACTAGTAGAATACCCATGATTATGTTTTGTTATGTAAATATTTACTCATCTCATATTCCCTATATATTATGTCCATGTTTTTCTTTTAATGGAATGTTATTTCAATTATTCCCCATTCCCAATTTTTATGTTATCCTCTACTATATTTCTTACTCTTACTAAGCACTTGATATCACCCCTGTATTATGATTCATTTTCATAGGACATGAAGATGTTTATTATGTATGACCTGTCGGGATAAACATATAGTGGTGGATATTCCCAATGAAACATATATGTGGTATTTCATTTCAAGTTTTAATGATTAACTTGTGTATATATCTTGTTTCCATAGTTATAAAACTACATGGTCCTCCCGTATATGATTCCTTGTAATCATGCCAATGCAAATGTTATAAGGCATCTGCTCCAGGAAATTGGGGTCATGTCTTTACATTATCATCATTTTTAAAAGCTATGATTAAGGTCTCATTTATCAGCGCTTTTATTTAGTTCCTTTAAAGGAATCATGTATCAATGATTTTATAATCACTAATAAGGAAATTTTATCAGTAATATAGAAGAACGTATAATGTACACCTTTATCACATATTATAGAAGCACTAATAAATGTGTCCTTTATTAGTGCTTTTAAAAGTGCTCATAAAGGTTCATACTACAATGTGCAATAATAGGACACAGCACACTGATGAACTAGAAACTCACCAGAAAAACATTAGAAACACACAAGATATCAAAAAAAATTCCAAATATAGAATTTAAATGAAATTAAATTTAATACATAAAGATCTGAAAAATACTATTTTATAACCATTTCATGCATTGGATTATACAATTACGTAAATACAAAATATTATAGAAATTCAAAAACAATACAAACTGTCAATGTAACCACAATTTCCATTCAATTTATTTTTCTAACATCCAACACTACATGTGAAACATGAATCAAACCACATCAAATCAAAGAAAAGAATCAACCTATATAATATAAAAATTATTATAAATAATAATAAAAATAAATAAATTAAACATAAATATGAAATAATACATTAAAAATATGGACAATGATTTTACTATGAAAATATCAAGATTACCTTTGTAATTGAGCAGAGGGAGTGGAATTTTACTTACTACAATGGAAATGGATATAACCTGAAAAAAGTGATAAATGAAACATTGTAGGGGTGAAAAGGTTCTGAGGGAGAAGAAACATGAATGTTGGATAGATCACCGCAACTCGAACAAAATAATCTACCAGTATACGAAAAAAATTATTACATGAGTAACACTAAAAAGATTTAAAATAAATATAAATATGAAAAAATGCAATATTTATATGGAAAATAATTATACTATGAAAACATCATGATTACCTCTACGATCAAGTAGAGACAACATCATGGATCTTCTTACAAAGGCATGACACATGGATATAAATCATCTAAAATAAACGATATTATCAAGGAAAATAGAAAATTAAATAAACATTTAATTATATATTTTTTTAGTAAAATAGAAAAATTATACCGTATCATAACCATAAAATCTTTGCAGTGGGTTTATTTGGTTCAGATATAAGCTAATAACAAAACTATGGATTATCTATTCACATAATAACTATTGTTTAACTAACTCTTAACAAAGAATCTAACCTGCAGTTCCTTCCTAGTGTCCCAATGATAAGGAGTAGTTAACTAGCAGTAGTGAAGCGTAAATAGAATCCTAATTATTTGTTATTAAATTTGTGAGGGATGCATTAAAAATCCATGTTTATCCTTCCTTGGTCAACTGATACATATTGAAATCAACATTCTTCCAACGCACTACATAAGTTAAAATAAAATCCTAAATGGTCAAAATAAAAAATTATAATTGAACCCACACACAAGGCACAAAGATATATTTCCACAAAAATAGACATCTCTAAACAAGTACAATAGAAATAAGGGAACTAATTCATGAAAGGATAACCATTTAAAGGTTCATATTAAAAAAACATTTTAACTACAAAAAGGATAATTTAATCATACTTATATAATGAATGAATAACATACAATAGCCATGTCATGAAAATGAGGAAACTCCAAACATCTTCACCGTAAGATGGGAGACAACAACTATGTTAATTTGTCTATGATTCATTCACAAATGCTTAGTAAAAAATGCTTCCTCCACTAATTTCTCAAAATGGAGAACCTTAGAGAATAAGGTTATCTACATGACATATATATTAATAACACAAATGGATATAGAATCATTCAACTGATACTGTGACACCACCTTCAAACAAAAGGAAACCAGATATTTGAACTTTTCAATATAATCCATAACCATTAGTTGACCTTGTTAGACACTCATGATCTCTTCCCTTTTATTCATCTTCACCTTTTCCTGTATAAACAGTCAGACCAAGAGAGAATTAAAATCATCCCAAAACATCCAAAATTTCATTATTGGTTGGGAAAATACATCCCATTCTTCCAAAGATAGACCCCCCATCCAGACCCAAAATAGCACAAAATCTAAAATATTTGGGAGTCCCAAACACTGTGGATCCATGACCAAATATTTCAAGACAATTCACAACCTCTAATGAACCTCGATTTCAATAGAAGATGGTAAGAAACTAAGGGAAGCCATAAATAGGGTGAGAACCACTTCAAACATCAGGGACCATTATGTGCATCATATTTTGAATAACACAGAAATCATAAAATCACTTTCAAAATCAATATGAAACACAGTCGAATGAAACAACTTGAGCCAAAAAAATTGTCTCAGAAGCCCAATTGTATAACAAAAAAAGAATTATTTCTTTAAAAATCACTATTTCATTTTCAATTTCAAACCACATTCTTCTATTACCACATTGGACAACAAAATAACCCACATTTTTAAAGCATATAAAATTCTGAAAATCATTTTCCCCATTCCAAAAGTCATTTCCGAAAAACCATGCCATGATGATCCACTAAACATAGCATGCACATTAGCCACGTTGGATGAGGAACTATTAAAACCCCACACTAATACAATATTTTCATGTCGAGCTATGGATAGTGGTCATCAATCACCTCTCTTCATGCTTCCATGATGTTAAACTGTATAAATTCATTATAGAAGAACGTCATTAAACTGGATAGTGTCACTCATACTTTTTTATGATGTTAAACTACACAAATTAACCCTTCTAGAAAGGTGTTAAACATCACACTTTATGAAATTTGGATTATACAATGTTAAATTACACTATTTCATTATTGAATAATGATATTAAACTTCATAGAAACTATAATCTTGGATGCATGATAATAAACTACACAAATTAATCCTAGAAGTAGGATGTTAAACTGCTCAGCGTATCTCATCCTAGTTGCATGATGTCAAACTATAGATATTCATCCTATCAACAAGCCATTAAAATTCATAGAGGATTCATGTCAATGTCTGAGAGGAGATGAAGTGTAGGGGTTTTCAAGGTTAAGAACAATTCAATAAATGAAAAAAAACAGAACCTAAAATATCATAAAAAATATACGAAAAGTAGAAAATATCATACATTGAATTATACCCATGATTCTTTTGATGTATTATAGTGTATTTTGTAACACCCCAAGATTCCCCGACACACTTCTCTCTGAAAAATACAATAGCTTGGGCTATAAGAAACATCGAGTTATAACACACCACCACCAATCATACAAGTCGTCACGAATAGTAATAAAAACTTTTAGAAATTTTAGAAATTTTATTTTTGAAATTGGTCTTGATTTTTGGATTAGGAATATCAAAATTAGCTTAGGGTGAATTTTTTTTATTTTTTTGAAAACATTCAATTTTTGATTAATTATGAAAAACACTCCGTTATTGTTTAAACCAGGCTTTTTATTTAAATATATAGTTAGTTTATTTAAATTTATTTTAGTTAAATATATATATATATATAATAACAATATATGATATATGTAATTATTTGGAGACATTTTATAATAATATTATATATATAAAATTTTATTGAACTTCTTTACTGTATTTTACCCACCTTCTAGGGGTATTTTTAAATTTTCATAAAATGTAATTTTACCACATCTGTGAGATGAATTTCAAAAATCCAAGATACATAGTTTGAAACTTTTAGTAAAATGTGGTTCAATAAGATGAAAATAATATTTGGTGAATAATAACTTTTGACTTTTATTTACCACAGTTAAAAAGTAATTAACGTAATTAAAATAAAAAATGATATTATAATTACCCAAAATCATGTCCAAATTCTGTTGGATAAATTTATTTCTATAAAAATAAAAAATAGGAATAAAATATGATCCTTTTGGTCAACTTGGATTTGATTAGGACATTTATTAATATTTTATTTAAAGAAGAGTAAAAAGTGTTAAATTCAAATATTTATAACTAAACCATTGTTAATTTAGGGTTATACATAGGATATATTGGAAAATAAATATTCATTAGAAATCTTAAATTAATTCCTAAATAATGGTATTTTATTTATAATTTTTAGACATTAAATAATTATATTTATTTATGAAATAATAATGATGTAGTAATTACTTTATTAATGAATCAATTAAATAAATGATATTATAAATATACAAATAATTTTGAATTGAAACTTCAGATGAATTACACTAATTTTATATGATAATATGACATATTAGGGTTTATAAAATAAATTTTCTCTAATTGAAAACATTTTCATGACATTCCCATAATCAAAATACCAAATATTGTCAATATTGATATAAATGATTTTTTAAAACATATACTATATTATTAATTGATATAATATTACTAAAAATATATTGTTTGTCCAAAGCACTTATATAAGGTTCTATATATCAATAATGAATCACTTTTGGTTCTCTTGTATTTTTAAAGTATGTTTATTAACCATTTATTATAATAATACAAGAATACATGGGAAAAGTTAAACTATTTAACTAATAGTTAAATAAAAATGATAAGGTTAATATGGGGACCTAAACCTATCTAAAACCTATTGGTTGAATTTTTTCGTCCCATACCCACCTTAGTCTTGAAATAAATTCTTTATGAGCCATTATAAACCTAATATGATTGAATAATAGAATAATATTTTAAACTTTTCCAAAAGTGACCCTCACCTCTCTTATAAAAGGGTAATTACCCTTCTCTCAAAATCACACATCAAAATCCATTTGACTAGGCCAAAACATGCTCAAATATCTTCCCAATTACTCTCAATTAGGCCATGATTCCTTTTATAAAAAAATCCAACCTATGGATCCCTTTTGATAAAATCTAAAGGAAGAATCCGAAAAAGATGTAATAACATAATCACCACTTTCAATGTTATTTTATTCTTCTAACTCCTCTATAATTTTGGTTTCGATAATAAAATAATAAATATGGAATTCTACATATTGAGATGTTATTATAAATATGGTACAACAATATTCATTATTCTACCCATCCTGTTAATGAAAATTTCACCATACGTGCGTACGTACAACTTGCCGTCTCCACGTCGTGGTGTAGTTTGTTATTCAAATCATCATAATTTGGATTGGTATAATAATTTGTTTAATTGTTCTAAATAATAAATATAACATTTTATTGATTATATATATATATATGATATTCCATAAAATTAAATATTATTTCACCACTAAAATAATGATATTGTTACTCGTGTGTACGCATGTCTTACCGTCTCCAGGACGTGATTATATTTATTTTCCCATCATAACCAATCAAAAATAATTTTCATTTGTTGATTAAAAATAATATTTCTTTACTTAATATCATTATGGATATGAATCAAATAAATTCTAATCATAACAAGCATGACTTATGTAACAAAACATATAAAAGAAAATTAATCAATTAACACAAAAAATAATGATACTACAGAAATATTATTAACAAAGATATATTAGAATATCATATATGATATCATATTTATGTATGTGGTACCTGAATAATATAATAACAATTATTTAACTATTATAAATAAGGTTAATGTAACCTCGATCAATAAGAAGTACCAGGTAATGGTTAATTCTACAATCTATTCATTATCAGAGGTTGTTTATACTTGAACATCTTATGGGACATCTTTATCATCCACATACATGTTTCTTAAAAATGTATTTCAAAACATTTTTACTATTTTCTATACTATGGTTTAAATTAATTTATACATTTTTTAACTTTTTATCAAATGTTTACAAAGGAATCATTCCATCATTTTCCAAACAATGTCCATTACGACCTTTTCGACAAAATTATGGAAACAATGTTTTTTTAACTTATATAGAGAGTGCGTCTATTTAATGCCATTATAACAAATTATAAGCTTCCCTTACAACATTATAATAATATTTTCAAAATAAATGTTTTATTTTATAATTATGTGACTTTTAGATTATTTTAAAATAGAAATAAATATTTCTCTCAAATAGTTTTGATTTCATCTCTGTCAACATCCGTTGATAGTTTTTACACTTGTTTGATGTTGATTTATTATGATACAATATTACATATTGTATTAAATGTTTTTTGATATGTTCGATAGTGGATGTGTTATTTTTATAGCATTATTGGTTTACGGTTAATGTATTAAAATTTTTCATTCTAGTTTTAATACGAATGTTTATGATTTGTTTCAACCTTTTCATATGAGGAATGCAATGGACTTAGTAAGTGATAGGAGGAGCCCGCTATATCCCCTAGATGCATCGGTATGTCTCATGATACAAAGTAGTGTCTTGGCACAAGGCCTTGAAAAAATATTATTTGTGGTCTTGGCATGGGGCCTTGATTATGTGGGTATGATGTTTGGAATTATGCATTCCATTATTAGAAAATTGGCTATTGATATTACATGTGATTATTTGACTAGTAGGATATCCATGTGAATATAATTAAAATGAATTATTTGATTTATATTTTCCATATTATGCTGAAGTTTATGGTTACAATTCTTTTATTTTAGTCTTATACATTTCCATAATTTTTTATGCTTATTTATGAATCAATCTGTTATATTGTTATCCTTATGGACCACCTGATATCACCCCTTACTATATTTTATTTTTCCAAGGATCCTAAGAAGTAAATGATGGAAGATATGAATGGATAGTTTAATGGAGATTATTGATATAAAAATAGACATAATTTTGTTGATTTTTATTTCATAATGTAATGTAAAACTTATGTTTGTATCTAGTACTTATAGGGATAATAAGAAGGTCGGTATTTCATGATTTGATCTCTTGTGATCATACCAATGTTATGTAATAATGAACCAACACTAGGAAACTAGGTTCAGGGAGTTACATTTGGCATCAGGGGAAGTTTAGTACAATCTTTGGAAGCCAGATTTATAAAAAATCTCATTATAGAAGATTACCCTAAGATATAATTTGTGGATTAGTGCACATGAACATAATATAATATAGGTAATGTATGTATTTTTATGTATTTTCCTAGAAATACATCAATATCTAAAAAAACATGTTCATGTTGCTCTGGAACAGATGACTCTTAGAGTGAAAAATATGACATGGAGTTTTGGGCTTCACCCGATGTATCCAAGTATATAACAACCGGCCTTTCTGCACTCTTGGTTACGACACTCACTGGGGATATACTTACAATAATTCAAATTTTCATTGAAACCAATTATGAACGATTTATAAGTATATATCTCCCCAAAGAAATCATTATTTTGATTACAGATTATATCCATAAACTTTTCAATTTATGTTTTGTTTTTTACAAGTTTGGAATTATGTATTGAGATTCAAAAACTAATATAGTGTATTCCGTTGTTTAAAAATGTAACCTAGTGGGAGGAATGGAAATAATATCAATGCATGCATTCCATGTATTGATTTACCATCTAATCAAGACAATTATAGTGGAGCTGGAGATTTAAATGGTGATGATTAGATTATAACCATAACAGGACAACTCACTCAGTTTATGGATAATAAACTTACATGTATAGAGAACCCTAATCCACAATGTGGAAGATCAATGTTACATTTATTAATGATGGAAAATCCTCTAACATTATTTGTGAATAGAAATACCTTTTTATCTAAGCAATGGATAAGTTTATTATAGACATTATTTCATGCTTTGGGAAGTAGTGAAAGGGAAAAATTTGTCATGATAGATTATCGCCTCACAGAAGATGCAAATCAATGGTGTTGATTAATTCAAAATGGAAAGGAGGATGAAGAAGTATTAAATATGGAATAGAAGGAGTTTAAATAACATTTATTAGTAAAATACATTCTTCGTTGCCTCGAGAAGATATGGAAATACAATTTATGAGTATGGGGAAAACGAAGAATGAGAATGTCACAAAGTATGAGGCTATCTTTACAATGTTATAAATTCATGCATCCAATTATATAAATAACCCAAGTAGTAAGATTGATTAATTATTGGATGGGTTAAAACCATTTTTCCATATAGAATGTGTTTCAAAATTCTTCTCATCATTTGTAGAGAGAGTCTAAAGTGCTATCAAGATAGAGAAGGAATTTTCTAAGACATATGACATTAAAGTAAAGAATGAAAAAATAGATCAACTCAACACTATAGAAATGGAAATGGGGGGAATATTGGAAAAGATAAATTTCCATATAGTATTAAATGAGTGATGAATGACACTGATACTTTCCTGATTGGAATGTGAGTCTATAACAAGTTTGTTGAAAAGACCACCTAGCTTGTGATTGTAAGGGAAAAAGGGGCTGTCAACTTTGAATGCTAAAATTTTAGAGAAATTTGGCTTTATGAAAATGAATATTCTAAGTTCCAAGTTAACATATCTCAAAAACGTCTTAGGGAGCATTGTCACGATTATGTGATCATTGTTGTTGTGTTTGAAGCTCTGAGTGACGTAGTGGTAGGTAATTTTATGGTTTCTTCAAGTTTAGCCTATGATTTATTGGATTATGTATCATCGCATTATTCTATATCTTCCTAGTTTTCTAAGAAAATTAGATATTTCCAAAATTTATTTAACAAGGTATTTGTCAGTCAAAACCCCTAAGGGAAGTATCATTGCAACAAAGTTTTGTGAATATGTTCCCATTAAGGCATATAAACGTTCTTTATCTACTAATATCATCGACATACACATTATTTAATTTGATATAATCCTTGGTATTCATTTTCATTTTGACAATGATACAAAAATTAATTGTAAGAAGAAGGAGGTTACAATTTTTTATGATGATAAGAAGTAACATATCTTTAGAGCAGAAACGTCACCACCTAATTCTTACCTAGATCCACTCACAGTAGCTCTACTAAATTCAACTATTAGGGGGAAGAGAGTAAAATAACTATGTTTGAGGAAAATAATTCTCAAATAGAGGTTGTACCTATTCTAATAGAATATGTTGATTTGTTTCCAGAGGATTTACCTAGACATCCTCCACAACCAGAAATTTAGTTTTCTATTGATATAATTTCTGGTTGAAGGCCCATATCGGAGAACCCTTATAGAATAGAAACTGAAGAATTAATGGAACTAATGAAAAAACTATAGGATTTCAGTAATTATGGATTTATTCGCACTACTGTTTCTCTATGGGGTTCCCCTGTCCTTTTTGTTAATAAGAATGATGGATCTATGATGGTTTTCATTGACTATAGGGAGATCAATTCTATAAAAATAAAGAACAAGTATCCCCTACCTTCCATTGAGGATTTATTCATCCAACATCATGGTGATAAATATTTTAAAAATATTGACCGTTGATCTGGATATCATCAGTTGTGTGTGAAGAAGAAATAAATTCTAGAAATAACATTTCTAATTAGGTTCATGTATTATGAGTTTATAGTAAGTCCATTTGGACTGACTAATTCACCATCTATTTTCATGGATCTAATGAATAGTGTTTTCAAGGAATAACTTAATGAAATAATAGTGGTATTTATTGATGATATATTGGTATATTCAAAATGCTACGAAGATCCTGAAAATCACTTCCGCACTATGCTAAAAACCCCCAGATGAAATAAATTATATGCGATGTTTAGAAAGTGTGAATTATGGATTTAGGAAATAACTATTATTGGACATATTGTCTCTAAGTATGGAATCTCTATAGATCATTAAAAGGCCATGGAAATCCAATAATGCCCGACACCGATAAGTATAATTGAGTTACACAGTTTTATTGGTTTAGCAGTTTTTTATCGGCATTTCATCTACGATTTTTCAAGATTGGCTACCCATTAACCATGCTCACACCTAAAGGTGAAATATATGTCTTGAAAAAAGAGTGTGAAGAATGTTTTGGAAGAACTGAAGAGAAAATTAGTCAATTATCATATCTTGAATCAACTATTGGGGAATAATGGGGTTGTTATTTATTGGGATACTTCAAAAAAAAGGTCTTGGTTGTGTCATTTTGCTTAATTATAGAGTTATTTCCTATGCCTCACAGGATCTAAAAATTAATAAAAATTAATATCCCACTAATGATCTTGAGTTCAAATCTATAATCTATTCTATAAAGATATGGAGACACTATACCTATGGTGGAAAATATGATATATACACCGATCACAATAGCTTAAAGTATATTTTCTCACAAAAAGAACTCAACATGAGGCAATGTCGATGGATTGGACAACACAAATATTATGATTGCACTATAAAATACCACCCTAAGAAGGAAAATAAGGTGGCATATGCTTTTATTAGAAAGGATCATGGAGTTTTGAACAAGATGAGAGTTGAAAGGGATACAATGTTCATAGATCTAGTAATGAATGATATGGGAATAATCATGCATGGTGAAACATCAATACATTTTCAAATGGTTTTCAAACCATCTTTCCTATAATGGATAAAAATATCACAGACAGATGATGAGGAATTTCAAAAGAAAATTAATGTATTGAATGATGGGAGATTGATTGAATTACTATATGAAGATGAAAATTTGAAATTTGGGAAGAGTATTTGTGTTTCTGATACACCCGATCAAAAAAGGGAATTGTTGGATGATTCTCATAGCTCTAATTTCTCTACACACAATGGTAGAACTAAGATATATAATGATTTGAAGAAATATTTTTTGTGGGACAACATGAAGAAGGAAATTGCTTATTATTTGTCAAGATGTATGGATTTTCAATAGGTTAATGTTGGAAGATAACATCCTATAGGAGTCATGCATCCTCTTCCTATACCTAAGTTGAAATGTGATGATATTACGATGGAATTTTTCATAGGGATACCAAATACTCATATAAGTAAGGATTCAATATGGGTTATTGTGGATTGTCTTACCATGTCAGAACATTTTCTTTTTATAAGAGAAAATTTACCACTTGAACATTCAGTAAGACTATATATTAATGATGTTGCAAGACTTCATGGAGTACATTTATCTATTGTTCTTGATTGTGATACCCATTTTACATCAAGATTCAGTAATTGTTTTCTGAATAACTTTGACACTAAACTTCAGTTCAGTAATGCCTACCACCCACAAACTAATGGAAAACCAGAATGGACTATTCAAATCATAAAAGACATGTTAATATCTTTCTCACATGACTTTATAGGTTTGTGGGATTAATATTTTCCTCTTGTAGAATTTAACTATAAAAATATCTTCCATTCATGTATTCATATGGGACTATATAAAGTATTATAGAGAAAAATATGTTGGACACCAACTTGTAGGGATGATGTTGGTGAAATAAAACTCGTACACCCCAAATGTTTTGAGGAAACAATGGAAAAGGTGAAGGTTATCCAAACCCACATCAATGAAGCTAAATGTAAGGAAAATTGTTATGCCAATAACCGAAGGAATGATTTAGAATTTCAAGCAGGAGATCATACATTCTTGAAATTATCTCCATGGAAGAGTGGTATATGATTCTGTAAGAAGAGAAAATTATGTCCCAGATACATCATAAATTTCAAAATTCTAGAACATATTGGAGTTATAGCTTATTGTTTGTCAATGCCTCCAAGTCTCTCTAAAGATATTGATGTGTTCTACATATCACTGTTGAGATAATAAATGCCTGGCCCAAAGCATTTAATCCCCTATGATTAAATAGAACTGGAACCTGACCTATCTTATTGCAAAATGCTTATCAGAATTCATGACACTAGGGAACAAGGGTAGAAAAACCAGACGACTCATCTGGTGAATGTTCTATGGAAAAACCATAATATGGATGATTCAATGTGGGAACCCAAGGAACTTATGATGAAGAACCAGCCAAATCATTTTATGCAGTAATATTCAAGAAATTTAAAGGACGAAATTATTGAAGTAGGGATGAATGTAACACCCCATGCTTCTATAGTACACTTCTCTTTGAAAAATACAATAACTTTCACCATACATAACATCGAGTTCTAACACACCAAGACCAATCTATCTAGCGGTTATGAATAGTATTACCCACATTTTAAAAATTTATAGATTTTAATTTCCAAATTGGACTTCTTTTTTGGATTTGGAATATCATAATTAGTTTAGGGTAAATTTTTGTTATTTTTCTAAAAACATTTAATTTTTTTGATGAATAGTGAAAACACATCATTATTGTTTGAAACATATTTTTTATTTAAATATTTAATTATTTTTTTAAATTCATTTTAGATATAAATAGATACACAATACATTTATATGTTAAATGTAATTCATTGCAGTCATTTTATAATAATATTAGATATATAATTTTTTTTTAACTTTTTACCGTCTTCTACCCACCTTATCGGATCCTTTGAAAATTTTCATAAAATGTAATTTTACCACTTCTCTGAATTGAATATCAAAAATCTGAGAGAAATTTTTTTCATTAGTATGTAAAATTTGGTTAAATAAGAAGAAATTTTTTTTGGTGAAAAGTAATGTGTGACTTTTATTTACCACAATTAAAAGTAAATCAGGTAATTAATGGTAAAAATGATATTATAATTATCTTAAAACATGTTAAAATTTATTGGATAACTGTATTTTGACCAAAATCAACCTTAGGAATAAAATATTAGTCTTTTGGTTCGCATGGATTAGATTAAGACATTTATTATTTTTTATTTAAAGATGAGTTAAAAGTTTTAAATTCGAAGTTTAATAACTAATAAATTTTTAATAATGAATTATTGATAAGGTAAATTCATCTATAAATATTTATGAGAAAGATAAAACTATTTATTACATAATAGTATTTTTTTTATAATTTTTATACATTATATAATTAAATTTATTTATGACAACATAATGACGCAATAATTACCTTATTAATGTAAGATTAAAATTATTGATATTATAAATATCCAAATAAAGGTAAATTGAGAATTTTGAGGAATTACACTAACTTTGTAGGTTAATATGTCATGTTGGGGTTAATTTAAAAGAATTGAAGTGATAATGTTTTTAAGATTTTCACAAAATCAAAATACCAAATAATGTTAAAATTGACATAAATTAGTTTTAAAAAAAAATTACTACATTAAAAATTTATATAATTTTCCTAAAAATCAAAGGATCATTTGAAAGACATAGATACAATTATATATATCAATAATGAACCACTTGGGGTTATATTGTATTTTTTTTTATTATTAACCATTTATTATAATAATACAAGAATACATGGTAAAAGATAAACTACATAACAAAGAATTAAATCTAAAAGATAAGGTTAATACGGTGACCTAATCCTGATAAAATCTATTTGATGAGATTTTTTTGACCCATACCCACCTTATCCTCTAAATAAATCCTTTTGGAGCCATTATAAACTGAAATGGTTTAATAATAAAATAATATTACAAGCTTTTCCTAAAGCGACCATCACCACTCTTATAAAAGAGAACTTCCCCTTCTCTCAAAATCACATCTACAAATCCATTTGAATTGGAAAAAACATTCTCAAATATCCTTCCATATACCCTAATGTTTTCTTAGAGGCCTTAATTTGATCATAAATCCAACCTATGGAACCAATTTGATCAAATCAAAAGGAAGCACCTGATGAAGAGGTAATAACTCCATCACTTATTTTAATGTTCTTTTATTCTTCCACTTACACTTACTTTATTATTCCAATAGTAAAATAATAAATCTAGTAATTTCTACATACATATATGTTTTTATAAATATGGTCAAACCATATTCATTATTCTATTCATCCTATGAATGAAAAATTCACCATACGTGTGTACGTATGACTTACCGTCTCCACATCAAGGTGTAGTTTTTTAATCAACAATTTATTATTTGTATGGGTATAATAATGATTATAATTTATTTAACTAATAAATATAACATTTTAATGATTTTTTATAGATGATATACTATCCAATTAAATATTATTTCACCACTAATAGAATGATATTTGTCACACGTGTGTACGTACGACTTACCGTCTCCATGATGCGATTAGATTTCATTTCCCATTGTTACCAATCATGAATAATTTTCATTTGATGACTAAAAATAAGGTTTAATAATTTAATATCATTTTTGATATGAATAAAATACATTATATTCATAATAAACATGACATATTTAACAAATCATATAAAGGAAAACAATTAAGTTAACACCTGAAACACTGATATTACTAAAATATTCTTAACAATGAAATACTAGAAGATCATATATGATATTATATTTATGTATGTGGTTCTTTTATAATTTAATAACAATTATTTAACTACTATACAAGATGTTAACGTACACTAGATCAAGGAAAAGTAAAACGTAAGGGTTAATTCTACTATCTCTTCATTATCTGAGGTTGTTTATACGTGAGTATCTACTATGACCTCATTATCATTCACATATGTGTTTCTTAAAATTGTATTTCAAAACATTTTTACTATTGAATATAATATGGTTTAAAGTAATTTACACCAATGTTTTACTTTTTATAAAAAAAATATAATGTAATCATTCTGTTGTTTTCCAAACAAGGTCCTTTACGACATTTTCTAGAAAATTAATGGGAGAATATTTTTTACCTAATATGGCGAGTGTGTCTATTTTACACCTATATAAGACCTTCTAATATTCCATTATAATCTTATAATAATAATTTCAAATGAATTTTTTCTTTTATAATTATGTATCTTTTAAATGATTTCAAAATATAAAGAGATAATTCTCTCAAATAGTTTTTATTTCATCTATGTCAACATCCATTGATAGAATTTACATTTGTATGAAGTAGATTTATTATGATACAATATTTCATATTGTGCTAAAGGTTTTTTGATATCTTTGAATGTGTATATGTTATTTTTATATAATTCACGGTTTATGGTCAATGTATTAACTTTTTGTATGCTAGTTTTAATACAAATGATTACGTTATGTTTCATCCTTTTAATATGAGGAATGCATTGGACATAATAAGTGACAGGTAGATCCCTCTATAGCTCCTCAATTTATCAGTAGGTCTCAAGAGACAAACTAGTGTCCTAGAACAAGGCCTTGACAAAATCATATTTTTAGCCATGGTACAAGGCCTTGAATATGGGGTAATGATGTCCAACATTTTGCATTCCATCATTATGAAATTGGATATGGATATTACATGTGATTATTTTACTATTAGAATATCCAAGTGAATTAGTAAATGAAATTATTTAATTTATATTTTACATATTATGCTGAAGATCAAGTTTAAAAGGCTTGTCTTTTAGTCTTATACATTGCCTTAAATTTTTATGCTTATTTATGAAAGACTCCACTATATTGTTATCCTTTCTGAGCTCATGAGCTCACCCCTTTCTATGTTTTATTTTCCCCCAGGTGCGGAGAAGTATATTATGACTAGCCTACATGGATAGTATAAGGGGGATAAATGTGTTAAAATGAGACAAAAATTTGTTTTTTCCATTTCATAATGACATGTAAAACATATGTTTGTATCTAGTACTTCCAAGGCTACTAAACTGGTTGGTATTTCGGGATTTGATCACTTGCGATCATGCCAATGTTATGTAATAATGCACCAACTCTTTGTAACTAAGGTCGGAGAAATACAAATTTTCTCTTGTAGAAGAGGAGTTCAATGAGAGTTTAATAATCAAAATGAGTGATCACGAGTTAGGGTTATTTAAAATATATTGGTCTCACTTTAACAGTTCTTTCAAAAATACATTGAAAAAGATCCCTTTTATCATTATTAAATTAATTAGTGCTGATAAAAGATGTCTTTATCAGTGCAAAAATTCACTGATAAACATTCTTTTTTAAAATATTTTTGGGCATAGGTAAGTATGGATCTTTATCAGCGCTAAAATATTAGAACTATTATAGGTTTTATTTAAGTAAATTTAATATGATTTTTAAACTATTAAATATATATAATTAATTATTTATAATTATAAAAATAATTATTTAAAAAATAATAATTATTTGTTAATAGTAAATATAAATATATAAATATATAAATTGTTAAATATATCTAATATAAAATTATCAATATATTTATTTATAAATATATTTTTAACATTATTATTCGATATATAATCTTAAAGACGTGAATTTTAAAAATGAGTGAAATTCAATAATTCAAAATGTATGCACTAAAAAATATGGAAAAAATAGATATGTTTTGTTATTAAAATATAAATTATATAAATTATATATATATTGAAGTAAATATGATTAAATATTGAAAATAATAAAATATAATATTTATATATCAACAATAAAAAATTATAAAATTCAAAAATAAAATAAAAACTAAAAAAATATGATAAATTAATTCCATAAATGTAATTGTATTACAAATAAATAAACTAAATTGACTGATTAAAAACAAAATATATTAAATGTATCATGTGAACAATGAAATTATAAAATACACTGAAATATGATGAAATTACATTAATATTTGGTGCATTGGTTTCTATAGATTTTGTAATGATATTTTTCAGTTCATTTTCATAAAAACTGAATTAATTACATTTATATAGGTATCTGAAATCAATGTAATACATGATGTTGGATATATGTTAAATTGAAAATTCAAACAATAGTAAAAATGAATAATACATTAATATGTTTTTAATTAACATTTTATTCATTTGATATTTATTTATATTTCATATATATTATTTATTAACTTTTATAATAAATATATATATATTATACTTACTCATTTTTATTACTAATATTTTTTATCAATAGAATTTTAATGAATTTTGTAATTTCTTAATTTCAGAATTTTTTTTGATTATACATTCATTTATATATCTACATTTGATATATACTATTTATCAATATTTATAATATATATATATATATTAAATTTTTTCAGTTCTATGAATAATTATTTAATTAATAAAATGTCTATTATTTTTCTTAATTTACTCAATTTAAAATCTTAATTTTTAAATTATTTAATTTTATTCATCTTACATTTCTATATATTTAATATATACTATTTAATAATTTTTAAAATTTATATATATGTTTATTCATTTTTAAAAATAAATATTTAATTAATGATATTGTTAAAAACAATTATTTTCTAAACCTTTATCAGCGCTAATAAAGCACTAAAAAGGGTAGCATTTATCAGTGCATTATTGTTAGCGCTCATAAAGGGTATCTTTTATAAACACTAAAAATAAAGTGATAATAAAGGGTAAATTTTTCAGTTCTAAAATAATGCATAGAATAAGTTGGACTTTTATCTGTGCTAAACCAAATGAGCTGATAAAGTGAATCCATTATCAACACTTTTTTTGCACTCATAATGGCCCCCTTCATGAACGCTTATTTTAGTAGTGATAAGAATGGACATTATCAGTGTATTCTTCAATCTCTGATAGATGCTAGTGCTATTAAAGGCCATTTTTTGTAGTATTTATAGGTATCCCTAAATGTCTCTCCAACTAGCCTGTGGGTTCCCCATGTTAGTCAATGGCTATGGTACATCACCTTATGTGGAGTGTTAAATGTTTGGTCAAAAAGTATTCACTTGGATCATTAATCCCTTAAATGATACATGAATTATTCCTCACCAATAATGGATATGAATATTGACCTTGGGAGTCTTGGAATCTTTATGCCATAGCCTCTCATCCAATTGAAAATTCCATATTTCATTCATTTTAAAATTTTTCATAATCTACAATGTTCTCTCAAGTCCAATATATTGGTTACATTATAAATATTTTCATCTTTCTAATTCATCTTTCTCATTCTCCCCTTGTTCCTATTCTTTCACATTTGATAGAATCAAGACTGTGCTAAAAAAATATTTCTTATCGAAATCCTTTTCTTCTTCATATATTTATTCTATTTTGGGGCTTAGTACCCTATAATGTGAGGGTCTCGAGTTTCATTCCAAAACATCTAAAAGTTAAGGAATTATTTATCTTTTAGTTTTCATGTAAAATCAATTATAATGTAAGAGTATCTTATATTATGGTTTATTTCTATCACTAATTAAAAAACAAAAGAGTTTCGATATCATGAATAATATTAAATACAAGGTATTAATACAATTAACAGTCAAAAAATTGGGTTAGGAGGCGTAGGGGTTATCAAAGAAAGTTTTCTTTATTATTTAATCAAATAATTTTCTTTATTTTATACGTTCTTTATTTATTTATTAATAAAATTTCACTCATATTTTCATACATCAATTTCCACAATCATTCATTTTATGAATCTATTATTTTTATAGTTTCGAACTTTAATAATCTTCTATAATTATTCCATTATGCTTACCCATTTAATTTTCTTGTATCGTTTTTTCATTTTATGTTCTTAAAAAGTATTTAATAGTATCATAAATATTTGAAAAAAAGGTTTTATTTTTTAATACTATTAATTATTGTTTTATTTTTTAAAAGGAAATTCACCCCCTTCCATTTACCCTACTCTGACATATAGGAAATGAATGAGAATTTTTAAGGGGATACATAAGAATTTCTGATACATAAGAAATTTATATTAAAAGAAAAGGGTTATCACTATGGTGTGATGCCCTCATCAATGGAATGACCTCCTCTCACTCAACATTTCAAAAATTAAGGGTCCCTTATGTAATAACCAACCCTTATGTATAGACATAGAATGACCTTAACTCATCATGGTGTGACTTTCCTCTATACCATAACACCAAAATTTTCACTATGTATAGAACTATTACATATGAGGGAACACATATATAAGGGTAAACCCAAAAAAATTATAATTTTTCTTAGTGGGGATTTTCAAAAATAAAATTCTCTTAGATACCCATTATTTAATGTTTTTTATTGCCATGTCATGATCCTATATCACCTATAACTCAAAAATAAACCTAGGTCCCATCACATTGTGATTCCCCTTGTCCATGGTGTGACCTACAAATAACCCCAAAAACTACATAACTGTAAATAAAAAACTAAATAGGGACCAAAACAAGAAACAATGGTTAAAATATATTAATAATTTAAATAATTATGCAAAGTGAGGATAGAGTGTGACAGTTACAAGTTGTAACCAATTTTTTCAATTCTCATTCATTCAGGATGTATGAGTAAATGATAGAGTATATTAGGAAGTATCCTTGAACCCTATATAAATTGGTTTGTATGATTGAGATAGTGCATGTTTGTGATCCTTAACCAGGTTCACATTGTGTAATTATCTATTTTGAATATCTCTCCTTATCACTTTTCTATTTGATGCACTAGAATATATTGGTTGTGAGAATGTTCGTACCCATGAATCAAGTGATTCAAATTGATCCATGGATACACATCAAAGGGATGACCCTATTGGTTGATCCTTGAAATATTCATCAATAATATATTGAATACAAGAATAATAACTATCAATATTGAAATGTATATAGTTGATGCATTTATATTTACATGATTTTGGGTTCAATTTATATTTTCATTATGATTTATTGTTTCTAATATCATTTCATTAATTTTTTAAAAAATTATATATTTAGAGACCTATTGAGAAAATGTTTCATAAGAACCAAAAGAATTAATTTTCATAGTATGAGGTTCCTTTCTTAGTAATTATACTATGATTTCATATACATTTGACATGGGTGAATATCATTTACTTATATAATCATGTGTAATGGATCAATTAATTATTTATCTTGAATTAAAGAATTATTATATTTATATTCGGTCACCTCTTATAATGAGGATAGTGCCAGGGTTTAATTTTCCGTTTTTTTTAATTTTTTTTACTTTTGTGTATGTTGCAAGGGACTCATTGGTTCTATAGATGAGATTAAATGATATTATGGTTAGAATATATTGTATGGTATATAACATGGTTAACATTTACTATTATATATTTAGATCCACATTTACCATATCCATTTGGAGTGTTCACTCTTTGGGGGTGTAAAATATTTTTGATACATGAAATAGGTTTCATTAGGAACATTATACATTTATTGTTTTAATTAGTTAGTTTTATCCTCATATTCATGGTAAAAAATTATAGACCATGATTTTGAGTAGTAATAAATTATATATTACTTATTTTTACCATAAATATCAATTAAATACCACTAGATATAGACATGAAGTCCCTGACTAATATTTTTCTGAGAAAAATTCCAACATTTTTGCCTTCATATCAAATGAAGACCATCAAATTGCGGGAGTTCAAGATTAAATCAATGTAAATTGATGAAACATGATTTATCTATTCATGTTTATTCTATGACATCACTGGTTGTTTTATAATAAGTCCAATGATAGATTAGGCTTATTAATTATTTTTTGAATCCTAAATAATGTGATTGTGAAACTTACGAATCTATTACCTCACATTGATGAAATTTTGTACCAAATAAATGTGGATAAGTGGTTTTTATAATTTTTATATATGTTAAGGGTGTCACAAATTTAGGTTTAAGAGTACATTTGTTCTATAAAAAATTTTAGGAGAAAGTATAGTAATTATATTTTTTTGTTAATTATATTTGGGGTTAAAAATCCTCTAGATTGTTATATATATAATGAATTAAATATTTCCCAAATACCTTTACTCTTTTTTTGTTATAATTTTCAATTATATTTGGATAAATTAAAGATAAAAAGTAGTGTATAGTAGATATACTATGATCATCCTATAATTAATGGAGAGACATCAACTTTCTGAGAATCCATATAGATATTTGTTTTGTATGTAATTGTTATTTTTATGGGAAATGTTGTATCATAGAATGGAATGTATTTTGACATTGAAAAAGTGATAATATTTATTCCATGGGAGTTTCCAAATATTTTGTTTATAGATATGGTGTTTCATCAAACTAGTGGGATACCATAGATGCTTCATTCTAGATTTCATGAAACAAGTATCACTAAAGAAAATAATTTAATTTATAGGATATAAAGTTTGAATTGAGTGAGAAATTCTAGCTAAATTTCAGTAAAATAAAGGTAATGTTAACATATAATATAGTGTATAATTTATATGAATATTTAAAAGGATACTTTTTATATTTTAAAAAATTTGGAGATAGTTTTGTATGCATTATAATGTAAAAAATAATGTGTGGTGGAGTGATGATCTTGAAATTTATGACCACATGGGAATCATTATTCAATGAATGAATTGATTTCTAAGTTAGTCATTTAGGAATTAAATTTTTGGAGAAACTACTTACATAGTGAGTGTTTTTTATTGTATTCTGGTCAAAATATTTTGATCCATATATTTTCTTAGTGAGATTTAATATTTTTAAAATGAATATGGATTGGGAAACTTCAATGTTTGTACATTGAGATAAATTATACATAATTAAAGGGTGATGTAGTAGTGGATTCCTTGAGTAGGGATATTAAAGTTATAAATGGATTATATGATAATTGTTAGATGATAATATTGAAAATTCATATGTATCTGGAGGCATATAGTGAAGAAGATAATATGGTGTTATATGTAATTAACATCACCTTTATACTTAACATCACATTCATAATTGTGTACCAAGAAAAAATGGATGCAAAAATCATATTGAATATAATAGGATTAGTGATTCCTTAAATCACAGGGAGACTATTACTGAGTGGCCTCTAGATATTGATTTTATACTCAACATCATGTATAAGATAGTATATTTCTCATGTTTTAGGGAATAATTCAAAAAACATTCCCTCTCTCTATATAAGTGATTTATCTAGAGATAAAAAAATGTATCTTGAAATTAAACCATAGTTATAGTGTTTAGTAGTAAATAATGATAAAATGGTATTCATTTCTTGATGTTGATATACTGGGAGGTAAAATATGAGCTTCTGTGGACCAAGAAACGTTTACAACCTTTACCAATGCTGACTTGGAAATGAAGTAATATTTTGATGGATTTTATAGTTTTTTGACAAAAGACACCATAAAATCATGATTTTATCTGGGTGATTATGAGATAATATAAAAATAGTATCTCACTTATCAAATGTTTGGGTGACATTTTAATTAAAATACTATATAATTTCTTATATGGATAAAATAATAAAGTTTTATGTAGTTATTTTATATATTTGGTTAGATAGGGATCCTAGGTTTACATATAGGCTTTATATCATATTATTAAATGTTATGAGTGCATATTTGTGGATGATTACATCACATATTCAAGATATATTGTTCTTTAAAACTATTTTTTGGAAAAAATATAAATCATTCATGTTCCAACCAAAAAAATAAAACATTGTAACAGATAACAGAATAATTGAAATCCATCTTGAACGTATTAGAGGAAAAATCGTTATATAATTTCTAGAAATGATCAGTTACATTTTTATCCAGTTTTAATTTGATAATTTATTTGAATTGATATTCCAATTTCTCCCATGTTTTCATGAACTCATACACTATTATATCCTTGTTGTAGAAGAATTTTATCTTAAAGAGATGTTTCTTGTTGATCTAATTATTATCTTCTATGTTTTTATATACTTGAAATTATCTCCCATTCATTCTTTCTACAACATCATTGAAAATAATTACCTTCTTCAAAATCTCTTCCTAAGAGGGTAGAATAAGATCCCATGATTTTTCCTTAGACTCTGCATATGATGTCAACTATGAACCAACTGAGTTATTTTATGATGTGTCAATGAAATCATTCATCGTGACTAAAATAACCTTACCATTTTCCTTTTTGGTGGATATGATCTCCATTTTTAGGGTTAGTATGATTATTAATTACACCCTTTCAAATTTTTCCATTTAATCAGGATACAGCTCTCTGAGTCCCGTCTTCCTCTTCAGCCCTTCCTTCTCTATGGACGTGGTAGCCCTCTACACTTCATTTCGTCTGCACTATCATTAAAAAAATTATAGAAGACTCATCTCTATACTCTATCATTTGGATTCAATAATCTACATTAAGGATAACTACCTAAGTTTTATCGTGATCCTATTCCAGCACTTCCTATACTAGGTCTTCAAATCAATTGACAAGTTTAAATATTTTTAATCTTCTTTATGCTTGGTTTATACCCCACCACCCTGATTCTTATAATTCATAATCATTTCCATGGGTTTCACTACCCTCCCTTGACAGATGAGGAACCTTTGTATAAACATGTTTCCCTGGCATTGTCTCCCGAGACCCCACTATTAAGAGATTATGAATCATATTTATCTAATTTGGATGAAATTTATTATATCTTAACTATTTTAAAGTCTAATACAATAATTTTAAAAAGTTCCATTTGAGTTTTTCTTAGAAATCAAGTCTTATTAATAGTGTCACCAAAGGATGAAGCATTGATGAATCCAAAAATAAAGACTCTTGGTAACTTGAGATATGGGGTCATTAGAAATAATTAAATAAATTGGGAATATGAATTGTTATTTAGATTGGATGAAAAACTACAATTTGATGTATAATATATTTAATTTTTCATATTTGAATAAGTATCAACCAAAACCATATTATGTTCTTTAATGATAATTTATTTATTTGGAACCCGACATGAAATTTATCAAAATACTATTAAATATTAATGATAGACAAAAGAAATATTTTAGAGAGAAACATATTACTCTATATTAAGTGTTCTAGAAACATGGGAATGTTCAAGAAGAAAAATGTGAGTGTGAAACTCACATGAAACAATAGTAATTGAGTCTTTTTGATGGATAATTATCCCAATTAATTTTAAGGGGAGAAAAGTCCTATAGAAGATAGAATATTAACATATATATTTTTTGTGCTTAATTAATTGAAGTTGATATGACATTGAGATTATTTATTAAGGTTGATTACATGGAAAATATAATTTATATTATACAATTTTAATCTAATACAATGACTCAAGATGGTATGGGGTGAATTGAGTTCATAAATCTAATCATTAAATGTTTTTAAACACCACTCTTCAAAATGATTCCATTATTTTATCCTCATATTAATAAAAAATTTATTTTTAAATAAAATGAATATAAATCATATAATATTTATTGTTTCGGTGCGATATCATCAAAATAATCTCTAAATACACTCTACCCCCAATGAATGTTTAGTAATATTGTTGATATTAATTTACTGGGGACCGTTTGAGATTTTTAAAAGTTTTCAGAACGTAGTGTCTTTAGAAATAAAAGAGCATTAAACCGGGATCATTTCCAAAATAACCTAACCACACCCACTCACTCATAATTTTTATAAAAAAATTTCACTCAAAATGAAATAAAAATAATTTTATTTAAATATAACTTCAATCACAGAACCCTAATAAAAAAATTGAAATATATAGATCATATTAAAAAATATCTCTATTATTTTTAGTTGTTATAAAATATGATCTATATCTCTCATATAACATCCAAAAATCATTGAGTCATCATCAAAAAATATATAAAAAATCATTTGTTTTTATCCATTAATTTCATTCACCGATACAAATAATTCAATGTATTTACTTTGTCTATATAACTCATGTAGATTGCAAAAATAATTTATATTTATCTCTCTTTAATCCTTGTAAAATAATAATTTTTTTCTATCCATTTATCTTTTGTTAAAATCCTCTATAATATCCTTCCAAAAATATAGAACCCAATTCATTCTATTGAGATACCACAGTCTTCTTTATATGTATCTCAAAAAAATGCAGACAACCCCATTATTTTATTTCTTTTTTAAAAAAACATTTCAAAGTTGAAAAATCCATTCCTATAACCATAAATTGAAAATCCACAACAAAATATATTCAAATTTCAAACTATGTATGAATAAATAGGTTCCAAACCATCATGTAATGTAAATATTGAAATATATGTCTCATGTACAAGTAAATCTATTTTTTCCCTCATATCAATGAAATTGTTTTAATCCAATATATGAATAAATCATTCTTTATGTATTATTAAAATTTAAACAAAACTATAATTATTGGGGTTTTTATATTGGGAAAATATATCATTTTAAAATAAATTCTTATTTAAACCTCTCAGATAATAATTTTATCTATCTATAAAACGTTTTCTTCATATTTATTTTCTCTATTTAAGATTAACTATTCACTTGAATAACTTATATAAGATTTAATTTTAGTTATGTATGGATTAAAAATTGATGTATTTTCTTCTAATAAGTGTAACTTTAATCTTTTCCAAAAATATAATAACTTTTAAAACACTTTAGAATTATTTATTAAAGAAGATCGATCATAATTTATATAAAAATAACCATTGAGAAAATATTAATAACAGTAATAAAAAATATATCACAAACATTTATTAATTTCTTTAGTAAAAAACATACAATTTGGTGAGCATTAGGACAAAGGATTTATTGAATTTAGAATAGATTATAATAATATAAAAATATTTTTCCTTGTACTTTTTTTTATATAATTGAATGTGTTTTAATTGGTATTAGATTAGTGAGGAAGTATTATTTTGAAAAGGGGGTATTTGAGTAATAAATTTTATTACATGGAAGTTTTTTCATTTATGTGACATAGAAAATTATATCTGCATATTATTATTTGATATGGGTGACTTTTGTTTTAGTGGTGGTCTATTAGAATATTTAAAATATGTAATGTTCACATAAAAAATTAATTAATTAATTATACTTATCATGATGAAATTTTAATTAATTATAATAAATTAAAGTGTTATAATTATGATAATGATTAAAACAAATTAAATAGTAATCAATTATAAAATTTTGAAGTAAATGAAATAATTTAATTATATTTAGACGAAATGAAATGAATAATATGTCAAAAAGAGGGTCACATAGAATATGATCTATAGAAGTGGATTTTTCCATTGATTGGAGCTTATATAGGATTCATAACACAACTATTTTTCACAAATTACTGACTAATAATGTGATATTTTATACAACTTAAGAAATTATGTTGGTATAATGATTTAGTGAGGCTTCCCACTAATCCCAAAAATGGTTTTTCCTTGAAAATAAAATTGGAATTTTAGAACATTAGATATTTGGTATAGAGGGCGAGAGAGAGATTTTGAGAAGTGAAATTAATGAAATCGAACTAAATTATAGAAGAGTATTCATAAGATAGATTTTTTTTCCTTCAGAAAATAGAGGTAATACATATTCTAATAAGAAGATACTTATTAATTTTTTTTCTATTTGATCTCTGTATACTTGTCTATTAGTGGAGGTAGAAACTTATAATAAGATGAACTGAGGATGGTGTGTTGAATATTTTATCAATTTATTTTCAAGGTATATTCTTGAGTGATGTTATTTTGTAAGTGATATAGTAAATTTGTAATATAATCTATCTAAAGGGTTTAAAATCTATATTGTCATTGGTATGTCTCTAATAAAAAGAGAGGGGGTATTTGCAGATATTAGCATGGAGATGTTTTAAATGGAAAGGGGATCATTCAAATATGAAGATACTATCCTCTAACATTTTTATTATACAACTAAGAGGTAGCTAGCTATGTGGTGAAATGAAAAATGGCTTTCAGGTAATTCCACACACTAGAGAACAATTACTTGGAATTAGAGAGTCACATAGAAATATTTCCAATGTTAAATGATCCATATAAAACATTCCTAGATTAGATGTTTAGTTATTTGAGTTAATAAATATCAATCATGTGGAATTTATATGACTAGGCTTTGTGGTTTTCCCCACAAAGGCCTTTCGATTAGGATCCTATGGTGAATTTAAATGAAATTTTCTACGGTATCTATGAAATTTTACTATGTTATTTGATTTTGATACTATTTAATTTGAATTATTTGTTTTTAAAATTATTAATTTAATAAAAAAATAATCAAATTTATGTGTAAATGTTTTGATAAAATTATGTGTTATTTTGAATTATATTAAATTGGAAATGAGGATTTTGGAAAAAAATGAAGAATAATGGAATATTAAATCATGGTGTTTTATTTGTTTAAAATAAGTCTTTATGAACTATTGAATTTATATTTATGATATATTTGTTATGGTAATGATGGAAAGGGTAGTCATTTTGGAAATAAAAATTATTTTTTCTGAAATATGTTTAAAGGAATTAGTGACGAGACCCTATAATATTGTTACTTATGACAGGTTTCTAGAGTTTGTAAAAAAATGTGGTCGATATATTCCTAGAAATATAATGCATAGAGTATTGGATTTCCAAGGTCTTTCCCTAATGGGAAAAACTTAACCTCAATAGTTTTTTGAGAGCTTTGTTTCAAACATGAATTTTATGACAATAAAGGATCAAACACAATCAATATCTAAAACTAAAAGTTATTTATGATCATAAATTACAATCAAAATTATTAAAAAAAATAAATCAAGGGTATTGAATTTTTTCACATTCAGTAATGATAAATTTAAATTCATTTCTTATAAAATCAATCAAAACTAACCAAATTCTTTAAATATAATTCCATTTATTATACATAACCTAATATTATTATTTTAAGGAACTAAATAAACTAAACTATGTTATTTAATTTAATATTATATGAAAAATCTGAATCCAACATACTATTAATATTTTTATACTCTCAGATACATTGGATACCCCTATAATACAACCCTTTGATAAATACTACTAAAGAATTTAATATAATAATATAATGTAAATTTAATTCATAATCAAAATAGTATTTTCATGAATTAAATTGAAAAGGAATTAATTGCTCATGATTTTTCTCTCAATTCCTTACTAATTATAAGATCAACCACACATGATTTAAGTGAGTTAAACCATAAATAACATATTAATTCTAAGAACCATGTGAATGAAATATAATAATGATAAAGAAACTATGAATCCTAAATAAAAGAACAAATATTTTAAAAAATGGAAATTACCATAATTAATGAATTATTTAACCAAAATATATATTGGGAATGAAAGTGTGCACAAAATAACTTGAAATGATTATGATAATTTCGAACCAAAGATAAGTTTTTTTAAAAGGGGTTGTATGTTCCAAATATTTATAGACTAAATCCAATACAACATATATAAATCCACCACCCTGTGGTGGTTTCTGATATAAGGGTATAATACTATATAATAATAATTGCATACTTAAAATAGTACAAGATATATATTTTTAGAGTCACCATGACGTTAACCACCACCCTCTTTCACTTATATTATTTTAATTTTTATGAGATATGTTTAAGGAGCCGAAAATCAAAAAAAATTATTAAATATCTTACAACCAAACTTCAAAACAAATTATGAAAAAATTATTATTTCATTGTACATTTATAGGTATCCTATGTAAAATGGTTCATCTAAATATAATAGTGGACTCATTCGTTTTTGTCTTACAATTTTATCATCTCAATTCCATGTCTTAAATAATATACATTCCCAATAACTTTGTGGTTTACAGTTTTAGTGAGTTATGAAAATCCATTAACTAAATAACTATGTAGTTTTCAACTAAAAATATTTCTCCCATTGTATATGGTATTTATTAATCTATAACAAGTCTTAAAAATATCCCATTAATTATTCACATGAGATACACTTATAGACACATCATACAAATTAGTTTTATTCATAACTCGTGGAAATGGATACATAAGAATGGGGTGATAATAGTTTCTCAGTAAGGGATACAAAATAAATTATAATATATCATGGGTATATAATTGGTAAAAAATTATAAGATGAACATTAGAACATGATTATAAGTACTTTTTGAATAATATAGTATAAATTACATGAATCATAACATAGAAGTGTGGCTATAACATAGACATGAGACATTCATATGAATATTACAAAATTTCATAACTAAACTATCTTAAAAGGATATTACCAGGGTTTTTCACCTAGGTATCATATAAAATTACAAAGTTATGCTTCTAGGGTTTCATAAACATCTCATAAATAATGATTAATTCGTTACCCAATGTATTAAATCACTATCATGGTGCACCATTCATTACCTTGGTTGTTCACCGAGGTATCATAAAAAATTAACACATAATGTTTCAATGATATCATAAAATATTTCACCTCTAAAGATTAATTCCTTATCCAATTCATTGGATCACAATAAGGGTTAACCCTTAATATATCTAAAATTATGTGTTCCTCACAAGAAAATCATACATAATTTCATCAAAGTATATTTATTCCAAGAAGGTAATGGGTTACATGATAATGCACAATATGAGAATAACCGATCACGATAAATAAGGTGGGTGTTATCATAATATAACATAATAGGAATGAATAGAAGATTTTGATATAGATAAAAATAAAATTTAATGATCATTTGGTAAGTCAATTTGAAAAAATTAGGAAACAAAAAATTTAATTTTAAAATCATTACATATTAGAATTATTTGGAAATAAAATTTAAACTATGGAAAGGATTTCTCATTAAAAGGAATGATCATAATAGAGAATGAATGTTTTCAAATGTATAATTAACATAAATAGGTGTTTAGAAAATATCTGTAAAATTATAATAAAAATAAAAAGTCTCAGGTTACATTCAGAAGTTACATTCAGAATCGAGATGGGAAAATTTCGAATAATAATATCATATGAAAAATATTCTTTACTTATGGTTCCCCGAAAATGACTTATTGAGTATCCTAAGGAAATGTGGTATAAAGGATAAAAAATGATCATGGAAGGAATTTTTTTATTACTTTAAATTACCTTTGTTGAAATAACACATTATAAAATATTAGTAATATATAATTTTTAAAATAGAAGAAGGGAAATATGAGGATCAAATAAGAAATTGCATAATTGGATTTCCAAATATAAAGAACAACATTAGAGGGAAGTAAAATATGAAAAATGAGGTAAAACCATCATTAAATTGGATGGAAATTATTCTAAATAATGAAATTATTTTTTAGAAAAGGTTTTATTAAGTTAAGACACCAGTTTTAAAAATGGATTATCCTCATATAGTTATAGAATATACCATTAAATATAATATTAGGGTGAATGAAACCAATATTGGAAGAAGGGTGATCAAGAGGAAACATTATAACCAAATTAAAGGATTTGATTTTAAAAAAAAACACATTAAAATATTGAATCAAAAAAAATTTGGGATGAAATTATATGTCCCTTCATACCCCATTGGTTATGTATAACATGGTGCACAATATCAAAAATGACTCATGAAATTAAATTGGAGATAAAGAGCCCCTTACCATAATTTGTTACTTTCATTTAAGTGATAGGATCTATTGTATAAATAATTAACTATCTTAATAATTTATTTCATACCCATTTTTGTAAATATACCTTTTTATAAACATAAATTATATTTACTCTCTACATGAGTATTTGTAACGCCCCGACCCCAGTTACCCAGAGTCGGTGCATTATTACATAACATTGGCATGATCACAAGAATGATCAAATCTCGAAAGACCGATTGGTTTAGTAGCCTTGGAAACACTAGATATATTCATAAGTTTTACATTACATCATAAAATGAAAAACTAATACAACAACATAATGTTTCCACAATCCACACTATAATCCCCTCATAATATCCCTGAAGGTCATTCATAACTTACTTCTTCACATCCTGGGTAAAATAAAACATAGAAAAGGGGTGAGCTCAAAATCCCAGTAAGGATAACAATATAGCGGAAACTTTCATAAATAAGAATAAACATTTAAGGAAATGTATAACAAAAACAAAAGCCTTTCAAACATGAACTTTCAACATGGTATGGCATAAATAAAATGAAATAATGCCATTAACTTATTCACATGGATATTCTACTAATCGAATAATCACATGCAAAAATCAATAACCACTTTCATAATGTTGGAATGCATAATGCCAGACTATCATAACCACATAGTCAAGGCCTCGTGCCAAGAATACAAATAAGATTTTGTCAAGGCCTTGTGCCAAGACACTAGTTTTTCTCATGAGACCTACCGATGCATCGAGGAGCTATAGCGAGCTCCACTCGTCACTTATTAAGTCCAATGCATTCCCATATGAAAAGGTTTAAACATAACATAAACATTCGTATTAAAACTAGCATACGAAATGTCAATAATTTCACCATAAACTATGAATGGTATAAAAATAGCACATCCACAGTCAATCATATCACAAAACCTTCAATACAATATAGAAGTTTTGTATCATAATAAATCAACTTCAAATAATCTTAAAATCCATCAAAGGATGTTGACATAGATGAAATCAAAATTCTTTTTTAAAGAAGTATCTCCTTTTATTTTGAAATCATTTAAGATCCATATAAAATAAAACATTTTCTTTGAAAATATTCTTATAAGCTTGTATGGAAAGCTTCGACGATTTTATAATGGCGGAAAATAACCGCACCCGCCGTATAAGTTAAAAAAAACATTCTTACCTCAATTCTGTCGAAAAGGTTAAAAAGGACCTTGTTTTGAAAACGACGGAAAGATTCCTTTATAAACCTCTTATAAAAATTCAAACAAGGGTATAAATGAATTTATCCCATATTCTTGTAAATAGTAAAAATGTTTTGAAATACATTTCGAAGAAACATGGATGTGGATGATAAAGAGGTCCCAGTAGATTATTACGTATAATACAACCTCAGATAATGAAGAGATTGTGAAATAACCCTTACCTTGTACTTTTCCTTGGTTGGGGTAGGTTAACCTCCTGTATAATAGTGAAATAATTGTTACTAAATTGTACAAGAATCATATACATTAATATGATATCATTTATGATCTTTTAATATTGATTTGATAATAATTTCTTAGTATTATCGCCGTTTCGGGTGTTAACTTACTCATTTTCTTTATATGTTTTGTTACATAAGTCATGTTTGTTGTATCTTATTCATATCCAGAATGATATCAAGTCCTTAAAAATCATTTTTAAATCATTAAATGATAATTATACTTGAATGGATACGATGGAGAATGAATCTCATCGCGTTCGTGGAGACGGTAGTCCGTACGTACGCACGAACGCTACTTCCATTTAATTTTTATTTTAAAAGAATCGAATCCAAATGATACATAGGTATATTACTATTCCAGTATAATATAATATTTTATATATGTTACTTAAGTTCATTAACACCATCCTTTATACGTTCCATGTGTGGTATGAACGAGTCATATCATTTTAAGGGGGCGGTAGTCCGCACTTCCTCAAATGAAATTATCGTATGTATATACAACATGAAACGAATAATGGTATGAAATAAAATGGAATTACAGAAGCTTATATATAAAATATATATAATTAATATCATATTTAATTACAGTGCCATCATAATGTCCACCATGAGAGGCGGTAAGATGTATTTGAACAATCATCGTTTCGTGAGGCGTTAGTTTGCCATCCACAGAAACATTATGTTCATCATCCATTAGATGGAGTTGTGTGTATGTGTAGTTTGAATCCTTCTTATAACAAAATCCTAGTATATTGAGGATACTGGTGTTGTTACAAAAGAAAGGAAATAAAAAGAGTTTGGGGGTTGAAGAAGCAAAATAAATGAAAATAATTTAAGAGAAATCGTTACCTTTAATTTAGGTAACTCACTTTGGTTGGAACCAAAGGACTTCTTGAAATGCTTTCTGCCTAAGGGGAAGCTTCAAGGATGAGGAGAGGGATGTGGGGAGCTTATTTGGGCAGAGTTTGGATGAGCCAAGTGTCTTGAGAGGTGTGAGGAATGAGTAGAAGAGGTCTCCTTTTATAAGGGAGAGTAGGGGCTCTTTAGGAAAGAGTGAAAGTATTACTTTATAATATAATTATATTCGGTTTATAATGGTCCAAAAATCATTTAGGTCGAAGCTAAGATGACTAATATTCTAAATAACATCAACCAATAAGAATTGGACAGGTTTTAAATAATATTTTAATCATTATAATATTATTTATTTCAATGATTTATTAATGAGGTAAACATTGCATCATTATTGTGTCATTAATAATTTAACTTATTTGATGTATAAAAATTATAAATAAAATATCATCATGTAGGAAATATTTTTAGCTTTCTAATGAATATTTATAATCGAAAATCCAACATGTATAACCCTATGTAAAAATTGTTCTTCTAAAAGATGTAAGCTTATGCCATTTTTATTTTTATTTTAACTTTATTAATATAATGTGTCCCTACCACATAAAAGTGGCTCCAAGGGGTCCCCAAATTGACCCAAGGATGCTAATGGTCGGGTATGTGTCCACCAATAAGGTTAGGAAACGTTTTAGGGTAATTTTATATTATTATAATATTATTTTTTAACCCTTATTTACAGGATTTACCCTTAACAATGGTAAATAAAATATTTACCACAGTAATTATTCAAAATGTCTAAAAATAAAAGTTACCTATTTACACAATTTGAACATCCTGATTCCAAATATGGAATCCATTTTTCTAAATTCAAAACACAGAAGTGGCAGAAATTAATTTAAAATTAATTCCCGCTGTCAAAAAAAAAGTGTGTTTTTAAGAGATAATAACTATCAAAAGATTGACACTTGTTTATGTTCGGTTTAATTGTAAAATTATGTCCAATGACCAAAATTATATTAAATGGTAAAAATATATTCTAAATATACTTTAAAACCACTCAAATTCATAATTTATCACTAGTAATTAATTTGATTAAAAAAGTTGTTTTTAATTAAAATTTAGTAATTTTCACTATTCATCAAAATATGAAAGTTATCCGAAATGTACCAAAATTTCACCTTAGGCTAAATTCGATATTCTGAATCCAAAAATGAAGTCCATTTTCAAATATAAAATATATATAATTTCAAAAAGTAGGTATTACTATTCATAACGGCTAGTTTGATTGGTTACGGTGTGTTAGAACTCGGTGTTGCGTACAACACACGCTAGCATACCGTGGAAGCTTGGGATGTTTCATTTTAAATTTTTGATGTCCCCATTTAGTCAAAAAGTTTAAAATATAGTATCTAAAAAGGGTTCACTATTAAAATTTGGTAAAAGTGAAATACTGAAAATGAATTTGTTCTTAAATTATGTCTAAGAAACTCATAATATGGATTCTAAAATTATAAGGATTATATAAAGTTTAAAATTTAGTTAACACTATTCATAACCTCTTTTGAACAGCTTGTTTGGTAAGTCATGGTGCGATTGAAATTGGTGTTGCGTGTAGTGAAAGTTATTGAATTATTTTGAAGAAATAACACACTATAAAATCTTGGGGTGTTACATTCTCCCCTCCTTCAATAAATTGCCTTCTCGCAATTTGAAATTGTTCTTCAAAAATAAAAGGTTGAAAATAGAAAATATATTTGTGGGAAAACCCACATCGGAAATTGGGTTACTAAAATTTAGTCTTAATATGAGGAAAAGAGAAATCAAAGGGTCACCACCAAATTATGATCTCGATTAGGAGAACATTGGTGGCAATTAGAGACATATAATTGGAGGAAAAACGTAAATATTTATAGGTGGTGATTGAGGTCGTCAATCACAAAAAAAGTGTAAAATTGAGGTCCTTAAATTCATCAATCTATGATGATTTGAAATACCATCGGTTCAACAAAACATAGGGTATTAGGATAACACATTTTTGACGTTTCAAAATATCTTAGTTGAAATCCCACATCGAAAAATGAATTAATGAGGCCTCTATTTAAAATAAAGAGTGGAAAGTATAAAGATTACCGAAAATAACACATACTAGGGTTTCATGTAGGAAAATATGGATATGGAAGAGAAATCTAACCATTAATTATATGATGGAGAGTGGTAGAGAACATGGCTATGAAAAGGCCAACAATCCCAAAGCCATAAATTAGTGATGATTTAAGGTACCATCTAGGACAACATTTTTGTTCTAAGTTCCTTTTATTAATGTTGAGGAATTTATTTATGAGATTGGCTAAGATCATAAGGAGATATACTTACATTATAATTAGAGTTTTATCCATTAATAAATTTCTACCACAAACTCATCTTTCACTCTAAAAGATAATAGAACGTAAAAAAAATTCTATTTATAATATTCGTACAGGGTTACAAAATAAATGAATTTATAATTCATCTACCAGATCTTTTAAAAAAAACTACATTATTTAATCCAGGACATCTCGTGGGCCAGTGGTAGGTGATACACCCTTGTCTCCCTTCGGTTGCGGGTTCAAGTCTCACAGCCTTACCGGACGCGACGGGTTACCGCCCGACCTCCGAGTTGTCCTTTTATGGCAATCCAAAATTAATCTCAAACTAGAATTTATCCAAAATATTTCTGACCAAACTCACAGTCCAACATTTATAAGGAAGTTAAACATAATGTAGATCCTTTTTACCACGTAATTGCATATGAATACCTTCATCATGTATTCTTTTAATACACTGAAACATCCTGAATTACCATATTCCTTATTGATTACATTCATGCTCCCTTATTCCATATAGAATGCTGGATATACCTCATCAATCCAAAAATGTTTTAAACTCCAACAATAATGGAATATACAGATCATTAATCAGTTCCAAGGTAGTCAAGAATATCCAATATAATTTATCCAAAACAATCATGTATTATTCCAAAATCACTAACTTGGTATCAGAACTATATTATGGTTTATCATTCTCTCAACCATATATTTTCCAAAAATTTATCCTGTTGTTGAGTCACTTTTCTTTGTTTCACACAATCTCAAGTCCTTAATGAAATAGTACTGCAGTACAATCCTTATATACTCCATAATTATTATAACAAATACATTGTTGATACAACACTCAATTGACATAATCAACATAAGAACTCTAATCATTCCTCTTCATCTGTGGTAGTATCATAACTTGATTATTATCTAATAGCATCATTTGCGGCATAGTCTGATGACTGGGACATAGGTTCGCGTAGTGTCCAAACTCCTTGCAAATGAAGCATTGTACATTTGAAACCATTTTCTTACCCTTGCAGTCACGTACTTTGTTCCCTTTTCCTCCACACTTATAACAAACTCCCATTCCTTTCAGGCAAGTTCCAGGGTGTTTCTTTCCACAGTTACCACATATGGGAAAATTCTTCTTTTCCCTCTTCCCTTTATCCATCTTTCTCTCTTCCATCCTTTTCTTATCTTGCTTCCCTTCAAAGCCATAGGACTCAGTAAACTCTTTACTTATCTTATCAACACATGATATTATTTATTCATATGATGATAATACATGGGTGAATATTTCTCTTATAAATTCTATCTTAAGACCATGAAAGATATGATCCTTCCTTCTCTTTGAATCATGAGTATTTCTGGAGTTCTCATTCCTTCTACTGGGCGCCATTTCTAAACAATGGCATAAACTAGATCAGTTTATGAATCAAAATACATAATCCCATACTTATAAAACTCTTAACATAAATTGAACTCTTTATGGATATAATCCATAATCATAAAAATGTCGCCTTTGAGGATGTATATACTCATAAAACCTTCATAATGGTTTGTAATGAAAATGAGAATTATCCTAAGCATATCCCCCGGGAGTGTCGTAACCTGGAGTGCAGCAAGGCCCGTTGTCGTGCACCAGTTCCCGTTCGAGTCTAGCTCAAAGCGGTGTTTTCGGGTTTTACCCCTAGGTACATCTGTGCCAGAGCCGCCTCTACCTGTTCGTATCCAGACAAAGATGTATTGCTCGGAAAACTCACAAAATCTCTACAATACCAAAATTCTAGGAAGTTCTTCTATACTAATCCTCAAAGTTCATCTTAGGTCTACGTGCTCTAATCAGAGTTTATCTAAATCTAGTTTCCAAGGTTTGTACTAAACTTCCTCAGATACCAACTGTAACGCCCCGACCCCAGTTACCCAGAGTCGGTGCATTATTACATAACATTGGCATGATCACAAGAAAGATCAAATCTCGAAAGACCGATTGGTTTAGTAGCCTTGGAAACACTAGATATATTCATAAGTTTTACATTACATCATAAAATGAAAAACTAATACAACAACATAATGTTTCCACAATACACACTATAATCCCCTCATAATATCCCTGAAGGTCATTCATAACTTACTTCTTCACATCCTGGGAAAAATAAAACATAGAAAAGGGGTGAGCTCAAATGCCCAGTAAGGATAACAATATAGCGGAAACTTTCATAAATAAGAATAAACATTTAATGAAATGTATAACTAAAACAAAAGCCTTTCAAACATGAACGTTCAACATGGTATGGCATAAATAAAATGAAATAATTCCATTTACTTATTCACATGGATATTCTACTAATCGAATAATCACATGCAAAAATCAATAACCACTTTCATAATGTTGGAATGCATAATGCCAGACTATCATAACCACATAGTCAAGGCCTCGTGCCAAGAATACAAATAATATTTTGTCAAGGCCTTGTGCCAAGACACTAGTTTGTCTCATGAGACCTACCGATGCATCGAGGAGCTATAGCGGGCTCCACCCGTCACTTATTAAGTCCAATGCATTCCCATATGAAAAGGTTTAAACATAACATAAACATTCGTATTAAAACTAGCATATGAAATGTCAATAATTTCACCATAAACTATGAATGGTATAAATATAGCACATCCACAGTCAAACATATCACAAAACCTTCAATACAATATAGAAGTTTTGTATCATAATAAATCAACTTCAAATAATCTTAAAATCCATCAAAGGATGTTGACATAGATGAAATCAAAATTCTTTTTTAAAGAAGTATCTCCTTTTATTTTGAAATCATTTAAGATCCATATAAAATAAAACATTTTCTTTGAAAATATTCTTATAAGCTTGTATGGAAAGCTTCGACGATTTTATAATGGCGGAAAATAACCGCACCCGCCGTATAAGTTAAAAAAAACATTCTTACCTCAATTCTGTCGAAAAGGTTAAAAAGGACCTTGTTTTGAAAACGACGGAAAGATTCCTTTATTAACCTCTTATAAAAAGTCAAACAAGGGTATAAATGACTTTAACCCATATTCTTGTAAATAGTAAAAATGTTTTGAAATACATTTCGAAGAAACATGGATGTGGATGATAAAGAGGTCCCAGTAGATTATTACGTATAATACAACCTCGGATAATGAAGAGATTGTGAAATAACCCTTACCTTGTACTTTTCCTTGGTTGGGGTAGGTCAACCTCCTGTATAATAGTGAAATAATTGTTACTAAATTATACAAGAATAATATACATTAATATGATATCATATATGATCTTTTAATATTGATTTGATAATAATATCTTAGTATTATCGCTGTTTCGGGTGTTAACTTACTCATTTTCTTTATATGTTTTGTTACATAAGTCATGTTTGTTGTATCTTATTCATATCCAGAATGATATCAAGTCCTTAAAAATTATTTTTAAATCATTAAATGATAATTATACTTGAATGGATACGATGGAGAATGAATCTCATCGCGTTCGTGGAGACGGTAGTCCGTACGTACGCACGAACGCTACTTCCATTTAATTTTTATTTTAAAAGAATAGAATCCAAATGATACATAAGTATATTACTATTCAAGTATAATATAATATTTTATATATGTTACTTATGTTAATTAACACCATCCTTTATACGTTCCATGTGTGGTATGAACGAGTCATATCATTTTAAGGGGGCGGTAGTCCGCACTTCCTCAAATGAAATTATCGTATGTATATACAACATGAAACGAATAATGGTATGAAATAAAATGGAATTACAGAAGCTTATATATAAAATATATATCATTAATATCATATTTAATTACAGTGCCATCATAATGGCCACCATGAGAGGCGGTAAGATGTATTTGAACAATCATCGTTTCGTGAGGCGTTAGTTTGCCATCCACAGAAACATTATGTTCATCATCCATTAGATGGAGTTGTGTGTATGTGTAGTTTAAATCCATCTTATAACAACATCCTAGTATATTGAGGATACTAGTGTTGTTACAAAATAATGGAAATAAAAAGAGTTTGGGGGTTGAAGAAGCAAAATAAATGAAAATAATTTAAGAGAAATCGTTACCTTTAATTTAGGTAACTCACTTTGGTTGGAACCAAAGGACTTCTTGAAATGCTTTCTGCCTAAGGTGAATCTTCAAGGATGAGGAGAGGGATGTGGGGAGCTTATTTGGGCAGAGTTTGGATGAGACAAGTGGCTTGAGAGGTGTGAGGAATGAGTAGAAGTGGTCTCCTTTTATAAGGGAGAGGAGGGGCTCTTTAGGAAAGAGTGAATGTATTACTTTATAATATAATTATATTCGGTTTATAATGGTCCAAAAATCATTGACGTCGAAGATAAGATGACTCATATTCTAAATAACATCAACCAATAAGAATTGGACAGGTTTTAAATAATATTTTAATCATTATAATATTATTTATTTCAATGATTTATTAATGAGGTAAACATTGCATCATTATTGTGTCATTAATAATTTAACTTATTTGATGTCTAAAAATTATAAATAAAATATCATCATGTAGGAAATCTGTTTAGATTTCTAATGAATATTTATAATCGAAAATCCAACATGTATAACCCTATGTAAAAATTGTTCTTCTAAAAGATGTAAGCTTATGCCATTTATATTTTTATTTTAACTTTATTAATATAATGTGTCCCTACCACATACAAGTGGCTCCAAGGGGTCCCCAAATTGACCCAAGGATTCTCATGGTCGGGTATGTGTCCACCAATAAGGTTAGGACACGTTTTAGGGTAATTTTATATTATTATAATATTATTTTTTAACCCTTATTTACTGGATTTATCCTTAACCGTGGTAAATAAAATATTTACCACATTAATTATTCAAAATGTCTAAAAATAAAAGTTACCTATTTACACAATTTGAACATCCTGATTCCAAATATGGAATCCATTTTTCTAAATTCATAACACAGAAGTGGCAGAAATTAATTTAAAATTAATTCCCGCTGTCAAAACAAAAAGCGTGTTTTTAAGAGATAATAACTATCAAAAGATTGACACTTGTTTATGTTCGGTTTAATTGTAAAATTATGTCCAATGACCAAAATTATATTAAATGGTAAAAATATATTCTAAATATACTTTAAAACCACTCAAATTCATAATTTATCACTAGTAATTAATTTGATTAAAAAAGTTGTTTTTAATTAAAATTTAGTAATTTTCACTATTCATCAAAATATGAAAGTTATCCGAAATGTACCAAAATTTCACCTTAGGCTAATTTCGATATTCTGAATCCAAAAATGAAGTCCATTTTCAAATATAAAATATATATAATTTCAAAAAGTAGGTATTACTATTCATAACGGCTAGTTTGATTGGTTACGGTGTGTTAGAACTCGGTGTTGCGTACAACACACGCTAGCGTACCGTGGAAGCTTGGGATGTTTCATTTTAAATTTTTGATGTCCCCATTTAGTCAAAAAGTTTAAAATATAGTATCTAAAAAGGGTTCACTATTAAAATTTGGTAAAAGTGAAATACTGAAAATGAATTTGTTCTTACATTATGTCTAAGAAACTCATAATATGGATTCTAAAATTATAAGGATTATATAAAGTTTAAAATTTAGTTAACACTATTCATAACCTCTTTTGAACAGCTTGTTTGGTAAGTCATGGTGCGATTGAACTTGGTGTTGCGTGTAGTGAAAGTTATTGAATTATTTTGAAGAAATAACACACTATAAAATCTTGGGGTGTTACAGTATTAATTAGTTATTATCTATCTTCTATATCAAGTGTGAGTAATCTGGATCTTCTTAGACTATTTTTTAATAGAGGGGTTTTCTACATTATTCCACCAATGTTCATCATTAATGGATCATAAAAGGTATTGGAATTGATTTTTTATAATTATTTACATAGTTTTAATTTAATTTAATTGTTATTTTAGTTGTTATTCCAAATGAAAAAGTTAATGACTAGATTGTTTTGATAATTTATAATAAATTATTGTTATTGTAATATTTGACGAGTTAAAAGTAAATATTAAAAATAAAAAACACAAAATAAATCATTACTTACTAATTAATATCCAATTTTAACTTTTAAATTCCATTCTATATAAGGTTTTATTGGATTTTTCTTATATGTCGTTAAACAATTCCAATAAAAACATGTTATAATCTATGTGTCAGTATGGCTATAGAACAAAATTTTTTTGTTATAAAATCATTATGAAGAATGTTTAATAAAACTAATTTTTTATTATTAATGTTATGTATCATAATTTAGAAGAGTTAAATGAATAAGTTATATTAATAAAAAGTTTATAATTATAAATAAATATTCATTCCTCTTGGTATGTTTGTTTTAGCTGGATAGTTTTACAATGATCGCTTATTACTAATATTACTAATATAATGACTAATTTATATTTTAATAATATATATCAAGATATTAATAACTTATATATTAACCAAACAAATTTCTAGAACCATCCTTGAAATGTGGTGGTGAAAAATAAAATGTGTCAGTTATGGATGTGGTAGTCCTCACACACACATTAGAAACATTTTATTTCTTTTGATTCAATGGGGGGATAGATAATGGTTATACAAGATATATAATCATATTTTATTATATTATATATTCTTATTTTATTAAATATATGGTTAAAAAATTAGTAGGGTGGATGAGAAGGATGAATAAATGAATTTAAAAGGGTAAGTAATACTTATGTTGATAATATATATATTCCCTTAAAGTATCGTCTAGAAATAAAGGACATAAAAGAAATTTTTTTACGAGAGATTCTTATAATTGTTTCGATGGGGTATATAATGAAATTAAATTTGGTAGATTATAATGGAAATTTATTACTATATGTATGTATTTATAAGGGTGGAAGTGAGTTCCTTTTGGAGTTATCATGTGGAGATAAATAATTTGAAATGAATGTTATATAAGGGGTAAGAATTTAATTTAATGAGTGTTGTGTGATTATGGTTGGGAAATATTGGTGGTATAAGTACATTTTACATTTAACCTAAAACTTTTATTCTATAATTTCTATGTGTTAGATTGATTTAGTGAAATTCTAGTCTTGTGAGATTATAGATTTTGATACTTATTAACATTGATTAAATATTAATCATTTAATATATTTATTATTAAAAATTAAAGACGAATGTTCTACAAAATTTCAAAATTAGGATTCTGAATTTGGGATCAATTTAATATAATTCAATTTTTAAATTATAATATATAATTTGCTTAAATTTTTTGAAAAATTCATTTTAATCATTAAGTTTTCCTATTCTTATTTAACATTGTTTACCAATTAAATCAGTGTTAATTTATTTTTATATTTTTTTAACATCATATTATTGTATTTATTTTAAAATAGATCAATTTTATTTAAAATCACACGTTATAAAATAGTTTCCTTCATTGAAAAATTATTATTTTACCATGGAAACTAATATTTAAATTACTAACTAAATTTTATGGATAAAAATTAAAGTAATCTAATTAAAAAATTCAATATTATGATTAAAAATATATGAGTCAATTTATATGTATCAAAATCTAAAAATGATAAAACAAAATTCTTAATATAGTCATTTATAATGCATATAAATAATGTTAAGAAGATTGTATCTTATAAGAATGAAATATATTTGTTACATTCCTAGTAATAAATATTGTATGGAAGTTAGCTTGTTTTATTTTATATATTATTAATAAATCCCATTTAAACTTTTATATAACCCAATAAAATAAGATTCATAGTTAACAAAAAGGTATTTTTCTGAAAATATATTTTTACACATAAAATAAATTTGATTGTAATTTAACTGTTCTAATTTACTTTTGTCAGTTCATTAGTATTAAAAAAGTAAATTTATTTTTTCTCTATATATTTAATAATTTTGTAAACTATATATTTACCTACTAATTCAATGGTTACATTTTAACACTTCCATAACATTCAGAAATTTTTTTTCTCTTTCACTTATTGTTTATAAGGACATTGGAAAATTATGTTTTAAAAAAATCTATTATTTAAAATATTTGGGAGTTTCATTATCCCCACCTTAATGAAATTTCATCCTCCAAATTATATTTATTACTCACTAATTAAATTATTTAATTGTGTCAAGACATTATAAATAACTTGATATATAATTGAAAATGAGTTTTCTGGCTAAATATATAAGTTACGACTAAGGAAAACATATTATCCCTTAATCATGTTAACAAATAATGTCATTTTTCTCAAGGAAATTTATATCACTATTAACTAAATTTCTAGAGACAAATCATCTTCCAGATCCATTTATACATTCCCATAGGTGCCTCTTAACAAATTATTTTCATGTGGTAAATTGTATATTCTTTCAATCCTAATATTTGTCACCCAAATATCCTTGAGACTCTATAATTCCATTCCTTGTTTGTTTTAAGAATTCAATTATTTTCATATTTTCAATAATAATTATTGATATCTAGTTTAGAATAATCAAATATGTATCACCTCAGTTATTTCTTCATTTGGTTGATCATTGGGGAAAGATTCTCATTATCTATACTTCCACTCATTATCATGGTTCCTTTAAGAATACTCCATTACTAAACCCAAATTTATTTCACATAATTGAGAACCAATTAATTATAAAAGTGAATTAGTGTATGATAATTACATAAAATATATTAATCTTTAACTTTAATTCATTTTATTTCTATATAACCTAAATCAATGTCAATTAAATCTGGGTATCATTAGGTTGGGTTATATTCTAATTCATTAACATGATAAATCTATCACGATAGTTTATAAAGAGAGTGTGATTAACCAATAAGAATCCTTGGGAGTGTCTATTTAGGTGTGCATTGATACACCCAATCATCATGCTACATATTGAATATTGAATTGATACCTTACCAATGCTTTTTTGGGTGATTAACCTATGGTGAATATATGGCACATCTGCATCCACATTCCAATATACATACAACGATGTAATTTCAAGGAGAACCACACAATATCTACATTTCCAAAACTCTAGGATATTATCCTATAATTAGACTCATACCATATAATTATACATAAGGTTTTCAATAATGATTTCTTATCATAATCCTAAAGTATTAAATATTATCTAAACTAACCTAAGGGGTTATATATTCCTATAAAATTATGATCAACCATAACTTATCAATCCATAAATTATCCTCAACGAACATCCTAACATCTAACAATATCTGAACCCAAATTTGATACCAATTGTGGTGTCCCAAAACATTACCATATTAATTACTTGACTTAAATAAAAAAATATTCACATGATCTTTTAGGATTAGAGTTTTACATATTTTGGTTAAAACCTTAACTAAAAAAATCCATTTCTTTTTAATGTAACTATCATTTTTCCCCAATATAAGATACTTCGTTAATTTAATAAAGTTCTTTAAAATATCTAAAATAAATTTCACACAATATACTTAATTAAACACATCATTTTTATTACTTTTTTAATAACATTGAGTAATTGAAAAATTAGACATGGGTGAGATCAGATTCTTGATATGGGATAAATAATGAAATCAGAACATATTACACGTAAGAAATAGGGAATAACATAATAATATGAAATAAAAAATATAAATTTAAGTATATTAGTCATAACATGATCATAATTACATGAATAATAACTTTAAAATGTTGCTACAACATAAACATGTGAAATTCATACGCATATCACCAAATTTTATTACTAAGGTGTTGTAAAATAACATTACCAAGATAGTTTACCAAGGAATCAAAAGACAATACAAAGGTATGGTTTCAAGGTATCATGAGAAAGTAATCTCTAGATATTTATTACATAACCAATGAATAGGAACACAATCAAGGTAAAATATTCATTACCGTGGTTCAAAAAGGAATGATAAAAAATTAACAAGGTATGATGACAAGTTATTATTAATCATGTCATATCTTGGGATTATTTTACCCATGGAATTAAAGTTCAATAAAGATTTACACTTCATATGTATAAAATTATGCCTCCCACAAAATGGAATCATATATAATTTTATTAGTGTATAATTAACCAATTAAGTAAATTGGTAACTTTATAATACAAGACATGGGAATAATACATAGAGAGAATAATGGTTCAGGGTATTGTAATTGAATATAATTTGAATTAATAGAGGATATTTTACTATATGGAAAACCCCATTTCACGATCCTTGGGGAAGTCACATTAAAAATCATAGGAAATATCCTTTTTAATTTTAAAATAATTATAAATTTTTACCATTTGGAAAACCATTTAAAAATATTGAATGTTTTATTCATTTAAATGAATGTACATAATGATGAAAGGATTTGTTCACATAAATAAATGTGTTAAAAATATATTTTATAAAATATTGTTAACATTATCATAAAATGATGATATTATAGGTCACATTCAAAAATTATTTTCAAAAACATGAAGTGAAAACTGCGAAAACATTTATTTTTGAAACAAACAACATCAACAACAGATCCTTGAAAAATAGCTACATAGTATCTCAAGGAATTTATTAGTATAATATTATATAGATGAACATGCGAGGAAAGATATTTTATTATTTTAAAATATCATTTTTGAAATCCCTATAGTAAATAGAGTAATAAAACTTATTTTAAACAAATTAGAAAGAAATTATTAAGGTCACATTAGACAATATTTAATTATATTTCCAAAAATAATGTATAACATTGGTAGGGGATATTATGGATATGGAGAGTAAATCATCTTTAAATAATATGTGAATTATTCTCAAAAATTATATAATTTTCGATAATGAATTTTATTAAGGTAAAAACATTGAATTAAAATGGAGACAACCATAGAGTGGAATAAAAAAATACAATGGAATACAATCTTATGGTAACAAAACCATATCTTCGAACATGTAATTTCAGGAAGAATCATTATAAATCAATAAAGAGAGTTGAGTGAACAAAAACCTTCTTGAATTTTGAATCAAAATATATTTTAATGGTTAAATAATATATCTCTTAAACCCCCATAAACTAAATTAGTATGGTAAAAGACATTATATAAGAATAAAACACACCATCTTATGGATAACATGGGGTATAATATAAAAAATTTCTCATGAAACTATATTTGAGATGAAGAACCCCATATGATGATTATTAACTTCTATTAAAGAAAAAGAATCTATTTGATAAAAAATAATTATTGTAATAACCAATTTCAAAACCTTTTTTCTATCTATATACTTTTATAAAAATTATTTACAATTATTATCAATACGTATATTAGTTAGTAATTATCTATTTTCAATATCATGTGAGAGTAATCAAGATCCTTTAGAAATAATTTCAAATTAGATGTTTTATACTTAATTATTCTCAATAATGTCATCATTATCATAGCATACAACGCACTAGAATTTATGTTTTATAGTTATTTATAATATTATAATTTTATTTCATAAATATTTTAGTTAATATTATTAATGGTTAATTTGGTGATGATATTGTTTTGATAATTTAGAAATTATGAATGGTGTTTTCTTAATTAATGAGTTAAATGTTTTATAGGAACCCATGAAACCCTAATATGGGAGGGGTGAATGAGGGTGAAATTTTTTTCTTATAAATAACAATATTTTTTAAATTATGGTAGAGACTTGTTAAACCTATCTGATTAGAATGTTGATTAAAAAATATAACAAATATAGGAAGTAAACATAGAATACAATATATTTTTCTTTGTTTATAAAAAATGGCTACATCTAAGGAGAATGCATTAATTATGTGTTAGTAATACAAAATTATACAATTATTCACAAGTATTAGTGGATTGTAATTTTTCATCCATGTACACTTATTCCTTGGTGTACTGAACCTATAATGGAATCCAGGGATATCACACAGCTTAACACTGATCACTTCTATCAAATTTTCCCAGCTCACTATGTCTGTTGTTGTCTTTCTCAATTTAATGATATAAAGTAAATATTATCATTAAAATAGTTTTGTTGAATTATTTTCTTCATTAATACTACAATTTGATTCTTCAATAAGCTCCTTGGACATTATAGTAGCTTCATAATAACTCAACATGATTTTAAAAAAGGTTACATGGAGATACTATATCCATTGACGTGTAACCCTGTCATGTGATTGAGACACTTAACCCCTAGCACATAACTCATTACATGAAATCCATTTTCATAAGATAATTATTTTAAAATCATTCTATGAGTATCAAAATATATGACCATTTTCAAAAAATCCAAATCCAGTATCTTTTTAGAATCTTTCGGATCACGTAATCGATCTATGAAAACCCTGAAGTGTAACCCCAGTCGATTTAATGAGCCATGGAAAATCTTTTAAAACCATTATATTTGGTTAAACACTTAATAATATGTTATTTCACTTAATTATATGAATATTATTTATTTATAGAGAAATTTTCACTGACATATATTAGAAAATTGCGATCAATCATTTATTCAACTATTATCAAGAGTACGAGTTAGGTTCCTTTAGATCATGAGACCGATCAACCTTAAAACCATTTAATGGACTCTAAATAACATAATCATTAGACTAAATCATGGATATATTATAGCATGTAACTATTTAGATAAATTAAATTAATCATTTTTAATGTATCATCCCTTGCATGCATCGCATGACCTCTTGGACTATGATAGCATAACTCTTATTGTGTGAATCAAATGATATTACTTTATCATACAAATGGTTCTATTATAATCGCTTGTTTCTCATAACTTTACTAAGTGATTCCTTTATAATTATTAAATCTCCTAAGAATAGTTTGTGGTCCTTCTAACATTATACGCTTCACATTTTCTACAAGGAATTATATGAAAAAATCTTATTTTCCATGGATTTTAAGACCAAATATTTAGAAAGCACTCTGAAGAAACAAAATATTCTCAAACATTCAACTAGTAAGCATCTATTCTTACTCATTATAAACATTATACTATATAGATATTAATCTCAAAGATCATGATAGAATCAAATTGTTAAAAAACACTTCACCAAACACTAAACAAAGGTAATATTTATTTTAACATGTTTATATTACCAATATAAAAAAGAAAATCATTACTTTCATATTAATATCAATTGTAAAATTTCTATTTCCATCAATGATATAATTTAATAAAAAAATTTATATAGGTGGTTAAACTGACATAAAAATAAAATACTATAATTAATGTGCGGGTATGACTATTGAAGATATTATATTATTACAATATCATTATCAAAGGAGTATAATCGTAATTTTAGATTTTATTAAGGATAAGTATCAGAACTGTGAATGCTTATAATAATAATTTAAATTAAAAATATGTTCTCACTTATAAATAAATAGAGTTTCCTTTTTTATGACCGTTTTAGTGGTTAATTTTAAAATGATCGCTTATTTCTAATATTACTTATAGAATAATAATTGATATTTATAGAATATAAATCCTGAAATAAAAAAATATTTACTCACTAAAATTATTTCTAGAAAAATCATTGTATGGTGGTGACAAAATGAAATGTTTCTATCATATAAGTTGTAGTTTGAACAAGTGCATGAGAAACAATTTCATATTTTCAAATAAATTAGATGGGATGAGTTAACAAAATATAATTATTTATTTATAATTATTTAATTATCTAAATATTTTTATAATCATTTTGAAGGAGGTTGTGTGAGAAGGATAAAATAGGATATTAAAGGGTAATTAATTCTTACACTTACTATATTGATCTCCTCTTGAAGTATCCTTTTGAAGTGAAGCATTTGAGAAAATTTATTGAGGATAGAGGATTGAAAAATGATATAGGGTATATATAATAATTATATTTCTTATAGTTTCATGAGAAATTTTAACTATAGTTATGGATTAATTTTTTTATAAGTGATCTCCATTTCTAGGTGAAAAAGTAGGAAAATGATTTGGAAAACAATGTTAGGTAAGGGGTAAGAATGTAATTGCATGAGAGTTAGGTGATTAGGGTGTGGAAATGTTATTGAGATATGTAGTTATGGATTTCAACCTATAAAAGGTATTATATAAGGTCTATGTGTATAATTTATTTAGTAAAATTTGACTAACATTAGATTACCCATTTCAAAACATATTAAAATTGGGTAAATATTAATCAATGTAATTATTTTATTAATTAAAATATAATATTAATCAGATTAAAAAATTTCAAATTTTTGAATAAAAATTTTATTTCCATTTAATATAATTCAATTTATAAATTTAATAAAATTAACCTTCAAATTAAAACATATAATGTGCTGGAAAAAAATATATAGAAAAAATTTATTTTAATCATTTAGTAGAATAATATTATTTGGAATTGTTTTCAATTAAATGGGTATTAATTTATTTTTGTATACATTTAAAAATCGTATTAGGGTATTTATTTTAATTTAGATCAATTTAATTTATAGGAATAATATTTTGAAAAGTATCATTCGTTGAAAAATAATTATTTTATTGTGGTAACTAATATTTACTTTGGTAATTTAATTTAATTACTAAAAATGAAATTGATACCATTAAACAAATTTAATATTTTGATAACAAATATTAAAATCATTTTATATGAGTAAATTTATAAAATATATAAAATAAAAATTTCAATATAGTTATACATAACACATAAATATTTGTTAAGAAACATATATCATCTAAGAATAAAAAATTATTACTTTCCTTGTTATAAATATAATATCTATGTTAAATTATTTTATATTATATATTATTAATATTCTACCTTTATACCATTATTTAACAATAATATAATAAAATTTATATTTCATGGAAGCATACTTTATATGAAAATTTATCTGTGAATTAAAGGATTTTTCTTCTATACTAATTGAATTTTATAAATGCATTAGTATTAAAAAATACATTTATTTTAATATATATATATATCATAATTTTGTAACCATTATATTTATTCCTCAATTTGGTAGCTACATTTTACTGGTTTCCTAATGTTCCAAAATTCATTTTTGGTTTGGTCTTACATCTAAAGAGATTTATTGAGAATATTAGGTTTTAACGGAAAATATATAATTTAAAATCTCGAGGTTTCACAATATCCCCTAAACATAATATCAATAATTTTTCTCAATATTTGAAATAAAATAGAAAGAATTAATGTGAAATAAATTATTAAAAATATAATAAATTGAATGAGACAATGGAAAAAAAATAACCATTCGTGACTCTAAAGACTTACATCCCTTAAATTGACATTGGATAAGGGGATTTCTTTTATCTAAAACGTCATAATTATTATTGAGAAAATATATTATAATAAGGAAATAAATGAATAAAAATAAGCAATATTATCTATTAAATGATCTTCTTGTATGCCAAAAAATATCTTCTTTACATTCCTTTATGTGATTAGTGATAAAGATAGTGGAATTAAATCAACAATGGAAGGAACTACAAAGTAATACTAGAATAAAAAATTATAACTAAAAAATCACTAACATCCTTAGGTTAATCTTGAAAATCATATCTTTTATTGTCCTTTCGGTAATCTTGAGGATCTGGATATCCTTTGATCAGTGTTTGTATCCTCTGTAATATATATATACAAGGTGAGGTTATGTGAATTTTTAATATTTTTCATCTATAAGGGTGTAGAATTATCATCCTTGGTAATCAAGGGGGATGTTAAAATAGGTGAATCAATAACCCAATATGGATGGTCTATTAACATAACCAACTTTATTTGAGGGGTAGCGGTTGTCTAGCCTATAATGGTTATAATAGATATTGTAGTGGAAAATGTGATAGTGGTATAGCTAAAGGACTCTATGATTTCTACTATTGTTGTATCTAATATGGTATAAGAGGTTTCATGGATTCAAATTTTGTACTTTATTTGAAAATATAGTTCAGTAAAAACGAACCATTTTTTGGATTCCTCTAAAAGGAAATATTCATTTTTCTTTTTCTTCCCTTAGCTTCCTTCTACATTGTCTCTTCTTACTATTTTCTTTTAATTGAGGCCTTAGAATGTTCCATATTTTCCATGTACGTTTTCTAATTTTTATAATAATATTTGAGCCATTAATTATAGGTATATTTATCATTGTATTCTTGAGAAGGAAAAGGTGTAATGTTTAGATCTTATGTCTCTAATTTTCCTTTTTCAATTAGCCAAAAAATTAATTATATTTAATACAAAACACTTTCCCAAAAGGTATGTGATTTTTAGAAGAGATGTTAACATTTGAATTAAAGATCATTAAATCAAATAATTACCTCTTCATGTCAACTATAGTGATAATTTATGGAATCCATTAATCATTGGTAAATAAAAGCATCTTGTGAGAAAGGGGTAGTGGTAGTTTGTGTGGTAGGTATCTACTATAGAGTAGGGTAAATAGAATAAATTGAGTTAGCGGATGGTAGAGTGGTATCATTTATAATGGGGGTATATGTATTGCATCATAGAAAAATAAATATTTTAAATAATCAATAGAAATGTATTTTTCTATAGGTGTGTAATAATTTTTGAGTTTTCATATAGGGATAGACTAGGATATATTCTCAAATATATCCTTTTTGTTAGAAAATGATGGATTGAGTGTCATACTCCTAGATTTGTGTTAAATAATACATATTTTATAGAAAAATTATGAGAATTACCTCATGTAAATAAATATTCAAGGTTTTCAAAAACCTTTTAAAGAATGTGGTATGGGCCAAACCATGACTTTAATGAGTGGGAGCTTCTGAATTATCCTCCTAATATTGGTATATTATGATAGTACCTCTCATAATATATAAATTTCATATCTTTTTTAACATAAACATATTATTTAAAGATTATATTTTTATAAACTAAACCTTACTGGTTGATTTTAGAAACTGACAACCATTTATTACTCAAAGGGTCTCGAAAGGTATCATAATTAACTGTCCATCCAGTAAAGTTATACTCTGATTACTTCTCTTATTTCAATAATGGTGAACCAGATGATGGGGAATATTTAGGGGTTTTACATGATAATATATTATAGAAATTTAATTCACAACTGATTCACTACCCCTTTATTATCCCATTTATATATTTTGGAACTTGCGAGGCCTGATTGATTACTCACATTTTTGGGAAATTTTTCTATGAGGTCATGTATTTTAGAGAATCATGGGTGAAATAGGGACACTTATAAGTACTCTACACTATATAAAAATACTTTGTAAAGGTATATTAATATTTGAGCTTGTATACTCTATAAAATAATAAAATCATTCTAAATAACAACCACCTTTCCACCCAAATTTTTCAACCAGAAAAAATTAAATCCCTTACTATCCATATTAAATAATACACATTGATAATCCAATGCGATAGTTTTGATTAATTAAAAAACTCACAAATTATAGTTCTACTTTTTAAAAAACAATTAATAAATCAAAGTGGATTTTTTTCATATAGCTTAATATTGGGCATCTCATCACAATTATACCCCAAAAAAACATTGACCTAAAGCTTATTTTTTTTCTTTCGTCCTTATTCACAAAATTTTTAAATATTTCTATATTATGAACTTGTAGAACCTTAATAATTTTTGTAGGTGTAATTTTTTGAGACGTTATATATAGATTATAATCATCCCGTAGTGTTGGAGATAGTGAAGGGTTATTGTGTGCCTTTGGTCAAGGCTGGAAAGAGGAAAGGGGGTTATTGATTGGATATTTGGGTGGAATAAACAATAGTTTGAGGATTTTTAGATTAAGGTTGAGTTTTAGGATCCATCTGGTAATATTATTATTTAGTTTTTCATGGAAAATTTTGTTTATGATTTGTGAATTGAAATAAAAATTCATGCTTAAGGATTTATGTAGTGATTGATATTCAACTCCTAATGTGTGGTGGATTTTTATTTCTATGGATAAATTCGTTGACGTTTTACTTTGGTGGGGGAAACATAGAGTGGGAAAGATCATTTAAATTTATTGGGGGATCGAGTAAAATTGTGGGATGTAATTCTAATACTGGGGATTGGATTTTCAAAAAGGTATTTAAATTAAATAAGGGATAGAGAGAAATGTGATTTGAATAAGAAATGTCATATAGGGTTTCAATAATTAGTTTTGAATATGGGGAAGGATAATGGTTTAGGAGATTATATGAAATAAAAAGTAAATTATTATTTTTATTTCCATAGTTTTAAAAAAATTGTATCCAATCATGGAATGTTCATGAGGATTTTTTGCACATCAATTTTTTTAGCATGAAAATGGCTTAGAAGAATAAAATAAGTGGGGGTTGGGTTAGTAATGATTAATTAAATGAATAATATTACAATTATAAGATGATTTTTGTGTGGTTAAAAATTAAAAACTCTGAAATAAAAAAACATCTATGAAAAAAATGATGTGGGTTTGGAGGGGTCAGAGGGGTTATGTTTTCCTAGAGTTTTTGGGTAAAGGGTTTGTGACTTGTTATTTTTCAATTCCACTTGGTGTTTATGTATTCTGAGAAAATGAGAAGTTTGAGACAAGTATTAAATAGTGATGTATATAGTGGCCTTTAAAATCCATGCCCTTTATTCCATAAGGATAAATGATCATTTTGGTAATCATTTTGGTTTTGGGGTTTTTTAAACATATATATTGAATGGAAAATGGGTGTTTGGAATTCAGATTCTGGTTTGAGGGTATAGGTTTGGTTGGATGGATGTAAACATAAAGTTAAAAATAGATAAAAATTTTGGGGTAATCATGGTTGGATTTTTGATTTTATTATAAGAATGGGATAAATGAATTGAGAAATGGGTCCTACCAGGCCATAATAATATGGGATCTGGACTAAACAAAAAATTTGGACATTACAATAACATAAAAGACATTATCAAAATTTTAAAGATATATATAATACATGGTTGGATTCATTTATTTTATGGAGATATTGGGTTATTTTTAATGGGTTCTAGAATAGATAAATTGACTGTTGTAAATGGGAGTCATGGTGGGAATTCTATAGGTTAATGACAAAATTTGTATGTGAACCATGGGAGGAATGGAATTGATATGATGGTTTGGGATTATGGATAAATAATGAAAATGGAAACTTGGTGTTATAACAGAATTACAGATTTTTTGATCAGGAGTTGATAGGTGAAACTACTCAATAAAATGGATAGTGTGGCCTTGATTTTAGGTGTTTCCATTGTCTAGGGTGATTCTATTTGTGTTTCCAAATGGTCAGCATTAACTAAAAAATAGTTAGCAACAGTTATCTCTAATTTTTTCATATTTATACTCTTTTAACATCTTTCTTAAAATTCTTCTACTTCCTCAAAGGTTATACCAAATATTATTTTAGTAAAAATACTTACTAAAAAGTAAGAAAATCTATAAATTTATAATCAATGAAAAAATAATTTGGGAGCATTTTAGGATATACCAGGCTTTTATCCTAGTTAATTATTATTTTGACGTCAAGATAAATATTAAAATTTCTAACTTCAGTCAAAATGGAGAGAGATAATGTATCCCTCTTGAAAGGTATCCATCTTGAGATTTAGTAATTGTATATTTACATAGAATGAATTTTCATTATCCCTTTGGATCACTATGAATCTATGTGGATAAACATTAATTAATGTATAGGATAGAAACCAATATGGCTTCAATTAACCTATAATAAATTTCAATCAAGAGTTATACAATGGTACATTATCTTCAAGTATGAATTCTCATTATTTGATCTGTTGGTCATCACACTTCTTGGTCAGGTACTTATAGAAATATTCAGTCTTATAAACATAGTAGTGAATTTATTATATGTCACATAGGTATAAACCAATTCTATTACTATATTTTTATGGTTTATGTTTATATTCATCACAATATCTTAAGGTTAATGCTCAAGTGATATAAATAAGTTACATGATTTCCCAAAGATGATCCTAAGTGGGTTCATAACAATTTGTGTTTTAAAATATATCTGGTTCACTCATAAATCATTTTCAATATTATTATTCTAGTATTTATAGATTATTATCTTGGTCTTATCTAGAATTTTTTTTATCTTTTCATTTGATAGATTCACTTTCCCACTAGTTTGTGTCTAATATGGCATTTTGATATTGTATCAAACTACGTACTACTCTATCAATCACCTAAATAAGTGATTTTTGAAGTGATTAGTCAAGTAAATTATATACAAACCAATCAATTATATTCTTCTATAAAAACATTATTATCATATTAACTATGTTATTCTTATAAATGATGATGTTTTACTCTTGATCAATGAAATTAAACTTTTCATAATGAAGAACTAAATATTTTTCATGACATATTTTAAGTAAATAATATTTGATATGGAGTCATGCCTCAAAAGATATACCATAAATTGAGAAATCAACCATGAAATTAAATCACCATATAATGGAAAATACATGGCATTCACTGTTGAAATTATTATGGTACATTTCATAATTAGAATGTTATATGATGAAATTTGATGGTTTCACATGAAAAAGTAAATTTATTTTTCACTTGGTCACCTATATCTACTATTATTTGGTTGTAATAAGAGTATCCATCAATAAAATAGTAATATTTATGCTTGAAACACCTTATATTAAATTTATCCATTAATAGGAGTGATAATTAACACTTTCTCATTGATTAATTTAGATATTGTTAGCCAATACACACTATTTATCATGTAATAGTCCTTATAAGGATCTAATTTTCGGCCTCATTCTTGACCATCTCCTTTCCTCTATTCATTGGTCTGAATTGATGTGGGATTACCCATTAAGTCTATTATATTGAAAATATGCTTCCCATAATAAGGATATTGAGGAGTTCTCTCTTAACAACCACATTTATTAGTTTGGTGAGTTTATTTATTGGTTATTATATCTGTTTACCTCTTTAATTCAATAGTTATTTATGTCTACAAGTGTTCATTATAATATCAATGATGTTTTTAATAACTAAAGTTATTAAAAGATTTATTTTCATGAAAACAAATAGTAACTTATTCTCTTTCCCTTTTCAACTTTTTTATTTATCACCAATCATTTTCTTTTATCACCAAATAAAAAATTTCATAGTGTTTATTATAGAAAATTAAACTCAAGGATTAGTTTATTGATAATCAAGGGGACCAATTTTAGGTAGGATTCCATTCAAATGTTTTCTAATGCATATCATCATCCCCTTATTCATCATATTGGTGTGTTATTTCTTCATTCCAATCATCCATCACATCAATTAGTTACATATTTTTATTTCCTATCTTATTTTAAAAAGAACATTATGGTGGGGTTCTATTTATTAGTAAAAATAGAATTGAGTATCTCAAATTCAATTCCATGATTCAAAAAATTTACAATATTGATGTTTACATATTCTTCTCAACCCAAAAATATAAATCATCCTAGATTCATGTCACGAACCAACCAGGGTCGACCCTGAACCGTTCACCCGATCCGGATCGCGACATGACTCGAGAGGCATTCCCAATCATCCTGGGCTGGCGACAAGCACCCGGGCATCAAAAGAGAGCAATAGGGAACAATTTTGCTCGATAAAACAAATAAAGAAGCGGAAGGAAAATAGAACACAAGGAGAATAAAAAACGAAATGAAAGAACGACCAAAAACAACAACTAACCTGACCATGACTAAAATTCCTCGCGACTCCGAGAGTCGCTCACCAGTCCACAACCAAGTCTCGCCCACAACGAGAGAGCTCAAGTCAACCTGTAACAAAAACTAAAAATAGGAATACACTATAAGCGTGAGTATTAAAACTCAATATGTAGGTCCGAATAATTCTATTCCCAATGCACATATCCTTAAATAAAGAATTTATCAATTCCAGGTTTGAACTAAATTATAAAATATTTGTTTTCACACACACTTTCATTTCTAAAACAGGTAACTGTCCATTGCCATTTTTAATTTAAGAACAAGTTTAATGTTGAAAGAAACAGGTGAATTGCATTTTAAAACATTTTGTGAACAATTTAGAAATCGAAACATTAGTTGTTATTCAAAAGGAAAATCACACACAACACACACTAAGGGCAATGGGAAAAAGTGGAACACAAGGGTCAGCATCCAAAATCGACCTCTCTATCGTCTTCCACATACAAATAAACACTGAAAGAGACATGGGTCGAACCTAGGAGATCGTGAACAATCTGGAATATAACATACATCTGACTCATCCTGAAGGCATGTCCTAACTCGATGACGTCATAACGCCCATACTATTACCCGGCATAGCCCTGCATGGCCTAACCGAGGGGACCAATCCCCATAGAAACAATAACTCAGTATTCCCCTGCTATGGGGCCACCAGCCAATGCAATGTCTAAACTAGTGCAGCAATCATTTTCAGAAGATTCACTCACTATGCTAGGTTCCCATTTCAACACATATAATAAAAAGGGGGTGCGTCTACAATGTAAATTAATCATTCACGATGCAAAAACATCACATATAGCTCATGTAATCAACGCACACCAAAGGACACCCCCGAATGGGTTTTCCAAAATAATTTATTTTATTAAACTTCCAAACGGGCCTTCACCAATTTTAAAGAAAAACCTCATTTCTTGGGAAAACCCAAAACACTTATTCCGAAAAAATCATTTATCTTTACAACTAGAAGCACATTTTAAGTTCCATGAATTATGTTTAAAGTTCAAACATGCATTCTTTCAATACTGGGTGTCCGCTCATCATGAAAATATCCCATGTGTTCTGTATAATATAAACTTCTCTTTCTACACTAAATAGTCATTTAAAGTTTTATTATCAAATATTATTTATAATTCAATAAAAATTAATAAAACAACAAGCAATTAATAAATTCTAAATCTAAAGGTAAGTGAAGTGGGGGTCCTACCTCGGCTCGCTGTCCAAACTCAAAGGCGCGTAGCACCTCACACCGACACACAATCATGCGCAAGCTGATGACCGTGGTGTCACGGAGTCACCTCGCCAACAAGCTGTAATAAATGCACCGCAACTAAAAACACAAAGCCACTTGACTTAAAACAATACAAACAGACAACCCGCGCAAAAGAACTACCTGGGCACAATATCAAAACCTACATCGCACAATCCACACTATTTTCTAAACTACTCTAAAATTTATGAAATAATATTCAAAATGTAAATTGCAACTTTACACAAACAAAAATAATTCCAAAACATGTTTTTGATCAAACACTCACCTACGTCCTACTAAAACATAAATGAACCACTTGTATGGTTAAATAAACCAATTGTAAAATTTATAAAAAATAAATTAAACAACTCATGAAAATTTTCCAGACAAACACATCTTAATTCACATGAACATGTTATAAGACATAAACCAAAAAAAGTTCATTTAAAAAAACTAAACTTCTCAACAAACTCATTAATCAAAAAAGTGCCAAATTAATTATCCAAATGAAGAAATAACACTAACCTCACCCTCGTGTGTAGGCACGCTCAAACAGCAGGGTCGCGCAAAAAGGAAAATAGTCGGTGCGGGGAATGTGTGGCCGAACAAATGGTTCGCACGACGGCGCACTACAGAATCAGAGGTGTGCTTGGTCGGAGGTGCGCGCGACGATAGAAAAGGACGGCATGTGGTCGAATAGATTCGCACTGGCCAAAAAAGGGTTGTGCCAGATTCAACCGGAGGGCAGGGGTTCGCTAGATAGAATGTCCGGTAGGGGAGTTGCTGGCCGGAAAAGAGAGGTCGTTAGGGTTCGAGTTGGAGGGAAGCGATGGGAACCGGGCTGTGGAAGGAGGCACGATGCAGTAGGGGGGGGGGGGGTGTCAGAGGCTGGTGCCGCGGACATGAGAATAGGGAGGAGGCAGCGGCATTGGAAAAGGTGGTGGGAAGCCTACTACTGTAGTCATGCGTGGAAGGAAGGGGCCGGAGGTCTGCAAGGGAGAAGAAGGGAGGTTGAGGGAACCGTGGAGAGCTGGTTGCGTGCTGTAGCCGGTCGGCTATAGAGCTGAAGGGTGAGGGCTGCTGCCGGGGGAAGAGCCAATGTTGGCATGGCCTGAGCAGCAAGGCTGACGAGCAGGCTAAGGGGGAGTCACCGGTCTGGAGAATGAGGTCCGAGTGCTGCGGGTATGAGTCCGGCAGGAGGTGCGGCAGGGCTGCGATCTGAGGAGTGTGTGCCATGCGGGGGAAAAGGGAGTTGATGAGGGTGGAAGAGCGGTGAGAGGAGGGTGCTGCATGGAAGGAGGATAGGGGAGGCAGTGCTGTTCAGGGGGTTCGTTGGGCATGCGTTGCTCGAGGCAGGCCAAAGGGGGGAGCCGGAGTAGTCCAGTGCAGTGCTGGGAGAGAGAGAGAGAGGCGCGGGTTCGCACGGACGGGCCGAGCAGGGATCGGCGCTGTGCGGGGTGAGCAGGGAAGGGGAGGGGGGTGGCGGTGCGCGGGGAGAGGAAACAAAAGACGGGGGAGGCTCCTAGGGTTAGAGAGAAAGAAGATTATATATGTATAAGATATATAAATATAAAAATAATCATATTGATAATAAATATATGATAATAATAATAAAAATAATAATGAAAATAATTATAACCATAATAATATAAATAACATATACAATAATGAAATAATAATAATAATAATAATAATAGTAATATGATGATGATAAAAATCAAAATATTAAAATAATTAAATAAATTTTAATAATAATGATAAAATTATTAACAACGATAAATATTTTAAATAACACAATAAATCACAACTTTACCCATCTTAATTTTATGAAGGCAAGCGAAACGTGCTGATGTCTAAGCAGCACCGCACGAGGTATCCAAAACGCACTCTGCCCAGGCGCTCGGCGTCATCAACTCAAAACACACTCTGCCTGGGGGCTCAATGACGTTAGTTGAAAAACGCGTACTTTTTAACATGACTCAAATGATTTTAGTCCGGGACTCAACCTGAAGCCCAGCAATGTTTTTAAAAGTCCACAAAAATTATAAAATAAATAAATGATAGGTCGGGGTGTGACAATTCACATCATTCAAGGACTTCTAAATGTATAGTAATGGTATTGTAAGTATAGTGGGAACATCCCCTCATTCTTCCATGTTGATGATAAAAAATTTATTAAATAAGATGGATTTATTAACCATTACAAGAAGGTATTTAATAATGCATTATATTTACTGCACTGGATGATAAGAAAGGTTAAATTCCATTTATCTCAAAATTGGCTAATACAATACAAAATTTAAAATCCCTTTTAGGGGTATTATATTGGTATTATCATCCAAATCGCTTTGTACCTTAAAAAATAAGTATAATCTAATAGTTCATGAGATAGAAAATATTTTAATATCTCATAGTTTTAAAGATTTATATCTTTTTAAAATATATTACCTTTCCTAACATAAGGAAATAAATCCTTGATCTTTTAGCTTATTCTTATTCTAAAAAAACATTAAATAATTTCAATATATAAGTATTTATGAAAACACATCAATGAATGGGATATTTAAATGAATTTATTTATAGATCTCTTAAAATTTATAATATTATATCTAAAATTGTCCCTGTATCATTCTCTTAGATAATTTTGGAAGGGGTCTGTATGGTTTTATTTTCATTAAATATTCATTTTTTTAATTTTTAACATCTTTTCATGATTTTTAAAAATTTTTATTCTCATTTTCCTCTTTTATATTTTCATCTTTTCACCTAAATTTTACTATTTCACCACCTTTTCATACTCATTTTTATATTTTATCCCACTTTCTCCCACTACTATGTTTTATAACATTAACCTCAAATCAAGTTTATTTTTATGTGTTACCCAACAAATTATAGTGTAATGACTTCAACAAAGTTTAATAACACTTCTCCACTTGGTGATTAATGTTTTCTAGAGTGGATTATTTATTGATAAATGAGATTTATAGTATTTTTATCCTTATATTTATAATTTTAATTAATTCATTAGTCAACCCATCAAGTGGAGGTTTTATGGTTTGGGATAGAGATTATTGGTGTAATTTTTATAGGGGATAATTCATTTTAGTTTTAAAGGATGGGTATAATTGAAATGGTCTTAGGGATTGTGGCAAAGAAGCATATCTAGGCGGAACAATGTTTTCTATTTCAATTTTTGCTACCATTATAAAAATTCCAACATATATTTAGTTTAAAACTTTGTTGAGATGGTCTAACTTTGTTGTATACATTCTAAAATTTTTTGTCAGTAGATTATAGAATATAAAATTACAAAAAAAGTGGTTTTCATTCCTAAATAGAATAGAAATCTTGGTATGCATCACAAGCTGTAAAACATGAGTGGGTTATGGAATTGGAGGTTGAGGTTAAGATACTTATTGAAATTTGTTAATCTTTTTAGATAATCATTCCACTTGAATTTTTAATTATATTTATTCAAAACTTCACTGATTCATATTCATAGTGAACCCTGACATCTTTTAAATAATCTATAATTATAAGTGATATAATAAAATTGCTATTGTGAAACTTTTTTAGTTTTCAACATCATTCCTCTATTGGATGAATCATTGATAACTACTCACGATTTCATTAGTAATCCATAATAAATTGTTTTCATTTATCTTCAAAATTGAAAACTATTATATGGGTACAGTAGCTCCTTGAATTAATCTTACACATTAAACATAGAAACTCAATTATAAATAAAAAAACATTTCATATCATTGTGAAACATTATCTTCATCACTAGGGTAAGTACTTATCGGAGAATCTTTTGTAAAAAAATTCCCAACTAGTGATGAAACCATAGGGTTGAAATTTCAGCTAATATTTCTCAATATAATTCAATGAGAATTAGAATACCCTTAATCATTGAGCATCCAACTACACACCATTTTGATTGAATTTGTCACAAATTATTATAATTTTATAGTTAATTTTTTAGTGATTTTTGGGTTGTATTCCACAAACTATCCCATGTTTAGAATCATTTGATGAATTATAATCATGATTCCAAAGATTTTCACTAGGACCATACGTTGATCAAATATCGAGTTACCCCATAAATGGACTGCAATCCATATTCTATGATGGTTTTATCCATGGGATCTTTTTATACTCTATTTTTATTCTTAATGGGTGAATTTTCTTTTAACATCATCTAGTGAAGCAATAAGAATGTTTCCTACAATGCATAATCTTCAAATAGAGTGAAACAATTGATTAGTCAAGGAAATATATTATAATGATTGTTTGGAATATAGGATACTTGATCAAGTGGTAATTTTTCCATTCATACACTCATTTCCATATATGAAAAAGTTAAAAAAATAACTCAAAAACTAAAAATTAATAATTTTGTTCATAAACATATTTTTTTAACTTTTAAGTTCACCGACATCCCAAGAAACTATTCTAAAAATAGGTATGAATTTTTAAAATCATTACTTTTATATAATTGTCAACTTTTAGAATTAATTGTTCATAATCCCTTATTATAATTATATTGAATATAATATAAGAATTATAATATTATTCCCATGGGGAAAATGAATAAAACCCAAGATTTTAACATGAACATCATTATTAACCTATGTTTTATAAAATTAATCTATCAAGAATAATAAGAAACATAATCAAAAATATGTTTAATATAATCAATTAAAAGTTGAATTATTAAATCATTCTCAGTGGATAGATTTAGAAATATGACTTATCCTTATTCCATGAAATTATTTAATAGATTTATTTAAAGATTTATCAAATGTAATTAATTTATTTAGTTTCAAATCTATATATTTTAACTAAAATACTATATATATTAACATCAATGAAATAAAATTAATTAAATACCTTAAATTTTAATCTTAAAAAATGAAATTAAATATAATGTACTGTAAATTGGTTAATCATCTCAGTTTCTTAGGATTTCCTCCATTAGTAATTTTTTATTATTACCTAGGAATTAAATATAAAAGTTAATATCAATGTTATTCATGCTCAAAATAGTATTTTCATGAATGAAATTGTTAAATATTTTGGCACTCATCATTCTAATATTGATTCATTATCCCTTATATGACAACCCACTCTAGATATAAGATATGTTATCCAATAATTAACATGTTCATTCTATGAAACAAGTGATTAAAATAAATGAATCGGGAAGAAATTAGTGAACTAGAAGAAATTTAAATTAAAAAAAACGTAACTGAATTTATGAACAATTTAATGAAATTATGTTTTAAAAATGAAAGTATACTCAAAATAACTAAAAATAACTAAGGAAATTTGAAACCAAATATGGATATAATCAAAAGGGTTAAAGTAACTCTATATGTATAGAACACATTCACCCTGACATGTATTAATTCCACAAATCATGTTTGGTTCTTATATAATAAATAAAATGATATATAATTGAAATGGAATGCTTATAATGGAATAATATTTTATCTCCAGTATCACTACTACCTTATATATAGAATGGAAAAAAGTATCTTTCCATTTAACATGGAATTATAAAAAAATTATAGATATGGTTTATGAGATAAATATAAAATATTTCTCTCTAATATTATATACCTAACCTTCAAATTTTCTTGTGAAACATCACCATGGAATAGTACATGTCTTCATCTACAAGGTTAAAATGTTCATACAACTTTAATGATGGCCTCAATAGTATTCTATGATATAATTTAATAGAACAAAAAATAAATATATCTATAAAAAACAATTTGGCATTTTATGAAATAATCTTAGATATGGTGGAAAGTCCTATATGTATTCATTTGGGTGGATGTTGATGCACAACATGTGTAATGTGATAATATTTGGGAATATTTATGTGTGGTTTAATGATATTTTATATTTTTAATTTATCATTATTGTTATGTTAGTGAAATATGGTTTCTCTAAAAAAAACATATTGCCTTTTAGTATGATTGGAAATTTTAAATCTCTAGTAAGCATGGTTGTGAATTACTATTCGTTGTTGAAAGGATTTAGTAACTTTTAAAAATTAAATTATTTTATTTTAAAAATGAAATTGGTTATATTGTTTTTACAATGTAATATATGGGAATACCTGGGAGTGGATCTAGAAAATATTATAGAGTAATGTTTTACATACCCCTACCTTCAAATGTGGTATGCATCAAGAAATTATCTATAATTATGCAACAAAAGGAAAATATACCTCTTTAATTACTGATAGATCCTATGATCTATGTTCACTGTATTTATTTATGATTTTCTGTGAGGAATCATTAAAATATTTATTATATAGCAGTCGAGTTATTCCCATAATATAATGAAATAGTCACCTAAGATGTAGTGAATTATTTGTCACAAATTGTTATTAAATTAAAAATATTCCTATAAACTTTTAACCCCTTTGTAATTTTAATCATAATTGATTATAAGAATAAAAATCAATATATTTAACTCTTAAAAAAATTAAATAAGTACATGAAATGAATAATATAATCATAAGAGTAGAAAATGTTATTTTTACATGTTTTGGCCCAAATAATGGAAACCAACTTCTTAATAAATCCATTTTCTATCTCCATCCATATATTTTCCTATCATATTATTTCAACAGTTATAATTTTGTATTTGATGTGTCATATAGAGACCATGATCACCATATTACACAGTTTAATATTCACTATATTACATAGGTGAATAGATGCCACTATATTTAGGTCCGTTATATTGTATTGCACCAATTAAAAACCAGTATTACCCTACTAAAGTTGAGGTACCAGACCTGAAAATTATATTTTTATTTGATTTTCCAACCCCGCTTTATTGATGAGCGAGAAAAAGTCCATACATGAAATTATCAAAACATAAAATTCATAAAAACTTCATATGAAAACCACAATGATTAAAAATATATTATTCATAATCAATGCCTTCTGGGACATCTGGACACGGATCCTTGATCAGCGATCCTCCTCGATTCGCGCCCCGAACAGTGAACCACCTAGTCATCCCCAACACCACATTCATCAGACATCATCGGCAAGAAACCATGCACCATCACCACTATATCTTCAATCATCATTAATGAAAAAATCATTCACCGGCTTCATCAACCATAAACCAGACAACAATTACAGAGGATCCAAACTAATAAAATTCCACCAAAATCAGTTTGTCACCATTGTAGACCGTCGATGGCCTCCACCAATGTCTGAAAAAAACATCACCCAAACCAATGAGAAAAACGTCATCTCACAGAACAAGAAACAAACCGGAGAGACACATTCTGAAGAAACCAAAAAACATTCATGTAGTAAAAAGGGAGAAGCATCAAACAAGTCCAGTGAACCAATAAAATCCATTGACGTTGATGATGTCAAAACAGAATGACGCTGATGTCGAAGTCCTTCTTCCTAAAACAATAGTCACCTAAAAAATATCCCAAAACATCAATGTTACCCATTCCCCTGATCCGCCTTGGAGAGGAGTAGAGGAATGTGAAGCCAGGTTGGTGAATAAGTCGGCCAACACCACCGAAATAAGACAACATTGACAAAGCTAAAAAATAGGGCCGACAAATTAAAGCAAACCAACCCCAGCAGCACCTTGAAATCCATTATCCACTGAACCACAAATCCCAAAAACTCTTTGTTACCTCTATTCCAGATCCGACTAAGAGAGGTACATAAGAACATGAGGTCAGAGAATATTGAGCGGATGCGGGGTTCACCAGCAAGCAACTTTTTTCGAGCCTTAGATTCCTCCTTAATGAAGTTGATGTCGATACAAATTTTACCAAAGCGCCATCGCCTTAGTATATGCAATAAGAATGACCAAAATTGACGAATGCCAGAACCTTTGTGGGGGCACCCAGATGGAGCATGAATGAGGAAGGAGGTGAAAAAAGGGGGAAAATTGAGAAAGATAAGGAACATGACACTCAATGAAGCCGTCGTCCTAGAGGAAAAGGGTTTCTTGGAGGAAACCCTAGGCGTAACTGAAGGGGGAGAGCTAGGAAAAACGAGGCCGGAGGGAAGGAGGGGAAAGGAAAGGTGCCACCAGGGAGGGAGAGAAACATGGACTACCATACAAATACTCATAAGGTTCCACCTATATCATTTCCTAATAGATATTATTAGAATATAATTCATCTAGGGTTATATGTCTCTCCTAAGAGCGACCAAAATTGAGGATGCATATTCGCAGCATATTCTCAAGCACCAGCATCATGCGCTCTAATTGGCCATTAGTATGATGGTGTTATGTTGTTCTCAAAAAAACCAATGTTATAAAAACCCCGTGAAAACTATTCTAGAAAAGATATGTAAAGAAGGAGTACCTATCAATAATTATAGTGCACGAGAACCCATAAATTCATACTATCTCATATATATATAACCAGCCAATATCATCCACACTAATGGTCTCCTTGATCTACAAGAAATGAGTAGCCTTTGTGAACAAGTCCAGAACAACCCATACAACATCATTACCTCTAAGAGACATCAGTAAACTATTCATGAAATTATGTGTGAGATCATTCCATTTCACATCTGGAATAGGTAACTTATATTAAATTCTAGATGGTGTTTGATATTTTTTCTGTCACCTATTAATAGCTGTAACACCTCATAAAAAACCATATACCTCCCATTTCATAACTGGGAACCATTACTGATAGTGTAAGTAATGGTACATCTTGGTGACTCAGGGATGCACTACAAAAGATGATTTATGAATCTACACATTAACTCGATGTGTATTTCCAATGAAACACATATGAGACCATCAAAAGTCAAAATTTCAACCTCTCCTAAAGTACTACTAGGTGGAGGGCCATCACCTACCACACACTCTCGTAAGACTAGGCCCTCTAAATCTTATATCATCCTCAACCTCATCCTCACATTATCCACCATAGTTGAGGTCATGGATAAAGATGATAGAAAATCATGCATGTAACTATCTTTCACCTTCAATTGAATCTCAGGTAACAAATCCATAAGCTTCCACTCACTACATTCATGTTTTAATTATATTATCTGATTATTCATTCTCAGTACATAGACCACTAAATTTCCTTTATCAAAAATGTAAGAATGATCAAACTCAAAACACTATAGGTACTTGACCTATATTCACTTCCTCAAATTCATATCTTGTAGTGTAAATAATTATTTGATGATTTTGTGGTCCATGTGAACCACAAAATTCATTCCTACTATATAATTTCGAAAAAAGTGTATTACATGAACAACCACATCTTACATGAGATCATGAATTAGGTAATTACTCTCATGTGGCCTCAATTACAGAGGCCCATATGCCATGACTCTATTCCCCTGTATAATAACTGCACCATGTCCGGTAATTGATTATTCATAGTACATAGTGTAACTCCTACCTTTCTTTATAAATATCGTTATTAGTGCTGAATTCAATCTCCCATTTAGCTCAAGAAAGGCCTTCTTAGATGAATATGACCATAAAAACATTAAAACCTTCTAAATCAAGCCCTTCAATGGCGCTTCTAAGCATGACAAGTCCAGTATTAAATGCCTATAATATCAACATATCCCCAAGAATCTCTATATGTCAAAGACGTTGTTGGGTTATATATAGAAAACTATAGATATCATATTTTCAGGGATAACTGATACTCCAATCTCTAAGATTATGTGACCCAATAAGAGAATCTAGTCCATACAATAATAGAACTTTTTGAGCTTAGTATATTACTAATTCTCTCTGAGTATATCCAAAATGATATCAATATGTTTGGAATTGTCCTGTAGATTGTGAGAAAATACTAGGATATCATCCTTGAAACTATAACTAATGAGTCCAGATAAGTATATAAGACTTGGCTCATAAACACCATAAAAAAAACTAGTGTGTTCATGATACTGAACAATATACAGAAATAATAAAATAGATCATACCTTCTAGGAATGCTCATAATAGGTATTTTTGTTTGTCAAACACATACCTGGGGATATTGGACCTCATATAATGTTTCTATGACACTCATGATCCTCGACGCTGACCAAATAAGTCATATATTCATGGAAATGAATTTTGGTTCCTAACCATAAGAAGGTTAAATTTCGGATAATCCACACATAGCCTAAGGGTAATATCCAATTAGTTTTTAAAAAATGATCAGCAAACCCTATGAAGAAGTACTGGGAGGAATAGAAACATTTCCCTCCAAATACTCTAGCTACCACTTGAGCTCCCGCAACTCTATTGTATCCATCCCATAAGGAGGAATATATGCTAGTGAATCACTTGGAACTAGCTTTATGGAGAACTCAAATTTTATCTTCTAAAGTAAACTAGAAAAGATATCCAAGAAAAATTTCATGAAATGATCAACCACTAGAGTCCTCCCGGCACACTCACTAATCATTCATGTACAAACTAAAAATCCGGGATATCATCCCACCTAGCCCATGATGTTGTTGTCTAGCTCTTCTCACCTGGATATACCATTGATCCTTGTCGGTATAAATTGTTCCCTATGATGATGTGAAAGTCACCCTCTTGTGATATCAGTCAATGTAAGATATGTAAGCTACTAGTTATTCCATAGTGAGTATGACCTAAAACTAGGTCATCTGGAGGTTAAAAACATTTGAAATGAAGTGACACCCACCACCCTTAAGGGGGAACTCCCTGTACTAGTGTAAATAATCATTTTTTATTTCTAATGGTTTGTTTAGCATAATAATTCTCTCAAAATATATTATAGAGACCCAAAGGATTTTCACCATAGGTGCATATATGAAACAATGTGATTCACCTATATCAAAATGAGAAAATTAAATCGTAGAGGCTACTAAAATAGTTCCTCTCACAATAGATGTTTTATTGCCATGCTCCTTGAAGGTAGGATGTATATAATGGATCCCACTCGAAACTTGGCCCTATAAGACAACCTCATGGCCTAGAGTAGGACCACTCTGATGTCCTGGTGTAACATGTTTATGGAATCCTTTTCCATGACCACCACTGTCATAGCCTAATCGACCGACACTACTCCAACTCCAATCAAAATATGGAGCTAATAATCTAACACTTAAACATGATTTTGGAGTTAACCCCTACCACTCACTACTAAAGGGAAGGCCATGAAAAAATTCTTCACATAACACATCTAGGTACAAGCTCATCACTCAACTAGTTCGTGATCACATTGATTATTTATTTGTCCCCATATAACATACTCAAGAAAGAAAACCCAGATAATAGTGAACACTTCTTTACAAGAACTCATCTCTAAAGAAGCCTCAAAATGGTGCTACTTTTCTGACAATGTTGAACTAATGGGTCAATAGACTTCATTACTCCACTTTACACACCCCTCTTGGATTCACTCTGTAATGAGTGAATGATTCATGATTCATGTAATAAAGGTCATTATGAACATGTTGACCTATGATCTTATAGAATATCAGAGAAATACATCTAAGAGTCACACAATTGACAGCCAATCAGTATTGTACATCCTTGAGAAACATAGTAAGTCTCTATGTTATGTTGAGTACTCGATATCCTCTGTCGCACACTTCTAAAAATGCTTGAACTCACTAGAATTCATTTCTTATAGTGTCATGTTGTATAATTAGTCATAGAAACTAGTATAAAAATAATCTCAAACCATGTTTCGTAGCCTGTAAGCCTAGTTCAGAACATTACACTAGTGAAGTTCGACCCCAAGAAGCATATATGTAGTGAGATTCAATCTTGTCTTGGAGGGTTATTTATATGATTGAAGATCACAACCGTAGTCCCAAGACAAGTCTCATTAGCCTCTATACCACTATCCCCTAATATCATGGGAAGATGTTGCGGAAGGACCACATGCGTTAGATCAACCATAGACAAGGAAGGCTATAGTACTCCCCATAAAGTCTTCATGAAGATATATAACCCCCAAATAATTGTGGATCGACACCTATATCTAGATCAAAAACTTGAACAAAAGTAGGATCCATTGGTATCCTTTGGCACAATACCTCTTGAGGGTGTTCATCAACTTTATCTAGGAATATGACTAGAGTTTATCATGGTGGAATTCCTCTACAATTACAAAAAATTCCATATAAAATAATGATATCAAATCTAGTAGGTCAAATTCATAAGAAAAAATCAAAACCCTCCTAAAATTGGTCAACCAAATATCATGATCATAAATCCAATACTATAAAAAGAAATGTTAAAAAATGTCAGTAGAGAAATTTCCTCTTTCCCTCTCAAAAGTTGGGTCTAGGTCAAGACACTATTTCCAAGTTCAATTTTCCATTTCATTTTCATTTTATATTCGTTTCTGTTATATCATGATTTAATTTTTAGGGTAAATAAAAAAGGTTCTCGAAATTCCAATCTATGATGGACCATACATATATTGAACCAGAGCATGATGTACACCTAATTATCACAAAACCCACATTCCATCATATCCCTTTATATTATCACAAAACAGTAAATAAAACCATAAAATAATGCTTTGATACCAGTTTTTAATATCTCTAACCTAGACTCGACTCAACAGTTCCTTGAGACTGGTTAGCCACATGCCATTAAGTGTATCTCCCAAAATACCAGATTATGAAGACTTGAAGTGAGGGCATATGATGTTTCTTTTGAGAGACTATTCCATATGACAATACTTTAACATAGAGGGATATAAATAACAAAAATCATAATGGAACCAGAAAAACATATAGATAATAGATAACTACATGAATAGATAGCAATAATTCCATAAGTGCCTCATATACAATGATGATGATATATGTATCTAAAAAGAAACCAAAATAGTTAAACAATAGTACAATATAATAAAATTCTAAAAAAATACAAAAAATTGTTATCTTCAAATAGCATCACAAGCCTCAACTCGTTCCCATGATCTCGTGCACTTAAGAATGGTACAAAATCAAGCATCAAATTGTGGGTTCTTTTCCTGGTCCTTATATGCATCTAAAAAGTATGTTCAGGTACCCAGTGGTCGGCCAAACATAGTGTGATATATAATCCCAGTAGGTAACCACCAAAATATATATATAAAATTCCAAACAATGTGATAATATGATAAATTGTGTTCAAGTTAGCAGATCGGTAAAAAATAAATGTAAAGTGTCCATGGAAAATGTACTACTAAACAAGTAACTCTAGAGTATCATCTCAAGGATACCTTCAAAAAATGGTCAAGCTAATCTAATAAGGGAATCTATAAAAAATTAATTAATATCCAATAAGTCCTCACCATACATCCATACATATCATGTAAACCACATACTTTCCATTTATTGAACTGTCAGAGTAACCACAACTATGTAGTTCAACCAAGCATACCATATTTCCCACGTTCATCCGGTATAATCATGTTTTACAGAATTACCATGTTGATTCCATATTATGAATTTTATGACCTCAATGGGATGCATCCAAGGTTTAAAATACCAAGGCATCCTTTTCATGTCCCGTGACCATCTCGATGGAAACTCAGTAAATCTTCTAGTTGGAGTCCTAGGAGTATATCATCCAATCATGTCTTATTTCTGTTCATCCAAGCCTAAACCAAGGGGAAGAAAGTCCCATGGAATCCCACATAATCAATACCAAAAAATAATAATGTTTCTATGGACTCCACATCCACATTCAATATTTAAGGAGTTTCTTCCATAGAATTTATGGAATCAATCACCATTTCACACCAATTATAATTTCAAACCATATGATTTTACCCACACAGATAACAATTCACACCCAAAAATAGACAATGAGTATGCCCAAACTTTTATCCATTTACATTTAATAGAAATTAAACAATGAGTATACCCACTTATTTAAAAAAATCCTTTATTTAACCATTTGATCAATTAAATAATTAAACTATTTAATAACTCAACATCTTGTTTAACATTGAAAGGAGGCCTAACATCTCTTAAACAGGTCAAATTATTCCATTTAATAATTATTAATCTTCATCTAACTAGGAAATAATGAGAACACATCCCATGGATGGTTTAACAAGGCATAACTAAGGTGAATATATATGACACATACCATGGGTGTCCATGGGTGGGAAAAAACATATCAATGCCTTTCAAGGGTGTCTAATGGCTTCCCTAGCATGTCTCAACTCATTTAATTCAATTTTTCATTATAAATTTAGGGTCACACTGGAAATTATAGATTGTGGAACAATGTAAGATAGCCTTATAATGCCCCAAAACCAACAAGAAAATTATATACCACCTAGCATAGCTCGATGGTTGAGTGTTCGTCCAGTATAAAATCTAAATTCAACTCAGATGAGGAGAAAATGATGAACATACGAAGAAAAGGATGTTAAAAAATATTATCTTGACCTTAAATGGTGCATCAAGAACTAAGAACAATGGATAATGGAAAAAAGGAATTTTTAACACACTAATATGGATCCAACAAGATGAGCGGCACATGAAATAGAGATTGGGCATAGGAGTTTTCTTAAATCCAAGAATAGGCGACCAAGGGGAGCGCAATTAATGTGTGTTTTCTATGTGGGATAATGATAGTGAAATTATGTTTAAAATAGATTTTAATTTGATTAAAAATTTTATAATAACCCAAAATAATAGGGTTCTATGGTTTGGGCACACGATTTTACAAATTGTGTGCTAACCACGCAAGACTTATTGTAGGGAAGGGGAACCTGCACGGTTTAGCCGCATGCTTGGACTAACCATGAACAAACTATTTCAAAACCCACATTCCAAATTTCCGAAATGGTTACACATATATGTTCTCCATTTCCCATGGTTTTATATAACTGTGCGACCTCCTCTGGGTCACTACCTAATCCTCGTATAATTAATATAATTGTATGACCTTCCCCAAATGGTATATTCTAACTGTTCACTAGGCTATAACAACCCAAAAATTTATCAATGGAAATTACATTATTATAATTATTACAAGATTAAAAAAAATATTAATCCAAATTAATAACTCAATAAAAACTTTATAAATAATGAATAAATGAAATAAGAGGTATTTCGAGAAGTTAAGGAACCTTTACAAATGGAATAGTAACTTTACCCATGGAATAGAAACATGTACATTAGACTTGTAATTCATCTTATCAAAAAATAACATAACCTATGAAAGTATAATTAAAAATAAGGCATCATATATATGATAATATGATATAATTATATCATCGTATAAGTGAATAAATATTTTAAATTTTATTAGTTTAGTGTTGCTATTTTTTTAAAAAAACAAGTGTTAGTTATAATTGTATAATTAATATAGTTATTTAAAAAATACAAATTTCCTAAAATAAATTCATAAATTAACATTTTTCTATATATTGGTAATAATAAAATTTTTTGATACCTTAATTAATTTTTCAATGTGTTATAAAATTTGTTATAATTTTAAAATCAGTATTTTACAGGAGAATTATGATTTTATTTAAAAATTAAATTTCTCATATTTATAAAATTATTTTCATAAAAAGGAGTTATATTTTGAATACTAAAAATCAAAAAAATTATCAGTGTTAATTTTTGGGATTTGTTTAAAATACATGATTTTTTTGAATAGTGAAATATAGTAATTTTCTATATAAATACATTATAAGCTATATACACTTTTCCATGAGTCATTGATGATGTAATAAATATTATATAGAAATATTCATCACTATTTTAATATATTTATTGATAAGGTTTTATCAATTTATTGTCTTTATCAAAAATTATAAACTAATTAATAAAATAATGTGAAAACACCCCTCGCCTACCCAATAAATACCACCCCCCACCCCCTCTTCACCTCAAACCTTCAAATACTTTAGACTTGTAAAAATTTTGTTAAATAATATTCCCAATCCGATCTAATAAATCGAAGAGCCTTTTTATCAACAAAATACTAAAAGTAATTTCCCTAAGGACATTCTCAAGGAGGAGAATTGAAGAAGTCAAACCTGGTTCATTTTCTTTTAATTTATTTTAAATTTCAATTATTTTTCTTTCTATCATCATCTCCAATCATCCAAGTGTCATTATAACTCATGTATATATTATATAATTTAATATTATTATGTTTATATAATAATTCATCTTCAAATCTCTTTCCATTTTATTTTATTATAAAAATGAAGATATTGTTTGTGGTGTGCCAATTTACCGCCACCGTGGATGATGCGTTTTCATTTTTCACAATTTCCTTATGGACTATTCATAAACCCATTATAATGGTTGAAAAATATTTTAAAATTTATTTTATAACATTATTTTTTGTTTTTTAACTAAATTATATGTAACATCCCAGTTCTGAAAGCCACCCAGTGGTTCCGGAAGCCACCCAGAGGTGCCCCATTCCCGGTTGGTCACACGGTCTCAAGAATATTTCCCCAAATTCCATAGGCTACTGACTAGAAGCAAGGTCCTTGGGTGTGATAGTGCGGAAACTATGCCCTTATTGGCAGAGTACACAGTTGTAGTAAAACTAAGGCAATAAAAGAAGTAGTAAATATCCCACAATAGTAAACAATGGAAGACTGGAATAATGAACAACTGGAGAAAAAAAATATATATATATATATATATGAATTTATACATGATAAATATATCTAGAAATGTGGCCAAACAAGTCACAGTGCTATAAATAAAAATAGTGTCAAACCAAAGTTTAAAAAGAATGATAAACAGCTCCTCAACATTGCAATCCATAGCTTGGTCCCATGATCTAACAATTATAGTACCTAAAAAAAAGGTCCATGTTCTTAAAAACATCTCCCCTTAATGAAATTTGTCCCTATATTTTCTTATAATGGCATAGAAGAAGAAACCCCGAACAGTTCAAGCCACTGTGCTCGTACATCGGCCCCCTCTCCAAAGTCTTGTCTTGTACCTGCCTATGCTACCAAAACACTCGTACAAGAGAAACAGACCGACCAGGGATAACCATTGTATTGCGATCCACAATACGGATAGGATGCTCTTCAAATGATGCACCCACTTTGAGCTCAACCTTCTTGGGTTGAAAGACATGAGATGGGTCTGAGAAGTAACGTTGATATTGATAATCATGGAAGGCATCGTGCAATGATCGGTACCTCTGAGGTAACTGCAACTGGTATGCAACCATCTAAACTCTCACAAACACCTCAAATGGCCCGATGTACCTCATTGAAAGCGTACCCTGTCTCCTAATCCTCTTGTGTCCAATCCTCAGTGTGACACACAGAAAAACCTGATCCCCAACCTCGAACTCCAGAGGACGTCTCCACTGATCAGCATAAGACTTCTGTCGAGACTATACAGTAGCCATCATCTTCCGAAACAACTCTTTCTAATATGTGGTCTCTTGAACAAGATGATGTCCCGGCAAAGCTGCCTCTCCTACCTCCATCCACCATAAGGGTGATCGGCATGGCCTACCACAAAAAGCCTTATACGGTTCCATCTGAATAGTTGCATGAAAAATATTGTTGTAGGCAAACTCCACAAGAGGTATATGATTCTCCCAAGAACCTCCAAAATCCAGAATGCATGCTTGAAGCATGTCCTCTAGCACTTGAATTGTATGGTCAGAATGGCCATCTTTTCGGGGTTGTTAAGCTATACTAAAATGTACCTTTGTACACAAAGCCTTTTGAATCCCCTACCAGACATGAGAAGTAAAATGTGCATCCTTAGATGAAACATTGGATTTTGGAACTCTATGAAGACGTACAATCTCACGGATCTACAATCATCCTAGATCACCAACACTGAAGGACTCCTAGATCATCAAGAAGTGAGAAACCATCATGAGTTTGTCAATGACAATGAAAACGCTGTCATTCCCTCGAGGCGACCTAGGAAAACCGGTCACAAAATCAATCACGACATCATTCCACTTCAACTCATGAACGGGTTATTTCTGCAAATGATTTACTGGTTACTGATGTTCCACCTTCACATGTTGACAAGTGAAACACCTCATTATAAAACCAGAAACGTCCCTCTTCATACCTGGCTACCAATACTGATAGTGTATATCACGATACATCTTGGTGATTCCAGGAGGAACTGCCCAAACTGAAGAATGAAAATCATGTATCATCACCTCGTGTATATCTCCTGGCACCCATACACATCCCTGTAAGCGCAAGATCTCATCCTCACCTATGGTCTATCTAGAGATAGGGTCCTCTCCTGACACTCTTTCCCTTAGGAATATGCCTTTAGAGTCTGATAGATGCCTCATTCGAACTTGATCCAGATGAGTAAAGGTAATAGCTAGAGAAGAAAGAAACGTATGCCCCTGACTATCATGCACCTCCAAATGCATCTCAAAGAACAGAGTAATAATCTTCCTCTCATTGCTGTCCTCCTGAACTGCATGTATATAATTCCTAATGCTCAACGCATCAGCCACTGCGTTACCTTTCCAATGTGTATAAGCAAGATCAATTTCAATGGACTGTAGGTACTCGACCCAGCTGCGTTGTCTCAAATTCAGATCATACTGAGTGAAAATGTACTTGATAATTTAGTGGTCAGTGAAAACCACATAATTCACTCCCAAAATATAATGTCTCCAACAGCGTAGGGATTGAACAACAGCATCCAACTCTAGATCATGAGTTAGGTAATTCCTCTCATGTGGCTTCAACTGCCGAGACCCGTACACAATGACTCCATCTCCCTGCATAACCACAGCTCCCAACCAGATACCTGATGCATCACAGAAAACATTATAGCTCTTCCCTGGATCTGACATGACTAGTATCATTGATGAAGTCAACCTCCCTTTCTGCTCCTGAAATTCTAACTCACAGGAATCTGACCATAGGAACATCACCCCCTTCTTAGTCAGACCTGTCATGGGTGCTACTAAGCATGAAAAGTCCTGTATGAAACATCTGTAGTATCCAGGCAGCCCTAGAGAACTCCCTACCTCAAAAAATTTTCTTCGGATACCCCCATAAAACTACAACTCTCACTTACTTTGGGTCTACTGATACTCTTTCCTCTAAGATAACATGACCCAATAAGTGAATATGTTTCTTCCAAAAGTGGATCTTTGAGATCTTAGCATATAACTAATGATCTCTCAGTGTACTCAAAACAATCTCATGATGTGTGGCATGGTCATGTCGAATGTGAGAGTACATCAAGATATCATCCACGAAGACCACCACAAAGGAATCCATGTACAGATGTAACACTCGGTTCATTAGTGCCATGAAAACTGCAGGCGCACTTGTGAGACCAAATGTCAAAACCAAATACTCATATAGGCCATACCTACTCCTTGAAGCTGTAAGAGGTATATCTAATTGTCTAATGTGAAACTGATGATAACCGGACCTCTAGTCAATCTACGAGAACACCCGGGCTCCTTGAATCCGATCAAATAGATCATAAATCCTATGAAATGGACATCAGTTCTTGACCGTGAACTGGTTCAACTTCCCATAGTCCACTCAAATCCTGAGAGTTTTGTCTTACTTCTTCGCAAACAGGACAAGAGAAGCCTAAAGGTGAAGTAATGGTTTGGATGAATCCCATTTCTTGCGACTTCTGCAACTGCTTCTTGAGCTCCTGCAACTTAGGTGTAGCCATCCTATAAGGAGGAATGGACACCGGTGTTGCTCCTGGAAAAATCTCAATCGAGAAGTCCACCTCACTCTCTAAAGGAAAACCTTAATATTCCTCTGGAATGACATCTCTGAAACGATCCACCACTGGAGGAAAGTATAACTTGGAATTCCCCTGGTCATCCAGATAAATACTAGCAATTTGGGTTCAAACTCCTCTCAACCCATGATGCCCTGGACCCGCTCTGCTCGCCTAGATATCCCATTCACCCCTATGAAGAAAGCATCCACCCTCTGGTGATGTTAAACACGCCCTTCAGTGATAACAGTCGAAGACTGCCTTGAATAGAACTAACCAATCCATCGCGAGAATGACATCATTGCCTATAATATGTCGGCCATAGAGGTCCCACAGAAAGACACATCCACCAACCTATAGAGGGAACTCTTTGCACTAATGTAAAATAGTTGTTCTAGTCCCCAAAGGTGTGTCTAGCGTCAAGATATCAATAAAAGAAAAGATGCCGAACCCAAGGATCTCCACAATAGCGATATAGATAAATCGATGGGAAGCCCCTATATCGAAAAGGAATGATACTAAAACTGAGGCTTCTTAGATCATAATTCGAACTGTAGAAGGTCAAGTATCTTGCCCTTACTAGGTCAGATCCACTGAAAAAGTATGACATGTCCTATGGCCCTGTGACCCTGCCTGGCCACTATGAGCAGATCTATAACACCCCAAGCTTCTATGGTACGTTTCCTTCGAATAATGTGATAGCGTGTGTTGTACGCAACGTCGAGTTCTAACACACACCACAACTAATTAAACTAGCCGTTGTGAATAGTAATACCTACTTTTTGAAATCATATATATTCAATATTTCAAAATGGACTTCATTTTTAGATTCGGAATATCAAAATTAGCCTAGGGTGAAATGTTGGTACTTTTCGGATAACTTTTATATTTTGATGAATAGTGAAAATTACTAAATTTTAATTAAAAACAACTTTTTTAATCAAAATAATTAATAGTGATAAATTGTGAATTTGAGTGGTTTTAAAGTATATTTAGAATATATTTTTACAATTTAATATAATGTTGGTCATTACACATAATTTTACAATTAAACCGAACATAAACAAATGTCAATCTTTTGATAGTTATTATCTCTTAAAAACACGCTTTTTGTTTTGACAGCGGGAATTAATTTTAAATTAATTTCTGCCACTTCTGTGTTTTGAATTTAGAAAAATGGATTCCATATTTGGAATCAGGATGTTCAAATTGTGTAAATAGGTAACTTTTATTTTTAGACATTTTGAATAATTACTACGGTAAATATTTTATTTACCATGGTTAAGGGTAAATCCGGTAAATAAGGGTTAAAAAATAATATTATAATAATACTAAATTACCCTAAAACGTGTCTTAACCCTATTGGTTGATACATGGTCGACCATGGGCATATTTGGGTCTGTTTTGGGACCCCATGGATCCACTTGTAAGTGATAATGACACATTATATTAATAAAGTTAAAATAAAAATAAAAATGGCATAAGCTTACATCTTTTAGAAGAACAATTTTTACATAGGGTTATACATGTTGGATTTTCGATTATAAATATTCATTAGAATGATAAAACGATTTCCTACATAATGATATTTTATTTATAATTTTTAGACATCAAATAATTTAAATTATTAATGACAAAATAATGATGCAATGTTTACCTCATTAATAAATCATTTAAATAAATATTGTTATAATGATTAAAATATTATCTAAAACCTGTCCAATTCTTATTGGTTGATGTTATTTAGAATATGAGTCATCTTATCTTCGACCTCAATGATTTTTGGACCATTATAAACCGAATACAAATATATTATAAAGTAATACTTTCACACTTTCCTAAAGAGCCCCTCCTCTCCCTTATAAAAGGAGACCACTTCTACTCATTACTCACACCTCTCAAGCCACTTGGCTCATCCAAACTCTGCCCAACTAAGCTCCCCACATCCCTCTCCTCCTCCTTGAAGCTTACCCTTAGGCAGAAAGCATTTCAAGAAGTCCTTTGGTTCCAACCAAAGTGAGTTACCTAAATTAAAGGTAACGATTTCTCTTAAATTATTTTCATTTATTTTGCTTCTCCAACCCCCAAACTCTTTTTATTTCCTTTCTTTTGTAACAACACCAGTATCCTCAATATACTAGTATGTTTTTATAAGAAGGATTCAAACTACACATACACACAACTCCATCTAATGGATGATGAACATAATGTTTCTGTGGATGGCAAACTAACGCCTCACGAAACGATGATTGTTCAAATACATCTTACCACCTCTCATGGTGGCCATTATGATGGAACTGTAATTAAATATGATATTAATGATATATATTTTATATATAAGCTTATGTAATTCCATTTTATTTCATACCATTATTCGTTTCATGTTGTATATACATACAATAATTTCATTTGAGGAAGTGCGGACTACCGCCCCCTTAAAATGATATGACTCGTTCATACCACACATGGAACGTATAAAGGATGGTGTTAATGAACTTAAGTAACATATATAAAATATTATATTATACTGGAATAGTAATATACCTATGTATCATTTGGATTCGATTCTTTTAAAATAAAAATTAAATGGAAGTAGCGTTCGTGCGTACGTACGGACTACCGTCTCCACGAACGCAATGAGATTCATTCTCCATCGTATCCATTCAAGTATAATTATCATTTAATGATTTAAAAATGATGTTTAAGGACTTGATATCATTCTGGATATGAATAAGATACAACAAACATGACTTATGTAACAAAACATATAAAAGAAAATGAGTAAGTTAACACCCGAAACGGCGATAATACTAAGATATTATTATCAAATCAATGTTAAAAGATCATATATGATATCATATTAATGTATATGATTCTTGTATAATTTAATAAAAATTATTTCACCATTATACAGGAGGTTAACCGACCCCAACCAAGGAAAAGTACAAGGTAAGGGTTATTTCACAATCTCTTCATTATCCGAGGTTGTATTATACGTAATAATCTACAGGGATCTCTTTATCATCCACATCCATGTTTCTTCGAAATGTATTTCAAAACATTTTTACTATTTACAAGAATATGTGTTAAAGTCATTTATACCCTTGTTTGACTTTTTATAAGAGGTTTATAAAGGAATCTTTCCGTCGTTTTCAAAACAAGGTCCTTTTTAACCTTTTCGACAGAATTGAGGTAAGAATGTTTTTTTTAACTTGTACGATGGGTGCGGTTATTTTCCGCCGTTATAAAATCATCGAAGCTTTCCATACAAGCTTATAAGAATATTTTCAAAGAAAATGTTTTATTTTATATGGACCTTAAATGATTTCAAAATAAAAGGAGATACTTCTTTAAAAAGAATTTTGATTTCATCTATGTCAACATCCTTTGATGGATTTTAAGATTATTTGAATTTGATTTATTATGATACAAAACATCTATATTGTATTGAAGATTTTGTGATATGTTTGACTGTGGATGTGCTATTTTTATACCATTCATAGTTTATGGTGAAATTATTGGCATTTCGTATGCTAGTTTTAATACGAATGTTTATGTTATGTTTAAACCTTTTCATATGGGAATGCATTGGACTTAATAAGTGACGGGTGGAGCCCGCTATAGCTCCTCGATGCATCGGTAGGTCTCATGAGACAAACTAGTGTCTTGGAACAAGGCCTTGACAAAATCTTATTTGTAGTCTTGGCACGAGGCCTTGGCTATGTGGTTATGATCGTCTGGCATTATGCATTCCAACATTATGAAAGTGGTTATTGATTTTTGCATGTGATTATTCGATTAGTATAATATCCATGTGAATAAGTAAATGGCATTATTTCATTTTATTTATGCCATACCATGTTGAAAGTTCATGTTTAAAAGGCTTTTGTTTTAGTTATACATTGCCTTAAATGTTTATTCTTATTGATGAAAGTTTCTGCTATATTGTTATCCTTACTGGGCATTTGAGCTCACCCCTTTTCTATGTTTTATTTTTCCCAGGAAGTGAAGATGTAAGTTATGAATGACCTGCAGGGATATTATGAGGGGATTATAGTGTGGACTGTGGAAACATTATGTTTTTGTAGTAGTTTTTCATTTTATGATGTAATGTAAAACTTATGAATATATCTAGTGTTTCCAAGGCTACTAAACCAATCGGTCTTTCGAGATTTGATCTTTCTTGTGATCATGCCAATGTTACGAAGTAATGCACCGACTCTAGGTAGCTGGTGTCGGGGCGTTACAGTTGGTATCAGAGGAAGTTTAGTACAAACCTTGGAAACTAGATCTAGATAAACTCTGATTAGAGCACGTAGACCTAATATGAACTTTGAGGATTAGTATAGAAGAACTTCCTAGAATTTTGGTATTGTAGAGATTTTGTGAGTTTTCTGAGCAATACATCCCTGTCTGGATACGAGCAGGTAGAGGCGGCTCTGGCATAGATGTACCTAGGGGTAAAACCCGAAAACACCGCTTTGAGCTAGACTCGAACGGGAACTGGTGAACGACAATGGTCCTTGCTGCACTCTTGGTTACGACACTTCCGGGGGATATGCTTAGGATAACTCTCACTATCTTTATAAATCATTATGAAGGGTTCACGAGTATATACTTCCTAAAAGAAAACATTTTTATGATTATGGATTATATCCATAAATAGTTCAATTTATGTTAAGTGTTTTATAAGTATGGGATTATGTATTTTGATTCATAAACTGATCTAGTTTATGCCATTGTTAAGAAATGGCGCCTAGTGGAAGAAATGGAAACCGTATCAATGCATGCACTCCATGTAGGGATTGCCCTCCTGCTCAAGATAATTATAGTGGGGCTGGTGATGCAACTGGTGATGATCAGCTAATCACCATACTGGGACAACTTACTCAGGTTATGAATAATAACCTTACCCGTATGGAGCACCCTGATCCGCAGCGTGGAGGATCAATGTTAGATCGATTCATGAGACAACAACCACCAACGTTCAATGGGAATACAAATCCCTTAGTAGCTGAGCAATGGATATTTTCCCTAGAGAAAATATTTCAGGCTTTGGGGAGCAGTGAAAGGGAAAAAGTTATCATGGCAGTTTACCGCCTCACTGGAGATGCTGATCAATGGTGGTCATTGATTCAAAACATGAAGGAAGATGATGAAGTATCAAATATGGAATGGAGGGAGTTCAAAGATCTGTTTTTAGAAAAATACTTTCCTCCCGACCATCGAGCAGATATGGAAAGACAATTTCTGAGTCTGAGACTAAAGGAGGATGAGAATGTCACAAAGTATGAGGCTAACTTTACTAGGTTAGCAAGGTACGCTGGTGATTATATTCGCAACCCAAGAAGTAAGATTGATCGTTTCTTTGATGGGTTAAAACCATTTCTCCGTCGAGCATTAGTCTCACAATCCTTTTCATCGTACGAAGACATTGTCTCATGTGCTATCAAGACCGAAAAGGAATTCTCTAAGTCTTATGACTTTAATGCAAAGAAAGAGAAGAAGAGACCTGCTGATCAATTTGGGAATGGAAATAAGGGGAAGAAGGGAAAGGTTGAATATCAATCTTGTGGTAAGTGCGGGAAGAAACACCTCGGTGCTTGCCTGAAGGGAATGTGAGTCTGTTACATGTGTGGTGAAAAAGGCCACCAAGCTCATGACTGCAAGGGGAAGAAGGAAGCTACCAACGTTCAGTGCTACAATTGCAGGGAGATGGGGCATTATGCAAATGCATGTCCTAAGCGTCAGGATAACTTACCTCAGAAAAGGCCAAGGGATCAGGGCCAGGCTTATGCTATCACTACTGCTGAGGTAGAAGCTCCGAAAGATGTGGTGGCAGGTAATTTAATGGTTTCCTCAAGTTTAGAAAATGCATTATTTGATTCTGGATCATCGCATTGTTTCATATCTTCCCAGTTTGCTAAGAAAATTAGATATTTCCAATTTGATTTAATAAGGGAGTTGTCAGTTAAAACTCCTAAGGGAAGTATCGTTGCAACAAAGTTTTGTGAATCAGTCCCCATTAGAGCACATAAATTTTCTTTATCTGCTGATCTCATCGTCATACATATGATTGAGTTTGATATAATCCTCGTTATGGACTGGATTTCGGACTATGATGCGAAGATTTATTGTAAGAAGAAAGAGGTTACGATTCTTGATGATAATGATAAGGAACACCTTATTTTTAGAGCAGAATCGTCACCACCTAATTCTTATTTAGATCCACCCTCAATAGCTCAACGAAATTCAATTATTGGGGAGGAAGAGAATGAAATAACCGCGGGTGAGGAATGGAATGTTCAAATAGAGGATGTACCTATTGTGAAAGAATTTGTAGATGTATTTCCAGAAGATTTACCTGGACATCCTCCAGAACGAGAAGTTGAGTTTTCCATTGATTTGATTCCTGGATCAAGGCCTATATTGAAGACCCCTTATAGAATGGCCACTGTAGAGTTAGTCGAACTAAAGAAACAACTAGAGGAATTGAGTAATAAGGGATTTATTCTCCCTAGTGTTTCTCCATGGGGAGCCCCTGTTCTTTTTGTTAAAAAGAAAGATGGATCTATGAGGTTATGTATCGACTACAGGGAGATCAATGCTATAACGATAAAGAACAAGTATCCCCTACCTCGTATTGATGATTTATTTGACAAACTGCATGGAGCTCAATACTTTTCAAAGATTGACCTTCGATCTGGATACCATCAGTTGTGTGTGAAGAAGGAAGACATTCCGAAAACAGCATTTCGAACCAGGTAAGGGCATTACGAGTTTACTGTAATGCCGTTTGGATTGACTAATGCACCCTCTGTATTCATGGATCTAATGAATAGAGTTTTCAAGGAGTATCTTGATGAATTTGTGGTGGTATTTATTGATGATATCTTGGTATACTCCAAAACCTACGAAGATCATGAAAATCACTTGCGCATTATCTTGAAGACTCTGAGGAGGCATGAATTATATGGGAAGTTTAGCATGTGTGAATTCTGGCTTCAGGAGATTTCTTTTCTTGGTCATATTGTCTCTAAAGATGGAATATCTGTTGATCCTTCTAAGACCAAGGAAATCCAAGAATGGCCAGCACCTACGAGTATAACTGAGGTACGTAGTTTTATTGGCTTGGTAGGATATTATCGACATTTCGTCCAGAATTTTGCCGGATTGGCTAACCCATTAACGAAGCTCACACGTAAAGGGGTTAAATTTGTTTGGACAAAAGAGTGTGAAGAATGTTTCGAAGAATTGAAGAAAAGATTAGTCAATGCTCCTATATTGACTCTACCATCGGGGAATGATGGGTTCGTTGTTTATAGTGATGCATCAAAGAAAGGACATGGTTGTGTCCTTATGCAGAATGATAGAGTTATTGCCTATGCATCACGACAGTTGAAAATTCATGAACAAAACTATCCTACTCATGATCTTGAGTTAGCAGCTGTGATCTTTGCTTTGAAGATATGGAGGCACTACCTCTATGGTGAAAAATGTGAGATTTATACTGATCACAAGAGTTTGAAGTATATTTTCTCACAAAAAGAACTCAACATGAGGCAAAGGAGATGGCTTGAATTACTCAAGGATTATGATTGCACGATACACTACCACCCGGGGAAAGCAAACAAAGTAGCAGATGCTTTGAGCAGAAAAGACCATGGAGTTCTGAACATGATGAGAATTGAAAGGGATCCAATTTTCATGGATCTAGAGAAGATGGACATGGGAATAACCAGGGAAGGTGAAACATCAATGCTTTTTCAAATGGTTGCCAAACCATCTTTACTAGAAAGGATTAAGAGTTCCCCGACCGATGATGAAGAATTCCAAAAGAAGATTAAAGCTGTGAATGATGGGAGATTGAGAGACTTTGTGTATGAAGATGGAATTTTGAAATTCGGGAAGAGACTTTGTGTTCCCAATATACCTGATCTAAAAAGGGAATTGCTGGATGATGCTCATAGTTCCAATTTCTCTATACACCCTGGGAGCACTAAAATGTATAGAGATGTGAAGGAACATTTTTGGTGGGACAACATGAAGAGGTAGATTGCTGATTTTGTGTCAAGATGTTTGGTTTGTCAACAAGTGAAAGCTGGAAGGCAACAGCCTGGAGGAGTCATGCAACCTCTTCCCATACCGGAGTGGAAATGGGACAATGTTACGATGGGCTTTGTCATGGGGCTACCGAAGACTCCTAGAAGGAACGATGAAATATGGGTTATTGTTGATCGTCTTACCAAGTCAGCACATTTTCTTACTATAAGAGAAGATCTACCCCTGGAACATCTAGCAAGACTATACATTAATGAAGTTGTGAGACTTCATGGAGTACCCCTATCGATTGTTTCTGATCGTGATCCCCGTTTTACTTCAAGATTTTGGAAATGTCTTCAGAAATCCCTGGATACTGAACTTCATTTGAGCACTGCTTACCACCCTCAGACAGATGGACAATCAGAACGGGCTATTCAAACCTTAGAAGACATGTTGAGATCTTGCTCACTTGACTTTCAGGGTATGTGGGATCAATATTTACCTTTGGTAGAATTTTCCTATAACAATAGCTTCCATTCGAGTATTCAGATGGCACCATATGAAGCGTTATACGGAAAGAGATGTCGTACACCAACCTGTTGGGATGACGTTGGTGAAAGAAAACTTGTAGGCCCAGAACTGGTGGAGGAAACGGTGGAAAAGGTGAAAGTAATCCAAAATCACATCAAAGCAGCTCAAAGTAGGCAGAAGAGCTATGCCGATAATCAAAGGAAGGTTTTGGAATTTCAAGTCGGTGATCATGTTTTCCTGAAGGTATCTCCGTGGAAGGGAGTCATACGTTTTGGTAAGAAAGGTAAATTGAGTCCCAGGTACATCGGACCTTTCGAAATTCTAGAACGAATTGGGGCTGTAGCTTACCGATTGGCAATGCCGCCAAGTCTCTCCAAAGTTCACGATGTGTTCCACGTATCTCTGTTGAGAAAATACATGCCTGACCCAACGCATGTACTCACCTATGAGGAAATAGAACTGGAACCCGATCTGTCTTATTGCGAAGAGCCCGTCAGGATTCTTGATACAAGAGAACAAGTACTGAGAAACCGGACGACGCGTCTGGTAAAAGTTTTGTGGAGAAACCATAAGATGGAAGAGGCAACGTGGGAACCCGAGGAACTTATGATGAAGAACCACCCGAGTCTTTTTATGCAGTAATACCCTAGAAATTGCAAGGACGCAATTATTTGAAGGAGGGGAGAATATAACACCCCAAGCTTCTATGGTACGTTTCCCTTCGAATAATGCGATAGGGTGTGTTGTACGCAACCTCGAGTTCTAACACACACCACAACTAATTAAACTAGCCGTTGTGAATAGTAATACCTACTTTTTGAAATCATATATATTCAATATTTCAAAATGGACTTCATTTTTAGATTCGGAATATCAAAATTAGCCTAGGGTGAAATTTTGGTACTTTTCGGATAACTTTTATATTTTGATGAATAGTGAAAATTACTAAATTTTAATTAAAAACAACTTTTTTAATCAAAATAATTAATAGTGATAAATTGTGAATTTGAGTGGTTTTAAAGTATATTTAGAATATATTTTTACAATTTAATATAATGTTGGTCATTAGACATAATTTTACAATTAAATCGAACATAAACAAGTGTCAATCTTTTGATAGTTATTATCTCTTAAAAACACGCTTTATGTTTTGACAGCGGGAATTAATTTTAAATTAATTTCTGCCACTTCTGTGTTTTGAATTTAGAAAAATGGATTCCATATTTGGAATCAGAATGTTCAAATTGTGTAAATAGGTAACTTTTATTTTTAGACATTTTAAATAATTACTACGGTAAATATTTTATTTACCATGGTTAAGGGTAAATCCGGTAAATAAGGGTTAAAAAATAATATTATAATAACACTAAATTACCCTAAAACGTGTATTAACCCTATTGGTTGATACATGGTCGACCATGGGCATCTTTGGGTCTGTTTTGGGATCCCATGGATCCACTTGTAAGTGATAATGACACATTATATTAATAAAGTTAAAATAAAAATAAAAATGGCATAAGCTTACATCTTTTAGAAGAACAATTTTTACATAGGGTTATACATGTTGGATTTTCGATTATAAATATTCATTAGAAAGATAAAAAGCTTTCCTACATAATGATATTTTATTTATAATTTTTAGACATAAAATAATTTTATTTATTAATGACACAATAATGATGCAATGTTTACCTCATTAATAAATCATTTAAATAAATAAGATTATAATGATTAAAATATTATATAATACCGGTCCAATTCTTATTGGTTGATGTTATTTAGAATATGAGTCATCTTATCTTCGACCTCAATGATTTTTGGACCATTATAAACCGAATACAAATATATTATAAAGTAATACTTTCACACTTTCCTAAAGAGCCCCTCCTCTCCCTTATAAAAGGAGACCACTTCTACTCATTCCTCACATCTCTCAAGCCACTTGGCTCGTCCAAACTCTGCCCAACTAAGCTCCCCACATCCCTCTCCTCCTACCTGAAGCTTACCCTTAGGCAGAAAGCATTTCAAGAAGTCCTTTGGTTCCAACCAAAGTGAGTTACCTAAATTAAAGGTAACGATTTCTCTTAAATTATTTTCATTTATTTTGCTTCTCCAACCCCCAAACTCTTTTTATTTCCATTCTTTTGTAACAACACCAGTATCCTCAATATACTAGGATGTTGTTATAAGAAGGATTCAAACTACACATACACACAACTCCATCTAATGGATGATGAACATAATGTTTCTGTGGATGGAAAACTAACGCCTCACGAAACGATGATTGTTCAAATACATCTTACCACCTCTCATGGTGGCCATTATGATGGAACTGTAATTAAATATGATATTAATGATATATATTTTATATATAAGCTTCTGTAATTCCATTTTATTTCATACCATTATTCATTTCATGTTGTATATACATACGATAATTTCATTTGAGGAAGTGCGGACTACCGCCCCCTTAAAATGATATGACTCGTTCATACCACACATTGAACGTATAAATGATGGTGTTAATGAACATAAGTAACATATATAAAATATTATATTATACTATAATAGTAATATACCTATGTATAATTTGGATTCGATTCTTTTAAAATAAAAATTAAATGGAAGTAGCGTTCGTGCGTACGTACGGACTACCGTCTCTACGAACGCAATGAGATTCATTCTCCATCGTATCCATTCAAGTATAATTATCATTTAATGATTTAAAAATTATGTTTAAGGACTTGATATCATTCTGGATATGAATAAGATACAACAAACATGACTTATGTAACAAAACATATAAAAGAAAATGAGTAAGTTAACACCCGAAACGGCGATAATACTAAGATATTATTATCAAATCAATGTTAAAAGATCATATATGATATCATATTAATGTATATGATTCTTGTATAATTTAATAACAATTATTTCACCATTATACAGGAGGTTAACCGACCCCAACCAAGGAAAAGTACAAGGTAAGGGTTATTTCACAATCTCTTCATTATCCGAGGTTGTATTATACGTAATAATCTACTGGGATCTCTTTATCATCCACATCCATGTTTCTTCGAAATGTATTTCAAAACATTTTTACTATTTACAAGAATATGGGTTAAAGTCATTTATACCCTTGTTTGACTTTTTATAAGAGGTTTATAAAGGAATCTTTCCGTCGTTTTCAAAACAAGGTCCTTTTTAACCTTTTCGACAGAATTGAGGTAAGAATGTTTTTTTAAAATTATACGACGGGTGCGGTTATTTTCCGCCGTTATAAAATCGTCGAAGCTTTCCATACAAGCTTATAAGAATATTTTCAAAGAAAATGTTTTATTTTATATGGACCTTAAATGATTTCAAAATAAAAGGAGATACTTCTTTAAAAAGAATTTTGATTTCATCTATGTCAACATCCTTTGATGGATTTTAAGATTATTTGAAGTTGATTTATTATGATACAAAACTTCTATATTGTATTGAAGGTTTTGTGATATGTTTGACTGTGGATGTGCTATTTTTATACCATTCATAGTTTATGGTGAAATTATTGACATTTCGTATGCTAGTTTTAATACGAATGTTTATGTTATGTTTAAACCTTTTCATATGGGAATGCATTGGACTTAATAAGTGACGGTTGGAGCCCGCTATAGCTCCTCGATGCATCGGTAGGTCTCATGAGACAAACTAGTGTCTTGGCACAAGGCCTTGACAAAATCTTATTTGTAGTCTTGGCACGAGGCCTTGGCTATGTGGTTATGATAGTCTGGCATTATGCATTCCAACATTATGAAAGTGGTTATTGATTTTTGCATGTGATTATTCGATTAGTAGAATATCCATGTGAATAAGTAAATGGCATTATTTCATTTTATTTATGCCATACCATGTTGAAAGATCATGTTTAAAAGGCTTTTGTTTTAGTTATACATTGCCTTAAATGTTTATTCTTATTAATGAAAGTTTCCGCTATATTGTTATCCTTACTGGGCATTTGAGCTCACCCCTTTTCTATGTTTTATTTTTCCCAGGAAGTGAAGATGTAAGTTATGAATGACCTGCAGGGATATTATGAGGGGATTATAGTGTGGACTGTGGAAACATTATGTTGTTGTAGTAGTTTTTCATTTTATGATGTAATGTAAAACTTATGAATATATCTAGTGTTTCCAAGGCTACTAAACCAATCGGTCTTTCGAGATTTGATCTTTCTTGTGATCATGCCAATGTTACGAAGTAATGCACCGACTCTGGGTAGCTGGGGTCGGGGCGTTACAAGATCCGCCCTGATGTTGCTGAAAACCAGGCGACTGTCTACCACAACCATGACCTCCACCTCGGCCCGAACGACAGGTATAACACCAGTTTCCAGATTGTTGATAAACCAATAGCACTGCTCCTGAACAAGGATTCATAGAAGAACCCATGTCACTAGCTACGAGGTGAAAATAATTGACAAAAGCACTGAAGGTGCTCATCTTTCCACAAGATCGGCACTCCACTAGGTTTCTCAGGAAATGCGGACTCATATGCTTGCTTCTTCCACACTGGTAGCACACCACCTGACAACTTGAAGATGCATCATGCCTACGCTGATCTCCTCATTAAGACTCCATGCGGTGCTTCATACTATCAGTTAGTGGAGCACTAACTCTGAATGTCGAACCACCCTGGCTCACAGCTCCAGAATCCCATAGATTACGCTATGTGATCAGTGTCTAGTTGACAATAGAAGATATCGAAGTCATCCTAATGATGATCACCTGTGATAAGATGTCATGCCTCAGACCATCCTCAAACATCCACGCAAGGAACAGCTCATTACCTCCTAGAATAGGCATGAAATGATGTAGCTCTATGAAGAAAGAGGAATACTCCATAACAGTAAGATTAACCTGCTCCAAACTCATGAACTCTTTGTCTTGATCAGCTCTAAAGGTCTCCTGATAGAAGTAATCATTGAAGATGTGTTGAAACTCATCCCAATCAATATTTTCCTAGCGCCCCACCCGTGAGATCACATCCCACCACAGCTTGGTGGATTATCAGAGAATTTATGTAGCATGCTTCACCCACTTTTCTAGAATGTATCTCCATATGCTCAAAAATTGTCAATGTGGCCTCTAGACATGAATCTCAAGCCTAGGGACCTCCATCCCCTATGAAAGTGTGAGGGTGAAGTTGCTGGAAGAGCCACATCAAATCTGCCATTGACGGGGCAGGATGCGGTGATCCCTGATTGGTATGCATCATCCTCAAAAATCCCTCCCTAAACTGTGCATCATCACCTATGTCAGGTACAATGGCTGGATCCAAGGCTGGAATAATGGGAGGATCTGCAGGTAGTTCATAATCGACCATGTCCGGTGTCTGATCACTATCTGGAAAATGGCGCACAACCAGAGGACGTCTCAGTGGCATGACTCTACAAGGTCATGAACACACCTTAGATAAAGATTGTCAAGGACTGAAAAAAATGAGTGTAATAAGGGAATAATATAATGAAAAAATATATTTTTTTACAAACATGACTATACAGTGTGTACATTTCCCACACGACATGTTCTTTTATGTCATTTGCATGGGCATGGACTCCTACCTAAACTGGTCGTGTAACACCAAAAACATATGGCGTGTTATCTTAACACATGACATGCACTGGAATCCTATTTCCCTACCCGAGTCCTTCTACACGGTTAAGACACACGACTCTTCTAAGGCAAGACTACATGACATGTAAAATTCCTACACGACGTGTACTACACAAGATTCACGTGGCATGTGTTGTTAGTGACATGGCCTAACACATGACTCATAGTACAATACGTGTTCCAGATGGACATGGTGTGTATGAGAAGGGATATAGTCGACCCATGTTGTTCGTGACACGTCCAGGTACCTGGGTCAGACTACACGGCATGTTCAAGGCAGACATAATGTGTATGTGAAAGGGTATCACCAACCCATGTTGGTCATAACACGGTTGGGTACCTAGGTCAGACTACACGGAATGTTCAATGCAGACATGGTGTGTTCAAGGCAGACGCGGTGTGTAGTTGAAAGGGTAACACCATCCTGTGTTGTTCGTTACATGGCCGGGGACCTAGGTCAGACAACATAGTGTGTTTAGATGGAACACGTCGTTTATTAGACATGACTCGGCCAACATGTGTTGTTTGTGACACGGGGTGGAACATGGTCGACACTACACGGCTTGTATGGAAGATACAAGGCATGTTTACTCAAGGATTTCCCCATCCCGTGTCTCTACCCACACGGCCTATGGCACGGTCAGAGACTACATGGTGTGTACATAAATTACACGACACGTACATAAGATAAATTGTTTCTTCTTGAACAGAAGAACCGACGACCTCTACATAACAATACACGGCATGTATTCCGGGTTCTTCCAGACAGTAAGAATTAGAAACTACCCCAGAACCTATTAAACACTAAAACAAGCATTGAAAGTACCAAATTCTGATATGTGAGGGACCATACTCCCCGCGAATCAAAGTTTGGAATCTTTTACACATTATAACATGGGAAACAAGGAAATGAACCACCAAATTCTGGTCCATTAGGTCCCATAACACCTCAAGAACCAAATTTTGTTTTTCATTCAAGAAAATCTATATACAATCTATACCCTATCTAACAACAGGTTTTTTATAAAGGAAACTATCACAATACTATGCATATTTTACACATAATCTATCACAACAACATGAAATCACAAATGTATCGTAGATGTCATAGATAAAATAAATGACATTTGATTTCTAGAAAGTGACTATATGATACATGAGATGGAATACCCTTATCTCATTGGGATGAAATAGAAATATAACACCCATAATATCAACAAGAATAGATAAAATCACTTGAATCACTCAAGGTGAAATCAAATCAAATGTAATAATTGTAAAACCTGCAAAATTGCAATTAACGGGATTTGATTTTCCCTATAAGTGGGTTAGCTAATCACATGCATAGCTTATTACTAAGTACCTATTCCATCCTATCCCTGGATAAGGCTCCAAACAGTATGTCAAGAGAAAATAAATCCTCTGATACCACTTTGTAACCTCCCAGTTCCGGAAGCCTACCAAAGGCACCCTTTACCCAGTTAGTCACATGGCCTCAAGCACATTTTCCCAAACAACAGAGGCTACCAACTAGCAGTGAGGGACATGGGTGTGATAGAGGGGAATCTATGCCCTCGTTGGCAGAGTACCCAATAGAAGAAAGAAAAGGCAATGGCGGAAGAAGTAAATATCCAAAAACAGTAAAAAGTGGAAGACTGGAATAATAAACTTTTGGAGCACATATATATATGAAATGATGCATGATACATATGTCTAGGGAAGCATCCAAAGAAGTCACAATGTTGTAAATACAAATTTTGCTAAACCAAAGTTCAAAAAGAAAGATAAACAGCTCCTCAGCATCACAATCCATAGTTTGGTCTCATGCTCTCCAGCTCCACAGCAAGTCAACTACCTAAAAATAATGATCGGGTTCTTAAATTATATACCTAATAATAAAGAATAAAACAAAATTATTTTGTTGTTATAAAAAGACCACCAAATTAATATAAATGATTATCATTTGCATTTTATCTAATGATTCATCCTCATACTATATATATAATGATATATAATACCAATTAAACTTATGGAAGTTCATTAATAACATATAATATATATTTTTCATAATTTTCCCAATTTTACATTAACATCCATTCATGAAAACCAAGAAAATTAACGCTCTTGAATGATGAAATTAAACTCTATAACTCATCTAAAATCCAATAACTAGAATTAATAATACTATAATGAATCAGATTCATATACTAAAAGAAATTATTTTTTAATTAATGATTTTTATTATTATCTAGGATATTATATTGAATAAGGCATTCAGAGAAATGTATGGGGATTCTCATACCCAACTATTTTTCATTGGTTTTTCCCTATTTCACTCTATTTTAAGTATGAATGATCATTTATTGTTCATTAAATATCATTTCATTTTACTCCATTTTATGTTATATGGTAAACATGTTCCCAATATGGTTTTATAACAAATAAAAAATATTTTTTCAAAAGAACTCTTCCTTCTAAAAATAAATCTTTTATTTCTCTCAATATTGTTTCTTCTTCACTCATGTTTGATGATTCTTATACCAAGTACTCTATTTAATTTTTTATTTTGGGAAATATAAATTTAACCCATGAATTCATTCTTTTTTAAATACTCATGAATCCCATTTTCTTTTCCATAGTTCATTTTAGGGAAAATATTATAATACCTTTTAAGTGGAATGCATGATTATGTAATTGTTATGATGTGATGGGTGCACCAATAATTATATGGCACTCTGATGTATTTGGTAGTGTGATGTATCTCATGAGATAATTTGAAATATGCATGGAAATGATTCTATCTTTTTTCACAATGATTATGTTATGGATATTCCCATTTTTTATGTGTGAACATGATACTATCTTGGTTCACAACTATGTGTGGTAGTTCACTACTAATACATGATGTTTAATTTTCATGATTTCCAAATTAATTGGCATTATCTAATGCTTACTCTCATGATTATGATGAATATTAAAATAATATATTATTATGATTATTCTTATGCCCACTGATGTTTCATGTATCTTATTCATCCTCTTACTGGGATTTTAGATCCCCCCATATTTTGATATATATCCTAAGAGGAAAACATGTACTAAAGAGAATATGAGGAAAAATATGAATCTGTAGAAGAATGAATTAAATAATGTTTAAACATTATTATGTATATGTTTTTTGGGTCCTATGTTTCCCAATACAAAAAAACAATGTATAATATTTTTGTAATTCTTTTATGTTGTATATCATAAAATTTATGTAACAAACATGTAAGTAAAGTAGGGTATTTATATTTATTATCATAAAATGGTTTTGTTAATTTGGTAATTGGCATTAGAGAACCTTAGTGAAAATCCTTAGTATGATACTGTGTATATTTAAGCACCCAAGAAACATTATTTTAGAAAAATTATAAACATACGTATCCCATAATATATGCCTTTAAATTTAATTTCAATAAGGAATAATTTATTTATTAATGACCTGTTGACTTATGTCAAAAAATATTATATTTTATAAAATGTTAGAAACTAGGAGGAACTAGGCCAATAAACCATGTGAGGGACAATGTCTCAATTTCATGAATGATATCCACAATTATTCGGAAGGTGGATTTCAACATTTCATAGAGATGATTACCCTGTGGTCCCTAGATATGAAAAATAACCAAAATAATGCGTAATGTTATACTTAACCTAAGAGAGAGAAAATGGATGTTGAGTATTTTATGCAGCAATGACCAGTAACATTTAGTGGATCCTCTGATCTAATAGTTGTGGAATAGCTGATGAACCTAATGGAGAAGATCTATTCTGTACTTAATTTTTCTGAGATGGAGAAGGTAACTATGGATATTTATCATCTAGATGGAGAGGCCTACCAATGGTTGATTTTGATTAAGAACACAAAACCGAAGGCAAATAATTTAAGATATGGAGTGGAAATAATTTATGATAATGTTTCTTAACAATGATTTCCCTCCAAATATTCATAAAATATAGGGAGATATTTCATAGTTCAAAATAAAAATGATGGTGATTCTCCCAATTCCTATTAAGAAAATTTCACAAGGATTTCATGGTATGCTTTGGGTTTTGTTATCAACAATGATTGAAAAAATGATAGATTATTTTTTGGTTAAAAACCACATCTTCTAAATGATTTATCAAATAGGGAATTTGGAAGTTATGAATAAGTTGTTTGATGGGATCTCAAAATGGGGATTTCTTTTAGATATTGTTCAAATGGATATGGTGATAAGAAACCAAATATGCAGTTTTAAGTTAGGGGATCTAATGTGAAAGTTGAGAAGAAATATTAACCACTCCCATGTAAAAATAATGGGAAGAAGTGTCATGGGAACTACCTCAAAGGGATGATAAAATGCTATAAGTGTGAGAGATAAGTCCTCCAAGATCATGAATATATAAAATAAATGAGTAAGTAGGGGAATGTGATGGAAGAAAGGATAGCACGACCTACGGTTCAATGATTCAATTGTAGGGAGCATGGGCACTATGCATGTCAGAGCACTAAACATCAAATTCCCTAGATTAATCCTCATTTTCAGCAACCAAATCCAATGGATAAAGTAAAATTTAATTCCATAACAACTTATGAGGTGGATCCTAACAATTATGTGGTTATGGGTACATTGGTTATTCTTTCAAGAATAGAAAACATACTATTTGATTCTGTTTCATTGCATTCTTTCATATCATTAAATTTTAGTAGAACTATTCAAATACCACATAAAAATATAAGGGATGAGTTATCTATTATAAATGAAAATGGGGAAATTATTGAATCCAAAGTATATGATGCCTACATAATTAGTTTTCTTGGACTGAACCTCCCATAAAATTTGTTCTTAATTATTTTGGTTTTGTTTAATGCTATTTTGGACATGGATTGTTTATCATTAATCAAGGAAAAAATCAACTTTTGGGAAAGAGAGATCACCCTTCACATCCCGAAGTATCCTAAAATTTTGTACAAATGTAAGGAGGAGGATGAATCTTATTAAAAGTCATTTTCTCAAGTGTGGGTATTATTTCCTTAAGAGAAAGAATATCTAGATCAAATTATTGACATAAAGGAGAGAATCCTGATCAAATACCTGATCATTGTGAGGGACTACACTGATGTGTTACTAAAATAATTTTATGTTCTTCCTCATGACCAAGATGTTGAGTTCTCAATTGAACATATACCTAGATCTCTATCCATATCAAATACAACTTATATAATAGACACCATCGATTTTGAGAAACTAAATAAGTAGTTATACTAGAATTTAGAAAAGGGTTTTATATGCTTGAGTTCTTCACCATGTAGTGGAGCAGTACTCTTTATCAATACAAATTATGAATATATTTTCCTATGCCTTGATTATCGTTTCCTCAAAAAAAAAATCATGATAATGAGCATGTATCCCCTTCCATGTATATATTACTTATTGGATTTAATATGGGGGATAATTATTTCTCTATGGTAGACCATTGGTTGGGATATAACTAATTAATGTTGAGGAACAATGATAATCTTAAGAATGGTGTTCAATTAATCTATGGACACTATGATTTAATAGTGATGAATTTTAGAATCATTAAGGATCCTACAATATTCACGCACTTAATGAATATTTTATTTAGATATTAGCTCGACAGATTTTTTGTATTTTTTACCAGTGGTATTCTAATATACACCATGAACATGGAGGAATAATAGGAGAATATTAATAATGTGTTAATGAATTTACGAAGAGAGAATCTATATTTAACGTATAGTGAATTTGAGTTTTGTATGGAGGAATTTTCATTCATGAGGTATGTTATAACTGAAAATTGAATATCAATAGACTCTTATAAGAAAAATGTAATCGAAGAGTGACCCATAACAAAATTTGAAATAGTTATCCATTGTTTCCTTCATCTTTCTAGGTATTAATAGTTATTTTTTAAGAACTTATCATGATTGTCAAACCCACTAACCAAGATTACTCAGAAGGGAGAAAACATTGTCTGGACTAGTGATTGTGAAGATTTCTTTATAGAGTTTAAAAGAGGCTTATAAATACAAAATTACCCACACTTACGAAAAGTGGGGAACAATTAATGTAATTCAATGAATCTTATAATAATTTATTAGGATGTATATAGATGAAAAATGATAACGTGATAGCCTACCCCTAATTGAAGTGTAAAATTTAAGTGAAAAACTATCCCACACATGATATAGAGTTGGATGTTGTGATCATTGCACATAAAATCATGTGGAATAATCTCTATATGGTCAAGTGTGAAATATATTATGATTATAAGAGCCTAAAATATTTATTCACACATAAAGAGCCTAACATGATCTAGTGAGGATGGTTAGATCTCATCAATGATTATTAATTCTCAATCCACTACCATCTTGTAAAATAGAATAATGTGGAAGATTGTCTAAGTAGAAAGGATTCTAATACATTATGAATGGTGAGGATTGAGAAGGACCCAATATACTTATATTTTCAATGGATGTAAATGGTAATAATTAAGGTAGAAATATCATCAATCAATACACAAATGATAACTCAAAAATCCCTAAATGAAAAATAAAAGATGCCCAAAGAAATTATATAAAAATTTAGAAGAATTTAAATGTTTTAAAAAGTGTGAAATCCTCATAGTAAAAAATTTATGTGTATGTAATTTTAATATTTGGGTCATTATTATCTATACAATCCAATCAAGAGATAAATAAAATGCTTTTGAATGACACACAAAGCTCATCTGTCTCTATTCACCTAGAGATCACAAAGATGTATCGAGATCTCCAAGATAAATATTAGTGGGATAATATAAAGAAGGAAATAATTGAATATACAGCAAAGTGCATGGAATGATTACATTGGAAAGATGAAAGAATAATTTATAATGGGATCATAAAATCATTACCCATACCAACATGGAAATGAGAAAACATCAACGTGAACTTTATCATCGGACATTAGAAGACATCCATCGGAAGCAATATTATATGGGTTATTGTATTCCGACTTACAAATATATCTCACTTTATCAAAATTAGAGAGGACTTCTCTTTGAATCAACTTTCATGTATATACATCAGAGAAGTGGTATGGATTCATGGAGTACCACTATCTATTTTAACTGATCAAGATCCAAGATTAACCTCAATGTTCTGGAAAAGTATCCAACATGTTCTAAACACTGAACTAAACATTAGTATGGATTATCATCCTCAAAATGATGTCAATTTAGAAAAAAATATTCAATCACTTGAAGACATGTTGTGGGAATATTCTACGAATAGAAAATGATTATGGGACCAGCATCTACCCCTGGTTGATTTCTCTTACAGCAATAGTCTCTACCCAAGCATCCAAATAGATTTTTAGGAATCCATTTATGAGAAAATATGAAAAACACTAATGTGATGTGATTAATTAATTGAACATATGCTTCTAGGACCTAAAATGGTCAAAGAAATGGTGGAGAAGGTGAAAACAATTCAGTAACACACAAACGTTTCCCAAATTTGATAGAAGATCTCAACATGCAATCATTAATAGGGGATATAGTATAAGGCTAGAGGCATGGTATTTCTCTACATATATACATGGAAAAGGATCCTTACATTTGGGTAGAAGGGAATGCTATGTCCTGGGTATATTGGCTCTTTGAGATTCTTGATATTGTCATAGCAATATCCTATCAACTGAAACTTCCACCGACCATGTCGCCCATACATAATGTATTCCACGTATCCCTATTGAGAAAGTACACACCAGATCTCTCACATGTAATGAATCATAAGGTCGTACAGTTGGGAAATGATATCTCTTATGAGGACTATCTGGAGATAATCTTAGACCACAAACCTAATATTCAATGCAACAAGACAAATCCCCTAGTAAAAGTACTACAGTGTAATCATAATTATTACAAGAAAACATGGAAACAGGAAGAAGTGATAAAGGACAGGTACCCTCACATTTTTTCACCGTAGCATATAAAAAAAATTGGAGGGAGAAAATTCATAAATGGGGAGAATATAACATTCATAAATTCTATCAATGGAAATCTCCTTCTTATAATTTTTTCATATTTTTTAAACCACATAATCTCAATTTGAGAATATAATATAAACATTATAAATGGCCAATGAATAAAATAATACGTATTTCTAAATGTTAAGGAACCTTTACCAATGGAATAGTAAATTGATCCTTGGTATAGTTACATGTCCATTAGGAATAGTAATTTGTCCAATAGAATATTAACATCATCTATGAAATTATAATTATAATTAATGATTATTATAAATTATAATATGATATAATTATATCATATTATAAGTAAGTAAATATTTTGAAACAAATTAGTTAACTGTTGGTATTTTTATAAAACAAAAATTTGTATTAATAATTTTAGAATTAATGTAATTATTTAATAGAAAATTTATTTTCATAAAATATATTAATAAATTAAATTTATTACCTTATTATTACATTAAAATTTTATGAGACCTTAATTAATTTTTCAATGTTTTATAAAATATGTTATATTATTAAAATAAGTATTTTTTATGAAAATGATGAATTTATTATAAAAAATATCCAATATAAGAAATTTATTTTCATAAAATGATGTTCATTTCTAAATATTACACATTGAAAACTGGTTTGGGAGAATTTTTTTTATTTTTCTAAAAAACAAGAATTTTTTTGAATTTTAATATATAGTAATTTACTATATATATACATTATAAGTTAAATACACCATTCCTTGAGTAATTACTAATGTATTCTCCATAATCTCAAACCTCAAATCATTATTGAAATATATTTATTTATGAGGTTCAAAATATTCATATTATTGATCCACAATAATAAACTCATGAATTAAATAATGAGAAAACACCCCTCTCCTCCCCTATAAATACCACCCCTCACTAGCTCTTCACCTCACACTTTAAAAGATTTGATCCTTGTACAAATTCTGCCCAATAATCTTTCCAATACCCTCCCCCTCATGTAGGAGCCATTTTTTTCAATAAAAGGAAAAAACCAATTATTCTATGGAGGTTCTCAAGGAAGATAATTCATTGAGGTAGACCCTTTTTCATTTTATTTTAATTTCTTTTGAATTTTCTTTATTTTCTAATTCTCTCTTCATCTCAACTTATCCAAGTGGAATGTTAACTCTAGTATAATTTATATATTATAATTTTATTATTTTAATGGAATAATTCATATTAAAATCTCTTCACTTTTTTTCCTAGAAATTACGATATCATCAGTGGTGTGTCGATTTAGTTCCACCATGGATGATTCATTTTCATTTTTCACTAACACCTTCAAGTATAATAATAAAACCATTTTAACAATTTAAAAATATTTTAAAATATATTTTATAACCATTTTATGTTTTGACCTAACAAATATACATAACATTAAGTAATAAAACAAAACGAGTTCATTGTGATCGAAATGCAACCAAATTAATCTAAATAATTATAATTTACGTTTTATATAATGATTCATCCTCATACAATATAAAAAATAATATATAAGAACAATTAAACTTATTTAAGTTCATTAATTACTTATAATATTAATTCTTGATAATTATCCCCATCTTACATGAACATCAATTTAGGTATAGAAGTGATCTGATAATGAAAACAATCAAAATAAACATGTTCGAATGAAGAAATTAAACTCTATTACTCATATAAAATAATTTTAATTAACTTAATAAAATTATAATAAATCAAATTTATGTATAAAAGGTTTGGTATTTAATAATTAAATAATTTTATTTGATTATCCAGGATATTAGAGTGAATAATTCATTCAAACATAAGGTAAGAGGATTCTTGTACATAACTCTCTTTCTTTGGATTTTCCCTCATTCCCTGCATTTTAAGTAAAGATGTTATTTTAATGTTCCATGGGTTATTTTATAGAAAATATTTTTATATTTTATATGTGTAATTCATGATAATGTAAATGTTATGATGTGCTGGGAGTTACTGGAATTATATGATTCTCCAATGCATTGCGTATCCTGATGTATCTAATGGGATAATGTCGAGTTAGCATTAACATGATGATAGACATCTTTACAATGATGATGATATGAATATTGACATATTTTATGTGTAAACATGATGATATCTTTGTTCCCAACAATTTGTAGTAGTTCACCACTAAGAGATGACATTTCATTTTTATGTGTTTCCACATGCATTTACATTATCTAATTTTCCCTCTCATTATTATGATGAGGATCATTTTCATATTCTAGATTGATTATTTTTATGGTCAATCATGTTTCATGTTTATTATTCATCCTCTTACAAGGCTTTGAGCTCACCCCTTCTTTTGATGTAAATCCTTAGGAGAATACTTGTACTAAGGGGAACATTAAGGGAAATAAGAATATAGAGAAGAATGAATTAAATAATGTTTATGCATTAATATTTATATGTTTTTTAGGGTCATAATTTTCACAATACACTAAACCTATGGATCTTGGTTTTGTAATGATTTTATGTTTTTTATCATTAAAAAGATTTAATAATTATGTTATAAAATTTGGCATACTAAAATAGACATTTCAAACCTAAAATGTGGGTTCCGAGTTCCGAACAAGCTCGAGACACATCTAAAATAACCGAGGTCAAACTAGGTACTCAAATTAGGCCTTAATTAAACGTTTAATCCAAAAAAACGGATCTATATCGCATATAAAATCTAGGTTTTTAAAATAGATGATCCTTACAATCTGTAAAATTACCCTTTGGAATTCCTTAGTGTAATTTCCATCCATTTACAATTTTCATCCTCAAATGATACCTCATTATTTCGTTCTTGGTTTTTGGACACGAAATGTCCAACGACTCCATATCCAATGATTGATGGACCTGCTTTCCAAAGGCAGGCATTCGCCAGATGGTCTGACCAGTGACTCTTAAGAACTCACATTGGTCGATAGGATGGGAAGTCGGGCTCATCGCACCCTTTTTGGGGGGAATTATTGCCTGTTCTAGGACTCTCTTATATATTTAATACATATTCATATGTTTGCGAATCTTTGGTTTATACCCAAACATATTATCCACGAATTTAACCTTGATGGGAAACAGTCAACTAGAAGCAGGGGTCCATAATCATTTATGATCGAGGTTTACCATCCCTCGTTGGATTAATGACCCCGAAGGGTTGGAACTCACTTATGGTGGCACCAGGAGAGTCACGGTGAATCAATGCGGAGATGATCAGATTGACCGGTTGTTGGGTTGAACCTCCTTTGAGGCTTCATATGTACCATGTCTTGGAGACAGGGATCAAAGTCCACGTAGTTCACTTAGGTGTCAGAGAGTCGACGTGAAGGGAGACCAGGTGGCCTGATGGGTGGTGGACTTGAACCTCATGGAGGCTTCCTACGTACCATGTCTAGGAGGTTGGGATCAAAGTCCACGTAGTTCGCATGGGCTTGGGGCGTATGCTCTGAGGCAGCCCAGAATGATGGATTGGGGATTACACTCTGAGGAGGCCCATAGTTGGATCTCATGGTCGATGCTTACTCTAATCCCACGTGAGTCATGTTCATTGTGAGAAACAAGAGGCATCAGGGACCAGATGAGCACATTACGAAAGGTACGTCCGTGTGAAGTAGAGTGGGGCTTACGCATGAGGGCGGCCCAAGGTGATGAATTGGGGCTTACACTCTGAGGGGCCCAAAAGGTCGGGGCTTACTCCTAGATGGACTCCTGGGGTGACAAATCCCAATGGGAAAGGTAAAGGGGGTGCTTCTGTGCCCATCTCCTCTATTGCAGTGCACAAGGGATTCCTTCTGATGGGTATTTTACCATCTTCGAGGAACCCTCAACAAGTGGAGGGGAAGAAAAGGGATTACCGTGCTCAGACACTACATTACTGTGGGAATGTGAACCAAGAATTCTTCAGGAATCTGCTCAAGGGTCGGGTTAACCCCTTTGTCCCTGTTTAACGTGGGTATTTGAACTCAAAATGGCGCGATGATGCGCCTGAAAGTCATACCACGTGGATCCGGCCGCTCTGGCGGAGGCCTCGGCTCGGGGCTGACGAATAGACCAATTTTGGAGTTTCGGAGGACCTGGCTAGATTGGAAGGATTTTACATGGCACTGGAGATGAGAACACCAAAGTATTTGGTGAGCCACCGAGAGTTGTAGGTGGTGGCTCCCTTCGCGTGGGAAAGTGCCACATGGCTGGAGATGCCATCCGTGAACCAGGGTGGTCTGTGGACTGATTGGCGTCCTGCAAAGCATGACGGTTCGCATATTCAGGTTCAATCCGCGAACCAGGGTTGTTCGCCGAGGGTACTTGCCGAGTAGTGGCGGCCAAGGGTGACGTCGGTCGTAGGCTCGTCGGTCGGGGCTTCGCCTGCGTAGTAGGGTGCTACGTGGTGCAAAGGATGGGAAAAGACGCATAAAATCCCTGTCCCATAGGGAAGTCATCCGCGGAGGGGGTATGGTTCATGGATCTCCTTTTATATTATTTTAGGTTCGCGGTTCACCAATTTATTATGCGTTTTCTGATTCCTTCTTAATTCATATACCGGTTGTGGTTCGCGGATGAGAATTTCTCTGTCTGCGAAATCTGAAGCCTTCCTTCCACCGATCTCATATCCCTTCGAATCTGATTCCAGTTCTCCAATACCCTTTTATTTCCCCCACTATCTCCTTTTATAGTGTGGGGAAAGAAATGTATCTACGGCCACGCTGCATCCTTTGCGGATGCCCATAACCCGATTCACAGCTGACTTTGTCAATCCGCGATTCCGGTGGGTATTGAATGCTTACCCCCCTTCGCAAGGCAAACTCTGGGAGTACTCTGTGGCTGCGGAGGGTTCCACCTATATTCCGTGAATGAAATCAGGTGCGTCTTGGACCGGTCGACGTGTTCCGTGGTTAGGGCGGTTCGTGACAGTGAATTGTACTGGTGCCCATCCTGCCTCACAACCATAGAGGCTCTCCACCTCTATTTCGTGAATGACAATGGTTCACGGAGGGGGTGCCTCACAGTGCCTGGCCACGTTGCGCCTCCATGGACCGGTTCACGGACCGATCCATTTTTGTTGTGTATCTTCTTTTATTATTTTCCCCAATTCTTTTGGGGGATTTGGGTCAAAATTCCTTTGCGGATTTTTCAGGACCCCACAAATGCCACCCATCAGAATGCGGTCTGATCGGAACGAAGAAGAGGCCATTACGATGAAAAGTGGTCCTAAAACTGAGATAGTTTGCAGTAGAAAGGTGGAACCAGTAGGGGACCATGCCTATAAATACGGGGAGCCATAACAGTTGTCCTTTACCGAATTCTTCATGAAACCAGTGCTGTTTCGCCTCCGCGTGTTTGCTCCTTCACGAAGTGCCTTGTCTGCGTTCTCGCAACAACCTTCGCGAACCATTCGTTCTTCGCAGTCGCCTTTATTCGTGAACTAACTTCCTGACCGCGAACCATTACTCTTAATTAATTAAAAAGTAAGTGATGGAGGGCTGTAGAGGAACTTTCTTCGCGGTTTCGATGCTTCACGGAATAAAATCTCTTGAACATTAAAAAGTATCATAATCTTCCGAATAAACTGGAGATTGAAATTCTGCGGAGCAACTTGGTTCACGTTTTTATGGCCAACGATCTGCGGGCCATAGCTTCGCGGACTGATTTCGCGAAGGGCGGGTTCGGAGAATGATGTCATCACGAACCATCCTTCAAGGCCTCCTTGTGTATTTGATTATCAAGGATCGTTAACCATTCATTTTGTCCAGATTTTTATTCCAAACTAATTTCTCTCATTGTGCAGGGAGAAAATATGGTTCCCCCTCGTTCTGCACCGAGGCCTGCTGCAGAGCCCCTCTTAATCGCTGATCAACGCCTAAAGGACATGGCTGGCTCTGTTCATGATGGAGTCCGCCACTCCCTACCGAATTCCTTCCCTGCTGACCGGCTATCCAAATCACAGCAGGAATATCCTTTCTCTAACACCCTTCCTGCCTATGGGTTCGGTTTATTGTCTGATACCCCGATTCTGGAACCCTCCAGTGACAACAACCCTGAAGTGTGGATATTTACCGCCACTATTCCCCAGTTCGTGATACCTACCGGCGGGCGGCCTGCCTCGAGTGGTACAACTGTCTGATCTTTGTTGAATCACCTTCCAGTAACTCCGACAGGAGAACCACCTTAAAAATAAGGAACAATACACTACTATCGGAGTATTTCCCATGGTGCCATGGTAAGCGACCAGCATGGCTGGCCAGCGAATCGAGATCTCCGACCGGGAGGAACAATTAAGTCATTGGATTGGGGGTGGCCTTTCTTGGTTCGCTAGAGTTGTGCAGAATTTGGGGAAGAGTTGCAAGTCGTAGGCTTGTATGAAGCTGCCTGGGTGTCCCAAACCGACACCAACCGGCCTCAAGCCCTCATCATGCAACTTATGAGTCATTGGAGCCCGGACACCAACACGTTCCATCTGGTCCATGGGGACGTGGGCATTAGTCTGTGGGACGTCGTTCAGATTTCGGGGGTCCCGTCATTGGGAGTATGTATGACGAGTTCCTGCATCCTTCCTATGTGTGGGAGAACGAAGAGAGGACTCCCAATAGTGAATCATCTCATTAACCAGTCTAGAAAGCACTCAGAGGATACGTCTCCAAAACAGCTCATCCAATATCGTGAATGGGCCAAGGCTTTTGTGAGAAAGAACAAATCTGACGAATCTACGGCTCTCCCATGCAGAACCATGACTTTCCCTACGATGGAGTCCCGTAAACAGGGGCATCTATTGGCTGACTTCGGAGCATGGCGATTTTCCCAGCTGGGGCTGGGAGCGTATTCTGGATGTCGATTGATTGCTCTGCCTAGAAGCTTTTCTAGCCATGTTTTTAAGTGGCTGGTTATTACCCGTGTGCGAGGTTGGTGGCATGTGGGTCACTACTTTTGTTATGGTAGCACATTTGGTTACCGGTAACGTTATCAACCAATCCATCCCAGTATTGACCACGATTTTACGGTTTCTCGGTAACATTACTGACGGGAATTGGCCAAACCGAGTTGCTGGCCCTTTCCAAATTCTCTAGGGATTGTTAAGCATACACATCAAGAACAACTACACCTTCATCAACCCTCTTCAGATTCCGAGCACCACATTTTGACCATACATTTAATTGACCAGTGGGGTTATGCCCGAAGAGTGGGAGACCCAAGAGAATGATAGTCAACAGACAGTTTCGAACAGGCATCTGCTATCAAGTAGAATTTTGAATTATGACTTTTTCAATTTTCATCTGTTTTTTCCCCGACTGGCACAATTACAATCACCATAACAGAAGAGTTTAGCAGGTGGGTCTACCTCCTCTCCCTCTGAGAGGTTATTCAAGTGGCTCATATTTTTGTAGAACTGATTTGGGAGGGGTACACGCCTTGTGGATTTGGGCGTCAATTTGGATGCGTTCAAGCACAGTGTCCTCCCGTAATTAATGTTTCCTGTGAGAACCACCATTTTATGGTGGCCAGACAACTGTGGGTAATGTTTACCCGAGAGGATACCGGCTATGAGGTTATGACCCCCACGCTTGCGGACTCCATACCTTTCTTATCAAAGAATTATGTCGACTCCTGGGTATAATCTTAACAAAATGGTGAGTTAGGGACATTGGTGCCCACCATCTCAAGTCCCAAACCATCAAAGGGAAAAAGGAAGAGAAAGGAGGATGGTACTCCAACTAGGCCAGGCAAAATCCTTCGTCACCTGACTGGTCTCGTTCTTCCGGGGAAGATTTTAACAGACATGGGTGTATCCTCTCACTCCCTCGAGGATTCTCAAAGGGGGTTGACTATCCCCGCCGATGATACCTTCCCAACGGCCTGGTGCCAATGGAACGAATTTAAGGGTCGTTCAGCCTTTCGTAACCAGTACCCCAATTTTTTGTGGCAGTACCATTAGGAATCAGAAGTGGCTTTCGACGAGCTGGGCTATATATCCTCCCCTATTAACATTCATTATGATGTGGACCCAGAGCGGGTCAATCGATTTCTCCAGGATCTTGAATCCTATATTTACGTGTGCTAGTGTCACGCAGTATTAACCCACTGAGTCATGGCCATGATGCATCAGGTGACCGATGAGGAGGTGGAAGGAAGGGACCATTCTTCAGGGGGCGATGATTTTGATGATTTCCCCGTCATGGCTGAAGCCAGGTAATTCCCATCCATACCAATGAGGTTGCGCCCACCGATAGCCCCAGAGAGTTCTAGGGTGGTTGCGGGATGCAAAATGTCAATACGGCCATTGGCGCCCTTACGAGCTTCTACCACCGCCCGACCTTCTCAGGTTGATCCTCCCCAGTCGGCAATTCATGCCATGGTCGCATTCCCGAAGGCTTGCAGGATTTGGGATGACCTCAAGGTCAGTGGTTCGGACGAAGAAGTTTGGGAGTTTCTTCAAATAGGCCCTCTTAAACTTCTGGGTATCGGGACGATCTTCACTCCACCCTAGTTGCAGTTGGAAGAGGATTTAGATGAAATAATCTCCTCATTAAAAAATATGGATGCGTATATTCACTCGCTCTGGAATCGTCTCTATGTGAGCATTCGGGTGTCTATTATGATTAGACACCACAAATTGTTCGACCTTGAGGAATAAGTTTCTCTGCTCTCCCATTCTATCTTTTCCATCCTTTATTATGAAGGTTCTAAGGTCTCTTACTTTTATTGCATGGTGCTGAAGAATATCAGGGGGTGACTCCTTCTCTGGAGTATACCCCTCATGGTACTGCGGTGGGGGGCATGCGCTTTCGCCCACAGGGTTCATCAAGTAAGGATCCCCTGGCACAGCTGAGATCATGGAGGCGGCCATTGCATACTCAGCTAGGGTCGTTCCTCCCCCTGTTCCTTCCAGAATTCTAGGAGAACTGGCCCCTGGGCAGATCTAGAGACGGAAACATGCATTTAGTTTATTGGAACGGCTCAAATAGGGAATGTCGGGTAGTCATGACTTCCCATTTTCTTGTTTTCCAACATGCATTCTTAGACTTCATCAGTCGTTAACTGTTTGATGTATGGTGCAGGACCACTCGGGGATCTGGCTATGGATACCCAAGTGATTCTACCATCCACCTTCTTGCCATCTGTGGAATCACCCGTGACCACACCTCGAAGTGACGAGATGGTGAGCCCTGCCGGAGGGTCTGGCGATATGGATGCTTTACTTCCTCCTTTACCAGTAATAGATATGCCATAGGAAGGACCACTGGTATTCGAGACCCCTGATGATCCGACAACCCTTTCGATTGTGGAGGACGACGGGGCGCCCATGATCACAGAGGGGGTTCCAGATCTGACGGAGCCAACCACCCCTAGTCCACCAGATATTGTGACGATGGAAGAAGATCCTACCATTAATCGAGTTGTCGGGAACCCAGAGCAGGCCATTATCTTGTTCACTGGGGGATTGAATTATTTGATCTTGGTTTTCGTAAGAGACCACTTGGGGACGACCTTGGAATCTGTGGGCATTAGGCATGGGCTCGGGCCTTGGACCCCTCTAGGGGGCTCCCCAGATTCCCTTACCTATCGAAGATGTGGAATCATTTTCAAGTGGTTGTCGTGACAGTGAAGAGCTTTCGGATGCCGATGCATCGTCGATAAGGAGTATGTTCCCGGTCTCCTGCCACTTTCTCCTCTTTATTGCCTTTTCTAATTAGGGGTACTTATCTCTCTTATTGACTCTCGGGATTCAGGACCACATCCTTTGGCGCTGACAATTATGTCGCCAGTCGGGGGCAATGCTTCCGCAGTGCCAGGGTATGCGGGTGAGTCCGTCGTGGGTCCCTCCTTGGTGACGTTCATCCCCAAATTTGTGTCCTCATCTAGGAGTGATTCAGAGCATGATCAACAGGTCCTCCTCAGCCTTCGACCTGCTCGCCAGAGGGCTTGGGAGAAAATCTGGAGACTCATTTATCAAACACCCCTGGTCAAGATGCTGACCAAATTGCCGAGGCTACGCAATTTGTTTATTTTTCTAGGATTTGATGGCTTCGACTATCACGGTGTTTATGACATAGTCAAGAAGGTAGTAGCTGATCGGGAGAGGCTAGGTTATTTAGAATCATACCTCTCCGCTGCTCAATCTGAAGCCTGCCTTTCCGCAACTCGATAGCTCTTCTTAGTAGAGGCTCATGACCATGCCAGGATCATTACAGGGCTTCAGAGAGATGTTATTGAGAAGCGTTCTCCCTTAGTGGCACTGAGAAACGAGATACAGCGGTTGCAGCAGGAAGAATCCAAAGTCGCAACCATGATTGGAGGAGGGGAGCGGCAGATGGATGTGGAAATAAGGGAAAGAACAAAGGCGGATCAAGAAGAAGAAGAATTTCTGGCTGGTGCAGAGTCTTAGACGACCTTACTGTAGCATCTCTCTCAGAAAATCGAGGATTCTCACCAATGCCTGATACAACTTTGTGAATCTTCCGAAAAACTCCTGTAATCACTTTTCGCACTAGAGGAGGCTACATATTGTTGATTCCCTTCTTACCCACTTTGTTATGTAACAAAGAAACATTTCTCCTTAGTTCCCCTGTTGGATTTTCCTGTGATATAAACTATTTAGTACGATTGCCTCATATGTTATGTCCCTGAACATAGAATAATCCGAGTCCAGGAGTAAAAATAAATCAAGCTCTATCATTTTCCTGGACCATGGGATCTAGCGAGCGTAGTCTGACTATTTCTAGGGTTTTATAGAAAAACCCTGCATACTTGTTGCCTATTTATTTTTTCATTATTTTAATGCCCTGATTCTTCTTGGGCCCATTCGGTATGGACCCAGCTGGTATAACCCAACTTTTTCTTAGGTCACCCTTTTCGGGTTTTCGTCCTAACAGGCTTTGTGCCTCTTTCTTCTGTGAGAGGTTTAAAGTCTAGTTTACAAGACTATCACTACTGATGTTTTAGGTCAAACATCTTTGACCAAATATGGTGGGTCAAGGGCCCCAATGGGGTTGAACTGATTAAAAGATGTCTTAATACCCATCAGACGCACGTGGGGGGAAACATGTTTAAATTTGAACAGTATGCATGGCATGTCTCAAGGCATGGGAGTCGTGTCGGCGTACAGAGGTAAGAAGAGCATTGCCTATGGAAAACATTCCTTTGGTAGACGGGCCAAGGGCAATCTATATGCAGATCCGCTGAGGGCATGGTATGCATAGTCCTACAAAGGTGTCCTTTATCCAAAGGCTTATCCATTTCTGATGGTCAGGGGACCTCCTGGAAGTCTGGCTTATGTAAAACACAATGGGTGGCTTGGAAAATTGTGAAAATCACCAGTGGTGGCTTAGAAGGGGAATGTGACATATGAAAGGGTTTTGAGAACATCTGTATCAATCAGAAGTGTGGAAGAAAGGTTCCCATCCTACACATTTATCTAGCGTAAAGGACGATTGGGTCTTGGTGCCGTTTAAAGTCATGTAGCTGGGAAATCATATGAAATAGAATGAATTCTCCTTGTTCTCAGTAATTTTGTCAATGATATTCCTCCGCATTCAGGTAGGATTGTGGAAGAGGTTGGTAAACTGTAGCTCAGAGGGTTTCCGAATCCCAGGATAGAAATTGGGGCTCAGAGGCCAAGAGGCATACAGAGAGAAGCATCACCTAAGGAAATCTTTCCTTTGGTAGAAGGGTCAGGGGTGATCAATATGCAGAGCCGCTGAGGGCATGGTATGCATATTCATACAATGGTGTCCTTAAGTCAAAGACTATCCACTTCCGATAGCCGAGTATCTTCAGGGAATTTGAATATTGGAACCACCAGGGGTGGCTTATGAGAGTTCGGCCTTTTTTCTAAGGACAGAGTATGGTTTATGATGAGAGGGTGCCTGAATGATAGAGAAATATATAGAATAAACTTCTTGAGAACCGGTGAAGTAATTCTTTCTCACACTGGTGTGAGTCGGTGGTTCGTGCAGGTATTACCCATGCACTTAATGGTGAAGAAAAGCCTATGTTTCTCATTAAACCCATGGCGATTATGACCGTGTATGTTATCGTCATGTGGTTGGGACATAATTCATGACGTTTGGAATCATGCAGCAAGGACGAGAAGAATTTTTAATGGTTTCTATGCATTTTAACATCATGCGGTGAGGACAGTTTCCGTGCAGTTTATCATCATGCGGTAAAGACAAAGATATCTTTAAAGGTTTCTATGAAGTTTAACGTCATGTGGCGAGGATGGGAGAATTTTTTTGAAGGCTGGTCTTCATCAGAATATAACTGGGCTTGAATACCTCAACATGCCCAGACGTGGAAGGGGGTTGATGGTGTAAATCATGGTTATGGTGCCTCCTCGATCAGGATAGGTGATATGGGGGCTCTGAGGCCAGTAAGCATAAAGAGCTAGGAAGAGCATCGCCAGTGGAAATTTTTCCTTTGATGGACGATGCATGGCTATCATTATGCAGAGCCGCTGAGGGCATGGTATGCATAATCGTACAAAGGTGTCTATGGGTCGACGACTTTCCACTTCCGATGGCCATGAATGGTTATGAGGATCCACAATTATCCGGTCCACGAAGTCTATCAATTGGAAGGGTAATGTCTGTACATGTTGGGGATATCCGTCCCTAGTTTATAGTTGAGTTTCAAAGATCCCCCCTGCGCTGATATTTTCTCTCTTTTTTATGCGCGGTGGTGTGCCTTCATTCCATGCAGTTTTACGTCATGCGGTAAGGATGAGGTACTCTTATTTTATTGATCATAGAGCTCGGACCATTGCGTGACTATTTTTGCAATCACAAAGGATAACTAAGTCAATATGTTCTGATATACTTAGGACAAGGCAGTGGATGAAGGTCGTAAACTACAACTTTGAGTTTTCTCGGATCAGGAGGTATGGTGTGGGGGCTCTAAGGCTGGTAGGCGTACGGAGCTAGGAGAAGTACCGCCTGATAAAATCATTCATTTGATGGATGGGCCAGGGACTATCATTTTGAAGAGCCGCTGAGGGAATGGTATGCATAGTCGTACAAATGTGTCTCTGGGTCAATAAATTTCCACTTCCGATGGCCATGAATGATTATGAATATCCATGATTTATCACAGTGCAGAGTTCAACACGTGGGGATAATGGTGTCCTGGTATACAAGAAACATCTTCACTGCAGTTGTCCATTGAGTCAAAGTAGCCTAGTCCTGGCCTGATGTTTTTTGATGTAGGTCACTATGTGAACCAATGGCGGACACAAAGGCTAGCCAGATAGGGAAACCCTGGAAACACCTGAATGTGAAAAGGGGAACGAACATGTAAACCACTTCGCTGTAAACTTCTGGATCAAGAGGTATGGTATGGGGGCTCTGAGGTCGGTAAGTGTACGGAGCTAGAAAGAGTGCCGCCTGTGGAAATCATGCCTTTAGTAGACAGACCAGGGGTTATCAAAATGTAGATCCACTAAGGGCATGGTATGCATAGTCTTACAAAGGTGTCCACTGGTCGATGACTTTCTACCTCTGATGGTCATGAGTGTTTATGAAGATCCATAATTAATCAGACCGTGGAGACGGATGTATGGAAAGGATGTATCCAAATGTCGAAGGAGTATCTCCACCTCGTATCTCCATGTGTCCTGAGTGGGTCGCGATGAAGTCCGTCCAGTTTAACATCATGCGGTGAGAAAAACCCCATGCAATTTAACATCATGCGGCAAGGAAGAAGGTGTCCCGGCATGAAAGAAAAAAAGGGGGTCCGTGTAGTTTAATGTCGCGTGGTGGGGAAAACTTTCGTGCAGATTAACATCATGCGATAAGGACAAAGATATACACCCCATGCAATTCTGGTTCGTACACGGGGAAAGGGTAATTTTTAACATCATTTTCCACACAGTTTAATGTCATGCGGTAAGGATGAGAAGTACACACTGTGTCGGTCTGGATCGCACACAGGGGGAAAGGGAATCTCCCTTTTCTTAAGAAGCTGGGCCAGGACTGGGGATCCTGGATTTTCTATTTATTCTGTGAGGGAAGGAATCAATCTGTATGTAGTTCTATGGAATGAGTACACCCCGTGTAGGTATGGTCCATACACAGGGGAAAAGAAGGCATTTTTTCTGTTCAGGGGGTTAGGCCAAGACTGGGGATCCTGGCGTCGCTACATATCCTACGAGGGCATGAATAAAGACATACATAGTTCTCTGGAATCTGTGCAGTTTAGCGTCATGCGGTGAGGATGGAGTCCATATAGTTTAACGTCATGTAGTTTGGACGCTGGGCACACCCCGTGCAGGTCTGTTCCATACATGGAAGGATGAGAATTTTTGTTTTTGTTTTTTTCCTTTTTATTGTTTGTGGTGGCTGGGCCAGGGTGTGGAATTTTGGTGTCACTACGTATGCTGCGAGGGCCGGAATTAAGCTCCATGTAGTTCTCTGAAAGACGATATTCCCAGTGCTGGTCTGGTCCGTACACAGGGGAAGGGGGTTTTCTTAAATCACCTTGTCCGTGCAGTTTAGCGTCATGCGGTAAGAACGATCTCCATGCTATTTAACATAATGCGGTTAGGATGTGGGCCATACAGATTAACGTAATGTGGTCAGGAAATAGAGAATTATTATATTCCGTGTAGTTTAACTTCATGTGGTGAGGACGAGGTGCTTGATAGTTTAGTGTCATATAGCTCGAAAGAAGAGTTCTCTGTCTCTGTGCGAAATACTTCTTCAAGAATAGCACATTGGTAGGAGTCGTGGTGGATTGCCTGTCCATGGAGATCAGAGCATACGATCCGTTAGAGTAGACCTTGTGTACAACATATGGTCCCTCCCACTTGGGATCCAACATTGGAGGCTTCTTTCCGGGTATCATTGGGGTCCGGAGGACTAGTACTAATTCTCTTTCCAAGAAATACCGTAGGCGGACCTTTTTGTTGAAGGCTCGGGCGATCCGGTTCTGGTACACTTCTAGGGGTGCAGAGTGTGCATCTTCTTCTCATCTAGCTGTTCCAATTCACCTATCCTCTTTTATGACTGCTCATCATCAGATAATCGATCAGAGATGGAAACGTGGAGTGAGGGAAGTTGGAGTTTAATGTATAGGACCGCCTTTGTGCCGTACACCAATGAGTACGGGGTAGACTGAGTAGTGGTGCGGATTGTGGTTCGATAAGACCACAATGCATGGAGGAGTTTATCCAGAAATGACTTCCTATCTTTGTCCACCATTTTCTGGAGGATGTTAGACAAGGTCTGGTTGAAAGCTTCTATCTATCTGTTGGCCACTGCATGGTAGTGGGATGAGTGGATAGCCTTGATACCATACTTGTGGTATAGCTTTTCCAACTCAGCAGAGCATAAATTGGTGTCGTTGTCTGTCAGTATAGTATGAGGGGCACCAAATCTGGAGATGATATTGGCCTTCATGAAGCGGACAATATTTCTTTCCTCGACTTCCTTGAGGGCTATGGCTTCTTCCCATTTGGAATAGAAGTTGGTCGCTGTGAGGATATACTTCAACTGTTTGTCCATGGCGGGAGGATATAGTTCCACAACGTCCATCCCCTAGATTAAAAATGTCTAGGAGTACTTAGCTCAATGAAGCAACTCCGGGGTATGGTGTATGATGTTGGAATGAATCTGGAATGAGTGGCATTTTGCGGTAAAATGCTCGCTGTCTTGTACCATTATAGGACAGTAGTACCCAAGCCTTCGAACCTGATGGGAAAGTTTGGTCCCCGGTTGATGTGCTCCACACGCTCCTGCATGTACTTCAGTCATGATGGCAGGGGTTTCTTATCTGTAATTGCATCTGAGGAGCACTCCATCGAGGCATTGTTTTAGAGGACCTTTTGCGGACCCGCACCGCCATATAGGAAAAAATTGATTGCCCTTCTCCTTATTTGCGCTCGTCCAGCCCTGTCTGATGGAAGCTCTCCCCGTTGAAGGTAGTTCGTGATGAGGGTCATCAAGCCGGTAGCAAGAGCATATGGCTCGTGGATAGGACTGACATCGTGGATCTATTCCGTCTTAGCTTGAACAATTGGAAATACCATTCGACGGTGAGCAATACTGATAACCGTTTCATCCCGGTCTGGGTCGGCTATGGCTGTGGCCGCATTGGCTAATGCATCAGCCTGAGCGTTCTGGGACCAGAGAATATAATTCAATGTTGGTTCTATGGAGAACTCGTCCATTAACCCTCGGACATGGTCAAACAAGGTGATAAGCTCCTCCTTTTTAATAGCATACTCACCATTGACTTGCTTGATGACCAGCTCCGAGTAACCTTTTAACTTAAGGTGTTGTACTTTTTCCTGGAGTGCGAGCTTCAGGACTGTAATGAGGGCTTGATATTCCTCTTCATTGTCTGTACATCCCTCTAACAGGAGGACGGAATACGGCAAAAATTCCTTTTCAGGGGACATGATTATTATCCCCAGACCAATATTGTTGAATCTGGGATCCTCCATCCTCTTCCCAGTGGGGCTTCGGGATGCGCCGTCAAAGTACATTTCCCATGCTGGGAACTCCCCTTGAACTGAGAATATATCATTATCAGGTAGTTTAGCACCCAGTGCAGTGGTCCATGTTGAAGGGTGATATGCCAGAAATTCTAATAACTCCTGGCGCTTTATGGATTTTTGAGGCACGAACCAGATGTCGAATTGTTGCAGGATGACCGCCCATTGTGATAGGCGTCTGGTTAGCATCGGGTGACTGAGGATGTACTTGAGCAGGTTACTCCATGACATCAAATGGACCTCATGATACTGCAGATAATGTCATAGCTTTTGAACTGTGAAGACCAAGGCCGGACAGCTCTTCTCGATATTTGAGTATCGAGTCTCAACATCAATCATGGTTCAACTGAGGTAATAGAGACTATTTTCACTACTAACATCATTCTTCAGAGTGAGGAAGGCTCCCAATGACGGTTCTAGGGCCATCACGTATAGAATGAGAGGTCTTCCTTCGACTGGGGGAATGAGCACTGGTGGGAATAAGATGCACTTCTTCAAGTTTTCGAACGCCTCTTGGCAGTCGTCCGTCCATTGGTACGTGACCCCCTTCTTCATCAACCTGGTGAAGGGAAAAAAATTTCCTACCAGGTTGGATATGAACCGCCTAATATAGGCTAGGAGTCCTTGGAATCCCCTTAGATCAATGAGATTTCGAGGGTGCGGTAGGCTCAGGATAGCCTTCATCTTCTCAGGGTCGACTTTGATGCTGCGATGGCATATGACGAAGCCAAGAAATTTCGCTGAGGTAACCCCAAAGGTACATTTCAAGGGGATCATCATTAAGCTATGTTGTCAGAGCTTGTTGAAGACGGTCTCAAGGTTCGACAATAGATCCAAGCGTTGTCTGGAAATGACCACTAGGCCATCCATGTAACATTCAACAAATTTCCCCAGGAACAACTTAATGATCCGATTCATGGCACACTGATATGTGGCGCCAACATTATTGAGAGAAAAGGGGATGACACTATAATAGGATACCCCTTGAGGGGCCCTGAAGGCAGTGGCCTCTTCGTCATCTCGGGCCATCCTTATTTGATTATATCCGGAATAGTCATCCATGAAGGATAGAGCCTCATACCCGGCCGTCGTATCAATTAACAACTCGGTGATTGGAACTGGGAAGTCATCTTTCGGACAATGCCAATTAAGGTATCTGAATTCAATGAAGATGCAGATTTTCCCATTCTTTTTATTGAATGGGACGATGTTGGCCAACCAATTGGGGTACTGGACTTCCCTAGCGAAGCCTACTTTAATGAGCTTATCGAATTCAGCCTCTATCATGGCAGCATGTGAGGGTTGTGTCCTTCCATAGGCTTGTTTGTAGCCCCAGTGGTCTTTTGGAAGACCCAGGGGATGTGTCACTACCTTGGGACCGAGTCTTGGAATTTTCGTGTAATTAAATGTAAAAACGTCTTGATTTTTCCTTAGAAAGGAGGTATACACCTCGTGTTCCTCGGGAGACATGGTCGCGCTAATGAGAGTGGGCCTCAGGTCTTATTTGGTACCCACGTTTATTTCCTTGATCTCTTCCATAGTGGTGGAGATACCCTCCTCAAATGCGAGAGGTGAATCTATGAGATCTTCCCCCTCTTCTGCTCTCAAGTCCCTATCCTCTTGATCTAACGAGGAGAGAGTTTCTGGTCTAAGCCTTCAAGGGTTTGAGGGAGAGGCATCGTGGGCATCCCTTCTTGAGTATTCATCCCTAAATCAAGGGTTGGTTGATGTTCCCGCATTGTCGTGCTCGACCATCGTGGCTAAAGTCATGAGGACATCCGGGTGCATGTCCAGACTCGAACTCGTACTCTCAACATGGTTGATGGGAAGGACATAATCACTGCCAAGCTTCCTGAGGTGGTCATCGGGGACCATTTCCAGGCAATTATGAGTGGGGATTCAGTCGACGCCATCGTCCAAAGGCTTCTACTTCTTTTTTCTCATAGAACCCGTCGTCAATGAAATGTGACTCGGAGAGCTCGAAAGCGGCCTTGTCGGCGTGCAACGTCCCGCTTTGTCCATTGATGTAGTACCTAATACACTGGTGGAATGATGAAGGAATAGACATGTGCTTATAGAGCCATGGCCTTCCCAGCATGGGCAATGAATGATGTGCTCTGCCGGACCACCATGAATTCTGTGTAGGCTACCAGGTTACCAAAATTGGTATTTAGATTAATATGTCCCATTGGTTTCTACTCACTCTTGTCGTAACCTATCAAAGTTGTGGATGAGGGAATTAGATCGTCCTCACTGTAGCCCAACATACGGAGTGTTCGTAGGGTCATGAGGTTAACTCTAGAGACATTTTCTATAATTACTTTTCGGATCTCAATACCATTCAGCGCGCCAGACACATATAGCTATCTGATGTGTCTTTGCATGATGGAATCTTCATCCTGATCAGTGAAGGAAATCACCACATTGCATTCAGCCAGGCGATTCTCCCCTGGTAAATCTCGGCGGCAGCTACCTCATCTTGGAATTCCTAGGGGCTTATCAAGGCTTCGATAAGCACCTCCATAAGGTCGGCTGACAATCTTAGGGTATCCACGATTGACAACTTAGCTGGTACAGAAGCCAGCTACTTAAGGATGTCGTATTTTTTCTCCAGCGGTCGATGCTTCTCTGTTGATGGGAGAGTATTAGTGGTTGCATTGGTAGCTGGAGCATTCGACGAGGAGGGACCGACCGCAGGGATGGATTTCGATGGTGTTCTCGCATTTTGAGGACTTGGTCTGGCCGGTCTGTTTGTATGCACTAGGCATCCAGACACTTGTTCCTCCTCTGGTGGGTATCGTAGAATAATAAGGCCAGAGTGGCTGCTTGTGGAGGTGGAGGGGAATTCTCTCTCCTATTGAGTCTGCTGAAGGGATCTCCCACGGGTTTCCGCAATATTGACGGTCAGGGCTGGGGTCCAACCATAGGGTAGGTTTCGGCCGCTGCTGCGCCTCCCCTGGTATCCTCTGCCTCGGTGATTCCTCCTCTCGGCTCCTCGTGTAGGGAAATCGGGTTCGTATTCATACCCTTCGTCAGGGAATGATTCAATGAGATGGATGGTGTTGATAGAACCAAAGATTGGCTCCTCATCCTCTGACAGGTCAACCTTGTTGGTTGTCTCTGATGGTGCCGTTTGGTGGGTCGATGCTCGTGGTGCCAAATTTGAGGGAATGAAATCTGCCAGGGTTTGGACTAAACTTGTCCCCACCACGAAATGCTCCTCTTGTGATTGTTTGCTCCTTCGACTCTTCCTGGATGACCGGCTCGTAAAGGATTGTGAGGCTGATGTTGTCGGCTCTACGGCTTCAGTGGCTGTTGGTGGCAACAACGGCTGCTATAGTTGAACTCGGAGTATGCCCTGGGCTTGGTTGATAGTCCTCCGAGTCATCCAGTTATCAAATTTATGCCCCTGTTTGTGGGTGACTTTCTGCCACCCCTCCTCTTTGCCGGAGTCGGGGGTAAAGATACATGAAATATGTGCTGGGGGCGGTCCCAGCTCAACTTGTCCGGAATCTACCATCCTCTACAGGAGGTCTCTGAAGACGAAGCATTCTCGAATATTGTGCCCCAACATCCGATGATAGGGGTAGTAATCTTGCCTGTCATCATGGCCGACTTCTTCAGGTTTCCTTGGCACTGGGAGGCGGAGAAAATTGTAGTTCATGGCGAAAATGAAGTAGCCACGAACTTGATCGTCTAGGAACAAGTATAATTTTTGTATTCTCTTGTCAAACTGGTTCCGCTACGGTCCTCTCCGATATTCCTGTTTAGGCGGGGGCGGTCGCTGATATATAGGGGGCCCTTCACGATTTTGTGGAGGCCTGAGCGACGGAGCGGGCACAGGGGTCGGATTGAGTGTGAAAGCGGACACTTTAGCTCTAGGATCTCTTTTCACAGGAGCATGTGAGGCTATTTGAGACTTTAAATTAGTCCGCTGTAGGGAGTCCTCAATTATATGGGCAATGGCCGAGAGATGGCGGAAGCCAGTGGTCCACTCCACTGGTAAGAGCGGTGTTCACATCTCATCTCTAAGATTATCGATGCATATGGCTAGAATCTTAGCTTGAGGAATTTCCCTCTTCAGAGAATTGGTCAGACCATTCCATATGGCGATGAAATATGAGACCCTCTCGTTCTCCCTCTGATTACAGTTCATGAGATCGATGACCGTTGTTTTAGGCAGCGTTGAGCCGAAGTAGAATAGGAACTACTTCCGGATGTCCTCCTAGATCTTTATCGACTTGGTCGGCAGACTCGTATACCGGACGAAGGCGGATCCTTGAAAGGTCCGTACGAAGCATCTAATTTTCACTACTTCTTGTTGTTCCGGTGTCCCCATCATAGGGTCACAATAGGATGCGTAGTGCATCAAATGCTGTTCTAGATCACCTGATCCATTGAGGATGGGGAATATAGGGATCCCAAAATTGGGTGGAGGTGGTGTGTTTGTCACCCAGTCTGGGTAGGGTTTCCGCTCTGGCTGTATCGGAGCGTGTAGACCTTCCTTCGCTTCCAGTCGAGCTATTAATGCCTCAATGGTATTGTTGAATCCCTGGTTTACATCCTGTTGGGCCTGGTCCTGGGCAGGCGCAGCCCGAGGCATTGACTGGTGGTCCAGTTTGGTTGGCACCAAGGGTGCATATTCAGTTCAGTGTACCCTAATAGGGTTCGGGCATACTTGTTCTGGTTACCTCCTAAGTGGAGGAAAATCCTGGTATTCGTCTGCATCCTCATATAGGTAGTTAGATGGGCCATTCTCCACATTAGGCTGGAGCCCTGACCATGCTTTGTTTGTCGGGGCATGCCATAGCCTTTGAGGTGCACTTGCCGGGAGTGCATGACGTGGCTCTTCTTGGGATGCACTTTCAATAAAAAGGTTCCTCTGAAGCAGCTCAGCGTTAAGCCACCTCAATTCTTTCATCTTTTCATCCTGTCGAGTGAACCTCTCTTCGAGTGTGAGTGGCTATTTTTTATCAAGAGAGGGGGATGGGTTAAGGGTAACCATTCCTTTGTTCTTGTCCGTTTTGGAAGTTCGCAGGGTAGGCAGAAGGTGGTTAGCTATAGGGGCAGCCATATTTATAGCTTCCCTCTGGTTCTAGGTGTGCACACCTGGGGGGTTCATTGTGAGTCACAGCCTGACATGAACCGTGGTCTCCTGATCCATCCAGATTTTCATTTTCTCTTGTGTCACCTGAGGGGTTATCCTCTATGTCATTGATGAACACATTTTTAGGAATGGAAGGGACATCATCTTCCCAATAGGAAGAGGATCTCCCGCGTCTTCTTCTGGCCATCCCTCTCATGACCAGGGATTTCCCTCAGACATCTTGGCGAAGGGTGACGTGGAGAGTTCTTCGATGAGACCTTATAGTGCACCTTCCTCTTACAGTGGATGATGATTCATATGGCGGGATAGGACGAGAACCTACTCTACTGACTTTCCTCCCAAGACAAGAGAATACCGACTTTCATGGGGGAGGTTGTTGTTGAGGGGGTAATAATGACCCCATCCCTGAGGGCAGGGGTTGGTTCCATTCCCTGGGGGTTGAGTCTCTTCCCAGTTTTATTGGTCTTATAGAGGAAATTGTTGTTAAAAATTCCCCCAACCCTAAAGGATGGGGTTGTCCTGGATTGCGGTAGTGGCTGCGGCTATCTCGACCTACCTGGTCTCGCTTGCCCCGACCCGGGGGTGAACTAGATCCGGTGGGGAATTCACATGTGGATCAGTCCCTTCTAGGGAGGCAGGCGGAGATCATTGATTGGCCTCTCTTAGGGGAGACGACTACTGTATGCTCTCGGTGGCCTGATTCAGGAGTTTTTTAATGGCTCGTTCTTTCCAGCCCTAACGCTTCTGGGACTTACTCGAGGCCCAACTGTGTTGGGTGTGTTTCCTTTCCTGAACAGGGGGCCCACCCGATTTCCATCTCAATGTGACGACGTTGCAAGAAACTATACCGAATGGGTTCTTCTAGTCGGGGAGCAGAGTGAAATGTAGAGATCTGTGTTCCCCCCATCCCCTGATATGGACTCCCGATGGAGCATCACAGATGAGGCGGCACATCTGATGTAGTGCGTAGAGACAAGCTATATCCATGTTTCCTTTGTGCCTCACGGGGCATTGTTGTCGCGTCGAGGAAAGGGCCTCCAGGTTGATGTGATGCAGGAGGTCCCCTCTCGTCTTGACATGGTCTATATACCCGACATAGGGTAGGAAGATTGGCTTCATCCGGTGGAGGGATGTCCATATATTATGGAGGATGTCGTGCATGCATTTTTTCAACAACTCTCTGGGTATATCGTAATGGGAGGTGGAAATGGGCCAAAACATAACTGGTATATCATTCCTGGCGAGTCATTTCCTCAATTGCAGTATATCGGCATACTGCTCCACCAGTGATTCCTCTACATGGTCAGCCCAACTAAGGCTCTCATTGTATTCAGAGGCAGTGGGACTGGTATGTACTGAATTGTCTCAGGTGCGATTCTAAGGTGGTTTAGAAGATGAAAACGGCCCTAGAACAACTCCTGATCGAAGAAGGGCATCTTTAGCGACAATCTGGGAATATGACATGCTCGATCATGTCCTTCTGAGTGCCTCGACATATGAGGGCCTTTCGGTGCTTGATTTGGCAGGAGGAGGACCTTCCTGTTGATATAATATGTCATCACGGGGAGGACCATCGCAATGACGACCGTAATGGCGAGGAATACCATTACTGCTTGATGCTTTACTGCATAGAGGAATTTGGCAGTGCACACCCTGGGGAGGACCTCAAAGGCATGTTGCTACAAGGGGAGGACCTTCTGGCTGCATAGTGTTGTTGCGGGGAGGACCTTCGCATCAACTGCCATTATGGTGAGGATGACCATCATGGCTTGGAATTCGACGTGCATCCTCGGGAGGACCTTCAATACACGCCGCGACAAGGGGAGGAATTTCTCGTTGCTTGGGGCCATTGCGGGGAGGACCATCGCGAGGGAGGCCATGGTGGCGAGGACTACCATCACAGATGTGGCAATGGCGAGGACTACCATTTCTTCTGTCACAGGGAGAATATCTGCGAGGTAAATCCTTGGGAGGGCCTCTAGAATGTACCGCAACGAGGGGAGGGACTTCTCGTTGCTCGATGTCTCGACGGGGAGGACCTCCATTATCAGGGTGGCGAGGACTACTACTGTGACGTGATTCCTGGCTTTGTAGAGTTCCGTTTCAGCATAACCCATGGGGAGGACCTTCAGGGCATGCCACGACAAGGGGAGGGCCTTCTTTTCATGATGAGATATCACTACAGGGAGGACCTCCGTAGTTGCGACTATGATAGCGAGGACTACCTTCATAATTTGTGGTCCCACTTCATGGTGAGTGATTGTAGTGTGTACCACAGGGAAGACCTTTAAGGTGGACCGCAGCAAGTGGAGGACCTTCTTGTTGCCCGATCTTCTGGTCATGTGGAAGGTTTCCATGACTCGCATCAAGAGAGATGCTCTCGTGACCAACCGTTATATGCCCGCGGGGGAGGCCCCAACGGTTGCTCTGAGGAGGACCTTTAGAGCTGCTGGTGGCACCATTACGGGGAGGACCTTCACAACTACTACTGCCACATCCATAATATGGCAATCAGTGGGTGGGGTTTCGAGCCTTTAATGCATGCTTATCAGCATCGAAAACCTCAGATTCCATCAAAGAGGAGTCATGAACCCGCTATTTATTTTTCGGCTGCCTTCGGCGCGTTTGGGGTGCTCTTTTGCAGGCAGTGGGGACTGTCTATTGTCGGAAATAGCCTTCACTTTCTTTCGGACCCTGTCTAATTGGGTCCCTTGAGGTTGCTGGGATGTGCCGATGAACATCTTGACTTTTAACAGGGATATATGCCTACTCTGGAGCATCCACCGTGATGGACGGGTCTCCCCCAATTATAACGAGTGAAGCTGATCGATCCAGTTTCACTTGCATCATGGAATATAGTCGGTGAGACTCCTGGGCTGAATCAGGGATGTCGATCTGCTGTGAGGGGGCAATATCATCTCTTAGATGAGTCGCCTCAATTAGAGAGACGGGCTCACGGGCCCGAGTCCTTGTTATTGCTGCCGATTCAATTACATGATGGCAAATCTGCAAGATATGATCTGGGATCGATACCTTCTCCTCCATCATTTCCAGGATATGTAGAGAGAAATCTTTGGCTGGAACGGGTATGAAGGACCATTCCGGTATCAGAGTAGGAATATCCTGCTCCAGTCCTCCAATGGTCAGTGGGTACTGACGATTCCCCTGTGTCGGAGCAGGTGAACGAACCTGCCCCTATACTGGGATACGCCAGTTTCTCTCTCTATTTTCTACCACATCGGGGTGGTGGACTTTACTTGCATCCACAGGGAGCTGGCCCTACATATATTGGTTTACCACCGTATCGAGTCGGTGGCCTTTGTTGGAAGGAAGGTGTGCCAGCCTATGATTTTCTGCCACATCTGGGTAGCGGGCTTCGTTGATCGCCACCATATCAGGATGGCGGGCGTCTGAATCAACTTCCAGGAGCTGATCCTGCAGGTGCCGGGTTTCCACCATGTTAGGTTGGTGGGCTTCACGACCCTGGGAAGGGAGAGGAACCTTCCTTGTAAGTGTCGTCCTGCGTGAGCTACCGGACTGATGGAGCTCGACGGGGATGGCACCGGCTCATATGATGCCGCCATGTCTGGATGGCAGGCTTGGGAGGAGCGAACTGGTGTAGGTGCCTGTTTTTGGTATGTCTCCATGACTGGGCAGCAGAGATCCTCCTCAGGGACCAGGATAATGACCATTCCATGCATGTACATCTGCCTCCCTGGTCAGGCGGTCCAAGGGGCCGGAGCTCAGGGAGTGTGGGCCTGAATCCTCAGGGAGACATCCTCCTCGGCGCGTGGATGTCGGGTCGCGGAGTTACCGAGGTGACGTCTTCTTGCGGGGGCCTTGGAGTGGAACCCCCATTCGGTGGGGATGAAGTACTCAATGTCGACCTCATCCACCTCCCTAAGATAAGGGAGGTATGCATTGTTCCGTTCCGGGGATAGACTCTCGAAACGGTTGGAGACAGTGACAGGGGCTGTCTGGATCCACCTTTGTGGTCGCTGCTGGGCAAGAGATTGGTGAATCATGACGAATTGGAGGGAGTGCATGGCCGCCTCCACCATTGGGAGAGTACCATTCACGTGGTACTCTTGGATCAGTGCATCTGAAACCTAGCATTGAAGACGATGGGTGGGTGATGGGGTCCTCCGTTGTTGAGGAAGTCTCATCCCTGCGTCGTTGGAAGTGCGCACTTGTGAGTTCTTTTGCGATGCCATCGGATCGAAGGGAGTTATAAAAGTAGTGCCTGTAAAACATTTTAGAAAATACAAGAAGAAAACCTGTCAAAGCAGCATCTCATAATCCCATGCGTAATTAATGACCTCACTTGGCCCTCCTTTGGAGAATAAGGGGGCACTAGTTGTTATTATGTTGAATCTGTCATGTTTGGTTAAAGATTCATGTTGGGTTCACAATTTTTTGTTTCGTTCTTCCTTTTCGCCCACAAAATTCCCAACGACTTCATATCCAATGATTGAAGGACCTACTTTCCAAAGGCAGGCGTTCACCGGATGGTCTGACCAGTGACTCTTAAGAACTCACATTGGTCAAGAGGATGGGATGTCGGGCTCATCACACTCTTTTTTGGGGGGAAATTATTGCCTGTTCCGGGACTCCCTTATAGATTTAAGACATATTCATATGTTCACGAATCATTGGTTTATACCCAAACATAGTATCCACAGATTTAACCTTGATGGGAAACGGTCAACTGGATATAGAGGTTCAGAATCATTTATGCCCTAGGTTTATCATCCCTCGTTGGATTAATGACCCCGAAGGGTTGGAACTCGCTTCAGGGGGCACTAAGAGTGGCGTGTTGAACCGACGTGGAGATGATCAGATCGACCGGTTGTTGGGCTTGAACCCCCTTGGAGGATTCCTACGTACCATGTCTAGGAGGCAGGGATCATTGTCCACTTAGTTCGCATGGGCTTGGGGCTTACGCTCTGAGGCAGCCCAGACTGATGGATTGGGGCTTACACTCTGAGGAGGCCCATTTTCAGATGTCATGGTCGATGATTACTCTAATCCTACATGAGTCATGCTCGGTGTGAGAAACAGGAGGCAGTAGGGACCAGACGATCATGGCGTGAAAGGTGCACTCGTGAGAAGCGGAGTGGGGCTTACACATGAGGGTGGCCCAAAGGTGATGAATTGGGGCTTACACTCTGAGGAGGCCCATAAGGTTGGGGCTTACTCCGAGATGGATGCCTGTAGTGTCTTCCTCTGGTCTGTCCGTGAGGGAATCTCAACCCATTGGTGGGTTGAGGAATATAATGGGGGCCAACGCCTATGCTCAAGTGCACAAGCAGGATAACACCAAGGGTGTTGGAATCAGTCCAAACAAAGGGAGATGAAAAGTGTGAATTACATGCCCGACATTCAGAATAGAATGAGGGTGGCATGGTGATGGAGGATTATCGTTGACCATATTCGAAACACATCATTCATATCATGTTAGCCTAAAATGGGGACGAACAAATGAGGGTCGACTGTTGACCGTGTTCGAAACACATGACCTATCTCGTAGGGTTGTCCAAGGTCGTCAGGGGCATTGGCCCAGGACGGTAGGTGAGCTGTGGCGGCATGAGGCCAGGCCGTAACGGGGTCCCTTCAGACATGAAAGAGGATGGAGATCCGAACGAAGGACATGAAAAGCGTGGGGTGGATTGATGGAATGTTTGAATGGATTCCAGCACTCTTGAAGTTATTCCACTGTAAACATGGCATGAGGCATCTTATGCTTGGAGCATAAGGCATATCTAGCATGAAGCAAGACACATCCAACTATTGAATGAGAGGGAATGATACAGTTTATAGTCATGTAGAGAGGAATTTTTCCGTATAGTTTAACATCATATGGATAGGACGAAGGCCATACAGTTTAACTTCATGTCGTCAGGATGACTAGGTAAGAGATACCTAGCTATGGTTGGTGTGGGACCTATGCAAGGGAATCCCATCCAAATGAACCTAGAAAAAGGAGCTAGAAAATGGGGTTTTTGGAGACTCTTGACGAGTAGCATGATGAATGGAATTTATAGGATGGAGGTTGGAGCGGCATAAGGGTGAAATAGAAAATACTGTTGACCCGGCCTGAATTTTTCGCGGTGTGACTGTCCATTTTTCATGGGGGTCAGTGACGGTAGTGAATGGAATGGCCTGGAGGGCCGAGACCGCAGCCCGGAACTAATCCTAGAGAGGGGGCGGGGCGTAGCCACCGTGGTATGGACCAGTAGGTGCATGGGGTTTTCCGCATGAGGCTGGCCACGATGGAGCTGGCCGCGAGGTGCCGGCCGCGAGGGACCAGCAGCGGAGGAGCTTTCCGCGAAGGACTGGCCGCGAGGGACTTTCCACTTGTGGTTCGCGGTTTAGTTCTCCGCGATGGGTGTCCGGGGAGGAGCTGTCTATGGAGGATGACTTCCGCAGAGGAGGTTTTCCGTAAAAGAGTTTGTCCGTGAAGGATAGGCCACATGTGGTTCGCGGTTTAGTTCTCCGCGATGGGTGTCTGTGGAGGAGGTTGTCCATGAAAGAGGTTTTCCGTGGATGAGATGGTCGTCCGTGAAGGGTGTCTGCAAAGGGGATGGCGCCCATCCTACTTCACACCGGCTGAGGTGTTCCACCTCCATTTTGCGAACGAAACTGGTCCGCGGAATAGATGGTCATCCACGAAGGAGATGGTCATCCGTGAAGGATATGGCCATCCGCAAAGGAGATGGTCATTAAGGGCTGGCCACAGAGGAGTTGTCTACATGTGGTTTGCGGACGGGTTTTTCCTCAATGAATAAGACTTCATCCGCAGAGGATATGCGGTTCGCGGATGGTCGCAGACTGCTGGGAGGGATTTCACTAGCGTCTCCCCACGAGTTTTCACCAGTCCTTACTCCATCAATTTTTGGTGCCCCTCAGTGAATACTTATAGATTCGCAAGGAGGCAATATTTATGGGCTCTCGACATGTTTTTTGGAATCCCATGAAGGAACCCCCACATCCGTGAACGACTTGATCAACAGGGAGTTTTGGAGCTGAGTTTTGCGGAATTTCTCCATGGTCGTGCACCTCTACGCCTCTATTCCGCAAAGGACAGTGGTCCACGACCGCATGGGAACTCCACCTCCATTTCTTGAATCGACGGTGTGCGTGGCTTTTTCCGGTTGGTGCCCGACAGTCTTCCTGATTTGCGCCCGCGGAGGCACTCTGCCTCTGCTTAGCAAAAGATTCTAGTCCGTGGAATTACGGGAGGGCGGTCTGTCGGACCGGCGTCGTGCTGTTGCTGGGAGCCGGCACGCGGACCGGTTTGGTCCTTTTCCAAGTCTTATAGTAATTGGATGCGGAATTTTCAGGACCCTACACTCGTAAGATTAAATGATAATTAATAAGTGATAAATGGATCTTAATATGTGTTGTAATATCCTTATGATTTTAAAAATCCTACTTATAAACTCAAGAATTATCCTTATGAACTTAGGTATCATCCTTATAAACTCATGGATTCATCATTATGAACTATAGAATCATCCTTAATAACTGAAGAATCATCCTCATAAAGTTGAATGATTATTACAAAACAATAATTAATTTTTCAATTTTCCATTTCAAATCCCAAAAAAATCTTACTAAGTAAATGAATGACTCTCACATAATTATACTTAGCTAATTTTTACCTTCTGCACAGAATACCATAATTCTTTCAAATTTTTTTTAGAACCATTAAAACCATTATAGGTAATCTCAATCACATAAAATTAGGTAATAAAAACATAAAATAATTGTTTTAATTATCAGAATAACTCCAAAACTATTCTATATTCCTTCCAATTTATTATTCATAAAGTAAAAACATAATTTCACTACATTAATATATTACCATTGCCTTAATTTTCTAATATCAATATTAGTAACATTATCCTTTATTTAAGTAATATTTATTACTAAAAAGAATATACTAATTTCTAGAAAATTCCATGATTTCTTCTCCACAACTCCATCCAACTCTTTTAAAAACATTTAACCTTATTTAATATCTCTTATAATTATAACATTGTAGGATTTTTCATAGTTATTTAAGTAAATGTCTAGTTCTCCCAACACAATAATAGTATTTTTGACAAAACTATTCTTATTCCTTCAATATTATTCATTATATTTCATAATATATGGTCTTAATAATCATATATATATATATATATATATATATATTTGTCTGTGTGTGTGTGTTATCTTTGATTTTTCTATATAGGTATTCCAAGATAATATAATATTAATATTTTTACCTATTTTTAATGGAAAAACTCTCCATTAACTTCTATAGGAAAAAAACATACCTATTGAAATTCTAATTTAAAAACAAATATTGACAATAAATAAATCTAAAACTAACTTTTAGGCACTTCAATATCCCCATTTCGGTTTGTTTTCAATATAATTAATTTCTTTTCAAATAAAATAATATTAATTTGTTCTACTTTTCTATAATAAATGTTTCTTCTCGACCTTATTGATAATATATTCATATATAAATATAAAGATAAATATTATTATACTCATTTTATCAAATTAACAACTTATTCCATTTTATTCCCCCATTTTATTGTCCTCTAATTTATTGAGAGGATAATCTAATTCCATATGAGGTAAGAGAAGAACCACGTCGATCATGGAAATGTGTTATAAAATTATAAAATCTATGTATATGTAGGATAACCTAGTGTAGAAAAAAATATTGGTTAATTTAAACAAAAAATCAATCCAAAAGTAATACACAGTGTGATGATAACTTAGAGATTCACTTATTTGGGGATGTATAAATATATTTTTATGAAGTGTTATAAAATTTTACTCAACTTAAAAAATCATAACAAAAAAATTCTAGTGAATATTTATTTTTCTCCATGTTTTGTTTGATAATCACTCACCATTGATAACCTTAATAATCATAATCCAAATAAGTAATGAGAATGAGAAACCCACACCTAGACCTTTCTATTTTTTCATGTTCTATAAAAATTCCATATTTAATTATAAAATAATAAAAATTATAGCTAATTTCTCTTTTAATATCATAATAAAGGGTTGAACTTAAATAGACTTCATCATGGGTTTTTCTCTTCAGATATAATTATAAATAATTTATTATACTAGTTATTCATGGGAACCAATTTATATGTGTAAAATTATATATTATAAGGATTCACTAAGATATCAGTTTTGGATATTCATGATATATTTTTATTTATTATATATAGGCATCATAAAAATCATTCAATTCTACTTATTCATTTTCCACATTCATTACCATGATAAAATTAGTAGAAATATGTACTTTAGGGAATAAAGGGAGTTTCCATCAGCTATTAATTAAGAAAAATGGGGCATATACTTGTTACTTTACCCAAAACTCCATTTTCTGTCAATATAAAATATATAAAACCCTCCATGAATTCAAGAACGTTAATTTTTTAAATCTCTGCATATTTGGAAAACATATATATAATTTTCTGATGAAATTTATACTCATTTGGAACAACTATCTTCACTTTAGGAAAAAAATATAATTATTTTCATCTTTCTCAGTATTTTTATCCACTTCAAACTTTTTTTTCATATATTTAAGAACTATTTTGGCACATAGTGAAACTTATTCATGTTTATAGACTCCTTAAATATAGAAAAATCATTGATACTCACATACACTAGTGGTTTCCATTACCTCTTTAGTAATTATTCTAATATGGGAATCTATTTCATTCACTAGTTAGCTGAATGCCGAAACATTTTTCACTTTAAAAATAGGTCTTCAACAAATTTATAATTACCCTTATTAGGTAATGCATCAAATTCTTCATCATTACTATAAACCACTATACAAATCATGTTATCTATTTATTTGATTGGTTCCTCTTTTGAATTTTTCCTGCTTCCTTTATCTTTTCTATTCATGGAAAATTTATAATCTTCCATAATGTATTGTTTTATATAATAATTTAAGCATATAATCATGGGATTTTCATCATTTATAGTTTCATTATTTTTTTTAATCATGGAAGATTTTTCTTTTTTTTTTCTCACCTACATCTTTAACTCATATTGTCTTCTATTGACATTAGAATAAATGTTATACTCAGTTGGTATATACCCATTGTATTTATAAGGATTTCGCCTTCAAAATTACATAATCTTAGGTATTTAGATTATAATTCACTTTATTTCACTCCCAAATATATTTTAGGTTTATATTTTTAGATAATTAAGTCAAATATCTTACTTCACAAACCCAATACATTATAGAGTGGTAATATCCACTCACTATCCATTTTTCTCACAATATTAAACATTTCAAATGAAACATATGTTTCTTTTCATCTTTAATCAGTATGACCATAAAAATTAATTATTTATTATTCTTACTCATCCTTAAAACCTCTAAAAAACATTTGAAATTTTTGGATGTGAAAAAATATCTCAGTAAGGGATATATATGTAAAAAAAAGAAACTCATTATTCCATTTTAAAACCACGAGATGGTAAAAGAGTATACCTTTAATGTAATAAACATTAATATAGAAATAAAAATTTACACACACTTGAAATCAATATTAATACCCATATTATTTCAAATTTTTTTTATAATAAATCATAAAATAAAAAATAATAATCATGAGAGTTGTTAAGAAAACATGAGAACCCATTAAAAACATTTTCATAAAAAACATACTTTATTACACAAATATGGAATAATGACTCCTTTAGACCAAACTATAATTTAAATACGTTTTAAAATAAAATTATTTTCGTGAAATATATTTCTTAAGAATATAAAATTCACATACGTTACACCCCAAGATTCTATTATAGTCTATCTTTTTAAATAATTCAGTAGTGTGTGATGTACACAACACCGAGTTCAAGCGCACCACGACCTATCAAACTGGCCATTTCAAAAATAAATTATGAATATTATTAACCGAATTTTGAATTTTATATATCCCATATAATATTAACATTTTTTATGTGTTTATAATACATAATATAATGAAAAATTAATTTTTATAGAGAGCATAAGTATTCTTCAAAAAATTCATTTCTCTTTCTATTAATGGAGAACTTTTATTAAATCCAATATTTGATTATTTTATATATTAAATTTGATGAAATTACGTTATTATGTAGAATCATGAAATAAAAATTTAGTTTTGAAATTTTTTTGGTGTTTTTTGATAATTTTCATATATTAATGAATTCTGAAAAATATTGCATTTTAATTCAGAGCTTCTTTTTAAACTAAATTATTTATATTGATATATTATATTATTAATTAGTTTTAATTCATAATTATATTATATTTTTATCATTTAATATAATTGAGGTCATTGGAAGTTATTTTATATTTATATTGAAAATAAACATATGTCAATCTATTGATAGCTTTTACTTCTCAAAAACTCGCTTTCATGTTTTGACAATGGGAATTAATTTTAAATTAATTTATGAAAATTATGTGTTCTGAATTTGGAAAAAAATGATTCTATATTTTGAATTATAATATCCAAATTGTTTAAAGAGGTACCTTTTATTTTAGGACATTATGAATAGTAACTCCAGTAATTATTTTTATATACCCTGGTTAAAGGGCGAATCAGGTAAATAAGGGTAAAATATAATATTATAATAATATAAAACTAACCTAAAATGTTTCCCAATCCTATTAGATGATATATTTCCGACCATGATTATCCTTACGTCTATTTTGGGGCCCCATAGAGCCACTTGGGTTTAAAAATTACATGTTATAAAAATTAATTTAAAGTAAAGGGAAATATAATATAAACATGTATATTTTTAGTAAATTTTTTTTTCAAGTTATATAAGTGATATATTCAACTACAAATAATAATTGGAATGATTAAAATGATTTCTTACATAATTTTAATTTATTTGTAATTTTTAGAAAGTAAATATTTAAATTTATAAATGACATAATAGTGGTGCATTGTTTTCCTTATTAATGAAGGAATGGAGAAATTCCGTTATATATATTAAAATAAATGTAATTTGAAAGTATTTACGCAATAAAAAAAATTTCTTTATAATTATTACATATTATCTTTTATTTAATGTTTTTGGTTCAAAGGAATAATGTTTTTTGTCTTTAACCAAAAATAAATTACTAACTAGTGTAAAAATTGAAATAAATAAGTTTTTAAAACTAATACTATTTTATGACATGATATTATAGTTTTAAAATTGTAATATTTGGAAAAATGATATATATAATTTAAAAAATTCAATTAATTATCCACTTTATGTTCTCTTAGCATATTATAGTAACTATAGTAACCGTACATTATGATAATACATGATGTCCTTGTAAGAGTTAATGTTTTTAACTAAATGTTAAAGCCTAGAGATAAGGTTTAATTCATGACCTAAACTTTTCTAAAACCAATATTTTTTGAATATTTCGACCCATTATCATCTTATTCTCTAAATAAATCACTTTTTAACTATTAAATACCGAAAATAAATTTATAATAGATAAATATTTCAATCTTTTCTAAAGTTCCCCTCACCTCTCTTATAAAAGGGAACTTCTCCATATATTTATTTCACATCTCCAAATCCAGTTGTATCTGCCAAATGCAATCCAAATAACATCCCAACTTCCATAAATTAATCCTTTAGTCCACCCTTTGGTAATAAAATGAACATAAGTAGTCCTTTTGTGAAAATTAAAAGGAGACACATGAGGAAGATGTAATCATTTTATCCTTTATTTAAAAGATATTTTCTTCTTCTACTTCCTCTTTCTAGGTTGTTTCCATACCAACATAATAAATAAATTATCTTACATATATTTAGATTTTATTTTAATCATGATAAATCTATATACATCATTTTATCCATCCTGTGAATAACAATATCACCATGCGTACGTACATACAACTTACCGCCTCCACACCGGAGAATAATGATTTATTCCACATTACATTATCTAGATGGGTATAATGATTAATATAATAGAAATAAATAATTAATAATAAATGATTATAATTATTTATAATTAATATACCATCAATTTCTATATTATTTTACTTTGAAAGGAATGATATCATCGCTGATGCGTATATATGACCTACCGTCTTCACAACGCGATGAGATTGATTCTCCAAATTAACCATTCGAAAATTACTATAAAAAATTTATATATTATGATAAATTATGAAATATTTGATATAATAAGGCTACTATATATATATACATATATGTCATTCACTTACATCAATATTATAAGAAAATGGAAGCATTGTTCATGCGTACGTACGACCTACTGTCTCTATAAACGATGTATCCAATTTCACATATCTATCTATCATATATATATTTATATTATGAATATATATATGATAAATCAGAAATATTATACATTATTGAAGTAATTAAATAATTTTCTATTCAATACAATCAAGAATAACAAGTCAAAATACGTTCGATAAACAAAGTGATTATTACCCGAAATGTTGCCTCAACATGGAATTGTTAATAAATGGTTAATATAAAGTCATAAAAGAACAATATATGATAAAATAAATATTATTATGATTATTATATAAGTTAATTATAGGTTTAAACCATTATACTTGAGTATCAACCATGTACAGAGATTATCAGACCTAAGGTAAGGGTTAAATTTTACAATCTCATTATTATCTGAGAATGTTTATGTGTAAGTATTTATTGAGATATATTTATCATCAAGGTCCATGTTTCATAAAAATGTTTTCAAAATGAATATTTGCATGTTTAATGTAAGGTTCTATTTAATTATATCATCATTTTAAATGTTTTAATGATTTATTTTTCTAAATCTATTTAAGTAATGTCCATGTTTTCAAAATGATTTTATGGATTTATTTTGATGGACATAATTGTTTTAAAATGTTAATTCCATTGAAATGTTTCTAAGTGGAATGTGAAATTTTTATTCAAAAAAATATTTTAAATGAATTAGTTTATAATTTATGGAACATTTCAATGATTTCATGAAAAAAGGTTATTTCTCTCAAAGATTTTTACTAATTGTTTTCAGCTATGTTAACATCCTTTATTTGATATTATTCGTGATTGGGGTTTATTTTTTATAAAAAAATCTTCTACATTATATTGAATGAGTAATGATATGTTTGGTTGTGGATGTGCAATTTTATAAAATTCATGGATTATGGTTAACATATTGGAATTTTTTATGCTAGTTTTAATATGAATGTTTATGTTTTTTTTTCACCCTTTTCATAAGAGGAATTAATTATACTTTGTATGTGTCGAGAAGGGACCGTTGTAGCCCTTGCTTCATCAGTAGTCCCATGAGAAAATTTTGTTTGGGTTTTGGATAATTTCTTACCCAATTATGTATGGTGTATTTCCCAAATCTTTGATTATATGTTTAGGGTGTCCCGCATTACGAATATTCTCGCTATAAGATTAGTTATTGATTTTACATGTGATTATTAGACTAGTTGAATATCTATGTGAATGTTTAAGTGGAATTATATTATTTATTATTTCTATATTATGATGAAGATAATTTTTTAAAAGTCTTGTTTTTAATTTTTTATCTTTCCATAATATTTTAACATTATTTGTGATAGCTTTCAATATATTTGTGTATCCTTACTGAACACTTGAGCTCACCCCATTCTTATGTTTTATTTTCCAAAGATTCCAAAAAGTGTTTTATAATTGGTATGTAGTGGTAAAAAAAGAGAATAATGGTGTTCTAAAAGGATTATATATTCTGTGTTTTATGGTTGAAATTGTATTGTAAATTGAATGTATGTAATCTAATTTCCAAGGCTACTAATCTGATCAGTCTTTCCAGACATTACTAATTTTAATCATGCCAATATATTATAATAATGCAATGGCTTCGGGCTTCTGGGGTCAGGGAGTTACAAAATATCTTTCTTGGGAAATCATCTTCATATCACTCTTACAATAACTCTTTCATGTGGAATAACCATTATGGTCAACTTCCAATATAATACATTAGATAACATAATGATCACTCAGTTCATTGGAGATAAATATTGAGCGTGCCTATCCCAATGATCTATATTGGAATCAAACGTTATAATGAGGTATAATTTTGTACCTCATACTAAAAATTTATATCAGGATCAACATTATCATAAACAATTTTCAAGGACCATAACTTGTATTACATACATAACAACTTTCATTTCCATCATCAAACTTATAAAAATATCCTTTTAAACCCAATTTTCAAAACTGAAATTCCCAGAAAAAAGGTGAGTAGGTTTACTATTTTAAGAAAAATTGGATGTTTATAATGGAATATACATATAAAATAATTGTTATGGTGGTAGGAATATTGATTGAAATTTTATACATTAAAATATATTATTCTTTCATTCTTTTTTAAAGAAATTAAAAACATTCCATAAGATGATTTTTTTGAAAATCATTATAAATAATAAAAAATCGAACTTTATAATTCATTCATGTATATATAAACACATTAATAAAATAATTTTAACAATAAGAACATGGAATAAAAAAATTAGAAAATAAATCTTTAAAATATTTAAAATAAGATTTTTAAAGAAATGTGTCCATGACATTGGGTATGGCTCATCGCTTATGTTATTTATCATCCGGAATAATAAAATAATATAGAATATTTATTTATTAAGAATCCTTTTCAATTTTAATATTACATTAATTAATTTCATTATTATATTAAATTACAATATCATTTAATTTATTTCCTACGTTTTGATGTTATTCAGCTCATAGGACCAATGTGGCTTCTGTGAGTTGACAATGGTTAAAGTGGTCGTTATTTAATCATATCTAGAATAATATTCAGTAAAAATATATAATTTATATAAATATATTATACTTTTAAAATCAATCATTAATTATGGATAGAAATAATATATTATGTTATAATCATGGAAAGGGAATGGTGTGTGTGCGCATGAATATTGCTTCCATTTTTCAACAATCATGATGTAAATAAGGTAACTATTATTTTATATTTCCAGAATAATAATTATATCATAAATATTAAATTATATATTGAAATAAACTTATATATATCATTCATATGAAGAATTCATTAAAAAATAATCACAACCCTCTATGGAGGCAGTAGTCCACACATACACACGAATTACGTTAGCATTTTATAAAGAATAGAAATGTAAGAAAATAGGTTATATGTTAATTTTTAACTAAAAACATATCTCAATACATTAAATGTCATTTTTATCTAAAAATAATATCTTATTATAGACTAAAGGACCATCTCATAACTAAGGCATCAAGTGTGTGCAACTATAATGTCATGCACTCAATTTTCAAATAACGCACACACCATTTTTCTGTGTGAATGGCGATGCTATAGATTGATGTTGTGTAGTCCACTAGGATCCCTAGAACATTACCAAATGTGTTTTCACATAACCTTTTATATTTTTGTACTTTCTTAATGGCAATAAATAAAACGTCATTATCATGATAAAATGTCATCTAATAGACTAAATAAGTGGCCACCACCCCATTGAAAAGGTATGCGATGAATGAAACAATGTTCTTCTACCCAATAGGTTTATATGCCAATAGACACCCATTTTGGTTTTAAATAGAACCCCACCCCATAGACACACACATTTTGGATATATCTCTGTAATTCAAAGCACCAACTCTTGTTTGTACAAATTCTTCTTCTATGACCTCGAAAAACTCCAATATCATGGATTACCAAAGGTAGGGTAGTTGTGAGACTAGCCTCCCATGGTCACCGAAATTTATTATATGATGGTTGTGATTTAATCACAAAATATTTCTTAATTATAGTCTGCTTCACATTACATAATGCACCTTTGTGCAACACTTATCTATGTAGAAACATAGATATTATTCCCACATTAACCTATAAAATCTATGAAAGTGTTTTTTTAGAACCTATAGATCATTCAACCCTACTTTCATGAATAACTATAGAGTTTCACACAAAAATTGTAGGGTCGATAATCTAATTCCTCTTACCAAAAAACATAGTTATGTACAAGTTCAGTGACTAGTTTTCCTCTAACCATTTAAACTGATTCATCTATTCCCAAAATTCTAATGAAACCTGTACTATAAACAATTGTGTACACCTAATCTACTTCAGGTATAGCCTAGACCATTACCTTGACTTTGTATCATATACAGAGGTACCCTAATGCATCTTTCTCCTAATCATAGGAACCCTAATTTTGGTACCCCTAATTTCTACTCATCCACAATAGTGTTTTTCCAATTCTCTACCAAGATATTCATGAACAATAGATGTGTAATCCCTGATGGTGGCATCATCAAGATAAATTTCCAAACACTCTTGTTAAAGAGTCATTATGTTGGATCATTCCCAATTATTTTAAAATGGTGTCCCTAGGTGTCGGCCCTGACAACGTCTATGTTACATGGTGTAAAATGGTACAACCCAATGTCCTTCTCATGTGACATTAAACAACATGGTAATATACTCATAATATGGCATTAAACTTTATCCTTACCTTGTGTGATGAGCATAGGATGCCCTATGTATAAATGGAATGAATTGACCCCACACCTCTTAGATCGTGTGATGAACATGATATGCCTCATTTAATATCATCATGAGATTCCACATTCTCCCACACCATGGAAGGATCCTATAGTTTTTGTCAGCTTCCAGGAATAATCCCCACAACACCCCTTATTGATGCTCCTTCCGCGCCACAGGTGTACTTACTGAGCGAAGTTACACTTCATAGATCAATCCTTTCACATTACCATAAAATGTGTAATAGTACAATGTGGGTTTTGATCCCTATTTCCAAATAGGGTATCTATTACACCTCTATAAGGTTCAATCCTGATATCTCAACACATCTAGGATACCTCCCTAAGGTTCAATCATGAAACACCAACATCTCCACCAAATATCAAATATTAAATATTCCCCCATGGGGACACACAAAACCAAATCTCAAGTTTGAAATCTTCCCCTGGGGATAGAATCTACCGAAACCTCCAATGTTCCCCCATAAGGAAAAACATAACCACAAAACAATCCCTAGAAGAAAATAAAACTATGAACCATTGTAACTTATACCCCGTACAATAAACATGGTATGTTGGTGGTAAAAGTACTCTGATTCATTATTCCCCAAGAATTTTCAACCACATGGCTGGCACGAGAAGTCTTGGGTTTCATGACTAAGATTCCACACACTTGATATGCACTCCAATATAACAGGGCTTGTTATATACCCAACACGCCGAACATCTTGAGATTCCCTGACATTCCAAACATTATTATCAAATATAATGTAAGGATTCTACCGAATAGGGATAGAGGAAATGTAATTAAATAGAATCCACCTCACGATGGAACCCTATAAAATTTTAAAAAACATGACTCAAATATATAAGGTAGATCAGAACTAGGGGATGAACTTCAAGGAGTGATACATGGAAGGAAGAACTGATATACCATCATCCTAGTTCAATCAAGGATCCAAAATCAAAATCTTTGGTGGGTGAGACCAGCCAAATTTGGAAATCATGAATGTGTGGAAGAGACATGTGTGCAATGTGGTCCTGTTGAAAATTAACCTAAAATAACAATGGTGAACCTGATGTGAATCTATTATCCTTCAACTATGATAACTTATACTGTTGGGGAACCATTTGAATTTAATTTCAAAAAATCCCCATATGTGACACTAAACAATATGTTGTCCCAACATAAAACATGCATATTACTTTTGTTCGATAACATTTGTAATTACCATTATAATACATCACTAACAAAGAATATTTTTATCCCATTGAATGAATAGATGATATTGGTGCATTGGGAACCACTTACCCCAAATCTATAATGAAGGATTATTTAATGTGCCTTACTAGACAGAAACAATAGGATATTGTCAACCTAACATCAACAGGAATGGTAGTATGATGAATATTACTACATCAAGCATACATGACTACATTCTTATCATGACAGTTACCACATCTTCGGTTACTAGGCTACCATAGCCCATATATCCTACCAAAATCATCTAGTGGAGGGTAATCAGTGCCCTTATTCAATAATAGAAACATGAGTGGGTCATTCTAACCAAAGGCATGGACCGATATGATCATGAAGAACCTGAACCTCACTGACATCATCGCCCCAATGGCCTCACAATTTTAAACCATCCCCCATTTTAACATAAACCCTCTTCAGCAATTTTTCCCTAGAACATTCGGATTGATGAAACCTCTATACTGAGGAGGTAGGGTATATTTGATCTATAACATTATTTTCCACAACTCCAAGAGACACCTTGGATATATCTCACCCAACTACATTTCCGCTAATACCAACCAATCCCACATTTTGATGAGTGATTTGACATCATCCCCACTCCACTATCCCCATAAAAGAACACCCAAAACTGACGCTTGAGGAAGGCTTCCATTAGATATTGACTAATGTATTATTTCATGATCCTTATAGGATAAAGATATAGGAGATCAAAAACCTAAATTTTATAGTCTTGGGATTAGTAGAAATGTGATTGAATTAATCCCACATGATTTCATCCCTATCACGACTGCTACTACTTCTTTAGTCACTGGGCACCCATGCCCCATATGACCCAATAATTTCATCGAGATGAGGGTAATCACTAACCTTGTTAGACATAATGAACAATAGTGGTCATACCACCAAAGGAATGGACTGATAGGTTCTTGAATAATTGGTACATTGCAGACATCGACACCTAAAAGGGCCTCACATGGGTAAAACATCCCCTGTTACAACGAAAACCACTTTTAGACTCTTTCCATAGAGAAATCTAAAATCTCAGTCCTCTATACTGAGGAGGCAAGGGATCTTCAAGTCGTTCAAATCATGATCACTTAATTGGATCCACCTTGTTTGGATCACACCTATAAGTGTTAGTTCAAGTAATAACCTTCCCCCCATGTCGACAAGCAGTTTGACCCCATCCTCAACCCACAAAGCCTAGAACAGAAGACCTGACACTGACATCAGTGGAGGGAATATAACATTTCCTAGTTGGTGGAATAATCTACAACCCTAGTGTACCTATCTACTACTAGTGTATACCATATCATTCCTACATCTTTTATGTGGGGATTCATATTCACCCTCTTGGGAGCGAAACCCCAGCCACCTCTCAGGAAGGACATACTGACTCTATTAGCTGTCAACACCATCAGAAATTGTTACATGACATCTAGAAATGAATAAATATAGAGAGGAGTTCCTCCCCAAACTACCATAAACCCTCATGTAGGTCCTCCTTGTGCATAATATATCCTCTTCTCTAATGATATATACCAGTGTAAGAGGGAAAACATCCACCATGAGTGTTTTCCCTATAGAATATGTCATAACACGCATGGTGGGATCTCAGGAAAGTCTAAAAAACATGTGATTGGGGAATTATTGCACCATCAGAGTTATGAATTATAGAAGAATCATGTCACTATATTCCTCTTCACTTTTAATAGGTCTAATGACTCGATGAAAGAACATTCACCCCCACTTCCAAAGCATGGTCCGAAATTACACCGACTTAGGATTATAATACCTAAAGTCGAAGTCCAAAAACTCCAAAAATACCTCCACATGTACATGTAAGTAGTGGATGTTCTAGAATCCTTTAATGTGCTCACAATACCACCATATATGTTTCCATCTGGTTCCTTCTACTCATACCTTTACAATAGAAGTTGGAGAGATATCATGGTCTGGGTTAACACCCTCAATTGATGGAGAGATTTCCATTGATCCCTAAAGAGATGTTGTCTCCATCTCTCTCATGAAGAGGTAGTAAACACCCTATCCTATAAAGATATTATCATGAAGTTGTCCCCACCTACTAGAGAAATTAAAATATGTTGTGGATGTTTGGACTAGGTGGATCCCTATCTCTTGGTAAATTAGGCACAAAATAGATCTATATCAGCACCTCCAATACCATGTCATCCTATTAGAATCAAGGATTATTCCAAAAAGCAGTATCATCATAATCCTAATAATGAAATGGAGGTCTTGTGGGGACTCTTGGATGCCTACCAGCTTATTTCCACATCATAGACACCTAAAACCCTAAACTATGTTATTTTGGATTCCCTCATTGAGGACCAAGTTGAATTTTTCTACCGGAGTGTCTAGGAAAAATTAAAAATATTTCAAGAACATTAGCATACGTACTTAGGAAACCACAAGAACCTAAATTACATTCAAAAACTAAATAGGATTGTTCAAATAAATTCACTCCTAGTATATCAATTCCGTAGAGCATACTGATACCGTTGAACATTAAAGAATGCATGCATCAAGAGACTTACTATTCTCTAGTGATTTATAGTATATTCATCACAAAACGTAAACATCAGAGGTTGGGGGAATTATGTTCCCTTCCATTTTATCCATATCCCATGACAACAATTGGACTTTCAGTAAAACTCACCCACTAATAGTGAAAGTTCTATTATGGAGGCTACCATAGGGAATTTGGTCACTATTGAACCTCTAAAGGAGTAGAGAAACCAAAATGCTGGCATTGGGAATGATTGGGAGATCATGCTCCAAGGGAAAACATATTTCCAAGTATATCCATCTAAATGTGATCATGCTCATTGGAATATGTTATTGTTGGTCCATGGGAGTCCTTCTAATGAGACATTGTCTCTTGTACGCCAATATATTAACAAAGTAAAGGGGCCCTCTGAGCTTTCTAATCCATATGGGATTACATTAGAAATTTAGTTAAACTCTAGGATAGTAAAATATCCCTAATATCTAGAGGGATACAAGATACTTACAGCAGATTTTATGTATATGGGGTTCACAGGTCATGAAAATGTAAAAATGGACCCTACCTATCCTCTAGTTAAGAACCTAGTCATTCTTATGTAGGTGCCTAGATTTTTCCTAGGTGTCCCAGTATATCTGATCAGGGATGAATCGTAGGAATATGAAAAATGATTGATATATGATTTTTCTACTATATTTTATTAGCATGCCTATCCACCTTGGGATAAATTTTTTACATCCTCATTGTCCAATGATCCATTCAGGGCACTGGTGGCCAAAAATAATAAGAATGATGATGTCATAGATGCTCTCACCACCATCAACGAGGATTTGGAAATAATATAGGATTCAATTCAACCTGAGGGAATGATGTATCCAGTATGGGTAGACCATATTCACCTACCAATAGAATTTTGAAATCTATGTTTCGCCATGTTCTATAGTATGGTTGATTCATAGGAATATCTTGTGCACTTTTTCTAAAGTTCCAATACAATGTTAGGGACTTTGGAATAGTAAGAAGCTATTAAGATCAGATATTTTTTCCAAACTCTAAACAATAAAATTTTTGTGTAGTATATCTAGTTGCAATGGGATCCATTACAGTATAAGAGTATCTTTGAAGAAAATTCCTCCATTAGTTCATCGCAGCCTCATGAAAAAACAGCATTAATGACCTCTCCAAATTAAAACAGAGCTCCAATGAGTGTGTTGCTGACATTATTTCTTAGTGTAAAGGACTCACATACTATATTGACATGCTATTTTACATGGAACATATTGTTATGATGTTAATGGAAAATTTCAATGATGAAAAAGTTCCCAACCTCATCTACCTAAATAATTTGACAATATTTTTTGAGTTATTCAAAAAAATCAATATATAGAAAAAAACATACAGTGGACCAAACAATAGTCATGATAATTACCCCTTGTATATCCCATGTCAAGTCACGTGAATGTAGAGATAGTTGGTGTTGTGTACACAAAGGATCCCAATCTAGTTCACCTATAACACCCTTTACCTAATGAACCCATATAGGTGTAGACCCACTAAAGACAACCTCACCCGATGTGCCTCATTATCTATATCCTAATTGAGAGAATGTTTCATGGACACCCATTAGGGGAATTCCCACAGGTTTATTTTCATTGAAATGTAGATTAATAACTACTTTCTAAAAGATGCATAGGTCCTAGGTTATTTCATCTGTTCCCCAGAAATGGGGATCCTAAAATATCTTAAGTTATGGAAACCCCAATAGATCTTACATACCATTCACACCAACCACAACTCATATCACATGATCCTTTGTCACGTCATAAATGAATGATTTATCTTCAAATATTGGCTTCAAGACTAACTTAATCGTAGGTTAGTCAAAATGATCAATGTCCCAGTACATGTGGATATTGTCTCTTCAAATCCTGATGATGATAGAGACGAATCTTGTGAGTTGATGAAATATTACATGGTATCCGGTGATAGAGAATGCCCTGAGAATCCCCCATGATCCTCTGGATAACATTATTGATGCAAAGGAAAGGTACATTTAAACAATAATAATTTCAAATATACCACTTGAATCTTGGTTTTTCATGCTACTTAGACCGAACTGTAGCCCTCTCATGGTGATTAGAAAAAAAACCTTTGTGGTTTAACCTATCAGGTGTTCCTCTATAGTGAAATGTATTAGTTGACCACAATACTCTACTGTGAATACATGATTATCAATCATATGAAGCCAAGGCTCGTCCTCATCCCTGTAGTTCCCATCCATCTGTCAATCATAGCAAGCTAGCTAACCAAAAATATCATATATATTGTACAATCCAAAACTGTGTGCCTTATACTATGACACCCACTACACTCCTTCTAATGAATGTCCATCTATTGAAAAATATATTTTCGTCTCATAGAAGTGGGATATGATAATACACCTTATCGGCATATTAGTGAGACTCTCAATCCATGATATGCTCTTCCTATTAAGGGATATGAATGGGGATCTTTTCAAAGACTTCAGAATCCCCCTTTAATTTGAGATGGTGGTCGCTACCAACAAGTAATATTTCACAAAAAAATCCAAAATGAGGAATGTCAAGTTATCATCTCATTTTCCAATGAATATGAGGGTGATACGATTCATGGGAAAATATTCCCCTTTTATATTACTAGCCAATTCAACATTGTGTATGTACACCACTTCTAGGCAGATACTATCTCTAATATAAATCTTTTCGTGACCCGAAGACTCTAAAATTTAGGTCCCATTGAAGAAGTCTTGATCCCATATAATCTAACAATTTAGATGTAAGGTAAGATACCTAAAACTATTTGTTGCATGATTTGACTTCATATATGGTTCAAAATGGAAGAGAGCACTGTATTTATTGTAACCTCATCAGATATCTCCTACAATGCACTTTTGGAATGTCCATAGATTTATTTTCTTGTAGTGGTCCTCTATTAATACCATCAATGCCTCAAATACTTCCTTAATTATTTACTTGGGGTACTCTACGTTGATGTTTTCCCCCATTGACTCAAATGCATCTTGTTATCTAGATACCATGTACTGCAAAAGGGAGGGGAATAAATTCCCAAATAACATGGTAAAACAAATTAATTCCACCAATAACAAATAATCTACTACCAAGTATCCTTGTATATACTTGAAAATCATTTTTCATCTCCCAATTCAAAAGTTGAAACCCATGATGATTGAATTGGGGGGTTGTTTCTTAGTCCCCAATAAGAATTTTTCAAATATCACTTCATAATTATACACTTGATAGGACAGTACAATATTGTAAGACACTACCCCTATAAGGTATTGGGAAGTTCACTACATGGCCACCAATCCATACCATTCCTTCATGTTCTACAAGGTATGACTATCTCAATGGAATTCTACCCATCATCATTTCTTTAATATCATGAGTGGATTTCATGGAGGAAAAATTTATAGTATTAGATCATCAACTATTGTCACTATATTATCATTAGAGTGAGAGACCCTTGTGGAACAGTCTTCCCATATCATATCAAGATCTGATACCATCCCCAAAACATCAATTTTGGAAGAGTTTATTCTTACCTATGACTCTCATATATCATACAATAAAGAGGATCTAGAGTAACAAATTCACCATTTGAAGATGGTTTTTCCACCATCATTGATAGGTTGACTCAGGTAAACCTGGACACTGTGAAGATATGAAAATGAAATTAATTAGTGTAGTTATGCCACTTGAGGAATATAAGAAATATGGGGACTTCCTAAAACCTGACCATGATGTTTTTTCATGGAGCTATGATTAAGTTATTTGGATTTTCCCACAGGATTCCATTAATCTCGTTAGCCGCATTTTGTGTCATTTCGGGTTAAAACGGACTTTGAGAAAGATGAACCCCTTTCATAGTATCAGGGTCTAGGCCATAGTTTAAAAGATTATTAAATAAATTTTTTTAAGAGAGGTCAATAGCCAAAATGGTTGGAAAACATTATTATAATAAATAATGAGAATTGATATATCAGTGTCTATATTATCATTTGAGACAAAAAATGTCATTGTTTGAAGAACGAAATTCATCTTCTGGTGGCAGAGCTACTGATTAATGAAACGTCCAGATTCCAAGACCTCTTCTTCTTAGATAGATACCCCATGTATAATAAAATATTTATATCCACTAAATATGTGGAATCCACTTCAATCAAAGAACCCTAAAAAACATTCTACTACAGATAGATTTCATTCGGATAAAATAATGATAGACCCAATTACCAATATTTCATGCACCACATATTCAATCCACTCTTTAGAATATTGGTGGATTGTTAAATGGATATCTGCTGGTCAAATCATACCGATTCTCAGACCATCTCAAATACCTTGATAACGTTTCCATCTTCTTTTGTCTCCACCACTTGAAGATGAATCCCATTAATGTGAATCTATGTCACCTCTATAAAATTTCTCATATTTGTTCTCAGATAAAAAATAATCAATGTTTAACTAATTAAAATTGAGTTTATTAACCAAATTTCTCCACCATAAATCCTTCAAAGGTTTTGAGACCTCTAGGGAAATTTATCCTAAATCTGTCAATTTTTTTCAAATAGGATTACTAAGTGTAATGAAATTTCAAGGTTCATAAATAAAATAATTTCTTACCAGTGGGATGTGTATTTTAAATATTCCTTCGAGGATATTAATAGGTAGCTATGAAATCATATGTTTCTTATTACACCAATCTCAGGAAATCCTATTGTCCTCTATGTGACTACCCTAAAATGCACTTTTGGCACCCTCCTAGCACATAAAAAACAATGAGGGTAGGGAAAATATCCTATATTATCTTAGGTGAATGCTCCTCAATAAAGAGACCAAATACTACCCCATTGAGAATAGATTGCTCATGTTGGTCTCCACAATGTTAATGTTATGAAATTATTAACATCACAATGAGATGCAGTTGTTGTGTTGGGATTACTCGCTGTTGAAAATTCTTAGTCGGCTCATGGGGATAGGGTGATTGGCATGTTGAGAAGTAATCCTAAAGCAGTGAAACATTAGGGTTTACCATATAAATCAATCAAATTCCATGTTCTTGAAGCCTTTCTGGTCATTCACATGAACCCTATTTAACTTCCCATGGAAATATACTTCTTAAATAAATCCATTATATTAGTAGATAAGGAAGCCCCATGATGGAAGATGAATTTCGATGGAGCCTTCCAGATTCCAACTGATAGAATGATCAACCTCCCTAAAATCAACAAGGTATGCCTGAAGATTATGTTTATCACTCCAGGAAAGGATGTCCTACCTTACCCATTAATGATTTTATAAGGATGCACTAATAAAAAGAAAGAGCATCAGGCTCTTATTATTGGGGTCAAGATGTCCATTGATATTTTTTCCTCTATTTACATGATATGGAAAACACCGAGCCCATCATCAAGAAGATCAAGGGTGACTACATGATCAAAAATAAAGAACATTTTACACTTTAGGAATGGACTCATCAACTAATAGCCTAGTTTTGTTTCCATCCAAAAGTGAAATATGTTCCTTAGTAAAAAAACATTATCAATTTGATTCTTTGAAAAGTCCAGTTGCATCCCTTGTAGAGCCTGATCTGGATGACATGGTCCTTCATGAGGAACACTAAAGGTTTATCTCCCCAAGAACTTTTGATGATAGCAATAAATATGTATTTCAATGGGCTATGGGAACATCTATAACAAGACCCTAAAACTCCCCCATGGTGAAAGAAAAAATTTATTTGATGACTCCCTTCATTGTGTATCTCTATCATTAAATTATCCAACTAGGATAAGTCAAGCATGATTGAATCCGCTAGTGTTCAGTACAGTTCACCATCCATAGTGTCCCCAAAATTATTAATACTCTCTACATGAAAGGGTATGATGGAATTATTCTCTACTTCACTTATGGTTATGAGATACCTTATGGTATGAAATAGTTATATGCTAGGTTCTCTGGATCCCATATAGAAGGGTTGAAACACTCCTACCAAATTCTGAGGTTGTGTAACTTTTGGCCCACCATGAATCATGATAGTATTGAATTCTATAAGAGGTTTCATGCATTTCATGTCTATGCTAACTTTTTTCATTAACCATAAGAGATTATTTACACCACCAGGTAATCATTCCCCTTTGTTCTTTGGGGACTTGATGCTGTGGGTCCCTACCCACCAGTGAAAACTCAATAGTGCAGGTTTATTCTGACTCTAATAGATTTCTTCTCAAAATGAGGAAAAGTAGTTTATCTAAAATAAATTAACACTTGATACCAAATCATGTTCATAAACTCCTACATCATTAATAATTTTATACTTTCTTATAAAATTCTTTAAAAATGGCACTAACTTTCATGCATCTGAGATGAACAAGTTGTATACCGAATACAACATTCTATTTAACCACTATACTCAATATCATGGATAGATGAATGGAAAAAATGAGGCATTCAAAAAAACCCATTCTAAATTTTTTAGAATATGGTGGTTCAGAATAAAAAGGGTTTACTAATAAACTCTTTAACACACATTGGTATTATTATACAATGGCACAATGTTCCACCCACGAAACCGCATACACCCTAGTGTACAAAATAGATGTAGTTTTACCAATAAAGGTTTAATTTTCATCACTTTAAATGGGTTTTTATGACATGTAAATTCTAGGTAATGTGGACAATGTCCATCTAGTGGAGTTAGAAAATATTTATTAAAACATGCTCTAAGAATTGATAAACATAGAGAGGCACCAGAACCAAGTAGCAGGATCATTTAACATGATGTTTTACCTATCCTCTTTCCTTCAGGGTGACATGGTATTGGAAATCGGAATACCAATGATTCCTAGAAAAAATATAACGAAGCAAGAACCCAACTAATAATGACCATAATTTATTTCAAAATTTCTATTCCATCGGTTCATACTCATTAATCACCATGGATGGGGAGAATATAACTACTCCCACCAATGCTAAGTTTCTTAGTAAGTACATATCATGAATATCATTAGTCAAAAATAATAACCTTATACTTTTTCAAACTAGGATCAAAGATACATGACCTTATAAGGTTTTACCTCAAGTTCTAAGCTCTATGACCTTAAACTAGAAGCCACAGATTTATTATGAATGATCCATGAACATAACCAAGAAAAATATTTAGTCCGATCTATATGAATCTAAACTAAAAATTCTAATAACCTGACAACAAGATGTTAAACATTATCCTTTCCCTATATGATGAACATAAGAAACATCATATGAAAATTTTATCTTATAAAAAATCCACATCCCCTGTACATGATGTTAATTTTCATCCCTACCCTATGTGTAGAACATAGGATACCTGATGTGAGAAATATGATATGTATTCATGTCATCATTTTATGACATAAAAATAAATGAAACTATGGGTAATCACCACATATGATACTATTATTCCCTATGGTTATGTTTTGCACCAAGTCACATCCCATAACTATATGAGACTTGACTCCAAGATTAGTGGGATACATAGTGATTCTTAAACCACTTGTATTTAAGCCCAACCATAGATTTACACACCCCAAATGAGGTTATATTCAACATTATTATACTATGACCTCTTTACCCAAATGAGAATAACTACCATGTGCATCCTCATCAGGTGTAATCCCAATCGTATTCCTCAAATTTTCACCAAATTGAGATTCCCTCATGACTCAAAATAGGAATGAAGGAAAGGGCCGATGAATACATAAGCCTAGTAAACATCCTCATAAAATGACATTAAACTATATCATTACCCTATGGGTTAATAATGGGATGACCCATGATAATCATTGGATGACATAACATTCTCTATAGAGAGGATTCCATCCTTCCTTCATCGGTCACCTACTAAACCATGTTCCACAACTATATATCGATTGAGTCACATTATCATGGGATACGTGATGATTCCCAGATCTCACATCCTAAGTATATCCCAATCACTAAAAATAATCTTGGGGTCTTACCACTCAGGTTAAACATTAATCATTTCCTACCCTTTGGTCTAAACTCTATGACCTTAAACTAGGATCTCTAGTCCGAGCATCACAACATTAAACTGTTCATTTTTTATTGGAATATTTCATTGAAATGGGTCTCATTATCCCTATTTCATGTTGGTTTATCACTCTTTTGTGACATAAAACGATCATTAAGAAACTAATAAAACTCTTTTAGGATCTTTGAAAGTTAACTAGCCGTAGCCTTAGTCCATGTTGTATGAATTTAAATTACAAATCCTAATATCCCCAAAAAATTACTATAAACTAAAACTATTGACATCCCCATAACAAAACATTAAACTATATCCTTGATGTATGTTTTAATCATAAAATTCCACATACGATGACTATGAGATGATCTTCTATCCTTAGGAAAGACGAAATCACCCTACCAGTATCAGACTCCCACCGTATCATGTTCCTAATTCCCATGAATGATGAGATATGTAGGGATTCATAGATTCAATATCTTATTCCTATCCTAAACACTATAATACTTTGGGGAATCTCTTTGGTCCAAGCCCCATGACCATAAACTATGTCAAACTAGTTTTAGGATTTATTTTTGTGGTGTTTTCCTCCTTAAAAACACATCTATATAATGTTTTAACTCTTTTTCACCACCCAAACACCTTAATGTATATACAACCCTTCAGTTCCAAGCATTATGACCTCAAACTATGTGAATATGTCCCATATAGCCCATCATATACATAGTTTTGTACACCCATGGTGTCTCATAAGAACCATTCCCCTTTCACTTTTTCATTACTTCCTTGCATGAGAGGACTTCCCCATTTGGAATCAGTCTCTTTTTATTTCATTTTTCATAACTATGTGTGGCCTGATTCTCATTCTCTTATGATACATAGTGATTTTTATATCTCATATCTCAGGTCCATCCCTTGCAATCAAATCACTTTTGGGCCTCCCCCCTTAGTACCCTAACTTTAACCATTGTACAATGTGTTTTGGAGGCTTTCATAGAATTGTGTCCCTTTTTCCATTTCTTCGTGTAGGTTTTCCACCCTTTCATGACACTAAATCCTCTTTAAGACGCCCAATCACCTATGGTTTGTGCTCTATAGCTTTAAACTAGCTGTAGCCTTCGCCCATGATGAATAAATTTAAAATAAAAATCCCCACATCCTTAGCACATGATGTTAAATTGTATCATTATCCTACGGAATGAACATGGGATGCCGCATATAAAAATATGGGATGATCCAAACCTATATCCCTATCACAAAATATTAAATTGTAGCCTTACCTTATATGATAAATATAGGGTGCCTCTTGTGATAAATATGAGATGATTCAATGTCGTCACTAGAGATGATTTCTCCCTTCTCGTGATAGTATTCTACCATGCCATGTCCCAGAACTATGTATAGATTTATTCTCATTCACATTAGGTTACCTCTCTTGTATACCATATACACTCCTTTGAGACATTCCCCCATGGTATATGAATTATAAACTTAAACTACTTTCAACCCATGTACCAAGCATTATGACCATAAATTATTTCCAACTCATGGGCTATGAAATATGACCTTAAACTATTTGAAGCCCATGGTCCAAACATAATGAACATAATATATATGAATCTCATGGTCCAAGAATTATGAACTTAAAATATTTGAAAATTCTATTCTATGTGTTATGACCTGAAACCATTTGAAACTCCTAGTCTATGCTTTTCGACCATAAACCAACAACTCCAATCCAACTAGCATGACCTTAAACTTCCCTTGGATAGAGGCTCAGATTTCTGTTAGTTTGAAAAATCATAAGGGAAACCATGATAAAATAATGTAAAAATTATACCCACGAGGTCACTCATTGTTTTTAAAAAATCATTTTATAAATAAGTAGGTATAAATCCAACAAGATCCACCATAAAACCCAAAATAAACATGGTTATTCTCGCTGAACCCTTTAGTTATCATAAAATATAGATTTAAATTTTATCTCCATTTTCTTCACGAGATCCTCTATTAGGTTCCACCCATTGTGTTTCCGGCTCATGAATCCTAATTCCCTAACCAAAAAATATTTATTCACGTTATTTAACACATCATGGTTAGAAGATTATACATTGTGATTTGAAATTCCTAATAACATGGCATTAAATTCTTCAATGCATCACCCTCAACATAAGATTTTATACTATGTATTGAATGTCATTTCATTTATATATTAAAATAGATGCCTTTTTTCCTCATATAATGATGTAAAATTGTGAAACATCTTAGGATCTCACCTAGTAAACCCACCCCCTTTGGTACTAGTCACTGATAGTACCATTCAAGTTCTTTGACTATCACCTAACATCTGAGATGGATATTACCTTGGAAGATGAGTCTGGCCTTTTTTCAGACCAATATGGCAACTTGATATGTTCCGAACCAAATTATAGTAATCCCTAGGATGTTTAAATCCATTCAAACATCCCGTAAATTAATCCCTCTTCTTCTTATCCTCTTTTATTTAGTTCCCCATAATATTTCATGCCTGAAGAGGCCCTATAATGATAACGATCTCTAGCTACACTGCCTCAACTTCTATCTTGGGAACATTATTCATAATACTTTTCATGAATCTATAAAAGTTATCATGTTTTAGACATGGTAAAATGTATACCCTCATTTGTTTATCACCAACGCTAATAGGTAGATAGTGTAAACTGTGATTCGAATGTGTTCGGCAGCCATCCCCTATCTCCCTATCACCCCATCATGTTCTAGGTCTCAAAAATCTCAATTCAATCTTGTATCACTCCCGTTTGTTTGGGTAGAATTAAATTATCCAAATGTTACCCTATTCATTCACCTGCACACATTGAAAAATAAAATAACAACTCTAGATAGCCACATTATCAAATTGAATCTTTTCCACTTATGATACTCTTGGTTCTCAGTGAAAAATTCATACCAAATGTGTTCAACACTTGTCTGTCACTGTCATATATATGAAGAAGATTTCATTTTTCCTTTTTTCCCACATCGATATAGACCTACGTGGGATTATGAATTTTTTTTTTCTCATTGTTATGATTAATATGAAACAAAAATAACACATTTATGAATGTGGAAAATTTATAAAAACATCAAATGTTATGGAGGGTTATCCACACATTAGATCCTCTCCATTATTTTAACCAAACTAAATATCCCTAAGGATATACATCAATAACTGAGGGCTTCATCCCAACCAGCCTCTAGAGAGTGGCCTCTAGAACTTTTTGTATCATATCATGATTTTTAGCTGCATCCTCACCCATCGGGTGAACCTCCTCAGCCTGAATTCACACTATGTCCTTCTCATATTTTCACTCAAGCATCAGTGATTCCTCTATTTTAGTCATAGAATCAACCAAAACTAACTTGGTCCTTAATCAGAAAATTATTTTAATTTGGGAGTTAATGATGGCTTCATGCCCATGAAATTTCTCTTCTAGGTACATTAGTTCTTTTTTAACAGCCTAAATATTTTGGGAACACACATATTTTTATTTTCTATAGGCAATATCATACTCTTGATCTTCCACACTCACCAGATCAGTGAGATAATCACGAGCCATTGCATGTATTTCATGTTGGTACACCCCTAAAATGCTCAGATTCAACTTCAAATGATGGAAATATCCCATCCAACTTTATAGTTAGGGCATCACTGTGTGGTTGATGATGTTTCACACACTTCTCTATGCATTTTATCGGACAACGTGATTATCTTATGCAATTTTAGACATAAAATCTTCCATTCCTTGGGTAGTGTGGGATCATACATTAAAAAATACATGTGAAAAACTTCATTAGGGTGTTCTTATAATATTCTCTTGGATGTATTGAGCTCCATGTCAAGAGAGGGTCCCTTTCTGTCAGACTCTATATTGGTGGGACCATCTACACCATCGTTAGGCCCCACATTCCTGGGTTTGACATCCATGATTGTGATGGATTAGCCTCGATGGATTTTGGTTGGCTCTCCACGAGTGACCAAATCCATAAGGTTTGGATCAACTATTAGGTTAACCATCACCCCATCTGCCATCCACTTATATTTTATGGGAACACACCCTCTCAAGTAGTTTTTAAGATGAATACACATATGTCAATTTGACATGTAACAAAAAAATGTGGTAAACATAATTTTCAAAAGTGTAATGAATTTATTATGTGAGAATGTTTTAATGAAATTAATTCCTTGGGCCTCAAATAAAAAACCCACCACTAGGGACACCTCGACATCGGTAGGCACCTCAACATTCAGTATTGGGTATCTTAATATTGATCAAGTATAATTTTCATAAATGAAACATATTAGTGTAGTGGAATAAGAAAACCATAAATAAATATTGAAGATCAATAGGTTAATGGACGTAAAATTTCCTTGATGAATGGGTATCTATATGATGATTCTCCCTTAGTTATATTCTTCAATGGGGTAGGATATTCTATTAGAATGTGGAGGAATGGTCCCCCGTAGATGAATATGAATGTTTTTGAATTGGAAACCTCCCATATTGAACCCTTGGTTGGTGCCTCTTCCATAAATAATTCTTGATAATACTACTAGGTGGGATCATCATACTCCATAGAGGGACTCTTTCCCCTCAATATACCCCCTTGGATCTCCCCTAATTCTTCTTGCATAAGAAACTATCTCATGTTATAGACAATTAGAAAAATGGGGGAATTAATAAGATATATGATTTTCATAACACATTGAATAAGAGCTCAGTCAAGTCACTATCCCCAGTATTGAGATTCCCATACTCCTAAGAGATTTAATATCCAATTGTGGAATCCTAAGACTACTTGTCACTGGAACTTTACGTATCAGTACTAGTGACTGGTGTACCACTGGTCAACACCTCAACGGGAATTGCCTCTTCAAGAACCACATAGAACATCACTTATATCCAGGTGATGGTAGGAATGATAACCCCATGATATAATGAGAAGTAATCCATCTCCACCAGAAATGAAAATCACACTTTTAAGTTATACCACTCCATGATTCTAGAAATACCATCCTTTGGCATCGCGAGCCCATCTCGAGTGAGACTTTTCTATATTCTATCTACCATCAGTGATAGTCTCAACATGCCTCATAATTCTAAGAGAACAATATAGGTTTAATCGGTGGATGAATATAATATATTATTATATTTCTTCACCAGATCCTCCCTGATCCAGTTTTTGAAATCCTAGAACTCTCAACCTGCTCTTATGTATTCTTCTGAAGAAACCCAACACTGCTAGGGGGAACATGTGAAGAAGATACCTATTATTCCTTTATCAATTCATTAACATAATACCATATTACCTATAAGTAACTTCTAATATCATCACAAACTACATTCTTACTACTCCTATAGCCCTCCTAATAGCACAACCCTCCTCACGCACTGACATAGAATTTCACAAGGGTGTGCTGATATCAAATTTCCATTATAATTTTGAGATCATCCATCATTAATATTGATTGGTTTCACCATGATAACCAACCTTATTCGTTCAATAGTGAATATACACCAAATATGATGAAGGTTATAGGGATTTATTTCTACATGAATCCCCATTTAGAACCACTTCAATAACTTCCAAATGCATCTATATTTCAAGGAATATCCAGACATAGTGTTCAGTTTACAATAAGCATCATCGAATAACCTGGTAAACAACACTCTACCTCAAAAGGCCTGATGTTTATCTCATTTCTCTAGTGTATAATCTATATTACCATCCATATCTCCAAAAGGGGTAGAGAATGGATAAAAATTGAAAATCCTATGATTTTTAATGTTGATAAAAACCCCTTATTCATTAAGAGTTATGGGTAAAAACCCCAAAAATTTGAGAAGTGAAGGTTGCAGGTCTGAATTTGGGGGAGTGATAGAACATGGTAACTCATACCCAATAAAATTTGCTCTGAACCATCTATGAAGGAATTGTAATGGACCATAAAATTTTTTGAACATGTGTCAGGACCCATCCCCCGAGGTTCCTGTAGTGACTAACCCAAGCCCACCTTCCAAAGTCCAAGGGCTGGCCACAATCACCGGAAAGGAATATCCTCATAACAAGAAGGAATTGCCTTTAATCCTGTATAAACACACAATCCAAAAACACAACAGGAAGAAACCATGATGTAACTTTTTTAGAAAAAAGTGTACTGAATGTGAAGGGGATGAAATAAAAGACCAACGGAAAAATTACCATTACAACTAAAAAGAGAAAATAACTCACGGATCATCCATCGAGCATCCTATATGAATTGTAGGTACAACTCACGACAAGTAGTTAGTGCAGAACATCACATCAAATGATCCACCTCTAAATATCATCAAGTCCTAGCTCCCTCATTCTCGATCAACATAGTTCATTTTCTACAGAAGACACAGAAAGGTGCAGTAGTAGCCCATGAAAGGGAGAGTATAAAAACACTCAGTAGGGACGCTGAGACCCCTGAATGTCTCCCAGAGTTCCATAAGGGGAAAACTCCAAATCATGTCCTCAGTCACAAAGCACGAATCGGTCATTAACTCTTCATAAGTATATGAACATTCATACACATAATTTGTCAAAATATACTCATCTCATACATGATAAAACATAAGGCCCCAACTTTTATTTTATTTTCACAACTGATCCTTGATGGAAGAATACCAAAAATGTAACAACATGAAGGTAACACCACAAAGGTAAAATTACCACAAAGGTAACCCCAAGAATGTAACACCGGGAAGGTAAAAGTACCAAAAATGTAACACCATGAAGGTAATACCACAAAGGTAAATGTACCAAAAAGGTAACACCACAAAGGTAACACCGCGATATTAAAAGACTTAACTCACACTAGGTATATAACTCATGTAAAAAATTACAGAAGATTAGTCATAAATCTAGATCATCTTATTCTGTAGCGAGGCTCTACTAGTAACCCACACATGATTGATAGATGGAGACCCACACAGGATCTCTACATGATAACCCACACAGGATCGATATAAACCAACCCACATTGGATTTCTAAGTGCTGACCCACATAGGATAGATAGATGCTGACCCACACAGGATCGACGCTCTTTCATTCCGTTACAGCAAGCCACGAGATTCCCGCACTAAGCACACTTTATTTTACGGGGATCCACTTCTCAATACATCAGAAATACATTAATGACTACACAGTTCCACGAATAAGTATCCCAAAGGATTCTATGTCGTAAGGGCTCCAACGTGATAGAAGGCGTGTTAAACGGAATCCTAGTCTGTGACTTATATGCATTTTAGTATCATGGGGTCAGTTAGATTGGGGATTGATCCAACCCATATATACTTCAAATTTGACCAAAATTCAAGTAGAGTATACAAAAAAGAACCGTCTCACTCCAAGGATCTCAGCACCATGGACGGTTCGTCAAACTGACGTCCGGTTCACAAGTTATAGATATTTTTTAAAAACTGGGCCTCGTAGGGTCTGGGGCTGGTCTGACCTGGCCCAACATGGTGTTGGCCGACCTGACCCGGTTCGGGTTAACCCATCCCAGTCTGGGTCTATCCCAGCCTAGCCTGAACTAGCCTAGACTTCTCCGGTTCGTCTGGGCCGTAGACCGACCTGACCTACCTAGGCGGCGCAGATAACTGGTATAGCGCGGCCCGGCCGACGGACGGGCATGGCCCGCTAGGCTCACCCGACTCGCCCTGCGAAGGTGTGCGGCCCGCTGGGCTCACACAACCTGCTGGATGGGGCCCACCCAAGCTAGTGCTAGGGGGAGCTCTCCCCCCTTTCTCCCAAATGGCTAATCCATTCAGGTAACTTGGGGGAGAATCCACGAGGTGCCGCCTGGTCACCTTGGGACCCACAGGGGCGGGTCCCTCCTCCACCAGCGTGAAATTGTGTCGTGGCCATCTGCACTGGCGCACAATGGCATGCCACTCCAACTCCACCCATGGCCAGCTGTAGCCATCCACCGCTGTCTACTGCGGCTATGGATGCGACCTTCTTTGATGGCAGCTTGTGACGGCGCGCCGCCCTCTCTTCCACGGTATGTCGTTGCCAGCCACCACCGTCCCCCACTAATGTCGGATATTCCATACCAATGCCATGCTGTCATTCTTCCACGGGTCACCTAGTGAGCTCCGGTGGCCCGTTTTTTCATCTGAAGGTACCAACGACCTCCCCAAGATGTGTTCTTCAATGTTTTAGCCTTTATTCCAGGTTTCGTCAAACCCAAGTAAATTGTCTACAAAGAACACATTGATAAAAAAAATATGGGAGTGTCAGGGCCTTGTTTCCTTGGCATGTGCCCTCCGCATTAGCTTGATCACATGAGGTAAGAATAGGATTCGGCAAAATCTAGAAATTAAAATTAGATAAATCTCTACCTCATCATCATTGTACAATGTACGCATTTGAGGAAGAGTCAGTGTTCATCGGTTGGTGATTTGGTGGCACTCGTCACAGCTTAATTGAACTTTTTCTGTTCTCCAAGTGATTGACGTCACAATAATTTTCCATAGATTTGTCTCCTCATGAAACCATGCCAATACATCTCCCTAATAATCATATAAATAGGATGGGGAAGGTTGGTAACACCATTGGTAATTTATGAGGTTCATTTAATAATGATCCTTCCAAATTCTAATAGTGATGTTAAATATATTGAGGATTCATTCCAATGAATAACATAACATGATGTTGGTCCTGCCACAACTGCTTGTCTGTTGGAGAGAAATAAAAAAAGATGTAAAATTACATTGTAATTTTATTATTATTTTAAATGTCTAAAACCATCTATTTCTCCCGACCTACTATATTCGAAGTGTATCCTTCCTTAAGAAATCTTGACACTGTGGATTCAACGGTGCTCTCAGTTTTTTAATTCAATCAATGTTTCTAATGTTATAAAACACTTCTCGCACATTTACCGAATGTACCACAAAAAAATATATATGAAATTCATACAGGCCACATTGGGCCTCAAAATCATGCACCATCAATTTTCACAGACTTGTAATAATTCCATATAATTAAAAAATACTTGGAATATCTGGGTTTTTATATTCTCTACACCTTAGGTATTTTCTTCCATGAAAACCACAACATATACCAAGTAATTAAATGGGGGTACTGAGCACAAATCTGAGCCTCCCGCTCCCATGTGCTCTCCTGGAGGTTATCGTGCTACCAGTGAATGTGAACCAGAGGTATCGATTGTCCATGAAGAAACCACTCCTGTCGATCCTCAATATCTATTGGAACCTCCATAGATGTATCCCAATCATCAATGTCCATCTCTCTATGGTCGATGACATGAGATGAGTCATGCACATATCTCCTCAGATGGGATACATGGAAGACGTCGTGCACCCTCTCCAACTAAAGTGGATGTGCCAAGAAGTATGCCACCACGCCAATCCTCTGAAGTATCAGAAATGGTCTAATAAACCTCGGTGAGAGTTTACTACCTCAGGAAAATAATTTTAGTCCCCGTCGAGGGGATAATCACATGAATATTTGGTCCCCCTCCTGGAACTCCAGAGGTCTTCTTATCCATTCAGCATAATACTTCTGTCTACTCTAGGCAGTTTTCATCCACTCAAGGTTTACTTTCACCTTCTCAATGGTCTCTCATACCTACTCTGGAAACATAAGTGCTTACTCTCTTGGGTCTTTCCAGCATAGAGGTAATCTTCATGGTTGATGGAATAAGGCCTCAAATGGTTCCATACCAATTGAGGAGATATATATGTTTTTATATGTGGAATCCACCAAGGGAAAGTGATCCTCCCAAATATGGCCAAAATCTTGGATGCAAGCATGAAGCATGTCCTCTATTGTCGGAATGGTCCGCTCAGTCTGACCATTAGTCTGTGGATGGATGGAAGTTCTAAAACATAGATGATTCCTGAACAACTCATGTAATTAATTTCACAACCAGGATGTTAAACTTTTGTCATGGTTAGAGACTATCATCTATGGAACCCCATGAAGTCAGAAAATATGTTGTACGTAGAGGCATCCCAAGCCCTATACTGATCCCTTCTCTCGGATAGGTAGGAAGTGGGACACCATGGTGAGTCGGTCAACTATAAAACAAATGAAATCATGTACCCTGGATGTACGTGGAGTCCATGTCACAAAGTACAGGGAGATTCCATCCCAATTCAACTCCAAAACCACTATTGGTTGTGCTATGATTGCTGGAAACTGATGCTCGACCTTCACATACTGATAAATGAGACAGTGTGAAAAAAACTCTACCACTGTTTTCCTTATCAATGGCCACCAGTGCTGATGCTAGAGGTTTAGGTACATCTTTACCCCAATAGTATGTTCCATCAGAATGGACGTATGGAACTCCCACAACACCTCCTCCCCTAGCGCAACTGGTTCCATGGTGCATCCTCTGAAGAGGATGATGTGCTCCCCATCTTCAGAAAACCCATCTGGTGCCTACCCTGAGGATATCCTAGCACGTCAAGCCTCAATGTCAATGTCTTCAAGTTGTGCCTCCTAAACTAGCTAACGAAGAGGAGGAGTGATAGTCATATACTAGAGGTAAGCTCCTTGAGCTCTATCCAAAAAGGATATCTAAATCACGACTAGTTTCTCTGGAGTCTTAATCAGCATGTGTAGACTAGACCTCCTGATGAGTGAATATGCAACTATGTTTCCCTTCGTAGGAGTGTATACTATCTCAAAGTCACAGTCCTAGAGGAACTCTATCCAATGTCACTGTCTCAGAATCTGGTCCTTCTGTGAGAAGATATACATGAGACTCTTCTAATTAGATTAGATTGTTAAATGTTCACCTATCAAGTAGTGTCCCCACATTTTTAAGATGAAGACCACTACTGCTATCTAAAGTAAATGTGTGGTATTGTTTTTCTCATGTTGTCCCAACTGTGGTAAACCATACGTTATCACTGCCAACTTCAGAATCCGGACACATCCATGTATGGTCCATGATGTGTCGCAGTAGATGACCTACCCAACGCCTTCTTACAGTAGCCTCAAGATGGGGGTACTCATCAGTCTCTACCATAGCTCCTAAAACCTATACAGAAAACATTAAATCCATATGAAGGGCTATCCATTCATCATCAATGCTGAAAAGGGTGCCACAACATGGGAATAGTCGGGTACAAATATCTGGTAGTACCCAATCAATCTTAGGAAACTCCACACCTCAGTCACACTGCTGGGTGGCTCCCAATCATGCATTGCCTCTATCTTCTCCAGATCTACCAAAAATCTATCCTCCAAGATAACGTGTACTAGAAAGTGGACCTCCCATATCAAGAACTGGCACTCCAAGAGCTTACCATAATGATTTTTCTCTCACAGTTTATCCAGAACTATCTATAGATGAGATGCATGATCCTCCTATGATGCCGAGTATATGAATTTATCTTCTATGAAGACCACCACAAAAAGATCAAGGTATGGATGAAATATCATGTCCATGAGTCCCATGAACACTGCAGGGGTGTCGGTCATGCTGAATGGCATAACCAAGAACTCATAGTGTCCATACCAACATCTAAAGGTCATCTTCTGCACATCCTCATCTCATACCCTAAGCTTATGAAATCCTGATCTGAGGTCTATCATCGAAAACCATCGAGATCCCTTCAACTGATCAAAGAGATCATAAATTATTGGATGTGGATACTTATTCTTCATGGTCGTCTAATTCTGGCCCTGATTCTCCACATAGAGTCTCAAACATCCATCTACCTTCGTGGAGAATAAAATTAACTCTACCCATGTAGAAACACTAGGCCTTATGAACCCATTCCTCTACAAGTCCTCTAGTTGTACCCGTAACTCACGAAGTTCCATGAGAGACATCAGATATGATGGTGTAGATATCAGTGTAGTCTCAGGGTATAGATCAATTTAAATATAGACATTTCTACGAGAAGTTAGTCTCGGAACATAATCAGGAAAGATATCAAAAAACTGGTCCAGCACTACAGGATAGCTCGGACTCTCAGCATCAACTGCACTGAGTGTTAGGCTATCCAACTGATGTGTGATCGTTTGTACCCTCCTCCAGAAAAGTCCATCATGTGCTGCAAATGTTCCCTTCTCATATGTGATGTAAAACCTGGTCCCATCATCATGGAGACACCACACTTTGCACCTATTACAGTAAATATGAAAATGAACTGTGGATAACTAGTACATACCCAAGATGACATCGTAAGGCCTCGACGCCACTACTAGAGGACCCTAGAAAAAGACCTCACCTCCTATAGTAAGATAACAATGCTGACACCCTTGTGTAATCATAAAATACCCTCCTGTAAGAATATCTAGCTGTAAGGATCGAGCCAACTACTCCATCAGAATTTTAGAGCTCTGAACGAGGTTCATGGAAATTAAATAATGATCGAAACTTGTGTCTATAATTACTACATCTAGGGTGGTGTAGAAAAATATTGTACCTCTAATAATATTAGGAGCACCGTGTTTTGTTGGCCTTAAATTCATGGTCTTGTTCTCATCCCTATACTCTTGCACCCTATAGTTGGTGTGGACCACCTAGAGGTGGTGGCGGTAGAACCTTGATTCACCGCCCTCTGCCAACTGCACGACCAGCTCCTCTGCCACATCGGTTGCTGTGTAGACCTCTCTCTCAAACCTCTGCATCTTCCTCGGTGGTCCCTTGACCATATTTTCGTCGTCCATACGGTAGGTCAGTCTTTCGCGATCCATGTGACCCTACCCGCCGCAAGAGTACCACTAACTACTCTTCATTTTTCTTCTTATATCCTACGAGCCCCACACCACCGAACCTCCTTTGGTCATACACAATAAGGTATGTTCATATTAGGCTCATGCATCATCCATTTACTACATACTACGGTTGACTCTAGTACCTGACGATCGATTGTGGTTCTCACTATTGGTGCCTTCTCATCTAGGAAGCTCTCCACCGAATGAGCTCGCTCTAGCACCCTAGCTTACGTTGGAATGATGAGTGACATCATCGATGCTATGATCTCTCATCAAAGACCCTGCTCAAAGGTTTGGACCCTGAAAAAAGTGTCCAATACCATGTCGATTGAGTAGCAAGATAGATCAATGAATGTTGTCAAGTAGTGGTCCACGATCATAGTGACCTACTGTAAGTGAAAAATCTCTTGTATACACACTGAGCGTAGGGTCGCTGGGATGAAATCTTCCTTGAAAAGGCTCTCTAAGTCCACCTAGGTGAGGTTTACCTCATTGTGTAACTAGAGTGTCAGACTCCACCCTCTCCTAGATGCTCCCTGGAAGAGATTGGCAACTTGGACCACCATCAGATTAGCCAATGTCCCAACTAACCAAAAAACTCTGGCCATGGCCTTCATCTAGTCATCAGCCTCCTAAAAATCCATCTCGCCTCGGAACCCTGGAGGCCTATGCGGCTAAAACGCATGGAACACTCTCAGTCAGTGTGCACCCTTCTCTACTTGACCCTCTATTCCAGGTTTCATCCAACCCATGTAAGATGTCCACAATGAAATCATAGATCAACAATGTAGCATAGGGTATATTCCTTGTCCTTTGGCCTGCTCCCTCCTCGTTAGATTGATAACATTAGGGATGAATATGATTCAACAAACTCTAGAAATTAAAACAAGATAAATACCTACCTCAGGATTGACGGAGAACATCCCCATCTGAGGAAGAGTCGATGTTCATTGGTTCATTATTCAGTGGTTCTCATCACTGCTCATTGGAACAGGTTCTATCCTCCAAGTGTTTGGCATCGTAGTACATTGCCACAACTTCTTCTCTTGGTGATGTTGGGACAATAACCTTCCCTAAGCTTCATTTAAATAAGAGGGGAAGAGGTGGGTGAGGCCGTTGGGAATTTATGAGGTTCATTTAATAATGAACCTTCTTAATTTGAATGATGTTACAATGATAGAGGAGTGAATCCAATTAATGTCCAGACATGTCGTTGGTCCCGCCACCATCTATTTTCCATTGTAGAAAAATGAAAAATAAAATAAAATAACATTGTTATTTTATTATTCTTTTAAATGTCCAAAAACTATATTTTTCTCTGCCTACCTACTATGGTCATAGTGAAGCCATTCTTAAGTGAATCCCGACACAACAGATTCAACAGTTCTCTAATATTTTTAATTCATACATAGGTTGAGATGTTAGAAAACAACACTCATGTGTTTAGTGATGGAACCTTTAAAAAAGTTCAGAAATTCATTCCGGGCACACTGGGCCTCAGAATCATGTACCATCAATTTTCACACACTCATAGTAATTCCATATAGTTATAAACAATTAAATGGAAAATCATGGTCATTATAGCCTAATTCCCCACAAAACAAGTCCAAGTTAGCTGTAGAGCTGAGTCAATTTTGGGAATCCCAAATTCACCAAATTTCTAAATGCTAGGATTGTCTCCATCAATAACATCCCGGGATGTGGGGCCATATGGTCATCCTATGTTAGTTTCATCCAACCACTCAATAAGGTGTCCATAAATTCTATATATATGATCATTGGATATTATTCCTTCATATTATTCTTCTATTCTTGATTATGGCCTTCCTCTAGAATCATCCAGCAGGACCCTGACCTTATCCTATGACATGCCACTCGAAACAACATCAGACGTTGAACTGTGTTCATTGGAAATACATTCAAAAACATACCGATCTAGGTCTTGGAGATGATTTCTTGATGGAAATGTGGGGAATTAATTCTTCCACAATAATCATATAAACCAATATGACATATATTAGCCCCATACAATTCACATGTGATTCATATCCATTATTTCCATGCTAAATCATCATGTTATGTTTTACCAAGATCATAGGGGTCAATCCTTGTACCATCCCATATTGTTATTTCTAATACTATCATAAATGACAAATACATTGAGGGTAGGGAAATCCTAATATATAGGTTATTCCCCCATCACTATCCCCATCCTTCTGTTAAGGGTGTAAAATACAACATCGTCATTCTCCTTAGATAGTAGACTAGTAGAGATAATATTCAAATGGTTATGTTTCCATGATGGGTGAACCACAACTGTGGTGTTTTTGACTTTCAGGGCCATTATATCCACGTCATCCAGGAGGTTGAAATTATACAATAGAAAAATGTTTCTCAACAATTACCCCCTATGATCCACTATTATTAGGCCTAGTAGATCATTATTCAAATAATAACTCTTCAAGCTTTAGGGGTTTAAGGATTTTCGTCCATTTACTCCCTTCGGTCAATGGTGGTAACTTTTTAGATGGTTTGGTCAATAATGTTGACCATTTTAATGATATTTGGAGAAAAACAAAAATTTTGGGTTGTGAAAATTGGTGCTTTTTCAAAAATAAAGTCACTAGATCTAACAACCTATCATTGCATCAGGAAAAGTTATGGGTTTAGCATTCAATTCTAGTCATATAAGAATATATTACGTGAATGGTGTGGATTTAAACTCAAGAATTTGTGAAATATTCAGTGTTTTGTGCTTGAGATAATAATTATTGGGAATAGAAGATAGGTGACTATACAAGGGATTTCATTTCTATATTAAGATCATGGGACCCATATATTGACGCGATCACACAACCTGATTTGATGACATAGTATGATATTTTCGTGACAAGGTATAAATTCATTCTACAATTTCTTGTTTCCCTTTGAACTTGACCTTTTGACCTCATGTTAGCCCCGATTCTATAGGGGAGATGAATTTTTTGTCACCAAAAACATTTCATGATACCTAAAATGTCAATTTTACCTAAAAATAAATTCCCATTTTAGAATAATGGGCTATTTTTTAACCAATGAACACAGTATGTGAAACAGTAATGTTTGGCATGTAATTTTATTATCATATACACAACATTCCTTGGTGTGATTGTTGATGATTAATATTGGATTATTAGGGTGATCCAAGAATACTAGAACATTGTAAAATTTTTAACTGTAAAAAATCTTATGTTTGTGTGAAAACTTGATGATGGAGATCAAAATAACTTTTTCCCAAAATGTTGACATCAAACCATTTAATTATGTGGTCTCAGCCCCGTAGAAATGGTATAGGAAACAACAAATAATGTTTCGTGACATAATAGGGTTTTACAACGATGAATGACCATATATGTTTTAATTATAACCTTCCTCCCCCCAACACACTTTTAGAATGGATCTTTTAAATTTTAATTTTTATCTCTTTCTCGTGTAACCTCTTCTTCGGTGGACTCAAAAAAAACCACATCCCATGGATTTCCAAAGGTAGATAAGAATCGTGATTAACCTCCCATGGTCCCCAATGTGTGTTGTCTTATCTTTAAGATTTCCTTATGCAATATCCCTTAATTCTAGTTGCTTCACACAATAGAATCTGAATTTTACCAACCCTAAGATGCATGAAACCTCCAATATTGAAATCAAACATGTCTTTAAAATCTATATAGGTATTTTCTCATAGAACTTACATTTAACACAAACCTACTTTCACTCATCACTATAGATTTTCATGCAACAAAATTCACGTATCTAATCCAATGCCTCCTTCCATGAATTATATTTTCATTCAAGTGGAGTGCCTAGGTGACTTTTAAATATTCTAACTAGTTCATCAACACCATAAATTATTATGATATTGGTTCCATGAACCATTATGTCCGCACCCATTTATTCAATAATATCATGGACTATTACATTGATTCATTCATATAAACAGAGGTACCCTAATTCCTCTTACTTCTATGAATATGAACACAAACATCAAGACCACTAATTGACCCTCCCCTGGAATCAGTGTTTATGCCATGCCTCTCCCAAAGGTTCATACGAGGAAAATTTATAATCCTCAAAGGTGGAATCATCAAGGTTAATGACCCACATTTTTAGGTTGAGAGGCCTTATTATAGATCTTACCAACCTACAACGAAATGGTATCCTAGGTTGTAGGCCCAGAAACAGCCGAGTTTCATAATGTAAAACATCCTAGCCATAGATTCTAGTCAGGTGATGTTAAAATATACAACAACATCATTAGTAAATTATGTTAAATTTTAGTCTTACCTTGTGTGATTAATATAAGGTGCCTCATGTTTGATAGACAAGGGATGAACTTGCACCTCTTACCATTTGTAATGAACATAGGATGCCTCATGTATAAAGATACTAGTATTTCAATTTCCCCCCCACCATGGGATGATCCATGTGCTTATCCAGCTTCCATGAATAATCCCCACACCATACCTCATTTATGATCCTTTTGTGAAATAAGTTTCTTTACGACATGATGCTAAACTGCATGGATCCATCCCGTCACATAACCTTAAACATTGTCATCAAACTATGTGGGTTTTTTCCCTATTTTCCAAAAAGGTGTATAATGCACCTCTATGATGCATAATCCTGACATATCAACACATAAAGGTTTCCTCCCTAAGGTTCAATCGTAACACCCCAACATCATCATGTAAATCAATTGTGAAATATTCTGCCCTAGGGACATGTTTAACCACCAACCTATGCCCACAATACAATAAACATGTGACCCACTTTTAACTTCTACCCCAAAAATTAAACATTAGATGCATGTAGTAAAAATATTTTGATTCTTTGTGCCCCTAGAATTAACTACCCCATGGATGAAACATGATACCTTGGGTTCCACACATATGATTCCTCACAGATATGATTCCCTCCAATGGATGAACAATATTCAGATACCCAATATTCCAAACATTAAATGATCCCTAGAAATTCCATGTGCTTCTATCTACTCTACCGAAGGGTGATTCTCTATTAGGAATAAAGCTGCAAAATTAGCTGGTGTCCACCTCGAGATTGAACTAGGAATGAGTTTCATGAACATAAATCAAATTTATTATGTATAACCATACTGGGATACAATATCCAATAATGATTCCATGAAAATAGTAACTAATGTCCCATCAACATATTTTGATCAAGGATCCATGATCACCAACCTTGGTGGTGGTGTCCATCCACCTTTAGAAATTGAGAATGAGGGGTAAAGATATGTGCGACGTGTAGCCCCTGAATAATGAATCAGAAAAAATTATCCTTAAAAATTTATAAATATTTCTAGAGTATCATATATATATATATATACATTAGAACCAATAATATAACCTACTATGAGAGGTGGTTATAGAAAAAAATATACATTTTATTATAGAGATTTTAGTCCACACATATATACAAGTGATGTTTTTATTCCCTGTTTGGTGGTAGAGACGAATGATAAAGATTATGAAATTAATATAATAAAATTTTATTATAATTAAGATATGTATTTTATTACATTAACATGGTTGAATAATATATTGACCATTTCTATGAAGAAGTAAAAAAAATACTCGATTAAGAATTATACCTCCTCTTTGGAAAGACTCGTTTGGATTATACCTAAAGCCTTCTATAGCAACTCAGGTTTTGGCCTTATCAGACATTGGAATATTCCTATGAGTAATTCTAGATCTAAGTGCGAGAAAGGCATGTGATTTGGAGGCCCGTTGTGCCTGTATTTAATTTTATAAAAATATTAAGTATTTTTATACTATGTGCGAGGCGAGAACATGTTTTCTCTGAAATGGTAGATCATAACGGGAATCTGAGTGTACTGTTGCATCCGGAGCATGCCAATTACCCTAGGCGGGGAGTAAACTTTGCGGGCGTGACCCTACTGTGGAACAATCCACTAGGTGAATTTTCAAAAATAAATTGAAAAGTTTATTTATGAGTGTCGGCTCGAATGACTTATGAACGTAGCCTTGAATCAAAAATCTGAGCCAGTCGTTGCGTTTAGAACAACACGTTTACCTTATGGTGACCTAATTTTATCCACCCCAGGAGGTCTGTTATGGGGTGTTAAATTAAATGATCTATTTTAAATTGAAAAATGGAAACCCCCCTCACCCCTCACCTCCCACCTATCGCACGCCTAAATGACCCCCTCCCCCTCTTCCTTCGATTGTTCACCAAATCTAGTCGCGAATGACTGTTTTTTGTGCTGATCGTCAGTGGATTGAGCATCAGGGCGTTGTGGGTGTCATTCTGCACCCGAAGCATTGGCGATCCGCCAATAGGTAGGCGTTTTATGTTTTTAAATCCTTGATCCTGATTGGTGTGGGTTTTCTCTATTTTGAGCGATCATATGTGGAGATACGGTCCCAGGGGGCGTAGAAATTACTTCAAAAGAACATTTGGACCCCCCCTGGGGTGCCCCATGGCGGCGGCCCATGACGGTGGGACCCAAAGAAGAAATCAGACCACCACCCATGTGGTGGTCCAGCCATCAATCAAAAGTGAATCCATGAGGGAGGCTAGCCATGCGCATGTGCCATGATGTGCTGCGCTGCACCGTGGCAGTGGGGTCCAACGGCGGTTGCGGCCGGCTCAGCCAGGCAGACCGTCTTGTTCAGCCCGGTCCGACCCTCTTCTGGTACACTTTGATTTTAAAAACCCTGAAACATTATCCCAGGAGGTTAAAATCACATGTCGTCTGTGGTTACAAAACCATAGTGACGAGACACACCATTTGATGTGGGTTTGGGGGTTTCAGAGTTTGGGATCGTGGCCCAGGTGCAAGAAATATAGAATAAAATAATGATATTTTATTTTATTATTCCACTTTGGGATGCTGTATCATTTACCCGGAGTGTCCGATTGACGTGCCGTCAGTGGCGTTGAGACCCTGATGGTACAACAGAATTTCCGTGTAAGTTTTCATGTGTTCTAAATGAGATCAGGGTGTCGGCTTCATGAGGATGAGTTTTGGCATTTTTGAAGAAACACGACTTTTCCACCGGGTGTATGTTTTGGACGAATGAGCAGTTGATCCCATGTGTTTTTTCAAAGGGGTCACAATGGTGTGATATGCTTGATGTGTTTTGGGAGCCTGGTGTGGGAACCACCCAAGCTGGATTTGGTGAATAATACATTTTCATCAGGTGTCCGTTTGGGACGATCGAGTAGTCAATCCCAGGCGTTTTTAAGTGGATCACAACGGTGCGACCTGCTTGACGAGTTTCGGGAGTGTGGTGTGGGCACCACCCAGGCAAGCTACAGTGAATAGTTCCTTTTTCACCGGTTGTCCATTTCGGGTGTGTAAACAGCATATCCTGTGTGTTTTTTCACATAGATCGCGATGGTGGCCTTGGAATCGACCTTTGAGGTGCGCGGTGTGGCATTGTGATGGGTCGCTCGGGTTAGCGATGTTTGGACCGGCAGTGGTTGAGGATACTCCTTTGGTTCATTCCAACGAGGGTTCACGCAACATCACAACCTTAGTATTGGTTTGTGATACTCTCAATGGTATGTTTAATCTATTAGAGTTGTGACATCCCTCCGGTGGGCCTGGAGTGGGATCCTCTAGTATCGTTTCCCTAGATTAGGTTCTTGGTATCGCTGTGACCGCTTATCCACGGGTGGTGATCCTCTATATAGAAGATTAACCTCATAGGGTTTGTGGCATCATCGGGAATATGATCCCCCATGCAGTGGGCCATGATCAGTAGGGTTGTGGCATCGTCAGGTATACAATCCCCTACTCAGAATGAGGATTATAGCAGGGTTGTGGTATCGTTGGTTATACGATCCCCTACTCAGCACGTGGATTCTTTAGGGTTGCGGCATCATCAGTTGAATCCTCTACAACACAAGATGTACTAGATAGGGCACGCAATATTCATGATCTTTGTGACATGGGTGACGATCCTCTATCTAAGTGACGTGATTCTGTTGAGCATTAGATCGGGGTGTGGTATCACACAACGGATCCTGGGAGTGATCCCCTATCACTGAGATCAACGAATTCTAGATCGGGTTGTGGTATCTCGTAACGGACCCTAGGAGTGATCCCCTATCTATGAGATCTTTGTATACCGGTGTGGGTTCTGGTATCCCCTATAAAATCCTAGGAGCGATTCCCTATCCAAGGAGTTTGGTGTTTTTGTTGTTTCAGCAAGGTTTCCTCAGTGACGATATCCGACGAGCGTGATCTCTTGGGTGAGCATTAAAGATGTTTTTGTGGGAACTTATAGAGTGTATCTCTCTCACGAGTGTCATCTGGGAAGAAAATGATCATGGAGCATGCTCTCCATGTTGTGAACCATTACTGGACATGATGTTGGTACCTCATGTGGCTAGGTGCATGAGCTGAGTATATCTGGATGTTTTTGGTATACGTAAGAGAGTATATCTATGTGGATGTTCATGGTATACGTATGGGTGTATACCTGGGAAGATGTTCAGGATATATGTTTGGGCGTATACCTAAGTGGATGTTCAAGGTGTATGTATGGGAATACATTTGGATTGAGCTGACTAGTTGTGTTTAGCCAAGGATGGTCATGAGATGGGGTTTCTCTCTCCTCTGGGTTCCCTATGGCTGGGACGAACAGACTATTTTCTTTTCAGTTACTCTCTTTTTTTTGGGTTTTTGGGTTCCTAATAAGTATTGTTATACTCACCCTTGCATAGGCTTTTTGCGCATATTTTTTTGTCTTGTGCAGACCACAGGCCTTTCGAAGGAGTCCCAGGAGGACCCGCATCAGGCGGAGCTTAGTGACCAGAACTAACCGTGGAGTCTTACCGGAGCTATGCCGAGTAGATTTCTGATGGTGCTTTTGGCATTGTACCCATTCTTCCGAGCGTGTTGGATGCTTTTTTAGTTTTACTTTGGTGGGATCTATTTTCCCTTTGTAATTATATTTCACTCTGGTTTGGGGTAGATGTATGCATGCTTTCCATTTTCAGTTTTCATGTACATATCTGCATTATTGCATGGAGATGTATGTGGGTGTGGGTGTACAAGTACCTTAGGATAATGCCTCCCATGTGCGTGATAGAATACTCGGCACTAGTCACCAACCCCTGGCCTACTGGAGGTTGGAATGGGGAGTCACGACTCGATACATGTTGGGTCAGTTCATGATAAAGTGGTGTCAGTGGAGGTTCCACATTTGGGATCTCAGATCATAGCTATTCAAGCTGTGAGTTTGGTATGGGTTGCACAACGATAGTGTTAGGATGTTTTGAGGTTGTATTTCAGACTAGGGACTCTAGTATTGGTGTGGAGGCTGACGTATTAATTCACTAGGACTCTGAAAAACTAATTTTCAACTCAGGACGTTCGAACACTGGTTGCAGGGGAAATATAATGGTACATGCATCATATCGGGATGGGTTTTTGGGTTTCCCTTGTTCATCTTGAGTCAGATCTCTAGATATACTCTTTGACTATGGAGCGTCTTGATTGGATTTTAGGATGCCTCCATGGAGATAGCCAGTGAGGGTTATAGAGCGGGATTATGGTGACGATCTGCCCCCTGTAGAGGTTGTAGACCAGGGCGCAGGTTCTGAGGCTGCACCTCCAGGTGGTCCACTAGTTGAGCCACCACCTGTGAAGCAGCTGGTTGTGTCGGTAGTACATGATGAGTTTTAATGCAGGCTGAGTGCGCTGCACGAGTTCCTAAGGCAGTTACCACTGAGGTTTTGAGGTGATCTTGACCCTCAGGTAGCTCATCACTGGCTTGAGGCCGTCACCTGAGTTTTCTGCATGGTGAGGACATGTCCAGATAAGATGGTGGTCCTAGAAGAAATCCTTATTCATGGTTCGGCTGAGTGATGGTGGAGCTTAGTGACGCAGTCCCATGATGAGGGGATGCTCACATGGGTAGAGTTTGAGCAAATCTTCAGGGAATATTTCTATCCAGTGACACTGAGCTCAGTATGGATTCAGGAGCTTCTGCAGCTTCGGCAAGAGGGAATGACTTTGTCGGAGTACTCAGTGAGGTTTACAGATATATGGTGCTACTCCCTGGATATGATTCAAGAACCGTTCCCCGACCTTCAAGATGGGCCTATGTAGAGAAATATGATAAAGTGTGGTTTCCTTGTGTTTTCCCACTTATGCTGGAGTGCTGGAGCGAGCCTTGGTGGTGTATAGATTTCTGGACGAGCAGATTCAGCCCGTCAGTGTTGGGCATGTGGCAGCTGAGACATCCTCAACTGGTAGCCTATGGCAGGTGCAAGGGGCATAGACATATGTGAAGTTTCAAGAGGCGACCCCAGGATGGAGTGTGTGAGGCTCAGGGCTCTCAGGCCAGTTTTGGATAGCTACTAGAGAGGCAGTGTTACGCTTGCGATGGAAGGGGACATCTGGCTAGGGATTGTATGACCCACCGTGCTGCTGAGAGGGAGCTAGTTGATAGACCACCTTGGCAGCAACAACAAATCGAGTATAGAGGTCCACATGGTGGTAGACATGGTGATGGAACTAGTGCAGCATTGGGAGGTGGTCGGCAATATCAGATACCACCACCACCACCCCCAAGTGGTCCACGCCGGGATCAGGGAGCTGGTGGCCGATGGTGAGGACAGTTTCATGCCCTATAGTTTGTTGAACATGAGGCTCTGGGGATGGATTGAGGTATTATTTGTGTCATTTATACTTTCTACAGTAGTTTTGATAAACACTATTCATCGGTACTCTTCCCTTTCTATTGCTTGCATGAGTTTTGTTCAAGGCGTTGGTAAGACCTGTGTGGGTGTTGATCGGCGTGCTTCAAATGCAAGAGGAAGAGGGGTCCCTCCCCCACCAAGATGCATTTTTGTGACATGATTAAAACCATGTAGGTGATTAAATGCCTCCCAAAGAGGATAGTGTTGAGGTGGGGGGGATGAGTCTCTCTGACTTATGTGTTCGGGAAGGGGAGTTTGATGGGGAACTCACCAGCGTGGGAGACCCAGTTTAGAGTCTAGTTCCATTCCTTCTGCCAATGGATTTTTGGTGACGAAATGTTATATGGTGGGGAGGATGAATCGACTCGTGTTTTGGCCCTGTCAAACATTGGAATATTATTATGAATAATTCCATAGCTAGGTGTGAAGACGGAATGCGATTCCGAGGCTCGGTATGCAAGAATTGATTTTATAAAAATATTATGAATTTGTATACTATGCGCGAGGTGAAAAAAAATTATCTCCTAAACGGTATCTATGAATGATAATATTAGTGTACGGTTGCATCCAGAGTGTTCTGTTTACCCTCGGTGGGGTGTAAACTTCGCGGGCACGACCCTGTTGTGGAAAAATCCACCAGGGGTATTTTCATAAATAAATTGGAATGTTTATTTATGAGCATTGGCTGAAATAACATCTGAATGAAGCCACCGATTATAAATATGAGCCTTCCATTTCGTTCAAAATAGTGTGTTTACCCTGGGGGTGGCTTAATTTCCTCCGCGCCAAGAGGTCTTGTCGAGGGTGTTAAATGAAATGAACTATTTTAAATTAAAAAAACAAGGAAAAACCCCCTCACCCCTAACCTCCCTCCTCCTTCATGCCGGAATGAACAACCCTCCCTCTTCCTCTGATTCTTCACAAAATAAATCCGGATGCAACCATTTTCAGTATAGATCGTCAGCGAATCGAGCTTCAGAGCGTCACGGGTGTCGTTCTGCACCCGAAGCTTCAGTGATCTGCCAACCGGTAGACGTTTTGAGATTTGAAATCCTAGATCCTGATCGGTTTGGTTTTTCTCTATTTTGAGCCTGTAGATGAGTATATTTGCTGCCGAGGTGCATGAAGATGGCTTCAGAATCATGTATGGACCCTCAAGGTCCCCTGAAGTCCCTCAGAAGGTTCACCGGCGCGGCACCAGCGTGGCGGCGCTGGTTGCGGTCGACGGCGGCAGCCCATGGTGGGAGGCCATGGAGAAGAAATCAGACCACCACCCCTATGTTTGTCTAGACATCAATCAACGGTGACCCCATGAGGGGGGTTTTCCGTTCATGCACGCAGTGCCGCAACAGTAATGTCCGCCGGCTGGAACGGCCGGTTCAAGCCGGTCTGACCCTCTTCTAGTACACTGGGGTTTAAAAACCCCTGTAACTTGCTCCATGGAGGTCAGAATCACGTTACTTCTATGGAAACGCATCCTTGGAGACGCGTCTAACTCTTCAGTGTGGGTTTGCGGGTTTTGATGTTCGGGATCGTGGACCAGATGCTAGAAAAGTCGAATGAAATAATGATGTTTTATTTTCTTATTCGACTTCGGGCCGTTATATCTTCTACCTGGAGCATCCGATTGATGTTTCGTCAGTGGAGTTCTGACCGTAATGGTACGACAGACTTTTCTTGATGGTTTTCGGGTTTTTTTAATGAGAATAGAGTGTGGGCCCCTTGAGGTCGGGTTTTGGAATTTTCGGAGAAATGCATCTTTTCCACCGGGTGTCCATTTTGGAAGAATGATTAGTCGATCCAGTGTGTTTTTTTGAGGGGATCACAATGGAGTGTTCTTCTTAATGAGTTTTGGGAGTGTTGTGTTGGCCCCACCTGGGTAGGCTTTGGCAAATAATACCATTTCATTGGGTGTCAGTTTGGGATGATCAAGTAGTCGATCATGTGTTTTTTTTCAAGGGGATCGCAATGGTGCGACCTTCTTGACTAATTTTGGGAGCATGGTGTGGGACCCCCCTAGTCTAGCTATGGTGAAAGTTGATGTTTTTACCGGTTGTCTATTTTGGTCAAGTAAAGAGATTATCCTTTGTGTTTTTTCGCATGGATCATGATAGTGGCCACGGTATCAGCCTTGGAAGTTCACGGTGTGGAATTGTGGCGGGTTGCTAGGGTTAGCGACATTTGGACAAGTATTGGTTTAGGGTACTCCCTTGGTTCATTCATAAAAGGGTTCACGTGGAATCACATCCTTAGTATAGGTTTGTGATCCTCTCGATGGGATTTTTAATCTTTTAGAGTTGTGGCATCCCTCTGGTGGGCCCTGAGTGGGATCCTCTTGCATCCTTACCCTAGATTAGGTTCATGGAATCGATGTGTCCGCTTATCGACGAGAGGTGATCCAATATCTAGCATATTAACCCCATAGGATTTGTGGAAACATCGACAATATGATCCTCTATGCAGTGGGCCATGCTTAGTAGGGTTTTGGAATTGTTGGGTATATGATGCCTTACTCAGTATGAAGATTATATTAGGCTTGTTGTATCATTGGTCATATGATCCTCTACTTAGTGCATGGTTTTTGTAGGGTTTCGGCATCACCAGTTCGATCCAATACAACATGAGATGTACTATATAGGGTTTCAGTATCGTCGTGACCATCATGACACGGGTGACGATCATCTATTTGAGTGATGTGTTTCTGTCGAGTGCCAGATTGGGTTGTGGAATCCCCCAGCAGATCCTCGGAGTGATCCCCTATCTTTGAGATCTATGAATGTCGGATCGGGTTGTTGTAACCCCCAGCGACCCTGGGAGTGATTCCCTATCTGTGAGATCTTTATATACTGGTGTGGGTTTTGGTATCCTATAGATGTCACTAGGAGCGATCCCCTATCTGAGGAGTATGGTGTTTTTGTTTTTTCAGAGAGGCTTCCTCAGTGACGATATCCGTGGAACGTGATCACTCCGGTGAGTGTCTGAGAAGTTTGTGTGGGAACCGATGGAGTTTATCTCTCGGACGAGTGTCATATGGGATGACAATGATCATGGATTGTGCTCTCCTAGTTGTGAACCATTTCCGGGGATGAGGTCGGTACATCATGTGGCTTGGTGCGTGAGATGAGTATATCTGGATGTTTTTAGTATACCTAAGAGCATATATCTGAGTAGATTTTCCTGGTATATGTATGGGCGTATACCTGAGAAGATTTTTTTATATAAATTTGGGAATATACCTGAGAGAATTTTCAAGGTTTATGTATTGTAATAAACTTGGATTGAGCTTACTAGTTGTGTTTTGCTGAGGATGGTCCTGAGATAGAGTTTCTCTCTTATCTGGGTTCCCTCTGGTTGGGATGAGCAGACTGTTGCATTTTAGTTTCACTCTTTTGTTTTTGGTTTTTGGGTTTCCTACTATGTATTGTTATGCTCACCCATGCATGGGCTTTTCCCGCACCTGTTTGTGACTTGTGCAGACTAGATGCCTTTCGACGGAGTCCCAGGAGGACCCAAATTAGGCGGAGCTGAGTGAGCGGGATTTGTAGAGACCCGAAGCCTGACGTACATGGACATTACATTACTTTTGCGGAATACTTAGTACATAACTAAAACACACACACAAGGATCGTAATAGTTTAGTGTCTTTGGAAACTCGGAACGTAATCTTCTAAACGTGGTGAAAGATCTTCAACATCTCCCATAAAGATCTTTTTTTTACCTAAAACCTTTCTTTATATCCTGGGGAAAAGAAAACATAAAAGGGTGAGCTCAAATGCTCAGTAAGGGTAAACAAAAGAAATATCAATCACATCATATACATAAGAACATAGCTTTTGGAAATCTTAACCTGCAAAAGAGCTCATAATATCATAACGTGGGATAAATCATAGAAGTGAAAATGAAATCATAACTTAAAACATTAATCATTGTGGCATACACACATAATCATAGAGAATCATTTCTTGTTAGTCAAGACTCATTGCCAAGACTATCTTAGTGGACAAAGTCCCTTTCTGAATCGAGTAATCCTCGTTTCAGTCCTGTTTCACTGAACCGGTATAACCTACCATTCCAGTCATGTCTATCTCATGAGATATAAAATCTTTACCCAATGCATTGGAGGGAGATATAGGTCCCACCCATCTCTTAATGAATCCTTTCTTATGTGTGCCCCAAAATCATACATCATACATCATTGCATAACCCATGTAATAAAAATGGGATTCTTAAACAACATGAAATCATAAAACCATTCATATAAGATAAAGGAATTCATAAACATAATTCCATCACAACATAGTTAAATCAATGTAAAAATATGGATAGAAACAGAACCCTTTATTATCTTATATGGAAAATAATTTTGATAAAACACTTGAATTGAATTCTTGAGGAAAATATCCTTTCTTCTTCAAAATCAATTTCTTTTCACAAAACATCATGCAATTTTAAAAGAAAGAGATTTTATTGAAAATATTCATGAAATCTTTTTGAGGAAGCTTCATGAAAATAAGGCTTTATAAAACAGTATAAATCCGTTCGTGCCGTATAAGTTAAAAAAAAACATTCTTCGTACTTTTATCGGAAAAGTCAAAAAGTACCTCGTACGGAAAAACGAAAAAAGATTCCTTTCATATTGTTTACTAAAAACTCACCTAAGGGTAAAATTGGATTTAAAATATTGCAAGTGGATGGAAACAATATTACATATTGAGGGAACATGGATGTGGATGATAAAATACACCCCAGTAAATACTTACGAATAAACAATCTCGGATAAACATGAGATTGTGATATTTCCCTTACCTTAGGTCCGACTTGCTTTGTAAGTGTCCGAACCTCCTGTATAATGATTTAAATCATGTTATTGACTTATTACAGAATCATATTCATTGTTATGATATCATATATGGTTCACTTATGACATTATATTACCCGTTCTTTTGTAAATTCCATGTTAAAGAAGCGTTTTGGGTAAAATCGTTTCATTTATCGTAGGTGTTTTGACTTGTTGTTCTTGACATCATTATTACTTATATCATGATTTACTTACTTCCAGAATATAAAATATGATTTATATATCATATATATTCAGTATATATATATATAATAGGTAGATAAATAAAATGAAAAACACCGTTCATGGAGACGGTAGTCCGTACGTACGCATGAACGCTGTTTTCCTTTCCTTATTGTCTTGAAATGGAAGTAAGTAGATGACATACATATGTATATATATATACATAAATCCAGTAGCTTTATAATGTCATATATTTCATTATTATTTCTTATATATACATTATAATCATTCTTAAATGGTTAACATGGAGAATGAATCTCATCGCGTCGTGGAGACGGTAGTCCGTACGTACGCACGAGCGATGATATCATTTCCATAAATATTGAATTGAATTGGAGTGGATTATAAAATATATCAGAATCAATATGATATTTTAATAACTATGTATAGTTATTCTTTACACCATTATACCCATCCATGTAAGGTGGTGGTGGAAAATAGATTACACCACGGCGTGGAGACGGTATTCCGTACGTACGCACGCGCGGTGATTTCTTTTTCCGTAGGATGGATAGATGGTGAAATAGGGTTGTTTCATACTTATAATAACATATCAGTATATGAGTGATACTGATGTTATTACATCATAATGAAACAACCTAAGAAGAAGAAGTGGAAGAAGAAATAAAGATGAAAGAATTGGTAACGGTAATTAACTCTTCTTTGAAGTGCCTCTTTGAGACCTCCTCTTAGGGCACTAAAATTGGTCTTTGAGGAAGACCAGAACCTCTAGGATGTTGCTAGTGAAGTGGAGAAGAGATTTTGGCAGGGGTTGGCCGAGCTTGAGAGCTCAAATTGGTGTGATGAGGAGGGGGAGGAGGTGTCCTTTTATAGGGGAGGAGAGGGGAACCTTAGGAATTCTTAAAAATACTAATTTATAATAAATCTAAACCCACTTAAAAACCTCCAAAAATGACACATATTCGAATTTTAGATGAGATAGGGTTGTAATATCATCAACCAATCAAATTTAGACATGTTTGGATCTTATTTTAAACCTTATCAATTAGATTTAACTCTAAGTTAAATAATTTAACTTTTACCGTGTCTTTTTGTTTTCTTTCACTATATGGTTAATACACTTACTATAACATGCCAAACGAACCCAAAATTGTTTATTATTAATATATATATCCTTATCTAAGTCATTTGGCCGAACCTTAGATTTTTAGGAATAAAATAACAATTAATAATATAATATTTGATTTAAAAACTATTTTGTGTCAATTTTGACACTATTTGATATATGATTTTTTTGAAAGTCATAACAGAATTAAATGGTCGAACCAAGTTGATTAAATCAACATTAATATATCATAGTAACCTAGAAAATTAGTGGAATTCATAAAAAATCTCAAATTACATTTATTTTGGTGTTTATAACATCAATTATGTCAATATTTCATTAATAAGATAATTACGGCATCATCGTTGTGTCATAAATAAATTAAATTATTTAATGTCTAAAAATTATAAATAAAATACCATTATGTAGGAAATCTCTTTAGCTTTCTAATGAATATTTATAGTCGAATTTATCTTATGTATAACCCCATATTAAAAATGATTTACTTATTAAACTTTGATTTTAACTATTTTAACCCTTCTTTAAATAAATTAATAATAAATGTCCTAATCTAATCCAAGTGGGCCTAAATGGTCATATTTTATTCCTAAGTTTGTTTTTGGTCGAATTACACTTGTCCAATAGAATTAGGACATGTGTTAGGGTAATATTAATATCATATTTACCCTTAGTTACCTTATTTACTATTAACCGTGGTAAAAAAGTAAAAAGTTACTATTCACCAAAAAATTATTTTCATCTCATTGAACCACATTTTAGTCCTTGATATTAACCGTGTCTCTCGGATTTTCGAAATTCCATTCACAGAAGCGGTAAAATTAAGTTTTATGCAAAATTCAGTTTTTAACCTACCACTTAGTAGTTTCACTATTCATCAAAAATTGATGTTTTTCCGAACAATGCCAAAATTTCATCCCAAGCTATATTTCATATTCCGAATTCAAAAATGAAGTCTATTTTACCAAATTCATAACATAAAAGTTGCATTAATTAATTTTATAATTAAATCCCGCTGTTAAAACAAATAGCGTGTTTTTAAGAAACAATATCTATCAAAAGATTGACACTTGTTTATGTCTAGTTTAAATGTGAAACTACATCCAATGACCAACATTGTATTAAATTGTAAAAATATATTCTAAATATACTTTAAAACCACTCAAATTAATGATTTATCACTATTAATTATTTCGATTAAAAAATTTGTTTTTAATTATAATTTAGTAATTTTCACTATTCATCAGAATATGAAAGTTATCCGAAAAGTACCAAAATTTCACCTTAGGCTAAATTCGATACTCCGAATCCAAAAATAAAGTTCATTTTGAAAAATTAGATTTACTGGATTTCAAAAAGTGGTTATTGCTATTCATAACGGCTAGTTTTAATAATATTTTTATAGCATATCGTTTTTTAGTGAAACTCGGTATTGCGTACTACACACGCTATCGAGGAAGGTCGCGATTGCGTGTAATGCAAGTCAAGTCAAGGATGTGTGTTGTGCAAGCTCCTTTTGGTGTAGCGTACAACACAAGACTTTAATAAAATTAAAAAGAATATTTTTTTATAAAATCTTGGGCTGTTACATTCTACCCCCCTTAAAATGAATTTCGCCCTCGAAATCCGTCGGGGTTATAAATGGTTTACTATTCGAAAGTTTCTTTAATAGAAACCCACATCGTAAAAAGGAATATCAAAACCAATCTTTAAAAACAAAAGTATGAAACGTAACGGTTACCCAAATAAACTAATCATTGGGTTTCCACATAGGTGAAAATATGGATATGGAAGAGAAATCTAACCATCATGTTCTGATGGAGAGTGGTAGAGAACATGGCTATGGAAAAGCCAATAATCACAAATCCATAAATTTGTGACGATCTAAGGTACCATCCGATTCATCAGGTATAAGATCACTAGGACAACATTTTTGGTTTTCAAGATCATTTCCCTAAAGTTGAAAATTTGAATTGGAATAAATACTTTCTTTATTTTGGTACAATCTCACTATTGTTCGTGCCTAGAACAATTTCCACTTCATCTCTTAAATAAATGAAGTTTAATTTGTTATTCGTGAAGTGTTAGCAGATCATGTGATAGAATGACGGGTCATTCCATCTGTCTCAAACAAAAGGTTAGCAAAAAATATATACATAAGTCGATCTATAGTGAGATTAATCATATATAGTTCCTAAAATGGACTTATACTTCATATATCATACTGCTTAATATAATAAAACTAGTTTCTACTAAACAGGGACTTCCTGTAGGTCAGTGGTAGGCGATAAAGGCCAGTCGCACTTCGGTTGTGGGTTCGATTCCTACAGCCTTGTCCGAAGCGATGGGCTGTCGCCCGTCCTGCAGGTTGTCCTTTTTCTAAAACTACGTCACTATAACATCCCATCAATAATATCGAAAATCTCCTATCCTTAAACAATACTAACTTATGTCCAACACAATCCAGTCTAATCTTTAGGCTTATACATAATACTGCAGTCCACTCTCATAATATAGTGACAACGATTACCAAAGATTTAATACTGTCGTTGATCCCCACATATCATAAGATATGTCTTGTTGGTCACATTCCAAACATTCAAAGTCCTTAATAGTGTATTCTCTTGAATACCTTAGTGAAAACATGAGTGCAGTTAAAAGTTAATACTTTCCATATACCAAAATCCTCAAAATTCTATATACTCAAACCATGATATCACTTAGTCCTTATATCAATCATGAGCTCATGAATACTATCAAACATTTAATTTTCTCCTTATCCCTTCATTATGCGCATTCCAAAAATATCTGAATAACCTTTCATGGATACTGGTAACATTAATCATATACTTTCAAAACACAAGGAATGACAACAATGTAACAATCCATAGATGTCTCTTTATTCCAAAATTACACATGATAAACATGTAATCATGCCACTACATTCTCAAACCATTGACCGAGCTTCAAAAATTCTTTCATCTCACATATCATTTGTAGTCTCTTCATCATCATCCACATAAATACTACCCATATGACCATACTGATTCTCTTCATGAGTCTTTCCCTTAGGGCATTTGTTTGCATAATGCCCATATATTCCACATTTAAAACACTTAACCATTTTTGATGTCGTAGCAATACCATTATCCTCATCCATGGTGTTAACCGACCCTTTTCCTTTGCACTTACTTGCTTTGTGTCCTTCTTTTCCACACCCAAAGCATCTTCCAGTTCCCTTGAAACATTCTCCTTAATGCCTCTTCCCACATGATTTACATAGGGGAAATTGAACTTTCTTTCCTCTATGATCATCATGGGACTCCATCTTTCTCTTATTAGTCGAGTCAGGAAACTTACCAAATTTTACTTTATTGATCATGTTGTGAGATTGCTGATTCGGCATAATAATGATGTTTGGACATCCAAATCCCATTTCATTTGGTTGGTCATGAAGAATATCATTCCATTGTCCATCATATCCTCCATTATTGTGAATCATCTTGTTTCCATCCATTTTCTAAAACCCAAACAGAATAGTGTTAGATGCAAAAATCATGCTAGGGAAAACAACATAATAAAGGGGGAGTACCTTCAATATCCAACATCTTAGGTTTAATTCTATGATCGTTAGCGTAATTCTATTACTATAACCTATACGTATACTTAACCTTAGGGACATACCTAGACATACCTTAGAAATATCTCTAGGAATCTCACTAACGTTTTCGCATCCTAGTTTCCAATGGTTGACTAAACCTTTCCTCTGATACCAACTGTAGAGACCCGAAGCCTGACGTACATGGACATTACATTACTTTTGCGGAATACTTAGTACATAACTAAAACACACACACATGGATCGTAATAGTTTAGTGTCTTTGGAAACTCGGAACATAATCTTCTAAACGTGGTGAAAGATCTTCAACATCTCCCATAAAGATCTTTTTTTTACCTAAAACCTTTCTTTATATCCTGGGGAAAAGAAAACATAAAAGGGTGAGCTCAAATGCTCAGTAAGGGTAAACAAAAGAAATATCAATCACATCATATACATAAGAACATAGCTTTTGGAAATCTTAACCTGCAAAAGAGATCATAATATCATAACGTGGGATAAATCATAGAAGTGAAAATGAAATCATAACTTAAAACATTAATCATTGTGGCATACACACATAATCATAGAGAATCATTTCTTGTTAGTCAAGACTCATTGCCAAGACTATCTTAGTGGACAAAGTCCCTTTCTGAATCGAGTAATCCTCGTTTCAGTCCTGTTTCACTGAACCGGTATAACCTACCATTCCAGTCATGTCTATCTCATGAGATATAAAATCTTTACCCAATGCATTGGAGGGAGATATAGGTCCCACCCATCTCTTAATTAATCCTTTCTTATGTGTGCCACAAAATCATAATCATACATCATTACATAACCCATGTAATAAAAATTGGATTCTTAAACAACATGACATCATAAAACCATTCATATAAGATAAAGGAATTCATAAACATAATTCCATCACAACATAGTTAAATCAATGTAAAAATATGGATAGAAACAGAACCCTTTATTATCTTATATGGAAAATAATTTTGATAAAACACTTGAATTGAATTCTTGAGGAAAATATCCTTTCTTCTTCAAAATCAATTTCTTTTCACAAAACATCATGCAATTTTAAAAGAAAGAGATTTTATTGAAAATATTCATGAAATCTTTTAGAGGAAGCTTCATGAAAATAAGGCTTTATAAAACATTATAAATCCGTTCGTGCCGTATAAGTTAAAAAAAACATTCTTCGTACTTTTATCGGAAAAGTCAAAAAGTACCTCGTACGGAAAAACGACAAAAGATTCCTTTCATATTCTTTACTAAAAACTCACCTAAGGGTAAAATTGGATTTAAAATATTGCAAGTGGATGGAAACAATATTACATATTGAGGGAACATGGATGTGGATGATAAAATACACCCCAGTAAATACTTACGAATAAACAATCTCTGATAAAAATGAGATTGTGATATTTCCCTTACCTTAGGTCCGACTTGCTTTGTAAGTGTCCGAACCTCCTGTATAATGATTTAAATCATGTTATTTACTTATTACAGAATCATATTCATTGTTATGATATCATATATGGTTCACTTATGACATTATATTACCCGTTCTTTTGTAAATTCCATGTTAAAGAAGCGTTTTGGGTAAAATCATTTCATTTATCGTAGGTGTTTTGACTTGTTGTTCTTGACATCATTATTACTTATATCATGATTTACTTACTTCCAGAATATAAAATATGATTTATATATCATATATATTCAGTATATATATATATATATAATAGGTAGATAAATAAAATGAAAAACACCGTTCATGGAGACGGTAGTCCGTACGTACGCATGAACGCTGTTTTCCTTTCCTTATTGTCTTGAAATGGAAGTAAGTAGATGACATACATATGTATATATATATACATAAATCCAGTAGCTTTATAATGTCATATATTTCATTATTATTTCTTATATATACATTATAATCATTCTTAAATGGTTAACATGGAGAATGAATCTCATCGCGTCGTGGAGACGGTAGTCCGTACGTACGCACGAGCGATGATATCATTTCCATAAATATTGAATTGAATTGGAGCGGATTATACAATATATCAGAATCAATATGATATTTTAATAACTATTTATAGTTATTCTTTACACCATTATACCCATCCATGTAAGGTGGTGGTGGAAAATAGATTACACCACGGCGTGGAGACGGTATTCCGTACGTACGCACGCGCGGTGATTTCTTTTTCCGTAGGATGGATAGATGATGAAATAGGGTTGTTTCATACTTATAATAACATATCGGTATATGAGTGATACTGATGTTATTACTTCACAATGAAACAACCTAAGAAGAAGAAGTGGAAGAAGAAATAAAGATGAAAGAATTGGTAACGGTAATTACCTCTTCTTTGAAGTGCCTCTTTGAGACCTCCTCTTAGGGCACTAAAATTGGTCGTTGAGGAAGACCAGAACCTCTAGGATGTTTCTAGGGAAGTGGAGAAGAGATTTTGGCAGGGTTTGGCCGAGCTTGAGAGCTCAAATTGGTGTGATGAGGAGGGGGAGGAGGTGTCCTTTTATAGGGGAGGAGAGGGGCACCTTAGGAATTCTTAAAAATACTAATTTATAATAAATCTAAACCCACTTAAAAACCTCCAAAAATGACACATATTCGAAGTTTAGATGATATAGGGTTGTAATCTCATCAACCAATCAAATTTAGACATGTTTGGATCTTATTTTAAACATTATCAATTAGATTTAACTCTAAGTTAAATAATTTAACTGTTACCGTGTCTTTTTGTTTTCTTTCACTATATGGTTAATACACTTACTATAACATGCCAAACGAACCCCAAATTGTTTATTATTAATATATCTATCCTTATCTAAGTCATTTGGCCGAACCTTAGATTTTTAGGAATAAAATAACAATTAATAATATAATATTTGATTTAAAAACTATTTTGTGTCAATTTTGACACTATTTGATATATGATTTTTGTAAAAGTCATAACAGAATTAAATGTTCGAACCAAGTTGATTAAATCAACATTAATATATCATAGTAACCTAGAAAATTAGTGGAATTCAAAAAAAATCTCAAATTACATTTATTTTGGTGTTTATAACATCAATTATGTCAATATTTCATTAATAAGATAATTACGGCATCATCGTTGTGTCATAAATAAATTAAATTATTTAATGTCTAAAAATTATAAATAAAATACCATTATGTAGGAAATATTTTTATCTTTCTAATTAATATTTATAGTCGAATTTATCTTATGTATAACCCCATATTAAAAATGATTTACTTATTAAACTTTGATTTTAACTATTTTAACCCTTCTTTAAATAAATTAATAATAAATGTCCTAATCTAATCCAAGTGGGCCTAAATGGTCATATTTTATTCCTAAGTTTGTTTTTGGTCGAATTACACTTGTCCAATAGAATTAGGACATGTGTTAGGGTAATATTAATATCATATTTACCCTTAGTTACCTTATTTACTATTAACCGTGGTAAAAAAGTAAAAAGTTACTATTCACCAAAAAATTATTTTCATCTCATTGAACCACATTTTAGTCCTTGATATTAACCGTGTCTCTCGGATTTTCGAAATTCCATTCACAGAAGCGGTAAAATTAAGTTTTATGCAAAATTCAGTTTTTAACCTACCACTTAGTAGTTTCACTATTCATCAAAAATTGATGTTTTTCAGAACAATGCCAAAATTTCATCCCAAGCTATATTTCATATTCCGAATTCAAAAATGAAGTCTATTTTACCAAATTCATAACATAAAAGTTGCATTAATTAATTTTATAATTAAATCCCGCTGTTAAAACAAATAGCGTGTTTTTAAGAAACAATATCTATCAAAAGATTGACACTTGTTTATGTCTAGTTTAAATGTGAAACTACATCCAATGACCAACATTGTATTAAATTGTAAAAATATATTCTAAATATACTTTAAAACCACTCAAATTAATGATTTATCACTATTAATTATTTCGATTAAAAAATTTGTTTTTAATTATAATTTAGTAATTTTCACTATTCATCAGAATATGAAAGTTATCCGAAAAGTACCAAAATTTCACCTTAGGCTAAATTCGATACTCCGAATCCAAAAATAAAGTTCATTTTGAAAAATAAGATTTACTGGATTTCAAAAAGTGGTTATTACTATTCATAACGGCTAGTTTTAATAATATTTTTATAGCATATCGTTGTTTAGTGAAACTCGGTATTGCGTACTACACACGCTATCGAGGAAGGTCGCGATTGCATGTAATGCAAGTCAAGTCAAGGATGTGTGTTGTGCAAGATCCTTTTGGTGTAGCGTACAACACAAGACTTTAATAAAATTAAAAAGAATATTTTTTTATAAAATCTTGGGCTGTTACAGGATTGGCCATGGAGTCTTAGTAGAGATGTGTCGAGGATCATTCCAGTGGTTATTTTGGAAGTGTAAACTTCATCCAAGTGGGTTGGACGCTTTTGTAGGTTTCCTTTGGTGGGCCCGATTTTCCCTTTGTACTTTTTTTGCACGCTGGTTTGTGGTAGATGTATGCATGCTTTCCATTTTCAGTTTTTCTATACATATCTGTATTATTGCATGGAGGTGTATGTGGGTGTGTGTGTGTAGGTATTTTAGGCTAATGCCTCCCATATCTGTGATAGCCTACTCATCATTTCTCGCCATCCACTAGCCTATTGGAGGCGGGGCTTGGGGAGTCACAGCTCGAGCCCTGTGGGGTCGGGTTATGACACCTTCTTAGGTTGTTTTTCTGATAAAAAGGACTCTAATACATGGGGAGTAATGTAAGGAAAGTATTTTTAATCTTATTTTCCAAGATATATTTCTAAAATGGTTTAATAATGTGAAGATATGAGTTTCCCTTTTATAAGTGAGGAGAGTGGAACTCTTGGAATATCTCATTATATTATATTATATATACATAATAATCTTGTCATAGGGAACCAAGGAACCTAAAATTAAAATATAAGGTGTTATAGGGTCAAAATAAAATAAAAAAACAGATTTAGATATGTGTTATTAACATTTTCATTTTTGTCTCCAAGTTACGCCACATTAAACTCATTTTAACGTTAAAATGTATAAATAAAATTTTTACGATGATAATATAAATATATAAAAAATAAATTAAAGGGGAATTCTAATCCATATTAAACATGTTGAATCAAAAATTTTGAATAAATTTTATAAGGTTCAAATGATATAGGGAGAATAAATGTATTTTAAAATAATAGAACAAAACGTATGAAAAATATTTTTTTAAGAAAGTACCTAGTTATGTGTAAAAATACTTTAACATTGAAATCAAGAAATGAAATGTTTTTTATGATTTTTTTGGTTAAATTATAAATAATGGAATTTTTTAGACTTTTTGAGTAATCCAATAATTAATATCATTTTCAAACCATTCCATTAAGTGTAGAGACCCAAAAATAGTTTTCAATTTGAATAAAATATAACTTATCTTCACAAAAGTCAAGAATATGTTCCAATTTAAAATTAATAATTTAATATAATACATTTGACTCCTTAAATGGATAAATGGTGTAAAATTACTCATCAAATATGTTAAATTAAAGTGTTTATATAATTATAATCATTATCACATTAATTTAACCATCTGGTAAACCTGTATTAACTATATCTTTTGTAATAGATTTTTTCTATTTTTACAATTCATTATGTCTAAAAAATAAAATGGATTTTTTTAAAAACATTATTCATGACGATTACAAGAATTGAAAATATTATTCGAAGTTTAATATTGAGAAGTGGTGGAAATTAATTGAAATTTATACCCGTAAAATGTGCTAAAAAAATATTTTCCAGAAAAATACCTTGTAAGTATAAATTTATTTTCTTCTAAATAAAAGAAAATTTTTGACCAAAATGAATTTTATTTCATTATTTATAATTTTAATTTATTATTTATATTTTGAAACTGATAAAAATTATAATTTTACCTTGTAAATAATTGAAAATAAAATAATTTCATCAATAAAAATAGCATTTTTCAGTATTCTTAAAAAATAAATCTCCACAGAAAATTCTCAAAAATTAAGCCTAAGATGACTTTGATATGATAATTTGAAAAAATAAATTAATTTATTAATATTAAAATACTATAATTTGGGAGTAATGGTTTTGTACAAAATGATATAATACTTGAAATCCAAATTTGGTAAAAAAATAAAAATCGTTTTCTTTTTCACTAGATATAACTTAATATTCCTATAATTAATATATCTATATAAAATATAATTAATGAATCCTAATAATAAATTAAAATTTTATATATTAACATTACCTACGTTGCTTCATATTCCCCTCTTTTAGAAATTTTTACCTCTTTATTTTATTCCCATGTTGCTTCTTAAATTATGATTTTTTTCCAAAAAAACAGTAACCATGTAAATCAAATTATATTACTATAATTTATCTCTTTGAACAAGAATATGTTAATGTTTTTCCTCATAAGAATAGTTTTCTTATAATTGAACTACTTCCGGGCTCAAAATATGATATTCTTCTGGAAAATAATTTTAAAAAAAGAAAACATGATGAATGTTATATACTCGATATGAAATTATAGGAAAATAAACTCTACTATAAATTAATACAACATTATCTATGATTTTATATAGTTCAATGATCATTATACATTGCATCCCATTTATACCAAAATTCCGAAAACTTTTCCATGGAAATAATTTAAAAAAACTTTATCACCTAACACAAAAGAAGTATATTTCCTTCGACTGTATATATAATTATTTCTCTTTCAATAATCCATCCTCATATGTTCCTAAATCATCTTTACATTCTAAACCATTTCTTCTACCAAATCTATTCCAAAAAAAGTATTTTTCATACTTTATCTTACAAGATAGAGTCAAATTTGTTTTTCACATAATGTCTCAAAGTGTTCAATTTGTATACTGGAATGAAAACTGTTATTATAATAAAACTAGACCAATAAAATAGAAAGATCTAAAATTCCCGAGTAATTCATTTAATAATATAAAAGAATGTCATCTACAATTAAATAAATTCTCTTAGAATATAAATCATATTGAGTATGAAAAGTTATTACCAAATTAATTTCAGTAACCAATTAATTTTTAATGTCTTTCCAAATACTAGAAGTAAATTTGAGATGACATCTAGAAACAATAAAGAAAGGAACTCCTTGTAAACTAAATATCACTTTGAGGTATAGTCGATAAATAATATCTAAAGGCATGGTATCTAAAATGGGAAGGAAATATGAATATATAGTTATTTTGTCAACAATATCCCACATCATGTAGTTACCTTGTGATGCATTTCGTAAACCCATGATAAAATCCATGGATATATTTTCTCATTTCCACTCCGACGCTGGAAAAGTATGAAGAATCCACATTGGTAATTATTCATTGACATAACCTATTGGAAAGGAAAACATTTTATGGTATAGTCAGTAATAACTCCATTGATTTCATCCAACAAGTAATATTCATAATGGAATCTATCCTTTTTAGTGATTCTAGGATGAGCATAAAATGGTGAACGATAAGTTTCACTCAAAAATTATTTCTTCAAACGTGAATAATAAGGCACAAAAAATAATTTTTCAAATAAGATAACATCAAATTCATCAATATTAAACTATGGAAACCAACCCTTTTTAATAGATTCCATGAAAAATTACAAGAAAAAAATTCATCAAATCAACAACCAAAGGTTAATGATCAAAATGTGACATGGTTAATGAAGAATTATCCTTCAAGGTCAAATATTTGACTATATTTCCTTTCCAAGATAATAATTATTCATGTAATAATAAAAATTTATCATTTCTAACCTTCTTCTATTCCTCATGTTATAATCTTTTTGAGAAAAAATATAATTTCCACTTTTTTTATCAGTATAAATTTAACACTTTACCCCATAAAATTTTAGCCTCTAAATTTTTTAATAAAAAACCATTGAATCTAAATCACAATCATGTATAGGATTCTTTAACACACGATGTTTTAGTTTATGTAAAGATTAAGAAATTAAATAATCATTTTTCATCTGGAAACAACCAATTCTCTTTGATAAGTAGTCCCTATAGACGAAAAATTCACTCTTTATAGAGGTTATGAAAAAATGGAGCATTCATAAATCATTTTATCAATTCATAGAAATAATCACCACACTCTTTCATCCAAATTAATTCAACTCATTTTTGAGTTAACTTATTCAGTGGGTTTGATAACTGAGAAATGTTTTAACAAGCCGATGATAGTGACCCATTGATCTATGAAAAATATTAATATTTTTGAAATTTATAATTCTTGTATATTATTTAATAGCTTTAGTTTTAGAAGGTTAAATTTTTTTTCTATTTTTAGAAACAACATACCGGATAAAATAATTTTTTTGCAACCAATATTAACACTTAACATATATTACATATAATATAGTTTCCGTTAATGTTTGAAAAAAAAATTCATGTATTTAATGATCCTCGTGAATTTTATAATATATCATCATATCATCCAAAACCAGAATGATTATAATATCTAAAAAGTTATGGAACACTCTATTCATAATATCCATTATTATACATGGTGCATTAGACAACCCAAAGGGCCTAACTAAAAACTAATAATTCCCATATATAGTCTAAAATGATATTTTTATAATGTATTCATCCTCTAACTTTAAATTATTTTATCCTAAACTAAGATCAATCTATGAAAAATATTGCACTCCTTGGAGCTAATCAAATAAATTATCTCCATAAGGTATATGATACTTATTTTTTATTCAAGACCTATAATCAATGAAAAGTCTAATTGCACTATATTTTTTAAAATAAAATAAGATAAGGGAATCTCAGAGTGACATGATTGGATGAATGAAACCATGGTCTAGAGACTCTTTCAACTAATTTATAAATTTTAAACGTCCTAATTGATCAATTCAATTAGGGGTTTGAAATTATCTTAGAATCATGCACTAAGTAAATAGTAAATTCAAACACCAAATCAAGAATATCCCCAGGAAAATGATCAGGAAATACATTCATATATTTATTCACTACTACAACAAAACTAATTTGAACATTTTATTTACTTTCACCAATATTATCTAGGTAACTTTCACTTCCATATCTAAGATATTTCATAGTATCTTGATATGTTACCAAAGGTACGAAATCATCGAATATAAATATATTTAATCTACAATTTATCTTAGAATAATAAAATTAAATTCAATACATACCCAAAATAATATCAAAAAAATGTTATGGGAAGTTCAATATGATTTTCAAGAAATACCATATCACTTTTAACAATAATATTATTATTATAAATCATGGTTTCTTTCATATTTCCACTTGGATGATTACCTAAAAGTTCTATATTATTATCTTGAGAATAAATTCATGATTTAATGAAAAACAATTCATTTATAAAGGAATGTAATAGACTAGATTAAAAATGTGATTTGGCATAATTTGAATAAATAAGTAACAAACCTTTAAATACATCATTAGATAGAACAACATCGACTGTAGTGGTAGAAAATGATTTTACACTCCCATTTTATTTCGATCTTTATGACTTACACCATGTATAAATAAATCATTTTGGATTTATCATAATTCCCTATATCATTTTAATTAAAACAATTACCATTATTTTTTAACCACACCTATCCCAGACTAAAAACATAATTTTCTTACATTTAAATTTATTTAATGTATTCTTCCCCATTTCCTTCCATCTCTTCCTTTTGATATTCCAATTTTTATATAACACATTATCATCGTAAAACTCTATTTCTTCCTTCTCATCACATCAAATTAGTTTCTGTAACACTCAAATTAAGAAGAATATAATTCCTGGTGATATAATAGATTTAATCCTAAGTAAAACTGATTAATTTTACTACCCATATCTTGGGTAAAATTTTGTATATATCTTTCCAATAAGATGATTTTTTCATAATACATAGACACTGAATCTTTCTCCTTCAATATTAGTTACAAGAATTGATTTTACATTCTAATTCTATTATCTTGAGTAAACTATTTCTAAAATAAAATATCCATAAATTCATCCCATTCAAAGGAATAAATATTTTTTATTTATTTAATATTCCTAACCATTGACCACCATTGATGGAATTCAATATAAAAAATTATAATATAAAGAGTATCATTTTGATGATATAAACAATCCATGAGTTTGAAAATCTTTTCCACGACTTTAATCCATCCCAATCAACCATTCAGTTATAATATCTACTAAATCTGGTAGGGTGTTGTTTTATAAAATTATCAATTATATTCATGTTCCTATATGGTGTTTGTGGTTTTTATATTTCATGGATACCACCACTATTAATATATTGTGTTAACTAATCCATCACCCTAAAATTTTACTATGATCCAATTCCCACCATTTCAAGTTATTTATTAGAAAGGATATTGTCATCTTGGTAACTTCACAATTCATCTCCTCTATTTTATATGTAGAAAATCATTCTAATAAGACATATTTTTGATGAAGATATGTGGTAATATTTAAATGATATATCATGATAACAATAATTTAGAATCTCTAAATAGTAATCAATTTAATTATAACTGCCTCTAAAATTTTCAAAAAATTTTCTATGATACCAACTATAAGGACTCAGCCATAAAAATTACACAATCTAGTGTATTTAGAGAAAAATTCACATTATTGAATTTCCAAAGGCTGTTAACATTTATATTCTTTTAGAATTAGGTCAAAAGTCTTACAGAACAATCTTAATACCATGAAAATTGGGAAAATTCTCTCAGTATCCATATTTTCCACAATATAAAACATTTAAGATGAAATATTTTTTCTTTTCAGGATGAATTTTCATAAATTTAATATTGAATTATTATTTGTTCATACACATACATAAAACATGTGAAAAACATTTGAAAATATGGTATGCGCACAAATAGCTAAGTAAGGTATGTAAAAATAAATAAAGAAAATTTTTGAACTATTTTAAAACCATTAGATCATAAATAACCTTTACTTGAACAAAATAAATTTTGAACTCAAAATAATTATTTACATACACATAAAATCAAAATTACTACCAAAAGTGTTTCTTAAAAAACATTTAAAGTGAATATTAATGGAAAATAATAATGATGATTGTTCCGTAGAAAACATGAGAACCCCTGAAATCATTTTCTTAAAAACATATATTTTTACCAAAAAATGGAATAATCATTCCTCTAAAAGAAAATTTAATTAGCTTAGATTTTGAAACAAAAGCATTTAAATTAAAACTAATTATATGGATTAGAAAACCCATTTAGGATCAATGGGATATCATCTTCATATTACTCTTACAATCACTCTAACATGGGGAATAAAAAATACAGCTAACATCCAATATAATTCTTTAATGAATATTATCGTTACCCAATACATTAGAGGTTTATGTCAGTATCACCCGTCATTATTAGATATATGAGGATCACCAATAATAATGAGCTATATCAGGCTCAACCATCATAATAGATAATGTCTATGGACTATAAAATTTATAAATTACATAATAGATTTCATTTCCATCGTCAAACTTATTAGAATATTATTTTAAACCCAATTTTCAATACTAAAATTCCCAAAAAATGGGGAGGGTTTTAATTTTAAAAAAAGAATCTTATAATATAATCCTAATATAAAATAATTGTTGTGGTGGTAGGAAATTTTTTTGATGTTGTATAAATTAAATTAGAACATTCTTGTTTCATTTTGTAAGGAAAGAAAAAAATGTTATGTAAAACGATTCCTTTTGAAAACCATTGTAAATAATTCAAAATTTACCATTTTATTCATTAATTTCCTTATAAATACATTAATAAAAAAATTAATCAATATTTAAATGGAAGGAAAATATTTATAAATTAAATATTTTATATAATTAAAACAAGGTTTTCAAAGTAATGTGTCTATTATCATGATTCTGAATCGTCACATACATTCATTATCATCATGAATAATAAAATTTTGTAAATTAATTAATTTCTTATGAAATTTTTTCATGTTTATTATTTATTTTATTTATTTTCCTGTCATATTATATAGTTAAATCATTTAAATTCATGTCAGATGTTTTGAAAATATTTTTCTCGTATGTATAAGTTGAATTTGATAGGTTGAATATGGTCAATGAGGTCATTATTTAATCATCTTCATAAAAATATTCATGAAATAATTTTAATTTTTTATATATGAATTATACTTTTAATACCAAACATGAAATATGGTTAGTGAAATTTAATTATGCTTCAATCATTGGGATAATAGGTCATATGTACGCTTGAGTAACATTTCCATTTTTCAACCATCATAATTGAAATGTGGTAAGTATGACTTTATATTTATTGAAATATTATTATACAATAAAGAATATATTGTTTTTTTAAACAAACATATCTGTAATCCATAATATGGAGTGATAAAAAATGAATTACATTGCTTCAGGGATGTGGTAGTCCACACATACGCATGAATGTCGTTAACATTTTTCAATGATTGTAATGGTTATAAAATAGGTGATATATTATTTCAATAAAATTTTAAATATTTCATAAATATAATATATATATAGACTAAATCCATCATTTTAACTATCTATGAATCATAGTTATGGAAAATGAAACAAATCGCTTTGTTGTGGTGATATCCCACACGTATGCATGAATGATATTCTTATTCACTATTTTATGAGTTAGGGTATTGATATAGATTATGAAATTAAAATAATAAAATATAAGTATGTTTAAGATAATTTTGTTATTATTTTATCATGGTTTAATAATATTTGATTGATGTGGAAGAACAAATACAACATAAAATCTTGTTGAAGAATTCTGCCTCTTCATTGGAAAACCTCATTATATTTTTAGATAAATCCATAGTAGGATTGTTTTATAATAAAAACATGGAATCTAGAACATGTGGAGAGATTTAAGAAATTTATTTGGATAGTTAGTATTTAATACATATTACAATTAATGTGTGAGGGTGAGATGAGCGTAGGTGTCCTTTTATATGTGGGGTGAGGTGCATTGGTGGAATTTCTCAAAAATTAAATAATATATATGTCTTAATCATGTAATGTAGATCCAAGGCACCCCAAATTAAAATACAATGTGTTATAGGTTATAAATAATCCCAATCAATAACATTTTTATTATCTGTGGTTATATTTTATATATTTTCTCCTAGTTAAACCACATAAAACTCATTATAACCTTAAATATTATAACTTAACATTTTCTATGATAACATAATTACTTGAAAATAAATATAAGTCCTTATAAAAATTTTTAAAATAAGTTTTCTTAAATTTTAATAAATCTTAGCAGGTTAAAAATGTATCGGTGCAATAAATTACAACTAAAATAAAAACAAAAAATTCATGAAAAAACATTTTTTTTAAAAGCCGATTTATGTTCTAAAAACATTTTACCAAAAAATAAATTAATAAATTGTATTTCATTATTTTTTTGTTAAATAAATAAATAAGGTTTTTATTATTTTATACCAAGATAGAACCAACTGAAACTATCAAACCATTTCCTTAAATTCATAAACCAAAAAAAAAGTTTTTTATTTGAATTAAATATAACTTGTCTTCTCAAAAGTCAATCATGGGTCCTAAAATTAAAATTACTGTTTTAAAATAAATATATTAACTTCTTAAATATATAATTTTTCAAATAAAACTCATATAATAGGATAATGTTATGTTTTTAGATGATTCTAACCCTTATATATTTAATTTAAACAAATGACAAACATGTTTTAACCTTAATAGTCATAATAGAATTTTCCTATTTTTAATATTCAGTACGGCCAAAAATAAATAAAATGAAATTTTTTAACAAATTTTATAAAACTATTTAAACATACCAAATCCAATTTTCATTATTAAATTTCTATAATTGATTGAAATTAATTTGGAATTAAACCCTCAAAAAGCAAACAAAATATTTCTTCATGGAAAATTCTTGTTAGTTATAAAATATTTTTTAAACCAAATTCATGTATAATGTTGATTATAATGATATTTATTAGATTATTATTAATAAAAAATAACTAATTAAAATTTAAAAATATTCTAAAATTGAATTTTACCTTGTTAATTATTTAAAAGAAAATATATTTTTCGATAAAAATCAGTATTTTTCAGTATTCATAGAAGAGTCCAAGTTATCAAAAAATTATAATAAAATTTCCCTATAATAATTTTAATATTATTATTTCAAAAATGAAATTTTTTTTCAAAATAAAATTATAAAAAATTTAAGTAATTTTTTTAAATAAAACTATATAAAGCCTGAAAATCCAATTTGGATTAAAATAAATATTTTTTCTCCTTTTGAATAAATTATTACATAATATTCTTCTATGAATATAACTCCATAAAATACAATTAATAAATCATAATAACACAAAAAATTATTTACCTTAACATTTCTGAGTTTTTATAGTCTTAATTTTTATGACCACCATTGTTATAATAATCACCAAAAAATTCAGGGTAATCAAATCCATTCTTGATAAACTAATATTAACTTTTTTGTGAATTTTTTTCAGACCATAATGATTAATTTCATCTTCCTCTCCATTCCCACTATAATCTCGCTTTATTTTCTTATCATAATTTAAGGTTTCATGAAATAAAACACAATGGAATTTTATCCAAACCTATAATAGAACCAAAAACATTCAATATATTTTCTTCTTATATGAATAGATTCAATCTAGTTAGTTTTTAATATTTTATATTTTTGGGTTGGAACAACACTCGTTTGGGTTACATTAGAGGGGAAACTATCCTTATACATGAGTATATAAATCCTTGATTAGGTGGTGGATCTATTAGAATTTAGATCTACTTAATTTTTTTTAAAATTTTCACTTTAATATTTTAATATCCATCAAATAAATATTTGTACAAATAGAATTATATTGTGAGTGGTTTTTATGTTATCCATGAGCTTATTGTGGGTTGATCATGAAAATTTTCCTAGGTATTCCTTCCAAAGCCATGAGTTATATTAGATACAATAATATGATAAAAAATATTTAAAAATTACTTCTCTTATTTGAATATTTTGAATATTATTCCTAGGTGATTTATTAATTTTACTTCATAAAATCCTAATCAATATATTTCATTTTAATAAGGTACTACTAATATTTATGTGATTTTACCTTTTCTTCACATTCACTTTTAAGTTTCAAAATTTTATCCCCATGTTTTGTATTTTATCTCTGTTAGAGCATTATCCACCTCTTTTATTGTCTTAATTTCATCTTCCAATGGAGCTTCCATGACATTCATAGAGACTTGATGTAATTTTTCCAATATATATATCACATCAGTAAAATAATTCTGAATCACCAATTTCTTAGAAACCCTTTTTTTCATTTATTCATCAACAAATAACAATCTTTCAATGTAAAGTAAAATATATTATATTTTAGGTTTTAAATGTTTTTTGAGAGTGTTACATATACATACCCTTTAAACTAATTCATCATTCATTCCATCATCTTCAATCTTCCGATATCACTTTTTACCATATAGTCCCTTCATATATCAAAAATATATAATTGATAACCTCAAAAAGAAGATTATTATGGTAATATTAAGAATATAAATTAATAATTGATTCATTAAATGAATCATTATCATATATTTAACATCATTCATTGGAGTAATATTTTTCAATGGATTTAACATAATATTAACCACATTGATTAACTTCAATAAATTGTGATTTTTCATTCAATTTTAAATTATAATTTCTTTTCATGTCACTTCTTCTTGACACATTTAATCTTGGCTGAGACAACCATTTTTTATTTCAAAGTTATATAAATGTAATTTTCTACCTACGGAACATCTAAAAACTCTTAAATATACACTATATATATATATATGGTAAAAATCAATGGGACAATAAATTATATCTTACTAGTGGGGACTTGGTTAGATTTGATACAACTTTTTCTTCCCATAGAACTATTTAGTAGACACCTAGGGGTGGGTGGATCCAGGTGTCTCCATAATTTACCAAATTTCATATATTCTTATTTTGTTTAACCCCTTTGAATTTTGAAAATTTATTCCTTCTTGGAAATAAATTAATGTATTTTTCTTATATTAAAAATTAAATAGCTAAATGTAATGTAGGATATAATGTGAAGAGAATCACATGTAATTTTTCATTGTTCATCCACAATGGAGGAAAACACTCTTTATTATGATTTGTTACTGTCCTAATCCTTAGATTGTCCTCTAATAATGCATCCCAAACTACAATTGGGATAGTAAACTGTTATATCCAATCAATTTTCCCCGTATTACATAGGTGAGTATTGACTATAATATATAGGTGAATAGATATTATTTCACAGGGGTTCTTTATACTATATCCCTATAATTAATAAAATATATTACACTACTAATTAAGATCACCATGTTATTTATATGCCACTCAATTAATATGAAATGATCTTTTCCATGTCCATTCTCCAACTACCTATGGATCTTGAATAATAACCACCTGCAACTCAGTCTCTATGAATCATAATTTATCCACAAATCTTCTTCAAAATTTATTTAATAAATTCTCTTACATGTATATCAATGATTCCAACTACTAATAAATACAATTTTTACTTTATTAATGTCAAATTTCTTCATCTACTCATATTCTTATTTCATTCTCCCTATTTGAGATATTTATGACCCAATGTATCCTACACCATCTTCGACTTCCTCTTCTTCGATAATCTTGATCAAATTCAAATTAAAATCACCAGGTATTTATTCTACCTAAATGTTATGAATTTTTTTAATCAAAATTCAATATCAGGTTCCTCTCATCTCTCCAATAGTTTTGTAGGATTTCTTGAGAGGTCCAGTTTTTCATTCAATCCCATTTTCTATCTATTCTTCCATACATTTTATAATATCGAATTTTAAAATTTTTGTTTCAATATTATTTTAATATGGAAAATATTTTAAGATATCACCACCACAATCTTCATTTCATTCCCCAATTTTCTCCATGTGGGAGTGTACTCATGATATTGGTTAATTTTTTTCCACAATCGTTTTTCCCTAGATCATTTCTTGGAATTACCTTATTTTAGTTTCATTTCATTTTAGTCTACTGAATAATTATTCATATGATTCAGCTAATAGGATAAAGAATCTTCTTCTCTAATCATTTATAAAACTATCTATAGATAAATTAAACTCCATTATAGTATAAAAATAAAAAATTATAAATTTTAGTATGGATTGTCTTTTCCCATTGTTGGAGTGGAAATATATGAATATTAGAATGGGAATAAAATTGTATTTTAATTATAGACTTCATCTTAGTTTGATCATACTCACCTTAATAATAAAAGTTAAATTTCTCAATCATTAATCTTGAATCACAAATACATTTATGATATTTAAAAAACATGATAATAGTTCAATCATCATCACCTTTACATTCATGATTTATCTTCTAAAGGTACACCTTTAACAAAATCATCTTTGGTTAATCTTTTATCACTATATTGTTCTAAATATAAGATATTATTCACCATGATATTAATATTACAATATCTTGATTTTTATTATATAAAAATTTCATTTTTTATGTTTAATACATTTAAATTAAATTCAATCATCCTCTGAAATAATTTACCATGGAATATTTCATTAAGGAATTTATCAAATATTTTATACGTCGAAAATCATATAACATCCCTAATTTTATGCCTCAAAATGACTATTAAAAAGTATATATGTAATCTTTATGACCTTCATAGATATTCAATGCCTTTGTAATTTTTTCATAAAAGTGGATTTTAATAAGGATAAATGACTATTATGAAGTGAATGATCATATTTTCAATCTGTTAAATGACCCTTACAAATTCATCTATGTACTTCCCTTCATTTAATAATTTCTACCTCAATTTATAGTACATAGGATTATATGACTCTTAAAAAGAGTTAAATGACTCTTATAAAGTGTTGTGTGATCCTTATGAAGTTTGAAATCCGCATTTTAATATTATAAATAATCCTCATGAACTCAGGTATCATCCTTATTAACCAAGAAATCATCCTTATGAACTTAGGGATCATCCTTAAAAACTTATGAACCATCCTTAATAAGTTGAATTAATCTTATATAATTATCATGGATTTACCTATTTTCAATTTATAAACTAAAATAAATCTTATAAAGTGAATGAATGGCTCATTTAGATGTATATTTATCCAATTTTTAGCTTCTGCACGTAATTCTCAAATTCCTTCAAAATCATTTCAAAACCACTTCAAATCAATACAAGTTATCTTGGTCACACTAAATAAACTAATAAAAACGTAAAATAATTATATAAATTATTAAAATAACATTTTAAGTATTTTATAATGTATTATTAGTAAATAAATACTCAATTTTAGTATTCAAATATATTAACTCTAACAGCACATTCTGGCTTCAATCTCATTCACTTCATCCTTTATATAATTTTTTTTAATCACTAAATATAGTATATTTATTACTAGATAACGACAAGATCGTTTCATCATAACTCTAGTTGGCTCTTTTGAAAACATTAAACCTACTATAATATGATTTTTAATCCCAGTTATAGAGGATTTATAGTAATTATTTCAATGGATGTCTATTTTTTCTAACATTATAAAGATTTTTTGAAATATCCATTATCCTTATTTTAGTAATATTCTTTATTTTCCATGAAGACCATCTCAATAATAATCTTATATATACATAATATCTATCTTGTTTCTTTCAATCGGGCATTCAAAGACATCATCTTCAAAATCTTCTCTATCAATCAGTTTATGGGTATATTATTTACATAAATCAATGGGTCCAAGAAATTCATGTTGAAATACTTATTAATAAAAAAAAAATTGGCAATAATTACAATAATCACTAACATTTTGGTACATCAAGTCATCTACCCAAGGTTTCTATATTGTGTGTTGCTAAATTATTTTCCACTAAATTATATATTTTATTCCATCAATAGTTGGTTTTAATGAATGGTATTGGTTTTAAAATACCATGGAATAATCATATACATATTGTTTTTTGTTCACATTGAGGTAAAATCACTCACTATGGATTACGTGGTATCCCTTGACATTAGTTTCAAGATTCTAGGAATCGAGGGGTGTGAAGTTGAGGCGTTATGGTAGTTAGGATTGAGTCTTAGGATTTGTGTCCCTAGTATGGGTAATTACACATAGTCACTAGGTTATTAAAATGTTTTAATAATTTATCAAATAGGTAATTTAGATAGAGTGTTTGATTATTTGGAATTTGAAGGCATTCCAAATTTATTATTTAATGAAGAATATAAAATTTTGGGAGTTTAATTATATTTAGCCGAATATTTCATTTTGTAGTATGTATATTGAAATAGTTTGAGCTTAATATTTTTAATTTTTAATTTTTATATTAAAAAATATCTTTTTGTTTTAATTAAATGTATTCTTTTTTGGAAATCTATTTTTTCAAAAAAAATCACTCTTATAAATTGTTTTATGGAATTACATAAGTGTAAAGTTGGTTTGAGAGACCCTATATAAGGTTAAACCCTTATTACAAGGGTTATATAAGCGTAATAGATGGTGATTAAGTGTAAAAGACTATGTATATGCATTTTGTAAGGGTATATGTGTGTTTTGTAAGGTAACAAGTGTTGTCCAAGACTTTTTGTATGTGTAAATATCCATTATGCATGGTTAACCATGTGATGTGTAAGTGTATACTGGATTTTCTAATAACTATGTAAGGGTAACCAAAGGCTTGTCTAAGGGTAATGGCGTATGTTAGGATATTTTTGTAAGGGTATTACTTCACATAAGGATGTTATGTAAAGGTAAGGGTAGCAAAGCATTTCGTAAGGGAGTCCAGATGATGGATAAGGATAATCAAGCACCGTGTAAGGGTAACCAATATGTGAATAAGTTTAAATAAGCCTTTTTATGGTTTCAAAATGTAATTTCTCAAAGTTCCGTGTATTATTTTAAAGTATTATATGGAATTATTACGTGACTAGGCACTGAGATGGCACCTCATTTTGAGGCCCGGTGATCAAAGAATAGTGGTTTGAACTTTTTATAAGTTATGTTTGTTGGCTTGTGGGTGGTTGTGGTAGTATCTGAATGGATGCCCATATTAAAAATATGAGGGCACTGTTGTTTCCAGTACAATGACTTTACCTAAGAATGGGTCTAACCTAGACTGGTGCGGGTCGAGGGAAAAAGTTAATTTTCCGACATTTTAAGTAAAAAAATGGAAATGTTTATTTTGTTTTTATTTGGAAACATTTTCTAAAGCACAATGATTGGTTGCTTTTTAATAACTAATGCCATGTCATGATGACTCAGAAATTAAAACATGACTCGTTAATTCTGTATCATGATGTAACTCCAAAATGTGTTTCCCTTTTTTTAATAAGTTAATCGAACTATGGTCATTGACGGAAACTTGGGAGAAAACTCTAGAGAATTCCTGGATCTGTAGAGGACACTCTCGGTGATGAACGATGACGAAAACATCACCTATTTGTCAGTGATCGATCCCTTTTAAAGTTGTGGTGTGTTATTTAAATTCTTTTTCCTCATTTTCAATTTAAACGCTAAATGCGGACCAACCCATGAATAGGTTGATCCATAGATCGTGCTTTCTAAGAAGAGGGTTTTCATTGGGATATTTTTGGTGATAAATCCACGATTATTGTTTACTATTTGGATCCTGCTCCATTTGGTCAAACTAACAGGAGCATATCAACGCCGTGACGAATGATGGTGGAGGTTCATTCCTCAAATTTTTTTATTTCATCCCCCTTTTTCTCATCGTGCATTCGTCGTGTTCTTCATGGGGTGACGAACAACAGATCATTGCACATCTGTTTTGTGACACAACGATCCCAAATTTGGGAATCCAACATTGTGGCGACCAAGCGGAGGTGCGATGGCGATGGCAACCGACAAATCGGTACAATTAAGGAAATTATCGGTCTTCGATTATTATACACTCGGGAGGGCCAAAACATGTTTTTGGGGCCGAACAGAGGCCCGAAAACAATGGAGACGACTCCGAGACGTTAGAGCAACCAATATTCTGGAGTTTCGTAGTGATAAGACTGTCAGAACAAAGATATGGCATCATGGGAGGCGCGCTGGGGAGAAGCATCGATTCTGGAAAATTATATAATACATAGTGTGTACATACAAAGAACACACCGTGCAGTACCGGCAGAGATGGCTATTGTTTCGGGGTTCCGATAGGAATTACACAGTGTGTTGGAACTTCCCTGAAGCTCGGCGTGTATATCAGGCCATACACGGACATGGGAGACCAACATGTCTTAGCGACACGGCGTGTAGTCTCTATGTGGCATGGCAGAGGCGGCTACATAGGACTCGGTGTGTATCCAGGGGATACACAGACACCAGATGGACTACATGACTGTGTACTCCACCACACGGCTAAGCGGGGCCAGAACACAGGTCACCCCATATACCAATTACATGGGTTAGCATACTTGGGTTGAAGCTGTGTACCGGCACATGGCCAGTGTACACGAATCCGAACCCAATCAATCAGACACGGAGTGTACTCATTACCACATGCCATGTACTTACTTTTTCTTCACGACCAGCCTTTCGACACGGGCCATTGTACACAGGTAGTACCGAAGGTCTTAAGATACGGCGTGTGACTTTTAAACATGTTGTGTACTTTTTAAAAGATGTCATGCTCCTCTTGTCCACCATATCATGGATATGTTTCATTTGGGTTAGTACCCCATCATCTAATTCCTCTGAAGTCCAGGCATCATTTCCTTCCATAAGATTATGATCCCTTTAGCAGGACATTCTGTGATAGAGTCAGTATCCCTCCGAGAGGCACGGAGCGAGATCCTCTATCCATTCCTGACCCTAGGTAGAGTTTGGCATTGACATGACCAACTCTTCTAGGAGTTGATCTTCTACCAATTAGGTGAATCTGGATGAGTCGCGGTATTCACCATGGCCCTGGAAGTGATCCTTATCTATTTATTGTGTTCTTTACCCACTCAAAAGTGTGTTCTCCCATAATTAGTGTTTCTATATATCGTTATCTTCCACACTCAGAAGTGTGTTCTCTCGTATTGTGTGTTTCTATCTCTCGTGGATTTTCCTGACGAACAGTGCTTCTCGGACAGACGTCATTAGAGATATCAGACTCATGGATGGTGTTCTCCCGGAATGAGTGCTTCGTGGAATATTCGAACTAAATCCTTAGAAGCGGAATTTTGTTGGGTGACATTTCTCTAGACTATGGGTCTAGGTTTTGAGTATATCTGGTTTGTGTTCTCCTATTATATGTTCAGTGACATATTCTGTGTAAAGATTATTGTTCCTTTCATTTTTGTATTTTCGTTGTGTTTTTTCGGGGTCCTCTACTGAGTATTGTTACACATACCCCTACACAGGCTTTTCCCAAACGTTTCATGTCTTGTGCAGATGAGCATCCTTTTGATAGAGTCTAGGGCGGACCCGGGAAGGACCGTGCTTTCTGAGTTCCCTACAGGCTGAGGCGTTCCTACGACTACGAGCAGTAGTCCCAGTACCTCAATGTGATTACAGGTTGTACTTTTCAGTTTTTAGACACCAGTTTTTAGTGGGCTTTTATTATGGCCTAGTTAAATCCATCACATTACATTCCATCATAGACTTTTGGTTTGGTTTGGTTTTATGCATGCATTTTTTCCCTTAGTGGTTTTTAGAATTCAGCATTTGTGGGCTTAGATATGTGTGCGTTTTTACAGGATCTTAAGCATTGCATCCCATATTAGTAATATGCCTACATAGTGCTAGTCACCAGCCCCTTTCCTATTAGAGTCTAGCATGGGGAGTCGTGGTTCGGGCCCCATAGGGATGGGTTGTGACAGGATGTATGAGAGGTGGTCGGTTATACTTTAGGACCAAGAGACTGTGAATTTTGTTTGGGGAACAATGTTAACTGTTTCGAGTTCAGATTTCATGCCAGAGACTCTAGTGTTGGTGTGGGAGGCTGATATATCCATACACCAGGCCTATGATAACCTACTTTTCGACCCAGTACAAGAAAACAATAGTTTAGGGGAAATAAAAGAATGGTAAATGCATCATATATGAATGGGTTGTGTTTTCCATATTCTCTCTATCATCTATCCAGATATACTCATTAACCTAGGTAATCTTGTTTCCTTACAGGATGCCTCTGCGAAGCATACTCGCTAAGATTTAGCAGCACAATCATGAGGATGACCCCCATTAGTTACGAGGATTTAATATAGGGACCATCTCCCCTAGATTAGCCACAAGGTGGTGCACCTGCAATACAAACACCAGTGGAGCATCCCGTGGTACCTACGGTACCGACCGACGAGGAGTACAATCTTAACACGCTCCATGAGTTCCAGAGATAGAGACCCCTCAGGTTCCAAGGAGAACCCAACCCTCAAGCTGCTGAGGACTGGCTTGAGGCAGTGACTAGAGTGCTATGTCTAGTGAGGACACCAGCAGACTAGATGGTGATCCTAGGAGTGAGCCTTCCTCAGGGTTCAGTAGGACAATTTTAGAGTCTAACCACACAGACTCATGATGAGGCGACACTTTCATGGACAAAGTTCAAGAGACTCTTTAGGGAGGAGTTCTTTCTAGTTATGATGAAAGAAGTATACATCCAAAAGATTCTTCAGCTTCACCATGGTAGTATGACGGTCGCCAAATATTAATTGAGGTTCAGCAACCTCACCAGGTACTCGATTGATATGGTCATAGATCAGTACTTCAGAGCTCATATCGAAGAGCGAGTCTTACGATGGGATATCCAAGATAGTGTCATCCCTCTATGCATGTAGACATATAATGGAGTGCTCAAGTGGGACATGGTGATCGAGAGTTTCATGGAAGAGCAGAGACAGGAGACAATAGTCAGATGTAGGCAGAGAAGTCTAGAGACCTCAGCAGCGGGGTGTCGACATCAGACACAGGGATCCAGATGTGGGAAACATAATTGGAGGACCCAGAATAGGGAGTCGACAATCCAAGGCTCTCAGGATAGATTCATTCATTCTAGGTAGTAGATATTTTACTCATGTTATGGAAGGGGACTTCTCACTGGGGATTATCCAACCCGTCGAGCTGCTGACATGGAAGTGGTGGATGGAACACTAAGGTAGAGGTATGGAGTGGATCAAGCAGACCCACAAGGTGGAGGATGTGGAAGAAGAGCAGGGAGAGCACCCGGTGGTAACTGATGATTCAACTTACCTCCACCACCACCCATAGGGGGTCTTCACTAGGCCCAAGGTGCTAGGGGACAGGGTCGGGGACAACTGCATGCGGACGAGGCATATGACCCAAGGTCTCCAGGGATGATCTGATGTATAATCTATGTCTTCTCTACATTAGATTCTATACTTTTAGACACAGGTTCCAGTCATTCCTTCTACGCCACATGTCTTGTGTGAATCCTTGAGATTATGGTAGATATGTGGACTCGATTCTTAGGATTGGAGACACCTACAAGAGGAGACTCGGTGGTCACACACCTTTGAAGATAGTGTGATATTACACTTGGAGGTGATAGTTTTGGCTGGATCCTTTTGGTGGTAGCATCTATGCCTTACGATGTCATTCTTGATATGGATTTCTTATCTTTGGTCCATGCCCAGATTGACAGTTTTAGTCGAAGAGTGCGGTTTGTCCGAAGTGATGGGATGAGGTTTTTTTATTGGATAAAAGGAGACCCAGGTAGCACAAAATGATCTCATGCATAGGATGGTGCAGCCGGTCACTCATGAGTTGTCTAGCCTTGCCCTCAGAGCAGTCAATGTGACAAGCTCCCAGTTCCTAGTAGTAGTGGCAGAGTACGAGGAAGACTTTCCTAAAGATGTTCCAGGACTACCCCTATTGGGTAATCAACTTATGCATCTACTTACACCTCGAGAAAACATCTATTTCTTCATCATCATATCGGATGGCTCTCGCAGAGTTTCACAGGTTGAGGGTGAAGTTTGAGGGTTTTCAAAGCAAGGGTTTCGTAAGACCCAAGGTTTCACCTTGGGTGGCCCCATACTAGTTTTCCAAAAAGGAATATGGATGTTTTTGGTTGTGCGTGGATTATTGGTGAATGAACATGGTGAAGGTGAAAAATGAGTATCCATTGTTGAGAATTGATGACCTCTTCGATCATCAGAAAGGGGTATATTAGTTCTCGAAGGTTGTCCTTCAATCAGGATATCAACAGTTACGAGTACATGACTAGGATATACCGAAGACAGCATTCAGATGCCCTTAAAGTAACTATGAATACATGGTGTAGCGTTTAGGCATGATGAACACCCCCATATTGTTCAGGGGACTGATAAACCATATTTTCTAGCCATACTAGGACTAGTTCGTAGTGGTCTTCATCGACGACATCCTTGTGTACTCAATGTCAGGGGAGGAGCACGCGAGACACCCGCGGATGGTTCTAGATATACAATGAGAGACAAGAAATATGGGAAGCTCTCGAAGTTTTAGTTCTCGATTTAGGTGTTTCCTTTTTTGGGGAATTTCATCTCAGTAGATGGAGTAGCTGTGGACCCTGCCAAGTTGGAGTCAGTGTTAGCATGGGTGCCAACTCGGAGCGCGATAGAGGTGTGGAGCTTCCGTGGGATGGTATGTTATTATCGGAGATTCATTCCATATTTCACTTGAGTCTCAACACTGATGACAACCTTGACCAAGAAGGGGAAACCCTTAATATGGACAGAGAAGTGCCAACAGAACTTTGAGTAGTTGGCACAGAGTTTGACGAGCTCCCCAATATTGAGATTGTCGGAGGAGGGTGTCGAGTACATAGTTTTCTACAACGCATCTGGGACCAGGGTTTGTTGTGTCCTGATGCAGAGTCAAGTTTTGATTTCTTATGGTTCGTTTCAGCTTTGTCAACAAGAGCAGAACTATACAACCCATGATCTCATGGTGGTTACAATAGTCTTCGCATTAATGATGTGGTGACACTACCTTATAGGAGAGAAGTTCATCCTATAAACATACCACAAGAGCCTCAAGTATGTTTTATCATCGAAGGATCTAAATATGAGGCAAATTCATTGGATAGAGTTCCAACATGACTATGATTTTGAGATCACTTATACTCCTAAGAAGGGGAACAAGGTGGTGGATTCTCTTAACAGAAGGTCGAGCTAACAACTTTTCAGTGAGGTGACAGAATAGTTAGCCGTGTTGCAGTTATCATTCATGGATAGGGAGGATACAAATTACCTATAGTTGATGGTTGTTACCCCCAAAATCTTACAATGAGTTAGGGAGGCACATATTGGGGATGTCGACTGTGAGGATTTACGTGCTAAATTATCCATGGGACATTCTCCATATGGATATTCGCAAGTTGGGGAGCATGTACGTTTTTACAAAGGACACACTATTGTACCAGTAGAATTTCAGGAAGAGGTATTTATGGAGTTTCATACATCCCCCTTGGCAGTACATCTAAGAGTGGAAAGGATGTACGTGGATCTCTGATGATAGTTCTGGTGGTTAGGCATGAAAAAGGCAATAACGTAGTTTGTTTCCCAATGCCTCACATTCCAGTAGGTGAAGGCTGACCAATAGGTTCCAACAGGATTAGCTCACCCCCTAGAGGTCCAAGAGTTGATGTGGGATGGAATATCGATGGACTTCATGACAGGCTTACCATGGACGTCCAATGTGCATGATTCCATCTGTGTGATTGTTGACCGACTCACCATGTCGGACAACTTCATAGATATTAGGGAGCAGAGTTATGTAGAGAGCTTGGGATGCCTTTATGTGAAGAAGATATTACGTCCTCATGGAGTCCCCTCGACAATAGTCTCTGATCAAGACATCGACTTCAAATACCAATGGTGGAAGGGATTGTAGGAGAATTTGGGGACTCAGCTACGGTTGAGGATGGCGTTCCATCCCCAGACCGATGGTCAGATGGAGAGGACCATTCTGTTTCTTGAGGACATATTACAGGACTGTATTTGGACATCAGTCGTAGTTGGGAGGACCACCTACCATTGATAGAGTTTGTGCATAATAATATCTACCACCACACCATTTGTATGGCTCCATTCAAGGCCTCTTATGGGATACCCATATGATCACGGCTTTGCTGGACGGACACCGGAGAATCCATACTCATGGATCCAGAGTTGGTGTGAGCTACCACAAAGAAGGAGTAGGTCATCCAGGAGAGAATGAAGGCTGAAAAGATCCATAAGTAGTCTTATGCGGACAGATGATGGAGACATCTGGAGTTTGAGAAGGGAGACCATGTCTTTCTTCGAGTATCACCTCGTCGAGGATTTCAGATATTTGGCCAATGCGGCAAGCTATCTCCGAGGTTCATCGGACCTTTCTAGATAATATGTAGAGTTGGCGAGGTGGTGTACCTCTTGGATCTACCACCACAGTTGCATCGGGTACATGATGTCTTCCACATGTCGCAACTGATGAGGTACGATCATGACCCATCACACGTCATCAACTGGGGCGAGATCGACATCAAGGATGGAGTGACTTTTGTTGAGTACCCAGTGGAGATCGAAGATCAGTGAGATATGATCCTTTGTAGGCGATCAATTCTCTTACTGCATGTTCAGTGACAGCAGGGGAATCCTAAGGATAAAACGTGGGAGTGGGAGGCTCAAATTCGTGACCAGTAGCCACATCTTTTTTATTAGTCTTGTTTTGGCATTTTGGGGACACAAAACCCCAATGTGGGGAGAATGAAATGTCTCATATTTTCCGTGTAATATTTTTAAATATTATATGGAATTATTATGATACCAGGCGCAGAGAAGCACATCATTCTAAGTCTTGATGTTCCCGGAATAGTGGTTTGAACTTTTTTTTAAGTTATGTGATTCTGCTTGTGCATGGTTGTGGTAGTATCCAAACAGATGCGCGGATTAAAAATCTGAGGGAACCATTGCGTCCGAGAAGAAGTAATTTCCTATGAATGGGTCTAAGCACAACCGCCACATGTCGAGGGAAAACGTTAATTTTCAGACGTTTTCAGTAAAATAAAAAAAAATTAATGTTTGTTTTATTTTTATTGGGTAACATTCAATGCAGTTCAACAATGGGAAGATTTTAAATAATTAATTCTATGTCATAATGACATGGAAATGACAACATGACTCATTAATGGCCCAACGTGATTGAATTACAAAATGTGTTTCCCTTTTTTAAATGGGTTAATCGAATGATGGTCATTGAAAAAAAATTGAGAGAGACACTGGATAATCAGTAGAGCCTTGGAGAAAACTCTCAGCAATGAAAGACGACGGCAGCACGACCTCTTCATCAGCGATTGATCCCTTTTGAGGTAGGGGTTTGTTATTTAAATTCTTTTTCCATGTTTTCGATTTATATTCTGAATGGGGAAAAACCGACGAATAGGTTGATTCATGGATCATGTGTTCTAATGGAAGGATTTTCATTTGGATATTTTTGAGGATAAATCCACAATTATTCTTTTTAATTTTGATCATACTCAATTTTATCCTACTAACGGGGTTAGATCAATGCCATGATGAACGACAGAGGTGGTTCTTTCCTCAATTCCTTATTTTTTGGATTTCCTCCCCCTTTTTCTCTTCATGCATTCTTCATGTTCTTCATGGGACGAAGAACAATGGATCATTGCGTGTCTGTTTTGCGATGCAACGTTCCCAAATTTGGGAATTTGACATCGCGATGACCATGTGGAGGTACGAAGATGACGGCGGTAGACGAATCATCACGGTTTGGAAATTACCATTCATTGAGTGTTCTACACGTGGGAGGATCGAAACACGTTTTCAGGGCCAAACAGTGGCCCAAAAAAATGGAGACAACTATGGGACGTCCTGGAAACCGTGATTCTATAGTTTCGTGTTGATCGAACTATCACAACGATGATCAAGAATCACGGGAGGCCCGCCAGTGAGAAGTGTCAATTCTGGAAAATTTCGGAATTCACAACGTGTACTTTTGAAGAACACATAGTGTAGTACTGGTGGAGAAGACTAGGGTTTGAGGGGTCAGATAGGTGTCACTCATCATGTGACCTTGATCACATGGCGTGTTGGAACTTCCCCAAAGCTCATCGTGTATCTTGGGAAATACATGGACACTGGGAGAACAAATCGAATAGCGATAGGATGTGTACTCTCTACGCAACATAGAAGAGGCAGCTACACATGACTCGATGTGTATCCCAAGGATACACACACACAGGATGGAGTACAAGATGGTGTACTCCACCACATGGCTAGGTGAAGCCAGAAGGTGGGTCACCCCATGTACCGATTACACGGGTTGGCGTACATGGGTTGAGGACGTGTACGGGCACATGGATAGCGTATATAGAGCCGACCCCAGTCTCTCGAACATGGCATGTACTCATTACCACACACCAATTACGTACTTTTTCTATACGACCATCCTTTCAACATAGGCCGTTGTACACGAGCAGTACTCGGTGTTATAAGACATGGCGTGTGAATCTTCTACCTGTCGTGTCCTATTTGAAAAATGGCATGGTCCTCTTGTCCACCATATCATGGAAATGTTTGGTTTTGGTAAGTTCCCCTTATTCTCAATCCCCAAAAGGTCATGCATCGTTTCCTTCTACAGGTGTATGATCCCTTCAGCAGGGCTTTCTGTGATAGAGTTGGTATCCATCCAAGAGGCCCAGAGTGAGATCTTTTATCAATTCATGACCCTAGGTAGAGTCAGGCATCGACATGACCAACTCAAATGCGTGATGATCCTCTACCGAGCAGGTGAATCCAGGTGATTCGTGGTATCTTTCATGGCCCTGTCAGTGATCCTCATCTATGTATCATGACCTTTCCCCACTCAGGAATGTGTTCTCCCATAATGAGTGTATCTATCTATCATGATCTTCCCCACTTAAGAGTGTCTTCTCCCGTAATGAGTGTTTCTATATCTCATGGATTTTCTCGATGAACAGTGCTTCTCTGATAGATTCCATCAAAGATAATAGACTTGTGGAGTGTGTTCTCCTGGAACGAGTGCTTCGTGGAATCTTCGAACTGAATCCCTAGGGGGGTATGTGGTTCTATGAATTCTCTATAGACTACGGGTCTGGTTTTTGAGTATATCTGGTTTGTATTCTCCATTCATATGTTCAGTAGACATATACAATGTTGAGATGACTATGCCTTTATTTTGTGTATTTTCTTTGTGTTTTTTAGGGTCCTCTACTGAGTTTTGCTATACTCACCCCTACACGGGCTTTTCCCGCACGTGTCGTGTCTTGTGCAGACGAGTAGCCTTTTGATAGAGTCCAGGGAAGACGAGTGTAGGACCACAATTTATGACTTCTCTATAGGCTGAAGTGTTCTAACGGCTATGAGAAGCAGTCCCAGTACCTCTTTGTGTTTACAAGTTGTACTTTGTAGTTTTGAGACTCTTGTTTTTGGTGGGATTGTATTCTATCCATGTTTTCTTCCATCACTTTACTTTCCTTTGTACTCTATTGGTTTGGTTTAGTTGTGTGAAAGAATTTTGTTCTTTAATGGTTTTTAAATTTCAGCTTTTGTGGTCTTGGAGATGTGTGTGTGTGTGTACAGGTTCTTAGGAAATGCCTCCCATATTAGTAATATGCCTACTCGGTGCTGCTCACCAAACCCTGGCCTATTAGAGTGGGGCTTGGGGTGTCGTAGCGTGGGCCCCACTGTGACGGGTCATGACACATAAGGCTACTTTTTACTATGTTAGGATAAAACCAAGTCACCTTTGTGCATCAAATATTCTCTATGTATGGGTTAAAATTTACACTATTTTTCAGTTTTTTCTCTTCTTCTTTAGCATCACAACCCTACAACATGTATTTGACTTTTTAAGTGTTAAAAATCACGATAATTGAATCCTTGGCTAATTTAAAGACCATGAATCATATTTTTGGATGAAATAAACAACAAATATATTAAAAATCACTTAAATAACAAATTAAAAAATGAATTTTAATTTCAAGTTTTTATTTTAGTGAACTTGTATGTGTAATGTTTTTAAAATAGTTGAACATTACTTCCCATTTAATTTGGTTGATCATTGATTTTGAACATCCGAGAAACACTAATGCTCATTTTTTTAAACGCACTACAAACAATACAAGACTTTCTTCTTTTCTCCAAGTGTATCATATTATCTCTCTCCCTATTCTAATATTGGTGCTATGTTTTAGGGGTGGAAATTTATAGGTATTCATTTTATGAGTTTTTGAAAAATGAGTTCATACTAAGTTATAGAATTTTATAAATAATTATATAGACAATATTAATAAAGAATTATCAAATAATAATAATAAAGCATTAGAAAATTCCTACTATTATTTAGAAATCGTGTATTATCACATGAGATTTTATAATTATTCTTTTAGGAATAAATTTATAGCATATATTTTTGAATAATTTGATAATTTAAAAATTATTTAAGTGATAGGTTCAATTATCACATATGATATTTTATTTCTCTTCAAAAAAGATTGTTGGATTTGGTTCCTCGAATCATTGGTGAGAATTTTTAGTCGGTGAATAAGTGGATATTGATCGGGTGACAATTCCATGATGAACATTGGTGATAAAATTTACAATATTGGGTAAGAAGTTACGTAACTTTTAGGGATATCATATACTCATTTATAATGTAGTATGATTATTTTGTTAGCATACCTTGATGATTGTTATTGATTGCGTTCTCATGTGGGTGTGTGGATGTAGCTTGTGAGACCTGTTTGTGGTATTTTATTTCATGAGTATGTTAGAGTAGCTTGGTTCCATGTTTTAATATGATCACATGTTGTTATGTATTGTTATTTTATTTCTCATAATTATATAACTTCCATATATTATCTACATTTTTATGTATATTAATTTACCTTATAATAATCATTCTTGGAACTTGGAATAGGTAGGTCATTGTGACATGATTTATCCTTAGATGGAGAGTACACATGACATGCAGTGATATAAATGATAGAACTGGGTATAGGGTGGAGATATAATGATACAATTTAATGCCATTTTGATAATGCAATCTATCACTAGAATCCAAGTATCGGGTTGAATAATTTTGAGTTGATTTTCGATTAGCACAGTCAATGGATAATAGGTTTGTGAGTAGTATAAATGATTCCTAATGATTTACACTTGTTGTAATAGTTGCCTAGTGATTCATGATAGAATGAAATACATGAGGATTTTTAAATGATGGTTCATGTGTATGAATTCTATAATAGGGTTTTTGCGAAATAGATTAACTATCCTTGTGGATAATGTGGTCACTTCTGATATCTCCTCTATATTCTTCTGGCATAGAGCTAAAGCAGGCATGAGTGAGGGTTTGTGGCAGCTTGGTTACCACATCACTACTTGGTATGTGATTCTGTATTATTATTATTTCATAAAAAATTATTATTATCAGGTAAAAAACCTGTTATAAATTGGAACAATTTTTAAGAACCTATTAGTGGTGTCCTACAAGGTTTATTACTACCATCTTATACAACCATTTTTTATGCACATGTATACATAATCCATAGGGAACTATGTAAAGGAAAGTCTCCCATGGAAAATGTATGAGAATAGAATCTTAGAGTTGGTGGATGATAGAGATAGTATTTTAAGTACACAACTACTTAATTTATTTATTTACATTCTTGCAGTGTACTTTGGTTTGGCATGCCAGTTTGGCAGCTCATTTACTTCTTTTATGACTATATTGCATATTACAGTTTCTGTAAGTTGCTCCAATTAATATTTTATTATTATTTGTGATATGAAATGATACTAAGGGTATAGTATCCCCACTAATGAACTTAGACCCACTCTAAACGTTGGTGGCCTATATGTGTGGGGAGGTGTATATGAGGTCTTGTGACCCTCTGACAAGGATCAGATGGTTCAGGCCTGGGCATTACAAAATGGTATCTGAGCACCATTTTTCTTATTTTTATTTTGTACTAACCGATGAAATGATACAAAGGAGATAGTTTTATAAATAATGGTTAGGGGAGGTTCCATGTGTATGTCCATCGCATGTGTAATGGACCTCTAAGATTCCATGGATGGTATTTTTGTTACTGTTTTTATTAGATTTCAAGTGCATTTATGCACCATGATTAAGAACATAGGTTTGAATTCAATACATATAATTATTTTTTGGATGAATTTTAGTTATTAAAATAAATTTCATGAATTATACTATATTTTTTGGATATATTCTCTATTGTGTGATATATATATATATATGTATATTACTATTATGATATATCTCATTTTCAATTTATTAGTTGAACTAATCGTGTAGTTATGTGTCACGACCTCCTCCCTCTAATGATACCTAACTGGAGAAAATATTTTCATAATTATTCATATGTTTCATAGCGATTTAATCCATTCTTATTAATAATTGGAATCTTATATGCCTCAATATAGTAGTTTTGGTGAATTTTGGGCTTAAATGTAAAAATTTATTAAATCTGGAAATTTTGCAGTTTTCAATTTCTTTTCTTTTTCAATCATAAAATCCAATTTTTTCTTTAAAATTCAAGTGATTAATTTATTTAGGATTATATGTTTTTTTATATAAATTCTTCTTCTGGACCATGATCCCATTCGAAATTACACATGCTAAAAAATATCTATCAATGTGAAAACTTATACCAGTAGGCCGAATAGAACCTACCTGATTTGATGAGGAATATCTCAGGATAACAACATAAAAATGAGGTTATTAGTGGTTTTTTAGAAATATAACTCAATGGAGAAGAATTAAATTAAATATCATGGAGAAATTATTTCATTAAGTCAGCCCTTTATTAACTCATTCTCAAGTAGGTGGAATAGTAATCGACTACTACAATAAGTCAGCTCCTTTTATGAAACCATAAATTACTGTAAACAGGTAAAAATAAATTTAAATTTAAATGGAAGACATACAACTCCCTTTATAACATATTATTAGAATTTACCAAGGCTTGATTAAGCCACATGATGGGATGAACTAAATGAAACTTCTGGTTGACAAATTCTGGAGGAGAAAATTTCTTTTGTATCGTTTCTATCTTTTATTATTATTAACTATTTAATGAATTCTTCTTTCCCATTATTGTATATTAACATCACCATAGTGGGTTAAACATATGAATTATTTTTAAGGGTTGTTTTTTTATTTTTTTATTCCTGAGTTATTTCAATTTATTGAATGGAAACACTTTCTATTTCGACAAAGTTATTTTCAATTTTATTTAGCGATTTTTATTATCAAATGATATCATATTAGGGTTTTTTGTTATTGATTTTCATTTTTTTAAATGATCATCTTCTCTATATTCTAGATTTTGGATTATATGCAATGGAATATACTAGGTCTTAGGGGTGAAGTACTCCATGGTCTTCAGTACATGAGGGATGGATAATTGATGTTCCTTGAGATAAACAAGACCCAATTTGAAATTTCTCAAGTTAATTGAGTATGTTCACTACAAATCACTCACAAAAGGAATGATATTAGGCCAAAATATGATGTTGGTATGTTTTTCTCTCACCATAACCCTTTGACCAGTAGAATGAGGGGAATCAATGAAAGAATCTCACATTAATCAACTTAGTAGAAAATTAATGAATAAAATAAAAGAAAGATAGAATTTCAATTAAAAAACTGATCCTTACCTAATTGCCCAATTCGTATCACTATTCTCAATCAATTACATTTTCATGTTTTGTTTAATTTTTTAATTTTTTAATTTTTTTGATTTGTTTCATTGTGTTCAAAATAAAAAAATTTAAAAAACAACATCCAATTCTCCTCCAAATTTAAATTGACAAACATGATTTTTGGGCGCTCCTCTATGGAGAAAAACTATGGTTAGTACTATACTTCTTTTTAACCTACGAAATAATTTTTTTATCCACACCCTATTATATGAATGTGTCAAATAATGGTGTTGTTGTTGGGGAGGAAGTTCCAACAATCTAATTAAAAATATTTGACACTTTTCAAAGTAAAAAAATTTTAATTAAATATTTTTCTCTGATACGTTTAAAAGATTATTTTTCTAATTCATGGAATAATTACCCACAAGTGGAACAATAATATGATACTGGTTATGATATAGTTTATAATCAGAACATAGAAAATATATAGGACAGCTAGAGAGACATGTAGAACATGAATTTTGGTTTCTTCATGAATTAATGAGGAAACTAGAACCTTAGAACAAAATTGAGGAGTCCAAGATGGAAGAATTTTCTAATGAGCTATGTGTGGAAGATCCAAAAGATATGGATGGATTTTAGAATAATTGTGAAGAACCAATTGATCCCCCTATTCCTTAAAATGTATAATATCCAGTTCCATTGAAGTAATACACCACTAAAGTGGTGGAATTTGATGAAAAGTTGGCAGAGCTGGAATACATTCCATTTTCTTGTGAAATTCAACTACAAGATTCAGATCCCAATGAAGAACCAGTTGAAGCCAAAAAAATCAGGGAGATAATATTTTCATAGAATATTTTCATCTTGATTTTATGAAAATTGAATTTATTATTACCTCCCCTTGTATTAAATTTTCATATTTAGCCAAAATTATTATTTCATTGGTGGATGAATATGTAAAAGATGATTCACTAGAAGGGAAACATATAGATCTCTCTGATCTTGATTAACACTTGTGGGATGGATTTTAATAGGAGACCAATGGGTACATTACTGAGGAAAAAGAGAAAAATTATTTTTAATTTAAAAGGTAATAATTTGATATATAATATTCATGTTTTAATTTTATTTAAATAAAATTACATTATGATTCTCCCATTGACTATTATTTTGATGCAACATAACATGAGAAACCACTGGAGAATGAAGAAGATGTTTTGAATGTGGAACTCAAGACCAAGGAATCATTATTTTTCCTAACCCATATTTCAAGAAGCATATAATTTTCATGGGTTGTATTTGGAGTACAATATCCACTGATTCCACTCCAAAAAGGAAGAAGTAAAATATAGAAAGAAGAATGTTTTTTTGGTTCATGACCAAGAAACATCTCCAACCATCATATTGGGGATAACCTACTAAAATTTTCCAAATAGAGGCAACAAAAACCCAGAGCCCACTTTAGGGATTTAAAAAATATCTATCATTATTGTGTCACTCAATTTATATTATAATTTTTTATATTAAACTTCTTATGTAATTTTCTCCACCTCTGATTTTATGATTTTATGTGTGCATCACTTAATTGGTTAACTCAATAATATATTGACAATATGTCAGGTCATACTTATCATTAAAACTTTTCATTTCTCTTATTATTAGATGAAAAATATATATAAATATTAAATAAACTTTAATTCTATGTGGACACAACATAATTTATGTTTTGGGTGGGGATCCTTTGAAGTTTAGGAATTTTAAATTTCTGTTTTTAGGTTTTAAATAAAAATGTGTTTGTAAAATTTTTCTGTGTTTATTAAAATTTTTAGCTGAAATTATTCTTTTCACCATTTTTCAAACCCATTTCTAAGAGTGAAAAAATTCACCCCATGAAGCTGAGCATAAATTAATGCTAAATATGAATTTTTTCAAGTCAAAAAAATTATAAATTTCATGAAAAGTACTCTTATTTTTGAATCCCATGTCACATGTCATTGCCTTTATCATTTAAATCACATTCTTGTGGGGGTACTAGAGTATTTTTCTCATATTCTATTATTTCACCTCACTTCTTTGAGGCAACCAAACCATGTTTTTTATAACTAGAATTTGCTTTTCCCCATAACCAATTTAGGGTTTGAGGTACTTTTGTTTACAATAATTTAGGCATTTCTTTGGTTTTAAAACACATTTGTCAATAAAATATTTTTTTTTATGGCCTACCATGTACATTTAATCCCATTATATTTTATAAAACATGAACAACCTATTAGGATAGCAACATTACAAGCCAATTTTTCCTATCCAATGTTTTCTTGAGGTGAAATTTCATGATGTAGTTCAACTTATGTGTTTGGGGGGATTTTCTTTTATTGTGATGCCTAATTTGGTGATAATTTAGGAGGAAAATAAAATTTTAAAGACATATTTTTTTTCTAAAAAATAATTGTATTAAATTTTGTTCATTTTTTGGAGCATTCATGTATGAAATGTTGTGCACTTCTAGAGCTTCCATAGGAAAAAAAAGTTGTTCCTATAAAGTGCTTTAATGAAAATATATAAATGATAAGATTGAATTTTTTTACTCAAATTATGAATGGTGTAAAAATTACAAGATTTTTCATGATGATGAATTAAAATTGAAACTAGGGGGAGTGGGGAGTACACCATACTAGATTGAAAATTATAATCATGCAATTTTTCATTAAAAGAGTCAAACCCTTTTAATTTTGCTTCAAAATTTTTCAAATCAAAATCCTACCAACCAAAAGACACAAAAAACCCTATAAATTTTATATTATAATCACATTTCCATGACTTATATTGGGTATATATTTATTAATTTATCAATCCTATTATGACCCTTTTTTGAGTTTGGATGAGAAAGATGTTATTGAAAATAAAATTTATGTGATGAGACAAAACGCTGGTGAGGTACGTATTTTGTGTGAATGAGAGGAGAAATAATGTGAAAATATATTTAATTATATGACTGTATAACTTGACATAATTGTTTTTGATAAGACATGATATATTTTGTTTCTTGGTGTAAAATATGTATATCCCATGTATTTTTGTTTTAAATTTTCATTGATTTGATTATAATGTTTGCTTGTCCCGGATTCCAACTACTAATTGTGGGGTAATTGATAGAGATGATATTTTATTAATTATTCATATGTATTTACAAGGATTTAATACCTTATAATTAATAAATGGGAGATTATTTTCATCATTTTAGTTATTTTGGTGAATTTTAGGCTTAAATGTGAAAATTGGTTAATTCTTGAAATTTAACAGTTTTATATTGCTTCTGTTTTTCATTTATAACATACAAAATATTGATCCACATTATGTTATTAATTTTTTTAGTATTCCATGTTATTTGGGCTACTAATTATACTTCTGGACCAAGATTTCATTTAAAATCCCACAAGCCCAATATAATCTATCAATGTGAATACTTTTTCTGGTCGACAGAATGGTCCCAACCTCATTCAATGAGGAATATCTCCGGATAATGACCTCCAAATCAGGTGACTCAAGATATTTAAAAAAATTTACACTATGGGGATTATTAAAATTAAATATCATCGATAAATTCTTTCATTAAGTTCAATATTTATTAATTCAATGTGGGGTAGGTGGAATAAGGATCAACGACAAGAATAAATCATCACTTATTATGTGACATCAAATTCTTGTAAAATTTTCCAACTAATTTTAAATTTGAATGGTAGATATCCGACACCATTTGTAACATCTTATTATAAGGTTACTCGTCATATTTTGTCCATCTAGTTTGAATAATTTAAGAAAACTTATAGTGAACATATTATGGCGGAGAAAATTTCTGTTATTTCATTTCTCTCTCTTCATCTTCCTAGTTTTGTAATGCCTTATTCATACCAATTATTATAAATTATCCTTAACATGGCGGGTCAAACATTTGTGTTTTTGGGTAAGTGTAGGTATTCTATTTTTTTTATTCCACAGTTCTTGCAATTTTTTGAATAAAATCATTCTTTTTCTACAATTTTTTTTCGATATCCTTTAGCGGTTTCTATTATCAATGGAAATCATATTTTGTTATTTACTATATTATTGATTTTTTTACTTTGGTAAATGATAATTATCTCTCTATTCTTGGGTTTTCATTGTATATGATAAAATAGACTAGGTCTTAGTGGTTAAGTACTTGATGATAATCAGTATGTGAGGGAGTGGTAATGGATGTTCTTAATTTATTGAGATAAAGAGTACCCGATTGGGAATTTCTCAATTTAATTTAGGATGTTCACTAAAACTCTCTCACAGAATGAAGGAATGTAAAAAAACTGATATATGGGTAATGTTCTCTCACCATCACCATTTTACCAAATGAGTGGGAGGAAATGATCATGTAATCTCACAATAAACGACTTAGAGAAAAAGGATTGAATAAAATGGAATAAGGATATCATTAGAATTATATAATTGATCCTGACCTAGTAAACCCATAAATATCCCTATTTTAAATCCCTTAATTTTTTATATTTATTTTATATTTATTTTATTTTTTTATATTTTTTCGTTGTTTTCAAAATCAAACAATTTCAAAAACTGCCTCCACTTATTTCTAACATTTTATATGACAAATGTGATTGTTATGAAATCCTATCTATAGAAAACCAAGTTCAACCACTATAATTTATTATAACATAGGAAATAATTGTTTTTCCATACCCCATTATAGGAATGTGTCAATTCCACAGTGAAGGGAGAGAGATAATGACCCCTGATCCCCACCTCCTATGGGTCCTGGGTTCATGACTTGCACAAAGGGTGTAGAAATCAAAAAATATTGGAGGAATTACATTTATAATATAAATAGGATTTGGAGACAGAATTAATCATTATAAAATTACTCAAAAACATAATATTAAATAGATTCCCAAACTATCCCACTTACATGTATAAATATAACTAATACAAATAATTGTCTCCATTGTAAATACCCAAACGTAAAGATAAAGAAGTGAATAAAAAATTATCAAGGATCTTTGCTAGTACAGTCCAGCATGGTCGACAAAATCCTTAGAGAAACCAAAAATGTGTTATATATACATAGGGTTAACATACAAGAATACTTAGTAGAAAAAACTCAAGTCTCTCATGCAAATGTGAATGAAGAATACTAATGCACATGTGATAAACTATAGAAGAAAATATCACCTATACAGGAATACTAAAAATCTTAACCTCAATAAGAAATTATCACTAAATACAAAAATTAGGGTAATATAATATAAAGTAAAGAATGTTGATTATAGGGTTCCCCTCACCACTTTCTCACTGATTAGCCGCTCTCTCGTACCAAAATAAGATCTCCTAGCGCTCCTACCTATTCTCAATTAACCACATCACATCCCACCCACAAACATTTGGGCCTCGAAACGTCTCCAACCTGCACACACCTGGGCCTCACAACACATCCCTCATGCACACACCAGGGCATCCCAACTCATTTTTACATGCACACTCTTGGGCCTCAAAACACATCCCACTTGCACAATCTTCATCCCAAAGACACCTAAGAAAGCACATTATAACTCATCTTGAGAAATCTTGGGACGCCGCATCACAAATCTTCCTAAAGAAACCTAGGATACTACAACCACCATCTAATGCACTAATATACATTTGAACATTATAGCTTATATAATACCAACCTCACCTGGAATATGAAGTAGGGGATAACTTGAGGAAAACCATCAATCCTCTCACCAATATGATATGAAAGACACCCCCTCATGTGACTGTGAAGCTGTTCAGAACATATTTCTCCACATGGGTTGGGAACGTATAGAAATCCCAAGAATGTACAAGTCTATATATTTAGTATCAAACACTCAAGAACAGACTATGTGTTCTGACAAAAACAAGAAACTCACAACACCATCATCATTACTGCCACCTCTAAATGAATTTATTAGTAGTTTTAATAGTCATTTAAGAAGGTGAAGATTTATGATATTCTAATTCAACTTCACTTTTCCACCATGTTTCAAACACATTCATTTTGTTATTTACGATCCACCAAATCTAACAACACAACCCATCATTTATTTTCCATAAAATATTTACCATTCCATTAACTGAAGAAACCCATTCCTTTTCAAACATTATTAAATCACTATTTATTAATTCCATCACTGCCCTATCATCTAGAAAATATCAACCACATTCCCCAAATACCTCAACATTCTATTACCTCTCCACCCCAAAAGCACGACAGACAAACTATAACCTTACCACACCAAATGCATGGCCCACAAACTATCATCCCCACATTCCCCAACCATACATAATCTTACCACAATGACGACCTCTCATCAAAAAACATTCAGGACCATTTAATTATTTACAAAGGGAATTTTATCACAGTCCACATTATTTAAGTAGTGTTTTAACACAAACCGAAATCCTATGGAAACTATTTCATTATCCAAATATAAGTAATTAACCAATTTTCATTTAAGGGGACATCAGAACAATCTTCACCATAGAATCAATCATAGTAGATATATCATGTGTAGTGAAATCCCCCAACAAAAACAATTTTTAGTGAGGAATTAAACCCAAAAAATCACAAAAAATATCAAAGATATAAAATCATGCGAATAAGACCCCAGTTTCCCTTTAAATTCAATTAACTAATTTAAATTTATCTTTTATTAATCAAGAAAAACCAAAACTAACAGATAAACAAAAGTAAACCCCTCTTTCATGATAAACAATAAGGATAAATGAGGGAATCCCGACCTCAAAGAATGTTTCCAACTAATTGTGCACCGTAGGGAGAAGAAGAATTCCGAGGAACTAAAACAACACCATTAGAGTTGGGTATCATTCGATACCTCAGTTAAGCGTGGAAAAAACGATACCCAAATAACCTAAAATCAATGTTACACCACTATAGTGGATCTCCAAGACAATAACAGAAGAAAATATATTAGAAAGTGTGGATAACACACCACAGGTCGAAGAAAAATCACCAACGAACACCCACCAAGATCAACATATGAAAGATGGGGGAAATTGGGATTTTAGAACACCTCAAGGAGCCTTGGATTTGTCTAAAATGAGAGGAAGAAGTATCCATGATCGAATTAATGTGAATTCCGATGAAAATAACATTAATGGTTTACTAAATCGGGGTATTGCGTGACAAGTAATACCCTTTTTTGTTTGGTAATCTAGAGGGTTTGGTTTTTGCCAAAAAAAAATAATTGTCTATTAATTTTAATATTTATTCTGAAAACATGCTATATTACACATCGTGAAAACCACATTCACATAATGTAAAATTGTTAAAAATCATGAAACCCACTTTCACATAAGGTAAAATGTCTACATGTCATGAAATCTCCCTGCTTCCATCCTTTAACAATTTAACTTCTCCAGATATCCTATGAAAACTCTCAAAACCTCCCCTAAACACCTAAAACACTGAAAACTGAAAAATTAATGGACTGAGAAGGCATGGGACATTACATCAGATAACATTTAAATGGTTATCACACTTGATAATATAAATCCAATCCCAGAAGAAAATGGTCTCTGAACAACCATCATGCGAGATAGCACTCAAGGATTCTTTTCATACCTCAAATGCTATAACCATCCAAATATTCCAAAAAAATAAACCTAATCATCTTTTACAACTTCATCAACCTAAAACCAAAACTATAAACATTATTCTCTCACAAAACCACACTACCTATCAACCACTACACAACCAACAAACTGCCCCATCCCAAACACACAAATTTGGGAATTTCATCCCCCATGTCATGATATTATCCTCTCTGTGTGGAACTGACTCATCCACGTTGGTTTAATCCAATAGAAGTTAATTTGTATTTATTAGGAGTTAGTTCCTCCTCTTACCATATGCTAGGAATTTTTCACACATCTCACTACTCACATCATAACCGAAGAGAAACAATTCATATTATAAAAAATCCAAATATCTCAACATAATGAAAAATAGAGTAATGAAAATCCTAGAACAATTTTGAGGTCAGGAAACGCATATATATTTCTTATTCCCATGTACTCTCCACATGTACGCCAAGACTCTACAACACACAAACCAAAGAAATGGTACATCGACACAGTGCCTTCTCTTAATGGTCCTGGATCTCCACTTGATTCTCTATGAATCTTGCATGATCCTCCATATCCAAATCTCTCTTATCATGGTCATGGGAGACATTGTGAAGATACTAAAAAATTTGAGAAACATGGAAGCCATCATGGATTCTTTCCCACCATGGTGACAACAGAAATCGATATGCCACCCCACCATCTTTCCCCAACACACCAAGGGCCCAAAAAACAAGGAGAAAGAAAAATCCCTCTTCCAAAGCTCCATTATAAACATCGAGGGGAAACCATGAAGAACACATGGTGTCCAACCTTGATCTCCAAGGGACTCCTTCAATAATTGAAACCAGAATTATGTTAGTCATGAACTGCATTCATCCTCTCTTGAACAAGATGAACTTTCTTTGCCTTTATTTAGACCACATCAGGACCAAGAATGACTATCTCCCCATCCTTTTTCCAACACAATAGAGAACTTCCCGCTATCCATACAATTCCTCAAATGGATCCAAGCTAATAGAAGAATGATAGCTATTATTATAAGAAAATTCAACAAATGGAAGGTGTTATACCAATGATCCCCAAATTCCATGATGATTTCATGAAACATATCGTTCAATGTAGGGATAGTATGTTTCATCTTCCAATCTGTCTGAGGGTCGAAATCATTTTGAAGGTGTAACTGAGTGCCAAATTCAAGAAACAATCACCTCCATAATCATGAGGATAAATTTGTTTCCCAATATGATAAAATAGAGCTTATAACTCCCTTAAACCCCACAACCTCATCTGCATACTTTATCATGATGAAATCCACTATGTCTGACTCCTGGATCACATAAGAGTGGGCTGATTTCTTCTACTGGTCCACTATAACCCCAATAACATCACATCCTCTCTAGGCTCTGGGCAACCCTATGAAAAAATTCATCATGATGTCATGAAATTTCCATACGGTAATATTAAATAGTTGCAACAAACCCCTAGGAACATGACGCACTTCCTTTAACATCTTTCAAACCATGCACATTTCCACAAATTCATCCACTTCCTGCTTCATTTGTAATGAAATGTATTTTTTTGGAACTTATTTTTAGAAATTATTTGGGAAAATTATGAGACCACGCACTAAGACGATGTGTGATTTTGAGTCCCGATGTGCTTGGAATAAATCCTCGAATGAATTTTAGTTTTTAATTAAAAGTTCTTGGGTGGAGAAATTTGAACATTAATAAAATTAAAATGTGTTCATAGATCATAAATCCAAGGGCAACATTGATTTCAGAATGAAGAATTTACCTTATGCGAAGCCTAATCTCGACCGACGCAAGTCGATGGTGAAAGTTAGTTTTTAGAAGTAATCATCATAAAAATATATAATAAAAAAATTATTGATGAAACATTAATTTTCATTTAATTTTATTTTTTGAAGATTCTAGGATTATTACCATAACCTTGTAAATCCTCTTAGTAAAGGAGAAGGAGCCACCTCCAATGAACATTGACAGATTGGGGAATCAAGATCGAGACATGGATCGAAATGCAGGTGGATCGATGAATGATGATTGCACAATATCTCTCTATAATGGATTGAACCAGATCTAGGTAGAGTGTTTTCTATCAATTCCATCATTTTCCCATTCTTCTAATTGAAAATGAATGTAGATCAACAAACAAACAGGTTGACCCGCAGATTGTTCAATCATCCTGGAGGGTTATTATTTTTTTTGTATTGTTTTGGGTATTGTGTATCTAATTTTTTTATCCTTCTTTGTTGGATTATGAATGAAAAACTAATGGAAATAAACTACAATAGACTCTAACATCAATTGTTTCCCATTATTATAGGTTTATTCATGATTTTCATTCCCCTGTTATTCGTTCAATGCAGGTTTTCTTCTTTTGGCCCATGGAAAAAACACTTTGCAATTGATCGACCATTGTGAACATGGCCTTTGGTACAATTATATGATATTGAAAATCATGAATCGGCACAACACCACTATGGTGTGATGACGACGATGTCATATAGATAAAATTAGGGTGAGAGATATCTCCACTCGAATGGATTTTAACTTGGAAATATGGTGGCATGTATCAAAGCCCATGGTAGTGAATATGGTGTCTCGAGGATCACATAACATCTTCCAGATCAGAAGTCGGACCATCGGACAGAGTCTGGTTTCCCACAGAAGAGGTCACCGGGGCACTAAAATTAATATTTCTAGCACGTGGTGGCAGGTATATACCGGTGCAGTGAAGATCGACCAACCATAGTAGTGGCCATGAGAACCCGAGGCTAGTGTCGCGACTAGAGTGACATAGATGCCTGCCACCTGACCAGATATATACTGCTGAGTAGCGTATGAGATTCCTGGTCCACATGAGTTGACCAGCCAGATATGGGAAGGTCACCCCATTACATGGGGTGATGCAGCACACTGCTGAGCAAGGTGCTGGAGGAGGCCGGACGCTTTATGCAGGCTAGACCGGGTCACATATAACTATGTTGAGCTTACCGTGACATCTTGGTGTTGTTTCCTATGTGGTATTTAACATTGTGTTTAAAGGTCCCCTACTATGTATTTTTTTACTTACCCGTGAATAGAATTTTACATCATGTGTTGTGTCTTCTGTAGATGACTGATGCTTTGGTGGAGTCCTAGGAGGACCAAGACTGGGACCAAGACTAGATGAGGTCTTTTGAGATCAGACGAGACGAGGTGTTTCTAGAATCTCCCCACAATAGCTTATGTTCCCTTGTTCGCATGTCAGGCATTACATATGTCTTTATTTTAGAGGATTTGTTTTCTATCCCGGTTTCACTTTACTGTATTAGTATCAATGGTAGTCTATTTTTGGGATCTACTGGTATGCATGCATTTTCATTAAATAGTGTTTCCACTCTCCAACCCCTATGTCTAGGAGTTTAGTCTGTGGGTACATGTTCTTAGAAAAATGACACCCATTTGTGAGATATGTCTACTCAACCCTAGTCTCCATCCCCTGGATTATCGAAGGCGGGATTGAGGATGTCACAGTATGGTCCAAGGGGGAAAAGGATGTGACAAAGTGGTTTGAGATCTAGGATTGGTTCTACCATGATATCCCATAGTTTTTGAGTTTGGTTTGGGGAAATAATGTAATGTTTTTTGACATCGTCATTCAGGCTAGATAATCTAGTGTTGGTGTGGTGGCCGACGTATCCATACACCAGGACCCTGAATTCTGCGTTTCGACTTGGTTCATGAAATCAGTAGTTGCAGGGTGAAACAATGGGACATGAATAACCTAGGAATGTGTTCATTTCCATGTCCTTCTTGTGTTAGGCCACGAGGTGTACTCATATGACCATGGTACATATTATTTTACTTCAAGAATCATCTATGTTGGTATCTATCCAGGATTCCATGTTGTGATCACGAGGATGATCCATAGGTTAATGAGATCTGGGTAAAAAGTTTTGTACCAGAGATAGAACCTCTGGGTGGTGTACCAGCTATACCACCACATATAGAGTAACACACGGTACTTGTAGTAATATCAGATTATATGAGCATGTTGATCACACTTCACAAGTTTCAACGAAAGTGACCCCTTAGGTTCTGAGGCAATCCAAACTTTCAGGTGGATGAGGACTGGCAGGAGGCGGTGACTGATAATTCCATCAATTTGGGACACCATTAGATTAGATGGTGGTCCTATAAGTGAGACTTACAAATGAATTATTTGGGTGCTGGCGTGGTTTATATTACCTAATATTTTGATGAGGTGACTCTTCTATGGACATAGTTTGAATCCTATCTCAGATAAGTGATGATCATCATAAAAGCTAAAAGATATGTGTTCCCAAGAGATTTTGTAGCTTCAATTGGATGACATGTTGGTATATATGTATTCATCAAGGAATACCAACCTTCCCATAGGATACATAACCAGTGATTCCGGGCTCAGAAATTTTGAGAAAGATGTGATTAAGAAATTTTGTGCCAGTATTATTCATCTGTTAATTCCTACTAATTCTAGGGTGCTATAGAAAAACATTATGGTTGAGAATCCCATGGATAATAAATTAATCCAATGATAGTCATTAGTGGGAATGCTGTAGAAGATAGATTCCATGGGTGATAGATGTTGTAACACCCCGAGATTTTATGAAAAATATTCTTTTTAATTTCACTAATGTCTTGTGTTGTACGCTACACCAAAAGGAGCTTGCACAACACGCATCCTTGACTTTACTTTCATTACACGCAATCGCAACCTTCCTCGATAGCGTGTGTAGTACGCAATACTGAGTTTCACGAAACAACGATATGCTATTAAAATATTATTAAAACTAGCCGTTATGAATAGTAATAACCACTTTTTGAAATTTTTTAAATTTTATTTTTCAAAATGGAATTCATTTTTAGATTTGGAGTATCAAATTTAGCCTAAGGTGAAATTTTGGTACTTTTCGGATAACTTTCATATTCTGATGAATAGTGAAAATTACTAAATTATAATTAAAAACAACTTTTTTAATCGAAATAATTAATAGTGATAAATTATTAATTTGAGTGGTTTTAAATTATATTTAGAATATATTTTTACAATTTAATAAAATGTTGGTCATTGAATGTAATTTCACATTTAAACCAGACATAATCAAGTTTCAATCTTTTGATAGATATTGTTTTTTAAAAACACGCTATTTGTTTTAACAGTGGGATTTAATTATAAAATTAATTATTGAAACTTCTATGTTATGAATTTGGTAAAATAGATTTCATTTTTGAATTCGTAATATGAAATATATGTTAGGATGAAATTTTGGCATTGTTCTGAAAAACATCAATTTTTGATGAATAGTGAAACTACTAAGTGGTAGTTAAAAACTGAATTTTTCATAAAAATTAATTTTACCGCTTCTGTGAATGGAATTTCAAAAATCCGAGAGACATAGTTTATGTCAGTAAGTAAAATGTGGTTCAATGAGATGAAAATAATTTTTGGTGAATATTAACTTTTTACTTTTATTTACCACCGTTAAAAGTAAATAGGGTAATTAAGGGTAAGAATGATATTAATATTACCCTAACACATGTCCTAATTTTATTGGACAAGTTTATCTCGACCAAAAACAACCTTAAGTGTAAAATATTATCATTTAGTCTCACTTGGATTAGATTAGGACATTTATTATTATTTAATTCAAAGAAGAGTTAAAAGAGTTAAAATCAAAGTATATTTACTAAAACATTTTTAATATAGGGTTGTACATAAGATAAATTAGATTTTAAATATTCATTAGAAATCTAAAACGATTTCCTACATGATGGTATTTTATTTGTAATTTTTAGACATCAAATAATTTAATTTATTTATGACACAAAGATGATGCAATAATTATCTTATTAATGAAATATTGACATAATTGATATTATAAATACCAAAATAAATGTAATTTAAGACTTTTTATGAATTCCACTAATTATCTAGGTTAATATGACATGTTATTATTGATTTAATTATCTTTTTTGAACTTATAATTCTGTTATGAGTTTCACAAAAATCAATTACTAAATAGTGTCAAAATTGACATAAAATAGTTTTTAAAACAAATATTATATTATTAATTGTTATTTTATTCCTAAAAATCTAAGGTTCGGCCAAATGACTTAGATAAGGATATATGTATTAATAATATACAATTTGGGGTTCGTTTGGCATGTTATAGTAAGTGTATTAACCATATAGTGAAAGAAAACAAAAAGACACGGTAAAAGTTAAATTATTTAACTTAGAGTTAAATCTAATTGATATGGTTAAAATAATACCCTAAACTTGTCTAAATCCTATTGGATGATAGGATTTCAACCCATCACCACTTTAGCTTAGAAATAAGACCCTTTGGAACCATTATAAACTGATTTTGAGTTTAATATATAAGAATATTTTGAGATATTCCTAAGGTGCCCCTCTCCTCCCTTATAAAAGGTCACCTCCTCCCCCTCCTCCTCACACCAATTTGAGCACTCAAGCTCGGCCAACCACTGCCATGTTCTCCTCTCCACATCCCTAGAATAATCCTAGAGGTCCTGGTCTTCTTCAAAGACCAATCTTAGTTCCCTAAGTGGAGGATTCAAAGAGGCGTTCCAAAGAAGAGGTAATATCCATTACCGATCTTTTCAATTTCTTTCTTCTTCAACTTCTTTTTCTTTAGTTGTTTCATTATAAAGTAATAACATCAGTATTACTTACATACTGATATGTTATTATAAATATGAAACAACCCTAATTAACCTTCTATCCATCCTACGGAAAAATGAAATCACCGCGCGTGCGTACGTATGGAATACCGTCTCCACGCCGTGGTGTAATCTATTTTCCACCATCACCTTACAAGGATGGGGATAATGGTGTAATGAGAAACTATTTATGATTATTATAATGTAATATTTATACTTATATAATATATATATACTCAAATACAATTCCACGATCATAGGAAAGATATCATCACTCGTGCGTACGTACGGAATACCGTCTCCACGATGTGATGCGACTCGTTCTACATGATCATCATTACATAGTAATTATATAAATGAATTTAATGAATAAATATGATATATGTTACAATAATACCATTATGGATATAAGGTATCTATAACCTTAAAATAATAATAAGAATTTATTCGGCAAAACACGCATAAGAACAAAAGGCAATAAGGACCTGAGTAACAAGTAACAATGAAATATTACTAACAAGAAGCTAAGAATATAACCATATATGATATCATATCAATATGTATGATTCTGGAATAATTCAATAACATTATTTAAACCATTATACAGGAGCTTCAGACACGTACAATGCAAATCAGACCTAAGGTAAGGGAAATATCACAATCTCATTTTTATCCAAGATTGTTTATTCGTATGTATTTATTGGGGTGTATTTTATCATCCACATCCATGTTCCCTCAATATTTAATATTGTTTCCATCCACGTACAATAGTTGAAATCCAATTTTACCCTTCAGTGAGTTTTTAGTAAATAATATGAAAGGAATCTTTTGTCGTTTTTTTCGTAAGAGGTACTTTTTGACTTTTCCGAGAAAAGTACGAAGAATGTTTTTGTTAACTTATACGGCATGAATGGATTCTTAAAACATTATTTCCAAGATTATTCCTTTACAAGTATTCAAGTTTATTTTTAATCAACTTCTTTTAGTTTAAAATTGTATGACATTTTAAGAAAGGAAAAGTGTTTTTGAAGTAGAAAGGATATTTTCCTCAAGAATGGGGTTCAAGTGTTTTATCAAAATTATTTTCCATCTAAGATAATATAGGGTTCTGTTTTTATCCCTATTATTACATTTATTTGATTATGTTTTGAGGAAATTATTTCTATGAAGTCATTTACCTTATATGATTTGTTTTATGATGTCATGATGTTTCAAGAATCCCATTTTTGTTACATGTGTTATGCGATGATGTATGATTTATGATTATGTGTCACACATAAGAAAGGATTCATTATAAGTTGGGTGGGACCTATATCTCCCTCCAATGCATTGGTTAAAGATTTCATATCTCATGAGATAGACATGGCTGGAATGGTAGGTCATACCGGTTCAGTGAAACAGGACTGAAACGAGGGTGTCTCGATTCAGAAAGGGACTTTGTCCACTAAGATAGTCTTGGCAATGAGTCATGACTAACAAGAAATGATTCTCTATGATTATGTGTGTATGCCACAAAGTTTTATGTTTTATGTTATGCTTATTGGGATTTCATTTCACTACTATGATTTATCCCTTGATATGAAATTATTCTCTCTTTTGCAGGTTAAGATTTCCAAAAGTTATGTTCTTATGAATAAGATGTGATTGATTTTTCTTTTGTTTACCCTTACTGAGCATTTGAGCTCACCCTTTTATGTTTTCTTTTCCCCAGGATATAAAGAAAGGTTTTAGGTTTAAAAAAAGGGAAGATCTTTATGGGAGATATTGAAGATCATTCACCACGATTAGAAGATTACGTTCCGAGTTTCCAAAGACACTAAACTATTACGATCCTTGTGTGTGTGTTTTTGTTATGTACTAAGTATTCCGCAAAAGTAATGTAATGTACATGTACGTCAGGCTTCAGGTCTCTACAGTTGGTATCAGAGGAAAGGATTAGTCAACCTTTGGAAACTAGAATGCGAGAACTTTAGTGAGATCCCTAGAGATATTTCTAAGGTAAGTCTAGGGATGTCTCTATGGTTAAGTATACGTATAGGTTATAGTACTAGAATTACACTAACGATCATAAAATTAAACCTAAGATGTCAGATATTGAAGGTAATCCCCCTTTATTATGTTGTTTTCCCTAGCATGATTTTTGCTTCTCACACTATTCTTTTTGGGTTTTAGACGATGGCTGGAACCCGAAGGAACCGTGTTGATCAATGCAATGGACAATGCAATGATTGCCCTCCTGAACATACAAATTTTATGGGAGATGGAGTGCAAAATCTTATTTCTATACTTACACAAGCTATGAATCATTCTGGACTTCCAAATGAGCAGAGAAAGGAATAGTATTCTAATGAGTCCTTCATGAGGCAATGTCCACCTTCTTTCAGTGGGACTTCCAATCCACTTGTTGCTGAACAATGGATCAGTACCACTTAAAATATATTTTCAGTTCTTCAATGTTCTGAACATGATAAAGTCATCTTAGCAGTATATCGTTTGGAAGGTGAAGCTGATCAATGGTGGAATCTTATCAAGAATACGAGGCCATGAGATGAAATTGAGTCTATGGAATGGGACGAGTTCAAGAACATGTTTTTCAGTAAGTACATCCCTCGTATTCTTCGAACAAAGATGGAGAAGTAGTTTCTTGAACAAACGCAAAAGGATGATGAATCTGTTGGTATATACGAAGCGAATTTTACAAGACATGCAACGTATGCATCTGGCATTATCATCCAACCTGAAAGTAAAGTTGATCGATTTTTCAGTGGCTTAAAACCAAGTCTTCAAAGGGCATTAGCTATAAGAGACTTCAGTAGCTATGATGAAATTGTGCGTTGTGCTGTCAAGGTAGAAATGGAATTTGGTGTTACATATCCATCTTATGGTTTTGACAAGAAACGAAAGATGGAGTTCAAGGAGAAATCTCATAATAATGGTGAAAAGAAGATGAATGTTTCCTTATGCACAAAGTGTGGAAAGAAGCATGGTGGAGATTGTCTTAAAGGGACTAGAAAATGTTTTAAGTGTGGAAAAGAAGGTCATCGAGCAGCTGAGTGTCGAAGTAATGGAAAAAGGGTTTCTAATGATGTGAATAAAGCAAACACTGCAGAGAACGCACCACCAACACTTCAATGCTTCAAGTGCAAGGAAACGGGGCATTATGCTAATAAATGCCCTAATCCAAGTGTTAGTGATGATTGACATGAGCAACTGCTTAAGGAAAAGGAAAAAGGGAAGTCACATGCGATCACCATTGGCGATGTTGAATATGATAACTATGTGGTGGAATGATTAAGTGTTTATGTAATGGGATTCCAAAATAATGTTTTATCATAAAGTATTGGAATATTTATGTATTGGTATAATGTGTTATTCAAAGTGATTGAGATATTTTTTGGAAATAAGATGATATGAGCATAATGAAGGGAAAATGAGACAACGAAATGTTTAACAGTATTCATGAGCTCATGATTGGTATAAGGACTAAGTGATATAATTGTTTGAGTATATAGAATTTTGAGGATTTTGTTATGTGGAAAGTGTTAAATTTTAACTGCATTCATGTTTTCACTAAGGTATTCATGAAAATACATGATTAAGGCCTTTGAATGTTTAGAATGTGACCAACAAGACATATCTTATGATATATGGGAATCAACGATGGTATTAAATCTCTGGAAATCGTTTTCACTATGTTATGAGAGTGGACTGCAGTATTATGGATAAGCCTAAAGATTGAAATGAATTATGTAGGACATAAGTTAGTATTGTTTAAGGATAGAAGTTTTTTCGATATTATTGATGGGATGTTATAGTTTTAGAAAAAGGATAACCTGTAGGACGGGCGACAGCCCATCGCGTCAGACAAGGCTGTGGGAATCGAACCCACAACCGAAGTGCGACTGGCCTTTATCGCCTACCACTGGCCTACAGGAAGTCCCTGTTTAGTAGAAACTAGTTTTATTATATTAAGCAGTATGATATATGAATTATAAGTCCATTTTAGGTACCATATATGATTAATCTCACTATAGAATGACTTATGTATATTTAATAACTTTTGCTAACATTTTGATGGAATGACCCGTCATTCTATCACATGATCTGCTAACACTTCATGAATAACAAATTCAACTTCATTTATTTAAGAGATGAAGTGGAAATTGTTCAAGGCACAAACAACAGTGAGATTGTACCAAAATAAAGTAAGTATTTATTCTAATTCAAATTCTTCAACATTAGGGAAATGATCTTGAAAACCAAAAATGTTTTCCTAGTGCTCTTATATCTGATTAATCAGATGGTACCTTAGATCGTCACAAATTTATGGATTTGTGATTGTTGTCTTTTCCATATCCATGTTCTCTACCACTCTCCATCAGAACATGATGGTTAGATTTTTCTTCCATATCCATATTTTCACCTATGTGGAAACCCAGTGATTAGTTTATTTGCGTAACCGTTACGTTTCATACTTTTGTTTTTAAAGATTGGTTTTGGTATTCCTTTCTACGATGTGGGTTTCTATTAAATAAACATTCTAATAGTAAACCATTTATAACCCCAATGAATTTTGAGGGCGAAATTCATTTTAAGGGGGGTAGAATGTAACACCCCGAGATTTTATGAAAAATATTCTTTTTAATTTCACTAATGTCTTGTGTTGTACGCTACACCAAAATGAGCTTGCACAACACGCATCCTTGACATGCCTTGAATTACCCGCAATCGCAACCTTCCTCGATAGCGTGTGTAGTACACAATACTGAGTTTCACGAAACAACAATATGCTATTAAAATATTATTAAAACTAGCCGTTATGAATAGTAATAACCACTTTTTGAAATTTTGTAAATTTTATTTTTCAAAATGGAATTCATTTTTAGATTCGCAGTATCGAATTTAGCCTAACGTGAAATTTTGGTACTTTTCGGATAACTTTCATATTCTGATGAATAGTGAAAATTACTAAATTATAATTAAAAACAACTTTTTTAATCGAAATAATTAATAGTGATAAATTATTAATTTGAGTGGTTTTAAATTATATTTAGAATATATTTTTACAATTTAATACAATGTTGGTCATTGAATGTAATTTCACATTTAAACCAGACATAATCAAGTGTCAATCTTTTGATAGATATTGTTTCTTAAAAACACGCTATTTGTTTTAACAGCGGGATTTAATTATAAAATTAATTAATGAAACTTCTATGTTATGAATTTGGTAAAATAGATTTCATTTTTGAATTCAGAATATGAATATAGCTTAGGATGAAATTTTTTCATTGTTCTGAAAAACATCAATTTTTGATGAATAGTGAAACTACTAAGTGGTAGTTAAAAAACTGAATTTTTCATAAAACTTAATTTTACCACTTCTGTGAATGGAATTTCAAAAATCCGAGAGACACGGTTGATGTCAGTAAGTAAAATTTGGTTCAATGAGATGAAAATAATTTTTGGTGAATAGTAACTTTTTACTTTTATTTACCACGGTTAAAAGTAAATAGGGTAATTAAGGGTAAGAATGATATTAATATTACCCTAACACATGTTCTAATTTTATTGTACAAGTGTATCTCGACCGAAAACAACCTTAAGTGTAAAATATTATCATTTAGGCCCACTTGGATTAGATTAGGACATTTATTATTATTTAATTCAAAGAAGAGTTAAAAGAGTTAAAATCAAAGTATATTTAATAAAAAAAATTTAATATAGGGTTTTCCATAAGATAAATTCTATTTTAAATATTCATTAGAAATATAAAAAGATTTCCTACATGATGGTATTTTATTTGTAATTTTTAGACATCAAATAAATTAATTTATTTATGACACAAAGATGATGCAGTAATTATCTTATTAATGAAATATTGACATAATTGATATTATAAATACCAAAATAAATGTAATTTAATTCTTCTTATGAATTCCACTAATTATATAGGTTAATATGACATGTTATTATTGATTTAATTAACTTTTTTCGAACTTATCATTCTGTTATGATTTTCACAAAAATCAATTACTAAATAGTGTCAAAATTGACATAAAATAGTTTTTTAAAAAATATTATATTATTAATTGTTATTTTATTCCTAAAAATCTAAGGTTCGGCCAAATGACTTAGATAAGGATATATGTATTTACAATATACAATTTGGGGTTCGTTTGGCATGTTATAGTAAGTGTATTAACTATATAGTGAAAGAAAACAAAAAGACACAGTAAAAGTTAAATTATTTAACTTAGAGTTAAATCTAATTGATAAGGTTAAAATAATCTCCTAAACTTGTCTAAATCCTATTGGATGATAGTATTTAGACCCATCCCCACTTTAGCTTCAAAATAAGACCCTTTGGAACCATTATAAACCGATTTTTACTTTAATATAAAATAATATTTTGAGATATTCCTAAGGTGCCCCTCTCCTCCCTTATAAAAGGGCACCTCCTCCCCCTCCTCCTCACACCAATTTGAGCACTCAAGCTCGGCCAAACCCTGACATTTTATCCTCTCCACTTCCCTAGAATAATCCTAGAGGTCCTGGTCTTCTTCAAAGACCAATCTTAGTTCCCTAAGAGGAGGATTCAAAGAGGCGTTCCAAAGAAGAGGAAATATCCATTACCGATCATTTCAATTTCTTTCTTCTTCAACTTCTTCTTCTTTAGTTGTTTCATTATAAAGTAATAACATCAGTATTACTTACATACTTATATGTTATTATAAATATGAAACAACCCTAATTCACCTTCTATCCATCCTACGGAAAAATGAAATCACCGCGCGTGCGTACGTACGGAATACCGTCTCCACGCCGTGGTGTAATCTATTTTCCACCATCACCTTACAAGGATGGGTATAATGGTGTAGTGAGAAACTATTTATGATTATTATAATGTAATATTGATTCTGAAATAATATATATATATTCAAATACAATTCCACGATCATAGGAACGATATCATCACTCGTGCGTACGTACGGAATACCGTCTCCACGATGTGATGCGACTCGTTCTACATGATCATAATTACATAGTAATTATATAATTGAATTGAATGAATAAATATGATATATGTCACACTAATACCATTCTGGATATAAGGTATCTATAACCTTAAAAGAAGAATAAGAATTTATTCGGCAAAACACGCATAAGAACAAAAGGCAATAAGGACCCGAGTAACAAGTAACAATGAAATATTACTAATAAGAAGCTAAGAATATAACCATATATGATATCATATCAATATGTATGATTCTGGAATAATTCAATAACATTATTTAAACAATTATACAGGAGCTTCGGACACGTACAAAGCAAATCGGACCTAAGGTAAGGGAAATATCACAATCTCATTTTTATCCGAGATTGTTTATTAGTAAGTATTTATTGGGGTGTATTTTATCATCCACATCCATATTCCCTCAATATGTAATATTGTTTCCATCCACGTACAATAGTTTAAATCCAATTTTACCCTTTGGTGAGTTTTTAGTAAAGAATATGAAAGGAATCTTTTGTCGTTTTTTTTCGTACGAGGTACTTTTTGACTTTTCCGACAAAAGTACGAAGAATGTTTTTTTTAACTTATACGGCATGAATGGATTATTAAAACATTATTTCCAAGAAGCTTCCTTTATAAGTATTAAAGTTTATTTTTAATCAACTTTTTTTAGTTTAAAATTGTATGACATGTTAAGAAAGGAAAAGTTTTTTTGAAGTAGAAGGGATATATTCCTCAAGAATGGAGTTCAAGTGTTTTATCAAAATTATTTTCCATCTAAGATAATATAGGGTTCTCTTTGTATTCCTATTATTACATTTATTTGATTATGTTTTGAGTAAATTATTTTTATGAAGTCATTTACCTTATATGATTTGTTTTATGATGTCATGATGTTTCAAGAATCCCATTTTTGTTACATGTGTTATGCGATGATGTATGATTTATGATTATGTGGAACACATAAGAAAGGATTCATTATAAGATGGGTGGGACCTATATCTCCTTCCAATGCATTGGTTATAGATTTCATATCTCATGAGATAGACATGGCTGGAATGGTAGGTTATACCGGTTCAGTGAAACTGGACTGAAACGAGGGTGAATCGATTCAGAAAGGGACTTTGTCCACTAAGTTAGTCTTGGCAATGAGTCATGACTAACAAGAAATGATTCTCTATGATTATGTGTGTATGCCACAAGGTTTCATGTCTTATGTTATGCTTATTGGGATTTCATTTCACTACTATGATTTATCCCATGTTATGAAATTATGCTCTCTTTTGTAGGTTAAGATTTCCAAAAGTTATGTTCTTATGAATATGATGTGATTGTTTTTTATTTTGTTTACCCTTACTGAGCATTTAAGCTCACCCTTTTATGTTTTCTTTTCCCCAGGATATAAAGAAAGGTTTTAGGTATAAAAAAAGGGAAGATATTTATGGGAGATATTGAAGATCTTTCACCACGATTAGAAGATTACGTTCCGAGTTTCCAAAGACACTAAACTATTACGATCCTTGTGTGTGTGTTTTTGTTATGTACTAAGTATTCTGCAAAAGTAATGTAATGTCCATGTACGTCAGGCTTCGGGTCTCTACAGATGTGGAAGGGGAGATAGGATAGAAAGAGGAGGTGGTATACATTTTGAAATGTTACCACCACTATCCCAGGTGATCCATGCCAGGATCAGTGAGCTAGAAGTCATGGGATTGGATATCATCATTTGGTGGGGGCATATAACCCAGAGGCACCAGGAGATATTTGAGGTATGGTCTATGTTTTTTAGATTCCATAATAGGGGACATCTGTGGTAGTCTATCTCTTTTTCCACAAGTTTTTTTGAGACATAGAGGATCCGGTCAAACTGTAGACATGACCCTCACACTAATAGACTCATGTTGAACAAGACCCAATGATCACTCACTAGCGCTGATAGTGGGACCTGACTCTTGGAGGTGAGAGTTTCAATTGGGATCTCTTATTCGTAGTGTTTAGGCCGTACAACCTCATTATTGGTATGGAATACTACTATTCATTCACGTATTGACTATTTTAGGCGAAGGGTGTGGTGTGTCCTCACTAATTAAATGTGGTTTCCTTTTTGGTGAATGGGAAACCCAAGAAGCATAGGGTGGACTCTCACAAAGGGATTGTTGAGAAATGTGTTTGTGAAAGCCAGTATTGAGTTATGGTGGGTGAATCTCTTAGTATTGTGTGTTCTGGGTGTGGTTTTTCAATGCAACTTCAGAGAAGATCTTGGCAGTGCCAGTGTATTTTTCTCCTAGATTTATTTTTATTTGGATCATTTCCTTGGTGGTAGAGTTTGATCCTATGATGTTTTCATAGTATGGAATGGTGGCTTATCATCCATACTCATTTGGGATTCTACTAGTTGTTGAGGTAGTGTTTTTTTTATCTTGTTATGTGGTATCTAGAGGTTTTAGAAAGATGGACTAATAAGATGCATTGTTCACTCTTGGACAAACCTATTTTGTTTGTAAATACCCTTGTGCATTCAGCATCAATGTAGAACATGTAACACTTGTAGAGGTTGTTGTATAGTTCATCAAAAGGTGGAAGTGAACTGTGGAGTTCTGTCAGTATTTTTGTTAGGATAGTGTGAAGGTTATCCACTGGACCCCATTATAGCAGATAGATTATTATGATGGAGCTTTCCAAATTGTTGTAGCTAAAAATACTTGTTTCTCTCATTAAACAGTGTTGGCCCAGAAAGAGCTGGACATGAGAGTGGTTGATCTAAGTGTTTTCTTCGAGTGTGTTCTTATAAGCATCATAGAGACCCTTGAGGAGGTAATTGGCATGGGAGTCTAGTAGGGAGCTTAGTTTTTCAACCCTTGAGTGTAGGATTTTTATTTTAGGGGATGAAAATCCCTAAAGTGGGGATAATTTAATAACCCAGATTTTTCTTTAATTTATTTTTATAAATTATTTGGGAAAATTACAAGACCGTTCGGTGAGACAACATGTGATTCTGAGGCCCGGTCGTCCCATAATAAATCTTTGAATAAAGTTCTGTTTTTAATTAGATGTTCCCAAGAAGCAAACTATTAACATTAAAATCATTAATTTTTTTCCCAGATCAGAACTCTGATGGTACTATTTCATTTAGCACGATGACGTTACCATAGGTGATGCATAACCTTGACCGGCATGGGTAGAGGGTGAAAGTTATCTTTTGGATTTAATCATCATAAAAATATTTAATAAAATTATTTTTGTTGATGAAACATGAGTTTTCATTTTATATAACTTCTTTCAAAATTCTAGGTTTATTTCCATAACCATGTAAATCCTCTGAGGCATGGAAAAGGAGGCACCTTTGACAAACAATGATAGGTTGGATGATCATGATCTGGATTTGGATCAAAAGAGTGGTGGATCGACGAAAGGCGACGAAACAATCTATCTCCATCAATGATCAAAGGAGATCTAGGTAGGGTGTATTATTTCAATTCCTTCTTTTCACCATTCTTGGAATTTATGAAGATTGTGGATCAACCCCCAAATATGTTCACTCATGGATCGATCATTCTTGTGGGAGGGATCGTTTTCGGGAATTTGTTTTGGGGGTTTTATCTAATTTATTATCCTTCATTATTGGATGTTGATTTTTTAACTAACGATAATGAACCACGATCGACATGAACATTGATCTTGGTCTATTCTTATTTGTTGATTCATACTTTTCTTTCTCTTATTATTCATTCTTCATGATCATTTTTTGTTTTTACCATGACGAAATCACATTGATATAGATTGATCTTTTCAGACTCATTCATTGGCATAATGATCCAATATTGCAAATATGGAATCGACATGACATGAAGACAGTGCGACGATGACAATGTCGGATGGATTAAATTGATGCAATAGATATCTCCACTCGAAAAGATTTGTAAATTGAAGGATCATGGTATGGATAAAATTCCATGGAAGTGAAGATGGTATTCTAAGGATCTTGGAACTTTTTTCGGATAAAAAATCGGACCACCAGAGTGTGTCTGGTGGCCCATGGAAAGGGCCACCAAAGCATTGGAAACGATGATGGTCGCGTGTGAGATTCTCGGTCTACATGAGTGGATTGACTATAAGATGTCAGCACACCCCTTTACACTAGGTTACACAACATGTAGCCGAGCCATTTGTTGGAGGAGGAAGGCCCACTTGACGTGGGCTAGACGGGGTGAACCAGATCACGGGGCGGCCCATAAGGCCTAATCGCCCAAGCCCAACAGGCCAGGCCACTAATTCATTCTAGGCCTAGTGGGGTGAGTCAACACGGCCTGGCCTAGTCGAGGCAGGCTAGGAAACCGGATCGGGTCTGGCCCAGTGGGCCAGGCCACATGATCAAATCGACCCGCCTGTTCGGGGTGGTTGCAACAGGTCGGGTTTGGTTGGTAGTTCGGGTCGTGTCGGACTGACTGGGTCAAATCGGCGCCAGACCCAACTACCCCCCTTTCCCTAAAATGCTTGTAACATCCAAACGAATCACCCATTTGATAATTAGTCTATTGTTTTGGGACCCTTGGGATTAGAAGGTCCTTTTAAAATGCTCTAAGTGAGTTTTTGTGGATATCAGAATATATGATAATGGTTGAAGGTAGAATAGGTACTCCTCTAATGGTCTACAACATGGTTATTCCATACCTACCTTCTTAGGATGAGTCGAGACTCCCCAAGACATGGGTGTGGGTTCATTTCCTTTGGGAAGTTCTCCCATGATATCTATAAAGGTAGAATAGGTACTCCAGCGTAAGACCAGGCCACGAGTCCTCTATAATTGGCGTATCAATAGAGTAGGTAAAACCCTACTAGGTAGGGTGAAAGTCCTCTATTAAAGGTTCCAGTTCTCCCCTATCATTCCAAGTGTAGGTTACATCATACATGATGTTACGGTATAGTCTTTACTCCCTTGTCTTTCCATGAAGATGGTCCCTAGTATGGGGTCGGTAATCCTCTAACATACAAGGGTGTGGGCCCCTCAAACAAAAAGAACTGATAGAGTCATTAATCCCCTTTCGTGCTAGGTAGCGGGTCCTCTAGCCTAGGGTTGGTACTCCCCTGATGTACAATGGTGAGGGTCCCCCATACTAAATGAACTAATAGAGTAGATATTCCCCTTATATACTAGGGTGTGGGTCCTCTAGTTATTGAGTAATACTCCCTTGTGAGGTTGGGTGTGGGTCATTGATATAGAAAGTTGTAATCCCCTCTGGGATTTGGGTGCAGTTACTTTATTAGTCGTACTCCCCTGTGTGATCAGGGTGAGGGTCCTCGCTTATGAAGTTGCACTCTACTGTCCTGAGTAGCGGCAGGGAGCGGGTCCTCCATTGGGGTTTGAGCTACCATAGTCGTCTGACACAATTACGGGTTGTGGTCCCATCAACATGATGTAAAGGATAACTAGATATGATCTAGTGATCCCTTAATGAACTTAAGTGTGGCTCACTCCTTATAGGTATGAAAACAAATTCACGAGATGGTAAGGTGTCGGGATCCCTCATCTTTGTACAATGGTAAGGGTGGACTTCTCCACTTGGGTTTCCATAGTCTTGTATTTGTCGGAAGAGAACGATGATTGAGCCTCTAGTGCTGAGAACGGGACATGGACCTAATAGGATTTTCCCTATAAAGTGTACCTCTTGGATGTGTTCCATATAGGATGGTTGAGCTTCTGGAGTGTGCTCCTCTTGTTTTATGTGTTACCTTTCTAGCCTATGATGAGAATCCAGTTCTGGATATGAGGTTGGAACCTAATGATTCTCAGTTCCTGAGAAGAGTATATTGGTATATTCATGATATATGTGAATATGAAATAGAATGGTGTTCATATGACTGTACATTCTTTGTGGTGTTTCCTTTGTGGTCCTTTACTTTGTGTATCAGGGTTATCTACTAAGTACTGTTTTACCCACCCCTACACGGGATTTTCCTGCACTTGTTTTTCCTTGTGAAAAAAATTATGGTTTGGTGCAGTCATAGGCGATGCAAGACCAGGACAAGGACCAAATAGGTAGTTGTGAGATCAGACAATTTGAGGTGCTTCCAAGAGCTTCCTCAAGCAGCTTTAGTTCCTTTATTTGCAGGTCAGACTTTACAACTTTCTTTCATTTAGTGGCACTGTTTTCGAGCCTCGTTTCACTTTACTTCATTAATTTATAAAGTGCTATATTGATGGGATTTATTAGTAAGAATTAATTTTTTACTTAGTATTTTAACTCTCCATCACATGTGTCTTGGAGTTGTGTGTGTGTGTGTACTGGTTTCTAAGAAATTGCATCCCATTTGTGGGATATGCCTACTCGATGTTACTTGTTATCCCCTGGAATATATGAGGTGGATTTGGGGTTGTCACAGCACAGGACCTAGGTGATGTGTCATGAAATCATCCTAGGCCACAATAAATGAAGCATCAAGACACTGTACAACTTATTAATTCCCAAGTATACCTCCATGGGGGAGCTACGAAACTCATGAAGGAATCCCGTGAATATTTAAATCAGAAAAATCATCCTTTCATGAAAATCAATCTAGTTCCTACTATACTCTATCTATCCCTCCAGATCATCACTATGTCCAACTAAATCTCACATCACCTCTACCTCTAAATCACCCCATTTAGACTCCTCTACCTACTTCCTTAGAGACTATTTCACCGTCATTTAATATAAATATACCCTACCACCATCAACCCTTACTTTTAAGTACAAGGATTTTAAATCATACATTTTTCTTCAATAATACCTAGTCTCTCGAACAATAACCTTCCATGAATTCCTGATCAAAACAACGACGACAAATTTTCCATTTCATAGGGTGTAGGAGATCTCAAACTCATATCTTGATGAAACTTTATCCACCTCCACTGCCATAAGTTCAGATCATGCTGTGAAAAGATATACCTCAAGAAATTGTGATATTTGGAGACCAAAAAGTGCTCCCAAATGAGTTAATGTCCCCACAACATCAGTGAAAACAAAATTTTTATTAGATAAAAATCATGGGATGAAAAGCTACACTCGTGGGGACGTAACTTCCTAGACCCATAAGAGATCACTCTCCTCTTCTGCATCAAGATACACCAAAATCCAAAACAAGAAGCATAACAAAATATTGAAAACATAAATCCTTTCTCTAGAAACCAAAGCATTGGAGTGGTGATCCAACAACCCCTTCAGGTAAATAAACACTTCCTGGCACTGATCAATACACACAAAAGCATGGTCTTTCCAAGTCAAATATATCAATGGGGATGAAAATCGAGTAAAATTGAGCACAAAACTCCAATAATTTCTTGTGAGACCAAGGAATCTATGAACTTCTATCAATTTCTTGGGTGATACCCAAGAAAAAACTACATCAAACATCGATGTTTCAAATGACACACCCTACTGAGACACCACATACCCGAGGAAATGGACCTCTCATGTCAAATCATTACAACTGGAAAACCTTCCATAAAGATTGTGGTGTCGAAGAACATGCATGGAAACTCTGAGATACCAGACACGATCCACCTCTAACATTGATGAGATCAATATATCATCAATTAACATGACGATGAACTAGTCTTGGAACTCACCGAACATGTATTTCATAATCCCCATGAATATGATTGGTGAATTCATATCTCCAAATGGAATGAATTCAAAATCCATGTGCCCATACATTCATATTAAGGCAATCCTTAGCATATCTCCCATCTTCACAGTCAACTGGTGATATCCATACCATATATTGATCATAAAAAACCAAATTTCTCCTCTCAAATGGTTGAAAAAATCATTTATTTTTGGATGAGGGTAATAATTCTTTACTATCACTTGATTCAACATCCGATAGTCTATGAAAAACCTCATACCACTATCCTCCTTCATTGAGAACAACAATGGCACACACCATGACGAAACACTGGGATGAATAAATATCTTAAGCATCAAATCCTATACATAAATCCTCAACTCCCGGAACTCAGAATGTTCCATACAATAAATATATAACGAAATCGAAGAAGCACCGGGCTACAAGCATATCCCAAAATAAACATCACCATGAGGGGGTCGCTTCAGAACATCCTTGGAAAAAACATTCAAGAACACCACAATGACCTTGGGAACCCTATAACATAATAGCATCCATTGATTCCATAGAAAAATCACCCAACAAAGAAAAAAAGGGTCTCCACACATAAATATCCCACCGGAAAACTCTTCTCACTAATGAAAACTACACGCTGACCATCCACATCTGAAAACATGACTCCCCATAGAAAGCAATCAACGACAACATTATTTTACTTTTGATATAATTTTTAGTAGCAGTTTATTAAACCAAAAGTAATTTTTTTAAACTATATTATCACCAGTTTATAATAAAGCACTAAGAAATGTGTTTTTTAACAACCACAACACTTCTCCCCCCACACCCTTGACTCCCCTAACACCCCCAACCTACCAGACCCCCATGGTCCCATGAAACCCTATGATCCAAAAAACCCATGAAACCCCAATGAACCCCCAAAGTCCTATGATCTTGTGATGCAGGGTGACCCCGACGACCCTATTTACCCCCTAAATCCCTCGACATGTCTCGCTACCCCTCACCGCACATCACCGCCCATCGTCGCCGCTCACTGCATCTCGCGAACAATCGCCACTGGTATTTCATAAATTATTTCAATTTTTTACATGTGATGTAACATAATTTCATATGATTAAAATTATTGAGAGTTTTTTGTTCAAGTGGGGTGTTCAATGAAATAATTTCTTCTAATTTGTTGTGAAAAGACGATGATTATAAACCTACAACATTATTGATATTGATAAAATTTATGGTATAATTATATAAATTTCAATAAAAATCATATTATATGATATGATGCAGTTATGTTACCATCATAAGGAATAATATGATCATGTTATTCGACATTAAATCTATGTTACATTCAATATAATGTATTATATATGTATTGATCCATAATCAAATCATTTAAATAATTAGTTGAATACAGTTATTATCACAATGACTAGTGTTAGTGTTGATCATGGTGGGTAAATTATGTTGAAAAACGATGTAAGGAGGGGTGTTTAATATAGTTCTTATTCTAGGGTGGATGCATGATATTTGGAAATATCAATCCAAACTATGAAACCCTTAAAAAGATGAATATTACTATTTTTTTGTTATGATTATATAATCCAATACCCCTCATTTTCCTCCAATTTTTTTCCAGTAGCCCCTCATGCTTAACCCTTCCCTCCTACCTCTATTCCATAGTGAGATATCACTAATCCATTTTCTAAATTGAATTTCATCTTTGGTGGTGGTGAGCCTTAGTTAATTCATCAACTTTTTCTCCCTTCCTTATTTACTTATCTCACTACTAAGTGAGTTATTTACATTTTTGTCTAATATTCCATATTTTAAAGGATTTTTACCACATTTTTTCTTATTCTATCTTGAACCAAAGTACGATATTATATTATTTGAAGTCTATGAGACTAGGGTTGGTGGTCCTTAAAATTAACCCATATTTTCACATTTTTTTGAGTGATGAATCTGTGGTCATACCGGCCTATCCATATATCAACCTAGTTTAAATTTAACGTTTTAATTTCCATTTTCATTAGTTAAAAACCCACTTTCACATACTTTTAACCATAGAAAATGTAAATTCATAATATAATGTCATAATATAAATCAATTTTTATGAAATGGACTTTCATAATCATCGATGTTGTAAATGGAATTTAAAGCATTAATAATCTTTCTGAACTGAAGGATTAATCTGAGAAGAAGCCTATGATTGGGATGTGACCCTTGTGTTGGGCCTAATAAATTGATCAGTGTCAAACTATAAAATTATGAATTATGATTAATAAGGTATTATTAGGTCAAATGGTGAGATTACGATTTTATGTTGACATAAAAAATTGAAAATCCCTGGGTTTTGAAGTCAGAGATAAATGTTATGATGTGAATGGTAAAATTGTGAATTTGAATGAAATTTTAAATTGAATTAGTAAATGGTAAAAATGTGAAATGGGATAAATATTGTAAAAGAATGTAATAGGGGTAGAATGGAATTTTTCTTAGGAAATGATATTGTTATACGTATTGGTTTGGAAAATTCACATCAGGTAATCTTGATTCTAAAAATTAAAACACTCTCCTAAGAAGTGTTGATTTATTACAAGAAAATGATCTCAGAGATGTTATTATGATACTATAAGAATAAACCCTCATAGTTGGTGTTGAGTTACAAAAATAATATTCTTTTGTAGCTAGTTTTTAGTTACTATATGAAAATTAACTCATAGGCAGTCTTGAGATACAAAAGAAAATATCCATAAGGGTGGATATGATACCATGGTTGGAACAATATATGTTATGTGCTCATAGACACCCCAATATTTTATGAATTGTGTATGGTGGATCAGGTACATAGGTCTAAGGATTTATAGTGGTAGAAGAGAGACTCAGGTGTCATTGTAGAGACCGAGCATTAGTGGTTATTTACATACATTTAATTAATTTCTTTTTTATTTAGACCTCTTTTACAAGTACATTATTATAATCTGGTTTTATTTAAGGATATTATTTGTGGTGGCCTATTTAATTATAGTAACAATATTCTTAGAATTACATGGTTTTTGTTACCTATGTTGATGATAATTGATTGTAGGCTTCGGTTTAGGCCAGGGTGAATGCTTGATGGTTGGATTACAAGGAAATAGAATTGGAGTTTGGGACTAAAATTAGATTTGGGACCATACTCATGGTTTTTCAATGTTTTGTATTTATGAATTTTTCTATTTGATGTATATTATCTACTACTGATGTATTAATTTCCTGAAATTTAGTATATAGTTTAGTTTTTATAGCATAGTTTTTTTATCACTCAATTATTTTATGGATCATTCAAATTTTCATGCTTTGGGATTCTAGTGGGTGGGTTAATTACTAAAATATCTATATATATAGAAAAACCTTATTAAAAATATTTATAAATTTTTTGACAAGTATATATGAATCTATTTCATTATTTTTAATAGTTACATGTTTTAGTTTTTTTAATAAAATGTAGGAACATTGTGATATACGTTGATAAAAGATAGATCACATTACAGAGGAACAAACCTCAGTATGCTAAGGGATGGGAAGAGTTTTTAGATTTTTAAATTTCCAATAGATCTGCAGAAGATAGAATAATATTTCCAACTCATAAATGTAAATTTAGAATATTGTTGGAGAGATATGATTTTTATGAACATTTAATATTGAAGAAATTTCCTGGTCAATATTTTTGTTAGATTTGGCATGAAGAATCGAACATTATAGAATGGTTGAGAAATGATGTCAATCCAAAGAATGGGCTCCCAACATCATCAACAATAGAAAATTAAATGAAAAACCATATAAATGATGCATTCTACCTTGCAATACCCCACTATCCACATCAAAAAATATCAGAACAACAAGATGAGGGTGCTATAAAGAGAAATGTGACAAGTGATGTTTTTTATCCTGTAGGACAACAATATCAAAATTGAAACACAGAGTTAGATACTCCTCTTTATTCATTGGAGTCTAATTTAATAGAATAATTTAATAAGGAAAATATATTTCATGGTTTATTTGAAAATGGAAATAAAGGGTTTTATTGTGGATGTTTGAAATATTCAAAACATTCTTTTCTAATAAAGTTGTACCATATCAAATGTCTATATGGAATTACAAATAAATAATTGTCCATGATATTGAAATTTTTGTGTGATTCATTTCATGAAGTAAAAATCCTCGATCCTTTTTATGATATTAAATATGATATTAATAGGCTTTCCCTGAATTATAAAAAAATGAATGCATGTCCTAATGATTGTATGCTTAATTTGCGAGAGGATTCAAGTAGATATGATTGAAAAAATGTTCTTCTTCTAGAAGGCAGTAAATCGGTGATGTTGGATGTCTTAATCATCATACAACCATGAAAAAGAAGAAAATTTAGACACCTGCAAAGGTTTTTTATTACTTTCCATTAAATCATAAATTGAAAAGACTATTCATGTCATCGAAAACCGCTGAACACAGGAAGTGGAATTCTGTAGATAATAACAATGATGGGTTAATGAGACATGAAGAAGATTAAGAATCATGAAATACATTTGATTCATTACATCCATATTTCTCATGTGATCCTATTAATGTTCGATTAGTATTAGATTTTGATGGATTCAACCCATTTGGGTCATTGAGTACCAGTTATAGCATTTGGCCAGTTGTTTGTATCCCTTACAATCTACCTCTATGGTTGTGTATAAAAAAATTCTCTTTTATAATTTCGATGATTATTATAGGAAAAAAATGCCTATAAATGATATTTATATATACTTTAATCCTTTAATTGAAAAATCACTAGATTTATAACGAAATAGTGTTGATACATTTGATTCTTCTTCTAATACAAAGTTCAAAATGCATGCTGCTTTAATATGGACCATTAGTGACATCCATAGACATTAGAATTTATTTTTTTTGGAACATTTACATAGGTTTTGGTTGTCTTATTTGTAACATTTATTTTGAGACTAAATGGATACCTCATAGTAGAAAATGGTGTTTCTTGTTCCCTCGATGATTTCTCAATGCATCTCATAGATTTCAGATGAATGATCAAAATTAAACAGTTTCATTGATCGTAGACCACCAAAAAAGATGTTATCTTGTTCTGAAGTATTGGCACAACATTGAAATGTTGAAACAGTATTTGGGATGGTTCATAATTTGAATGATAGTGGGAAAAGAGTATGAAGTGCATCATCAAGTGAAATTGGAACGCAAAAATGGAAGAATAAATGTCATTCTTCAACATCCTTATTGGGAATTTAATTTGTTGCGGCATAATTTTGTTATGATGCATATTGAAAAGAATTTATGTGAAAATTTGATCTTCACATTTCATAATGATAATAGAAATTAGAAGGATTGTCTCAATGACCGGAAAGACATACATGTAATGAACAAAAAACAAGATCTTTGGCCAGATGAGAATGAAAAGTAGGATCCAACAATTTTTGCAATGAAAAATAGGGATAAATAAAAATTATTTTTAATTTATAGCAAGTTAAGGTATCTAATGTGTATTCAACTAAAATCTATATTTTTTATTACTTAAATAATCGTAGGTTATGTGGAGAGAAAATTCATTATTCAAATATTTTGTTACAGCAGTTACTACTATTGGGACTGCGTACATTATTACCAGAAATAGTTACTGTTTTTGTACTACAATAAAGAACAGTTTTTAGACAACTATGTGAGAAATATATACATCCATTTTATATTGAAAACCTTTAGGATATGTTTTTATTAAAACATTTTTCAATGGAGAATAACTTTCCTCCATCATTTTTTACTGTCATGATGCACTAAACTGTGCATTAGGTTGAGGAAGCTAAATTAGGGGCCCCCGTATTTTATCGATGTATGTATCCAATTAAGGTGTACATTTTTTTTGTTTTTCAATTATTTAAAAAAAAATCTTGGAACATAATTAAATTCATAATTATGTTTGTTTATTTTATTTCATAGATATATTGGGCCATTGAAATCATACGTTAGAAATAAAGCTCAATCAGAAGGCTCTATTTATGAAGGCTGTTTGGCAGATGAGTGTATTAACATTTGTTACAAATATTTAGATGATATTGATACAAGATTCAATAATGTTTAAAATGTTAAGGACACATCAAATCAATCTAAAATACATGGTAAATAAAGATATTTCCTGCTATTGGTCGATCAGTTGGGAGGACCTCAAATGATACGGTGATAGAAAATGAATTATTACAGGAACATAGATATGTTTTATTGAATAGTGAAATTGAAGATCCATTTAATAAATATTTGAGGATACAAACATAGAGATGAATGATATTACAAACACAAAATGAGAAAAATGTACTGAAAAATGATAACAAAGATCTTGTAGAATGGTTCTCATGACGTGTATGTTCATAAATATTACTATAAATATAGATATTAGGTTGACACATATAATTTGTAAATCTAATTATGTATATTTTTTTAGATCATGAATACTGATACTGAAGAATATTTTTTAGGAGATTTATACTTTCTTGCTCAAGGTCCCCAAACAAAAGTTATATAGTTCAACGCTTACAACGTGAATGAATTTATATTTCGTACATTCGATTGAGAAGAGGGTTTGAAAACACAAAATAGTGATATATTTACATTTTAGTAAGTGGGATACTATATAAAGATAATTGATATTATAGAATTAAACTACTATGGGAATTTTTATGTTATTTTATTCAAATGAAATTGGGTTAATATTATCAGAGGTGTTAAAAGAGATTCATTGAAATTTACTTATAAAATCTTTTCTTGATTGATGGATGATGGTGAACATGAACTATATGATTCATATATCTTATAATCACAATAAAAAATTTTATATTATGTGAATGATGTTGTGGATGATGGTTAGAGTGTAGATGGTCCCTTAAAACAAAGTGATTTGTATGATATGGGTGATGGAGTGGAAGATTTCACCATTGTCATTGAATCTCATAAACAAAAAGAAGTGGAATTATTTGTCCATCATGATATTGAAAATATTAATCTAGTAAGGATAGATGAATTAGATGATGTAATGGAGTATAAAACCAAAATGGTTTAAGGGGAAAATGATTGTATGTACAGTTATGAATTCATTTAGAAACCACATATATTATTTGTGCAGTCATTCATTATCATTATTATATATATTTTTTTTCAGTAATATGTAGATGTTTTCATTTTTAATTTTTTTCTACATATTTTTTTGAAATATATGTTCTAAAATTAATTTTATTTTATTTAATGATAGGAATTCCATGTATTATGTGATATACTATTTCATGGACCACTGCGACAGGTGAAGATCCATCTGTCTCCCTCCCTACAGAAACTAAGCCACCATCTGTGTTCCCACAGCACCATCACACACACACTCTATGAGTGTCCCTTCCGTAGCTCTGTCATTGCCTCCCCCATCAGGAGGCTCAGTAGTGAGGGAGCGGCGTGCCACTTCAACATCTTTATGGGGAGACTGGATGGTGAATGTTATAGGTACAAATTATTATTTGAAAACATTTGATTCACTTTTTTTATACTAACTGTTTTTTCATTAAATATAGAAACAATGAATGTATGGATAAAAATATATAAAATTAAGATGTATGGAATATGACTGGAGAGAATATATTTGTCCCATTTGATTCATTAGAGGTCCCTAAGAATGAAGTTTTAGGATTACCTGTCCAGATTATAGGTCAGCGGGATGCAGAGCTGATTTTTCTCCCTATTTCATATGATTATTAGAGGCACATTCCTTCAACATTGAAAAATGAATTTTTTGATTCCAATATAAATTTAATTTTAATAAATTATGGTTTAATTTAATGTCAAGATATCTAATTATAATATTTTCATAATGAGATTTTGTGTATAAATGTTTTTCCACTTTATAATTGTTGATGTGATAGCCCGAAAGTGGACATTAAAAAATCTGGGAATGAAATAGAAGGACGCAAAATAATTGTAGAGATCCATACTTGACATACATAGATATTACATTAATTTTTGGGAATACTTAATACATTGAAAAACACGCCAGAAGACAATATTTGTTTAGTGTATTTGGAAACTCAGAACATCATCTTCTAATCATGCTGAAAGATCTTCAACATCTCCCATTAATATCTTACCCTTTTGTTTCCTTACCTAAAACCATTGTTTATATCTTGGGAAGAATAAAACACAAAAAGATTGATCTAAAATTCTCAGTAAGGGTAAACATGGAGAACCAAAAACAATCCATAAACATTTGAATTTAAGAACATGAACATAAAACATCAAAATCATGAGTAATAACATAAATCATGGCAATGCATAACGCATAGATCATAAAGGAACATTAAACATGATAAAATAGAATGGGAATAAAACATGTAATTGTGTCAAAAATTAATCACACGATTTGATTTCCATAGTATCCAAGGCATTGCTGCCAAGACCTTTATAGTGGACAATGTCCATTACTGAATCAGGTTTACTTGATGTTCCAGCCCAGTATTAATTAACTGGATTTTACTTGTTGTTCTAGCCATGTCTATCTCATGAGATATAAATCTTTTACCTAATTATTTGGCGGGAGATATAGGTCCCACACATCTCATATTGAAATCATTGTTACGTGTGCCACAAAACAATCATAAATCATTCATCATAATGCAAAGAATAAAATTGGTTTCATAAACATCATCCCATTGTGACATAATCCATATAAACAAATGGATATCATTTCATGATAATAAAAATAAAAACATGTAAATAATATAGACATTATACTTGAAACATAAACGTTCTAAATAATGTCATCTTAGATGGAAAATAGTTTTGATAAAACACTTGGGATGAATTCTTGAGGAAAATATCCTTTTTTCATCAAAATCATTTTATTTTCAAAAAATGCCACACAATTTTAAAAAATAATGACTTTAATGAAAATAATATGGATGTATTGTAGAGTAAACTGAATGATGAAAAGGAGTTATGAAACCATAAAAATCCGTTCATGCCGTATAATTTAAAAAAACATTCTCCTCGTACTTTTTCTGAAAAAAGTAAAAAAGTACCTCGTATGGTAAACAAAAGAAATATTCCTTCCATAGTACAAAGTAAAAGTAAAATAAGGGTAAACATGACTTTAAAAATACATGTAATAATATTAAAAACATTATGGAAAACATTTTTATGTAAATGGAAGAAAATTATAACCCCAGTAAATACTTTCGAATAAACAATCTCGGATAAAAATTAGATTGGAATTATTATCCCTTACCTTGGGTCCAATTTCTTCAGTACGTGTCTGAAACTCTTGTATAGTGGGTTTAAACATATTATTAATGGGAAAAATAACCATAATAATATTTATGATATGATATATGATTCACTTAGAACATTATATTACCCATTCTTTTGTCAATTCCATGTTAAAGTAGTGTTTTGGGTAAAATCAGTTCATTTATCATACGTGTTTGGACTTAGTGTTTTTGATTTTATTATTACTTATATAATGATTTAATTACATCCAAAATTTAAAACATAATTTATATAACATATATATTCAGTATATATATATATATAGTAGATAGATAAATGAAAAGAAACACACAGTTCATGGAGACAGTAGGCCGTACGTACGCATGAACGATGTTTCCTTTCCTTAATGACTTGAATGGAAGTAAGTAGATGACATATATATATATCCATAAATCAAATAGAATTATTATGTAATATATATCATTATTATTCATTATATATACTTTATAATCATTCTTTAATGGTTAACACTAAGAATGAATCTCATCGCATCGTGGAGACGATAATCCGTACGTACGCACGAGTGATGATATCATTCCCCAAATTATTGAATGGAATTGGAGTGGATTATATAATATCATAGAAATAGTATGATGTTATAATAACAATATATAGTTATTCTTTACACCATTATACCCATATATGTAAGGTGGTGGTGGAAAAACAGATTACACCACGGCGTGGAGCCGATATTTCGTAAGTACGCACACACACGGTGATATCGTTTTCCATAGGATGGATAGAAAGTGAAAATGGGTCGTTTCATAATTATAATTTCACATAATTATATTATATATACTGATGTTATTACTTTATTATGAAACACCAAAACCAAGCAGAAGTAGAAGAAGAAATTAATTTGAAAGAATCGGTAAGGGATATTAACTCTTCTTCGACAAACCTCTTCTAAACCTCCTCTTATGGCACTAAATTTGTTTTTGAAGAATAAAATGACCTATAATATGATACTAGGGAAGTGGAGAAGAGCAATGGGCAGGTTTTGGCCGAGCCTGAAAGCTCAAAGTGTTGTGAAGAGGAGAGGGAGGGGGTTTCTTTTTATAACGGAGGAGTGGGGAACTTTTGGAAAACTCCAAAATATTAATTTATAATAAAATAAAAACCCACTTAAAACCCTCAAAAAATTACTCAAATCTGAATATGAGATGAGATAAGGTTGTAATATAAATCTCCAATAAAATTTATACATTTTGAAAATTTATTTTAAACCTCATCAACTTGAATTTTCTTAATTTAATCTATTAAATTTTATTTGTGGTTATAATATTCTAAATTTTAAATTGATATAAATAATTTCATATGTGTTGTGATTTGTCCATATTTGGATAATTTATGACATTTTTTAGCATATAAATTTCAATTTATAAATTTTAAATATTTTTGTGATTGTTAAACATTTTAATAATATGTTATTTTTATAAAATAACAATAGTGTCAATTTTGAAACTATTCATTTATTTGAATTTAAATAAAATCCACATAGAGAATATATTCGCACCAAAATATTTAATAGATTTATAAAATGTCATATTCATCTAAAACATTCTTGGATAACATTGATTTATTCATATAATATTTATTTTGATATTTTTAAAAGCATTTATTTGATATTTCTCTTAGTAAAATAATTACTACAACATTTTTGAATAATTATTTAATAAATCTATTTTTTGCATAAAAATTAAAAATAAAATCTTATGATGAAGATAATTCTATTACAATTCATAATAATACTTTAAATCTAATTTATCATCTAATAATTACAACATTTAAATTGATATAATTATAAAATTATGATGGTGACAACTTTGACATCATTTGAAATAAAATAATATAAGTGTCATAATAATTTTTATAAGGATCCAAATGGTCAAATATTATACCATTGTATGCTTATGTTATACATTTACATGACCAATAAGTTTTGGTCAGGTTTTTGTGCATTTTATGGTCACTATAAGTTTAATAAAATTTATATTATTGATTTTTCACTAAATAAAAAATTCTTGCATCACTATTGTGTCACCATTAATGGAAATTTTTTAGAACCTAAAAATTATAAAAAAATTCTAATGATATATATAAATTAATTATATTTCTGGAGACTATTTATATTCGATGTTTTATGAAGTTTGTCACTAAATTAAAATTATTACACCTATAAGATATAAGAGACTGACATGTTGTCACTTTCTTTGGTTTTAATAATAATTATATCATTTTCATTGTTAAAAGACCATTATATGAATCCATTTGGACCCTTAGGTGATATGGGTCGACTTTTATTCATCCAATAGAATTTTGGAGGGTGTTAGTGTAATTTTATAATCTAATTTGTACCCTTAATTACTCGATTTACCTTTAAATGTAGTAAATAAAATTTACCTTAGTTACTATTCATAATATCTAAAAAAACCTATTAACATAATTTTGACCTACTTATTCAAAATATAGAATCAATTTTTCCAAATTCAAAACACAGAAGTTGAAGAAATTTATTTAAAATTAATCCCGTTTTAAAGAAAATTGGTTTTAAAAGTTAAAATGTTGCAAAATATTGAAATGGTTTTACCTATGAATTCAGTGTAAAATTAATGCTAATAACATAGATTATATTAAATGGTAAAAATATATTCTATCTGTACATTAAAACCATTAAATATTATAATTTAACCATATAATTTATTTGGATGAAAAAAGTTGTTTTTATTTAAAATTTAGCGTATTTTTACTATTCATCAACATATGAATGTTATCATAAATGTATCAAAAATATATCCAATATAAATTTTTATATCCTGATTCAAAATAAGAAGTATATTTTTTCAAATTTAAATTATAATCATGTCAAAAAATATATTTAATGTGGGTGCGCCATCAAAAGGCGGCAAAAATCTATTTTTTAAAAAATATTTATTTTACCCGAAAAATTTATTTTGTTCTCAAACCATGTACTATAAAATGTGTAAGATGAATTATAATGTTATAATATTCAAAATTTTTTAATACTATTCATAAAAGCTAGTTCATAATAATATTATAACAATATATCGCTGTTTAGCGAGACCCGTTATTGCATATTACACAAGCTATCGAGGAAGGTCGTGATTATGTGTAATGCAAGACAAGTCAAGACTGCGTGTAGTGCAAGATCCCTTTGGTGTTGTTTATAACATAATAACTACTTATTTAATTTATAAATTAATCAAAATCTATCCTAAATTTTGCGTAGAATAATTTCCACAAAATGAACATGAAATTGTGTGTATCATGAGCCAAGAATAGTGTTGTGTATACTGCAAGCTAATACGCTATTGCGTATAGTACAAGCTAATCTTGGGGAATAGTAAAACAAAATACATCAAATATATTACAAATAATAATTCTCATAAAATCTTGGGGTGTTACATTCTACCCCCCTTAAAAAGAATTTCGCCCTCAAAATTTTTCAAGGTTACAAATGTTTTTCTACTTGAAATTTTCTTTCATAGAAACCCACATCATAAAAAAGGAATACTAAAACATAATTTTAAAAAGTGAAGTATGAAACGTAATGGTTACCCAAAGTAACTCTTCACTAGGTTTCCACATTGGAGAAAATAGGTGAAAATATGGATATGGAAAAGAATGTAACCATCATGTTCTAATGAAGAGTGGTAGAGAACATGGATATGAAAAAGCCAACAATCACAATTCCATAAATTTGTGATGATCTAAGTTACCATCTGATTCATCAAATGTGGTACTAGGACAATGTTTTTAGTTTTCAGGATCATTTCCCTAATGTTTAATAATTAAAATAAATAATTACCTGATTTTGGTACAATATCACTGTTGTTTGTGCCTTGAACAATTTCTGATTAATCTCTTAATGAAATGAAGTTGAATTTATCTTTCGTGAAGTGTTAGCAGATCATGCGATAGAATGATAGGTCATTCCATCTATCTCAAACATAAGTTGTGTAAAATTTATATACATAAGTCTATCTTATGGTGAGACTAACCATATATGATTGCAAAAATGGACTTATACTTCAACTATCATATTGCTTAATAAAATAAAACTAATTTCTACTAACCAAGGACATCTTATAGGCCAGTGGTAGGCGATAAAAAAATATTGCACTTCTGTTGTGGGTTCTATTCCCACAACCTTGTCTGACACGATGGGTCATCACCCATCCTGTAGGTTTTCCTTTTTATAAAACTATAATATTATAACATTACAGAAATAATATAAAAAAAAATTCTATCCTTAAAAAATACAATCCAACATCCAACATAATCCATTACAATCATTAGGCTTATCCAAAATACATCTGTTCAATATCATAGTATAAAGAAAATGATTACTAGAAAGGTGAAATAAAAAGCATGTGAATACCATCATTTATCCCCCATATATCATAATATATATCTTGTTGATCGCATTCCAAACATATGAATACCTTAATCATGTATTCTCTTGAAACACAAATTACCATAGAACCATAGTGAAAACCTGAATGCTATTAAATGTTAACTCTTTCCACATACCAAAAACCCAAAATATTGATATACTCAAACCATGATATCACTTTTTTCTTATATCAGTCATGAGATCTTGAATACTATCATACATATTATTTCCTCCTTATCCCTTCATTATGTGCATTTCATCTACTTTAGAAAAATATTTCAATAAATTTTCATGGTTACTAGTACCATTCATCATATACTTTCAAATACACAAGGAAAGACAACAGTGTAACAATCCTTAGATTTTTCATTATTCTATTGTACCATACATTATTCTGGATAAACATGCAATCATTCCACTACCTTTTCACAAGATTGACTGAGCTTCATCATTTTATTTCTCAACACTTATTTCATCTCATACATCATTTATATTATCTCTATCATCATCAAATTAAATACTACCCATGCGACTGTGCTGATTATCATCATGATATTTTCCCTTAGGGAATTTGTTTCCATAATTCCCATACATTCCACATTTAAAACATTTAACCGTTATTGTTGTCTTAGCATTACCATTATCTTTGTCCATTGTATCAACTGAACCTTTTCCTTTGTAAATACTAGCTTTCTGTCTTTATTTTCCACAGCCAAATCATCTTCCAGTTTCTTTGAAACATTCTCCTTGATGCATCTTCCCATATGATTACACGAGGGAAATTGAACTTTCTTTCCTCTACAATCATCAAGAAACTCAATCTTTCTCTTATTAGATGAGTCAGAAATCATACCACAATTGAGATTATTGATCATATTATGGGATTGCTGATTAGGAATAATTATGATGTTTCTCCTTCCAAATACCATTCCATTTAGTATCTCATAATGATTATCATTCCATTTTCCATCATATTCTCCATTAACATGAATCTTCTTGTTTCTATCCATTTTTTAAAACCCAAAAAGAATAGTGTGAGAGGAAAAAATCATGCTTGGAAGACAACATAGTAAAGAGGGTGTACCTTAAATATATTAGATAAAGGTTTAATTCTATGATCGTTACCGTAATTCTAGGACTATAACCTGTACTTAAACTTATCTTTAGGGACATCCCTAGATATACCTTAAAAATATCACTAGGGATATCACTAAAGTTTTCACATCCATGTTTCCAAAGGTGGACTAAACCGTCGCTATGATTCCAACTATAGAGACCCATACATGATGTACATATACATTAAATTACTTTTTTGGAATAATTAATACATTTCAAAAAAACACCCAAAGACTGTACTAGTTTAGTTTCTTTGGAAACTCGGAACATAATCTTATAATCGTGGTGAAAGATCTTCAACATCTTCCATAAAGATCTTACAGTTCTGTTTTCTATCTAAAACCATTATTTATATCATGGGGAAAAGAAAACATAAAAAGGGTGAGCTCGAATGCTCAGTAAGGGTAAACATGGAGAACCTAAAAAAGTCCATAAACATTTGAATGTAAGAACATGAACATAAAACATCAAAATTATGAGAAATAACATAAATCTTGGCAGTTCATAACGCATAGATCATAAAGAAACATTAACCATGTTTACATTTCATGGGAATAAAACATGTAACCGTGGAAACCCTTAAGCACATGATATGATTTCCATAGTAGCCAAGGAATTTCTTCTAAGACAATCATAGTGGAGAAAGTCCATTACTGAACCGGGTTTAGTTTCCATTCCAACCCTGTATTACTGAACCGAATTTTACTTTCTGTTCCAGCCATATCTATCTCATGAGATATAAATCATTACCCAATGAATTTTCTGGAGATATAGGTCCCACCCTTCTCATATTGAAATCATTCTTTCGTGTTCCACAAAACAATCATAAATCATTCATCATAATCCAAATAATAAAATGGGTTTCATAAACATCATGCCATTATGACATAATCCATATAAACAAATGGATATCATTTCTTCATAATAAAAATAAAACCATGTAAATAATACAGAAATTATACTTGAAACATAAACATGCTAAATAATGTCATCTTAGATGGAAAATAGTTTTGATAAAACACTTGAGATGAATTTTTGAGAAAAATATCCTTTTTTCTTCAAAATCATTTTCTTTTCACAAAATGCCACGCAGTTTTAAAAGAAATGGATTTTATTGAAAATAATCATGAAATCTTGTAGAGTAAGCTGCATGAAGAAAACGAGTTATGAAACCATAAAAATCCATTCATACCGCATAAGTTAAAAAAACATTCTCCTCGTACGTTTACCGAAAAAAGTCAAAAAGTACCTTGTATGGTGAACAAAAGAAGGATTCATTCCATAACACAAAGTAAAAGTCAAAGAGGGGTAAACATTACTTTAAACATACATGGAAGAATATTAACCACTTTATGAAAAACATTTTTACGGAAATGGAGGAAAAATATAACCCCATTAAATACTTACGAATAAACAATCTCAGATAAAAATAAGATTGGAATAATTATCCCTTACCATAGGTCCAATTTCTTCTGTACGTGTCAGAAAATCCTGTATAGTGGGTGTTAAAATATTATTAACTTGTAAAAAACCATAATAATATTTATGATATACTATATTATTCACTTAGGACTTTATATTACCCATTCTTTTGTCAATTCTATGTTAAAGCAGTGTTTTGGGTAAAATCATTTCATTTATCATACGTGTTTGGACTAGCTATTCTTCATATTATTATCACTTAAATCATGATGTAATTATTCCCATAATGTAAAAATGATTTATATATCGTATATATTAAATATATATATATATATAATAGGTAGATAAATGAAATTAAACACTCCATTCATGGAGACGGTAGGCCGTACGTATGCATGAACGTTGTTTTCCGTTCCTTATTGACTTGAATGGAAGTAAGTAGATGATATATATATATATACATAAAAAAATAGATTTATTATGTCATATATATCATTATTATTCATTATATATACTTTACAATAATTTTTGATTGGTTAACATGGAGAATGAATCTCATCGCGTCGTGGAGACGGTAATTCGTACGTACGCACGGGCGATGATATCGTTACCATAATTTTTAAATGGAATTGGAGTGGATGATATAATATTTTATAAATAGTATGATGTTAAAATAACCATATATAGTTATTTTTTACACAATTATACCCTTCCATGTAAGGTGGTGGTGGAAAAAAGATTACACCATGGCGTGGAGACGGTATTCCGTACGTACGGACACGAGGTGATTTCGTTTTTTGTAAGATGGATCAAAGGTGAAATGGGTTTGTCTCATAATTATAATAAAATATATGTATATTATCTATACTGATGTTATTAAATTATTAAAAAACAACAAAATAATATGAAGTAGATAAAGAAATTAATTTGAAATAATTGGTTAGGGATATTACCTCTTCTTCGACACGCCTCTTCTAAACATCCTCTTAGGGCACTAAAGATGGTCATTGAAGAATTCCAGGTCCTATATTATGTTTCTAGGGAAGTTTAGAACATAAATGGGCAGGGGTTGGCTGATCTTGAAGGCTCAAAGTGTTGTGAAGAGGAGAGGGAGGAGGTGCATTTTTATAAGGGAGGAGAGGGTAACTTTTGGAAACCTCCAAAATATTAATTTATAATAAACTGAAACCCCACATAAAAACCTCAAAAAATGACAAAAATCATAATATGAGATGAGATATGGTTGTAATATCATCATACAATAAAATTTAGACATGTTGGTAATTTAATTTAGACCTAATCAACTTTATTTATCCTTATTTAATCTATTTAATTTATTTAGGGTGATAATATTCTAAATTTTAAATTGTTATAAATAATTACTTATGTGTTTTGATTTGTCCATAAATGGATACTTTATGAAATTTTCTACCATTTAAATTTAAATTTATAATTTTTAAATATCATTGTGATTTTTAAACAATTTTATAATATTTTTTTTATAAAAAAACAATAGTGTCAATTTTGACAGTATTCATTTATTTGAATTTAAATAAAATCCACACAGAGGATATGTTCAAACCAAAATATTTAATAGATTTATATCATGTAATATTCATCTAAAACATTATTGTATCACATTAATTTGTTCATATAATAATTATTTCAATATTTTTAAAACCATTTATTTGATATTTCACTTCGTAAAGTAATTACTAAATCATTTTTGTATAATTATTTAATATATGTATTTGTTACATAAAAATTATAAAAAATTCTAGGATGAATATAAATATATTAAATTTTATAATAATAATTTTACTCGAATTTATCATATTAAAATTACAACATTTAAATTGTTATATTTATTAAATTATGAAGGTGACAACATTGACATCATTTAAAATAAAATAATATAAGTGTCATAATCGTTTTTATAAGGATAAAAATGGTCAAATATTATACCATTGTATTATTATGGTTTACATGTACATGACCAAAATTTTTTGGTCATGTTTTGGTGCCATTATAGTCACTATTAGTTTAAAAAACTATATTATTGATTTTTCAGTAAATAAACAATTTCTGCAACATTATTGTGTCACCATTAATTACGATTATTTAATACCTAAAAATTCAAAATAAATTCTAATGATTTATATAATTTAATTCTCTTTATGTAGAGTATTTATATTTGAGTTTTTATGAAGTTTATCACTAAATTAAAATTATTACACCTGTAAGATATAAGAGAGTGACATGTTGTCACTTTCATTGGTTTTAATAATAATTACATTATTTTCATGGTTTAAAGTCCATTAAATGAATCTATTTCAACCCTTAGGTGATATGAGTCGACTTTTAATAATACAATAAAATTTTTGTAGGTGTTAGGGTACTTTTATAATCTTATATTTACCCTTAATTACCCGATTTACCTTTAACTCTAGTAAATAAAATTTACCATAGTTATAATTAATAATGTCTAAAAAGTAGCATTTTAACATAATTTGGACCTGATTATTCCAAATATGGAATCCATTTTTTGAAATTCAAAACACAGAAATTTCAGTAATTAATTTAAAATTAATCCCATTGTTTAGATAACGGGTTTTAAAAGTTAAAACGTGCAAAAGATTGAAATGTTTTTATCTATGAATTCGGGGTAAAATTAATGATAATGACTTAGATTATATTAAATGGTAAACCTATATTGTATTTATACTTTAAAACCATTCAATATTATAATTTACAGATATAATTTATTTCGATGAAAAATTTTGTTTTTAATTAAAAGTTAGCATATTTTTACTATTCATTAAATATGACGGTTATCAGAAAAGTATCAAAAATTTATCCAATGTAAATTTGTATATCATGATTCAAAGGAAGAAGTTTATTTTGTCAAATTTAACTTATAATCATGTTATAATCTGGATTTAATGTTGGGGTGCCATCAAAAGGTGGCAAAACTGCATTTTTTGAAAAATACTTATTTTACCTGGAAAATTTATTTTGTTTTCATACCATGTTCGAGAAAATGAGTAAGATGAATAATAATGTTATAATATTAAAAATTTACTTAATAGCACTAATAAAGTCTAGTTCATAATAATATTATAATAATATATCTTTGTTTAGCGAAACCCAATATTGCGTACTACACATGCTATCGAGGAAGGTCGTGATTGTGTTTAATGCAAGGCAAGTCAGGGCTGCATGTTGCGCAAGATCCATTTGGTTTTGTGTATAACATAACCAATAATAATTTCATTTATACATTAAATAAAATATATAATTAATTTTTCATAGAATAATTTCCATAAAACGAACTTGAAATTGTGTGTAACACATGCGAAGAATAGTGTTGTGTATACTACAAAGTAATACGGCATTGCTTATAGTACAAGATAATCTTGGGGAAGCGTATGACAAAAGACATCACAGAAATTAAAACGAATAATTCTCATAAAATATCAGGGTGTTACATTCTACCCCCCTTAAAATGAAGTTTTCCCTCGAAATTCGTCAGGGTTATAAATGGTTTTCTACTTGAAAGTTTTTTTCATAGAAACACACATCATAAAAAAAGAATACTAAAACTTAATTTTAAAAATCGAAGTATGAAACGTAATGGTTACCCAAATTAACTCTCAATGGGTTTCCACATAGGGGAAAATATGTGAAAATATCGATATAGAAGGGAAATCTAACCATCATGTTCAGATGAAGAGTGGTAGAGAACATGGCAATGAAAAATCCAACAATCACAAAGCCATAAATTTGTGATTATCTAGGTTACCATCTGATTCATCGAATATCGTGATCAACTTGATTTTCCTGCTGAAAATCAACTACCTAAGACACACACAAATGAAAACCAAAAGCAATAGATGAAAGGAAAAAATGATTCTCTAAGCCTGAGAAGGATGTAATTTTCATTATGATATATATTAGTAAAATTTAACACATTTAATTTATTTTATCCATTTTTACTTCCCCAAAAAACCCAATTCAAAAAAGAACACAATTCATTATGATTCATGTACCATTCCTAGGCCTCTACTCGACAAGCAGTTCCATCTAACATGTTCGTTCAAGAAGATCAAATTCAATGAATTGGATCACGGGGGATCCAAAAATCCCATGTCTAGCTGGTCTCCCTATCCTATATGTCACATACCATGTTCAATTGGCACTGTTTCAATACCAACCCATGCAATCCTCATTATTCTTGACTCCAATTTCCACCCTATATCTCAATCATCGCCTTTGATACCACTATATCATGACCCCTTCAACCCCAAAGATATCGAAATGAAGGGAGAGAGATAATGACTCCCAAGTCTCTCCTCCAGTAGGCCCCAAATTGGCGACTAGCACCACAGGTGTACAAATCATACTATATGGGTGGAATTTCACTTTATAATATAATAATAATTGGTAGATATAACTAATCATCCAAAAAAACTCCAAGAAATAATATAGAAGATAAACCAAAACTATCCTTCATTCATGTATAAATTAAAATTATACAAATATATGTCTCTAAAATAAATACCAAAAAGTAAAGCTAAAGTAGGGACAAAACAAATTTCGTGGATCTAAGCTAGTAATTTTCAGAACGGTCTATGAAATCAACCCGGAAATGTGAAAAATTATTTATATACATAAGCTATGAATTCAATTCTACTCATAATAAAAACCTCAAGTCTCTCGTGAACATGTGAAAGAAGCCTACTAATGCACCTGTGAGAAAACAACAAAACCAAACATCACCTATATAATTATTGTAACCATCCCAACCACTCCAAGGAACTCTCACCAAATAATGCAAGCCATGTAATAGAATATAATTTAATGAAAGTTGACTATAGGGTACTCCAAAAAAAATTCCCAATAATTAGCTTCTCTCACACCCCAATGAAAAACATTGTGGCGCTCCCACATATTCTGAATATACCACACCACATCATGACCGTACACACCTATGTCTCACAATACATACCATCATAACACACCCAGGCCTCACAACACATCCTTCACGCACACAAGTAGTCTTCACAACACTTCCCGCCTGCACATACCTTGGCCTGACAACATAACACCTCACATCTCATCTCATCTTAAAGACACCTGGGAAACCACATCACAAGTAATCCCAAAGACTCATGGGACACTGCATCATACTCATCCTGATGACATATGTGATACCACAACCACCATCTAATGCACTAACATACCTTTATACATCAAATCCTCTGCAATACCTACCTCATCTGAAATAGGGAGCAGGAAAGAGTGGCTGTCCATACTTCCATACCCCCACCATGATGTTAGGAAAGATACCATCGACATGACTATATGGGTTTTCAGCACATAGTTCTCAAAATGGATGGGGTGTATTTAGAAATAAAAATAATGTACAAGTATATATATATAGTATCAAAAACTCAAGACAATCTTATGCGTTCTCATACAAAAGCCAACTCACAACACCATCACCTTTGTGACCACCTCTAAATCCATTTATAGTTATTTAAAATAGTAATTTTAGAAGTTTAAGAGTCCGGATAATCTAATATGAATTCACATTTTATTTATATTTAAAACACATTACAATTTTAATTAATCATCAGCCACATTTTACACAGAACCAATATTTTACTTTTCTATTAAAAAATTTCCATCTCATTAACCGAACCAACCCATGACTTTTCAGATATTATTAAACAATAATTTTTTCATTCCATCACTACATGGGAATCTAGAACAAAGAAACCAAATTCCACAAAAAACTCAACATTCCATCACCTCACTAACCCAAAAGAATATCCAACAAACTATCACCTATCTGCCCCAAAATTAAGAACCACAAACTATCATCCCCACATTCCACCACCAAATATCATTTTCCACAAGAATGACCTCACATCCCAAAACATCATGTTTCACTTATATATTTATAATGGGGATTTTATCACATTCCACGTTATTTTAGGGGTGTTATCACACATACCAAAATCTTGGGGAAACTATTTGATTAGGAAAATATAAGTATTTATACAATTTCAATTTAGGGTTCTATCACAACAATCACATCTAATGCAGTAATCTTATTATATATATCCAGCACAAAAATTTCCTCAAAGGACCACAATATTAAGTGGGTCATCAATCCCAAACAATCACAATATCACAAATAATATCAAAGCTCTAAATGTATGTGTTAGGACTACTAGATCAAATACCCTGAGGGGGTGAATCAATGTATGATAAATTAAAACAAGTTACCCTTTTGACCGCGTTTCATTTTTAAACAAAACTCCTTTTTCTCTCTTTCTTGCAGAAACATATGAAAATAAGATAAAGAATACATGAGACAACAAAAATTTTAATTGGTTCACCCTCACTCAGCTACATCCTAAGAGTATACCTTAGCAATTTGATGATGTACTAAATCCACTAAAAGGGTACTATTATTTATAATGTTTAGAGCAGAATCACCATCCCTCCTAATTTATAACCAATTACAATTTGAATGCTCACTTATCTCTCAAATATAGTGTTCTCTCCGCTTCTTCAAAATTTCCACTTAAAATTTATAGACTTGAAGGTACGTTAATTATATCTAATAAATTCCTCCACCACTATATGTTGATTTTCTAATAATATCCCACTTTCATCCCCTAATGTATACCTCTTTACCCCATATTTACCAGGAAACATAAATCATTCATGCAACCATAGTTAGAAATGTACACTACTTTAATAATGGTGTGAAAGTGCCATCTTTTTCACACACAAAAATCAACTTGTTCACTACTCCAACTTGCATGGCACACCCTTTTTATTCCTAACTCACTATTGGCATGCAACTCCCAGCGTGCAGAATCTTCACAACATACTACTTGAGCATCCTCACTACTTATGCAACCAATGATATGATTTTCTCTAATTTTTTGAGCATCATTTAAATGAGGGGGGTATTCCCATATTTATAGTAATTTTGGTTACCCTACACATGAGTTTTGCTACATTTCCTATAATGTTCAAGCCTCAACTGCCCTAGCCTCTGTTGCATAACTCACCTTGCATTCCAAAACATAATTAATGCAAAGTTCATTACTTTTCCATATATAAATGAATTAATGAAGAAAAATTCCTTCTGTAAAAATTTTAAATCCTCATTAACACTAGAAAGAAACTCCTTCTTCCAAAACAGTTTACTTTATTCCTCAATTTTGGGACCAAAAAAATTGGCAAACATTGGAAAACGACACCACCTTGTATACGATATTTTTTTACATCCTCTAGATCATCTATTCCTTTATCATGGATATTTATCAATATATATTTCCATAAAAATATCTATAATTCCACATATTTCCATATAAGCCCTCTTTTTCAATAAACACAATTAACCTAAAAATATTGCAATGTTAACTAGAGGTATTTTTTCACAACAACATGTGAATAAAACCATGTTTACACTATAAATTCAATTAACCAATATCCATTTATCTTTGATTAAGATAGAAAATCCATAACCCATAGATAAAAGAAATAGAACCCCCCATGCATGATAAAAAATAAAGAGAAATGAGGTAATCCCAACCTCAAAGAAACATTCCAACTCATTGTGCACTATAGGGTGATGAAGAACGCTCATAAACCACAACTTCACCACAAGAACCACGAATAAACCTATACCACACTAAATGGAGGTAGAAAATACAACCCAAATTCACCCTAAACCAAATAAACATCGCCATAGAATATCCCCATGAGATGAATGGAATAAAATAGCGCAGAATGAGCGGAGAACTCACCAAAAATTGAAGACGGATCACCAAAGAACAACAAACAGGTTCAACAAATGAAATAGGTAAAAACAAGGGCTTGAAGAATACCTCGGGTAACCTAGGGTTCTCCAAAATAGAGGAATAATAATCCATGTAAGAATGAATGATAATTCTACCAATAATAACTTTAAATTTGTACTGCATCGGGGTATTACATTATGTGTAATCCCCTTTCACGTCTTGTAATACCCAGGGATTTTTTGCACTGAAAATTGCGTCACCTCTTCATTTTTTAATTAATTTTTAAAATTTAACATAGTACTCATCTTTAAATCCTTGTTCACATCATATATAATTTTAACATGTCTTGAAACCCACTTTCACATCATGTATAATGTTTACACACTGTGAAATCTCCCTGCTTCCTTCCTTTAGAAACCGAACTTCTCCAAACATCCTGATTATCCACTAAAATGGAATAATATTAAATTATTATATCTTAATATTCATTTGTTTCAAATTACATAAACATCAATTTTAGTTCATTTTAAAAATTTAACTTCATTTGACATCATTTCTACAATTCATGTTCATGGTGCATGTTTGGGCCTAATCAATCATCTATTTGTTTAAATAATTATATGAATCATTTTATTTTTATATTATGGTACATGACTGATCAATTCGCATGAAACATTTTATCTTTTATGATCGATAGATTAATTTCAAGTTAAGATGATGATTTTTTGTAATGAATGCATAAATTTTATAGACATAGCATAATGGCCCTAAGGACCAACAAATAAAAGTGAGGCCCACAATCCAAGACTAATGAATCCAAAAATTTTACTATATAAATATAAAATTATGCAGATCATTACATCTGACTATGGTTGGAGCTAATTCTGAATTTCTTCATCTTGATAAATTGATCCCAAGTTGACATTTAAATGGTGGGCCGGATTTTAACACCCATAAATTAATCCCACAAGATCGAGCATAACATCCTAACAACTAGTCTAATTTCCTGAATTTTATATGGTGTTAGTTGACCCAGGGAAGAATATATTTTCCTTATAAGAGCCATTCTTAATCATTAATAATTTTTTTAAAAATACACATCCATAAGGGGGGTGAATCTGGATAATTTTATTGTCCAGCATTGAAATGAGAAATTTCCCTTCATTTTCTAAATCCCCTTTTGAATATTTCAATTAATGTGGAAGTAATGAATTGATGGTGGGATTAACAATATATCCAAATATTCCAGTACTATATGATGGTTTTTATGTGAAATAAAATCCATGTTTTTTTCTTTCAATCAATGTTTTTCATTCAATTGTAATTTCCCCCTTTCATTTTTTAATTACACATTCATTTTTTCCATGTATGTATTTTAATTAATGTTATTTTCTTAATTAATAGTTCGTAATAATTTTTTAATTCAATATTTACTTTTCATTAACACATTTATACTATTGAATAAATTTGTGAATTTATTAACACCATCAATTGGGAATTCAATCAAACAATGGTATAGTTTTTGTTTATTTCAATGTTTTTTAATAAATTTCACCCTTGTGAGTATAATTCAAACTTCCATTGACAAAATAGAATAAATTGAGGAATAAAATATTATGTTTTAATGTAATGGGGTATAATGTTTACAGATTGGATATTATTTTATATTCATTAATATTTAAATTTATTTAATTATATTTATATTTCCATTCAATGATTTATTTTCTTCTTCTTCTACCCATACATTAAAAATGAAACATTTGGTGTTATTGTGTGATCCAATTCTATGGAGTTCTCATATAAATAACCCAATAAGGGAATTGGTGATTAACCTTAGAATAACTCATTGATTATGTTGGTGAATGATGTAGTTGAATTATATAATTTTGTGGATAAATCATGAATTAGTGACTCAAAACATTATAACAAAAAAATACATCCAATTTACCCCAAGTGATTCCCTAGGATCGAATTTTTTTAATTAATTTCTTTATACCAATTAACTGTGTCTTTTTTTATTGTTCTTTATATTAAATCATTATAAATTCCGTTAAAATCAGTAGACAAGTTGGACACTTCATATCAGATTTATCCATCAAATAATAGCGTATATAGGTTTCTTCTTTGGTCCCTGTGTATTCTATAACCCAAGTTGTGCAACAAAAAAACCACTTACACCATATACCTTGTGTAAATTTGGGTGCAACCAAACTGTGTTCGATTCAAATTCCACACCTATTTCTGAATGTTTTATCTAATCCAAGATGAAATTCATGGTACAAAAATCCTCTCTGAACTTATCTTTTATAGGGGATAATCAAAATCATTTTTTTATAATTTAATACTATCTTGAAGCCAACACCATATAAATAATCCTTGATGTCTTATGCAATACAAAAGAATAAATTAGACCAACCATTTCAGAAATTCCTTGGACATTTACACTCATTTTTCAACATGGGATTTCACATGAATAAAAAAATAATAATAATTATCAATCATGTAAAAGATGAGAATAACGGGTTCTTGAAAATGATAAATGTTGGTATTGGATAATTTGGGGTGTCGATATTGAGATAAGGACTTTAAACTAAGCACTTTCAAAGCCCAACCCATGTTTTGAATTTTTTATTTTATTTTTTGTGTTTTTTTTCATGGAAACACCTTGTGGTTTCATTTGTGATATAATATCTATTGTGTGTGATATTTAGGTTTTGATTCATCATAATATTTTAAATACACCACATTCTATCCATAGTTTAAACCCAACAATCCATCATACTTGAGGAGTCTACATGTGATGTGAAGACAAAACAGATAGAATTCTTATTGATGGGTTATCAACTATAAAATAGGTGAATCTATTCCATGATTTGATTTAAAATAATTTTCCCTGTATTTCAACATAATTTTGAAATCTCTCTTTTCACTTATCCTTCAAAACTGAGTATAGTTTCACTCTCAGTTTGTGGAGTGAAATAATGAGATTTAGAAAAAAAGGTCTCTTATGATAAAAAAATCATTTCACGGAAAAAAACAACATCATCCTTGTACTCATTAATATACATTGTGAAATAGGAAAATTGAATGCCAATTGATTTTAAAAGCTATGATTACGATTTTAACGCATGTTCATATTCATGAGAATAGTTTTGGAAAGTGCGGTTGCCAGATGTGATTTTTCAATGTTCAAAGTTTTATCCATTTAATCAAAATTGCACAATGAGAATCCATTGGATTTTGTGTGTATGTCTGAGTTCATGGGTCCCTTTCATCATAGAATAGGGTTCCATGTCAATTTTAGTTTAATTTTAGTATCCTAAAAAATTGAAATAATGTACTCATAGAGAAATGTTTAGTCCAAATGTGTGGCATCCAGAACATGGGGATCATGACTCCATAGTTTCATTGCCACAATTTTGGATTTATATCTCTATTTTAGGTCATGGAGTTGACAATATGTATTGCATCTAGAATTTGGGTATTGTGACTCCATATTTTTCTTTTCCCATAGATAATATTTTCATTTCAATTGTGGTTCAGAAAAAGTTAGGTACTCATATTTAGTTTTAATATGATTCCAACATAGCACTCTTTTTTATTTCCCCTTGAAAAAAATCAACATGGATTTTGAGATACACAACACATCATCATTGTTAATTAAAATTGGGGGAAATGTGACAATTAATTTATTAAAAAATAATGGTATTGCGATTGGGATATGACTGGGAACATATCCTTTGTGAAATTATTTTGGTAGGTTTCAAGAATTTTTGGAAGGAATATTTTTATAAGAAATTTATGTTAAAATGTTTTCAAAAAAGGGAATTCAATTTCAACTTTTTGAAATACATTTCTCTCGGGACTAGAAACACTCATGTTGGGGGTGTGATTTTCCACTAAAATGGGATAATATTCATTTATAATATATTAATATCCATCTTTTACAAAGTCCACAAACATCAATTTTAGTTCATTTTATACATTTACCTTCATTTTACATCATTTGCACAATTTGTGTTTAAATTGCATATTTTGGCCCAATCAACCATCTATTTGTGTAAATAAATATTTTAAATATTATATTTTTATAGTTTTTGTTATGATTTATTACATTGTATGGAACATTTTATATTTTAGGATTAATGGATGATTCCCATGGGAAAAGGATGGTATTTGGGAATGAATGTAGAAATTTTCTGGAGAAAGAATAACGGACCTAAGGCCCATCAAGCAAAGTGGGGCCCAAAATCCATGCCCAATAAAGATAAAATTTTAATTTTATAAATATAAAATTATTGGGATAATTTAATTTAACTATGGACGGAGCTAATTCTAACATTTTTATGGAGATAATGGGAGCCCAAGTTGATATTTAAATGGTTAGATAGATTTCAATTCATATAAATTCATCCCACTAGATCAAATATAACATGCAAAAATCTTGTCCAATTTTCATGAAATTTTTAACGGTTTTATAGAACACATAGAATAATATATTTTGTTTATAATACACCTTATTATTCAGTAATATTTAGTTACAAATTCACACGTTAATAAGGGGATGGATCTGGATGATTTTTGTGGTCATCTTTGAAATGAAAAATTTCCCTATATTTTCTCACCCTCCTTTTGACTATCTCAATTAATGGGAAATGAATGTATTGATGGTGGATTTACATAAAGTTCCACATATTCCCATATAAATATCTTCTAGTTTAGTAATTTAAGATACACATTTTTTCTGTTCTATTAAAGTTTTTCATTTAATTGTAATTTCATTCTTTCATTTCATAATTGCACCATCATTTTTTCCATGAATGTTTTTTCATTATTATTATTTTATTAATTTATGGTTCATCATATTTTTCTTAATTTCCTTTTTATTTTCAATTAACATGATGATACTAATGAATAATGTTTTTAACTTATTCACACCATCACTTGTGAATTCAATCACACAATTGGGGAGTGTTCTTTATTTGAATGTTTTTCTTCTTCAATTCCACCCTCATGAGTCTACATTATTCTTCCATTGATATAATAGCATAAATATAATTCTAACATCTTATGGGATGATCGATGATTTTAGAAAGTGTATAGATTTTATGTTATATTATGTTCATTAATATATAAATTCATGTCATTATTTTAAGATTTACATTCAATGATTAATTTTTTTCTTCTTCTTCACCAACATTACTAACAACACATGTTAGGTTCTAGTAAAATCCAATACCATGGAGTGATAAATTAAGTGAATTGGTGATTATCCTCAGGATAGGGTAAGGATTAAATTGGGGAATTATATTGTTGAATTATATCATTTTTTGGATACATATTTAATTGGTGACCAAAGGCTTTATAAGAAAATAAACACATCCAATATACCACTAGAAAAAACCTAGGACATACTCATTTTTATTAATTTATTTATACCAAATAATTATGTGTTTCTTTGTCTTTAAATTAAATCATTAGTTATTAAATTAAAACCAACACCCATGTCATCCACTTAATAGCCAATTATCCCATAAAATAGTAGAGTCTATAGGATTATTATTTGGTCCATGTGGATTTGATAACCATGTTGTATGACAAGTTGCCTCTTACAACATAAAACATAGATAAATTTGGGTGCAAAAAAAACTGAGTTCGATTCAAATTCCCCCCATCTTTCTGATTGAGTTAGCTGAGCCAATCTTGAATTCACGGTCCATAAATCTTCTATCTACTCTTCTATTATAAGTGATAATCAAAAACATTTTTTCATCATTTCATCCTCTCTTGAAACTAATAATGTATGGATGATCTTGTGTGTCTTATGAAATAAAATATAAGAAACGAGGTAATCAATTTATGAAATTTTGATGAATTTAACACTCATTGTTGAACATTTATTTTCACATGAAACAAAATATAAAAATATTGTCAATATAAATAATGTGAAAATTGAGTGGAATGAGTCCTAAAAATATTGATAGATGGTATTGGCTAAGTTGGGGGGTCCAAGTCGTGCTAATATCTTTAAACTAAGTGATTTCTAGGACACAACCCATATTCTACAATTTTTATTTTATTTTATTAGTTTTTTTATTTTTCAAGGAAATCCCTTGGGATTTCCAATGTTATATAATATCTCTTCTGTGCGAGATTTAGGAGTTAATTAATTTCATTATTTGAAATAAAACTCATGCTATCCAAAGTTCCAACAAAACCCTCAGTCATACCTGAGATGTCGACATGTAATATGAATAAAAAAGTGATAAATTTATTATTTATTGGTTATGAACATTAAAATAGGTGATTATATTTCATTATTTCTTTTTAAATATCTTTCCCCCAATTTCATACCAATTTTAATCTCTCTATTTTCTCATATCTTGAAAAATTATAAGTACATTCACTCTATGTTGGGGGGAGTGAAAATATGTGATTTTGAAACAAACGTGTTTTATGATAACACCCCTATTTAATGAAAAAATAATAATTCATTGTGCAAGGATGCATTAATATACCCAATGAAACCTGAAAACTGAATTTCAAATGATTTTGAATGCCTTGATTAAGATTTTAATGAACTTCTATGTTTATGAGAATTGTTTTTTGAAAGTTATATTTTCTATTGTGAACTTTTAAATATTACAATATCATCATTTTAATCAAAATTACTTAATGAAAATCCTTTGGATTTTTTGGGTTAAATTTTGAGTTCCTGGGTCCCATTCATCACTGAATAGGTTTTGGGGTCACTTTTAGTTTAATTTGAGTATCCCAAAAATTGAAATAACGAACACATTTAGCAATGTTTTGTCCAAATGTGTGGCATCCAGAACATGGGGATCAAGAATCCAAAGTGTTCTTACACAGAGTTAGACCTTAAATATGTTTTTCAGAGCATGGAATTGATAATAAGTGTGGTATCCAACACTTCAGGATCACGACTCTATAATTGTCTTTACCAGATTTATTCTTTTCATATCTATTATGGTTCAAAAAAACAAAAACAAAAAATACAAAAAATTGGATACTCATATTATGGTTTATTGTGATTTCTACCAATATTTTCCATTTGTTTCACCTTTAATAATAAAATTGGCCCCATTCCTTTTAAGATACACAACAAGCCAACATGCTTAATTTAAATTTGAGAAAAATTTGATGATGAATTTTTAACAATGGAATGGGATTTGTAGTGGGATATGATAGTGAACATATATTTTGTGAAATGATTTTCATAGGTTTCAAGATTATATGGAATGAATATTTTTATGAGCAATGTATGTCAAAATGGTGTCTAAAAAGGTAATTCCATTTCATATTTTAAAAATATTTTTTTTCCTGGGACTGGAAAAACTCAAGTTAAGGGAGTGATTATCCACTAAAAGGAAAAAATATTAATTGATAATATTTTAATATACATGTGTTTCAAATTCTGTAAACATAAATTTTATTACATTTTATAAATTTAAATTTATTTTATATCATTTGTAAAATTCTTTTTTAATGTTCCTTTTTAGACAGAATAAATCATCTGTTTTTTTAAATCATTATATTAATTATTTTTTTAATAATTTGGGATATGATTTATCACTTTTTTGAAAAAATTTATCTTTTAGGATTGATGGATTAAACCAAAAGGAAGATAAATATTTTCATGAATTAATGTTGAAATTTTCTTTATAGGGCATAATCGGTCTGAGGCCCATCAAAACAAAAGTGGGGCACACGATCCAAGCCCAATAAAGCTAAATTTTATGCTGTAGAGATACAAAATTATGAGGATCATTCCATTCGACAGTATCCAGATCTAATTATGATGTTTTCATGGAGATAAAGGAATCCCTAGTCGACATTTAAATGGTGGTCCATATTTGAACACCCATAAATTCATCCCACTATATTGAGCATTACTTCTAGGTAAATAGTCCAATTTTCCCGAAAATTTTACAGGTGTCATAGGAAATGAGTATGAATATCTTTTACTAGAATTAACTCTTCTTATTTTGGCATATTATGTTACAAATTCACACATAAATATAGGGAATTCATCTAGATGATTTTCCTAGTCAACTTTGAAGCGTCAAATTTCCCTTGATTTTCTCACCCTCATTTTCACCATCTCAATTAATAGGGAAGAAATGAATTGATGGTGGTTGACCTAAGGCTATAAATATTCCTATATATGGATCAGGTGGTGATGGTAATTAGTATCCATGTTTTTCATTTCTATCTATTTTTTTCATTCAATTATAAATTCCTATTTTTATTTTTTAATTGCACCTTCATTTTTTCCATGAATGTTCCTTAATTAATGATATTTTCTAAATTATAAGTTCTTCATATTTTTTTTAATTTCAATTTTCTATTCCATTAACAGTTTTATAATGTCACATAAAGGATTGAATGTTTTCACACCATCATTTTTTAATTCAATCCCAAAATGGTTGACTGTTTGATTATTTCAATGATTCTACTCTTCTATTCCACCCTCATGAGTCTATATCCCACATACATTGATAGAATATAATCAACATTTTGAGTTCTAGTATAATAAAATTCTTTGGAGATCTCATTTAAGTGATTCTTTATATGAATTTGTTAGAATCCTTATAATAGTATAAGGATTAAATTGGTTAATTATGTTGTTGAATTGTATCATTTTTTAATACGTCATGAATTAGTGACTGAGAATTATATAAGAAAATAAATACATCCAATCTACCCAAATCAAAAACCTAGGATCGATGCATTTTAATTAATTTCATTATAATAAGTAATTTTTTGTTTTTTGTTTGTTCTTTAATTTCATTCATTATTTATTCAATTAAAATCAACACCCAAATTGCCCACTTCATAACCAATTCATCTATCAAATAATAGTTTCTATAAGATTATTGATTGGTCACTATGGATTTGATTACCAATGATGTACTGTAAATTACCACTTACACCATATAAATTGGGTAAATTTGGGTGCAACCAAACATCGTTCGATTCAAATTCTCTGCCTCTTTCTGAATGTGTCAGTGAACCCAAGATCGAATTAATGGTCCATAAAACCACTCTCAACTATACTTTTGTAGAGGATAATCAAAACCATTTTTTCATAATTTCAACTACTCTCAAAACCCATATTGTAATATGTACTTTTATGTTTTAGGAAATACAATTGAAGCAACCGGATCAACCGTTTATCAAATTCTTTGGGCATTCACACTCTTTTTTGAACATTTGTTTTTACATAAAACAAATTATAAAAAAGAATAAATCTCAAACTTGATGAATTTGAGAAAAATAGGATCCTAAAAATGTTGAAAGTTGGTATTAGATAAGTTGGTGGTTCTAAGTTCAGATAATGAATTTAAACCAAGTGATTTCCGGGAGGCAACCTAGATTATAAATTTTTATATTATTTTATGTTTTCATGGGTTTTTAGGAGATCCCCTTGGGTTTTCAAATGTGATATAATGTATCCGATGTGTGAGATTTAGTTTTTGATTCATTTTAGTAATTTATATAAAAACCCATGCCACCCAAATTTCAAACCAATCAATTATTCATCTCTGAAAAGTCCACATGTTACAAGAGGACAAAAGAGATAAATTTCTTATTGATGGGTCCTCAATATTAAATATGGTGATTCTATTACATGATTCAATTTTAAATCACTATCCCTCCCATTAATTCCAATTATAAACTCTCTCTTTTCTATTCTCATTAAAAACTGATGGTAGTTTTACTCTAAGTTGGGGGGACTGAAGATATAGGATTTTTTGAAAAAGGAATTTTATTGAAAAAACACAATTCAATGAAAAAAATTCAATTCACTATCATATGATTCATTATTATACACTGTGAAACATGAAAACTGAGTTTTAAATGATTCTGAATGCCTTCATTATGATTTTAATGCATGTATGTGTTCATGAGCATATTTTTCTGGAAGGTGTGGTTTTCCAATGTGATTTTTCAATGTTTAAAATTTCATCATTTTAATAAAAGTTCTACAAAGCACATCCATTAAATTTTGGGTTTAGGTTTGAGTTATTGGATCTCTATCATCATAGAATAGTGTTTGGAGTCACTTTTATTTTAATATGAGTATTCTAATAAAATTGAAATAATGACCGCATGGTGTAATATTTTGTCCAAATGTGTGGTGTCCAACACATGGGGATCGTGAGTCCATAGTTTTCTTTTCCAAAGTTAGTCTTTATATACCCATTTAAGAGAATAGAATTTACAATATGTGTGGTGTTTGACTCAGGGGGGTTGTAAATCTATAGTAGTCATACCCAGAGTCACTCTATTCATATTTATTGTGGTTTAAAAAAATAAAACAATAACAAAATAAACAAAAAATTGGATACTCATATTATGGTTTAATGTGATTCCCACCTATTTCTTACATTTTTCCCCATTAAAAAGAACATATACCCCATATCATTCGAGATACACAACACATCATCAGGCATAATTGATATTTTATGAAATGTGATAATGAATTTTTAACAATGTAATGGGCTGGGATTTGGATTTTACTATGAATGTATCTTCTATGAAATTATATTTATTATATTTAAGATTTTTTGGAATGAATATGTTTATGATAAATGTATGTTAGAATGTTTTTTAAAAATATAATTCAATTTCATATTTTTGAAATTCATTTTGCTCAAAACTTGTAAAACACGAGTTGGGGGTGTGATTATCCACTCAATGTGGGTAATATTAATTAATTATATATTATTATTCATGTGATTTAAAGACCATAAATATAAATTTTATTGAATTTTATAAATTTAACTTTATTTCACATCTTTTTATCAATTCATTTTTAATGTGTATATTTTGGATCAATAAATCATGTGTCTCTGTAAATAGTTATAATTATTATTTTATTTGTATATTTGGGTATATGATTGATAACTTTGTTTGAAACATTTTATCTCTTATGATCTTTGTATAAATCTCAAGGTAAGATAAATAATATTGGGAATGAATGCATAAATTTTTAGGACAAATCATTATGGCCCTATAGCCCATCAAACAAAAGTCTGGACCATAATATAAGCCCAATAAAGCTCAAATTTTAACTGAAGAAGTATCAAATTATCGTTATCATTTTACATAATTTTTTTGGTAGATAATTCTAATGTTTTAATGAAGATAATGTTATCCCAAGTTGACATTTAATTGGTGGTATAGATTTGAACTCCCATAAAGTCATCCCACTGGATCGAGCATAACCTTCAAATGGTTAGTTAAATATTCTCAAAACATTTAAAGGTGTTCTAGAGAACATGATAGAATATAATATCTTTCTAATACCCCTTCGTATTTGTCCATATTTATTAACAAATTCATACATCAACAAGGGGGTGAATCTGGATGATTTTCCGGGTCATATTTGAAACATAAAATTTTATTTGATTTTGTCACCCACAATTTGACTCTCTCAATTAATGGAGAAGGAATTTATTTATTATGGGTTGATATAAGGCTAAAAATATGCCTATATATGGATCGGTGGTGAAGGAAATTATGATCCATGTTTTTCCTTTCTATCCTATTTTTATCATTCAATTTTAATATTTCGCATTCATTTTGTAATTGCACCATCATTATTTCAAGAATGTTTTTTCGTTCATATTTTTTAATGGAAATTTCATAATCTATTTTTAATTTATTTTTTCATTTTCATTAACATATTGATACTGTTGAATAAATTTTTTAATTTATTTACAGCGTCATTTTTTAATTCAATCTCACAATGGTGGAGTGTTTGTTTATTTCAATGCTTTCCTTCTTCAATTACACACTATTAAGTCTACATCCTTATTCCATTTATAGAATAGCCTCAATGCTGAACTAAACTATTATGGTTTAATCCATGGGAGTATGAAGGGTATGGATTGGATGTTATTGTATGTTATTTAACATTTATATTCAGTTCATTACTTTATGACTTTCATTCGAGGATTTATTTTCTTATTTATCTTACCCAACTTTATCAATGACACATTATGAGTTCTAGTGTGATCCAATTAATTGTTGTGATAATTTAAGAAATCTATAAGTGAATTATATATTATCCTGAGAATAGTTTGGGTATTAAATTTTTGAATGATGTCGTGGAATTATATCATATTGTTAATACATATTTAATTAGTGAACCAAACCATTATTAGAAAATAAATACATCCAATCTACCCTAAGTGACAACCTAGGATCATCTCATTTTAATTAATTTATTTATACTATGTAATTGTGGTTTTATTATTTCTTCTTTATAATAAATCATTAGTTATTTAATTAAAATCAACACCCAATTTGGACACTTCAAAGCCATAATTTCTATCACATCATAGTTTCTATTAGTTTATTCTTCGTTCACTGTGGATTCAATAACTGAAGTTGTACTACAAACAACCACTTACACCATATAACTTTGGTAAATTTGGGCTCAACCACTTCCTCCGAAAATTACTAAAACCTCCCTTGAACACCTAAAATAGTCAAAACTAGAAGAGTAACAGACCAAGGAGGTTTAAACTGTTACGTTATGGTTTATTTTATATATGGGGATTGTGACTAACATGATGTTATGAGACATTTTTTTAGTTTTATGAGGTATATGTATTGGGTTAAGGGTATACTCTTAAAGAAAAATTTACGTAATACGATATATTGATTTGGATTGACCCTAATGACTTTGTTTCTCTTCATGTTTTTAAAGATGTCACCATCTATATTACTAGTATGTCCGCTTTTTTTATAAGAGGGTGATGCAAAGTATACTTCAATACCCACCCTATTCATTTAGGTGGAAGGACTACTTCTCCTAGTAGTTGTCTTCATAGTGCATTTCCAAGGTCAGGGAGTCACCAGGACTATGCTCGACTATGCTTGAGACTATCAACTCTAACATCCTCCATCTATTAAGGGTACTATATGAACTCAATATGATGATGAATGGATTAATATTTTCAAGAATATTTTCAACTTGATAGAGTCCATAGAGGATAATAAGGTGAATCTTCTGGCGTTCATGCTATAGGGACCCAACGGGATGTGGTGTGTGTAGAAAACCTTACAAAATATTATAATGTATTGACTTGTGAAATATTCAAGGACCCTTTATCTTAAAAAAATACTTATAGGTATTCTAGATTTATATAATTCTTAGTAACTCATATATATTTAACAATTTTTGATGAAATTATCTTCTTACGTGACATGAATCAGAAAAGTGACTCAAAATGCCATGATTAACAAGAATGGTATGGTGGAGGATATAGTTACATCTCTTATTATAGTAACAAATAATATTCAAAATGATACATCTATAAGAAGGAATATGAAAGCTGAGGGTTTACACCAGTGTCGGGGAAGATAGATAGGGTAGAGGAAGGGTATGTCAGCACCTTATATAATAGAATGGGGTCATTAATGTTTCAACTATGAGAAGGTCATGAATTTTTAGAAGTTCTAACCAGATATTAGTAGAATGTTTCATTGGTTTAGATAGATATATAATCTTCATTAGTTCTATTAAAAATCCAACTATATGTGTTTAAGATAGAAACGGTAGATGACTCAAACTAGTCATGTGTCTCAGGGATATGGTCATAAATCTAATGCAGGCAATCTGGTAATTTTTTTTCCTAATCCAATAAATTATTGTGAGAGAATATCAATAGTATTTGGTATGGTCTAAATCACACTTATTTAATCTTCATTCTTTTTGGATATCTGTTTTTCACTTTCTTTCATATGTACACAAGTTGTGATTGGATGTGACTTACCGGTCATGTTATTCTCTAAGTTTCTCTCATTGGTATGTTGTTAAGAGATGATTATGTGATCCTAATTAATGGTAAATTATTATTCCCTACTTTCATTTGAGAGGAGTTGATGAGGTATTTTCATACCTCTAGGTGGATGGATGTCACTTGGTTTGTTTCTTGATGCTTTAACTAAAATAGAGTAAAAGTTGATCACTAGTGTGACATTCCATATGAATTAGATCTCTTAATACGTAGATTTTGACTTCAAAAATTTTCAAATTGATAAAGAATGGGGTTAATCCCACTAGTTCTCATATTAGGATGAAGAAGGATGATTAATATATCATTAAGGGGAAATTTGTAAAATCACCCATAAAAATTTTCTTTTGTGGTTTATCTACATGGTTTGAAAAACCATGTATTAAGTATGAACAATTATTTTGGAAGAAGGGGATATCTCATTGTTAGGACGCATAGTCATGGGACAACTGTGCGAGGTGAATTTATCAGAAAAAACACAATTTTCACTATTTTGAAAACCATGTGCCACACATGTTTGTCAAAGAAAGATGGGTTCTGAGATTCGAACAAGCCTCATACACTCCTATGTACTTTACTAACCCACTAGGCATACATATTAGGTCTCAATTAAATATTAAGACCAAAATTTAAATGATCCATACCTATGTGAAAAAATAGTTTCTTACATTCTACCCCCTTAAAAGAACTCATCCCCGAGTTCACCTTCCAAGGGTGGTGAAACACTATATGAGAACAACTCTAGACGATGTGTACATATATCAACCTCTCTATACAATATCTCATCATGTACCTAGTCTTACTACCATAACACTGATACTATAGGGATTGACAGGCCTTGGAGAGCCTTTGTGCTCCAGTCAATGATGCGTAATGGACACTCATGAATGTTTGCATCTGTATCTTACTCAGATTCATTTGGAAAACGGTATGATATGGGTAAGAATGATACTAGAGAAGCTGTGAAACAAGGAATAAATCATGCATATCATTCTACCTCTGAGATAAATCCAACTGATAGTATAATAGCCCGACTTTCTCTAGATTTTCAAAAGGCCCTAAAAGAAGAGGAAATATGTTTACTTGCTTTCAAAACCATTTGTTCCCTATCCTGGGCAATACACAAAGAATATTACAATCCCTGACCTCAAACTCAACAAGTTTGTTTTGGTTATTTTCATAAGATTTATGTAAAGACTAAGCATTATTCATACACTTTCTGACCTGCTAAACATGGCATAAATTCCCTTGAACATGATGAGGCCATAGTAGGGCTACCTCACATACCTCTAGCTAGCACATGGGTGAACAATATGGCCTACCATATAAGGCCTCAAATTGAGCCATTTGAATTGTATCTTGAAAGCTGTTATTATAGGTAAAATTGATAAGAGGGATATAATTTTCCCAAGAAATACCAAAATCAAGGACACATGCTGGAAGAATTTCCTCAAGAACCTATATTATCAATTCTGATTGTCCATTGTCTTATGGGTGAACGGTTGTGATTAGATAATCTTATGTTCCGTTATCCTTCTGTAATCCCTACCAGAACCCTGAAGTGAAACTATCATCCCTATCTGAAGCAATAGTATGATGAACCCCATAGAGTTTTATGATCTCACAGACATACAGGTTTTCTGGGTCATAAACTATGAAAATTTCTCAGACAGGAATGATGTGGAATGATTTTATTAGTTTTTCAATGACTACCCAAATAACATCACTACCCATTAGAGATTGAGGTATGATGACTATGAAATCCTTAGAAATTTCTTCCCATTTCAATTATGGGGTTATATGTGGTTGTAGAAAGCCCGTAGGTCTTTGGTCCTCTGCCTTCACCTGCTGATGGCTGTAAAACCTAGCGATAAATCTTGCTATATGAAATTTCATTCTTGGCCACCAATACGTGTGTCACATATCTGGATATAACTATAAGATTCCATAATGAATTGTGCACTGAGAAGCATGAGACTCTCTAATCAACAACTCTCTCATATTTTTAGAAACCCAGATACATCCATATAGACACAAGTTGTTATCTCTATCCATAGACAAATCTAGAGGCAGATTTTCTCTTGATATACTCTCACATAGTACCAATCATTTAGGATCTGAGAACTGTCTAATCTTCACCTTCTCAAGGAGGGAAGAGCTAACTGTCAAATATGAGATGTAATATTGTTCATGACTTCCATTAAACTCTATATATAGCTCAGACAGGAGGGACGCGAACTTCCATTCATCACTGCCTTCTTGTATGACTTGGGCCCGAGTTTTTCAACTCAACACATCTGCAAAAATATTTACCATCCTAGGAATATAAGAAAAATCAAACTAAAATGATTATAGATATTAATCGTATATTCACTATTTGAGGTTCAGTTCACACTGATAAAATATATATTTGTGGATCTTATTGTTTTTGTACCCAAAAATGACCTCAACTAATTGATATTGTATCCAGAAACATAAGGAATGGACAACTTCTTCTAGCTCAAGGTCATGCATCAGGTAATTTCTCTCATGAGGCCTCGACTTCCAAGATCCATTCACAGATAATTTTTCATCCTACATTAGAATTTCCCCAAGGATAATTCCTAATGCATCACAGAAGATGGTATAATCTCTTCCTATATTTGAAAGAGTCCGAATTAGTGTTGATACAATCCTCCCTTTCATCTCATGAATGATTTTCGCACTTGATTCTGAACATGTCAACATGAAACCCTTATCTATAAGGAAAATAACAGATGAATAAAGATGATATATTTCTTGTATATATTCTAGTAATATCCATCCATCCGCAAGAAACATCTTTATTAAAACACATTCGTGGTATTCTCTCAATAAAATATAGCAATAACCTTTTATACGTCAATATATATTCCTTACAAAGAAATAATATGACCTATAAAGTGAACTTTGACGATAAATAAGTAGAACACATAAATATTGGCGTAATGTTGATTCTCTCTCAGTGTACTCAGTATAATCTCAAGATGTTTGGAATTGTCAGTATTAGTGTGAGAGTACTCAATGATTTATTCCACAAAGAATATGACAAAAGAATCCCAATAGGGGTGGAACACCCTATTTATCAAATCCATGAAAATAGTGGGTACATTTGTATGACCGAATGGCATAACAAGGTAGTCATATAGGCTATACCTACAACAGAATGTTGTATGAGGTATTTCTGATGGTTTGAATCATAATTGATGATAACCTAATCTTTGTTCGTTCATAGATAAGACATTTTCTGCTTTCATCTGGTCAAATAGATCATCTATTCGATGAAGTCGATATTAGTTGTTAACCATAAGCTAGTTCAACATTATATAATCCATAAAAATATGTAAGGTTCCATCCACCTTCTTGGAAAAAATCACGAGCAAACCCCAAGAGGATATATTGGGTTTATAAATATGTTGGACTCTAAATCCTCTAACTATTGACTGAGTGCATAAATATCAATATGTACCATCCTATATAGAGGAATGGACACTAGATATTCCCCTAAAACAAGCGAAATTATAATCTCTAGCTATATCTAAGGAAGTAAGACAAAGAAAATCATCGACTAAAACATCCCGGAAACGATCCACGATTAGAGGGAAATCAACATGACGTGAAACATAATCCTCCATGAATAGATTTTCAATATGGGTGGTCACTCCACCTATATCACTCACCCTTATGTTGATAATTGTTTCCCTCTAGTGATGTAAATGATACCTTATGTTGATATTACTCATAAAATGTATGATTTAGAATCAACTAGTAAATCTTATTAATAAAATCAAAGCCTTCCCTCTTGAGAAAAAGGAGGTTTCATATGAATGGATAGCTGCCTACCTCAAGGGGTATCCCTACACTAGTGTATTCACTCTATTCATACCCCTAATAGTGTATCTAGTGTCATTACAATTTAGTGATACTATAAATCTTGTCTGAGACTTTCCATGATAGATATAGAGATAAAAGAGTACAAATCTCCAATATCAAATAACGTAGATACTATAGTAGATGCCACAAGAATAGTACGTCGTACTGTAGGTGGTCCTGAAGCTTGATCCTTGGGTATTGGCTATAGTGAATGTGACTTTCGCGATCCAAAGCCCTATGGAATAGACAGACTACCAAAATCATAACTACTTTGTTGGAGAAGGTGGTAAATAGGGGTATGGATACAATGGCCACAACCTCCTCCTCAGCCAGACCTACTGGTGCTATTCCAACTCCTCACCTGATTTTGTGTAAAAGAACACTCTCATGAAGGTGAAGCTAGTGCAGATACATTTCCACTCAAATATGGTGTAAATTTCCTAGAGAAATGTTAGTGATTCCCCATATGACATCAAGACCAACGCTTAATTGTGTACTATAAAATTAAGGCTTATTATTCCTCCATCATCCACAAATATGATTCTCTATAAATCCATCAAAACAGGAACTCAGGTTGTAATTTCCATGATGATAAATGTCGAGGGAGCATTTCCTTCCACAGAAAGAACTATTTTCTTGATGGGACACATGTATTATGGTCATCCTTTAAGTTACAATTAGGGATAAGAGGGTTATTGACTATTTAAGAAATGTTAGGCAGGAAAAATACACTCACTTATCAATGGATGGCATACTGAATCCCATCCTCAAAACGTCTAGAACATGAAATATCATCACCGTCTAGAAGCGGTGCAAAGCACTACAACTATTTGAAACACGATTAATATTCCATAACTGAAATATAACCCTGATCAAGATGCATAAAATGTCTATTTCTGTTAGCTCACAATGTATAAGAGAAAATCCTAATCATAGAAGGTAGTCTGGAAAATACCCCATAACATGCCCTAATGATGACTAGCCTGGCTAATCACATCCCACCAATGTTTGGGTGAGTCTCGAAGTATGTAAGTAGTAAGTTTGAACCTCCTATCTAAAGTTTTATCTAGATGATAAAAGATTTACAAGGTGGCATCTACCCATGATTTAGTAGGCTATGGTCCTCTATCCCATTATAAAGTAGATGGATGCTACTGTTGGAACTCGTGAGTCAGACCAACCATCATAGGTTCCATCCATGGAGCACCAAGAAAGAAGTACATAAGATGAAGGAAACTCTCATAGAATTGGGTGCCAGTGCCCAAATCAGGTAAAACAGGCAGTACCTTATGTTTCAATCCTAGAGGTAAGACTAGAATCTCAATGCCTATCATGTGTGGAGCATGGTCATCACCACCCTCATGGTGTACGATACGAGGAAGTCATGTCGACATTCGTCTAAAAATCCAAGAGCATTCCTAAAAAATCATAAGAATGAAATCATCACTAGAAGAAGTGGAACATAAAAAAACTCACTACTCAAGGCATACTACCCCGACTATCCACTTAGACGACTAGGTATCGGTAAGTGCTCAAGTATAAGTTTCATTTCATTTTACATTTAATTACTTGGTTCATTATTTTTTCTTTAAAAAACATTACAATTTGGGATAAGGATGTGTAATAAAATTCATTTTAGATGACATGATTCACTTTATAATGGATATATATTTCTGGTTAATCGGTTCCAATTCACTAATCACAAGAAATGAAACCCATTCATTTATAGAATAACAGTTCGATGTGGTAAATTACTGACAGAGATTATTTACGTGCATATTTTTTGTTACATAATGATGGGTTTTTACAATTTTTCAAGGATAAACCCCAAGTATTTCCATGTTTTGTTAAAATAATTGGTACTTTGATTTTATAATGAAAATGAGAAATATTGAGAAAATTGCATAATTCTAGATTTTGGACAGATTTTTACACAAGGGTATTTTTGTAATTTATCATAACATATATGTCCAATCATTGTGATTAATTTTTTTATAATGTTAATTTTATTTCCAAAAATGTTGTCTTCTGGACCAGGAGCTGATTCATCCATCTAAAGGGGATAACATTCATTGAAGTTGGAAATATTTTCGGGTGGACATTGTGGACCCCACCACCATTACGAAACAAAAATTTGGCATAAACACATCCAAATGATGTGTTTCAACCTGGGATAGTAGGAGGATAGATAGGGCCGGGTCTAAAAATTGTGGGGGAGTTTTGAAGTCATTAAGGCGGTCATTGAATGACATAATTTTGGAGGAACCTTCCTGTAATCTTCATCCAGAAAAATAAGCCTTAAATGAAAAATTCAAAATCCTTCATCAGGTGTCCAAAGGCGCTGTAATTTGGTGGGTGAATGGAAAACACCATTATGAACAACATTGAATTATAGTTACACATGTGAATCAGCCATTTAGTAGTCCAACAACGTGAATACTTTCTGTGGACAAAAATCTGCCTATAAAAGGAGGCCCTCTCTCCCTTCTCAAATCATCATCTCAACACCCAAAGCCAAGGAGTGATAACACTGGGGCACGGGCCACTTCTTCCCCTCTCTTCCCCCCTCATTTATTATTTTTTATTATTTTATTTTTATCTTTGTTTAATTTTAATTGTAATTCAAATTTAATTTTTATTAATCAATGCATTCCTGTTTCTCCATCCATCCAACAATTTATTTTCTTAATTTTCTTATTTTTATTAGTAAGTATTATTTTTGTTATTATTAGTATTAATATTAATATTAATAATAACAATATTATTATTATTAATATTATTTGAATTATCATTATTATAATTATCAAATTCTTATTTTAATGCTATTTTATTTTCTCCCTCTCGGTTTTCAAAAAATATTGTCTTAATTGTAATAATAATATTTTTAATTAATAATAATATTATAATTTTTACAGACATTCTAAATTATTTATTCCAATTTCCCTATATACTCTCTATCTCTCTCTCTCTCTTCCCATCCATCAACCATTGTGATCTTATACACTTGGAAATGAGAGGCAAACCCTGAGACTTGGCTGTGGGGGAGGTCAAGGTGTTCTTTAATTTATTTAATGTTTTTTATGTTTTTGGTAGATTTGAGTGGCATTCATTGGTGAGGTGAATGTCCTCGATTGGGTGACGGTCCACCATGAAATGAAACTCAAACTATTTCTATTATGGAATAGAATAGTGAGTCAAACATGAGATTTCATGTTTGGATTATCAAACTAAAATCAAACACATATAGGAAAATAATTATTGAATTTGAGACTGAACCCCAAAACCATGTTCTTTCTTCATCAACTGATTTTGTTTGCATTGCATGATAGCTTAGATTTTTTATATCAAAAAAACAAAAAATATTGTTATCACTTTCATTTTAGTACAAAATAACAAATAGATATAGATTATGTGATATAGAATAATGTAAGTTAACCACAATGAGAATGCTTCTCAAGAGAGATGACTATGGTCGGCCACTATGTTGCACTAGGAAAAATATAATTGTTTTTGTTCACACCCCATGGCTGGCATGCGTCAAAACTGGTTTCGTTTATGGGGAGCCAATATGTTATTAATTTACTTTCTATATATTCACATCTTAGATATATTTAATTTAATTTTATTAAATAAATAAAATATTTCCATGATGAATTCAAATAATCATTATACTACATGGACTGAAATATACTCACAGGTGCAAGAACATGACTAAACTGAGGAAGCCCTACAATGAAGTGCTGATTTGCTGATGATAATGGCCAACTAAGGGAAAATACTCTTTACAACATAGATCTCATCGGAAGACTTAATGGAGATGGTCGATGAACTCCAAACTGACTTAAAAATATTTGAGGCCAAGAAAGAAGTACCACTTGTCTTCCTGAATTTCACAGAAGACATCCATGAACATGGGGTCAAATTTGAGGTGGAGGATCCGGACTACCTGCCTTCACCTTCCACCATCATACTCCAAGAGGCACATACCACTGAGGAAGAGATTGAAGTTGAACCTAATTATGGATTGAAACCTTTTTTTGACCCCATCTCTTCTGATTTTATTTAAATAGATTTTTATATCACTTCCTCTTGTTTTTATTATACATAATCAGACATTGTTTGATATGCCTTGTATAAAGATGAAGAATATAGTGGACATGCACCTATTGAGGAAAACATTGAGCACCCTGATTTCAATGAACATGATTTGGAGGATCCCCATCATGAGATCCAGGTAACTGAGCCTAAGAAAATCAAACAAGAGGCTTCTCTTCATGCAGCTCCCATGAAGCCAGCACTGTAAGATAAGAAGGTTTCACAAGTAGCAACCAAGGAGGAGGATGGTCCATACTTCCTCCTACCCCCACCATGTAAGTTATACATCATTTTTAAGGGTGAGGATATGGTGTACTCTATCCACGGGTCATCCCTCAAGAACAAGGATGAAACACAAGCTGGGAAAATCCACATGTGGTGGTTCAAATCAAACAAGCTTCATCCTCTATCGGACGTTGGATAATAGCTGGTACTACTCTCTTGAGGCAGTAAACATTTAGGGACCACTTGGCGGATCGTAAAAAGATTTAACTTTACTTTCTTTTTAGGAAATTATAGGTCAAATTATTTTCTTTTCCTAGATGTAGTGCATCATGCGTCCCCTTCCATTATATATTTTTTATGCTTAAATAACATGATCCTTATGGTTAATTGAGTTTTATTCTTTTATAGGTTCATAATCGTGGAAGGAATTCCCTTAAAGTTAAGTAGAAAGATAGAGTTTCATGGAAAAATGGAGTTCACTTTTAGTGTTTTATCTTTTAAACTCTCTACATTTTTTCCACAACATGTTTTGAGCTTTAATGAGAAAATTGCATGCCCACATTTGAATTAATGTTTTACTCGACTTATCTTGGAGACATGAGTTTCTTAGGAACCTAGTGATGACTTGTTTTAGATTTCAATGTTTATATTATTAAATGATTGAAATTACTAATTGAATTTTTAAATATGAAGCATAGATTCTTAAATGATGACTCATGATTTTAAGGAGGTAATTAATTCATGTAAATTAAATTTCCCTACCATCTTTCATGATTTGGACTTCTTAAATTTATGTGAATTGATTTGTTATTTTTAGTCAATCCATGAGTAATTTTACAATGTTATAATTCTCATTCCCAAGAGTATTTCTAGACCATGTACTTCCTATTTATTCTTGAGCATATTTCTTGAGTAATATTTGGACATGTAACTGACTAGAACTTATGTTGAAACTTGTCAATGATATGGCTGTGAAAAAACACATTTAAAATTATTGAGGTATCCTTTGAAAATATTATTTTCCATAAAAGAAAACATTTTCATCAATCCTTCATTTATCCCATAAAGACCATGAATGAACAATATAGGGATGAGCCATGTTTCAAGCCATTTTTATCCATTCCTTCCCAACTCTTGGTATTTTCAGGATATTTTAATGTTGATGTGTGGGGGTTAAGGGAATCATTGTGTATGTGATGATACACATTGTGAAGAAGACGTGTGGGAGTTTATTATGGGAATTTTAAATGGTTGTGAAATAATTAATTATACTCTATTTTTTTCCCCTAATGAATTAAATAAATGACAAAAATGAAAAAAAGATCCTAAAAATAGAAAAAATGGGTTCTGATTTGGGAGAACCAAAAATCCCCATTTTCCAAACCGATGATCATATGATCGTATGTGGTTAGGGGATGTGTGTGAGGTTTTATCTTATCCTAATTTTCAAAAAAAGGGAAAAAATAAAAATTAAAAAAATTCAAGAAAATGCACAAATCATCAATTATGTTGACTTCATCATAACCTTGTCTTTGAGTTTTGGGAAGTGGGGTGTTTCTACATTGAAGGGAAGAATTTCATTAAACATTTACATTTAATATATTGCATTGTAATTCAGAGATTATCCTCCTCCTTGAGCCTTAAATTTTAAAGAATCAAATCCTACCATCCTTATGCCTCATAGTCATTTAAACCTTTATTGAAAAGTCATCATGATTTTATGCATCTTTTGTCATTACAAAGTGGAGAAAGCAGTTCATTTAGAAGCTGCTGGATAAGAAGCATGTTCTCATGATATGATCTTAACTCTCCTTGAATTGTATCATGAGTGATGAAATAATACAATCAAAAGTGAGTTAAATAATTACTTGGAATGTTTAATAATAATGATTCAAGGAGCTTGAATGAATGAAAGGATAAGTTCCATCAATTTTCAAAGGGGAAAAGTAAAATATGTGAATTATTTGTTTCTGTGAAAAATGGGAAGTTAAATTGAAATTTTATGCATATATTTGAATGTTTTATTTCATATCTAATATTTTTTCCATTTTATTTCATTGAAATTTGAATATTAGTAACATTTGTGTCCTCTTATTTCCATGTTGAGATTTTATGCTTGACGACAATCATGGTTTTAGTGTAGGGGTATTTGACAGAGAAAATTTACACTCATATTTTTTATCAAATAATGATGAGTTTTTACTAATTTTAAATGATATACCCCTTTTATTTGCATGTTTTATTAAAATAATGGGTACATTGAATTTTAGAATGAAAATGAACAAAATTGAGGAAAGATCATAATGTTGGATTTTGGACAGATTTGTGTACAAGGGTATTTTTTCATTTCTCATAAAATATACGTCCAATCATTGTGATTAATTTTTTTTGTAATCATAATTTTATTTCTTAAAATTTTTTCTTCTGGACTAGGAGAAGCTTTGGCCATCTAAAGGGCCTAAAAAATCATTGAATTTGAAACTTATTTCGGGCGGAAAGCACAGATCCCACCACTGTAACAGAACCCAAACACAGGAAAAACACATCCAAATAATTTTTTTCCACCTATTATAGGACGATGATAGATAGGGATTGATCAAAAAAAATTTGGGGAGTTTTGAAGTCATTAAGGAGGCCATTGAACGATATTCTTTTTGAGGAACCTTCCTGGAAGCTTCATCCAGAAACATATGCTTTCAATGAAAAATTCATAGCTCTTTCATACTGTATCCAAAGGCTCTTAAATTTGGAGGGTTAACGACCAACACATTTATGAACAACTTTTAGGATGGGTTCCATGAGTGAATCGGCCATTTAATGGTCTAACAACACACACACTTTCAGGGGACAGAAATCTGCCTATAAAAGGAGGCCCTCACCTCCTTCTCAAATCATCAGCTCGAAACCCAAAGCGATGTAGTGATCATACCGGGGCATAGTCAACTGCTTCTCTCTTCTCCACTAATAACTTCTTTTTTTTATTTTATTTTATTTTATTTTAATTTGAATTGTAATTCAAATTTCAGTTTAAATAATCCAAACATTCTTGTTTCTCCATCCATCCCACAATTCTTTTCTTATTTTTCTGATTTTTATTAGTATGTATTATTATCATCATTATTATTATTATTATTATTATTATTATTTTAATTATCAATATTATAAATATCAAATTCTTTTTTAAAGCAATTTTATTTTCTCCCTCTATTTTTTCAAAAAATATTATCTTAATTATAATAATATTATTTTTATTTAACAATAATATTATTTTAATTTTAACCAGAATTATAAAGTATTTATTCTCCTTTCTCTCTCTTTTATCTCTCTCCCTTCCCATCCATCCCCCATTGTGATCTTCTAATCGCAGAAATGAGTGGAAAACCCCGAGACTTGGCTCGGGGGGAGGTTAAGGTGTTCTTGAATTTTCTTTAAAGTTTATTTTATGTTGGTGTTAGATTTGAGTTGCATTCATTGGTGAGGAAAATTTCCTAGATTGGGTGACGATCCATAATGAAATGAAACTCAAACTATTTTTATTCTAGAAACGAATAGTGATTCAAACATGAGATTTTATGTTAGGATTATCAAACTAAAATTAAACACATAAAGGAAAATAATGACTGAATCCATGACTGAACCCCAAAACCAAGTTCGTTCTTCATCAACTCTTTCTGTTTGCATTGAATGATAGTTTAGATTTTTCATATAAAAATAAAATATTGTTATTTTTTTCATTTAAATACAATGCAACATAAATAAATAGATTAAGTGATATATAATAATGTATGTGAACCACATTTAGAAGGTTCTTCAAGAGAGACGACCCAGATCAACCACTGTGCTACATTAGGAATAATATAACTTATTTTTTCCACTCCCAATGACCGGTTTCTGTCAATTACTGATTCCAACCCATGAGGTCCCATACACCTCATTAATTTAGACAGTTAATCACTCAAATACGACCAAGAGTAATACAGGAATAAGATAACTGTCATAATATGAATCAACAATCACAAGAATATAAAGTAATGAAAAATAGTTAAATATGACTATATGTTAGGGAAGCATGCATTAAATGTGAATTCCTGAAGACTATATTGATTCATGTAACAATGATCATTTCCCTTGTATCATTGGGTCAATGATGAAAGAAAATCCTCAAAGAGAGTAATAATCAGAAATTCCACACAACATGTGCGTCATCAAATGGTGAAATAATTTCCACTATAATATAAAAATGTATCGCAACAATTAAAATTTAGGAAAAATAGTTTTTAACGCGAGCATGGGTTCAGGACACATAATAATGGCTTATGACCAAGTCCCATGAATTCCTAATATCTAATATATTGTATTTAAATAGTAAAAAAAGAAAGAAACTGCCTCTGATACAACATTGTGTCATCTGAGATAAAGGATATCCTTTTATCCAATGATTTTTGCATCAAAAGGATCCCAATTTAGAGAGAAAGGGGTTAATCATTCTAGTTCTCATATTAGGAGGAAGAAGGGAGAGTTAATAGATCATTAAGGGTATATTTTTAAAATTACACAGAAAAATAGATTGTGCAAGGTTTGTATGCATGGGTACATGGATAGAAGGGGTGAAATCATGGTTAGGACAAACTACCACATTCTGACCATACCAAGTGGCTCTGTCCAGAAAAACAAATCCACATGGTTTTTCAAACTGTGTGGCATTCCTACATGGTTTACCCTAAACTATGCGCCAAGACTATTTTCCAAAAATGATGGGTTCCGGGCTTTGAAAAACACATAGACATCCATAAGGCCTTCACTAATTCACTACGCCAAAAACTAGAAAGGGAAGCACTACCCCTTTATCATCACTCAAAAAAGTGCTGATAAAGCGGGCCTTTATCAGTGCTCAAAAAAGCGCTGATAAAGGGAGGATTTATCAGCGCTTTTTCCGAGCACTGATAAATTATGAGTTTCAAAAAAAAAAATATTTTTTCATGAACAATAATATTTTTTTATATAAGTATATTTATATTGATATAAATACAATATATATATTTTAAATATTTTATAGATACATATAAATAGACTATTACATTTAATATATAATAAATTTAGTGAAAATGGCTTCAAAATATTTTAAAAAATTATTATTAATTAATAATGTTTAAAATATTATTGATTAAAAAGCATTTAATAACAATTTTAGGACACAAAAAATAATAACAATTAATAAAAGATATAAAATTTGTTGAAAATTTATCTCAAACTTCAAACGGCCATAACTTTAGATCCGGGTATCCGTTTGAGCTCAACGACATATCAAATCGAAGCCTGCGACGAGTTCTATGCGCTATTAACTAAGGTAAAGCCTCTATCACATTTTTAGAGCATAAAAAAGGCCCAGAAGGACTCCAAAACTGAATTTTTAGTCAGGATTCCCATATTTGTTAACATTCAAACAAGTATAACATCTGATCCAGATGTTCGTTAGGCCTGTTCCACATATCATGTCGAATATTGTTTCATTTTCTTCGATTTGACCTGTTGTGGTGTTGAAACAGAATTCTAGATTATATGTTATGGTCATTTTAATAATCTATAGCTTTTAAAATACACACACACACATATATATATATATATATATATATTCGTAAATATATATTTGTCTTTGTGTGTTTGGGTGCCTATGTGTGTGTCTGTGTGTTGTATATATATATATATATGTATTTATTTTTTTATTTACTTACTTATAAACACACATCAAAAACAAATTTTTTATTAAATGTATTTAAAACTAATCTTATAAGTACATTCTATGGATATTCAAATACACATATATATGTGATTATTCGTAAATATATATGTGTTTGTGTGTGTGTGTGTGTTGTTTATATCTCTGTATGTATATAAGTATGTATTTATTTATTTATAAAAACACATAAAAAACATATTTCTTCATAAATGTACTTAAAACTAATCTTATAAGTATAGATTAATATAAAAATAAATATACGTATAAAAAATTATAATATATATATATATATTAATATACGAATTAATATATATATACTAATATATGAATAAATATAAATATATTAATATGAATCCATATCAAAATATGAATAAATATAACTATATATACATAGATATATCATTAAATAAGGATCAAAATGAAATGGCATAGTGGTAAAGGTGCGGCCACGAAAGGGGGAAGGTCCCGCGTTCAAGTTCGGGTGGAAGCGAAGGGGGTGCACGCGTATGGTGGATGCACAGGAAGGGGGTGCACGGGTATGGGGGATGCGTGGGAAGGGCAGCGCGCATGATCGTAGTTGTAAGAACTGGGTTATTCATATTTATATTCACTATGTAAGGGTAATGACAAGCTACATGAGGATAAGAGTATCGTTTAAGCCTCTATGTAAGGGTAAATAATGTTATGTAAGGGTAAACATGTGTTATGTTATAGTATAATGAATTTTCGAAGTTCCATGTAAGGATAACATAGGTCTTATGGAAGGGTACCAGATTGCATAAAGGTATTTTTTATAGGTATTGGATCATGTAAGGGTGTTACATAATGGTAAGATAAACATTATATAAGGGTATTCATTCACAACATAAATGTTTCTATGAACTATGTAAGGGTATCCTGCCAATGTATAATTGTAAACATGTTTTTATGAAGGTTATGTAAGGGCATATGATGCTATGTATGCGTAAAACCAAGATACCCTTACGCAATGCATAATCTATACATAATGGTAATGTTTTTTTCATTTTTCTATTCTCTCTCTTCTTATTCCCTAGAAAAACCCCATAATGCATTTTTTTATTTTAAATTTCAAAAATCTTGAGAATTGAATCCTTGACTAATTTAAGTATCACCACTCATATTTATAGATGAAATTAAAAACCTATCCTTTATGAATAACATAAAAAAAATTAAATGAAGATATTTAATTTATGTGTTTTATTATAGTCAACATATATGCCAAATTGTTTTCGAAAAAATTTGAACCATACCACCCTTCATTTTTTGTTGATCTTTGAGTCCGAGTAGTACAAAAATGGACATTTCCTAGTATGGTGATAACCTCTATGAACAATATGGTCCATTCATATGATTTCCATGTGTAGTATTTTCTCTCTCTCCATCTTCCACTATTTGTGTAGAGTTTAGAGGGGTAAACTTTTAGGTATTCATTTTATATGTGTTTAAAAAAATTATTTCTTCCTATGTTATTGAATTTGGTGAATTTTTTAGATAATGATAACCTATAATTTTCAAATAATGATTATTAATGATTATCAAACGCATATTATTCTAGATAGATAGTGTATTATCACATGTGGTTTTATATTTATTATTTGATGAATAAATTGTTAGTACATGTTTTGGAATAATTTTATAATTCAAAAATCATCCAGGAGAAAAAAAACAATTATCTTACATGATATTTTAATTATTTTGTAAATAAAACTTTTGGATTCACTTCTATAATTCCTTGGAGAGCATTATGAGCTAACGAATACATGGATGTGGTTCAAGTGATGATTCCTATTGAACCCTGGAAATAATATTGTCAATAATGTGTTAGGAAGTTCCTTTTCTTTTGGGGATATCATATACAATTTTTTCCTTTGTATGATTCTTGTGATAGTATAACATGATGATTGGGTTTGAGTAGGACCATATGTGGTAGTTTGTGTAGCCTATAGGACATGTCAATGATATTTGATTCCATGATTAGTTCTCGAGTATCTTGTTTCCATGGTTTATTATTTAGACATTCTTTTTATATTCTGTTAATTTATTTCTCATGATCATATAAATTCAATGATTGATCTACCCTATTATGTAAAATACATTGCCTTTAAAGGCATCATTATTTGTGCTAGGAATAGATATACCATATTGACATGATATACCCACAGAGTGGGAGTACACAATACACACGACAGTGGTGATGATGGACCTATACATAAGGTACAGATAATATGATAACATGGAATGTCATGATCAGGATTCACTCACACCCAAAATCCAAGTGTAAGGTTTCTTGATTCTTAGTTGATTCGGTTGTAGGGCACTCGATTCCTAGTGGATTCATGGGTAGTGTACTTGATTCCTAATGATTCACGAGTGGTTCACTTGATGCCTAGTGATTCATGAGAATTATTTCATACATGAGGTCTTGGAAATATCAAGTTTCACATCCTCACTATGCCATGATTTTTTTTAGGTGTTAGATTTACCAACAGTGTGGCCAGTTTTGGATAATTTTAAAATCACCACAATATTCTTCTAGTATGGATCTAAATTAGGTGTGGTCATGGGTTTGTGGTATCTTGGTTATCACACGACCACGAAGTATGTGATTGTTTGTTGTTATTCTTGTATAAACATTTAATATTATATTGGAAAAAACTTCTTATAAATGTGATCATATTTTAAGGATTCATTGGTATTGTCCTACATATTTTGTTACTCACACCTTGTACATTCATTTTCAATATGTGTGCATACACCAAGCATAGAGATCTTAGTAAGGGAAAGGTTCTTGTAGATTATGGCAGAGAAGAGGTGCTTGGAGAAAGTTGCTAACTAGGATGGGATCTAATGTAATCCATGACTTTATTTGTTTATCTACCTACCTTCATTTGACACTTTTTTGGTTAGCCACTTTGGGAACCAATTTACACCATGTATAACTGTATGAAATCATTCATTAAAATCATATTACATTGATTAGGGTTTTATTATTATTTTTCTATTACAAGATACAAAGGATATAGTCTCCTCACTAATAGGCTTAGATGCTATATTCTAGTTGGCAACCTCATTCCTATAAGGAAGAATACATGAGGTCATCTGACCCTACGTCTCAAACCCAGTGGATCAGGCCAGGGCATTACATTAAGAAAAATTAAAATGCACTCAATTAATCATATAACAATTGGTTAAACGATTAATTAGTCGAGGAATATATTATTTAGGGTGAGTATTAATTTCTCAAGATTAGAAATGATTAAAATTAGTCAGTTGTATCTTTATAATGTAGAATGAAAACTGATATAAACTAGTTTCGGTAAACGATATGATGTTTTGGTGTTATTTGATTAAATTAATTTGGTATTTTTTAATTAATTATTTTTTTAATTTTATTTTCTTTCAATTTGAATGGTATTTGTTTAACTACATAATGATGTGTTTGTATCAATTTGGAAGTAATAAAGAGATTTGAGGTGGATTTATGATAGTACAAGAATGGATAATTCATTAGTATGGTATTTTTATATCTAATAAAAAAGGATTCAGTGGATTTATTATAGGATAATTTAAATGAAAACTAATTTTTATTGGTGATATAATATGGATTATGATGATGTTGATTAGTTGTAAGGGTTTTTAATTATAGTTCCTTATCTAGGAATTAGTCTAGAGGTAGTGGATATACTTAAATTTATATAATGTAAGTGATTTTGGAGAATTTCAAGTTTGTTCACAATTTTAATTCAATAGAATCATAAATTATGTGTAGATTGTAGCTTGATAAATTTTATTTTATGAGTAAAATATATGTTTATAAAAATTTGGGACAATAACCTAGAGATTTAATTTTGAAATAGATGTTTTCAATTTCTTTCAGAAAAATATGGTATGGAGGGACCATTAAAAACTATAAAATTAGATTATTATAGGATTGAACTAGTCATATTTTGGTATATTTATAGGTTAAAACATTATGGGTGAATTTTGGGGTTCTAACTGTGAAAAAATGATCATCAACCTATATTTTTTTGTAGAGGAATTGTTAACAGCTGTTATGGAAAACTTTTGGAATCTATATATGGATTTATATTCCATTGAGTATATTTTCCTAGTTGAGGTGGATATTTGGTAAACTATTCTCACTAATAATTAAGGATAAAGAAATTTATCAAGTAGCTTTGTATAGTAAGAAAACAATGTACAATAATCTTGCTTATATTAATATGACACCAAGCATTATTATACAATGAAATTTGGGAAATAATTCTTCTAAAAAAACATATTTGAACTTATAATCTAACCCAAATCCATATTAATATCCTAATATTAGTGATCAGCCTTAAATTATGTTATAGAAATAAATAAACCTTGAAAGTCCAAAACATTTGATCCAGTAGTCTGTTTAAGCATTGTGAGATATTAAATCAAAGATAACAAAATGAGACATGTCACTAGATATTAGATAAAACTAAAAAAATTATTTTTATATGTCATAATATGATAATAACATCTATAGAAATTCATTTTATGTTGGTTTGGGATAATTTTGGATCACGCACAAATAATTTTGTACAAAAAGGGTCCCCATTACATTATTCATTATTGATCCAATATTCCTATTCTGATTTCATACCATTATGACTCTAAGTGGAAAAAGGTTAAACAATTCTTATTTAGGATATAATTTTTAATTTACTAAATAACTGAGTAATCCTCATATGGTCAAGTAGCCCTGAAGGCCTTTGATATTTTTATTTATTTATTGATAATCCCCTTTGTAATTGGGATGAGAAGGAACATTTACATGACCCATAGGCCCAGAGGCAAAAGTCTCATTACATGGACTGATGGCCTAATGTACTGACTACACCAGAACTTCCCTTCCCAAGATTCTTCTTCATTTATGACGTCTATCTCCCCACCTTACATGGTTGGCCATCTATAATTTCTTTATACAGATCTTCACAGTACTTGGTAAAAATGTTGGTTGTCATTCTCTTGTATTCTTCTAATATTCTTAGCTCTTCTTTGTGGCTTATAATTTTTATGAATTAACTTTGGGAGCCTTCTATCATGTTGTCAAACCTAACTATTTCATGGCTCATAGGACTTGTGGCCCAAAAGCCATTGTCCCAAATACCTGATGTGGCCCTTGGTCCCTGTGGCCCAATGGTCCAAATATGTGGTTTTATGACCAAATCTAATGAATAGTTCCATAATTGCAGTAATGTATATAGTACCCAGTACAGTAACATGAAAATTCACCCCCTAAGTATATAATCCTTATTATCATGTAAGATTATGAGGTGTGTTGACTACACAGCTACCACCCCAACTACTAATCCACATATGGGTGATATAATTAAGATAAAAAATATATTTGATTTAACAAGAAGATTTAAATGATTTTTTATGACCCCAAAAATACCATACCAAATAAAATTAGGGATATTATTTTAATTTTATTTTTAACGAAAATGGGTTTAATTGACCTATGAGAATCAAGCTTCACATTATATACAATAGTCCCTTTTTCATTTAAGAAACCTTTTTAGTGATTTATTTATATTATTGGTGGTTCATATAAGTTTTAGATAATATCCTTAACAATTTTAAATTAGCATTGATGTTTTATGTGATGATAAAAGGAGATCCCTTTAATTTTTGATTTTTGTAATTGATAAATACCTTTTTATTTGTTTTAAAAAATAACTCATAAGAATAAAAAAGCTGTTACTTGGTGGGAGATTCGTAGGGAGGTCACCCCCACCACTTTTACAAATTCTCGGCCTCCCCATTCCTCTTTTATCATCACTCATTTGGACCTCTATTCCCATTACCAATGCTAGAAAATTGACCTGTCCCTCTCTTGGATGTTGCTTCCTTGGATTCGAAACTAGGACCTCCAACCTCATGCATATGTGCCTTTACTGTGCTCTATGTTGTTTTGTTCTGTATTTTATGATCTACATATTTATTTATAAATATTTACTTACATATTTTATCTATATATACTTTAATATATATATATGTATATATTTTAAAATAGACTAATCAAATATGTATTTGTGTGTGTCTTTACAAATACATGCAACAATGCATACATACATACATACATATATATACATATGTGTGTGAATAAATATATTCATACATATTTATATAAATATATATTATATTTATATTTATATACATATATTAGGATATGTAGATAAATATATATTTGTTTGTTAATACAAACACACACGCATATATATATATGTATACATCATATATATATTTTATATGTATATAAATATTCATAAATATTAATATTTGAACATATGAAAATATAATTAGAAATATATTTTACATGTAAATATTATTATAAATTTATTTATTAAATTAATTTTTTTGTGTAAATATATATATATATATGCACATATTTGTATATAATTAATTAGAAATAACACAAATATATGAAAATTAATATTATTTTAACGTCACAATATCCATGAGAGTATGTTTTAAAAATAAATTGAGCCTTCACCAAAAAAATATAAGAAAACACCAATAAATAAAGTTGAAATTTCATCAAATTTTCAAAAATTAAGGTAACCTGTTAAAAAAATCAATTTTGAATGACTTCCAAGAATTTTTTGACCTAAAAAATAGCTTAATATGGTATTTCCATGTATGAATGGTTAAATGATAGGAAAATAAAAACAAGATGTACCAATAATTAAAGTAATGAAACCAATATAATCCCAAGGGAAGGAAGATAGTGGGTTTTGGAAGTGTTTTCTATTTCATTCCCTTAAGGATTGCAAGTGACGCTATTTTAGATGATGGTGGGTTCGGGTTTGATCTTCAATGGTTCTGGGATCTTCATCTAGAAGGTTTTTTCATCGACCTATATCGATGATAGAAGGTTCAATGGAGACGTTCTATGGATGGGTGGAGCTCTAGGTGCTAACATCTCTTTTTTGGGATCCTCATGCCCATTTGGTGCTGTGTTGGTATTGCTTAAGGTTCTCCACATTAGGGTACCTAAAAAATCCATTGCAAGACAATATTTTGGTTGTCCACATCTAATATTTTATATTTTCTTAAAAACAAATCTGAAAATGGACTTAGAGAATAGTTTAAAGCAACAAACAAAATCCACAATGACAAATTCAATACATGTATATTACAGAATTAACTAAAATATTCCTCACAATTACATATTTTTATTTCAAATACCGTTAATAAATAATTTAATGACATTAATAAAAATTATTTTTGAAAACTATTACCCAGCGCCAACCAGGCAAGACAAGGAAAACTACCACTTCTTCTGTTACAAAAAAATATTTCAATATATAATTCTCCAATAAATAATACTATATTTTATAGTCTATACTATAATACCTATTCTCGTACATGTGTTAAGGATTTTCAAGAAAATTTTGAATTTTTAATTAGTAGCTGATCCAAATTTTGAATTGGGTGCTGGAATGTAATTTTGAGATTTCGAGAACCTCTAATAGGTGTTTTTGGATAGAGGAACAAGGATTAAGATGTAGACGGAGACTCGAGGGAGAATCAAGGAGTTGTTGTTGCAAGTTATAATAGACCACTGACCCGTTAATGGTATCTAGTGGTGGAAATAGTCATTGCCTATAGTCACCGGCTAACGAGTGGTATCCACTAGCTCGTCGATGGTATTTTTAGAGGGAAAATTACAAAACATCTGCCTCGGGTTTTTTATGAGGCAACCCCTTCCCCTTTTATTGGTGAACATTTCATGCAACAAACTCCCTTTCTTCAACACCCCTTGGTTTGGGGTTTTTTTTGGGGTGATTCCTTAGCAATTTGAAGTTAGTATCACCCTTCGCCAACCTCAATTGATCTCCTACTCTATTCTTCTTATATTTTATTTCCCTAATTTTGTTTTATGTTGTAAATTACACAATAGAATGATGGAATCACCGAACTCTATTGTGTTTTTTGTTCAACCTAGAATGTTGGTGTCCCATGGTTGTCATAGCCTTTAGTGGATCAACATTCAATTAATGTATTATGTCGTTATGATCTATCATAGTTTTTTCTAAAAGATGGTTTTAAATTAACAGTGGAGGCACTGTTTTCTCTCTAATAATTAGCCCAGAATGTGGTTAGGATTACTCCACTGTTAAACAACAAGAAGTTGGCTATGGTTTCTATGCGGTGAGAGCTGCTAGTTGGGGTTTTCTCTCCTATGACTCTTTGGAGCTATGAGGTTAATTAGATACATTTTATTAGCATTAATTGTTGTGATTTCATGAAATGAGTTAAGTACCCAGTTGATGATTCGACCTTCAGCGAGCCATTGATGTTTTTAGAACCTTGTAATGTTACTGAACCTTGGTTTTTACAATTACATGAGCAAATAAAAATTAACATAGACATTCAAAAAAATCAATATTCTTTTGTCTTTGACCTCAGACACCCAAAGCCATGTCATGATATTAGTTACCAAAAAAACCACCACATATAGAACAAATTAATACATATATATAGGAAAAAAATTGTAATTTTAGAAATACTATATAGAAATAAATTAAACATAGTGTCAATTTTAAACTAAAAACATAGACTTTGAGTCATCCCAAACACATCGTGCATCAGATTGAGTTGATGTTGATTATTACATATAAAAAAATTTATGGAAATTCTTAAAAGAAGGTAATATTGAATTTCCTCTCATCTGTTTTGATAAAAATCTCACTGCATATGAGAGTCAAATCAAGAATATATTCTTTTTTAGAACAATCCATCTATTGTCACACAATTTCATCTTCACCATCACGAATTATCCCTATGAAAAATAACTAAAAGGTATAAGATAAAAATGATAATGGAATTAATTAAGTAATAGAAGAAAAAATGTTGAGAAAATAATCTGAACTCATATTCTCAGTTTTGATGATGTGATGCACATTTTAAACTAAAATGACACTTATATATTGAAAACATGCACTTTGAGTCACATCGACCACATAGTGAATTAGATTAATGTGAGTTAAGATTTTATAAATCACAAATGACTTGAATATCATTTTTCATAATTATCAAGTCAATTTGAGTGTGTTTTCTCGGGTTTCAGTGAGTGTCATATGTTTTTAACTAAATTATCAATTTTAAAATGATACTGAAGACTTTGACTCATACCCAGAACACTATTTGTTGGATGAAAGTGCAGTCAATTCCTACACAAAAAAATAACTTATGGATAATTTTCCTAATATATCAAAATGATTGGAAGTATTTTTTATGGTTTTGAATACATGACATGTGTTTTCATCATAAATGCCAATTTTATACCAAAACCACACAATTTAATTAATTCTGGTGACATCATGCATCTTATTTATGCGAGTATGATTCCTACATGTAAAAAATGACTTATATATAATTTTATTAATGTATCAAAATAATAATAACTTGTTTTCGTAGTTTTTAGTTTGTCACTTGTCCTTTTAACTAAAATTTCATTTTAAAATTAAAATATAAACTTTGAGAAATACTAGTAACATTGTGAGTCAGTTTCATGTAAGACTGATTCCTACTCATCAAAAATGAAATATTAATCATATTTTTAAATTATAAGAAAATCAAATTGTGTTTTCTCTATTTTCAATGAGTGAAACACATTTTGATCTAAAATGTCAATTTTAAACTAATAATGGAATCTTTGAGTTATATCGGGAAAACCATGTTTTAGATTGAGGTTAAAATAAATTCTACACATCAGTAATGACTTACGGATCATTTTTCTTAGGTATAGAAACAATGTAAATGTGCTTTCTTGGTTTTGAGCATGTCATTTGTCATTCCTACTAAAATATCAATTTCAAATAGCAAGATACACATAGAGTAATACTGGTCACACCATGTGTAGAATTGATGTGAGAATGATTTTCACACATCCAGAATGACTTATGAATCATTGTTATAATTTATAAAAAAATCGGAAATTATTTTCGTGGTTTTGAGCTTGTCACATTGAGGTGAGGATGATTCCACCACATCAAAAAATAAATTAGGGGTAATTTTTATAAAGTATCAAAAAAATATGAATGTGTTTTAGTTTTTTTAGTATATCATTTTTGTTTTTTTTAAATGTAATTTAAAAAAACATGCAATATCAGTCAACCAATCACATTGTGTGTCGGATCAATTTGTAACCAATTACTACACATAAAAAAGGACTAATTAATCATTTTTCTAATGTATCAAAAAAATACAAATGAAATTTCTCAGTTTTGAGTATGTCACTTGTTTTTTACTAAAATATCATTTTAAATTGAAAAGACACACATAAAGTATACCAGTCACATTGTGTATCGATTTAACATGAGATCGATTATTACACATTAAAAATGACTTAAGAAACAATTCCGTAAATTATTAAGAAAATATGACCATTTTTTCACTTTTCAGTCAGTGAAATATGTTTTTAACTAAAATATCAATTTTAAACTCATAACAAAAAAAGATGAGTCATACCATGTAAAAAATCGTCCCCTGGGGCCCGTGTCTTGACTACCCCAAGACCGGCTTCCATAGGCCAGAGGCTGGAAACTTACACCGGAAAGGCAAATCTCTAAACCTGGAAGGCATTGCCTAAATCCATGTAAACTCACACAAACAAAGCACATAGAAAGACACAAGCACAAGGTAAAATATATAGTAACAGGGTTTGTACAAAATTTAAAGGGGGTTAGAATAAAAGACCAACTTAAAAGTACATGTAAAACTTGAATGAACTAGTAAAGCTGAAGACAACTCTTGTGAACACCATCCAAGGATCCTAAATGAAGGGTAGGTATAGCTCTCGAATGGTTGTCTCTATGGTACGCCCCGTCTAGTATGCACCTCTAGGTAGCCTCTAGTCCTGGTACCCTCATCCTCAATCAGCGATGTCTGTTGTCTACATATGAAATAATAAGGTGCATGCATAGCCCATCAAAGGGTGAGTATAAAAATACTAAGTATGGAACCTGAGACCCCCGAAGGTCTCTCAAAATATACAAAGGATAAATCACAAAGCATTGAAACAACATTCAACCCTAATTATGTATATGACCATACATATACCTAATTTATCAAGTATAACCATCTCATTCATGAGGAAATAAAGGTCCAAAACCTTTTCCAAAAGCTCAACTGTTCCATGAAGGTAACACTCTAAAGGTAAGTACCACAAAGGTAACGCCTCACAGAATAATACCACATAGGTATCACCTCAATGGTAAGTACCAAAAAGTTAACTCCACACCGAAGAATACCACAAAGGCGTTACCATACATATGTGTACCACATAGGTAAAGACTCATCTAAAACCTGGTATTACCTAAGTACAAATATTTAAGTGATTATATTTATTGATATATCATCCTACTTAGTGGATAAGATCTGTTGTTGACCCACACAAGTTCAAATTTGACCCGCACAAGATCGAAGATGACCCACACCAGATCTGGAGTTGACACGCACATGATCTAGAGATAATCCACACATGATCTGTATGCACAAACCCACAAAGGATCACAGAATGTAGACCCACATAGGATTCGAAGATAACCCACACATGATCTTAATACTATTCGCATACAGCCAGTCATAGGGTTCCCGCACTAAGCATGCTTGATTTCTGGAGGTTCTGATTCTCAATCCATCATTCAATACTTCAACTGTCATGAAGCCCCATGAATATGTATCTCAAAAGTCTATCATATCATATGGTGCCCAATGAAACTGACGGCTCATCAATTGGACACCCAGTCTGTATGTTATTAGTGTTTCCATTCCAAGGGCCCGATTTGATTTGGGTTCGATCGAACCCGGATGTTCTCCGACATTATTCAAAAAAAATTGGAGTATACCAAAATGACCTTCTCGATACAAGGATTATATTACCATATATGGTTCTTCAAAGGACTAATGGTTCTCATGATATGGTATAAAATGAGAAACTGAGTTTGGCTCGGCCCAACTGAAGGTTTACCCGGATTGCCCGACCCGACCCGACCCGTCCTAGGACGACCCGACCCAGTTTGGGATGACCCATCCTAGTTTGGTTCACCCTAGCCCTGTCTGATACCGATGCGGATGGGCCAGGCCTTAGCGGGCCCTACCCAATGGGCGCGGCACGGCCCGCTCGGCTCGGTGCAGTTTTCCATGGCGGGGCCCTCCCTAAACGCAATCCAGGGCGATGCATCCCCCAGTATTCTGAACAGTCGATGGACCATCAGCTAGCGCCTGCTAGCGAATTGGACCATCAGAGTGGTCCCACTCAGCTTGATGTGGCTAGCCCAATTAGAGGTCGATCCTCCTCCCAGCAGCAGGGACGCGCGCCACGGCTCCACCATGGCTGACCAGATGATGGCTGCCCTCCAACCTCCACCTCAGAAAAGTGGTCGCGGTCTCTAGAATTGGAAGCACGGAAGCATGTCGCCGCTTTGCCACAATGTCAGCCGGCGTGCCGGTCACCACCCAGCTCCACCATGGCCAACTGGCCATGTCCTCATTCTCAACCGGCAATGTGGAAACCCACCGCTCTACATCCAAATGATCAGTTGTCATGCCGGACACCATCCTCCTAACCCCACAACCGACGAGTTTCATCCTCTATCGGCGGTGTGGATGCCCGCCGCCCTAGTTTTATGCCATCGGCCGGTGTGAAGGTCGGTATACTTCCACCACCGATGAAGAATGCCTCACACCACGAAAAATTTGCGGAGGTATCAGGCCGTGTTTTTTTGGCCCACACCCTCCACATTAGACCGACAGGAGATGGTACATAAGGATTGAATCATTGTGAAACCGTGAAGAACAAACCAGAACAACCAAATTCGAAACCCCTACCTCGTTTTTTGTTGGAGACGGTGTGAGGGATATGAGGAAGATGAAGACGCTGACATCTGTCACTCTCTCCAATATTCTCCAAATTCAGGTCCACATTCTTGATCCAGAGGATGTTCTTCATTGGAGAATATTTCCCAAAAGCTCTCCCAAGCCTCCCCTTACTAACGATTTTCCCAACCTCAAGAAAGGTGAGAATCTGACATAATAAATTTATTTCATTAATTAAAAAATACAAGTTTTCTCATTAAATAGGGAGAAAAACCAAGAGTTTCCCTACATTAAAGGGGTGTTCGGGTGGTCCCCACCACCAAGAATTAAAATGGAAGGTTTCAAATGAAAATATAAGTTATTTGTTTTATTTTTATTTTTTAACTCTCCCACAAAAAACAGGCAAACCAAATTCCACCCCAACCGACTACGGTCGTGGTGAAGGTCTCCTTAAGTGTATATCGATGCAACTATTTCAACGGTGTCCTCGGATTTCAATTCCAAGCACCTATTCAAAAGTTACAAAATGTCACTCACACGTTTACTGGACAAACCAAAAAAAAAAGACCAGAATTTTATTCCAGGCAAACTAGTACTCAGAATAACGTGCCTTTAATTTTCACGGCCTCGTAATATTTCCATATATTTTTTTAAATATACAAAGAAAATCCTAGGTCTTTACATACAAGGCACACCATAAATCATATTGTGGTACAGGTGATTCCAACGTGTGAAAAAAGACTAGGGGACATTTTACTAAAGTATCAAAACAATATCATTTTTTCATTGTTTTTAGTATGTCACTTCATTTAAACAAATTTAAATTTGAAACACAAACCACATAATTTTACTTATACCAATTACACCATACATTTAATTGAGTTGAGGTTGATTATAATAAATTCAAATTGACTTATGGATCATTTTACTAATGTATCAAATAAATATGAATTTGTTTTATTGATTTTAAGTATGATATATTTTTTAATAAAATTTCATTTTAATATTAAAACACTTACTTCGATTCATATCGACCACATCGGGCGTCTGATTTTTGTGTCTTCAATTTTTATTGGTCAAAAATAAATTCTTGAACCTTGTCCTAAATTATCAAAAAAATATGAGATTTCTTTTTTTCAGTGATAGAAACATGTTTGGAATGAAAATATCAATTTTAAACTGATAATAGACACATTGAGTCATGTTAGGAAAATTGTGTTTCTTATTGAGGTGAAAATGATTATTACACATTTAAAGTGACTTATGGATCATTTTTATAATGTATCAAAATAATCCTACTATTTTTTATATGTTTTGAATGTGGCACTTTTATTCTTTAATAAAATATAAAATTAAAAAAAAAGACAAACATAGAGTCATACTGGCCTCACCATACATCATATTAAGGTGGAAATGATTCCTACATGTCAAAAATGACATATAGATTATTTTTCAAAATTATTAAAACAATATATTATTTTTTTGGTTTTGAGTATGTGACTTTTTTATTTTACTAAAATGTCATTTTAAACTAAAAATTGGATATTTGAGTCATACCGATCATATAGTGCATCAGATTAATGTGTTGTTAATTCATGCATGTCAAAAACGGCTTATGGGTCATTTTAATAAAGTATCAAAATAATCAGAATGCATTTTATTAGTTTTGATTATGTCAGTTTTTTACTAAAATATCAATTTAAATAGAAAACATGCACATAGAGTCATACCAATCACATCATGTGTCAGTTGAACATGAGTCTGATTCCAACACATCAAAAATGACTTATTAATCAATTAAATAAACTATTATGACAATCCAAGTGAGTTTTCTTAATTTTTATTATGTGACACATGTTTTTAACTAAACTATCAATTTTAAACTGATAATAGACAGTTTGAGTCACACCGGGCATATAATGTATCAGATTATGGTGAAGATAATTCTTATACATAAAAAATGACTAAAATATTGTTTTCTTAAATCATCGAAACAATATAAATGTGTATTCTCCATTTTGAGTAGGTCACTTCTCTTTTTCACTAAAATGAAAATTTTAAAATTAAACCACAAAATTTGAGTAATACTGGTCACATCGTGCATCAGATTGGGTTTCAGTTGATTCCTTCACGTCAAAAATGACTTCTAGATTGTTTTCCTAAACTATAAAAATAATCATAATTTTATTGAATGATTTAAATTATGTAACATTCTTTTTTACTAAAATGTCATTTTAAACGAAAAAACACACTTCATGTCATACCAACCACATCAGGTGTCGAATTGATGTGCAATCAATTCATACACATCAATAATGAATTATGGACCACTATCCTAATGAATCAAATCAATATGAATTTTTTTCTTCGTGTTGATCATGTGAATTATTTTTGAACTTATGTGTCAATTTAAAAAAATAAGTAGCATATAAAAATGATAACAAAATTAACTAAAAAATCTGATAAATGATTTGAAAATTAACTAAATAAGTAGTGGGAAGTTCCCTATTCATGATGTCAATATATATTTTTCTACTATATATTCATCTCATTTGTTTCTATAAAAATAAATTACTTACATTATACTTATCCTTGATAAATAGATAAAAAATAAAATAAATTCATTTTGATAATAAGGATTCATATTAAAAGTGTATCTCTAAGGTCATTGACCATACTAGATCAAAAACATTGTAGGTAATCACCAAAATTTTATGTCAGAAAATATTTTGACACCATTTATGATGCCCAATCATCTCTAAATATATTTACTTCTTCTTTTGAGTATATTGATTTTCGACAATCTTCATTGTACTGAGAAAATATATCCAAATAAATGATAAATATATTTTTTTAATGAAATTTAAATTACATGTTCGGGGATGATATTATTTTGATGGTATATGATATTTTTTGTAAATTTTCAAACATAATATCCATATTCATTGTTATTTTTTTCTTCACACACTGTAGAAACATAATCCAAAATAAGTAAATTGTTTTTAAATATTATTTTATCGTTAAATATATCTATATAAAGCTTAATTTATTTCCATATGAATTAATATATAGGTTTTTTATTTTTATTCACTAACCTCATACCATGATTTATCCTATATTTAGGGATCAACATGTCATAATAAAATTATTATTAAAACAAAAACTGAAACATATAATTCTATGTTTATCTATAAAATTATGACTATATTGTATTAAATCGTCATAATACACATCATCTGTGATCGGTTTGATGGAAATATATGCATTGTATCCAAAAAAACATATATCTGGGGTATCCCGATTAATGGTAGTCAGCATCTAGTGCTTCTTAAAAAACAAAAACAAATAATTAATGAAAAAAATATATATTTTATATGAATAGATTGATGAGTTTTACCTCTACAATTTAAGCATACAAAATATTAAGTCCTTTGTTATTCTCTTCTCAAACGCCTCATTTAACTCATCATTTTTATTATAAATTTTATTCAACTCCAAAGAAATTTCATTCATAGAAATGATACAGGGATTAATGAATCCAAACCATGCTTCATAGGGTTATCCATTTTATGTAGTAGTGATATAAATTCCATAATAAAATATATATAGTTATTATCATTAATAAACATATTAGATCATTTTTAGGACAGACATATTCTGAAAATATATCTTATGTGTGTATTCACAATTGACACTCCCATCCATTAAATCTTCAGAATATCATTTATACTCTTCAGACAAACTGTGTCTGTAATGAATGTCGAAAACATTTATTATTCATATGGAATGAAAGACACAACTCCTTCTTTGAATGTGGTTTCATCATGAATTTTTAATGATAATAAATGTGTAAAAGATAAATGTATTTAAAATTATAAATTTTTATGGGAGACACTCAGACCATTCCTAATAATATTCAATGGTTCAAAATAATAATAATATTTTGCACATTATACTTTTTTTAAAGGAAATATATTTTATATATAAAACATATATATTCTATTTTAGTTTAAATTAAATGAACATGATTTCAAAATATATAATTCAACAAATCATAATAATTCAAAAAAATATTAATATAAATTTAATTCATAGGATATTTATAGTGATATTAAAAAATTAATAAAATCACTAAAAAATATATATGAATACCCTATTTATTAATGAATATTGAAATAAATATTCCACCCATATAAAAATGAAATTCAGTACATAATGATACCATATTTAATAATATTGTGGTTTCCTAGGGAAGAAAAAATTACTAAAAGATAATAATATAATGGTCACTAAAAATAAAATACACAAGGTTATTATATGTTTCAATAATAAATTTTGGTTTTAATACATGGGTGTAGGAGGGGTAAATGGATGAAAATGTGTTGAATTATTTTATTTTATTACATTGGAGGAAAAGGGATACATGAATATTGGAACTGATTACCATATGTGAACTTCAAAAAACAACACATACTTATCATTTATTTTCACCACATTACACTATTAGAGGGCAGTGTTTTTCAGTGCACTGCATAGAACTCCATGAAATAAGAGTTATAAATAACGACGAATGAGTGAAAATGAATCTGAGAGTGAGGAAGAGGGTGAACCAACAATGGCTCGAGGTAAAAAATATTGGGTGCAGATTCAGCAAGGTAGATCGAGGATAAATAAGATTTATTACTCATGAATTATTCAAAACATTTGGAAAAATGAAAAACAATGCTATTATAGGGGGAGAAATGGATCAAAAGTGATCACATACCATAATTATAATATATCATTATAATTTCTTGAAAAAAAAATTATATACATTTTAATGTAACAAAAAAATAAGGAAAATCATTTTTTTTTTCAAGAAAACCATTAAAATAAAATAAAAACGGAAAATTTATCTTCAAAATCCTTAAAACCATTTTAATCCAAATAAATCAACCCAATTAAGAAATCCAACAATAACTTTATTTTATTAACACTTCAAAACTCATTAAGATATCCCATAAGCTAAAAATGTATTTATATATGATAATTATAAATAGTTTAATACACGTAAATGAGACTTTAGTCAATAATAATTATTTTGACTCATTTCATAAATCCAAATTATAATTTAACTTAAGAAACAAAAATCATAAACACTTTCTTTAAAATAATTAATTTCAAAGTAAGAATAATTTTGTAAATAATTTAAGTAACCATTACACAAAAAATTAATCATTTTCAAAATAACTATACATTGAAATCATAATATTTAGATATATTTATGAAAACAATACATTTACATTAATAAAGAACATAAAAACTTTCAAAAGAAAATAATGATAATAACTTAAATTTTCTTGAATCCCTTTAAACATGAATAATTTTAAAATAAAAATCCACTAAAAGTGAGTTATATTGTCAATACATTAATTAAACAATTTCACATGAAATAATAACATGATATATTTTCCTCCTTTCCACATAAAATTATATTAATTAAACTTCTCATACTTAATTTGGATATTATAATATCTTTAAAACTAGATACCCCTAAAATAGGGTTTTGGAAATTAAGATTGATAATTTTGAAAACAATTTCCCCTTACATTAAATAAGTATTTAAAAATCAAAATTTTATATAAATAATATTTCTAAATCCGAAATGATACTTCAATAAATCTTAATTGAAATGACATTTATTTTGTAATTTTTTTTTGTTTTTTTATAAAAAAAATCTATTGATCATTACTAGTTGACTATATAACCCTTAATATTTTTTTTAATTAGTTAATGGATATAATCAATAAATATTATTTCATTCCCTAGCAGTTATCTCATATATATTTTTCTCATAAATATTTATTTAAATATCTACAAAATTTAATGTAAACAATTTATTATGAATAATATATTTTTTAATTAGTTTTTTTGAAAATAGATTTTGAGGTTAATTTATATGTTTAAAGAAGATATATGTTTTTGGGTATATTGGTGAGGGAAAAACACCCTGCACTATGTTGGATATTATAAGAGGTATTTGATATGTGTATGAACATAACTAAGAAGGAATTTAATTTATTCGTGATTCCTTTGATTTTTTATACATATTCCACGTTTGATATTATATTTATTGAAAAAGAAAAAAATAATAAATGTTTAGAGCATTAACAATATATGTTTTATTCTTTGAGTTTCAATAGATACTAATAAACTATTTAGTGAAATGTTTTCTCAGATGGAATATATTAAATATTTTTTAAAATATATTCCAACCATCAGAAATCCATAGTATATGTGCTCCTCTAATGAAGGGTAGAGGTAAATACATTATGTAGTAATCCATGGCAGTTGAGAAGTGGATGTGAACATGTACGAGGTAGTGCTAGAGAGATCATAGAATGGGGAGACACTAAGACAATGAGGAAACCAATGGTTGTGGAGAGGTATGGGCACACAAAAAATAAAACACAACATCATGGATCAGGTAGGACCTATGTGAGCCATAGTAGAATAAAATTAAGAACACAAAGTCCTATAAACAAGGAACCATCTAATGAGGACGAACGATGGCAGAGACATTATCGAAAGAGCTCATAAATATGGAACCATTAGACCAGAGAGCCCAGATAATTCCACACTATCACACATTGGTGAACCGAAACAAGCAATCATTGAGAGGAGGAGGAAAAACTACATACAATATATTTTAGTCTTGATTCATCGAGATAAGGTCAAGGGGATGTTGGGGAAGCATTATGATTCAATGATATCTTGAACGGTATGACCTAAATTAGTCTGGTTAAGGTTTTTTTAAAATATTGTGAAGGGTTTTATCTGTGTGGATACTTTATAAGGTATTTTAGTGGTGTACTATAGTTGTGGTACTATTTTTCCGAAACGGTCCTTCGAGATACTAGGCCTTTGAATGTCGAACTCCCACATCCTTGGGTTGGTTTTTTTCCCCAGTGACGTGGATTTTGTTGGTGTCAATGACTATGGTTCTTGATGGAATGATCCCATAGAAATTATGGCTTTTGAAAAGTATTCATGTCGATGTTACCGGGATGGATCAGATTTTTGTGGATCACATTGGGGTTTAGTGATGCCAACTAGAGTGAGATACATGATCCAATTGGGAGTGGTTGATTCTATTGATGCGGGGGTTACCAGAGAGGATGCATTGTTCAGACAATTGATGGCCTAAACATTGCCATTGACACCTATTGCTCGATGTGAGACTGAAGAGGTCTCGGTTGTCACAAGAAATTTTGCTGATGTCTATGATCTAATGATTGATCATTACAGGTATCTAATGACATCATTTAAGGATTCTTCTTCTGGTATGATCCTCAAGAAAGTATCATTGGAATGTTTTGATGCTAATTGTGAATCCATCTCGAAACATCTAGCTTAGGGTAAGAACTTGTTAAATGGAATGGTTTTTCTTCCCAAAGGTCAAAATATATAGTGTCTTGAATATATTGTTCATCAGATCTCCTTTATATGGTGTTTTTCATATTAGAAGTATATTTCATTATGCAGAGGTTTCATTCATTTCTTGTTTATATTATATGAATCCATGATATATGTGTGGTCCAATGGTTCATTATTTTTTAAGCTGAGAATGCATTATCTTCAAGAATCAATGATGAATTTTAATGTGTTGAGGGTCATGATTTATTTTTCATAGGTTAGGATCTGGTTGAATGAATTCAAATGGATTTTATGGGATCCTAAAATTATACATGATATTACTACTACCATTGGCTTTCTGATTCATCTAGATAAAGAGATTAAACATGTATATGAACTAATTTTGATAATATTGGATTTAATTGACATGAATTCCACTCTTATCACTAATGTATATCTTACTAATCCAACTTATTATATAAAAATTAGTTTTGATTATGAAACATTACATTATTTACATCAAAACTAAAAATCTGTTGGTTATCTAAATGAGAAATTCTGGTGGAAATTTTGGGAATTTTTTTTTGAGGGGGAATCTTTCAAAGAACTGTGATTAAAATGGTAAGAGTAATTCATATAGGATTCCTGAAAAGTAAGTACTTCAGAATCCTAGTAAGTAGTCAGTTGAATATCTATATTATTAGTCTTGAAATAAAAGGGTTCTAGTGTTCAAAACAATATCTTTGGAAAAAAATCATGAGAAGGAAGGAACTTAATTGGTTGTAACTACTTCATTTTCTATGCCCAAACATAAGTATGATAATAGGAATTGGTCTCAAAATTCTATTTCAGGCACTAGGATGGATTAGAATCATGTTGACAATGTTATCAGTGATCCAACTATTGGAAATGAGGAACCTGATTACATGAAAAATGATATTACATCTAAAACTATTTAATATGTTTATAGATCTAATTTGTATATCATGAATTCACTTGTTAGGATGGGTTTCACATAGGTGAGGTGGGTTATTAAGTATTTGAGGCTATTGGTGTTGTGCCTCAGTGTTATCCTTCACCAAATGATGAGAAAGTTTGTATTGTTCAACCACTAGATGAGGAATTTTTAGGACTTGTTTAATTGGAAGATAGAACTAGAAAATTTAATGTTCAAAAGTGTGTGGACTGTCTTCAAGAGATTCAGAATTCCTTCAGTTCCTTAGAAATTTATTGTAAATGGGGTAATGTTTTGAATGATGTAATTGACATGGAAAATCATATTGTTCTATTGGAAAACCACATATATACGATATAGAGGCAGTGGTGATGCAGTTTCTTTTAAGAATGTTGTTTTAAATGTTAAGGGTAAGACGATCAAAAATTATTTTTTTCCGGTTCCTCAGAAAATATGGCTATAGATGGATTATTCATGTCTGTCTAGGAATGTATCAACCAGGTCATCTTTAAAGGTATCAAAGATTTAGCTAACTCCATAGTAGGAAAGATCCAAGGAGGGGATTATTGGGATCCTCAATCAAGTAAATTCATAGTTAGAGTGGTAAACTACTCCTGATAATAATTATTATGATTATGATTATTGGAATGAACTTTCATTTCTTGATTTTATGTTTCCTTTTAGATGAGGGCTTGTCTCTTGGTATAACCCTATCCATTTTATTACATGATTGTTTCTAATTCATTCACCTTTAATAAATGGCCAGGAGCTTTGGATTTTGGTTAGAACATTTTCATTATTTATTTACAAATTTATTTTTAACATTATTAATGAATATATAATTATAAATGTACAAATGTAAAAAATTAGAGTAATTGAATGATTAAAAATATGTACACTATAAAAATATTGAAAAAATGGATAAGTTTTATTAATTATACAAATTATTAAAAAAAATAAATAATATATGGATATATATTGAAATGAAGATGAATACACATTTAAAATATTTTAACATAGTATATAAATATGTATAAATAAATTTTATAAAATTATTAAATATCAAAAAAATGAATAAATAATACTAACTATAATAATATTAAAAATAAGTAAAAAAAATTTCCAATTAAAAACATAATAATATATATATATATATATTATGTTACTGAATGAAATATATTCTTTTACTGGGAAAGGGTTATTTTCTGAGTTATTGTAGAAATATTATAGTATCGGTAAAATAGTAGCAACGACAACACAACAACAACAACTTCACTCTAGCGGCGTTGGGTACTGTAGCAAGTGTTGTAGTAGTGTTGGTACTATAGACGATCTTGTAATGTAGAATAAAAATTCATCATAGGGGACTTTGGGCTAAAAAATGGGTTTGGGCCTATAATTAGGGCTTTCAAGCATGAGGGCCTTCGGGCCATGTTCATAGGGCAATTGGACGTTGGCCTACGAGCAATGTAATGTGTATCCCTCTACCCAAATAGAAAGAGGGCTTTGATTTCATAATATAAAATATTGAAATTTGAATAAATTAGATAAATTTTCGGTGTATGTGTTTTTATACAATATTTCATTAATTACAGAAATATCTATGTGTGTGAAATTAATGTGTGTATATATACATGTTTGATTTAAGTTAAACTGACCAATGACATAATATAGTATGTATTTTCTATTAATTAAATAAGTAATGAAAATAATGAATTGTTTTTCAAAAAATTAGAATTGTTATTAATTATATAGATAATTTTTAAAAAAATAATTGAATATTTTAATATGTCAAAATAGAATTGAATAAATATTTATTATATAAATTACAATCATCATAAAATAATTAAATTTTAATGAATAAATGTGTATAAATAGATAATAAATATAGATAAAAGTACAAATAGATTTAACAATGAAAAATAAAAAAAAAGAAATGAGAAAAAATATTAAATAATTAATTAATATAATTAATGAATAAATAATATTAAAAATGAATAAATCAAAAAATAAATAAATAGTAATAAATAGTTTCTATTGAATAAAAATATAAAAATTGATAAAATTTGTAGATTAGAAACTTAATATATATTAAATATAGTATGCCAATAAATATACTTCTAAAATGAATATTAAAAATAAATTAAAATACAGAAATATTGTGTGTGTGTGTGTGCATTGTATATAAAAATGGATTAATTATGTATATGTATGTGTGAAATCAATGTAACATTCATTTGATATATGTTAAATTGAAAACTAAAATGACATTCAATTAAATTTCCAATACTTGATATAATTAATAAATATATTTTATTAATATTAGTTTTTAATTATAAACCATTATTCAATAAATATATGACTTATTTAATATAATCATTAAATTTTTATATTATATGAATCATATTTTAAGAAAGATTACATGTATTGATATATATATATATTGAAATATATCTGAATATATTTCAATATTAAAAATATTAAAAATATCAGTGATTAAATATGTATAAAATCCATTAAAAATGAATAAGATATTAATATGCAATAAATTATAAAATTTTATTCATTTTTTATTTATATTTAATATATATATAATATATTTTTATTAAGAATTAATATATAAATTAAATATATTCTTTTTTTGAATAATTGTATTTTTAATAATATTTATAATAGTTTTTTAATTCGTTCATTATAAATTTATTAGTTTAATTATTATAATTTAAAAAAATTATACATATACAGTTAATATATATTATTTATTAATAATTATAACTTATATATATATATATTCAATTTATTCAAATTAATTTATAATTATTTAAGTAATAAAAATTTTAATATGATATTTAATTTACTCATTCTTATATTTTATTTGTTACATTTTTTAAATTATTGATTTAATATATCTATATTTCATATATATTATTTATTAATATTTATTATATATATATTAATGTTATTAATAATTATTTAACTAATGTTTCTCTAAATTATTCATTTTTTATAATTATTTGTTTCATTATTTCATTTTTTAATATTTTTTATACATTTTTTTATTGTTATATATAAAATGAAAGGGCTATAGACCAAATGGATATGTAGGAAAGGGAATGTATAATCTTGAATAGTGGGGAAGGAGGGCCGGGTCATGTGGGACTTGGTCGTGTATGCGGGTGGGTTAAAGAAAGAAGAAAGTAATAGGTGGGGCAAGGCCCATGTGCGAACATGGGCCAATATGAGCGTGTGTAGTGAGTGAATGTGGGAGTGCATTCCGACAGTAGTCTTCTTAGCTTGGGATGAGATAGAATGATACATAAAGGAGTGGTCGAACATTTTCTATTTCAATATTGGACTCAATTGCATGACTGAGACGTTTATCAGTGAAATTTTTAGCACTGATAAAGGAAGCATTTATCAATGCTTTTTGCAGGCACAGATAAAGTCTAATTTTTTATATCGCACATTTTTTAGTATTTCATTGAGCCTTATAGAAAGGTGGGTCCTATGGGAACACCTTGGTAATGATTTCGACACTAGGTTTGGGCTAATTAAGTGGAGTTTTAAATGAAATCATAATTTTAAAATGATCTGAAATTGTTTTTTAGAAATGGTAATTGAATGGAACTTTGGATATTGTAATTTTATTTTGTTTTAAAATGGAAATGTGTAATGTTATTGATGACTTGTATTTGGTTTCTTTTTAAACCGTATTAAAAATTTTTATTTTCAGAAATGAGGTGGAAATGTAAATTTGGCCTAAATATTGGAAAGTGGTTTTATAATATTGTTTTAGGTAATTGGAATTGGATATATTTTTGAAATGTGGAAATAGTAAATGGTTTATTATATGTTGTATTTTTATTTATATACTAAGGAAATTATGTACATTTAATTTTTTTTTAAAAATTATAGAATTTGTTGTGATGGTTAAAACATTGGGGACATACCCCCTGAGCAGATATTGGTATTTTTGTTGAACACATGGTAAATGAGACCCTTATGTGGATGGTTGGTTTTGATGGTCAAATCCTAGGTGAACATATACCCGAGATGGATGATATTATAAATGATTAATTCTGGTTTGTCCAAAGCCCAGGTGGACACAAGGGCTCCGGGGATGGGTATATTACCCAATGATGCTGGATGATTGTTTGGGGATGGGTATAGTACCCTCCTGAGGGTGATGGGTTTGCATGACCATCATGATGTTCTTAGACAAACCACACCACTAGCCAAGGATGATACAAACCATTCATGGGGTGAACCCATCCCTATGGTTTGGTGTTTATTTTTTCTTCCAATTTGAATGTTTTAAATGAATGTATTGGAATTGGTAACATGAGTTCTCCTACATGAAAAAATACAGACTGGTTACATTTAGGTATTCATTTAGTGGTGTCCGACTAAGTTATACTCATAACATTCTATGGTATCATTGAAATTTGGGTACCTGAAAATACACCATTCATTCAAGAAGGTACAGGTTTTGGGAAAGGCAAAAAAAAATTTCTTATAGACATGATTCATGGTTGTAGTATGGATGATTGGATGGGGAAGGATGCATGATCAATTGGAGAAGAGATGTTGTCATCATTTCTATTTTTTTTTAAACCTATTTGTGTATGATTCACCCACGAGTGATCGATTTTGGTGTGTATGACATATTCCTTTGTTATCTCTTGTGATGTTGTAATTATTTTATCAGCACATTTCTAGGTTGTGATGTTTATTTGGATATGTGTATGGTTTATTTTTTCTACATTATGTTTCACACTTAGGTAATGGTGGAATAGTCTACCCATGACCTCATAGGACCTCACCGATATTCGGTAGCCAATATTTTATGAGGAGGCGGGCTTGAATCCACAACACATTCTGTTCTGGTTACCATTTATCGAGAGAGATAGGCCAAAAAATTACAAATTGTTATCAAAACTATTTTTATTTTTTACAGTTTGAGATTTTGATACAAGAGACTATGATGTTGCTGATGTTTGGTAATGATCTTAAGCCTAGGATATTTAGTCCCGCATACAGGAAAAACCCATGTTTGGAGATATGGGAATTTTTTTTCTTGTTTTTTTCTTTTACAGTTGATTTATTTCCTCCTCGAGTGGTGAACATGGGTGAGATATTATTGATTTTTTTCTCTTGGCCATTACAAAAATAGGTGATAGATCCGTAGTGAGGTCACCCCCTACCCTTTACTAGTGTCCAACCTCCCCTTTCCTCTTTTATTAGTAATCATTTGGACTTCTATTCCCTTTATCAGTGCTATACAGTCACTCGTGACCACACTCGCATGTTTCGTCAATTGTATTTGAACATTACACCTTCACCCTCACACACATGGAACTTTACCACTATTATATCACTATAAAAAAATGGGTCTCTATAGTTCCACCCGTAATAAATGATAAAAAAAGATCTATTAAAAGGGGTTCCTTTATCAGCATTACAAAAACGTGCTGATAAAGGGTACTTTTGACAACGCTAAAAAAACATTTTTAAAAATGACCATTTTTCAGTGCTTTTTTGTGCTGATAAAGCCCCATGTCAGTGCCTTTTTAAGTAGTACTAAAAAAGGGGGAATTTGTTAGTTATTTTTCCAAGCACTGGTAAAGTTTATATTTCAAAAAAAACTTTTAAATTAATATTTTTTTATGTAAGTATATTTATACTGATATAAATATAATATTTATTTTTTAAATATATTTTAGGTAAGTATAAAAAGACTATAGTATTTAATATATACGACAATTAGTGAAAATTGAATTAAATTTTTTTTAAAATTATTATTAATTAATAATTTGATAATTATCAATGATTAATAATTATTTAATAACAATTTGAAAACACAAAAAATAAATAAAATTTAATAAAATATGTAAAATAAGTGGAAAATATAGCTCAAAATTCAAATGGTCATAACATTTGATCTGGGTGTCCGTTTGTGCTCTACAACATATCAAATCAAAGCATGCAATGATATCTACACACTACTAATAAATGGTAACCTTTATTCCCGTTTTTATGGGAAAAAGGCCTATAAATACTCCATAACTAATCTTTTTGTTGGGATACCGCGATTTTTTAACATAAAATCAGGTATAACATCTGATCTGGTTTCCCTCTAGGCCTGTATCACATATCATATCAAATGTGGTTTCATTTTATTTTTTTGACTGGTTGTGAAGATGAAAAAGACTTCTGTATTAGAATTTATGGTCATTTTAACATTTTATGGCTTTTTAGATACACAAATATATGTTTTTATTTGTAAATATATATGGGTGTGTCTGTGTGTTTTATATGTGTGTGTGTGTGTTGTATATATGTATGTATATATGTATTTATTTATTTATAAACACACATAAAAACATATTTTTTAAATGTATTTAAAACTAATCATATAAATATATATTAAGATACAAAAAAATATACAGATATAAAAATATAACTAAAAATATATATATAAATAAATATAAATATATATTAATATATAAATAATTATATATATAAAAATATATGAATAAATATATATGTATTAATATAAATAAATATATTTATATTAATATGAGTCTATATTAAAATATGAATAAATATAACTATATATATATAAATAATACAAATATATATTAATATATGAATAAAATTATATATATTAATATATGAATAAATATACATGTATTAATATTACTAAATATATTTATATTATTATGAATCTATATTAATATAAATATATATATAGATATATCATTAAATAGGGAAAAACTAGTGGTAAAGGTGAAGGCGTGCAAGGGGGTGGTTTTGGGTTCATGTTTAGGTGAAAGTAGGGGTGGGTGAGCAAGTGTGAAATGTGAAGGAAAGTGCAGCATGCAAAGAGTAGGGGGGTCCACCTATCACTGATATAATGGGTGATAAGTGCATTTAAAAGCTCCCGAGCATTGAATTTTATTTTTAACTTTTTTTAAAATTTTATTTTTTACTTTTTTCAGTGATAAAAAATAGCATAGATAAATGGGGTCTTTTATCAGTGCTAAAAAATTGGTTGATAAAGGCCCCTTTTATCAGCTCCTTTTTTAGAACTGATAAATGTCCCCTTTTATCAGTGCTTTTTTTGTACAGATAAAAGTGGCCTTTATCAGCTCTTTTTAGAGCGCTAATAAAAGGGCCCCCCTATATTCGCCTCGATTAATAGGGTTTTTATTGCGCTGATAGTGCCCTTTTCTATCATAGATAAAGACCATATTTTTAGTAGTGTATGTTAGTTTTTCTTTATTTTATGATAAACGTATTTCTTTATATATATTTAGTTACATTTTTATCTGTCTATATATATATCTATATAATTATTTTTAAAAACTCTTACAAAATATGTTGTGTGAGTGTATTTTTATAAATAAATTAATACATACATACATACATTCATATATATATATATATATTTATATATACATATGTGTGTATATAATTAAAATTATATTTTTTTATATTTATTTATATTATATAATAATATTTGTATACATGTATTATAATATATATATGTTTTAATGAAAATACACACACACAAAGTTATATTTATATATATAAACATTATATATACATCGTATTGGTATGTAAATATTCATAAAAATTTATATAGAATCACAAAAAAAAATATTTATAAAGATATGTTATATGTAAATATGTTTATAAATATATGTATATGGTTAAATATTTATGTGTAAATATATATTTAATCACGAATAATATGAAATTATAAATAAATGATAATTTTTGAAGTCCTTACTATCCATGAGTGTAATCCCTATGATAAATTGAGCTTCAGAAAAAAAAGATAATAAGACCCCCTTAAACGATGTTGAAATTTCATCAAATGTTTATAAATTAATGTACCTAGAAAAAGATCTGTTTGTAAGTCCCTCCAGACATTTTTTGACCTCAAAAAAATACCTATTTGGGGTTCCCCTAGTTCCCCATGAGATATATCTTTTTGAAAACATTGATTTGATATGCGTCTGAGCTAAAATAATCACTCATATTAAAATTTGTATCTTTTTAAAGGTCGAGTCATGTTTTCATATTATTTTTTATTTTTTATTAATTTATTAAAGTTTTTTATCATAAAATTGTTATTACATGACTATTATTGAATGATCATTTGAAGTATTTTAAAATATTATTAATTTTTAATTATTTTCCAAACAATTTTTTTTAAATATCTTCTCCAATGAGTGTGATTACATATTTATTATTATTTAAATAATATTTTATTAAATATATTATATTCATATCAATATAAATATGTTATTATTTTAATAAATGATTATTAATAATATATAAAAATAATTTCATGAAATATAACTTTTATCAACACTAAAAATGTTTTTTAGCACTAATAAAAAACATACTTTTATTTGGAATTTTTTATTAGCACTGATAAAAGTAATATATTTATCAATTGGTTTTAGTTTAGATAAATTATAATACTGAATAGAATCAAATTTGTAGTAGTGTTTTTGATGTCTCCAATGTCTCAGTCATATTCAATAACACCTTTTATTCATATATTATGATTATGTTTGAATAAAATTTCTAGTTTATTGAATATTCACAATGAGAATAGTTAAGTGAAATGCTATAACTTCTGTTAGACCATAGTATGGTCTATAATGTTATCTCGGGTGCATCCCCAATCCCATTATCAAAAATCCAAGGTTTTTAACTAATACATAGATCATAATTCCACATATTTGAGAATAGTGGATTTTGGATGTTTTTTCCCTTCCTTTCCCCTCGAGCTCATTCCATACTGATTTTTTTTTCTGTCAACTGCTTAGCTTATTGCCAAGGTTGGTTTTCTATGGTAGAGATGTGTGCATTATGTGGTTTGAGGAATGGAACACGCTTGTCATGAGGTGTGGCAAAAATAATTAAATCCCACTAAGGGTGTAGTATGAATGGTAACCAGAATTTCGTTCTCCAAGGAGCAGTGTTTTAATCTTGGTGTCACTTAGAAAAATGACATGTTTCAATAATTTTTGAAAGAAAGAGGTTTTTTTAAAAAGGTTTGTGAATTTAATATGAGAGAGAAGTGATTATATTTTGGTTGGGTTTTCCCATTTGTGATGTCATCATAGTTTTTAAGAAAATATGAATCCGTTGGTTTTAGAAAAAATAATTAAGAGAATTGAATAACAATTGTTTCTTCATTTCACATTTGATTTAACTATTTATCAAAGTGTATAAATCTTAATGGACTAATATTAATTACTAAGGAAATGACAAATCAGGTATTTACTTCCCTAAATAATTAAATTAATTTATCTTAATTTCTCCATGTGATTTTGCAATCCCCAAATCACCCCATTAGTTGATTTTCATCATAGATTAACCAATCGGTGTAAAAATGAATAGATCAAGCGAGGGTAGAATAATATTTAAATCAAAACAATTTAATATATAAGACTAAATCAATACACAATTTTATTTAATTTAAATTAAAAATAAAATTAAATTTATAATCATTCAATTAAAAGAAAATAATTCCTTTGAATTAAACTTCAGAAACTCAAACATCACAAAATGGGGTCCCCCTTCCCTTCACCAAATCACAAAAGATTCTACCCCTCCTTGCAAGGTAAGGTCATCTAATTAAAATAAAAAATAAACATAGAGGAAGTAATTATAAATTAATAACAAGTAGGAGGAATTTATCCTCCTTTTGGATGTTTTCCGCTGGCTGGAATGCGATGTGAAGGAATGAATTGAATGGTAGGAGCTCATCTCCTTTTATAGGGCGATTTCTGTACTCTGAAAGATTATGCATTATTGGACCATTAAATGGTCTCTTCATGCATGGATCCCTTCTTAAATGTTGTTCATAAATGTGTTTGCCATCAACCATGAAAATTACAATTATATTGGACACCGGATAAAGATGTTATTAATTTTTCATTAAAGGATTCTGTTTCTGGAGGAAGCTTCCAAGAAGGTTCCTTTAACAATATTTTGTTAAATAGCCGCCTTAATGGATCCAAACTCCATTTAATTTATTTTTTGAACGGATATTTGAGTCCTATTTACTCCACAAGTTGAATCAACGTATTTTAAGATGTTTAGCCTTAGTTTTGGTTACATTACTGTGGTGTGGTCAACGCTGTCCGCCCGGAAAGATGTCAAATTTCAATGAATTTTTTAGGACCACTAGATGGCCAAATCAGCTCCAGGTCTAGAAGACAATGATGAAGGAAATAAAATCAGAATTCTGATAAAATTAGATTAACTGAATTTGAAATTATATTTTTTATGAAATGAAAAAATACCCTTCTATTAAAAATCTGTCCAAAAATCTAGAATTATGCACTTTTCACAATTATTCTCATTTTCATTCTAAAACTAAAATTACCCATTATTTTAATAAAAAAATGAAATACATGAGATTTATCATCTAAAAAAATTAAAAAATACTCATTATTTGATCAAATATATGCATGTAAATTTTCTCTGTCAAATACCCCCACACTTAAACTATGCTTGTCCTCAAGCATAAAATCTCAACATGGAAATGAGAGAACACCAATGTTACGAATATTCAAATATCAATGTGATAAAATCAAAAAAAATTCAATGTAAAATCAAACTTTCAAATATCTACATAAAATATCAATTTAAGTACCCATTTTTCAAAGAAACAAAAAATTCAATTATTTTACTTTTCCCATTTGAAAATTGATGGAACATGTCCTTTCATTCATTCAAGATCCTTGATTCATCATCATTAAACATGCCATGTCATTATTTACCTCAATTTTTTTCACTAATCACCCATGATACAATTCATGTAGAGTTATGCTCATATCATGAGAACATGCTACTTATCCACAATCTTGTAAATGAACTACTTTCTCCACATTGTGAAGACAAAAGACACATAAAATCATGAGGACCTGTAATAAAGGTTTAAATGAATCTGAATCTTATGATTGGTAGGATTTGATGATTTAAAAATTAAGGATCAAGGAGGAGACTAATCTCTGAAGTAAAATGCATGATATTAAAAGTAAAACTGTAAATAAATTCCCCCCTTCATATATAGCAACACCCGCTTACCAAAACTCAATGAAAAGGTTATGATCAAGTAATCATAATGGATGATTTGTGCACCCTCTTGATTATTTTTATTTTGTACTTTTTTTCATTTATTTGATAGTTATGATAAGATAAAGCCTCACATCCATCACCTAATCACATATGATCCTAAAATTGTCGGTCTGGAAAATGGTGATTTAGGGTTCTCCAAAATCAAAACCCATTTTTCAATTTTTTTTCTTTTTGAATTTTTTTTTCATTTTTTTTAATTCAATAGGGAAAAACAATAGAGTATAATCAATGATCTCCCAACCATTTACTATTCACACAATAACACCCCACACTTCTTCATCACAATGTGTATCATCTCATCCACCATGATTCCCTTTACCACCACACATCAACATTAAAATATCATGAAAATACAAAGAGTTGGGTAAGAATCGCTAAAAATGGCTTGAAACATGGCTCATCCCTATAAAGGTCATTCATGGTCTCTATCGGCTAAATGAAGGATTGATGTAAAGGTGGTATTTTAAGGAAATGTAGATTTTCTAAGGATGCCTCATTAATTTTTAATGTGTTTTTGTGTAGTCATAGATTTGACACGTTTCAATACAAGTTCTGGTCGATTACATGTCCCAAGATCACTCAAGAAATATGCTTAAGAATAAATAAGAAGTACTTGGTCTAGAAATCCTCTCGGGAATGATAAATATAACATTGGAAAATAACTCATTGCATGAATAATAATAATAAATCAATTTGCATAAATTTCAAAACTTCAAAGCATGAAAGACGGTTGAGAATTTCATTTACATGAATTAATTAATTCCTCCAAATCACGAGTCATCATTTCAATATCTTTACTTCATATTAAAAAATTTAATTCTGTATTTCAATCATTTAATCATATCAACATTGAAATCTAAAACATGGCATCATTGGGTTCCTATGAAACTCATGTCTCCAAGATAACTCTAGTGAAATATGAAATCAAGTATGGGCATGCAATTTCATCTTTAATGATCTAAACATGATTTTGATGAAAAAATGGAGATTAATTGATAATCATGAATAGGGAACTCCCTTTTGACTTAATGATTTTGTTACTCTTCCTCTTGTTCTTGGGTCTGCCTTGTGGTTTCCTTCCATGATGGTTCTTGAAAAATTAAAACCACTCATACCGGTGTATGAACCATTGCATTATGGCTCAATCGGGTGATTTAAGAGGTAGCTGACTACTAAATCCTATGAAAACATTGAAACTCGGGTTGCCTCCTAGAAGCACCTTTGTTTAATGTCGTTTGATCGACCATACCTTATGAGAATAAATTAGTAGATGGGTTCCATATGATTGACCTCCTCGACCGGTTAGTGAGGTAAACTACAAAAGAACTTCATCAGCATTTTCCTTTTTATTGTGAATGGGTTTCCTCCATTATTCTCAACCTGAATGGTACCAAAATGATATACATTAGTTATAAGAAATGGACCTTCCCACCCAGAACAAAGCTTACCATGAATACTCTTCAATGTTGAATTATATGGTAGAATTTGGTCTCCTGGTTGAAGGGTATTTGGTTGGATCAGTCTACCTTGTTTCACCCTGGTTCTTTATTTATAAGACCTCAAATTTCCAAAAGCTTCTATTCTGATTTCTTTTAGATCGTGTAATGATAGTTTTTTCTCTGAATCATTAATGGGATCACTACCTTCTCCGTGGGAAATTTTAAAGATGGAATGGTCGCTTGACGAGATTCCTTCTGAGTCAAGGACATTTTAGTTGACCTTGTTATATCCTACCTCCATGGTCAGAGTTCCTTCATGTACATTGATGAATATTTTTTCTGTTTTCAGGAATGGTCTTCCCAAATGTATGGGTGAATGTTTTGGTGAATTTTCCCCCTCCATGGTGAGTACATAAATGTCTGCTGGAAAAATGAGTTCTCTAACTCTTACTAGCACGTCTTCCACAACTCCAGATGGATAAATAGTGGATCCATTTGCGAGTTGGATAAAAACTCTTGCGGGCATCATCTCACCTATATTCAAAGAAGAGAAAACAGAATTAGACATTACATTTATGGATTCACTAAGGTCACACAAAGCATCAGAAAAATATAAATAACCCATTGTACAGGGAATATAGAATGTCCTTGGATCTTAACATTTTTTTGGTAAAGGTGGGATGGAAACAGCTGAGACAATCTTTCCGAAACTGATTTTTTCATCCTTATTGTGCTTGTTTTTCTTGGTGAATATTTCCTTTAGAATATTTTCATATTTGGGTATTTGTCGGATTCCATCAAGTAAGGGAATGTTGATTTCCCCTTTTCGAAAGGTTTCATGGATCTCTTTTTGAGTTTTTTCTTCTTGGGCCTTTGATGATCTAGTTAGTGCATAAGGGAATGGTACTTTGTTTCCTCCTTTCTCTCTTTGTTGCCTTTGAATTTTTGTTTCTTCCTTCTTCTTGGGGGGGATGAGTTTTTCTTTAAGTTTTTTTTTGGAATCATCATACTTACTTGGATCAGGTGTTGGATGTTCCTTACTGCTTTGAGTCATTATTTCACTAATAGTCTCATTTGGATTTGGGATAGTTTGGGCCGGGATATTTCTTTGGTTACTAGTTAAAATATCCATAATGCTATCAAACTTGTTGTCCAAATTTGTCACAGTCTTCTTCATCTCTTAAATCTCTGTTTCACGGTGGCACTTCTCAGAACTTGTTGGAGGCCGTTCAAAATTTCTTCATTGGAATGGTGGTGGTTGAAATGATTGTTGTGGTCGGAAGGGCTTCTTGTACGGTGTTTGGTTTTGAAATTTCTGTTGAAATGTTGGTTTGGAATAGTTTTGTTGTCCTCCGTATCCTTTTTGGGTTTAACCTTCTCTCTATTGTTGATTTTTTGGATATTTCCTTTGTTGGAATGCAGCTTCACAACAATCTATATCTTGTATCTCAGCTCATTGATCAGTATAATGATTTGGCGATGAACATAACGCACATACCTGAGGTGGAGATGGATTCTCATTCACCGTCTTGATGGCCATTTGCCTCACAAGGCTTGTTAGTTCTCGAATTTATGTTGTATGAAGAGGAGATGAGTCAGAAGTTCTTACCTCATGCATCCCTCTTGTACCAGTGCTTCTTGTCCCGAATTGTTGTGAATTCTGGGTGATCGTCTCAATCAGGCTTCGGGCTTCTCCGAGCATTTTTTCAATCAATGCTCCTCTAGATGATGCATCCAAAAGGTTCCTATCTTTGTCCAGGAGTCCTTGGTATAAAAATACAATGAAGTGGTGCCCTTTTATAGTTGGTGTGGGCATCTCACACTAAGCTTCTTGAATCGTTCCCAATACTCATAAAGAGTCCCACCGGTAGCTTGTCGAATGGCATATATCTCCCTCCTGATTGCTGTACTTCAAGAGTCTAGGAAGAACCGTTGCATGAAACTTTTTTGGAGATCATCCAAGTCTTGGATTTCTCCTGGTTGTATGGTATACAACCACTCCTTCGCTGCCCCCTCATGTGAAAAAGGGAATGCTTTCCACTTTACTTTCTCCTCCACAACTCCTCTTGGTTTGAAGCTTGAACACACATGGCTAAATTATTGAATGTATCGATTTGGATCCTCACCTACAAGGCCATGATATTTAGGTATCATAGTAATCATGTTTACTCGTAACTCAAAATCATTTGGTTGTTCAGGCATGTTTAACTGATTCTGCTGGTTAGCAAATTGTGGGCCACAAAGTCCCCTCTTGGTTTGTCTAGGGTTTTGTGCCATTATTGGTGGTTCTAATTGGTATAATGATACTTATAAACTTATTTCTCTAAAATTTATTTCAATAATGAGATTCTTATGCCTAGTAAGCAATGTTCTTTCTATCTCATGGCCGAAATCAAGTAGTTCCTTGTTAGAGGTTCTGGTCATGTAGATTTACCCTTACTCCTCGGCAGCGGCGCGAGTTTTGACACACGCTTGTTGTGGGGTGTGACAAAAACAATTAAATACCCCTAAGGGTGTAGTGTGAATGGTAACCATAATGTCGTTTTCCAAGGAGCAGTGTTTTAATCTTGGTCTCACTAAAAAAATAGCATGTTTGAATAATTTAAGAAAACAAGAGGTTTTCTTAAAATGGTTTGTGAATTTAATATGAGAGAGAAGTGATTGGATTTAGGTTGGGTTTTCCCATTTGTGATGTCATCATATTTTTTATGAGAATATTAATCCTTTGGTTTTAGAAAAAATAATTAAGTGAATTGAATAACAATTGTTTCTTCGTTTCACCTTTGATTTAATTAATTATCAATGTGTAGAAATATTAATGGACTAATATTAATTACTTAGGAAATACCAAATCTGGTATTTACTTCCCTAAATAATTAAGTTAATCTATCTTAATTTCTCCACGTGATTTAGCAATCACCAAATCACTCCCTTAGTTAATTTTCTTCATAGATTAACCAATCAGTGTAAAAATGAATATATCAAGCAAGGGTATAATAATATTTAAATCAAAGAAATTTAATATTTAAGAATAAATCAAAACACAATCATATTTAATTTAAATTAAAAATTAAATTAAATTTATATTCATTCAATTATATGAAAATAATTCCATTGAGATAATCTTCAGAACCTCAAACATCACAAAATGGGGCCCCCCTTCCCTTCACGCAATCACAAAAGATTCAACCCCTCCATGCAAGGTGGGGTCATTGAATTCATATAAAAAATAAACATGGAGGAAGTAATTATAAATGAAGAATAAGGAGGAGGATGTTATACTCTTCTTGGTTTTTGTCGCTGGCAGGAATGGGATATGAAGAAATGAATTGAGACGCGGGAGCTCCTCTCCTTTTATTGGCAGATTTCTGTACTCCAAAATATTGCGTGTTGTTGGACCATTAAATGGCTGATTCACGCGTGGAACCCATAGACAATGATGTTCATAAATTTATTTTCCGTTCACCCTCAAAATTGCATAGCATTTGAACACCGGATGGAGAAGTTATTAATTTTCCATTAAAGGCTTCTGTTTCTGGACGAAGCTTCTAGGAAGGTTGCTTTAATAATATGTCATTAAATAGCCACATTAATGGATTCAAAACTCCATATAATTTATTTTTTGAACGGCTATTTGATTCCTATTTCCTCCCCAAGTGTAATAAATGGATTTAATGATGTGTAGGCCGAGTTGTGGTTCCATTACAGTGCTGTGGTCCATGCTGTCCGCTCGGAAAAATGTCAATCTTCAATGAATTTTTATTACCAATAGATAGACGAATCAGATCCTGGTACAAAACACAAAGATGAAGGAAATACAATCATTATTCTAAAAAAATTATATTCAATGATGTTGAAATTATATTTTTTATGAAATGACAAAAATACCCTTGTGTTAAAAATCTGTCCAAAAATCCCGAATTATGCACTTTTCACAATTTTTCTCATTTTCATTCTAAAACTCAATTTACAATTATTTTAATAAAAAAATTTAAATACAAGGGATTTATCATCTAAAAAAAATTAAAAAATATGCATTATTTGATCAAAAATATTCATGTAAATTTGCTCTGTCAAGGAATCTTGGATGTTTGCCGATAATTGTGGTTTAGGGTGCGATTGATTTTGTTTCCATTGATGGTGGGTCTGGTTTAGGTCCAAAAGGTGACATGGAAGGTTATTATAGATGACGATATTCAATGGATCTAGGATTTCTGTTTAGAAGTTGTATGTGCTGATTTATAATAACAATAGAAAGTTCAATGGAAACATTTTGTGAGGGGTGGATCTGGAGGCACCCCTCATCATGACCGGAGCTTAAGGTGTTGACGTCTCTCTTTTTTGGGTCCTTATACCCATTTGGTGCAGTTTTGTGCAACTTAAAATATTCCATTATAAGACTATTTTATGGTTGTCCATGTCAAATAATTCATATTTTTTAAAATATGAAAAATGGTTTTAGAGAATAGTTTAATGTGAAAAATATTCCACATAGGAAAATTCCATAAAACAATCTTCCAACATTATCTATAATGGTCCTCATAATTATTGATATTTTTATAAATAACTTAAATAGATAAATATATGACATTATAAAAAAGTATTATAGATGAATATCACTTATCACTAACATACCATCACAAGGATAACTACCTACTCTTCTATAATAACCTAATATTTCAATATGTAATTATCCCTTAAATAATTCTACTTTCAATAGAGTGTACTATAATATCAGTGACCGTACATGTGTTCATAATTTTGAATAAATGCTTGAATTTCAATTACTGAATGATCCAAATTTTTTGTTGGGTAGTGTAATTGAATTTCAAGAGTTTGATATCCTTTAATAAGAGTTTTTTGGTTAGGGGAAATGGATCAAGATGTATTTGAGAACTCGATGGATCATCGAGTAGTGGACAGAGAGGCGATTTCAAATTATATCATACCACTATCCAGCTAATGGTGTTTAGTGGTGGCAGCAGCTCGATCCTATAGCCACTGAACAACTAATTCTCTCTAATAGCTCACCAATTGTATTTTAAAGGGGAAATTACAATGTTTCCCCATCATGTTTTTGAGGATCTCCCTACCCATTTTGTTTTTGCGCATGTCTTTCAACATATTTATCCCATCATCCATTCAACACCCCTTGTTTTGAGGTCTGTTTGGGGTTATTCTTCAACTATTTGGAGTTACGATCACCTTTCCCCCTCCTCAATTGATCTTATCATTTTTATTCATAATTTTTGTTTCTCAAATTTAGGTTTTTGTTGAATAATACACAGGAGCTTTGTGGAATCACCCTATTCTATTGGAATGTCTGTTTAGACTTGAAAGAGGATATCTCATTGTGGTTATTTCCAATTGTAAATTGATGAGTAATTAAAGTATGACACCATAATGATATTTATTTATTTATGTTAAATTTATTTATAACTTTACCATGGAGGTGGTGTTTTCCTTTAGGCCTTTGGCCCACAATGTTGTTAGGAGCCCACCACTGGTAAACAACAAGCATTTTTCTATTATTCTGATGGGGTGAGATATTCCATTAGGTTTTTTTCTCTAATAAATATTTGGAGAAAAATGTTTAATTTTTTATATTTTTTATTTTTAATTGGAAAGATGTAGTGGCGTGAGTTAGGCACCCAGTTAATCACATGAGCTTCAACAAGCCTTGGAAATTTTTTGGACTTGGAATTAATGTGTGATAATTTTGAATAAGTCAAGTGGGACTTAAATGCACCCATTGTAATGTTTTATCCCATTAGTTCATGAGGTGGAGACCTCACTGGACTCCAAGAGATGACCATAAACATTAAATTAAATGTTTTCAATGGAAAATTGACTTAGTTAATAGCCTCATCATGTCTTGATCCTTATAGGAAGGTGGGAACTAGTGGATCTCCTTACTAATGATTTTTACCCTAATGTTTGGATAATTGAGTGGTGTTTTTAAAGGAATGGTATTTTAGAAATGATATCAAATGTTATTTAGAAATGGTCATGGAATGATACAATGGAAATGGTAATTATTTTTTATATCGAAATGTGTAATTTCATTAATGAATTTTATTTGGATTCTTCTGAAATGTTATTCAGAAACAGTATTATGGGAAATGCTATGGAAGTGTCAATTTGGCCTGAATTTTGAAAAGTGGTTTTTGATAAGGTTTTGGGTAATGGGAATTGTATTTATTCTTAATATGTGGAAATGGTAACTGGTTCATTATGTATTGTATTATTTATTTTGGAAATAATGAATTGATGTATGATTACATTTCTTCATTAAAAGTATATGATTTTTTTTATTTCTAAATTGGGGATGAACACAACCCCTAAGTGGATGCTTGTAATACCCCAGATATTATCTATGGTAAAAATCACAATAAATTTGGACTAATTAATTATTTTGGACCTAATAAGGATACCCTTTGAGGTTGGAAATGTTATGGGGGTGGCTATGTCTGGTTCATATATCTGAACCCCAACTGGTGGAGAATAACAATAGGCCGCATAGTTTCTATAAACTCTATGACCCAGCCCACACAGTCTCTCCTAATCGTGTGGGGATGGACATAGGAGAACACATGTTACACGATTTTCCTTAATCGTGCACCATGGGATACAAACCCATGAGAAATGTTTGTATTTTGTAGTAGAGTCATATCACATGGTTGGTACACTGTTTCCCTAACCATGTCTCCTAGCAGTGGAGGATCCCTCTTTAAGTAGTGGTAAGCACATGGTTGGCACAAATCTTGGCCAACCATGTATCCAACCTCTGCAACATAGATGTAACGACCCGAAATTTTGAATAAATCTTGTTTCCTAATTTCATGTGTTATTTTATTTTATTTTTATACTCAACAAAAATGTTTTATTTAATAAACATTATTATAATTAAAATGAGACCATTGGGTTTTGACTGTCATATGACCATCGGTCAATATGACCGCTGTGAAAAAAATGTTTTGATTATTGTCTCTAAATATAAGTAATCTTGGTTGATTATTATAGAAAGAAGATTCGATTGCATCACCTAGTAGTCTTGGACCGATCGAAGCCCATCTAACAGAGATTGGGAAGGAGGTAGCACCATTGGGCTTTGCTCTGGACCAAACCCAAGCCGAACTTCATCATGTGAAGCTAGAACGGAATCGCCTTCGCGAGAAGTTCAAACTGATAGAAATTACTACTCGGGCAATGTTGACTGAGCCGACCCAAGATTCTATCACCCTAGTACACCTTACTCTTAGATTCTATGCTGGTATTATAAGGGGCTATGTAATGAGACCGTAACTTCCTTGTGTAATCCTTGTTTTCAATAAAAATTGGGATGTCTTCTTATGATGAAGTTTATGAATTTTAAAATGTCCGGATAAAAATAGTATGCATATTTTTTTATGAATTTTCAAAAATATATTTAAAAAAAATGTTTATGTAAACCTTAAATAATTTAAAATGTGTAATGATTTTCAAAAAATGGTCTTCTACAATTATGTTCAGTACGTAATTTGGAGTCTAATGAGATCAACTTGATTTTTGATGAATAGTAAAATATGAATAGTGATTTTATGATTAGGATTAGTAATATGACCAAATGGATTAGTAATCTCACTTAAAGGAAGTTTTAAAATAATCTAGGCACCTTGATTAAGTAATGTGATTCAATAAAATGGTTAAATAACGGTTTTATAAATTATTATTCAAGTATTAGTTTTTTCGGGTGAATAGTGCTTTTTAATTAAAAGTTAAATTAAAAATATTTAGAAAATTATTTTTATAAAATGGATTTCATTTTTGAACTCAGAGCACCGATATTATGCTATGGTAATTTTTGGGGTTTTTCTGAAAAAAATGAATTTTCGGTGAATAGTGTATTTATTTAAAAATAAAATTAAAAATATTTAGAAAATTATTTTTATAAAATGGAGTTAATTTTTGAAATCAGAGCATTGATATTTGGTTAGTGTGAAACTTTGGGTTTTTTCTGATAAAGTTGAATATTCAGTGAATAGTAAAAATACAGTTTTAGGGTTTCGGTATGTTTAATGACATCATAACTGTTTCATAGTGATGTCATGAGATATTTTAAGTGTTGGCCAGACAAGGGTGATGAATTATTGTTTTGGGGGCCCCATGTGGCCTAACTCCATGGTAAATGCCAAGGGAGAGCACATGAGTTTGAGAAAAGCACATGTGAGGTGTCCTTTGGCCATTAATGCCTTGTCCCCTCACTTTCCATATAAATACCAAGCCCTCCCCTCATCCATTCGACTCCCCACTCTTCCCCAACGATGTTATGGTCTCATTACCTCCCAAAGAGTCCTACCATGGTTCCCCCAAGCCCTCAAGGTCCCAACCTTTGAGGTTTAAGAGTTATATTTTAAGGTAAGGGATCCGACCTCTCTCTTTCATTTCAAGTAATCTCTTTTATGTCATTCCTTTTCTGCTACATGTTCTTATGTTTTAGGATGTTCTTTTATACTCCTCTTACTGCCCTTTTTATATTCAAATAATGAGAGATCCCCTATTACTCTCATTATTTCGTTTTATGAAGTTTTAAGTGGCGCCGTTAGGCTGCCGAAATTTTTGTAACAGATTCTTTCTCCCTTCTCATTTTTCAAGATCTATTTTCATGTAAAGTATTTCAAGTTCCTTTCTATTATGTTGGGGTATGATCTCTAAATTTATCATACTGATCTTTTATGATAATATGATGAGAGACCCCATTTGATCTCTTCAATTCAGTATTTTGACGTTTTAAGTGGCGCCGTTAGGCTGCCGAAATTTTAAGTGGTTCTTCACCCTTCTCGTTTTGAAGTTCTACTTTCATGTCAATTCCTTCAAGTTCCTTTTTGTTATGTTGGGGTATGATCTCTATATCTATCATACTGGAATCATATGTTCATATGATGTGATAACCCATTTGATCTCTTCAATTTAGTATTTTGATGTTTTAAGTGGCGCCGTTAGGCTGCCGAATTTTTAAGTGGTTCTTCACCCTTCTCGTTTTGAAGTTCTACTTTCATGTCAATTCCTTCAAGTTCCTTTTTGGGGTATGATCTCTATATCTATAATACTGGACTCTTATTTTCATATGATGAGAGACCCCATTTGATCTCTTCAATTCAGTATTTTGAAGTTTTAAGTGGTGCCGTTAGGCTGCCGAATTTTTAGGGGATTCTTTCACCCTTCTCATTCTTTTCAAAGTTCTACTTTCATGTCAAGTCTTTCAAGATCCTTTTTAATTATTTTGCGGCATTGTCTATATATTTATCATAATGAACTATTATGTTCACATGATGAGAGACCCTATTTGATCTTTTCAACTCATTTTTGTTGAAGTTTAAGTAACGTCGTTGGGCTGCCGGACTTTCATAAGAGAAATATAATTTTTGTCTTCCTTCCATGTTTTTCATTTCAAATGGTATGTCCTTGAAATTTCATTACCATGATCATGTATCCTTCTTATTATGTCCATCTACTGTTTTATGGGTCATTTATGAATGTTTGACCCATTTTCCCTCTCTTTTTAATGTCTTCTAAAACCTCGTAACATAGCCGTTATGCTGCAGAATTTCCGTCTCAAAATGTCTCTCTCTTTTTCTAAAGTTCTTTTACATTATTGAGTGAATACTCAAAGATCTTTCTTCTAAAGGGGTATTCACCTATATACCAAAATGTTCTATTTTAAATTCTGGGATTTACATACGTGAGACCCACCTTCCTTTTCTGTGGGTTTTAAAGTGACTTAAAGATCATGCCTTTAAAGCAGTTTTTAGAACGTTGTGATTATGAAATGAAACCCATTTATTTTATGCTATATGGGTTATTTATGAAATGTTTGATGATGAAATATGTGGATCACATGATAATAAAGGAAAATTTAAGGGTGCACCCTGATAGCGCTCCAATGCATTAGGTAATGATGTAACCACTAGAGATTACAATTTTCACGATACCTTGGTAAATAACTTGGGTAATTTTCAAATGACACCTTGGGGATGGACCTTGGTGATATGTTCATGATTGTCTATGTTAAATTATGTAGCCACATATTCAAGTTATGAAAATTTTATTTTTATTATGATATGCCTCATGATTTCATTCTCATTCCTTAAAGTTCTTTTCATGACTTTATTGAAGTATCTCAAGTTCACATGTAAAATGTTTCTCTTGTTTTCCTTACTGGGCCTTCTGCTCACCCTTTCCTTTTTTGTATGTCCCCAGGTTCTGAGATGCCGTAATGAACATAGTTTGAACATAAGGAGAATCCTTTCAAGTGTTTAAGAAGAATGTTTTTTGTTTGTTTCATGTTTTAAGTTCCTGGTTTCCAAGACACTAAACCTTAATGATCCTCAGTTTTGTAAAATGTAATGAAAGTTTATGTGATAAAAAGGTGGGATACTATAGTTGGTATCAAAGGATGGTTTAGTTATTTGTGGAAATTAGGATAAGAAAACTTTAGGAAGAAGCCTATAGAAAATATTATATATAGGAAATCTTCCTGGTATTTTGGTGAGTTTTGGGTAATGGGTTTCCAGTCAAATACATCCCTGTCTGGATACGAGCAGGTAGAGGTGGATCTGGCACAGATGTACATAGGGGTAAAACCCGAAAACACCGCTTTGATCTTCACTCGAACGAGAACTGGTACACGACAACGGGCCTTGCTGCACTCTTGGATACGACACTCCCGGGGGATATGCTTTGGTAAATTCATAAGCTTAGTATGAACCATTATTAAAGGAACAAGGATAAAACAAAATAAAGATTCACATAAGAATATATGATCATGGATAACCTAGATGGGAACCTAGGGGATCACATGTTAGGGTATAATTTTATTCTACAAGTTATCCTTATATACTTTAAGTTCCTTTTCATGATTATTGGTTAAGTATTTAAGCCTCTAATTATACTTTCTCTTCTTAGTTAATGGTTAAAAATGGAAGAACATGTCCCAACAACCAATGTGATAGGAAATGCGATGATTTCCGGGTTAAAGGATGATTATTATTTTGGAAGACGTTCACTATTTTGGGGACCCTATATGATCTACGTAAATAGATTACTACGGTATTTTCATTGAGGATTAAGGATGACTTATATTTTGAAGAATTGATGAATTTAAGGTGGACTTATAGTAATTTAGGTTACTTATGGGAATGATTAACCTATCTTGGGTAAAATATGTTTAGGTTAGCTAATTTTTTTATAAGATGTTAGGAGAGGTTGATTTGTTTTGGAGATGAACAATGAAGTTTATTTTGGAAGACTATGTTATCAAATCCTTCTTGTATTTGGGTTTCAATCTTAGTTTAGTTTATTTTGAGGAATTTTGAGGACCATTATTTATGGAGTGGTCTATGATGAACTTTGGGTAGTACCATGGAACCTTGAAGATTTAAAAGTAGTTACCATTCCTATGGGATTCTTTCTTTTGAAGAGTTGTTTTACCTTACCCTTTCGGTTTTTGGGATAATGTTTAAAGATAAAAGAAATAGATAGTTAATCTTTTGTGGATTATGTGATTCTCTAGAAGATGATTCTTGTGTTTTGATGAGACCAAGTAGTTTCGAATGCTCATAGTTTGGATAAATTATTAGTTTTGGGTAGAAACTTACTAAAGGATGAAACTCTACATGAAGGTAGATATATTTCCTTATGTTTTTGTTCTATGTTGAAAATGAATTCCTCAAAGTTATAAAAAGGAACGTAAAACAAAAACGTTGTTGGTTTACGTTTCCTACTAGGTAATCAAAGACAACTTGCACACATAATAATTTTGGGATTTTCTGGTGGTTAACTTCCTCCTAATCATGTTTTCTATCACTCTCATTTAGGACGTGACCCTTTGTTTTCTCCTCCATGTCAATGTTTCCTACATGGAATCCCAGTACGAGTAAACTCGGGTGGCCTTTGTACACCCTTTTCATTCTTTTAAAGTAATGGCGTCACCAACTCTTTTTCCGATGTGGGACTTTCAATGAAATTTCAAAACCCAATTATTAAAATTGCGAGGACGCAATTTCTTAAGGGGGGAAGATTGTAACGACCCGAAATTTTGAATAAATCTTTTTTCCTAATTTCATGTGTTATTTTATTTTATTTTTATACTCAACAAAAATGTTTTATTTAATAAACATTATTATAATTTAAATGAGACCATTGGGTTTTGACTTTCATATGACCATCGGTCAATATGACCGCTGTGAACAAAATGTTTTGATTATTGTCTCTAAATATAAGTAATCTTGGTTGATTATTATAGAAAGAAGATTCGATGGCCTCACCTAGTAGTCTTGGACGGATCGAAGCCCATCTAACAGAGTTTGGGAAGGAGGTAGCACCATTGGGCTTTGCTCTGGACCAAACCCAAGACGAACTTCATCATGTGAAGCTAGAACGGAATCGCCTTCGCGAGAAGTTCAAACTGATAGAAATTACTACTCGGGCAATGTTGACCGAGCCGACCCAAGATTTTATCACCCTAGCACACCTTAATCTTAGATCCTATGCTGGTATTATAAGGGGCTATGTAACGAGACCGTAACTACCTTGTGTAATCTTTGTTTTAAATAAAAATTGGTATTTCTTCTTATGATGAAGTTTATGAATTTTAAAATGACCGGATAAAATTGTATGCATATTTTTTTATGAATTTTCAAAAAGATATTTTAAAAATAATGTTTATGTAAACCTTAAATAATTTAAAATGTGTAATTATTTTCAAAAAATGGTCTTCTACAATTATGTTCAGTACGAAATTTGGAGTCTAATAATATCAACTTGATTTTTGATGAATAGTAAAATATGAATAGTGATTTTATGATTAGGATTAGTAATATGACCAAATGTATTAGTAATCTCACTTAAAGAAAGTTTTAAAATAATCTAGGCACCTTGATTAAGTAATGTGATTCAATAAAATGGTTAAATAACGGTTTTATAAATTATTATTCAAGTATTAGTTTTTTCGGGTGAATAGTGTTTTTTAATTAAAAGTTAAATTAAAAATATTTAGAAAATTATTTTTATAAAATGGATTTCATTTTTGAACTCAGAGCACCGATATTATGCTATGGTAATTTTTGGGGTTTTTCTGAAAAAAATGAATTTTCGGTGAATAGTGTATTTATTTAAAAATAAAATTAAAAATATTTAGAAAATTATTTTTATAAAATGGAGTTCATTTTTGAAATCATAGCATTGATATTTGGTTAGTGTGAAACTTTGGGTTTTTTCTGAGAAAGTTGAATTTTCACTGAATAGTTAAAATACAGTTTTAGGGTTTCGGTATGTTTAATGACATCATAACTGTGTCATAGTGATGTCATGAGATATTTTAAGTGTTGGCCAGCCAAGTGTGATGAATTATTGTTTTGGGGGCCCCATGTGGCCTAAATCCATGGTAAATGCCAAGGGAGAGCACATGGGTTTGAGAAAAGCACATGTGAGGTGTCCCTTGGCCATTAATGCCTTGTCCCCTCACTTTCCCTATAAATACCAAGCCCTCCCCTCATCCATTCGACTCCCCACTCTTCCCCAACGATTTTCTGGTCTCATTACCTCCCAAGGAGTCCTCCCAAGGTTCCCCGAAGCCCTCAAGGTCCCAACCATTGAGGTTTAAGAGTTACATTTTAAGGTAAGGGATCTGACCTCTCTCTTTCATTTCAAGTAATCTCTTTTATGTCATTCCTTTTCTGCTACATGTTATTATGTTTTAGGATGTTCTTTTGTACTCCTTTTACTTCCCTTTTTATGTTCAAATACTGAGAGATCCCCTCTTACTCTCATTATTTCGTTTTATGAAGTTTTAAGAGGCGCCGTTAGGCTGCCGAAATTTTTGTAACAGATTCTTTCTCCCTTCTCATTTTTCAAGATCTATTTTCATGTAAAGTATTTCAAATTCCTTTTTATTATGTTGGGGTATGATCTCTAAATTTATCATACTGATCTTTTATGATCATATGATGAGAGACCCCATTTGATCTCTTCAATTTAGTATTTTGAAGTTTTAAGTGGCGTCGTTAGGCTGCCGAAATTTTAAGTGGTTCTTCACCCTTCTCGTTTTGAAGTTCTACTTTCATGTCAATTCCTTAAAGTTACTTTTTGTTATGTTGGGGTATGATCTCTATATCCATCATACTGGAATCTTATGTTCATATGATGAGAGACCCCATTTGATCTCTTCAATTCAGTATTTTGATGTTTTAAGTGGCGCCGTTAGGCTGCCGAATTTTTAAGTGGTTCTTCACCCTTCTCGTTTTGAAGTTCTACTTTCATGTCAATTCCTTCAAGTTACTTTTTGGGGTATGATCTCTATATCAATCATACTGGAATCTTATGTTCATATGATGAGAGACCCCATTTGATCTCTTCAATTCAGTATTTTGATGTTTTAAGTGGCGCCGTTAGGCTGCCGAATTTTTAGGGGATTCTTTCACCCTTCTCATTCTTTTCAAAGTTCTACTTTCATGTCAAGTCTTTCAAGCTCCTTTTTAATTATGTGGGGGAATTGTATATATATTTATCATACTGAACTATTATGTTCACATTATGAGAGACCCTATTTGATCTTTTCAAATCATTTTTGTTGAAGTTTAAGTAACGACGTTGGGCTGCCGAACGTTCATAAGAGAAATCTAATTTTTGTCTTCCTTCCATGTTTTTCATTTCAAATGGTATGTCCTTGAAATTTCATTACCATGATCATGTATCCTTTTTATTCTGTCCATCTACTTTTTTATGGGTCATTTATGAATGTTTGACCCATTTTCCCTCTCTTTTTAATGTCTTCTAAAACCTCGTAACATAGCCGTTATACTGCAGAATTTCCGTCTCAAAATGTCTCTCTCTTTTTCTAAAGTTCTTTTACATTATTGAGTGAATACTCAAAGATATTTATTATAAAGGGGTATTCCCATATATACCAAAATTTTCTATTTTAAATTCTGGTATTTACATACATGAGACCCACCTTCCTTTTCTGTGGGTTTTAAAGTGACGTAAAGATCATGTCTTTAAAGCAGTTTTTAAAACGTTGTGATTATGAAATGAAACCCATTTATTTTATGCTATATGGGTTATTTATGAAATGTTTGATTATGATATATGTGGATCACATGATAATAAAAGAAAATATAAGGGTGTGCCCTGATAGCGCTCCAATGCATTGGGTAATGATGTAACCACTAGAGATTACAATTTTCACGATACCTTGGTGAATAACCGTGGTAATTTTCAAATGACACCTTGGGGATGGACCATGGTGATATGTTCATGATTGTCTATGTTAAATTATGTAGACACATATTCAAGTTATGAAAATGTTATTTTTATTATGATATGCGTCATGATTTCATTCTCATGCCTTAAAGTTCTTTTCATGACTTTATTGAAGTATCTCAAGTTCACATGTAAAATGTTTCTCTTGTTTTCCTTACTGGGCCTTCTACTCACCCTTTCCTTTTATGTATGTCCCCAGGTTCTGAGATGCAGTAATGAACATAGGATGAACATAAGGAGAATCCTTTCAAGTGTTTAAGAAAAATGGTTTTTTTTGTTTCATGTTTTAAGTTCCTGGTTTCCAAGACACTAAACCTTAACGATCCTCAGTTTTGTAAAATGTAATGAATGTTTATGTGATAAAAAGGTGGGATGCTATAATAGATATTTTAAGTGAAATGATTAATTTTCCATTAATTATTTAATAGCCTTACCCCTCCTTTCATTTTTCTCCAATAGACAGTATTGGTCTTCTTCTCCCATTTTGAGCTCCCAAATCCCACATTGATAGTCTTTGACTCCATTCATTTGTCTTGAATTATATTCAATCATCTTCAATCTCATCGGATAACCACATGTAAAATATTGATTCCAATTTAGTCGTTCTTCATTTCATTTACTCTTGATAGAGAAATCAAGCTGCAAGTATATGTGCCTTATTTTTAGGGTGTTGGTTAATTCATAATATTTCATCCAATCCATGCCTAACTAAAGGCTGATACCAGATGAGGATATTTGTACCAACCTGAGGTTGGTAGACTGTAATTTATACCTATTGTTTCGGGGTTTTTTTTAATATGTTCTGTTGGTCCACATGTTAGTTTCACCATGCATGATCCTAAATTGAATGTTTCTTAAATTGGATTCCGTTCATGGAAATTATTTTCATTTTAGAATCTATTTCACACCACGAATTTTCAAATTTGGAGTAAACCATTTCTTTTGTGTGTTCCCTCCTTATGCCTAATTGGCTTCCATGGGTATGTATCCAAATCACATGTTGTAGTTTGTGGTTTTAAATTATAAATGATGATATCATAAATTGATGATGGATTATGGGTTTTTTTAGCATAACTTACACCCTATTAATATAATTAATATAATTGATTACGGGTTAGTGGAAATCCCACAACACTTAATTAAATGGGAAATTGATACACCCTTTTCTTTATTTAAATGTAAATGAGAATTGGATTATAAATTGGATCATATTAAGGTAAATGGTTATTTTATGAAATATAATACATAAGGTTATGGAGAACCTGAATATCTATATTAAATAGGCTTGAAATTTTTTATGAATTAAAATGAATGGTAATGATGACCCGTTATTCCAAATTATACTAAATGGGTAGGGCATCCCATGTGATACTATAGAGGCATGTCATCTCTTATCGTGATACTAGGCATGGAGACCCTATACGTGATACTAGGAATTGAGTCCCTATTCTAAGATATTGGTCATGGCATCCCCTATACTATTATGATACAGGGCATGGCATCCCTTATACATGTGATACTGGTCATGAAGTCTCTTATAAACATGACACCATGGATTTAATCCTCTAATACTTATTTAGATATATTCTAGAATGGACTGCAGTTGGTAGTGTCGTCTTGGTTTCAATTAAGGAACAGAAGACAACCCATTTATAGTTTTTATTACTTCGTTAAATTATTATACCTTCACACTAACATATCGTATTCATATACATGATATTTATAAACACCATTGGTGGTGGTATCCTAATATTTATGTGACACCCTATCCAGGCCACTGATAGATCCCTCAAATACTATTATTATATGTACTTTTAAGGGGATTAATTATCTTACAGATGCGTGATTTCTGGTATGACTTTGTATAGAGATGGTATCAGATTCCAGAGCTGAATCTTATGATGAATGGATATATTTTTTTCATTTTTTACATTTTGTTAATTTTTTACAACATGTTTTTCATTTTTCCTTGAATCCATGTTTTCATTATTTTTATACATGTGACATATAATTCAGTATATTAGTTTTGATTATTGATATCATTTTCTTGATGATTTACATATCTTTCTATTTCTTCTTAACTATTATTCTACTTCCATAATTTATTTATAGATTATACCATTGTGCTAATCTAGTAATAAGGGAATAGTTTTCCGATAGAGACACTCTATGCCCTCACTTATTGTCATCATCCTTTAGCATTCAGGGAGATGATCTTGAAGCCATGTGGGCCACCGGGATTAGGGCACCATTGAGTGGCACTCAGGTCCATGATATCAAAATGTTGAATAAAAGGATTATTTTTCTTAAATCAATATTTTTATATAATATTCAAGATATTTGGATGGATATATTGTTTGGTAATGATCTGTGACCAAGCATAGCTAAACAATGTATATGGAAAATCCAAATTTTCTCAAATGGAAATTGTTATTTTTGTATTTTTCTTATTACAATTGATTTGGTTCACCATTGAGTAATGCACATGAATTATGAAATTAATATTTATATGACTGACTTTTATATATTAACCATGGAACAATGAGATAAGGGAATGTAAACATTGGGTATGAATCATATTAGGCACCATGTAACAAATTCACATTCCAAGCCAAATTAAATAATTTTGTTGTTTTTATCTCCTGTTATTAACAAGAGTGATTTGATTGATATAATTTGATTTTTTATTGGATAATGACTCTTCTAGGGGTTCGATAAAAACAAAATTGTTTCATAGAGTTCCATCCATTCCCTAAATAGTGTTTTCCTGATTTGTCTATTGCAGACACCCTAAGCATTTGATTATAGCATGTTGATTCATGGACTGTTGGTCACACTGACTAGAACGTGTTATTTTATGGATTGAATGTAAACCATATTTTGGTTCATAATATGAATAGTAAATTATAGATAAAATGTGGTGAACCATTTGGATTAGCCATTTAAAAATTTATTTAAATAAAAATATAAAGTAAATGAAATTGAAATTGAAAAACCTAGAGCTTTTCTTAGTCCCGACCTTAGTTGTGGGAAATAGGAAGCATGTCTTCTCTTCATTAAAAATGTTCTATCACCCATATAGGACTCCTTGATCTGGAAGAGGGGTGTGACTTTGACATAGAAAGGCTTTGTACCCACTCTATTTCTATATTTATTCCTTTTTTCTTAACTAAATATTATCTCAGGTATGTGTTTTGAAATTGTAGACCAATTCCACCACAACATCATCCAGTTATATGATATGAGGGAGGTAAAGACTATGACCCAGAGTTGGTGGGCCTTGATATAACAATTATAAATCTAGTAGTTCCTCTTATGGAACGTCTTCCCTACCTAGGCGTGGGTGATTATTCCCAGTTTTTAGGAGATTTCCCCTGACATATGAAGTCATTACATGGAGCTCCTTGATTTTCCCCTTCCATGGGAGAGTTCACTCTTGAGAACCCATAGTAACATCCATCCATGTTTTTGGGGGAAGGAGGACCATGGGATATAGATTTGGGGATCTATATTATTGTGTCTGTATTTGATCATCTAGATACAACTTCAAATAGGAGAGTGAAACTTTCTACTTATATGCTATGGCGATCTGCCAAATGTGAGTGATATATTCTAAATCATGATGGTTTGTATCGCAAAGCAACATAGAGGGACTTCTAGTCGATTTTATTTGTTATTTATTTTTAGAGACCCAGAGGGTTGATCATGCTGGAGAATTCATGATAATGCAGTAGGGTTCGATGACATTCATAGACTATTTATCTCATTTTAAATTTCTTTATCACCATGCAATTATTTATACTGCTAATGAACAATAAAAAGTGAGATGATTTGAGGTGGTGTGAGGAATCCTATTCATTCATAAGTAAATGTTTTTCAGTGCAATACAATATCTAAAATAGATAGATAGGCCCTTATCACCTAGTAGAACCTCAGGGTTGAAGAACGTGTGAGCCATGGTGGTTCAGAACCCATAGAAGGTAGTGGTTCTACTAGCGGTCAGAAGTGGTGCTTTGAGACTATGTGTATTTTAAGAGGAAGCTAGTTGAAACCCAAATATAGTTATGTGGTATTTAATCAGTCTATGAAGTCTTGGTATAAGAGCACCTTGTGTACCAGACACCCTATCTAGTGCTGAGGCTGCCGAAAATAGGGGCATCTACAACATTTCTACTGTACCATACCATCGATGTTGAGTGCGAGGGGATCCATGTTATCTCCAAATTCATGTAAAGGTTATGTATCACCTCACTAGGTAAGTAGTTAGAAAAATAATACACAATCTGGTAGAGGAGTTGGTCATTTCCATGGTATCTAGACATTACATTTTTAGTGCATACTGAGTAGACCCGCTCTATGTAGTTAGGTGGTAGCACCTGGCTGGGGACTAGGTGATATCTATTTAGTATAACCTATACCAGAGTAGAAGGATTTTGGAACATGTACTATTATAGGTAATATTTTAGTACCCTCTACTATCGTTTATTCATTCTTTGATATTGGTGAATCACATTCTTTCAAAGCTATGCATGTTGAGGAGAGTGTCAGACTTCATGTTGAGTACTCTTGTAGCGTCATGATACTTGATACACCTTTGGGCATATGATCAGAGAGATTAAACCAATTTAAGTAATGTATTCTTGTGGTAGAAACCATAGTTTCATATGCAACCTCTTCATTCTTGAGATGACCAACTTTGAAGTCATTCTTGGAATGGATTGGTTGGTTACTTATCTTGCCTTTGTGGAATGTTATCATCAATGGGTAATGTTTACATCACTAGAGGGTGGTAATTATTTTAACAAAGGTGAGTGAGATGTATAGGATAATAGATATGGACCATAGAATCATGTTCTAGGTGGATTAACCACCCATATTGATAGCCTTTACATAAATGAACAAGGATTAAATCAGTCTGAGTTCCCTCCTGTAGTCGATCGATTCAGGAATTTCTTTCCCCAATGACTTCTTCGGACTACCTCCTGATAGAGATGTAGAATATTCTATTTATATTGTTCATATAATTACATCAATATATATTCCTCCTTATAATATGACTACTACTATATTTCAAGAGCTCAATAGGTATCTAGATAATTTAAAAGAAAAAGGTTTCATACAACCCAATACTTATCCCTAGGGTTCATCAATCCTTTTCCCCAAGAAGGAAGATGGAGTAAACATAATTTTCATAGACTACTGGAATTTGAATCATCTTTGTAACGCCTCGAGATTTAATGAAAAATATACTTTTTATTTCATTATTGTATTATGTTGTACGATACCCGAAGATTACCTTACGCTATACGCAACACCGTATTAGCTTGCAGTATACACAATACTATTCTTGGATCGTGTTACACACAATTTAAAGTTTGTTTCTACGCAACATTGAGTGTATATAAATATATATATTCAATGTTTAATGAAATATGGTTGGATTTTGTTATATGAAAAATCAAAGGAGCCTTGAACAACACGCAACCCTGACTTGGCATGCATTACACACAATCATGACCTTCCTCGATAGCGTGTGTAGTACGCAATACCGAGTTTCACTAAACAATGATATATTGTTATAATATTATTATGGACTAGCCGTTATGAATATTATTAACTAAATCTTTAATTTTATAACATTATTATTCATCTTAAACATTTTCTAGAACACGGTATGAGAACAAAATCAATTTTTCGAGTAAAATAAGTATTTTTAAAAAAATGTAGTTTTTCCACCTTTTGATGGCGCACCCACTTTAAATATAGTTTTTTACATGTTTATAAGTTCCATTTGACAAAATAAAATTCTTCCTTGGAATCAGGATATAAAAATTTAATTTGGATAAATTTTTCGTATTATTCTTATCACCTTCATATTTTGATAAATAGTAAAAACACGCTATATTTTAATTAAAAACAACTTTTTTCATTGCAATAATTTATAGGGAAATGTTATATTTTTAATGGGTTTTAAATTTTAATTAGAATATATTTTTACTATTTAATCCAGTGTTGGTCATTGGAATTAATTTCACTTTGAAATTGGACATAAACAAGTATCAATCATTTGATAGTTATTGTTTCTTAAAAGCACGTTATTTGTTTTGATAACGGGAATTACGTTTAAAATTAATTAATTCCACTTATATGTTTTGAATTTGGAAAAATAGACATCATTTTTGAATTCTTAATATCAAATATATCTTAATCGGAATTTTTTGGTATTTTTTTTGAAAAACATCAATTTTGCATGAATAGTGAAAACACCGAGTTTTTTGTTAAAACCGACTTTTTATTTAAATAATAATTTATTTGATTCAAATTTATTTTAGGTAAAAATAGCTATATAATACTTATATATGTTCAATGAAATTCATTGGAGTAATTTTATAATAATTTTAGATTTATAAAAAGTTTATTGATCTTTTCACCGTCTTTTACCCACCTAGTAGGAGCTTTTTCAATTGTTTATAAAACATAATTTTACTGCTTCTGTGAGTTGATTATCGAAAATCCGAGAGACATGGTTAATATAATGGAGGAAAATGTGGTTTAATTAGATAAAAATAATTTTTGGTGAATAGTAACTTTTTACTTTTATTTACCACCGTTAAAGGTAAATAAGGTAATTCAAAGTTAAAAAAATATTATAATAATTCAAAATTACATTAACACTTGTCCAAACCATATCTAATGAGTAATGTCCGACCATGGGACTCCTTGGGTCAATTTTTTCACACCATGGAGCCACTTATGATAGAAAATGAAAAATTATATTAATTCATTTAATGTAAAGACAAAATTGGCATTAACAAAAATCGTTTAGTAATTAATTAATATATGGGGCTATATAAATTATCTTTTGAACTATAAATATTAATTGGAAATCTAAAACGATTTACTACATGTTGGTAGTTTTTTTATAATTTTTAGACATCAAATAATTTAAATTATTTATGACACAATAATGACGCAGTATTTACCTCATTAATAAATGATTTAAATAATTAATATTATAATGATTAAAATATTATCCAAAACATTTCCAATTCTGATTGGATGACTTTATTTCGACCATTATTCATCTTATATTCATCTTTATTTATTTTGTGTCCTTTTGAAACTGATGATAAGTTTATAATAAAATAATATTTCCAGACATTCCAAAAGAGCCCCTCCTCTCCATTATAAAAGGAGTCCACTTCTATGCAATTCCTCACACTTCTCATGCCTTTTGGCTCGTCCAATCTCTGCCCAACTAATCACCCAACATCCATCTCCTCCCCCTAGAATCCTTAAATTAGGAAGAAGGAACTTCAAGAAGTCATTTTGGTTCAAACCAAAAGATGTTACCCAAATTAAAGGTAATAGTTTCTCTTAAGTTGTTTTCTTTTATTCTACTTCTCCAACACCTAAACTCTTTTTAATAATTTCTTTTAAAAAAAACAGTATTCTAAATATACTAGTATTTTTTTATGAGATGTATTAGAACTAAAATCACACACACCTCCTTCTAATGGATGAAGAACATAATGTTTCTGTGATGAAAAACTAACGCCTCATGAAACGATGATTGTTCGATTTTCTTCTACCGCCTCTCATGGTGGCCATTATGATGGAACTGTATTTATATATAATATATATTATGTTTATAATTTCCTTATTCTTCTTTAATTCCCAATTATTTCAAGCCTTTATGGTTTCCATAGTTGGTAAATACGATAATCTCATTTGAGGAAGTGCGGACTACCACCCCCTCAAAGTGATGTGATTTGTTAATGCCTTACGTGGGATGTATAAAGGATGGAGTTAATGGTATTATATATGATATTATAATGGTATTATAATATACCTATGAATCCTTAATTTTTAATTCCATTAAAATAATATATAGAAATGCAAGTAGCGTTCATGTGAACGTACAGTTTTCCGTCTCCATGAACGGTGCATTTCATTTTTTACCTCCATATGTTATGTACTATTATAAATACATGTATATTCTGGATATATAATGAATATATATGATATATAAATCATGATTTATAATCTGGAAGTAAGTAAAACATGATATAAGTAATAATAACATCAAAAACAACAAGTCCAAACACGTACGATAAATAAGATGATTTTACCCAAAATGTTGCATTAACATGGGATTTACAAAAGAACAGTTAATATAAAGTCATAAGTGAACCATATATGATATCATAACAATGAATATGATTCTTTAATAAGTCAATGACATTATTTAAATCATTATACAGGAGGTTCGGATACGTACGAAGCATATCTAACCTAAGGTAAGGGATAACCTTTCCAATCTCGTTCTTATCCGAGATTGTTTATTCGTAAGTATTAGCTGGGGTTATTGTTATCATCCAAGTCCATGTTTTATAAATGTTTTTTATGTATGTTTAATGTTCTTTTTACCCATTTTCCCTTTTACTACATGGTATGTAAGGAATATTTCTTTTGTTTATGTTACGAGGTACTTTTTGACTTTTCTTGAAAAAAGTACGAGGATAATGTTTTTTAACTTATAAGGCATGAAAAGATTTTTACGGTTTTATAAAGCCTTATTTTCATGAAGCTTCCTCCAAAATATTTCATGAATATTTTAATAAAAATAACTTTCTTTTAATATTTCATAACGTTTTTTGAAAAGAAATTGATTTTGAAGAAGGAAGGATATTTTCCACAAGAATTCATTTCAAGTGTTTTATCAAAACCATTTTCCATCAAAAATGACATTATTTCATATGTGTATGTTTCAAGTATAATTTCTATATGATTTTCATGGTTTCACATTTCTTATTATGAAATTATATCCATTTCTTTTATATGGATTATGTGATGATGGGATGATGTTTTTGAAACCCATTTTATTCGTTAGGTTATTATGAAAGATGTATGTTTATTTTGTGGCACAAGTGAGAATGATTTAATTTTGAGATTGGTGGGACCTATATCTCCCTTTAATGCATTGGGTAAATATTTATATCTCATGAGATAGAAATGTCTAAAACAACATGTGAATCTGGTTCAGTAATACAGGGCTGGAACGACAAGTAAACCCAGTTCAGTAAGGGATTTTGTCCACTAAGATGGTCTTGGAAGCCATACCTTGGCTACTATGGAAATCATTACATGTGCTTAATGGATGCCATAATTACATGTTTTATTCCCATTCTAGTTTATCATTATTAATGTTCCTTTATGATCTATGCCTTATGTACTATCATGTTTTATGTCATTGCCCACGATTTTGATGTTTAAACATTATGTTCATGTTTTTAAGTTCAAATGTATATGATTTGTTTTATTTTATCCATACTTACCCTTACTGAGAATTAGAGATCACCCTTTATATGTTTTCTTTTCGCCAGGATTTAAAGAAACGTTTTAGGTAAGAAAACCAAAAGGGGAAGATCTTTATGGGAGATGTTGAAGATCTTTCACCACGATTAGAATATTACATTCCGAGTTTCCAATGAAACTAAACTATTGCGATCCTTCTGTGTCTATTTTCGTTATTTATTTGGTATTCCACAAAAGTAATGTAGTGTCCATGTACATCAAGATTAAGGCCTCTACAATCTTATAGTGAGAAATTTCCTACCTCTACCTCTTATAGATGATCCTATTTACCAGTTTAGAGGAGAGTTTGTTTTCCCGATGATTAACCAGAGATCAGGCTATCATCAGGTTCAAGTTAGGCCTTCAGATATTCCAGTCATGACTTTCCAGAGTTGATATAACTTATATGTGTATCTTGTGATGCCTTTCAGTTTTACGAATTAACCTTCCCTATTTATTTTTTTGATGAATATGGGTTTCCATCCCTATCTTCATTCATTTTTTATGGTATTCATAGATGAAATATTGGTGTATTCTAATACTCAAGGTGACCATTCAACTCATCTTGATAACATTTAGAATATAATTAGACATCACTGGCTATATGCTAAGCCCATTAGATGTAACTTCTTGATTAAGAAGTTATACATCATAGGACACAATATCTCAGAGGCAATAGTTTTAGTTAACCTAGAGAAGGTGAGATGTGTGGCTACATGAGAGAATCCCATGAATGTCTTTTATATAAAAAGTTTCTTGGGTGAAACTTGTTACTATATGTGTTTTATATAGGACTTATCATGGATTTCTTCACCTCTTACTGGTCTAACAAAGAAGGGTGTTAAGTTCATGTGGTTATAAGAGTGTGATAATTCCTTTCATAAGATAAAAGGAAGGCTTATGTTTACACCTATTAGGATTCTTCCAGAGTCTTGTAGGAACTATACATTTTTCTATGATGCATCAAGCATTGTCTTGAGAGTGGTGTTGATGTAGGGAGATAGATTTGTTTCATTGATTTCATGGTAGCTGAGGCCTCATGAGTAGAATTACCTAACTCACAACCTCTAATTGGAAGTTGTTTTACATGCCTTGTGCTATTAGAGGAATTGCCTGTTAGGACGGTGTTTTTTGGTGTTTACAAACTACAAATGACACATGTATATACTTACACAATGAGAATTAAACCACCATAAGTGAATATGTGGTTAATATCTAAAATCCATTTAAATTGAGCTATCCTATATACCTAGGGAATGAAATGCTTTTATAGATGGTCTGAGTATACGGACTCCGATATAGATAGTTCAAGAGGCTAGTTTCAAATGGAAGCATAAGGATCTATTTTTTGAGATTCATAAAGTGGTTTAGGAACATCCTGGATAGTCTATACATTCATCACATTCAGTGACATCTTCACATATGGAGAAGGTGAGGATTATGAAGTTTTTAGATCTAGAGGGCTTGGTCCTACGTGAGAGTATTTCCAGTGGGTACCTACCTCCAGATTGGACCATGGATGATCACTACATCCTACGTATACATGGGATTATATAGGTTTCCATAGATAATGTACAGGAAGATAATTCACGAGTCCATGCATCTCAATGGGTTTTTACCCAGGTAACTTCAAGATGTATCGTGACATGCACTGACGGTATTGGTGTCTAGGGATGAATCACTAGATAGAAGGCTTCATCACTCTGTGTTCTACCTATCAGTAGGTGAAGGTAGAACACTAGAAATATATATTATTTATATATATATTATTGATCATATAATGTATATGATATAATGTTTTAATGGATTTTTTAATTCTATTACCGAGGTCACATCAAGGTAGAAATGCAGTTTGGGTAGTCGTGGAACTACTTATGAAAGTATCCAATTTAATTCTTTATTTGGTAGACATTATTAGTTGATGAGATGGAATGATTTTGTGTTCATGAGATTATCCAATGACCAGGGGTCTATTTTACTATTATTTATAATAGGTATTCTTTCTTTAAATCTAGGTTAGGGAAATGGTTGTCGAAGGCCATGGTTACATAGGTGCTTCTAAGCACAGCCTTTCAACCTCAGACCAATGGTTAGTCAGAACAGACTATAGTGGTTATAGAGGACATGATCTAAGAATGAATCCTTAATTTTAGTGGTTCTTGAGAAAATCACATCCCTCTCATAAATTTCTACTATAATAATAGTTATCATGAAATAATTCTGATGAATCTTAATGAGGTTTTATACGATAGGCCGCTCTATTCGCCCCTATGATGGTTAGTGGCATAAGAGACAACACTACTCGATCCTCATCTCATTCAGAAGAATTTGGAGTATGTTCTGCTGATCAGGAAGTGGATGTATACATCTCAGTCTTGAAAAAAATCATTTTATGATCACCATCAACAACCTCTATAGTTTGATGTCGGGGTCATGTTTTCTAACAGGTATCACCTAGACTAGGGAATAGATGTATTTAGAGGAAAAGAAAGTTATCTCCACAATTTATAAGGCTATTTGTGATTTTGGAGAGAGTTTGGATGCTATACTATCAATTTATTTTACCTCAAAGGTTCCATGTCATGCTTGACGTCTTCCATATTTCATAGATTCACCAACATCATGATGACCTATATCATACTTTTAATCCCGAGGATGTTGAGATAGATGCCAATTCTTCTTTTGAGGAGTATGCTATAAACATAATTGAATAGAGCATGAAGTCTCATTGAGGATATTATGTACCTTTAGTGTGGGTTCTATGGTGGTACGACTAGTTACTAGTTGAGACATTGAAGTGGGAGGCAAAAGTATAGGCTCAGTTGCTAGAATAATTATCAGATGATGTTTTTACACCCTTGGTAGGTGAATTCGAGGACAAGTTCCTTTAATGAGGGAATACAGTATGATACCGGATTTTATATCTGTTATATATCCATTTAAAGTTTTTATAATTATTTATTTTAAAACTAATATGGAGGAACATTTAGGATAGATAGGTTATTGGGGTGTATGGGTATTTTTTGGTGTTTAGAATGCTGATCTGTGGATAAAAACACAAGGACACATTTTTTGTATAAATTGTATGTTCCAATTTGCATGGTATCTCTTAAACATGAATGGATAGATAGAGGAGCCAGCTGGACACATAGTTTTCTTTAACTATGTTCATGGGGCTGTATGCCTACGTGAAATGCCTATAGTTTTTAGTAAATCCATGTCATGTGGTTGGTGCATGGTTCCCATAACCGTGAGGGTTCTCTACACAAGTAGTGAGGGGTGAATTTTCAGTCCATTGTTTGGAGAACTATGCATCCAAACTGTGCGAGATAGATATTTTGGGTGAAATGATGAATTTCCATTAATTTTTTAATATTCATACCCCTCATCTCATTTCTTCTCCAGTGGAAAAAATAGGGCTCCTTCTCTAATTTTGAGCTCCCGAGTACCCCATTAATAGAATTTGATCGCATTCTTCTATTAAAAGTTTGATTCAATCTCCATAATTCAAGTTGTATATCCATTGGTAAGATGTCGATTCCTTTTTATTCGTTCTTCATTACTCTTCTTCTTGAAAAAGTTATAATGGTGTGGGTTAATATGCCCTATTTTTCGGTCATGGGTCCATTCTTCTTATTTGATCCAATCCAGGGTGATCTAAAGGCTAATACATGATAAAGAGTGTTTTATGAGCATGTGGTGTGTGGTTTATAATTTATACCTGAATTATTTATGATTTTATAATTTGTGATGTTATGTTTCATGCTAGTTTCATTGCGTGTTTCCCTAAGTTGAACCTGTGTAAATTTGGATGTCTTTATTTGAACATAATGACTTGATATAACTCGTTTCATATCAATAAGTTTCATCCTTTGAGTGACTCATTATTTTTAGGTGTGCCCCTTTTATTCCTAATTATCTTTCATGAGTCTGTTTTCAAAGCACCTATTGTAGTTTTTTGTTTTAAATTTTAAATTATTATTTCATAAATTATTGATGGATCAAGGCTATTTTGTAGCATCGATAAAACCATCATCATTTAATGAATTGAATTTATTATAGGTGAGTTGTAAGTTCACACCACCTAATTTAATAGGTAATGGTTACACCATTTTCATTATTAAAATTAAAATGAGAATAAGATTAAAACTTGGATTATATAAAGGGTAATGGTTATTTTATCAATGATAATACATAATTGAATGAGTAACCTAAATAGACATATTAAATGGGAATGATGAACCATTTGAATTAAAATTAATGGACCTTATTACACTTTATGAATATCTATATTAAATGGTTATGGAATCCCTTATACTTTATATCAAATTGGCATGACCACCATTATGAATAATTATACTATAAGAGCATGGAATCCCTTACAGTGATACTAGTAATGGAATCCATTGTGATATAATATGGGCATTACAAACCATACCATGATATAGGGCATAAAGACCCTATACACAATATTGGGTATGGCATCCCTATTCTATGATATTGGGAATGACGTCCCCTATGATATTGTGATACTGGTCATTAATTTTCTTCTAAATGTGATACTGGGCATCGAATCCATTATAAATGTGATACTAGGCATCGAATCCCTTATAAATGTGATATTGATCATTACATCCCTTGATACTTATTCAGAGATATTTTGGTATGGGTTGAATCAAGTAGTGTCAGATTAGTATCGTTTTAGAAACAAAAGCTAGCCCATTTTCAGTTGTTAGTACTACTTTACATTATTTTACTTTCACACTAAAATATTGTATACATGAACTATATATTTATAGATATCATTTTCGGTGTCCTACTGATATTTTTCTCACACCTTTTCTGGGTCAACGATTGATCTCAAGAAGACTATATTCTTGCATGTATAGATAAGGTGAAACATCCTCTTATGTATTCGTGACATCTTGAATGACTTAGGATAGAGATGGTAGTAGATGACTAGGATAGTTCTCAAGATTCTTAAACAATATTTCGTCCTTTTGTACCTTTTTTTATTTTTTAAATCATGTATAACTTGTCTCCTTATATCCACATGTTTTGACATTATAGACACTTCAAATTATAATCCATTTTATCTGATTTAGTTCAATTTTTTTAGTATTGATATAATTTGATTAGTTATTTAAATAACAATATGTTGGTTATTCATTATTTTACTACTTAATCTATTTATCTATTGATTATAACATTGTGTTACTATGATAATGAGGGAATAGTTTCCCCAAAGACACGCCCAAGGCTCTCGCTGCTAATCGGTAGCCTCTAGCATTCATGGAGATGATCTTGAGGCCATGTGCCTCAAAAGGCTCATGGAAACTCTAAGTGGAACCCAGTCTTGTGTCATCGAAAATATAGTGATGATGGTTAAACACAAGTTGAACCTGACCCATGGGTGTAATCTAGGATATAATGGTTAAAACTAGGGTGAACATGACCCCTTTCAAGATTATAGTATTGATAGTTAAAGTTAAGGTGTGCACAACCCCCATGTAAGCACAAGGGCCCTAGGGATGTGTATATTACCCTCAGATATCTGATGTTTGGCTGAGGATGGGTATATTACCTTGGACATGTGATGGGTTGGTATGGTCATTGAATCATTCTTAGATACAACCTTACATTGGACAAAGAATCTTTGTACCATTCCCGGGGTGAAACTGAGCCTCGGGTTTGGTGTTTTTTCTTCTAGTTTAAATGATTTAAATTGATGTATTAGAATACTTATCTTGAGAGCATATGCATGAAAGGATATTTGACTATCTATATTTAGAGATGCTATTAGTGGGGGAATACTGAGTTATAAACAAAACCAGACAAAGACACCATGGAACGTGGGTACCCGAGTAGACACCATACATGTAAGAAGGAATGAGTTTTTAGAAAGGACAAATTTTGATTCTTATCAACTGTATTCTTATGTTGGACTGTGGATGATGGGATTGAGAAGGAATCAAGAACTATCGGAGAAGGGATGATGGTCCTAACTCTATTTTTCTCTTTTAATATTGTTTGTGTACGATCCACCCATAGAGGATCTTGCTTTATGAAACATTTTTTTTCAGGTGATTTTGTTTTTATTTTAACACAAATTTCCTTATTTATTTAGTTTATTTGGATGTGTATTTAATTTATTTTATTTATATTATGTTTCAAAATATTATAACGAGATCATAGTCTATCGACTACCTCATATACCCTCATCATTATTTGACAGCCTCTATTGTATGTGGAGGTGTTCCAAAATACACACACAATTTTAGTTTGGTTACTGTTCATCGAGTGTGTTTGGTTAGGATGTCACTAAGTGGTATCAGAGTTATTTTTTCATTTTTTTATGATTTGGGTTGGTGAGACCGGAGACTAAGATGCTATTAGAGTTTGGTAATGAGACTATGCTTGGGAGCTTCAACCCCATGTATGGGTAAAAATACTAGTTTTTAGGGTTTAGAATTGTTTTTATAATTTTTCTATTTTACAATTGATTGGTTTCTACCTTATGTGGTTCACATGGGTGTTATGTTATTGATTTATGCCATTTTTACTCTTGGTCATTACAAAAAGAGAGAGAGTGTGTGTGTTAATTCCTCATTTTAGGTACATATATTTATATGTCGTTCATATGTTTCTTGTGATTGATAGTCTCATGAGATTCACATGTGTTAGTATTTTATTTACATATTGTGGTTTATCATACATGTAATTTCTTTCTTCCCATGGATTAAAATGATTGATATGGTTTTGTTATTTAAATTTTATGTAACCATTTATATGGTTAAAATATAACTATATGGTGTTTATTTACTTGAGCAAACACTTATATGACTTCCAGTTAATATAATGGTATAAATGAGTTGTAAATTTATGGTTTTTTAAATAATTGTAACACCCCAAGCTTCTACGGTATGCTTCTCTTTGAATAGTGCAATAGCATGTGTTGTACGGAACATCGAGTTCTAACACACCACAACTAATCAAATTAGCCGTTATGGATAGTAATATCTACTTTTGGAAATTTTATAAATTTAATTTTTCAAAATGGAATTTATTTTTTGATTCGGAATATCGAAGTTATCCTATGGTGAATTTTTGGAATTTTTCTGGAAAAATTCATTTTTAGATGAATAGTGAAACTACTAAGTGTTAGTTAAAAAACTAAATTTTTCATAAAACATAATTTTACCGGTTTTGTGATTGGAATTTCAAACATCTGAGAGACACGGTTAATATCAAGGAGTAAAATTTGGTTCATTGAGATGAAAATAAATTTTGGTGAATAATAACTTTTTACATTTATTTACCACGGTTAAAAGTAAATAGGGTAATTAAGGGTAAAAATGATATTAATATTACCCTAACACATGTCCTAATTCTATTGGACAAGTTTATATCGACCAAACCAACCTTAGGAATAAAATATTATCATTTAGGTCCACTTGGATTATAATAGGACATTTATTATTAGTTATTTCAAAGAAGAGTTAAAAGAGTTAAAAATGAAAGTTTATTTACTACATCATTTTTAATATATTGTTATAAATAAGATAAATTCCATTTTAAATATTTATTAGAAAGATAAAAATATTTCCGACATAATTATATTTTATTTGTAATTCTTATACATTAAATAATTTAATTTATTTATGACACAATGATGATGCAGTAATTACCATAATAGTGAAAAATTAAAATAATTGATATTATAAATAACCAAATAAATATAATTTGAGAGTTTTTAGGAATTAAACTAATTTTATAGGTTAATATGACATGTTAGGATTGACTTAATTAAATTATTTCGAAGTAATCATTCTGTTATGATTTTTTCCAAACTCAATTATTGAATAGTGTCAAAATTGACAAAAAAGAGTTTTTAACACAAATATTATATTATTAATTGATATTAAATTTATAAAAATATAATGTTCGTCCAAAAGACTTATATCATAATATTTGTATCATTAATGGACCACTTGAGGGTCTCTTGTATGTATATAGTATGTTTATTAACCATATAATATAAAAAAGACATTGTAAAAGTGAAACTAATTAACTAAGAGTTAATACATAAAAAAAGGTTAATATAGTAACCCAAAACTATCTAAATTCTATTGTTTGAGTGTTTTGTGATCCAACCCCACCTTATACTTTAAATAATCTACTTTGGAGCCATTAGAAACCGAATATTAATTTATTATAAATTAATATTTCTATCTTTTCCAAAGGTTCCCCTCACCCCTCTTATAAAAGGGAACTCACCCTTCCCATTAATTCACACATTAAATGCCTTTTTTTTGGCCAAAAACTGCCCAAATCCTCTCTCAACTTTCCTCCCAACAACCTAGATGCCTTAGTTTGATCAGAAAGACAACCTACGGAGCCCTTTTGATCAAATCAAAAGGAAGAACCTGAAGAAGAGGTAATGTTTTCACCCCCTTTTTCAAATTCAATTCTTCTTCAAATTCTTCTTTATTTTTTATTCCCAATATAAAATAATGAATCCAGTATCTCCTATATACGGTAATATTATTATAAATATTGTAAAACCATATTAATTATTCTATCCATCCTTTGAATGACATGTCACCATACGTGCGTACGTACGACTTACCGTGTCCACATCGTGGTGTAATTGTTATTCAATATATTATAATTTGGATGGGTATAATAATGATTTTTAATTCATGTAAATAATAAATATAACATGATAATGATTTTTTATATATTATATACCATCCAATTATATATTGTTATAATATCAAAAGAATGATATTGTCGCTTGTGCGTACGTATGGACTACCGTCTCCACGAACGCGATGAGATTCATTCTCTATCGTATCCATTCAAGTATAATTACAATTTGATGAATTAAAAATAATGTTTAAGGACTTTATATCATTCTAGATATGAATAATATACTACCTATCCATGAAAAACATGTCTTGCGTAACAAAAAATATAAAATAAAACAAGTAAGTTAACACCCGACACAACGATAATACTAAGATATTATTAACAAAGCAATGTTAAAAGATCATATATGATATCATATTAATATGTATGATTCTTTTATTATTTAATAACAATTATTTAACCATTATACAGGAGTTTAACCTACCCCAACCAAGGAATAGTACAAGTTAGGGCTTTATTTCGCAATCTCTTCATTATCCGAGGTTGTTTATATGTAATAATTTATTGGGACTTCATGATCATCCACATCCATGTTTCTTAAAAAATGTACTTTAAACATTTTTAATATTTACTAGAATATGAGTTAAATTAATATATACCCTTGTTTGACTTATTATAAGAGGCTTATAAAGGAATCATTCCCTCATTTTCCAAACAAGGTACTTTTTAACCTTTTCGACAGAATTAAGGTAAGAATGTTTTTTTTGACTTATAAGGCGGGTGCGGCTATTTTCCACCATTATAAAATCGTCGAAGCTTCCCTTAAAAGAATATAAGAATATTTTCAAAGAAAATGTTTTATTTTATATGACTCTTAAATGATTTCAAAATAAAAATAGATATTTCTCTAAAAATAGTTTTGATTTCATCTTTGTCGACATCTTTTGATGGATTTTAAGCTTATTTGAAGCTGATTTATTATGAAACTAAACATCCATATTGAATTGAATTTTTTGGGATATGTTTGACTATGGATATGTTATTTTTATACCCTTCGTGTTTTATGGTGAAAGTATTGACATTTCATATGCTAGTATTAATACGACTGTTTATGTTATGTTTAAACCTTTTCATATTGGAATGCATTGGAATTAATATGTGACAGATGGAGCCCTCTATATCTCCTCGATGCATTGGTAGGTCTCATGAGACAAACTAGTGTCTTGGCACAAGGCCTTGAAAAAATATTATTTGTAGTCTTGGCACGCGGCCTTGGCTGTGTGGTTATGATAGTCTGGCATTATGCATTCCATCATTATGAAAGTGGTTATTGATATTGCATGTGATTATTCGATAAGTAGAATATCCATGTGAATGTGTAAATGGAATTATTTCATTTTATTTTTTCCATTCTATGTTTAGGTTCAAGTTTAAAAAGGCTTTTTTTAGTTATACATTGCCTTAAATGTTTATTCTTATTTATGAATGTTTCTGCTGTATTGTTAACCTTACTAGGAATTTGAGCTCACCCCTTTCAATGTTTTATTTTTCCCATGATGTGATGATGTAATTTATGAATGACCTTTAGGGATAGTATGTGGGGATAAGAGTGTAGAATATGGAGACTATATTGTTGTAGTTTTCATTTTTATGATGTAATGTAAGTCTTATGAATATATCTAGTGTTTCCAAGGCTACTAAACCAATTGGTCTTTCGAGATTTGATCTTTCTTGTGATCATGCCAATGTTATGTAACAATGAAACGACTCTGGGTAATTGGGGTCGGGGCATTACAGTGGGTATCAGAGAAAGATTAGTACAAACCTTGGAAGCTAGATTTAGATAAACTCTTATTAGAGCACGTAGACCTAAGATGAACTTTGAGGATTAGTATAGAAGAGATTCCTAGAATTTTGGTATTGTAGAGATTTTGTGAGTTTTATGATCAATACAACCCTGTCTGGATACGATCAGGTAGAGGTGGCTCTGGCACAGATGTACCTAGGGGTAAAACACGAAAACACCACTTTGAGCTAGACTCGAACAGGAACTGGTGCCCGACAATGGGCCTTGCTGCACTCTTGGTTACGACACTCCCGGGGGATATGCTTTGGATAACTCTAATTTTCATTACAAATCATTATGAAGGGTTTATGAGTATATACATCCTTAAAGAAAACATTTTTATTATTATAGATTATATCCATAAATATTTCAATTTATGTTAAGTGTTTTATAAGTATGGGATTATGTATTTTGATTCATAAACTAATCTAGTTTATGCTATTGTTTAGAAATGGAACCTTGTGGAAGAAATGGAAACTGTATCAATGCACGCACTTCATATAGGTATTTTCCTCCTGCTCAAGATAATTATATTGGAGATGGTGATGCAACTGGTGCCGATCAGCTAATCACCATATTGGGACAACTCACTCAGGTTATGAATAATAACCTTACCCGTATAGAGCACCGTAATCTGCAGTGTGGAGGATCAATGTTAGATCAATTCATGAGGCAACAAACACCAACATTCAATTGGAGTACAAATCCATTAGTAGCTGAGCAATGGATAAGTTCCCTAGAAAAAAATATTTCAGGCTTTGGGAAGTAGTGAAAGGGAAAACGTTATCATGGTAGTTTACCACCTCACTAGAGATGCTGATCAATGGTGGTCATTGATTCAAAACACGAAGGAAGATGATGAAGTATAAAATATGGAATGGAGGGAGTTCAAAGATCTGTTTTTAGAAAAATACTTTCCTCGTGACCATCGAGCAGATATGGAAAGGCAATTTCTGAGTATGAGACAAAAGGAGGATGATAATGTCACAAAGTATGAGGCTAAGTTTACAAGGTTAGAAATGTATACTGTAGATTATATACGTAACCCAACAAGTAGGATTGATCGTTTCTTTGATGGGTTAAAACCATTTCTCCGTCGAGAATTAGTATCACAATCCTTTTAATCGTACGAAGACATTGTATCATGTTCTATCAAGACAGAAAAGGAATTCTCTAAGTCTTATGAATTTAAAGCAAATTAATAGAAGAAGAGATATGCTGATCAATCTGGGAATGGAAATAAGGGGAAGAAGGGAAAAGTTGAATATCTATCTTGTAGTAAATGTGGGAAGAAACACCCTGGTACTTGCTTAAAAGGAATGGGAGTCTGTTACAAGTGTTGTGAAAAAGGCCACCAAGCACGTGATTGCAAAGGGAATAAGGAAGCTACCAATGTTCAGTGATACAATTGCAGGGAGATGGGGCATTATGAAAATGAATGTCCTAAGAGTCAGGAGATCTTACCTCAGATAAGGCAATGGGATCAAGGCCAAGTTTATGCTATCATTGCTGCTGAGGTAGATGCTCCGAAAGACGTGGTGGCAGGTAATTTAATGGTTTCCTCAAGTTTAGAAAATGAATTATTTGATTATGGATCATCAAATTGTTTCAAATCTTCCCAGTTTTCTAAGAAAATTAGATATTTCCAATTTGATTTAACAAGGAGTTGTCAGTTAAAACTCTTAAGGGAAGTATCATTGCAAAAATGTTTTTTGAATCAGTCCCCATTAGAGGACATAAATGTTAGTTATCTGCTGATCTCATCATCATACCTATGATTGAGTTTGATATAATCCTCAATATGGACTAGCTTTCAGACTATGATGTGAAGATTTATTCTAAGAAGAAATAGGTTACGATTATTGAAGATGATGATAAAGAACACCTTATCTTTAGAGCAGAATCGCCACCACCTAATTATTTTCTAGATCCACCCCTAGTAGCTCAACTAAATTCAATTATTGGGGAGGAAGATAATGAAATAGCTATGGGTGAGGAAAGGAATGTTCAAATAGAGGATGTACCTGTTGTGAAAGAATATGTAGAAGTGTTTTCGGTCAATTTACCTGGACATCCTCCCAAACAAGAAGTTGAGTTTTCCATTGACTTATTTCCTGGATCAAGGCCTATATCAAAGAAACCTTATAGAATGGCCACTGTGGAATTAGTCTAACTAAAGAAACAACTATAGGAATTGAGTAATAAGGGATTTATTCTCCCTAGTGTTTCTCCATGGGGAGCCCCTGTTCTTTTTGTTAAAATGAAAGATGGATCTATGAGGTTATGTATCGACTACAAGGAGATCAATGCTATAACAATAAAGAACAAGTATACCCTACCTCTCATTGATGATTTATTTGACCAAATGCATGGAGCTCAATACTTTTCAAAGATTGACCTTCGCTCTAGATACCATCAGTTGTGTGTGAAGAAGGAAGACATTCTGAATACAGATTTTCAAACCAGGTATGGGAATTATGAGTTTACAGTAATGCCTTTTGGATTGTCTAATGAACCCTCTGTATTCATGGATCTGATGAATAGAGTTTTCAAGGAATATCTCGATGAATTTGTGGTGGTATTTATTGATGATATCTTGCTATACTCTAAAACCTACGAAGATCATGAAATTAACTTCCGAATTATCCTGAAGACACTGAGAAGACATGAATTATATGCTATGTTTAGAATGTTTGAATTCTGGATTCATGAGATTTCTTTTCTTGGCCATATTGTCTCCAAATATGGAATCTCTGTTGATCCAGCTAAGGCCAAGGCAATCCAATAATGGCCTGCACCAACGAGTATTACTGAGGTACGTAATTTTATTGGTTTAGCAGGTTATTATCGACGTTTCGTCCAGAATTTTGCTAGGTTGGATAACCCATTAAAAAAGATCACACGTAAAGGGGTTAAATTTGTTTGGACAAAAGAGTGTGAAGAATGTTTCGAAGAACTGAAGAGAAGATTAGTAAATGCTCCTATATTGACTCTACCATCGGGGAATGATGGGTTAGTTATTTATTGTGATGCATCGAAGAAAGGACTTGGTTGTGTCCTTATGCATAATTATAGGGTTATTGCTTATGCATCATGACATTTGAAATTTCATGAACAATACTATCATACTCACGATCTCGTGTTAGCAGCTGTGATCATTTCTTTGAAGATATGGAGGCACTACCTCTATGTTGAAAAATGTGAGATTTATACTGATCACAAGATTTTGAAGTATATTTTCTAACAAAAAGAACTCAACATGAGGAAAAGGATATGGATTGAATTACTAAAGTATTATGATTGTACGATACGCAACCACCCGGGGAAAGCAAACAAGGTGGAAGAAGCTTTGTGCAGAAAGGACCCTGGAGTTTTGAACGAGATGAGAATTGAAAGGGATCCAATTTTCATGGATCTAGTGAAGACGGACATGGGAATAACCGGGGATGGTGAAACATCAATTATTTTTCAAATGGTTGCCAAACCATCTTTACTAGAAAGGGTTATGTGTTCTCAGACTGATGATGAAGAATTTCAAAAGAATATTAAAGCTGTGAATGATGGGAGATTGACAGACATTGTGTATAAAGATGGAATTTTAAAATTCAGGAAGAGAATTTGTGTTCCCGATATACCTGATCTAAAAAGGGACTTGTTGGACGATGCTCATTGTTCCAATTTCTCTATACACCCTAGGAGCACCAAAATGTATAGAGATTTGAAGGAACATTTTTTGTGGAAAACATGAAGAGGGAGATTGCCGATTTTGTGTCAAGATGTATGGTTTGTCAATAAGTGAATGTTGTAAGGCAACAGCCTGGTAGAGTATTGCAACCTCTTCCCATACCTCAGTGGGAATGGGACAATATTACAATGGACTTTTTCATGGGACTACCAAAGACAACTAGAAGGAACGATGCAATATGGGTTATTTTTGATCGTCTTACCAAGTCTGCATATTTTCTTGCTATAAGAGAAGATATACCACCGGAACGTCTAGCAAGACTATATATTAATGAAGTTGTGAGACTTCATGGAATACCCCTATCGATTTTTTCTGATCATGATCCCCATTTTACTTGAAGATTCTGGAAACATCTTCAGAAATCCCTGGATACTGAACTTCATTTGAGCACTGCCTACCACCCTCAGACAGATGGACAATCAGAACGGACTATTCAAACCTTAGAAGACATGTTGAGATCTTTCTCACTTGACTTTCAGTGTATGTGGGATCAATATTTTCCTCTGGTAGAATTTTCTATAACCATAGCTTTCATTCATGTATTCAGATGGAACCATATAAAGCATTATACGGAAATTGATTTCGCACACCAACCTGTTGGGAAGACGTTGGTGAAAGAAAACTTGTAGGTCCAGAACTGGTGGAGGAAACGATGGAAAAGGTGAAGGTAATCCAAAATCACATCAAAGAAGCTCAAAGTAGGCAGAAGAGATTTTCCGATAATCAAAGGAAGGATTTGGAATTTCAAGTCAGTGATCATGTTTTCCTGAAGGTATCTCCATGGAAGGGAGTCATACATTTTGGTAAGAAAGGTAAATTGAGTCCCAGGTATATCGGACCCTTCGAAATTCTAGAACGAATTGGGGCTGTAGCTTATCGATTGGCGATGCCGCCAAGTCTCTCCAAAGATCACGATGTGTTCCACGTATCTCTATAGAGGAAATACATGCCTGACCCAATGCATGTACTCACCTATGAGGAATTTGAACTGGAACCTGATCTGTCTTATTGTGAGGAGCCCGTCATGATTCTTGATATGAGAGAACAAGTGCTGAGAAATCGGACAACGTGTCTGGTAAATGTTTTGTGGAGAAACCATAAGATGGAAGAGGCAATATGGGAACCTGAGAAACATATGTTGAAGAACCACCCGAGTCTTTTCATGGGGTAGTATTCTAGAAATATCTAGGATGAAATTATTTGAAGTAGGGGAGAATGTAACACCCCAAGCTTCTATGGTACACTTCTCTTTGAATAATGCAATAGCGTGTGTTGTACGGAACATTAAGTTCTAACACACCACAACCAATCAAACTAGTTGTTATGAATAATAATACCTACTTTTTGAAATTTTATAAATTTTAATTTTCAAAATGGACTTCATTTTTGGATTTGGAATATCGAAATTAGCCTAGGGTGAATTTTTTGTGTTTTTATGAAAAACTTCATTTTTTGATGAATTGTGAAACTACTAAGTGGTTGTTAAAAAACTGAATTTTTCATAAAACATAATTTTACCGCTTCTGTGATTGGAATTTCGAAAATCCGAGAGACACGGTTACTATCAAGGAGTAAAATGTGGTTTGTTGAGATGAAAATTATTTTTGGTGAATAGTAACTTTTTTACTTTTATTTACCATGGTTAAAAGTAAATAGGGTAATTAAGGGTAAATATAATATTAATAGTACCCTAACACATGTCCTAATTCTATTGGACAAGTGTATCTCGACCAAAAACAGCCTTAGGAATAAAATATTATCATTTAGGTCCACTTGGATTAGAATAGCACATTTATTATTAGTTAATTCAAAGAAGAGTTAAAAGAGTAAAAATCAAAGTTTATTTACTACAAAATTTTTAATATCGTGTCATACATAAGATAAATTTGATTTTAAATATTAATTAGAAATCTAAAAAGATTTCATACATAATGATAATTTATTTATTATTTGTAGACATTAAATAATTTAGTTTATTTATGATACAACGATGACAAAGTAATTACCATAATAGTGAAAAATTATAATAATTGATATTATAATTACCCAAAAAAATATAATTTGAGACTTTTTATGAATTACACTAATTTTATAGCTTAATATGACATGTTAGGATTTACTTAATTAACTTTTTTAGAAGTAATAATTCTTTTATGATTTTGAATAAAATCAATTATTTAATAGTGTCAAAATTGACATAAAAGGGTTTTTAAAAAACATATTATATTATTAATTGATATTAAATTCCTAAAAATCTAAGGGTCGGCCAAAAGACATATATAATGATGTTTTTATCATTAATAGACCACCTGGGGGTGTCTTGGATATATAGAGTAAGTTTATTAACCATATAATATAAAAATACAAAGAGACAGTGTAAAAGTGAAACTAATTAACTATGAGAAAATACTTAAAGATATGGTTAATATAGTAACCCAAAACTGTATAAACTATATTGTTTGAGTGGTGTTCGACCCATACCCACCTTAACCTTTAAATAATAGACTTTGGAGCCATTAGAAACTGAATATGAATTTATTATAAATTAATACTTCTAGCTTTTCCAAAGGTGCCCCTCACCCCTCTTAGAAAATGGAACTCCCCCTTTTCATTAATTCACACCTTCAAAGCCTTTTGGATCGGCCAAACCCTGCCCAAATACTCTCTCAACATTCTTCACTACAACCTAGAGGCCTTATTTTGATCAGAAAGCCAACCTATGGATCCCTTTTGATCAAATCAAAAGGAAGAACTCGAAGAAGAGGTAATGTTTTCACCCCCCCCCCTTTCAAATTCATTTCTTCTTCAACTTCTTCTTTATTTGATATTCCCATTATAAAATAATTAATCCAGTATCTCCTATATAATTTAATATTATTATAAATATGGTACAACCATATTTAGTATTCTATCCATCCTTTGAATGACATGTCACCATACGTGCGTACGTACGGCTTACCGTCTCCACGTCATGGTGTAATTGTTATTCAATATATTATTATTTGGATGGGTATAATAATGATTTTTAATTCATCTAAATAATATATATAACACGATAATGATTTCTTATATATGATATACCTTCCAATTATATATTATTTTAATATCAAAAGAATGATATTGTCTCTCGTGCGTACGTACGGACTACCGTCTCCACGAACGCGATGAGATTCATTCTCCATCGTATCCATTCAAGTATAATTATCATTTGATGATTTAAAAATAATTTTTATGGACATGATATCATTATGGATATGAATAATATATAACCTATCCATGAAAAACATGTCTTACGTAACAAAACATATAAAAGAAAACAAGTAAGTTAACACCCGAAACAACGATAATACTAAGATATTATTAACAAAACAATGTTAAAAGATTATATATGATATTATATTAATATATATGATTCTTGTATAATATAATAACAATTATTTGACCATTATACAGGTTTTTAACCAACCCCAACCAAGGAAAAGTACAAGGTAAGGGTTTTTTTCGCAATCTCTTCATTATCCGAGGTTGTTTATACGTAATAATTTACCGGGACTTTTTTATCATCCACATTCATGTTTCTTAAAAAATGTATTTGAAACATTTTTAATATTTACTAGAATATGGATTAAATTCATTTATACCCTTGTTTTTCTTTTTATAAGAGGTTTATTAAGGATTCTTTTCGTCGTTTTCCAAACAAGGTACTTTTTAACCTTTTCAACAAAATTAAGTTAAGAATGTTTTTTTGACTTATACGACGGGTGCGGCTATTTTCTGCCATTATAAAATCTTCGAAGCTTCTCTTACAAGATTATAAGAATATTTTCAAAGAGAATGATTTATTTTATATGACACTTAACTTATTTCAAAATAAAAAAGAGATATTTCTCTAAAAAGTGTTTTGATTTCATATATGTCAACATCCTTTGATGGATTTTAAGCTTATTTGAAGCTGATTTATTATGAAACATAACTTCAATATTGAATTTATGGTTTTGTGATATGTTTGACTATGGATATGTTATTTTTATACCCTTCATGGTTTATGGTTAAATTATTGACATTTCGTATGCTAGTTTTAATACGAATGTTTATGTTATGTTTAAACCTTTTCAGATGGGAATGCATTGGACTTAATATGTGACGGGTGGAGCCCGATATAGCTCCTCGATGCATCAGTAGGTCTAATGATATATACTAGTGTCTTGGAACAAGGCCTTGACAAAATCTTGTTTGTAGTCTTGGCACAAGGCCTTGGCTATGTGGTTATGATAGTCTGGCATTATGCATTCCATCATTATGAAAGTGGTTATTGATATTGCATGTGATTATTCGATTAGTAGAATATCCATGTGAATAAGTAAAAGGAATTATTTCATTTTAATTTTCCATGATATGTTTAGGTTCATGTTTAAAAGGCTTTTTTTAGTTATACATTGCCTTAAATATTTATTATTATTTATGATAGTTTCTCCTATATTGTTATCCTTGCGGGGCATTTGAGCTCACCCCTTTCATCATTTTATTTGTCCCAGGATGTGAAGAAGTAATTTATGAATGAACTACAGGGATAGTATGTGGGGATAAGAATGTGGAATATGGAGACTATGTTGTTTTAGTTTTCATTTTTATGATGTAATGTAAGACTTATTAATATATCTAGTGTTTCCAAGGATACTAAACCAATCGGTCTTTCTAGATTTGATATTTCTTATGGTCATGACAATGTTATGTAATAATGCACCGACTCTAGGTAATTGGGGCTGGGGAATTACAATAATGTTTTAATCAGAAACTTATAATGTGTTTTCCTCTGAAACATGAGAATGAAATTTTATCATTCTAAACCATGGAATGTAAAATTTGATAAATCATTGGATTTTTAAATGTCAGGTAATGAATTTTATTTTAAATGAGAATCCTTCAGGTTTTAATCATGGTGATTTTTAATAATATTAAATGAGAAATAATTATACCTTTAGAGATCTTAGTGATGAGTATAATTTATGTTGAAACCTGCATCTATGTATGTGAGGTTTGGGAATATTGAAAGTAATCATGTGGTGAGACCCATGGATAGGGGTCGTTAGACCATTATGTGTTGGGATGTGACATTTTGGTTCTGAGGTGTCACATTGTATCATGGTTTATTGTGACCCTTGTGGGTTTGTGACCCTTGCGAGATGTGTAGGACCCTAGAGTGGGTATCTTAGATAATGTTCCCAGTGATAAGTGATGCATATATTTGGTTGGGTGGGACCAAGAGTAAGTAGTTTTATTTGTAATGTTTGATGACATGGGTTTTTCTATGGGGTCGGAACAGTTGGTGATCAATGGTGGCCACGAGAGGGGCTAGCCCTGTGTTATAGATGATAGATATGTAATGCTCGGGTATGTTCATCAACATATACTTTGATGATTAAAAATTTATATTGACATTCTGATAAATTCATAAGTATTCCTTTTATATTTTTAATAGAGCAACACAATTGATTGTGTATTCATTTTAAAGCCATTTTTGGATGGTTTATATTCTTTGGATGGCTAAGCCTATTTTGTCATTTCATTAATTGAAGTGATGGTTGTTTTTGACCTTCGGTAATACAGTATGAATGATATAGAGTGGTTAAATTATTATGATCTGGAAAGGAAAAAAAGGATTATTGGTGGTCGTGTGGTTAGAATTTACTCATTTAAAATGCCTTTATTATTGGATGGAAGCATTGAGGATTCCTTTAGTATTGTTGGACTAATGGGACAGGAGGCATGGTCAGATTATTTATGGGGAACAAGACACTATAACCAGTAATACATGACCTATATCAACATTAATTTGTTGGTAAATTGTAATTGGTGGAATATGAGACCCTGAGGTTTTGATAAGACCATGGTAGAAAGCACAAGATGAAGATTACTAATATTGTTTAGGTTATGTAGTTGGGTGGCGTGGGAGAAAGCACCAATTTCTTTTTGGTGGGGAAAAAGAGATGCATGCTACATATGTAAAATGAATGTTTTACCTTGGGTTGGTAAAATGGACCATCTATATTACATGTAATATTTTTGAGTTTCGGTGAAGCTGAACCGATGCGGTGATGGTATTTCTACGATGGAAGTTAGTTCATGACTACTTGAAAAAAAAGATTCATGGGACTATGGTTGGTCTTTTTTGACAAGTACATCTCAATATGAGGTGACTATATGTTAATGATATTCTTATATGTAGGGAATACAATGTAATTTTAATGGGTTTTGATATGTACCTATATAAAATAGTGGCTTCATTGAGGGATCATGGTACAAGGACGCATGCGCTCATGTTGAACTAAACAGAGGCATCAATAGGTGATAGATGTCTCAAACATTTCTTAGAAGAGTGACATATTTAGTACAGTAAGAATATTGGTGGTTATTCTCTATGAGAGGTATAAGGTATGTCATATGGTGGGGAGTGCACCATCAACTATTTGTGGGTGCGAACTTCGTTATGGACCATATGTCATCAAATGTCATCGGTATTGTTCTTAGAATCCAGAAATGGTTAGTAGTTGATGTTTCATTTTTTTCACATAGGTGAGATTAGGATGATAACTTCTAGTCTCTCAGTTCACAAATAAATTTATTTTGGGCCATATCTATTGGGAGTTTCCCAAGTAAAAAATGACAATGAAACACCCATGGTGGTGTGTTATGTATTATTCATGGGCGTATGATACTTTTGGTAGAAGGGTCAAAGGTGTGAGGAACAGACCGTGGATCAGTCATGGTGGAATTGTCAGGCTAGTGAGTGTAAAATGAAAATAATTCTTGGGTTCCTCATTGAATTAAAAATAGAAAATTGTATGTGATGATTTATAGATATTAACCACCAACTTTGGGAATCATGTGGTATAAAAGTGATTCAAGGGTGCTTGGATTAGATATGCATCAGTGAATTTTAGGACATGTGGAATGTGTAGGATGGTTGTGGATATAACCCTAAAAACTCACCATAATTTTGGGTACAAACATTGATGACCATGTTTGAGTGATCTCTGGATTCCACAGGGCATGAAGGCATGGGGTCATATAAAATGGTAACATGTTAACAATGAATTCGAACACTTTCATGATGAGTCAACTAAAAATTGATTGATAGAAATTTTTATATTCACGTGGATTGGATAAGTTTGGAATCACCTCCACACTATCTTATGTAAATGATGGAGGCTTTTTAGGCATTAAAGCATCCCTTTTAAAGAAAATTTGATGTATTATCATCTTTTTCAAGAATGATGGTTTCGCGTCCATCCAAGGTTGGAATTTGGTAATGAAGATAGGTACCAACCTTAAATCAATGTTCACATGTATAATTACTTGAATTGAGTTTATAAATATTATGGGTGTTTCGTTAGAGAATGATTTTGGAGTTTCAATAGGTTTTTTGAATGGATATGGAAAATTAGAATCAAAATTAGTGGTTATAAGATGAAGCATATTGTCGGGAGTACTGTAGGACTTTTAAATGTTATATCTTAAAACCATAGAGTTTTCAGGGAATATGGATTTTTTTGAGTTATATATTAGTGTTTTGGGAATTAAAATGGGTGTTGGATCAAGTCTTTGTGGTTATATTACCTTTGATTAGAGGATATTCCTTGGATGTGTCATGGGAATTTGATAATACAACAAGGTATTTAAGAATTGAATAAATGTCTTTTGTAGGTTGGGAGATGTTATAGTATTACCACAAAGACTTCTTGGGGATAATAAGTGTTATGGTGGGGGTTTTTTATTTCCCATTCCCATATTGGTGTTCATAATTTTGAGGATTGTCTTGAATTTTCAATTAGTGGATGAGATGGATTTTGAACCATGTGCTTGTATAAAAATTTTAGTGTTTGGGAACCTCTAATAGGAGTTTTGGGATGGGGAATGGGAATTAGGATATATAAAAATCATGAGATAGTATTGAGAAGTGGTTTCTATAAAGTACATAAAACCACTGACCAAGCAGTTGGTTTCTAAAAGGGGAAAATTACAAAAGTCCCCAACATGTTTTTGAGGAGGTATCCCACCTCCACTTTTTTAGTGAATACAGATTCTAATATCTCTCTAACTTCCCCATTTAATACCCCTTGGTTTTTGAGTGTATTTTAGGGTGATTATTTAGTTATTTGAGGTTAGTATCACCCTCCACCAACCTCTTTTTATTTCCTCCATTATTCTTACTAATTTTTATTTCTTAGTATTACGTTTTTTTGGTGATTATACTACATAATGAAAGAATCAGACAACTCTCTTGGGGTTTTTTTTTCATCCATGAATGCGTACATAATGTGGTTTTGTTTACCTATGGTGAACCCACATTCCATTAATGAATGATAATGTATCAATTTTTCTTCAATTCTTCTCCATATTATTTTAAATTTAACCTTATTAGTGGTGTTGTCTCTTAACAATATTGTCCGAAATGTGCATGGATATACACAGTGGGTAAAAGAAAAATAATTGGATATGGATCCATTATAGTGATACCTTACAATATGGTTTTCGATGTTTATACCTCTTTAAAACTAAATGTTTATTTAGTTATTATATTTATAATTAATTTTTTTGATATCATGGGATGATTTAGGCATCCGGTTGATGATGTGAGGTTTGTTGGGCCTTGGAAAATAATCAACCAATAGATTTTAAATTTTAATTAATTGAATAAGGTAGGTGGTACCTATATTCACTCAATGTCCTATCTAATCATTTTAATTCATGTGGTGGCAGTCTCATTGGTTTCCAAGTGACAATATTTAGAATTAAATTAAATGTTTTAAATGGGAAATTTCTTTCGTTTTCATGTCTTTTCATGTATTGAGCCATATAAGATTTTGGGTCCTACTAGAACACCTTGGTGTTGATCTTTATCCTAGATTATGGTTAATTAATTTCCATTTTAAAATAAAATTTATTCTAAAAATGTTATTCATTTGATATTTATAAATGGGCATCAAATGTAACATTGAAAAAGTTAATTGGTTTGGTTTGGAAATATAAAATTTTATTTTATTTGATGAATTATACTTTCTTTCTTTGTATTTTTTATTCATTAATAATATTATGTAAAATATAGTGAGAATGGAAATTTTTCCTAGATTCTGGAAAATAGTTATTGGTGTGAAATTGGGTAATGTGATTAGATTTATTCTGAAAATTTGGAAATGGTAATTAGTTCATTATGTATTTTTTATTTTGGTACCATGATGATGATTAAATTTGATACTTAAATAGTTTTTATCATGGAATGTTTACCCTATCCCTCTTTACTATTTTAGAAATAATTAATTTTTTTCTAGAGAATATTACACGTAGATTTCTGTGCTTTGATAGTAGGACCAAATCTATTTGTCACTCATTTTTTCTGTGAATCTATGTGAAGGATGATGCTTCAAGAGTGCCAGTCAATATTTTGGATTAATTTTAGAGAATAATTACTCTTAATAAAACATGTGGACTTCAGGTAGTGGTAAAATTATTTTTCATCATGTAACAGATTTGTGGATTCAATGACTTATTATAGTCATGAGATGAACAAATTACCTCAGAAATTGGATGCAATTGCAAGAGGAGGAGTTCAAGGTTGGGTCCCAATTTCTAGTGAAGGAATGATGAATCAGTTTCAAATTCCTATGAATCAAATTTAGGAATAACACATTCATAACAGTCTTCACATGGTCAACCAAATGGTGTAATACATATTTATATTCTAATGGTTGGAATGGATGAACCTGTTTTTGGTGTATACGTTCCTTTTGAATAAGTGGGTATTGGGGAGGTGAAATCTTTTGGGGACTTGATTACAATTCTGATAAATTCATTTCTGAGATCATATTAAGTGGTAGTTTCATATGGAAGTGGTTTCACCCCTAGTGATGGGTAAAATTGTCAAATAAATGTTTTTAGGGGTAGTATAATCTAGGATAAACTGTTGCAATGATCTGAGGAGTGGGTGGAGGTAAAGAAGATATCCAACCAAAGACAAACCCTATCTTGTTTGATTCTATGTAAATGTTTTGAAGGTCTATGAGAATAATTTTAGGATTTGAGATTCAACTTTTCAGGGGTAGAGTCAGGGGGAGAGTGACTCTAAAGTCTTGGATGATAGTTCTAATGAAGGGATCAATTGAGGTTTGAAAATCACAAGGAGGATGAAGGGGTAGATATGACCCATGTGTATTTGGGGTTGCATTATAAGTAAGGGTAATATATCCATGGGGAATAAATATTATTCATATCTTCCAAAAACAATTGGGACAAGGTTATGAAAAAAAATTGGGTCCTTGGTAATAGATAGTGATTCTTCTAAAAATGATTAAGTGAAGGAGATCATACCAAATATGATGAATGAAAATAAAATGGACAAGTATTGTAGATCTAATAATAATACCTTTGATAAGATGGGTGAAATGATGGGAATTAAAATGTAGGGAGAAACTATGTCAATATTTGACCCGACAATTCACTAATGGATACCTAGAAATCTGATGAATGAAGTAGATGTCTCCTTAGATCTTTAAACCCGAACTCAGTGGGTATAAGGTGATGAGGTAGTGGAAATGTAGTAAAATTTCTTAAATTATGACTAAAAAATGTTGGGGGACGTTTTGATTATTCATGCCTCTGACAAGGATGAAATGTGGATGGGAGATAGACCAATTCAGGTGGACACAAATGAGGAGTAGACCGACTTGACAAATAAGTAACACATAATCCTGGTAAGAGAATTGAATTAAAAATTTATCAGTGGAGGAATTCATACAATCATGGGATAAGAAGACTTACACAGTTGAGGATATTATCAATGATGAAATGATCTATAGGTATATGATGTTTTGTATAAACTTTATAAGGAGGCCACATGAAATAGTTTCAATGTTCCCTTTAATACTTTTTATTCTCCTAGTCTTTTTGATGATCCTCTGGTTGGAAATTTCAGGGTTTGTCACTTTTTCCAAAAAAAAGTGTTTCTATAATTAAAATTTAATATTCAATTTGAGATACCTATATTGATGGTTACAACCTAAGAGAACATGAACCTCAGTTTGACCCATGGTTTTGATTGTTAAACCTAGGGTGAAGACAACCCCTAGTTATATATTGGTATTGATGGTTAAAATAGAGGCGAAAATATCCCCTGTGTGGAGGTTTGCACTCTAGAGATAGGTATATTACCCTATAATTCTAGATGTATGGTCGGGGATTCAAATATTACCCCTGACGGGTGATGGGCTGGCAAAATCCTCGCGATGTACTCAGAGACACCCTTACAATTGTTGAAGTACTTATGTACCATTCTCAGGGTGATCTCAACCCCCAAGATCAGAATTTATTTATGATTTAATTTTGAATATATTAAATGGTTGTCTTGGAGTAGATAGATTGAGTGTTTCATCATGAACTGTTATCTGACTGGTAATATTTTGGGATGCCATTAGTGGTGGCCTATATAATTATACTCACATCCTATTAAGGATGCCATGGAACATGGTTACCCAAGATGTCACCATAATTTTTCACAACTATATGTTTCAATAAAGGATCGATGTTGATTCTTGTTGAATATATTCATAGGATTGAGTATGGATGATTGGACTGGTCAGGACTCGAGACCTTTTGTGGATGGGCGCAAGCCCTAAATTTTTGTTTTTCTTTTAGATATTCTTGTGTATGATCTCCCCATGGGGGATCCAGTTTGGTATGGATGAAACATTTATTTTTTATCACATGTGATAGTGTATTAATTTTATCAGCATGTAGTTTTATTGTTTTATTTATCATTATTTTTATCTTGTTTAATTTATTTAAATTGTTCTATGCACTATGATGATGAGGGTATATTCTCCCCATGTACTCATTGGCCCTCACCACTAGTTGGAATCCTTCGGCATATAGAAAGGCATGCCTAAGGTCACATAGTGAACCAGTCCAGTTACTGTTCATATAATAAGTAGGGCTGAGATGTTACATGTACTACACGTAACATTGTGCTTAAACGAACCATGATATGCTATCAAAATATTATTATTAAAATTTGAAATTTATAACCGAGCTTATGGTTTGATGAGTATGAATAGAAATAATCCTATTATGATATATTTAAATATATATAGAAATATTTTATTAATAAAAATGAGCATATTAATTCGAATGAAATAATAATTAAATTTTAAATAAATTATATAGGACTAAAAGATATAATTTTTAGAAAACTATTTTATATACATAAAACAATTTATATATCAATAAATTAATTGAATCAATATAGATTATTTTTTTTATTAAAATTTATAGATTCTATATTTAATAAAAAATTAACATTCATATAATAGTGGATACAAGATAAAGAATAAGTACAAATTCATTTCATTCATCAAAAATAGAATTGTTTCAAAAATAGTTTTTATTTAATTTTTTATGCAGATATCATGATTAATTCCTATCACATTTTGAAATTTAATTTTATAAAATGGTAATAACTTTTAAAATCATTATTTCAAAATAATTTTAAGAATTTTTTTTATTTTTTTCTAAAAGAGTTAATTTTTTGATTAATAGTGAAAAACACTGATTTTGAAAAAACTATAATTTAATTCTATTTAATAAAAATATATTCAATGTTCCATTTGGGTTTTGATTTTTTTAAATACACATAATTTGTTTGATAAATATAATAGAATTAATTTTAGAGTAATCAAAATTATACATTATTTTTTTATAAAACCATTTTTATGCTTAAAACAAGTAATTTTCTAAAAACTCTTTTTTGTGATTTACGCAATTAAATTAAAAAAAATTATTTCCACTTATAAAAATTAAATCATAGAAAATGGATTGAATATTTTAAACCAAAATATTTAAATTGTATAATAAGTTATATTTTATTTTTATTCAAAATGAATAGTAATAATTGTAAAATGTTATCACCATGGAAAAGAGTAAAATGCATTAATTGTGGTTGAGATTATGTGATAAGGCTTAAAAATATCTAAAAATATTACTTTAATATCATTTAATGTATTTATTTGATCCGTTATCATAAAAAATTGAAAATATAGAAATTTAATTCCACTTTATATTGATTGCAACATTTATAATATTTTAGGTAAAGAGTAATTACAAAATGTCACTCTCTCTCACTTATTATGTTTTTAAAATTTGTATATAGATAAAAAAGATATATGGATTAATCTAGATGATAAAATTGATGAAGAATAATCTATATTCATTATAAAATCCTGGTAATTGATGATTTTTTTTCAAATAAAATTATTTTTTTGATAGCTATCAATAAAAGCAACATAGAGTTTTATCAAACCACGGAAAACAAATAATATTATTATTTAAAAAAGAACGTTATTACATATCAACTAAACGTGGTGGAAACAATAAGAATATAAATATGTTAGAAATTAAGAATAATAGTTTTATATAAAGTAAATATATATAAATAATTACTTAATTCTTTGTAAAGACTTAATATACATCCAAAATACATCTTCTTAAAAAATGTTTTTAATTTATTTTTTGAAAAATTTAAAAAATAAAATTTTGAAACTTTTTGAAATTTTATGTTACAAAATTAAATTAATTTTTATAATAAACATATCAAATTTATATCATTGTGAATTTTTTAGAATTTTATGAAAAGGTAATTTTTTTAGTGAATAAGGAAAACATTTTTTTTATTAAAAAACTACAATTTTTAAAGAATTTATAAAATTACATATTATTTAAAAACATTTACCTTGGGGGGGGGGGGTTAACTAAATGGGTAAGGGATAAAATAACCTAAGAAATTGTTCAAATTATTATTTTATGTCCAACTTTATACCCATATTACCTTAAAATATATTTTTATTTTCTTTTGGGACATTTTTTTATGAAAGTGGAAAATAAAATAATTTATGTAAAGAAAAAGAAAAAATGTCACCCACTTGATTTTAAATTTCAATTATGTGTTCAAACAAATAAAAAAAGATATTAATGATTATTGATTTTTATTTATAGGAAAATTAATTAAATATCATTTTTGATTTTTTATATTTTTTCAAATATATAATTACTTTAAATGCGTATGAAACACCAACATTGTAGTTATTTAATTAATAGAAAATTAAAATAAATGATACTAAAAATGGTAAAAGTAATATAATTTGAATGAATTATTTGATTCTGTAAAATTAATATAAGAATATAATATTATATACAGGTTTTAAAATGATATATTGACATTCTACCTTTGTATTTATGGTTTTGAATTCAAATTAAATGAATAATGTCAAAATTGAAATTAATATTATTTTAAAATATATAGTATTTTATTAAGTGATTTAATATTACTAAAAAACCTGTACACTTAAAATTTATTTTTATATTTTTAAGAATATTTTCCCTATTTAATTAATACACCAATGGTTCTTTTATAATTTTTATATTGACCCCCAAATAATAAAAACATTGTAACTATGGTAAAGGGTAAAATGAAGTTTTGTACGTTTCATGTGTTTGTGTGAAAATTAATTTTACACACACATAAAATTTTTACGTTCTAAATTGGATTTAAAATTTTGTACTAGTGGGTAAAAATTACCTAATAAGGATCATTTTATTTCTCATCTTAAATGATAAATCACCTATATAAAAAAGGCAATTACATAGTAAAAACTAAAATGATAAAAGTAGGAAAACATTGAAGTTAAATAACAAAATGTTTAAAACATGATTTTGTGTTATTGGTAGAGGAATGGATAAACCATATCATATCTAAAATACTTTATTTATCAAATTATTAGGGAATTTAGGTAAGAGTGACTTTCCATTATTTAATAGACCTGAGTATTTTTACAAATATGCCACTCCCACCCATTATAAAAGGAAACATACACCCCTCATATTTTCACACATCTAACACATGTTACCCCAACAAAAACCTGAAACAAAACCTCCCAAAAATCTATATTCATGTTCTAGAGTTGTTGGTATTCCAAAAAGACCATCCCTAGGGTCATTAATAAGAGATCCAAATTATGTTTTTCTGAAAGAAGTTAATTATCTTCACTAAACTCTTTCTTTTTAATTAATATATTATCATCTCAATTAATGTTATATTAATTAAAATATAATAGAAAATTTTATAACATATAATTAGAAGTTATTACATAGTTTCAATAACATATATTCACCGCCTCTTCTATTAAATATAAAATGAAACTGCTGATCGTGCATATGGCGGACTACCTTCTCGCGAACCGCTGTAGTTCATTTTTCATCACCTCTTCTATCATTTGGATATAATGATGGATATAATATAATTTTATGATATTTATGAAATAATTATTCTTAATAACATATAATATTATAAATACCTTCTTACATTCCATTCTATGGTAATACGATAACATTGCTCGGGTGTACAACAGACTACATCCTCCTGACATGATGTTATTTATTATTCTCTTACACTTTACATGGAAATTAAAAAAAATAGTTTTAATTAAAATATTTGGTATATATAATATAAAAATTATTATTTAAGGGTAATATATTATTTAACTTTCTGTCATTTCATCAATCAAAAAAATAGAAACAGTGGTAAGGTGTACGTATGACCTGTCATCAACATGAACAGTGTATTTCATTTTCTATCTCTAAATTTTATAGTTCAATATAAATACAAAAATGATTAATATATATATATATATGATATTTATATAATTATTAACATTCAGGATATGATTTTACCATGATCAAAATGAAAGGATTGAAGATACCAAACCAAAACAGATATGAAAAACGAAGAAGTTATTACCTAAAATGAGATTTTAACAAGTAATTTTTAATAAAAAGGTAATAAAAGGTCATAAGTAAATAATATATGGTATATTAAATATTATTATGGTTCATTAATAGATACATAATAAATCTATACTTATTATATAGTAGGTTTGAATGTTAATAAAGGATATCAAAACTTAAGGTATGAAAATTTTATCTTAAATTTCTTTCTTTGAGTCATACGTTATGTGATGCACCTATCTCCTATAATGAGGTGTATATATAGACTATTTAAAAAAATTTATCATTAATTTATTTATACTCATCATATTTAAGTTTTTATTTATTGTTATTATTTCATGGGTCAATAGGTTAAAAAGATACCAATGTGGAAAAGTTTTTATGCTACAATCTCATTATTTTTAGGGATTTTTTCTGATTATACTCCCAATGATTAAATATTTGGATATATACCTATTGAAAAAAATGAATTTTCTTATCCTATTTTTATTTAATAAAAATTAATTTTTCCCTTTATTTTCCTTTATTTATATACTTAATATTTCAAAACAATTGTTTTAATGAGAACCGACTTTATTTCTCTTTTTGGTCGAAAACCCTTTTTCTATTATATAAATGTTTTTTAAAAATGTTTTCAATAAGGTTTTAATATTTTATAGGATTTTTAAAAAAAAATTTATCCTTGTTTGAATTTTCTTAAAATGGTATGAATATAATCTTCATATAATTTTCCAAATATGGTTTGTTTGGATTTTACCAAAAAATATGAAAGGAATATATTTTTTAATGTGTACAACAAGAATGGTTTTTACTACCACCATAAATGATAAATTATTTAAATAGTCCCATTAACGTTTTCGAGGTTATTTTAAAATAAATTGTTTTCGTCTATATTTAAAAGAATTCTTATATTTTGAATAAATGATATTAAGTGAAAATGTTATTATTCACAAGAAATGTTCTAAGAGATTTTTCAAATTAATTTTCCATATATGGTGATATAATTTGATGTTATTTTACATTTACTGTGCATATGATACAATGAAACCATCCCTATTTTTTATTTAAATTGTTTGTGTTTATGATGAGATGATTTATTTTGAAACTTGTTCATTTTCCACAGGATATATTATGATGAAATGTTTTATGAAACCCATTTATTTTCAATGTTTATAAAATGATGAATTTTTTAAAATAATATAGAAAACAAATTGTGGATTATTTGATATTTCATGATCTGTCCCTTGGGGCCCATTCTGTGACCTACCCCAATTTGGACTCCTAACGTCCTGGGGTAGGTGACTAGCATCGAAGGCGTCAACCTACGTGTGGGAGGCATTTTCTAGATAACCTGTTTACATTACACACAACATCATCTTAAAGATGGAAAAGTAAACATGAATACCACTCAAAAAACATGAAGTTAAAGTAGAAACTATAGTCCAAATAGGCCAGAATAAAACACAAAAAAAGATATCTAAAAATTGTAAAGTAGAAGGAAAATGATTAAAGCCATTCACCGAAAACCCCACCTGATGGGTATGTTTAGATTAACTGCTGGAATCTGTATAATTACATCATATCTACCTAGTCTCATTGGGAACCAATGAGTCCTAGGCCACCATGTCCTCCGTCATGGCAAAAATCATCCGTACCAAACACAACATGTGTGGGAGGATCCCTTGTAGGGGCGAGTAGCATTTTAATCTGTAGGTTCCCAAAAAGACAATGAAAAGTCCACTAAGCTTTAAAAACCCTATCCTTTTACACATAACATTACATGACCTTAAGCATAGTTATACATCAGAGTACAATCCAAGGATCGTAATATCTAGTTTCTTAGAAGACTGGGTGCATGATAAAATATTATAAAAAAAAAATTTTAAGTAGACCCCATAATGAGATCATATATTTATTTGTACTCATATATCACATAAGATAAACTAGTTATAATATTATCAAAGGGATGGGTGAAAATCCCAAAAAGGGAATAACCATAAGAACAAAGCATTAGCACAAGGATTAGATATCATGTCATGATGATATAAAAAATAATTAAACATATTTAAAATTAATATATAAACATGGATTAATATAAACATTGAGTCATTGAAATGTGGAATAAAAGAAATATTACTTTAGTATGAGAAAATTCTAACCACCAAGATCGTTTCATATAGTAGCACAATCCAATGCTAACCACCATGACCGTCGCATGTATCATCTCATGAGACATAACTTTACCCAATGAATTAGATTTATATCTTGGTGTACTCATCATAAAGATTCATATATATGTTTTTCACATAAATAATAATACACAATCAATCTTAAATAATACTAAGGGCTACCCACGGAAAAAATTGTGTACCAAAATCATGTCATAAATCAAAAAAAATTGGTGTATCATAAAGTCTCCATGAAATAAATAAATTAGAAAATAAATGGATGTTGAAAAGGGTAAAATATGCACACATCATTGTATGTGATTTCAAAGAGAAGTGAAAACATGTAAGAAATATTTTTAATAAATTTTATAATTTGCAACAATTTTGTGTGGTTTTAATTAAAATACTATTGAGATTTTAAAATATAAAAGGGAAAATCATTTATATAAAACCGTAATTCAAACAAGAAGTATTTAATAATTAAATACTGATTATATTTATTAAATTTTTTCTTAAAATAAAGGTTGTATTTCACTTTAAATTTAGTAAGAATTCAGAAGTTCACACAAAACAAATTTTCTTATCAGGAAGTATTGAAGAGGAAATCCCTTAGAAGCATGTATAGCCCTAAAAGAGGGTGATTAATGGGTATTTAATTTTTTTTTCATTTAAAAATAATTTATAATATTTATATAAATAGAAAAGATAACATTATTTTGGTAGAAATAATGTTAAGGAAACCCGAATGAATATGGGAGATTCAGGTATAATTCCCCAGGGATTATCGTCATTGTATCGGGTGTAAGGATTAAAGAGAGAGAAAGGGGTTTCTAATCACTTATAAATAATTAGGTATGTATTGGTGAGGTAAAAAAATAAAACCCCATAATTAGTTATTACATATATATTTTCATATCATATAGGACATTTTGGAATAAAAGTGAAATGAAGTGGATCCCTTACCATAAGTCTGTTAGTGTTATACCCTTACAATTAATGACCTGAATAAACAAATTATGTTTATTAATTAATAGTTAAATAAACTCTAATATATGTTAAAGACTTTTTACAGCCTTTTTATGTTCATTCATGACCTTTTTTGGTGAGTTAAGTTGTTCAATTTCATTGTTCCGATCGGTTTGTTTTCTTGATTTTTATGAAGGATTTAATTATTTTTATGAACCGATAAACATGAAAGATGAAAGTGGTTGTCCATATTTTGGGTAATAATAAATTATTAAAAATCCAGGATATTAAATGGTTAAAAATTTAGTTTTGTTACTTGAAGTGATGTAGAATCATTATATAAAACATTTATGATAAATGATGGAATTGATTTTAGCGATTTTTTCTCACAAGTAACTTGTTTTGTATTATTATTTTACATCATTAGTTAATAAGTATTAAAGAAAATTTAATAATATAAATAAATATATAATAGTTTGGATCACCCATACAAATGGTTTAATTACCATAACTGAATATCGTAATAGAAATTGATAACCGGTCATCCTTGATTGTGCTAAATTAACAAATCTCAAATGGTGTTTTTATTTCATTCAAATAAAATGTGAGCAAAAGAGAAATGATAATGAATTATCCCATTAGCATAATATAATTATAGAAAAATTTATGTTACTAGAGTTATCATACCATTTGGTTTAATGGATGTGAGGAAAGAAATAATAAAAAAAAGAACTTGAAAAAATTGGAAAGAGGAATTTACCTCTTGAGTTTATCCCCACTGAGAGCCTCTTAAGGGAAATGGATTTAGACTTTTCTAAATACCAAGGGATTTTTGATCTGTGGGGGATCTTGGGATGTGATTAGGGTAGAATATAAGTAAGACACAAGGATTTAGAGATGTGAAAAGAAGATGGAAGGAGGGGTGGTATTTATAGAGAATGATAAGAGAGTTATAATAATATTTAACTCCTTATTTTATTATTTTCCTTCAATAACACAAATAGTGATGATTCCATGACCAAAAATAGAAATAAGTGCATTTTGGTTAGAAACAATTAGGCTTACATCCGCATATCATCATCAATAATTCAGTTATTCCATTATTTATCATTTATCGTAAATTATCATCTTTTTCTATTCATCAAAAAATTAAAGTATTTTAGAAAAATCACAGAAATGAACCCTACCCATTTTTCAATGTGAAGAATCCAAAAATTAAATACATTTTTCAAATATATTTTTATAAATATTTTTAATTTCATTTTTAATTAAAATCACAATTTACTCCAAAAACAAAAAATTTAAAACATTTATTTTCTTATTCCCGTATATAGGTATATCATACATCCACTTGAATCATATTTATATAATATGATAGGTAAGTCTAAAACCATTAAGTTTTTTCCCTATTCATAAGGGTAACGTTACTATTCTTAAGGGTATGTTACAATTCACCAAAAATTAATTTGGTCACATTAGAATCCAATTAATGTACGGATCGAAACATTGTATGTCAAATTATCGAAAATCAAGTCAAAGAAGTGACAAACTTATATTTCAAGGTCACCTAACACTAAATAGTTCATTATGTTGTGGTTTCATGGGATTATATGACATAATTAAAAGGAATGAATTTCCATTGAACACATTGTGTCATTACATTGTCCCCCCTAATGAAATTTCACCCTAAAAATATCATTTTACATCATAAGAAAAAATAGGTGTAGGTGTTTTTCCTTCATTTCCTTCTCTAGTTCCCATGTTTCCACTTCATAATAATGGTTCTTAAATAGTACCTTGACTAGGTGAGTAGTCTTGTTACGTAGAAATTTATCTCAAAGATGCAAAATATTTACTAGTTTGTCCTCGTAAGAAAGATGATCCTCCAACTGTAACCCCTTTGAAGAGAGTACATGTGAAGGATTTTCTATGTACATCCATAAGAATGATACATAAAATAAATCATGTACTTTGGACAAGGTAGGTAGAAGTGCCAGTCGATAGGCCAATGCTCTAACTCAATCAAGTATATAGAAAGGTCCGATTTACCTAAGACTTAACTTCCCCTTCTTCCCAAACCTCGTGAACTTCTTCCATGGAGATATGCATAGAAATGCCATGTCTATAATTTTTAACTCAAGTTCTCATCGACGGTTTTCTACATAACCCTTTTTCAAACTTTGGGATGCGTTGATGTGTTGTTGATTGGTTTTCCCCTTCTCCACCATTTATTCAACCATTTCAGGTCCTAGCAGCTTATGCATGCCAAATTTATCCAAACACGATGGTGTTCTAAACCTTTTCCAATAACATGTTTCATATGGTTCCATTCAGATGATTTATATGAAACTATTGTCGTAGGAGAATTCAATTACTAGAAGATGTTTCTACCATCCTCCTTTCAATTCCATATAACATTCTCCCAACATGTCTTCTTGTTATTGGATGGATTGTTTAGATTGTCCATCTGATTGAGGATGATAGGTCATATTGATGTTCAGTTCAGTGATTATATCATGTTGTATACTTTTCCAAAACAACGAGGTGAATCTTGGATCTCTATCAGATACAATAGGAATTGGAACTCCATAAATCCTTACCACCACATTGATATATATCTGTGCAAGTTCATCATATGAGAATACCACTATAATTGTGATAAATTGAGATTTCATTGTAAGACGATCCACAATAACCGATATAACATTGTTTTCTCTAAATTTCCTTGGATGTCTACTGACAAAGACCATGGGGAAGTTCTCCCACATCCATATCGGTATGGGTAATGGTTGCATCATCCCCTTAGACGTTTTCCTCACATCCTTCATTTGCTGATATACTAGGCGTTTGATTTATATTAAAAAGTCTCCCTTTTCATATTATCCCACCATGCATTCTCTCATATATCTCGATACACCTTTTTTTAACATGGGGGACAGAAAATGTTGAGCTATGTGCATCATATAAAAGCTCCTCCTTTATCTCTGGATTGGATGGTACACATAATCATTACCCAAATCATAATACTCTTCCATAATAAGTCATGAAATATGATTATTTCTCATTTTTGATAGCTTCCACCCATTTTATAATTTCCACATATTTTATTTGAGAATCTTTATTTTCTTCATGACGGATGGTTGAGAAATTATTTGAGAAAGGATTATTAATGTTCCTCCCTTAATGATTCCCATGTCCGTCCTATGTAAATAAATGTTGATGAGATCCTTTTTAATTCTCTTCATTGATAAAGATGTTGGATCCTCTCTACTTAGGGCATCTTCCACTTTGTTTTCCTTATTTGGCTGGTTTTAGATTGAGCAGTAATAATTTTTGATGAGCACTATCTATCTTTTTTGGTGCATATTAAGCTCTTTTTGTGTCAATATATATTTTAGACTCTTGTGATTAGTATATATCTCACACTTCTCCATATAGAGATGATTTCACTAGATTTTCAACACAAAGATCACATTCTCCAACTCTAAATCATGCATGGGGTAGTTTTGGTCATGTATTTTTAACTTCCTTGAGGCGTATGCTATCACTTTATCATTTTTCATCATCTCAAATCCTAGGCCCTTCTTTTAAGCATCACTATACACCAAAAAGAGTTCTCCACTTGTTAGTTGTGTCATTACTAGCATAGTGATAAGACTCTTTTTTACCTCCATGAAATAATCTTCAAATTCTTGAGTCCAGAAAAACTTTACTGCATTCCGTGTTATCTTGGTCATTGGGTTTGGCAATCGTGAAATGTTCTTCACAAATTATCGATAATCCCTGCCCAACTAGACCCAATATTCTATTGATCTCTAATAAAAATATTGACATGGGCCACTCTTCAATTACCTTTGTCTTAGAAGGGTACACAGATATACCATTGCTAGTTATAACATGCCCCAAGAATGGTACTTCATCCTTCCAGAACTCACATTTATTATACATTGCATACAACATATCCCGTTAAAATGTATTTAGATAATTATTCAAATTCTCCTAATGATTCTCTTTTCCCTTTTATTATATCATAATATCATCAATAAATACTACCCCAAATTTTTCAAGATAATATGTAAAGACTCTGTTCATTAAATCCAAGAATATTTATGGACCATTAGTGATTCTGTAGGGAATAACAAAGATATCTTAGTGTCCATAACTCGTTTGAATGGAAGTCTTGGGAATATCTTACTTCCTCTCCATTAATTAGTGATATCCTGACTGAAGATCCACCAAAGAGAAAAAACTAGCCCCACAAAGCTGATCAAAATTTTCATATTTCTATTGCAAGGGATACTTGTTCTTTTTCATGAATTTATTGGGATCTCGATAATTAATGTAGAGGTTCCTTGATCCATCATTCATCATAATTAAGACGACGGGTGCACTCCACGGTGAAGCACACTGGTGTATAAAACCCTTCTCCAAATACTCCTATAACTGCTTCTTTAGCTCTTCCAACTCAACGGTGGCCATTATATATGGTATCTTTTATATATGTAGATATACATGAATTAGTTCAATTGAAAACTCAACCTCTCATTGAGGAGGAATATGGTAAAACTCCTCAAGGAATACAATGGTGTAATCCCTCACTATGGGCATGTATTCAAGAATAATTCCCTCCATTGTCTCAATCATTTGGCATAGGTATGATTTCTCATAAGGATGAAATATCCAAACTTGAAACGATGATACAAATGGATAGTCAACATCCTTGTTAAACATGAAAATAAATTGAGGATGCTTTCGGGTGTGAAGAGTGATCTCTCTTTCCCTATAATTTATGTTGTCTTTGTATTAACATAGCCAATCCATGCCCATGATAGCATCGAACTTCACTAAAATAACTATGATGATTTATACATAGAGGTTCAGTCCACAAACGTTAACTAGGGATGAGTTATAAACCTTGGACACAATAATTTCCCCCTTCGATGTTCTCATAGATAACTTATCCTTAAAATTTAAGGTGGTGTTTGAATAGTTCTACATAACATTCCAGATATGAAAGAATGCATAGATCCAAAATCAAATAGTATATTCTATATTATTTAATGAATATAAATCATACCTATCACTACATCATTATTTGGATCCACCTATCTAGTAGTGATATCATAATCCCTTCTTTGTTTCTTTTAAGTTTGTTGTTTATTTTTTCCTACAACACTTAGAATAAGGATTTTTTCCCATTATTATTGTGCTCGTTGAAGATGTAACACTACCCCGTTGGCTGAATGTTGATCTGACCATTTATTTATTCTTTCACATTAGTTGTATTTTTCATATACCTTTGGTAATTCTTTGCAAGATGTCCCAGCTTCCCATATTTGAAGCAATTCCTGGTTCCCTTTAGATTGTTCCTAGGATTCTTCTTCCCAAAAATTTTACAAGTTGGATATTCATGATTCATTCCATCATGTAAATTTTTTGTTGAACCACCCATGTTGTACTCTATTTTCTATTTCATGTCATTAGGCCCATGATTCCATTGAGTGTCTCCAATATATATTTCAACCTTGAGGTTAAAACATTCAATCTCCTCATAACTGTCTAAGTCTCGAATCGAAAATTCCATTCATAGAATCTTCTTTAGTATGCAAAATAAGTGATCCACCATAATTTTTGTGTTTCTGACCTAGCCCGAGGCATGCCTTGATATCCTTGTAAATTGTGCTTCATACACCCTGATTGACTCATTTTGTTTCTAATTGAGCCTGAGGGACTCTTTCTCCATCTTGAGATGGAGGGTTCGAGGAAAATATTAATTGAAAAACATTCTCTTGAATTCCTCCCAATCCATGGAATCAATTTCTTTTTGGGGATTTGTATTCTTGATTAGTTTCCACCACTGATCAGCTTCCCCATCAAAATGATAGACCTCTAGTACAAATTTCTTTTCTTCTGAGCACTAGAGGATAGAGAATATCATTTCAATGGAGTTAATCAATTTTTCTATGAGGAGGGTAGAATAATATCCACTAAACATGGGAGGAATTTTCCATATGAAGGATTATACGAAAAATTGATCTTTCCATAGAGGAGGAGGGAATTTCACATGATTGATGTTTTTTTTCATAACATGAGCCATCTGAACAAGTATTATCATGACGTTTTGGGCACCTATTCCAATCATATTAGGAATATCATTAGGGAAATATTCTCATTGCTTATCACATTGGTTATTGGAACGTGTTATTCTATTTCTTGACATTAACTAAGAAAAATAACATACAATTAGAAGGATTGGATACATATTTACTGAACATAAAAAAGGAAAATTTCGATCAGAAATAATTGACATGTAATGAATAAGTAAATCCTGACTTGTGATTACTTAGGATTAAATCTAGCCTATCCATGATCTATTTCTTAAAATATATCCTTATGGGATTTTCCCCCTTAATAATGGTTTTTACTAAGCTCATGAATTCACCAAAGCATATCTCCCCGAAGTCTCAAACCACTAGTGTAGAAAGGCCCTTTGTAGTTTACTAGGATACCCTATGTCTAGAGTGAAACCCCTTGTTTGAGTTTTAACCTCTAGGTACATATTTTCCAAAGCCACCCTTAACTATTTGTATCCAAACATGGATGTATTAGATTTATAAAAAACATACTCAATACTTACCAAATGTTTTGGATGTTTTCTTATACTTAGTATCATCTTTAAGGTTCTCACTAAGGTCATCTATTCCTAATCTCCAAAAAAACTAGACCATTTTCTGATACCAACTTTAACAACTCTATCCTTTTACACATAACATTACATGATTTTAAGCATTATTATACATCAGAGTACAAGCCAATGACAATAAAGTATACTGTCTTGAAAGACTAGGTACACAATCAAAAATTATAAAAAGACATTTTTATTTAAACTCCATAATAATCATTTATTTTATATTGTTATCATACTTCTTCATAGGATAACCTATGGATAACATTAACAATGAGATGTGATAAAATCCCAGTAAGGGAATAAGCATTAGAACAACTCATTTACACAAGGAATAGAATGCATGACATGGTGATATAAAAATTCACGTAACATATGAATCCTTGACATATAAACATATAAATATACAAACATGGAGTCATAGAAATGTGGAGGAAACTTAAAACGTCTATTTAGTACAATTCAATGCTAACCGCAAAGATTTTATTGCACAATAGTATACGCCAAGACTAACAGACAAGATCTCCACACATATCATCTCCAGAGACTTAACATTAAGCAATGCATTAGAGTGCTATCTAAGTGAACCCATCTTAAATTTTCATGTATATTTTTTCCACAAAAATAATTATACATAATCAATCTTACGAAAACATAATGGTCACCCATGGAATAAATTGGGTACCAAACTCATGTCGTAAAGTATAAAAAATTGGAATATAATAAAGATTCCTCAAAAGAAATGAATTAGAAAATACATGGACATTAAAAATAGTAAAATAATCACATATCCTGGTATGTGATGACAAACTTAATTGACAACATGCATGAAATTTATTTAATAAATTTTAGCATCTACAACATTTTTGTGCGATTTTAACAAAAATACTATTAAGATTTTCAAATAGAAAAGGGACAATATTTTATATAGATCCAGAAGTGAACCAAGAAGGTTTTCATAATAAAAATAATTATATAATAAAGTAAATTGTTTCTTAAAACATAGGTTAGAGTTCACTTGTAATCACGTAAGAATTCTGGAATTTCCCGTAAAACAAGATTTCTTATCGATATGTATTGAGTGGTGAATCACTTAGAAGCATGTATATCCCTTAAATAGAATATTGAATGTGACTTAATAAAGTAATTTTGTAAATTTAAATAGAATTTATAATATGAACATAAATAGATAATATAAATTCATTTTTTTTTTGTAAAAATAATGATAAGTCATCCCAAAAGAATAAAGGAGATTCGTGTAGAATTTCTCACGGATTATCTGTATGGTATCGGATGTAAATAAGAGGGAATAAAGAGATTTAAAAGAGATTCTCATCAGATATAAATAATGGGGGAATTATGGGGGAGTTTTTAAATCATACCCCATCATTAGGGATTACACAGAAAATGGAATTTCATGGAGGTCATTCTTGAATAAAAGTGAAATGGAGAGGATCCCTTACCATATGTTTGTTGGTGTTATCCACTTGTTATTAGTTTCCAAAAAATATATAAAAGGATTATTAATTAATAATTCTATATCCTTTTCTATATGAAAAATATTTATTATAACCTTTTTATGTTCATTTATGACCTTTTTTTGATGGGTTATGTTGTTCAATTTCACTATTTGGTTCCATTTGTTTTCTTTTTTTTATGATGTATTTACCCATTTTCGTGAATTGATAAACATGTCAGATGAAAGTGGTTTTCCAGAATTGATTTTATATGACATTATATAATATCTAGGAGATTACAAGGTTTTAAATTTAATTTTTTTTTACTTGGAGTGAATTCGAATCATTATATAAAACATTAATGATAAACGCTTGAATTAATTTAAGTGATTTTTCTCACAAGTAACTTATTTTCTATTAATATTTTACGTCATGAGTAAATAGAGATTAAAAAAATTAAATAACAAAAAATACACATATAATAGTCTGGTTCAAACATAAAAATGGTTTCATGTCCAGAATTGAAGATAGTAATAGAAATTGATAACATGATGTCCTTGATTGTGTTAAACTAACAAATCTCAAACAGTGTTTTCATTTGTTTAAACAGTGTTATGAAATGTGAGATCAGGATAAATTATCACATTATAATAACATAATTATATTACATTTATGTTAATGGAGTTATCATACCATTAAGGTGTATGAATGTGAGGAAATAAATAAGAAAATAAAAGAACTTAAAAGAATGGGAAAGAGTAATTTACCTCTTAAGTATATCTTCAAATCACAAACTACTCGAAAAACAACAATTAAAAAACATTTATTTTCATATTCCCATATATAGGTATATCATAATTCCACTTGAATATTATTTATATACTATAATAGGTAAGGATAATATTCATTAGGTTATTGACTATTCTTAAGTGTAACATTTTTATTCACAAGGGTATGTTACTATTCATCAAAAAATTATGTTGCTCATATTAAACTCCAATTAACTTACTTATCACAAACGTGTATATTGGATTTTCAGAATTCAAATCATATAAGTGAAAAACTTATATTTAAAGGTCACCATGAAATTATATGTCCATTTTTAAGTGATTTTATATGATTGTATGACATAATTAAAAGAATTAAATTTCTGTTGAAAAGTTTTGTCCGTTATAAATGCAATACACAAAAAAACCACGAAGCATGATCACAAGGCAAGACAGATCACTCCTTGAATAAGATAGAGTAGGAATGTAGGACCATTTGTAATATCATCGAACACCATGGGTTGCTATTGAACTTCTCCTCAATGAGTATAGTTGGCCTGCCGGGTCACACAAAAGCCGCTTCTCACTATCCTTGAGACTATTGTGGTACTCATCCCTGATGGGAATCATGGGTATGATTGGTCACATAGATACATCTACCCACCGTGGGAATGTCGGGTCCCACAAAATCCACATTCAATATATGGTCATACCGAGGTAATCCTCCTATTGAGTACCTTGGGCCTGTCAGGTCACATAGAAGCTGCATCCCACTAGGCCATAGTATTTGATCCACATAGTGTCTCTTGTCATCTTCGTTAGGTCTCAACCATCCACAAGGTTTCTGCACGTAGCACCCTTGATCATGGATGAACTGATCACCAAGCCCTTCATCATATTTCTACTCCCATTAAATCCTTCATATATTATTCCAAAAGACCTACCTCTTCGTGAGGGTTCCAACTCCACAAACGGATCGTCAATCAGATGCTTAGTTTTCATGTTATTAGCATTTTTTCAAAAAGGGGTCGGCATGGTCTGAGATTGGGCTGACCCAACCCAACAAAGGTTCCACCCACCTGGTCTAAGGTCCACCGAAATGACCAGGGTCCATCAACCCAACCCAAACCTGTCCTGGCTTGGGTTCGGCCCGGTCCTTCCAGGCCTGGGTTTGGCCTGCTTCGGCCAGGCCTAGTTTCGGTCTATGCCCAACATGGTCTGCCTGGCAATGAGGTGGATGGAAGCTACGTCTATCTCCCCTCACCATACTGTTCATTTTTGGCGTCAACATCACATCTTTTGTCAGGTGACCACTTCAAGTCGGATGTTCTGCACATGGTTAGAGAGCGCATTCCTCTGATATTCATAGCTCACGACTATTGGCCGCTTCACCGACGTAGTTAAGGGGTTGCGTCCCTACCACCAACCACCGGCCCAGCTTGCAGCTCTTTTAGCTGCTTCATTTTTTGATAGGGCCATGTCAGCCAACATTTTTGTTCCGTTTTGGCTCACTGCCTCCCGCCGGTAGCGAGTCTTTCTTTGGTCTACTGAGTCAGCACTGGTGGTCCATTATTTGCACTAACTACGCCTCTGGCCTCCGTGGGGTGTTGCCTTCCCTACGAATTCCCCAAATCCACCATTCATCCAATTTCTAATGATCTTCCATGATGAACACACAATTGGAGGGTCTCAAGACTTGTTCATGTTAGACTACACCCTCCACATTATAGTTTTAAAATAGGGGTATGTTTGGGGATGATGTTATATCATAAAAAAATATAAAATACCGAAATAAAAATCCCCAAGATAAAGTTCTCCCTCCCACTCCGAAAATTAATCACATGTCAACATGTTCATGGGTAGACCCACTTTTGTTTCATTAGAAACAAAATGAATGGGGAAAGGAAATCACACAAACAACCCCTACCTTGATCGATATTCATCATTTAATAACTCCTCCCTCAAGGATTCCTGTTCTATTGGCATTCTTCGCTTCCCAGTCCCATTTATCGCAAATTTTTTATGCATGTAGGGATCCTACAATCATTCGTCATTCGTCATTAGAGGGAATATTTATCGTAGGTTTTTCATAGAATTTTCATGGTTTAATTCTTGTTCCCACTATTAATTATCATATTTAAAATAATACATGTCGTAGCATTTTTGTTATGTTGTGACATCACGTCATTATACTATTTCCTTTAAGAAATAAATTATCTATTATGATTCTCAAAAAGTGCGATTAAATATATTCCTATAATGATCCTTTTCTCCATGCCACATTGTCGTCATCTTCCGCTCAATGGTGGGGGAGGAAAAATAGAATAACTTTTTAATGTTATTTAATTCTTTGTCTGAAAATTCCAAAAAATAGCTTTTCCATCCAACCCATTCAGGTCATATTTAGGTCCTTCCTATGAGAATCCCAAAATTCTGAGTTCAACAGTGCCCTCATATTTTTATCCGAGCATAGGTTTAAAAGTCATGAAAACCCACTTTCTTGTTTACATGAGAGAAAATAAAAAATGTTCAAAATTATGTTTCAGGCTCACAAGGCCTTGGAATCACATGTCGTCAAGGGTTGTGGTCTCAAAATATTTCCAAAAAAAATTAAAAAATTTATATCAAAAATTGGGGCATTACATTATCCCAACATTAGGGATTACATCCCTGAAATCCAAAAGAAGGTCTAATAAAACAAATGGGCTTAATGAGAAAAAATCATAGCCTCCCGCGCCAATGTGCTCTCTTAGAGATTCTAATGCAACCACAGAATGAACACCAGAGGAATCGACCATCCATGAAGGACCCACACCTATCTATCCTCTATGTATACCAAGAACTCCACAAAAGTCTCCCAATCGTCAATGTCCATCTCGCCCTAGCCAATGACATGTGATGGATCATGCACATACCTCTTATGGTTTGACACATGGAAATCAATGTGCACATGATGCATATGTGGGGGATGATCTTTGTGTTATGCAACCTCACCAACTATACTCAAAATATAAAAAGGTCTGATGAACCTCAAAGATAATTTGGTGCCTCATCAAATTCTTTGAAAAACCAAATGAGGTGAGACTAAAAAGAAAACATATACTCCCCCTCAAAATCCAAGGGCCTCCAACTCTTGTCAGTATACGATTTATTCCTGATCTGTGAAATCCTCATCATCTCTTGGATGATATGAACCTTCCCAGTTGCAGCTCGTCCCAACTATGGAACTATGATTGCTAAATCACCCGGGTTTATCTATCATAGAGGGGATTTTCGTGGAGGCCCGTACAAGGCCTCAAATAGTGCCATGTCGATGGAGGAGTGATAGATATTGTTGTATGCTAACTCTACAAGTAGTAGGTGTACCTCTTAACTACGACTAAAATCACGGACGCAGGCAGAAAAATTTTCTTTCAGGGTCAGTATAGTATGCTCTTTATGACCATCTATCTGAGGGTGAAAGGTTTACTCAAGCATAGTTGAGACCCCAATTCCTCATTCAATCCTTTCCACAACCAAGATTAAAATCGAGTTTCATGGTCTAGGATGATCATTGAAGGCACATCGCGAAGTCGCACTATTTCCTGGATGAAGTGGTGCCCCAAATCCTCTACTGATCATTTCCCCTGAATGGGTAGGAAGTGAGCTAACATGGTGAGTCGGTCAACCATCACCAAGATAGAATCGTATAACTTGGATGTTTGTGGTAACCCCATAATGAAGTCCATGGAGATACCATAAAAATTATATTTTGGTACCTCAAGTGGTAGGGCGAACCTCGATGGAACCTAATATTCATCCTTCACATTCTAACAAGTGAGGAATTGTCAAATGAAATCTTCCACCGCATTATTCATCCCTGGCCAATATTACTGATGTTGGAGGACCTATTACATCTTTTCCACACAAGGATGTACCACCAAAGGTGATATATGGAGCTCCCTCAACACATCCTCCTGCAACGTCACCGGAACTATGGGGCATCCCATGAAAAGGGTGACGTGCTCCCCACCTATTTAAAGTCAATGAGGATCTTTTCCTAAGGTTAATTGAGAATGTTGGGCCTCATAGTCAACATACTCAATCTTTGCCTCCCTAACTCACTATAATAGTTGGGGTGTGATAGTCATTAACTGAATGTAATATTCTCCATGATCATCATCCATGAACGATATTTAAATTGTGGCCAGCTACTTTGTCACCTCAATCAGTAGCTGTAAACGAGACCTCCTATTGAGCATGTCTCCCACCGCGTTCCCCTTCCCATGATTATAGACCATCACAAAGTCATAGTCTTGGAGGAACTATATCCATCACTTCTATCTCATGTTCCTATCCTTCTAGGAGAATATATACCTCATACTCTTGTGGTTTGAGTAGACGGTATGTTGTTAAACCATCAAGTATCATTTCCACATATTAAATGAAAATACCACTGCTGCTGACTCCAAGTCATGGGTCACGTAGTTCTACTCATACTATCTTAACTGTTGTGAGACTTAGGTGATCACCACTCACTCCTACATTAGGGCACAACCCAGTCCTATCCTTAATGTGTCCCAAAATATTGCATACCAAACACTATATTCAGGTAGTATCAAGATAGGTTCACTCATCAGCCTCTACCTCAACTTCTGGAAACTCTTCTGGCTCTTCCTTGTCCACACGAAGGTCTTTATCTTTCATGTAATGTCTGAAAATGGTGCTGCTACACTAAAAAAGTATAGTACAATCCTCTGGTATTATAAATCCAACACCAATAAACACTACATCTCAATACCACTCCTTGGTGGACTCCAAGCAAGCACTTCCTCTATCTTTATAGGATCCACTACAAATATAGCATCTGATATGGCGTGTCCCAGAAAGTGGACAATTCGAATCCATAACTATCTATTAAAGAGCTTCACATAATAATAGTTATCTCTAAGTGTATCTTGGACTATCCACAGGTGTGTAGAGTGTTCCTCATCCAACTATTAGTACACCAAGATGAAATCAATGAAGAATACAACCAAAAAATATAGGTAAGTCTTTATGTTTCAGTTCATGATTCCCATGAACACTACTGAGATATTTTTCACAAAAAAAGGAATCACAAAAAAACTTGTAAAGGCCATACCAGTATCTAAATGATGTCTTTTGTATATCATCATCCCTTACCTGAAGCTGATGATAGAATAATATGAGGTCTATCTTTTAGAACCACCTCACTCCCTTAAAATGGTTGAAGAGGTCATAAATACTTGGATGTGGATACATATTCTTCAATGACACCCATTTAATGCACCGAAAGTCTATTCACAACCTCAAACTCATGGATACCTTCATGGAAAACAACACTAGGGTTGTACATTGTGAAATTTTGGGCCTCACGAAGCCCTTCTATTGAATGTCCTCCAACTGTACCCACAATTCACGATGTTTTACAAGGAGGCATCAAATGTTCTATTCTATATATTGTTGTTTTACGTAGGTATATATTAATGCAGAAGTATACCTCTCTACAAGGAGGTATCCCCAGAACATCTTCAGGAAAGACATTCTCATACTAGTCCACCGCTGTAGAATATCTCAAACTCCTCTCATCCACAACACCAAGGGTTAGGCTAGAAAACTGGTGACTGATCAGTTGCACCCTCCTCTGAATAATTCTATCAATAGATGCAAATGATCACTTATTTTTGGTGAATAAAAATCTAGTCCCATCCTCATGGATACACATCACTTTGAACAAAAAATAGTCAATTTCAGTATGGACTGTATAAATAAATTCCATGACCAAGATGACATCATAAGGCCTCGATGATGCTACTAAGAGATCCTAGATGAAGCTATCGCATCATAGAGTCTACTCACACTATCGGGACCAGTGTGTAATCATCAAATCCCCTCCTATAGAGGACTCTAATCATTATGATGGAGGAAAAAACTCCACAAAAATATCTGAGCCCCAAACAAGATCAGTGGAAATGAAAGAGTTAATGGAACCTGTGTCTATAAGAACTGATGCTAAGGTATAGAAGACATATATCTTACTATTAATCATTTTTAGAGAAACATTTTCATAGGGCTCCATCAACTGATGCTAGGCTCACCCCTGTCCTATAGCTCCTCGAGCCTATGGTGGACTACCTGGGGGTGGTGGTGGTAGCAGCTCAAAACGATGTCCACCACATGCCGCTCGACCTACTTCCCTGCCACGTCCTACTCCCTGCGAATCTACTTGTTCAAAACTCTACTTCTGCCTTAGAGGTCCCTTGAACATCTTCTGATCATCTGTGCAGTGAGTTGGGAAGTCACAATACATGTGTCTATACCAACCACACTTGAATCAAAACTTGGATCCTTACTGACTTCGTCTTCTCTACGAGCCCTGCACATCCAACCCTGAGTTCCAAGGTCATCCCCTAAAGGAGATTCCCACTTATGCCACTGTGTCTACTTTCTAATGCTCACTAATAAAAACTCCACTACTTGAGGTATGTTGGTGGCTCCAGATGTTGGTTCATTCTCTTATATGAATCTCTCCATACGAAGGGCTCGCTCCAACACTCCAGCCAGAGTGGGGATGTTGAATGAAACCATGGATTCCATGATCTTCGACTTGATTCCATACTCAATGGTCTATCTCTTGAATAAAGGGCTTTGAACTATGACTGTGGAGAAGATAGAGAGTTCTACAAACATTGTAGAGTACTCATCCACCGACATGATTCCCTACTGTAGGTGAAGAATCTCTTGAATGCACACACAGCCCAAGCTCGCAGGAAAAAACTCCTCTCAAAAAATCTGCTCGAAGTCTCTCTAGGTGAGGGTCACCTCATCAGGAATCTGGATGGTCAAGATCCACTATCTTCATGTCGATCCATGTAGATGGATTTTTTTCCAAGATCGCCATTTGGTCGAGTGGTGTCCTCACTAATTCTAAGACCCACGTCACCGCCTCTATCCAGTCCTCATAAACCCAAGGATCTATCTCTCCACTGAACATGGTAGGTCTCTATCTCTGAAAATTTTGAATGTCATTAAGTATTTCTTTGTCATATAATAGTAATTTTGGCAGTAACTACTGATCAACAGGTGGTGGAAACACCGGTGCACCACCTGGTGGGTCCTTCTTTAGCAGTACTCCTTGAATGGACACCTCTTCACTAGACGGGCTATCCACACGATCCTATATCAGAAGCCTAGCTGGCTGTTTGTGTGCAGTCATCCTAAAATAGATCAAGATGTACCACTATTAGAAGATTATACCTGGTGAGATAAGTATTCTTCAAGAAGATCATAATGATATACTTATTCAACAAGTATTTTCATGTATTGACCTAAAAATCAGAATTCAGGGTCCTGGTATATGGATAACTTGGTTTTCGCACCAGTATTGGTCTCCCCAAACGTGAATGTGGAACTCAAATCATTCATCACAGTTTCCCCAAAAATAAAACAAAAACAATCAGTCATTATTGTAGAACCAACCACCTATGATAAAAAAAAATCATGACCCCCCCTTGAGGCCCATGTCATGATATACCCCAATCCCACCTCTCAATGGTCAGGGTATGGTGACAATGCCAAAGGCGTCAACCAAAAAATTGGAGACATTTTTCTGATTAACTATACACAAGAACACGCAATCACATCCCAATATTGGAAAAGTAATCATGCATGCCACGAAAAACTCACGAAGTAAAAGTATAAACTATATGTCAAATAGGCCAGAATACAAACCCAAGAAGAAAGATAACTGAAAACAAGAATGTACAAAGGAAACGCTAAAAGCCATCTGCTGGAAACCCCAATAGATTGGTAAGGGCAGAGTAGCTTCTTGAAGTAGTATAAGTACGTCCAATATTCCTAGTCTAACTAGGTACCACTAGGTCATTGTCCTTCAAGTCCTCTTTCAAGGAAACAGTCGTCTATATGAGACAAAATACATGCAGGTGGATCCCATTCAGGGGTGAGTAATAGTATACTCAGTAGGGACCCTCAAAGATCGAGAAAATACAACAAATAAATCCCCAAAAAAACCATGATTCATGACCACAAATCATGATGATAAAGCAAGATACATCACACTAGTTATAATTCAGAGTTGGAAAGTAGTACCCTTAGTCACATCATCAAACTCCATGGGGTATTGGAGAACTCCTCCTCAATGAGTACAATGGGATTATTAGGTAACACAAAACACACTTACCACTAACCTTAGGACTATTTTGTTACTCATCCTAGATGATTATCGTGGGTATGCGGGGTCACACAGAAGCTACTCCCCACCATGGGAATAACGAGTTACACAGAAGTCGCATCCCACCTATGGAAATTTTGAGGTACACCTCCTATCATGTACCCTAGGACTATCGAGTCAGAATAAGACTCTCCCCAGTGTGGGAATACCAGGAAACATAGAATCCAATTCCTAGTGGTCCATAATATACAATCCATATAAGGTCTATTGTCAGCAGTCTTTAGGACTCTGCCAACCGCAGGGTTTCCGCACGTAGCACGCTTTATCTTTGGAGAACCACTCCCTAACCCCTTAATCATATTTCAAATTACATTAAATTCTAAATAGGGTATACCAAAATTTCTGATTCATCTCTTTCATTCTAATGCCTCAAACGTCTCATCAATGGGGTGGCTGGTTTTCAAGTTATTGACATTTTTCCAAAAAGGGGTTGGTTGGGTTTGGGTCCGGTCAGACCCGACCTAGCCTGGGGTACCCCAACATGACACTATTCTGCTGACCCATGTCCGATAACCTGATCTAGACATATCCTAGCTTGGGTTGATCCCAGTCTGGCCCACACCCTAGCCGGTGTTCCAGTCCAGGACGTGGCTGGATGCGACGCCCGGCTCCCCTCACCCCATTGTTTCTCCATAGGGCCGACTTCTGTGCCTTGATCAATATCATGTCGACTGCTTCTGTTTAGATAGTAGTATGTCCCACATAGACTCGGAGACCATGTTCCTCCATGATTCACGGCCCTCACCTGCGGGGGACGCCATCGATGCAGCCAAGGGGTCATGTTCATACCACCACCTGTAGTCGACTCTTCCCACGATGTCATAGACTTAGGCAGTCATGGTAGCAAACTCTAGTGTTCCAGAATGGCACACCCCCATGACCTCTACCAATGTCTTGTCTTTCCAAAAACCACCAAGTCTACACTGGTTGTTTTTTCTTCGTACCGACTACGCCTGAGACCTCAGTGGGGTGTCTACATTCCTAAGAAGGTCATGAATCCAACTTTCCACCTCATTTGAATGCTTGTACATGAAGAACTAACAAGTGGAGGGGCTCATGCCTTATATGATTCAGCCCGTGCCATCCACATTATAGTTTTAAAATAGGGGGAATATTGGCGATGATTTTCAATCAAACATAAAGATTAAATACCAAAATAAAAATACCCATGAAAAAGGTCACCCCCCACCCCGCATCGTCAAATGATATACCGGTCAACCTATTTGTGGGTTGACCAACATTCGTATATTTATAAAAAAGAGGAATGGGGAATTGAAAACACTCAAAATACCCCTACATCGATTGATGTTCATCATTTAGGCTTTCCTCCCTTTAGGATTCAAGCTCTATTGATATTCATTGCTTTTCGGTCACATACCTCATAAAGTGTCGATGTCGCTAGAAATCCTACTGGAATTCGTCATTCGTTGTTGGAGGAAACCCTGATCGTAGCATCATCAGAGAATTTTGGGTTTTAATTTTCATTCCCCCAATGTGTTATCCTATTAAAAATAATACACGTCACACTGTTTTTTATTTGCTGTGAGGTCTCATCGTTACATTGTTTAATTTATGAACCAACGTATCTATTACGCTACACAAAAATGAGTCATTAAGGATCTTCATTTAACATGCTTCATCGCCATAAAATATTGTCATCATCCACCACTCAACAGTGGGGGAATAAAAATAAAATAACTTTTTTCTATGTTATTTTATTATTTTCTAAAAAGTCCAAAAATTAATTTTTCTGTCCGACCATAGCTAGTCAAAGTCAGTTCCTTTCTAGTAGAAACCCAGCATTCCGATATCAACGATTCCATTAGATTTTTGCTCTGAGAACTGGATTTAATGTTATAAAAAACCTCTTGCACGTTTACATAATTGAACTTAAAAAAGGTCAAAATTCTGTTCCGAGCACACTAGTCTCATAATCATATTCCGTCAAAGTGCATAGTTTCTAAATAATTCAATAAAATTGAAAAAAAATTATATGGAAAATCTAAGATATTACATGATGGGTGGGAACTATATCTCTTTCAAATGAATTTATTAACTATTAATTTTATATGTGCTCAATGGGTGAGTGAGAGGTTATATGAATCCTGAAATAGGGAACACTGTAGGATATCCCAAGCTCAAAGAAGGTACAAATGCTGTTTTCCCAAGACCAATTTTTTATTAATGTTTTATTGGTTAAACATGATATAATATTTTCTATGCATATGTGTATGTCACAAATCTATATCATATTCCAATGGTATGATCTCATGGATTATGTAATTTTATTTCTTTATGATTCATGTACTATAAACTTCCAAGATGTATTCCATGACATAATTTTATGATCTATAATATGTGGGGTATGGATTTTTAAATTATATTATCGTATTATGATATCCTTATTCTAATATTATGTTTATGAAATGATTTATATTTCAATTTTTTACCCTTACCTAGAATTTGAGATCACCCTTTCTTATGATACATTTCCTCGGGTCATGAAGAAATGATTTATGTTAGATATTTTTATGAAGAATACAATATGTGATTATCATTATAGAATATGATAAATATATTTGAATAGATAAGAATATTATGTATCTATTCTAAAATTAAATTATACCTTTATAGTCCTTTAGTGAGTTTTAATTACATGTTATGAATATTTCTTTAAAAATAAGTAACATTTATGCATGTAAAGCATGGGTCGCTATAGTTGGTATCCAAGTAGTCGTTTAGCTAACCTTTAGAATGAGAAAACATTAGTATTATACCTAGGTATATGAATAAAGATATTTCAAGGGATATGAACAGTGATATCTCTATGTATAAATATAGGAATCATTATAAGTTTATAAAATTATCCTAAAATTTTGGTTAAGGATAGAGAAAGTTATTTCCATGAAATTATATCCATGTCTCGATACCAAAATTAGATGTGTCTCTAACAAAATTGAACCTAGGGAAAATAAAAACAAATTGGGTGCATTAATAAGGACTCGATCATCACCTAGTCGATGATGATGGGCCTTATTGCACTGTTAATTTGATAGTCTCTACGGATATGGTTTGGAAATCACAAATTATTTATAAACCATCATGAAGGATTTAAATAGATGATGTACACGAAGAAACAAGGTTAATACTATGTTTTATTAGATTGAAAACTAAGTTCCATGATTTATAAATTTTATAAATTATTTTTCAGGATTCTTTTATTTTCCACTATGAATATTTTTTTCTCGCACTATGCATTTCAGTTTTAGATAATTGAAGGATCCAATAGAAACTGGGTTAACCTTGAATTTGTTATTGAAAATATTAATGAGAAATAAAATGAGATGATAAATAGAGTGAATTATATTTTGATTATTAAAAATTAGTTATCATTATATATTATTAACAACATTTACCTTTACCATCTCTCGGACTCACAAAAGAAAGGATAATGTTCATTGGGATTTTTTTGGTGGAGTCTACTGAGAAAAAAATATTATGTCTCCAATATTTAGATAATATGGGTAAAGGCACTTTGGGAAATGTCTTAATGAAATGATAAGATGTTTTACGTGCATAGAAGAAGGATGAAAAGTAACTTATTTCTATGAAAAATTGTAAAGTTCAGTTAAATTAGTCGATGAATATAAAGGGTTACCTAAGGAATCATCAACATTTGAATGTTATAATCATGTAAATATTCGGAATTATACATATATATTTCATTGGGGGGAATATAAAGAAGATCATATTCGAGGTCATACAAGTTAGGTCTTTTTTATGTTGAAGAGACTACAAATAATATATCAAAGGAAGGATGTATAAATTATAAGAAGATGAATTTTGTTAATGGTTTAATAATGATAAAGAATTATTAATGATTTTATGTATTGTAAATGAGAATTATGAAATTTATAATAAATGTTATGTATAATTGTTTTATTAAGTATTTGTAAGAATATGTTGAATGATTCTGATGACCTTGAAAAGTGACTTAATGGAAGGGTGATATAATATAGAAAACACGTGATTAAGAGAAAGATAACCATTAATATCTTCTTGATGTTGAGATAATGATGTTTGGTTAATGTTATGATTTATATAATAAATTTAATAGTATATTATTGATTAATTTGTAACTAATTAATGGTTTTTGAAAAAATTGGTTTATGTTTCCATTGGTAGGGTTTACAATATTTTCGGATTTAAGGAATATATTCAATAATATATGGTTTTATTTAAATAATGTTTAATCATGCATGTCTCTATGAAATTTTATGATAATTATATTTATTACCATGTTTCAAGTGAATATATGACCAAGCTATTGACACATTTGGTATGGTACAATTAAGACCTACTATATAATAATTGGGGGGATTATCTTTAGTTCAAATTTATATAATATTTTTTTTAAAATTTCTAAATATGCATTATATTATGCTTATCTTTGGATAAGGTTTTAGTTATTAATGTATTATTTTACCATGTAAGTATTTATGAAAATTTAATAAACTGTGCTAGCCATTTTTGTATTAAAATAATCAATGAAAGAATGAATCTGGAGAAAATAAATTCTTATTAATTTCATTTCTATTGAATAAATGATCTTTCAACTCATCATATATTTTTGGAATTGTGCAATATAAAAAAGTTCATTAGAAGTGGTTTGTATAACCGACACATATTTCATGGTTGATAGTCATTTAGCAGCAATTTTTTTGATTTTATTATAGTTATTTTATGTGTTATTTTTGGAACATTTTGTGTTTTTTTCATGGGTATTAATTGGTGGTTTTTTTAAACCAAAGGAAATATAAATAAAATATAACATACATACTGAACATAATAGAAATGGTTTGTTTTAGCAGTGATTAATTTTAACCACCTCTAAAATATATTTTAGTTACTGAATTTAGAAGCAGTTACAAAAACCACTACTAAATAATTTTTTTAAATTATTTAATAAAAAAAGGATCATATATATGTCATAAATCTAAAATAATATATACAAACATCCATAGTAATCATAACCTTCATCTTAGTTAACCCATACTTCTGTCAACCAAATCCTCATACATCAATATATGCATATAAATTTTTTTGAACAATAACTGATGCCCAATATATATCCCTGAAAAAACAGAATTTTGAATGATGCATGGATTATTCTGACATGTCATAAATGACTTCTGTATCGTTTTTCAAAAGTATCAAATTAATCCAAATCTTTTTTCTTGGTTTTGATTAGGTTAGTTTCAGTTTTTAAAAAAATAGATGTCAATTTTAAATACAAAAACAGGCTTGGATCCATACCAGGAACATTTTGCATTAGATTGATATGAGGTTGATTCCAAAAATTCTAAAATTATTTATGGATCAATTTCATAAATTATGAAGAAATTCTTAGTGTGTTTTCTTGGTTATTTTTGAGTGACACTTTTTGAACTAAAATATCAATTTTTAATATATAACACACACATTGAGTCATGTTGAGAACATCATGAATCAGATTGATGTGAATTTGATTTCTACACATTAATAATTACTTATGTATAATTTTAATAATGTACTAAAATAATAATAATGTGCTTTCCTGGTTTTGAGTAGATCAGTTTCCATTTTAAATAAAATAGATGTCAATTTTAAATAAAAAGACGCACATAGAGCCATATCGCTCCCATATTACATTAGATTGAGGTAATATTTATGTATAGACATCACAAATTACATATGTTTGTTTTCGTAAATAATAAAAACAATGTGAATTGGTTTTCTCAAATATGAGAGGGTAATTATTCCTTTTTACTAAAATTGATATCAATTTAAAATAAAAAATATGAACACTGAGCCATACTGTTCCCATCGCGCATCGAATTGAGGTAAATTTGATTCAAAATCATTTAAAATGACATATGGATTTATTTAGAAAATTATCAAAACAATATGAATGCATTTTATAGTTTTTTAGTACTTCACTAGTCTTTTGTACTAAATTGTAATTTTAAACTGAAAACAAGCACTTTGACTTATACCAAATACATCATGTATTGGATTGATATGACACAGATTTCAACACATCAAAAATTAATTATGAATCAATTTCATAAATTATTAATGATTTCTATGTTATTTTTCTTCGTTTTTAGTGAGTGATAATTTTTTAACTAAGTTTTTGATTTTTAAGTGGTAACAGAAACATTGAGTCATACCAAGAACATCATGTTTCAGATAAATAGTTGGATGATTTTGGTACATAATAAATCACTTATGGTTCATTCACCTAAATTATAAAAACAATATTAATCCATTTTCTTAGTTTTGTATAGGTCATTTTTAGTTTTTACTAAAATGGATGTAAATTTTAAATAATAAGATGCACTTTGAGCCATATCGGGAACATTATACATCATATTGAGGTGATTTTTATCCATACATGTCAAAAATGACTTACCTATAGTGTTAATAAAGTTTCAATATATTCTAAATCCATTTTCATAGTTTTGTGTAGGTCATTTATCCTTTTTACTAAAATGGATGTTAATTTTAAATAAAAAGATGCACTTAGATGAATATTGGTTACACCATGCATTAGATTGTGGTATATTTGATTCATACACCTCACAAATGACATATATACCATTTTAATAAAGTATAAAATCAATAAAATGTTTTTTTTTATCATTTTTGAGTTTGTTATTTTTCCTTTTTACTAAAGTTGATGTCAATTTTAAATAAAAAGACGCACTTGGAGTCATACAGGTCACACCATGCATCAAATTAAGGTGAAGCTGATTTATACAAATCTCAAGTGAATTATATACCATTTTATTTAAATATAAAAACAATCATAATGATGTTTCATGGGTTTGAGTACTTCACATATCTTTTTTATTAAAAATTATGTCAATTTTAAATAAAAAGATGCACTTAGAGGCATACCAGTCACACCGTACATCATATTGAGTCGTGGCGAATTCCTACATGTCTCAAATGAATTATAGATTGTTTCCATAAAGTATAAAAAATTATCTGAATGATTTTGATCAGTTTTATGTACTTCAATTTTCAATTTTAATAAATTTAAATTTTAAATTGTAAGCATCCAATTTGATTCATATAACTCACATCGTGTATCAGTTCGGTGTAAGACCAATTCATACAAATAAAAATAATAATTTATGAATCAATTTTGTAAATTATCAAGAAAATCTTATCCCATTTACTTAGTTTTCAATGAGTGACATTTTTTGAACTAAAATGTTGACTTTGAACTCATAATGAACACTTTGAGTCATACAGGTCACATCTTGTTTTAGATTGAGGCACAAATGATTCATACAGATAAAAAATGACTTCCAGGTCATTTTCTTAAAATATCTAAACAATAAGAATATATTTTCTTAGTTTTGAGTATGTGAGTTTTCTTTTTTACTAAAATTAATGTCAAATTTAAAAAAAAAGAAGCACCTGGAGCCATACCAGTCACACCATGTGTCAGATTGAGGTGTGGATGATTCCTACACATAAGAAAGTATCAAAAAAAATCTAACTGCCAATGATACAATGATTTATATTGAATTTATTTGTAAAATTGATAAAAAATCATATTGGCACAATGTAATTATCTGAGAAACCATTCACATTATTGAAAGAAAGAACATTAGAAGAAGGACATGTTCCCATTATATCATGTGAAGTCACTCTAAAGGGAAAATGAGCTTACTTTACTCTTCTATAATTAAAAGATGAGAATGGGTTTTCATCTAATTACATCAAATAAATATAAATTGTTGGAATTTCAACAAATAAATTCAATGAAAATTGAAATCATGGTAACTTTAGTAGAAATAAACACTATCTCATGAGCATGGGTAGCTTCAAAAAAACCTCCCAAATGAAAACAAAATAATTCACCTGTATATGGAATGAATCATTGAGAAATACTTAAAAAATAAACTAAACATAAATATGAAACAATAAATATTAGCCTAAATTTCCCCAGGGTCTAACTCGCTTGGTAATGGCTCTGTGGGGTCTTAGTGGGGTCTCAGGTTTGAGTCTCTTCGAGATTTTTCCCTATTGGGTTGGAGTTGGATTTTCTTTGTATTTAACCCCCTCCGTTGAAATGTTGTTGTACATTTTAGAATAAATTAAACTCATGATCATTTTAAATTATGTCAAATATGTCATCCTAAATTTAGATCTAAAAGTTCAAGCGTCTTTCTTGGTAAAGATAAAATTATTTGTTATTATATTTTCACTTTTTAAATTTTTTCTACTATTGTAATATTTTTTAACTTATATAAATTAAATTTTACTAAAAAAATAAAATAAACCCTATAAATATTTTTTTGTGGTCATACTTCATTTTTAAAAATATAATGTAACTCAATTTTTAATCATGATAAAACAGAGAGTTAAAATACATAATTTTATATAGTAGAAAACTATTTTCTATAGAAAATGATATATTTACTATTATTTATTCTTAATATTATAATGCATTGATTACCTATAAAATGTTTGTAAATATAATCATATATATTTGTAAACATCATTACAGTCATTATTTTAAATATATCAATCTAATTTAATATTTAAATGATACAAAACATTAATTAAACAATTAATTGAAAATAATATTTTAATTATTATCATGGCCTTCAAAATTTATCATAGTAATGTTATATTTATTCTTAAAATGGAATTATAATTATTACATGATATTATAATATTCATGTAATATACAATTTACATTTTATCGATTTAATTTTAATAGGTTAAGAAAAATAATTTTTTAATTTAATTGACTAAATCAGTATTTTGATTAAAATATTAAATATTTTTGAATTTTTATATACATCTGTTTTATAAATACAAAGAATTAATTTTTTATTATTTATAATTTTTTAATATAAAAAGGCTTCCAAAAAATTTAATATATTCTTCTATTCTTATAATGCAACGAAAATAAATTTTGTTGAAAATTTATTTATTTTTTTCTATTTAGTTACAGAACAAATATTTATCAAAATTATAAGAAATTATTCATCAGATAATATTTACATATTAGAATAAAAAAATAATGTTTATTGTATAAAATTAAAATTATAATATTTATAATGGAAAATTATATATATAATGAAATGTATTTTCATAATAAAATTTCTATTAAAAAACAGTCAACTATACATAAGCTCACTATATGTCTTGCATACCCAAAATATTCAACACTATATGTTTATTATGAATGAAAAATATAACACAGCCCCTCAACCACTATAGAGGATACAACATTGAAGACACCACCTACTCAACCTATACGTAGTGTTTCTACCACTATAAAGGATGCACCCCTACCCTATTATATACAAATATAAACTCACTATGAGGGGTTATCGAGGAGAAAAAATAAAATAAACAACTAAAATTACATATTCACTAAACAATAATAATTAATATAATACCATGTATACATAAAAATAGAACAATAAAGAGAAATTATAATAAAATACCCCCTCGACCAATAATATATTTATGGTGATTATGTTGAAGGGGATTCAAACTTTAGGGGGTATGAGTTTCCATTGGGGGAGGAAATCCTAAATTGGTAGATGGTGGTGATATGGGTAGGGGAGTTTATATTTCCACTAAGTAGGGGACCAAGTTGTGGAGAAGGACTTCATGATGGGTGGGGGAATAGGGTCTCCAAAAAAAGGAATGATGTAGGTCAGAGGGGTTGGGGAATGAGGGTCATGGGGTTGGTGTCACCACTAAAAAATAGATTAGAGGAGGACTTAGGGGTGGGGGCTTGGGTTATTGGTTCGGGGTCAACACTAGGGAACCATGTGTAGAATATCTGAGGGGAGGGGGAAGAAGGTCATGGGGCTGTGTTTAGCACGAGGAAACCGAGTAGAAGAGGTTATATAGGGTAGAGGAATGGGGGTTGTTGGGGTTGGGGTCACCACTGGGGAACTGAGTAGAGGAGGTCAGAGGGGTTTGGGGAGAGGGTCACGAGTTTAGGATTTCCACCATGGAACTGAGCTTGGATGGTTTGGAGAATAGGGTCGTGGGGTTAATGTCTCTGTGGGGTAACCGAGCAGCGAGGGTGGGGGTTATGGGATCACAAGATAAGGATCGCTAATGAGGAACTGGATATAGGAGGTCTGGGAGGTGGAGTAATAGGGGTCATGGGGTCGGGGTCTCCACAGTAGAACCATGTGGAAGAGGTTGGAGGGGTGGGTGGAATGGGGGATCCGAGGATGGGGTTACAACCAAGGATTGACGAGGAGAATGAAGGGGTTGGAAGGGTTCAAGGTCACACAGAGGGTGTGGGGGAGGGGGATATATTTTTCTAATAAAAAAATTATTGGTGGTTTTATAAAAACTTTGCTAAATTATACTATTTTATAAATAGATTTTATTAATTGTGGTTACTAAAACCTCCTCGAATAATCTACCTCTAAGCAACAATTTTTTAATAGTAGAAGTAGTTAACTTTCTCATGAAAAGATTATATATAACATTCTATAAGTATTTATGAATTATTTTTCCCTTATGGGTCCATATTTTTACTTCCCACCAATGATATCCTCTTTTGGAAACTGTTTATGTGATGACCATTATAATTTCCCATCCCTCTTCTCAAGAGGATATTTTATTTACACTTTTTCTGATGTTGTTTTCCCATTAAGAAATTTTTAAATTTAAAACTCATGAATATCTAGATAAAGTTTAAATTGTGAGGTCACAATGTATTTAATGGATTTGTAATGTAACACCCAGATAGTTTATGTTTTTTGAATAAATTTAATTTCTTTGATTGATTACATTAGACACAACAATGAGTTTTAACGATTATAAAAAACAATAATATTTTTATTAAAACATGACGAATATTACATATAAATTAATGTTTCCATCATGAATAGAAATAATGAAATTTTAATAAATCAATATTTTTTTATATAAAATAAATATATGTATAAAAAAGAAAATAATTTTTAGTAAAGTATGTATATACATCAGAAATACATTTTCTAAAAAAATGATTTTTATTGCCTTTTTTGAATAACTAATAAAAATAATTTTTGAAGTTTTTAGAAAATTTATTTAAAAAAATAATTTCATTTTTGTAATAATTATTTCAAAATTATCTTATTGTGAATTTTTTAGAATTTTTTGAAAAAAGTAATTTTTCGGTCAATAGTGAAAAAATACTGATTTTTATTAAACAACTATCTTTTATTTTATAATTATTTAAAGATATAAATGTGGTTTAAAAATGTTTTAATTGTAAATTAGTAAAATTATATATTTATTAATACTAATTATATTATTGTAATCAATTTAATATTGAATTTTTATATTTAATCATTTTATACTTATGAAAATGTTCTACATGGAAAACCGTTTGTTCATCAGGTATGTGGGTTTAATTTTTAATTAAATTATGACACCTATATGAATGGAACTGGATAAAATAGATTCCATAAATAAAATAATTATTATTAAAATTTTATTAAATGTTAAAGATAATTTTTGATCAAAATTAATAGTAAAATTAATAAAAATTAATTAGCATGATTAATATTAAAACGGGTTTTCTAGGATATTAGACTAAAAGGATAAAGGTTATAATGACAAAAAAATTATCCAATTACTATTGGATAAACATAATTATACACTTATTACCTTATGATTAATTTTATGTTTGTTTGGGACATTTATCCAAGAATGTGACTTGTAAAATAATTTAAGTAAAAAAAAGACCAAATGTCACCCACTTGCTTATAAATTTCAATTATGTGTTCACATAAGGAAATAAGAAATATATTAAGGATTATTGATTATAATTATAAGAATAATGAAAATAGTTTAATATGGTTTATTTATTTTTAATTTATATCCATTATATAATTACTTGATATGAATAAGCAACACCAAAATAGTAATTATTTAATTAATAAATAAAATAAAATAAATGACACTAAAAATGATAAAAGAAATATAAATTGAATGAATTATTTTATTAAATTGTTGATAGATAAATTTAAATTATATATTGTTTTTAAAATGATATATTCAAATTACACCTCTTAATTGATCTTTTAAAGTCCCATTAAATGAATCCTGTCAAAATTGACATGAATTTTATTTTATAAATAATAATATTTTATTAAATGATTTAAAATTTCTGAAAAAAAATAATATTTAATTTTATTTGTATATGTTAATAAATATCAACCATATTAAATTCATGGGCCAGTGGTTCTATTAAAATTATTATATTGACCCCTGGATAGTTAAAACATCATTATCATGGTAAAAGGTAAAACGAGGTTTTGTGTGTTTCATGTGTTTGTGTTAAAATTAATATCCCACACAAATATGATTTAAATTTTATAAATTGGAATTAATATTTAGAACTAGTGGGTAATATTTACTTATTTATTCTCATTTTATTTATATTATTAAATGATCAATTACCTAGATAAAAGGATAGTTACAGTATCGAAAACTAAAATGGTTATGATAAAGAAACATAGAAGGAATAAAAATATTAAAACATCGGTTATTTATATATTGTAGGAGTGTATTAAAAATTTAATCCCCCACTCTTTTATTTATAAATTTTTTAGGTATTTTATTTAGAGCATATTCCCATTATTGAATAGTTTTGGGTATTTACAAAAATGCCACTCCTCCCCCATTATAAAAGGTCACCTTTTCCAATAACTTTTTCACACATCATACGATATTTTAATAAAAAAATAAATTAAAAAATCCCACCAAAAAATCTTTACCCATTGTCTATATCATCTTTTATTCTAAAATTTCCAACCCTAGCGTATTTAATAAGCGATCCAAATAAAGTTCTTCTAAGTGAAGGTAATTGACTTCACTAAACTCTTTCTTTGTAACTGTTATCACTCTAGATTCATTATTATTATATTAATACAAATATAATAACACCAGGTTGCAAAATATATGTATATGTAATTATTTTTATGAAATAACCTATATTCATTTCCTCATCCATAAAATGGAATACAAAACTGTCGATTGTGTGTACGACGAACTACACCCTCATGTACTAATTTAATTATTTTTCAATCACCACCTATAATGACAGAATAAAATGATGGATTTAAAATATTTATATGATATTAATGAAATAATTATACTTATTTAATTATTATATCACATATACCTTATCACTTTCCATTCCTTGGGAATACAATAATGTCGTTCATGTGTACGGAGGACGACCGCCTCGTTAAGCGATGCGATTTGTTATTCCCAAAATTTTTACATGGAAATTAATAAAAATGGGTTTATAGAACATATGTGATATATATTGAATTAAAATTAATATATAATGGTAATATATTATTTACCTTTATTTCACTTCACCCGTAGATAAAATGGAAACAACTTTAATGCGTACGTACAACCAACCGCCTCCATGAACGATGTATTTAATTTTATTTCTCTAGATTTTATGGATTATTCTAAATAAATATATATTTCATGACTATACAGTGGTTAATATTATGGGTATGACATAACCATGATCAAAATTATAGGGATGAAGATACCAATCCAAGACATACATGAAAAATGAAGCATATTTTACCCCAAACATGATTTTAATAAGGAATTTTTAATAAACAAATAATAAAAGTTCATAATTAAATCATATATGGTAGGATAAATATGATTAAAAGTATATAATAGTTGTATAATAAACACATATTTTTTTAGAATAGTTTATGAACATGTGCAAAGGATGTTGAAACTCATGCTAAGATATTTTTGTCTAAAATTACATTTTTTGGGACATATGATATGTTATAAACATATATAATTTTATGAGGTGATTATATAAAAATATTTAAATGTTTTATCAATATTTTATTTATCCTAATGATATTAAATGTTTCATTTAAATTTATTTTTCATGGGTATAGTGATTCAAAATAAACCAATGTGGTAAAGGTTTTATGTATGAATCTCATCATATTTCATGATTGTTTATGATTATTATTCTGATGATAAAATATTATGATAAATATCTTAATGAAAACACAAATTTTATTATCCTACGATTATTTCATAAAATTAAATGTTTCCCTTAATTTTATTCTATATATATACTCATGATTTCAAAATAATGTTTTTAAATAAAACTAACATTATTTATCTCTTTTGTCGAAAACCCTTTTTAATCTATATTAATGTTTTATTAAAATGCTTTAATGAAGGTTTTATTATCACTATACAATTGTTTCAAATTTATTTTTACCATATATATACCTTTTATAAAATGGTTTTAATTGAATATTCTTATCTTTTTCCAAACATGTCCCATTGAGATTTTACCAAAAATTTAAATCGAATCATTGTTTTAATGTGTATGGTAGGAACAATATTTCCCACAACCATGGATGATCTGTGATTTAAGTATTCATTTACATGTTTCCATGTTAATTTTAAGAGAAAATATTTTCTTTAATATTTTTTATATTTTTATATTTTAAATAATTAATTTAGAGTGAAAATGATATTTTTACAGGAAATATTCCAAGAAACATTTCAAAATCATATTCCATGCAATGTGACATAATTTGATGTTCCATATGATTTACTGGGGATATGGTCCAATAAAATCATAATTATTATTTCTCTAGATGTTTTATGTTTAATATGGAATAAAATTTATGAAACCTATTTAATTTCCCTAGGATATTCTATGATAAAATGTTTTATAAAAACCATTTATTATCATGGGTTCTAGAATGATGAATGTTTTATAATCTTATGGAACATAAATATATATATTATGTGATGGGTGGGATATATTTCTCCCTCTAATGAATTGGTTAATTATTCAAGTTACATGATCTCAAATGGTATGGGGGAGGTTATCCGAAGCCCAAAACAGGGTACACAGGAGGTTGTACCAAGATCAAAGCAGGTAAATATGTATTTATCCAAATCATACCATGTTATGAATGTCATGGTGGGTAGAATTTACATGTGATTTCCTATTCTAATGTGTATGAAACAAATATATCTTATTACATCATTATAATAAGATTTCTCATGTTCATGATTCTTTTATGATTCATGTCATATAACTTGATGTCTCATATTCTCATACTCTTATAATCATTTTATTCATATGTGATCGTTGATAACTCACTTATTTAACTTTATTGATAATATGAGGGAACCCATTCTTATGTTTCATTTACCTATTTTAAGAAGATAGTTTTTGAGTAAGGAATTTCTATGAATAATACCATGTTGGAATATTTTTATGGTAGATATTGAATATATTTCATGAAATAAAAATATTTTGTATCTAGTCTCTGAAGATAGTAAAACTTTATGGTCTTCGGGTTAGTTTTTGTGAAATGAAATGAATATTAATATAACATTATATGATATTAATTAGGTAAATATTAGGTTAAAATATTCATTATACTAATTTATTTATTATTTTTTAATATGGTATTATTACCTTGAATGATTATGCAATGTCACTACACTAGTAGAAAAAGAATGGAAGTTATTTTAAAAAAATTAAGAGATTTTTTTGGGATAAATTATGGTCTTACATGAGTTTATTAGATATTATTAATTTAAAATCTATGGTTATATAGTTTATATAGAAATTACATTTTTTATTGATGTCTTTAAAGTTAAATGTTGTGAATTGTTTTGAAAATGAGTTTAAATGGATTTTGATGTATATTATTGATTTTTAATTCATTAAAAATTAACAAATAAGTTATTAACATAAATGGATGATAATATTTAGATAAAATAATTAATGTTTCACATATGGTAGTCATTATATTTTTAAAATTACATTTATGTCCTTTAAATAATGAAAAATGTGTTATAATGGTTAAGGTTAAACTTGTTAATGGACTGTCAAACAAAAGATATGTTTTAAAATGACACTTAAACTAGTTTAAGTTTTATGGTGTGAATTTATTTAAAGGTTATACTACATATATTTTAATAAATGATACTTTCTATAAATTTTACTTGAGTTAGACACATATTATATATTAATATTTCCTTTATCTACATGATTTCCACCCACCTCACTTATAAAATAGATCCACTTATCCTATATTAATCACACCACATGAGAGGTTTATTATATAAAATATATATCGAAATACCTTAATATATTTCTTATAAACATAATATACCTTCTTTTATTCCCCGAATACCATCCTAATAAGACATAATGGGCAATCCAAAGGGGGATTTCAAAAGAAGATATATAACTTTTAACCGAGTTCTTCCATTTTATTTATTTTTCTACCTCCTTCAATTAAACACTAACCATTTAAATAAATTGCTTTAATATATTTCATACACATAAATGTTTTCATGATTATGGATAAATCCTTATTCTTCTATTTTTCTATCATATGATAAATAAAAAGATCACTAGTTATTACATGTGGACGACACCCTCTAGAAAGTGATGAGTTTTATTTTTCATCATCACCTCACAATGGTGGTTATTATAATATATTTAATGAATATATAAGATAATAATTACATTTATATTATTTAAAAAATATAATATATTACTTATCTTCTTACAATTCCACCCATTAGAAAAATGATAAACCCTCTTGTGTTTATGTGGGTACTATCACCTCTACAAAGCGATGCAATTCATTTTTTATGAATATATATATCGTATGATTATAAATTTTTCTTAATTTATAAACATGATAAATATTTTATGATTAAAATTATGTATATTGTGGTACCATAAACCATTTTACCATTTTCATCTTACCCTTGTTTTTTTGGGGATTATTAACTGAACATCCTTAAAACTTCTCATGTAAACATAATTTCATTAGAAACTAAAATAGTCATGGTAATAAATGAAATATAATTGAATAATTATATTTAAAAAATTTATTTTTCTTATTAATACTGTATTTGATTAATATTATTTTTTATTCATGTGTTTGATAATGTACAAAATGATTTGGTACATGAGGTAAGAGATTTTCTTTAAACCCCTAGTTTTAATGTTTTCCGTTCAAAATCATTATCCTTCAAGCCAAAATTCATAAAATGTTTTAATAATGTTATTATTTATGTTTAAAATATTTTTAAATTCTATTTTTAACTGATATTATATTTATTTAAAAATTATTAAAAGGAATATTTTCAAATATTTTTCATTGGACTCACATTTTACTTTTTAGAAGAGTGTGAAAACATTGTTCACTTTTAACATATGCGACATATATTTTTTTTACAACATTAGTAAATTTTTCACATATATTTAAAATTTTTCATGTTTATGTTCAAATAAATTCATTTTCTATATATTATGGATATTTTTATTTGAAATGTTATCAAAATAAAATGGTACTTTTCTCATATTTTCGAAGAATAGTTCAAATGTTATTTTAAAGTCATTTTCATCAATATAAACATCATTTGATGATTATAATTATTTAATGGGATATAATAGAATTATAAAATACAAATTATTTCTCAATATTACTTATGATCATTTTGTTCTATTTATTTATTGTGAAAATATAGACATTTCATATGCTATTTTTCTATACGAATGGTTATGTTGATTATGAAATATATCGTTATTCATTCATATGAGGGAATGAATTGGACATTGCAAGTGATGGGTGAGTCCTAGTTATATAAAGACACTAGATGCATCAGTAGGCCTCATGAGAAAAAATATCTTGGTTATTTTTTGTATGATGGCCTAATTATTTATGATGTCTTGGTATATAGTCTTGGTAGAATGATTATGATGTCTTCCATTAAAAATTCCAACGTTATGAAATCTATTATTTTTAACCAAGAAATTATTTATATTTTCATAATTATATGTATTTAATGTTGTCAATATTTATATTTTTATATAAATAATATTATTTCATTACATAATAAAAATAAATTTTATTTAAAATATTTTTATAATCTCATATGGGTAAAAGGATTATTTTCAAAGAAAATAATTCATTTTTTTTAAGAAACTGTCATGAACAATATAGTTTTTAATTTATTATTTATTAACAAATTGTAACTTAAATAACCCATAATTACATGATTTGTAATAAGGGTCCTAATTCATAGTGGAAATATTCATTCAATTCCCATTTTATTTTCCCCAAAAATGATTTCTAAAGTTAAATTCATGGTTCATTAAAAAAAAGTGCACTTATTTTAGGATAGATCCCCATAATTAAAAATATATTCATTTTTTTTATTTCTGCTCATCCTTAATCCTAATAAAAAATATTTGAAAACATGGTATGAAAAAAAATATCAACAAGGGATATAAAATTAAATGAATCTTGTTAATCCATTTTAAATTCATGAAAACTTATAAAGATGTTAAAATTTTCATGTATTACAATTTCATCTCAAAATTATCACTTACATACGCTTAAAAAATACTTTTCCCCTAATGTTTTTCATAACATATTTCTTAATTAAGTTTGAAATAAAAATAATAATTCATATAGGGTTTCATTAAAAACATGAATACAATTTCCTTGAAAATACACAATTCTCACATAGGATATAGTAAACAATATTTTAAATTAAATTTCATTTTAGTATCTTAGGAAATCTAAAAATTTTCATAAAACCCATAAAAAACTAGAAAATGAAATATGTCCAAGGAAAAAATTTAAATAATAATCTGGATAACAATAGGTAATTTCAAAAATATGGAATGCATAGTAAATAGAATCATAATCATACCATTAGGGCCTTGTACCAAGACATCATAAGTAATTGGGAATATATACACTGAATACCCATAATCGTTTATCATTAAGAGGACTACCAATACATGAATGAGATATCTATAATTACTCCATCACTTAATAATCCCAATTAATTCATTATAAAATACACTACATAATAAACAAAACATTCATATTGAAAAACTAGTATATGACATGTCAATATTTTTCCTAGTAAATTAATAGAAAAAAACGACTATAAGCCATATAGAGAAATAAGTTGTTGGGAATCCTTACTGTATATTCCCAGTAAACTATAAGAATCATTAAAGATTATTTACATGGATGAAAATACCATTAAAATAAAATTAAAACTATTCTACAAAAAAATGTGAAAATTATCTTTTTCTTTTGATAAAATGATAAATAGAAATTTCTAAAATATTGAAAAAATGAATTACTTTGAAAATAACCATGAAAATTTATAGATTAATACTCAACTAAAATAACGTTCATGATGAAATTAACATCCATTCATGTCGTATGTTATAAAAGATAATACTATTTTAACAGTTTTATAAAATGTGAAAAGTGAGCTATATTAAAAATTTTAAAAATATTCCTTTTAATAATTTATAAATAAAAAAAGTAGTTGAAAATGATCATAATAAATATTTGGAAAATAAAAAATAAAATTATTAAAAGAATTATGAGGATGGACATGGAGGGGAAATATTATTAATGTAAAATATTAAAACAATGATTTAATGGAAAATCCATTACCTCATATCCTGAATGATTTTTTCATTCTATAAATACTAAATAAAAAATTATAATAGTTTTATACCTGATTAATAAGAAAATTCTTGTTTATAACATTATCAATATTATTTTTATTTTATTTATTACCACGACTTATTTATTTTCAATATCAGTTAAGTTTACATCATGCATTTAAAGGATAATCAGTTTATAATCCCAAAATAACATTGGTAGGTTGGCTATGTTCAAAGGGGTTAAAGTATAATCATCTAAATTTTATTGATCATGAAATAATAATCATTTCGGTGTATTAAATACAATTTTTTAATCATCTATGAAATTACGTCATGAAAAAATAATCACCTCACTTCAGGGATGTGACATCCCTCTTCTTATCATTATCTTAAAAAGGTGGGAGGATGTTTACTTAGACTTAAGTGACATACCAAAGGTACCAAAGTCTCGAAATAAATGCTATGGGATTCTATACAAGTGGGGATCAATTTTACCTTTAGAACAAAACAACCAAACCAAACACTCCTTAACAAAAAAAATACTAAATTATTGATGATAACAATGTATAAAACTCAACGAAATATTATTTATATCAAAACCAAACATTAAAAATACCAATGTAGAAGAATATAATAACAAAGTGAACAAAAAAAGACTAAAAATCCACAAAAATCGAATAAAACTATAAATCCAAATATCCAACAATATCTATTCTCAAACGTCAACTAAAAACTACAAGTATTATTATGTAGTAATAATTATGTTTGATACATTACCTTTTCCCATGTCCCATTACTCATCATATGAAAAAGTACCAAGGTTCCAAGGTAGGGCTGAGTACTAAAACTCAGTAGGTTTTCCCCAAATGACATTCCTACTCACACAACTAGAATATAACATGGTAGAAAAATTATATTAAATAGTTTATATCAAAAAATTTCTAAACAGTTTATATCCCAATATAACTAAGTGCTATAAAAAATGATTCATCAAACAATAAAAATTTCCCAGGGAAGTGATAATAAGAGTTCTTTAGAACCATTTATAAAACCCATTTAGGAAAAACTCATACTGTACAACATATCCACACATCCAACCCTGAATGCAGCCTAGACCACTCTATACTCAAGTGTGGTGACTCACCCTTTAACTGAATCATACCATAATGAAAGACTATGATTGGGGTACTTAATTCCCATATTTGTGCCAACCTTTTTATGGGGTACTTCACACCCTTATCCATCCCTATTAATATGAAGACATTCCACACTACTATCAAAACCCATTTTTTCCCACACAATTTTAAAAAAAAATTATTGAAGAACGAATTTTCCATATAAAAAACCATCTATTATTTTAAAATCATCATTCTAAAATAATGTTCCCAGAATATATTTTCAACAAAAAACAAAATTTACCAATTTCTATAAACCATAACTAAAGTTCATTTTTACCAAACATCTTACAGTAGATATGAAATATATTTATAAAAAAACTATGAATTTGAAATAAATACACCATATTCAAAATAGAGGGGTCAAAAGTGAAAACATCTACCTCAAAATATTGGAAAAAATGATAAATGACATGAAACATGCCAATGAAACTAGGCTAAATCTCAATAGAACAACCTTTTATCTATTCCCCTATAATCAAAAAAGACAAATATAATCATATTTTCTAATAAATACATTATATATATCCACATCAGTTGTAGATATAATAATCCGAGAGAGATAGATAAATAGATATATGAAAAAGAACCAATAATGACCAATAATGACCACTTACCGTGAGGATCCGTATTCAAAACACTAAGGGAAGCCTTTAGATCACCTCTATATCAATGGGAGAATCATCCTTGAAATTTGGGAAGAGATAATATAGATATAGGGTTATATATTAAGAATAATTGGAGATAGATATAAATATGTGTGAGATACACAATTTTAGGATCTCATCTTTAACCCATGCATGGTTTGTCACACTGTTAGTCAAACCATGCCCTAACCATGCACCATTCACTATCTTAAAAATGAGATTTACATAGTTTATAAACTAGTTTCTAGCCATGAGAAATACCACAATGTCATGTTGTACGATTTCTCCTTGGATTCCTCACGGTTTAGAAAAACCATGTGCTTCTCTTTCATGTTCCCTTAAGCCCTTGTCTCACTATTCACGATTTCCTATGAGTGTTACATGGTTTTACAAAACCATGCACCAATTTTTCACCTATATAATATCCCTATAAAGCCTAAAAAATTACTCCAAACACTCCCAAACTCCACCCATATAACTTTCAAACATAAAAATCATAAATAAAGGGTTACTTACATGAAACCATGGGTGATACATTCTCCCCAAAATTGGAATTTCCATCCCCATAAATTAGAAAAACATAATCTTTCTGAACGAGTTCTATCCATTTGTCTTTTATTTAATTCTCATGTTTCTAGGTCTCATCTTGAATCTGACCATGATACCACAAAACCCAAACCAGACTGATGTTTTTTCCATGCCATAATTTCTCATTCCTATCCACAATTCACACTGAGATATGTATCAATGAAGCATCTAGTTCTAGTTCAACATGATTTCATTTAATCACATGGTTAGTATGAGGAAGATACTTTTCGAAATGAGATACATGGAATTAATTATGCACTACACATAACTGTATTAGTAATTCCAACTGATATTCCACCTCATCAACAATTTCCTATATCACAAAAGGGCCTATGTAACGAGGAGAAAACATTCCATACTTCCCAAAATGATGTTTTCCATGACCTAGAGAGATTTCCAATAACACATGATAAATCACTATGAATTAAAATGTCCATTTATGGTGATCTACATGTTATTTGTATCGACTACATTACATCTCCATCCGTCTCTTGATAAAATGATTCTTCTCTATAGACTCTTAGACAAGGATGATCCCAACTACTGAAGTTTCATATGTTTCCATCAGAAAAAGTAGATAATAACCCTGAAACCCATACAATGCTTAAAATTTATTCATTTTTATTGAATATTGATAACTATTGTTATAAGATAACTCTACTAATGACACATTGTCGTCCCATGAGACACCAAAATCCATTATGTAAGCCCACAACATGTCTTCCAACACTTTCACCATCCATTAAAATTTTCTGTCCCTTTTAGGATGATAATCTATACTCATATTCGACTGATTCCTAAAGTATTTTTTTAAGGATTTAGAAAAATAAGATTTAAACCTCAGATCTCTTTATTACATGATAGAAACTAGTATTCCATTCCCCTTTATTAATTCTTAGATATAGATTTTTGACAAATAATCAACCACATGAGCTTCATTAATAAATATTAAATGAGCCAATACATTATCACCCATATGGACTTCTGTTTCCAAACTATTCTTGGGAGACCTATTAAGAAATACATAGTTATCTACTAAATCCTCAAAATAAAAATAAGTAAATACTGCAACATACCTACTATTCGCTGATGTTCTTACCTTGATGACATGTTATGTATTTCAAAAAAAAAACTAATCCAACTTTGTTTTCACATGGACCAACCAAATTGTTTCTTTAAATACCTTATACAACTTCTATATGACATGATAAACATCTCATTTGGTATAGTGGTATGCATGAAGAAGGTTTTCTGGAAAATCCATAGGTATGATCATATGATTTCTAAAACATAAAACCAAACTCCCATACAACAGCTAAGCTTCAATGGTCTCCCCACCATTGGGTTTGGACCTCATCACTGCACCATTTTAATTAGACGTTTGTACCTCCATAAAAAATTTATTAGATTAGGAACAAATGAATAGGGAATGAAAACCACAACATCGCCTTGATATTCATATTCCAAGCACATGTAGGCTAGGATGAACATCAACTACCACTCATATGAAGAATCCTTTTTCCATTTGAGAATATGAATTTCTACTTAAGGAATCTTCCACCAGATGGAATTTTCCTAATATATAAATCATGTCGAAGTGAAACATTTTAAGGTACTCCATCCATCTTATTTTTCTCAGATTCATATCACATTGAGATAAAATACTCTTTATTCTCTTATAATCTGTGAACATAGTAAATTTATCACCGAAGAGATAATTATTCCAATTATTTATAGCATGGACTACAAAAACTAACTCCAAATCATGTTTTGGGTAGTTCATCTCATGAACCCATAACAAACATGATCCATAAGAAAAAATATATTCTCCCTACATGAGATTACGTCCCATCCCAAGTCTTAAAGCATCACAATACACCATGTACTCTTGTCATGTTTCTAGAAAACTCAAGATTAGTGATGATGTAAGGAAAACATTATGTTATTTTAAAACACTTCTAGCATTCCTCTACCCATTGGCATGAAACATTATTCATTTTCAAAGCTCTCATAAGAAAAGATAGTTGTGATAATTCAGGAATAAAGTATTGATAATAACTATCTAGACCCAGAATTCCTTATATCTTGAATAAATTCTTTGGTAGATTCCATGCTATAACAATGTCAATGTTTATGGGCCCACATAAATGCTTCATTCAAAGATAACATGGAAAAGGAAATGAACATGTTTTATCCAAAAATAAAAATTAGATAATTTTTTATACAACTTATGATCCCTCGTGATTCCAAATACTTTCTCCATGTGTGGATCATGCTCTACATTTGTCCTTAAATACACCAATATGTCATCCAAAAATACCACCGTGAAATAATTCCAATATCTATGAAATATCTATTTCGTCAATGATATAAATAAAATTAGTACATTCGTAATACCTAAATTCATTACCACATATTCATAATTTCCATATCTACTTTTGAAAACTGTCTTCAGAATATGCTCCTTCTAAACACCAATTAGTGATATATTTTTTAAGAAGTCAGTCTTAGAGAACCATTGAGATACCCTAAATTGATTGAACATATCAAAAATGTTTTTATGTTAATAATTATTTTTTATCAAAACTTCTATAGATTATGATAATCCACACACAATAAAAGAGTTTCATCCTCCGTTTTTTGTTAACAAGACTTGTGCTTCAAATAAAGATGTGCTAAAAGGAATGAACCCTCTGCTTTATAGCTCTTAAAACATTAATTCCAGGTCCCTTAATTCTATTGGTTCTATATTATAAGATATATGGGATATAGGATTAGTCTCGGGAAGGTGATTAATCATATAATTCACTTCCCTTATAGGTGGTAAACCAGAGATATTTTTAAGAAGTACCTCTAGAAACTGATCCACCACTACTGGAAACTAGTTTTCTTGATCTTGTACATCAATTTCATAGAAAATGATTCTAAATAGTATGATATTATTCCAAATTCTAGTGTAAAAAAGAATGTTTCACCAACTTTTACATTTATATCTCCTCAAAAGTGATGCCTGAGGCCAGCTTCAGTTGCAAAACTGATCAATATTTACAATTGTTGATGTTATACATGAAGGTTGACAACCAATTAATACCCAAGATTATATTAAGGACATCTATATCAAGTATAATGAAATTACTTTTTAGCTCAGCCCCATCAATGGTTATAGAACATGCTCTTGAAAAAATGGATCGACACTCTCTTTAACTAATTGGAGTTTGATGTTTTATCATAGAGGGAATCATCTCAAATTTTAAACATAGCTAGTCAATAACATGAGAAAAAATAATAGAATGAGATGCACCAGTATCAATGAAAAGATGCTTAAGGGTATAACTAAAAAATAATTGTAACCTCCACCATATATGATTTAGATTGATCATCCATAATAACCAGTTCAGCACCATATAATTGCTTCATCGCCGTACTCGGTTCCTTGTATCCCTATTGATATTTTAATTTATGAGGAGTCATGTTATTCATAGAATCACCAAGGATAGATATATTCCACTAATGTGGTTTATTCTTTTTACCTCATATGGTCGAATCTTATGTGGCCTTTGACACTTAAGGTGTGTCCCAAACACCAGACCTTGGAGAACTACGACCATAGCACTAATGATTCTCCATCTGATTGTAGTTATGGAATGATCATGGTTATGCTACCCACTCTCTCTTTATGTGGTCATGTAAACAACATTGGATAAATACATAATTGATCCTAGGTCATGGAGGAAGGTTTATTTTACTAACCATCTGATTTTGATTCATTCTCCCACCTTGGAAATAGGTGTCCCTCTTGCGCTTTCTCCTAGCATTAGAGTTACTACCATATCTCATGGGTATCAATATAATAATTCCTCCCATAGATCCTAATATTTTCTTTTAAAATACTATTTTTATATTGACTATATCTATATAATCCATAATACATAGTATAATAATCTTTGATCAAATCTCCTGTCTCAGACCACATTCAAAGATGTGTTCCTTTAGGGATGCCCTAGTAGTGTCTTTGGCTGAAAAGATCACTAAATTCATGAATCTTGACACATAATATGTTATATAAATACTTTCCAATTTTATTAAGAAGAAGTCTGTCATTATTTAAATTCATAACTAGTTAGGATAGTATTATTTGTAAAACAATTCCTCAGAATACTCTCATGTATGGACATGGTAATGTTTAAATTGAATAGAAAAATCCTACCATTGTTGTGCCTGATCATCTGGAATATATGTTTCTAGATTTACATTCAAATATACCGATGTTCTGATCAAATTGAAGATACCATTAATCATATTTAGATGCACCTCTAACATTTTCAATTCAGAATCACCCCAAAAGATGGGTGGATTTTACTCCAAGAATTGGAAAAAATGATCCACTTTCCTTGAATCAACCCTATTGTTTCTATCTTCCAAAAAATTTATATGATTGAACAATATTCTAAACTATATGTTAGATCACCTATGGTTCAGGTGAAACAACATTCTCAGCATCTTATTCTGATTGGATTCTACAACTCCTATCGGGTTCCATTTTCTAGAAATTAAAAAACTCCATAAATTTCAATCTTTATTAACTAAAAGATTAAAAAATTTAATTTAATAATAAAATAATATCACAGGAATTATTTAAAAAATCAAATTTTTTCATTGGTCACCCATCTTTGAAAAATGTCACATGACTGAAAATTAAATTTTTCATTATGCAAACACTTTTGAGGAAAAAGTGAGAAACCAAACATGACTTCATTTCCACACCACTAAATCAGACCACCGTTTCACCACTTCACCGTTTCATCACTTCACCACTTACAAAAAACAAAATCAAGGCCATGAAACCATGAACCAAGGAAAAAAAATAATACAAGCCGACCAATCCTCAGAGCCAGCCCCCTCAAACGTCCACCGGTCCGACCATCGACACCAGCCGAAATCCTCACGTCAGCAAACTCCAGATGGAGTTTTCCCAAACAACCAGCGACTTGAGATGAACCTCCAAGAAGAATCCATCCACAAAAGGATGTTGAAGAAACCAGAATGAATATCAGGCCTCCTTGATGCCGCACCCTTCTCCGCATACAACTTGGTCGTTCCTCCTTCACCCGTAACAACAAATCCTAATTCATCTTCAACCAATTGTCACAATGAACCATCATTTCCCATGATCAAACCACACAGAATTGTTGAAACTTACTGATTCCACAAGAATTCCCAAATCCACCCTTGATCACCACAAAACAAGGCCATTGAAGAAGACAGATTGAGGTCGCTTCACCTTCTATGATTCCACCCTCAGCGCAAAACATCCAGAATCTGAAACCCAGATCATCCCCCTCCGAGCACTGTAGAAAGGAAACGAGCCACACCGAAACCTGCTGGATGATTCCAGGACGTACTGGATAATCCAACGAAGAGGTGAGAAACACCAGATCAACAAAAAATGGAGACTCCGAGCCATATCCTTTTCAGATATGGAAGACGTAGCACCGCCGAGAGACGTTGACGCCGACCGCAGAATCTGGAGGCAAGACAAGCCTCGTTGAAGCCGAAAACAGCTGGAAATCGATGACACCAAGACCAGAATCCAAACAAGTGATGAATCTCTCCAGATCCCTAGCTCTCGGTGCCACACCAGAACACGCCACGCCGTGCCGATGAAGAGGTCGCCCTGATCTGATCCCAGCCAGAGGGGGAAGAGGAAACTGAGAACTGGAGAACCCTATTCGCCTCAGGTTTTCACTCATACGCCGCTCAGAGACCCCTCTCAATGATTGGAGATCACTTTGAAAAATCTCACTTGATATTAAAAAGAAATATATTTTTAAAATATTATAATCATGCTCTTTTCAAAATATCCCATTTGATGAAAACATTAACCATTTTTTAAAAATGAATACTTTTACACAAAATCATATATCATTACTCAAAATGAAATACACACTCCTTGTGGAATATAATTTTTATAATGCATGTCATGCTCATCTCATTGGTAAATCCCATGAAAATAAGATTCAAAATCCTAACACTGTCTCCAAAACACTTATGTACCCAACTCCCTGGTAACTTGATGTGTAAAATAAAATGGTTAGATATGCCTTTTTATGCTCTACATTTCAAGTCTCGAAAATCCTTCTCATTTCTATGATCCCAACTCAAAGAATAGACCTGAATGAATTAAAAAACAAGACCGATAACCAATACCAAGTCAAATAACAACCAAGAAAATTTTCACTTGTTCCATAACAAATTTGGAAGGATTAAGAAAATTTGAATTGTTACATCCCTCATTCCCTCATTTCCTTGAGAAGGCGGGAGGATTTTACTTGTACTTATGTGACATCCCCATGGTGTTAATGGCTGGAAATAAATTCCAATGCATTTAATACAAGTATGAGATGATTTTTCATTTGTAAATAAAACAACCAAAACAACCACACCATAACAAAATAGCTATTAAATTATGCAAGATAATAATATAAAATAACTCTACAAAATAGAATTGATATCAGAAAAAACATTAAGAATACCACAATATAAGACTACAATATCAAAGTCCATATCATAATATTAAAAAAAAGAATCAAAGACAACTATAAATCCAAATCTCAAACAAGCACAATATTCCAACTTCACCAAAAATATCAAGTATCATGAGGTAGTTCTAAAGGTGTGTGCTACTTTACATTTTCCCATTCCCCGATATTCGTCATCTGCAAAATCACCAAAGTTCCAAATTACATATCCAAACAAAAACTCAATATTTTTCCCCAAATGACTTCCCTAATCACACATCTATGATAGAACATGTTATCTCACTTATATAAAATTGTTTATATCAAATAATTTCTAAATATTTTATTTCCAAATATAAACATATTTCATAAAAAAATTTATAAAACAATAAAAAATTCCAAGGGAGGAAATAAAAAATATCTAGAACCAATCCTAAATCCCATTTGGGCATAACCCATTCAGTTCCACATATCTAAACATCCAACCATGCATGAAACCTATACCTTCTTATACTCATGAGTAGTGAGTAATCCTTTATCTAAGACACCAATTATTGAACCACATTGATAGGTTTACCTCACACCCAAATCCATACAAACCTTTTAATGGGGGTACATTATGCCCTTAACCACCCCAATGCATATGAACGCATTCCACACAACCATTCCATACCAAGAGTTCCCAACCTAATTAAATAAAACTGCCTTTTTATTTAAAAAACATACACATAAAAAATCATAAATTATTTTAAAATCAACATTTTAAAATCATGTTTCCAAACTGTATTTCCAACAAAACACGAAATTTCCTAATTTTCACAAATAGTCACTTAAGTGGATTTTTACCAACATTTTTACAAGAGATAAATAATAAATTTCAAGAAAAATAATGAATTTTTAATCATGTTATCATATTCTAAATACATTATTCAAAAGTGAAGCCTTTTATCTCAAATGATTTGGTGAAAAACATGAATGGAAAAAAAACCACTAATGAAACCAGGTTAAATATCCATTAACCCTCCTAATATCTCTTCCTATATCATCTAAAAATAAAAATTTAAAAATATTTTGCCTCAAATAAATTATATCTATACATAATCATTATAAATATAATAAACTGAGAGATATAGAGAAGTATATCTAAAAAAAATCCCCAAGAACGACCATGAACGATCACTTACCATGAGGATTCAGCTTCCAAACACAAAGGGAAGCCTTCAGATCTTCTCCAGATCTAGGAAAGAATATTACATTACCTTTATAAAGAGTTAATATTGAGATAGGTATATATAAGAGTAAAAAATAGAGATTTAGAGAAAAATATGTATGAGATACATAACTCAAGGATATCATCTTTAATTTGTGCATATTTAGTCACACGGTTAGTCAAAGTGTGATCTAACCATATGCCAGCCACTATCTCAAGGATGGTTTTGAATGGTTAGATAGAACATCTTCCAAAACATTAACTATATATTCAAAATACCACTATCATAATATTTATGGTTTATCCTAGGATTCTTCACGATTTGGTCAAACAATGCGCTGCCCGTGCACCTTCCCTTTAGCCTCAGTCTCACTGTTCACAATTTCCTGGCGAAGTTTCACGGTTTTACCCAACTGTGAACCAACTGTGCACCTATAGTAAAGCCACAAAAAAATCCAATATTTATAAAAACATTCCTAAAAATCACTCATATACTTTACATACTTAAGAAGCATAAATAAAGGGTTACTTTCTAGAAATCGAGGGTTCTACAATGGAGGTGGTAGTCCATATGTACACTTGAGGGATAATATAATTTTTTTAATTGGTTGATGGGTAATAAGGTAAGTAATATATTTTCATTATAGAATCATAATTAATTTATTAATATCAAATATATTCATTAAATCCATTATAATAACCATCTTGTGAGGTGGTTATGAATAACTAAACACTTCGTTTTGTGGAGGTGGTAGTCCACATGTATACAAGAGAGATGTTTTCATTTTCCATAGGATGAGAAATGATATAAATTATTGATTTCAAATCATCATAATAAATTTTTTATATATTTAAGAAACTGATATTTTTATAATATCATTATTAGGAAATGATTGAAAGTAGTACAAGAATAAATATAATGAAAGAACTCAGTTTGGATTTATACATGTTCATTGGAAATCATGCTTTGGATTACACCATAAGAATCATTAGGATGTTTATTGGGGAAGAAAACAAGCTATATAAAGTGTATATTAAATCATGGAAGGTATTTTTTTAGATCTTGGAAAAAATAAATTCCTCATTAAGGGTGAGGAAGAGAGGATATGAGGTCCCCTTTCATAAGTGAAGTGGGTGGAAATATTATAAATATATAAAATATTAGTATATAATACGTTAAAAATGCATGTAAAATGTATCCAAAGTGACATACATTTAAATATAATGATGATAAGTTCGACATAAATTAAAAAGGTAAAATTTATTTAAATTCATGTGTCATTCTAAGCATTAACATTTAGTTTAACCCTCGTTGTTTATCCTTAATAGTTGTAACACTTTTTTAAATTTTTAACGGTAAGGAAATTAATTTTATAATTTAATAGTGTCAAATAAATGAACCATTCATGAAAGGATCTAAAATTTCCGATATTTTTTTTTAAGATAATATTTTTTAATGATTTAAAAATAATTTCTAAACAGTAAATAGAATTTAATGTCATTTTCAAGAATATTCACAAAATTGAATTTAAATACATAAATAAAACAATTGAGTTATATTATAAATTATTTAACCGAATATTATAAATTAAAATTATCCAATAAGTTTATGTAACACAAAAATCCATCCAAAAAATATTAATTTTAATGTTTTAAAAACAATTTACTTTTTCCTACTCCTTGAACAAGTGTCGTTTTGACATTGTGTAAGAACCCAAGATAATTATATCATATCTAACAATTAAAAATAAATAAAAATAATAAAAATAGTTTATTATTTAACAATTTTATTATCTATATTCATTAATATATAAATTTAATCTATATAGATATCATGGGAACATAATTAGTGACAGAGAGTGACATTGTGTAATTACTCGTTACTTAAAATAACATAGTGGTCATAATCACAAGAAAGTGGAATCCAATTTCAATATATATTAATTTCTATTGACTATTCATTAAATAAATAACTAAAAATATATTAAGGAAGGTTTTTTGAATATTTTAAATCCTTATCTCATAATTTCAACCTTGATTAAACAAATTTACCCTTTACAGTGGTGATAAAATTTTACAATGGTTACTATTCATTATGACTCCAAATAAATTGAGACTATTTAAATAATTCAAATATAATGATTAAAAATATATAATAAATATTATATATTTTAATTTATAAAAGTAGAAACAATTAATTTTAATATATATTTTTGATGTGTAATAAAATAAAATCTGTACCAAAATACTTATTTTAAGAAAAAAATGTTTTTTTACAAAAAATATATAATGATGGTGTAATTAGGGATAATTAGATAAAATGGTTATTAAATTTTTGTTAAATATGTTATATAATATGGGAAAAAAAGTTTAAAATTTATTTGTATACTAAGTGATTCATGTTTTTTTAATAATTCCACTATATTGAGAATATTATAAGAAGAAGTTAAATGGAAATATTTTTTGCTAAAATGATATATTTTTTAATAATAAAATTTAATTTATATTTTGGAAGAGTATATTATTTTATTGAAACTTTATTTTTATTCATGTTATTTATGGAAAATATTATCTTATTTTTGAGATTATTTGATTTGGGCATATACAATTTTGGTATGCGATTTTTGAGTAATTAATGTTGTTTGGAGATAAATGTAAAATTGTTCTTAGAGGAATATGTAATAAATATTTTTTTTGGGTTTTCAACATTGTCAGGTATATTTTGAATATTATTAAGGAAAGATACTTACGGAATTATTTAGGTTTAATTTTGGGTATTATTGTTAAGGATTTGAATATTAATGTTGTATTTTTTTATATAAAGATTTATTAATATGTGATATTATATTAACGTATGATAACCATTTTTGTTTTTAAATTTTAAATTTGAACATGAGAAATAACTTATAATCATTTTTTAGATCATGTGACCCATTCGATGTTAAATTTAGTTCTTTTGGATTGATTAATTCATCATGTTCATAATGATTCAAATTGAAGTTTGAAATATTTATTATAGAATAGGAAAAATAATATAATTATATTTTATCATTTCTTCTATCACAAGGGTAATAGAATTTCTCAAAGTCAAGAAAAATATAGTTAAATCTGTTGAGCCTTTTGTGGAAATTAACACTCATCAACTAAGTTAAGTTCTCAAAAACCTAGTTTTAAGTATGTTTCCTATAGATGTACATGACAAATAATTTTATAGATTTTGAATAAAAAAATTAATGTTCATGATAAAAAAAAATATATTATTTTATTACTGTGTTATGATAAATTCATTTTAAGAGAATAAGAGTAAAATTATGAGGAAGAAAAATTTTAATATGGGGAGAATGTGGCACCCTAATATTTACATATTAAATTATACCATAATCAATAAAATGTTTGATGGTGGGTATTACATGAAACAACTAGCTTAAATAAACTGCTATATAATACATAAATATTGTTATTTAAATATAACCATTATAACCAAGTTGTTAGCTTGATGGGTATGAATATGAATAAATATATTATGAAATTAAAGTATAAATTTATTCAGAATACAAATTTAGTTATTAATTCCATGGATATAAGAGCTAAATTTTATATAAAAACATATAATATTAATCGAGATATTTTTTTTAGAAAACTAATTTTTATGCATAAATGTTTTTGTCTAAATAAATTAATTTAATCAATATATATGATTTTTTTTTTGAAATTTATAGATTATATAAATAATAAAATAAATTTACATTAATCTAATGGTGGTTACTAGATATGTAATGAGTATAAATTAATTTTATACTTCAAAAATCAATTTTCATCAAAAAAATAATTATTTCCATTTTTGCGCAAATGTTATGATTAATTTGAAAAAAATTAGACATTTAATTTTATCAAATGATTATAATTTTTGAAATCATCATGTTAAAATAATATTATGATAATGTTTTATTTTTTTATGGAAAGGATGAATTTTGGATTAATATTGGAAAATAAAATTTCTGAAAAAACTATCATTTATTTACCTTTATACAATGTAATTTTAGTGTTCAATTTTTATTTTGGATTTTTTATATTATTTAAATAAGATTAGTTTCATTAAATATAATAAAATTATCTCCATATAAACCAAAATTATACCTGATTTAGGTATACAATCATTTTTATGCTTAAAATAAGTATTTTTCTCAAGATTGTTTTTCATTGTGCTTCACACACATCAATTAAAATTATTTTTATAAATTTATTTAGATTAAATACCGGAAAATGGATTCAATTTTTTTAATCATGATATTCTGATTATTTAATAAGGTACATTTACTTTTTAGTCATAATCAATAGTAACCATAGTAAACATTTATTACCACGGCAAATGGTAAAATATATGATCCATGGTTGAAATTCTGGGATGGTGATTAAAAATATAAAAAATAATTTGAATTAATATCACTATATGTCTTTATTTCATGCACCATAATCATAACTTATTAAATATGGAAATTTGATTCAACTTTATTGTGATTTTGAACATTACATTATTTTATGTAAATAGAAATTAAAAAAAGTTACTCTCACTCCCTTATTATGTTTTCGAGATTTGGTTAGAGAAAAAATGATATATGAATTAATATAGTAAATAAAATTTATTTAAAATAAACATTATTTATGATATAATTTTAAAAAAAATATGGAGATAGTTTAATTACCTTGAACCCTTATTTAATGTTGACAAAACACTTGCATAAGCAATTGAAAAAACATGTAAATTATATTTAAAACATTAATAGTAATATTTTTTGGATGAATTATGGTGATATAAGAATTATTTTATAATTTTAATGTATAAGTAATTTTTATATTGTTTATATTTTAATATTATTTTTATACTGATTTTATTAAATATAAATTTTAAAAATAGTCCATGAAATGACATTAAATGTTATTAAATGTATAAAATTATTTTTAAATAATTATAATTTCATAAAAATACTATATTAACTCAAATATATGGGTTATTTTTTATTATATCATTAATGTTTAATTTATGTTCCACTTTAAATTTTTTAAATATCTTTCAATGCCCTTACTGATTAATTAATATGATAAAACAGTTAAGGTTAAATTGGGTTAAAGGGGTGGTTAAAAATATATAAGGTTCAAACTGAAACTTAAAATTTTATAAATTTTAATTTTTTAATTTATTTCTATATTATTATCATTATATTCAAATATATGACACTTTTTATCCATTCTAAAAGAGTGATAAACATATTATATGTTAATATTTTAGGTATTTGCATGATTTCATCCCATATTATTTATAAATGGGAACCCCTCTCATATCATCCTCACACATATTAATAAATTATGTTTAGAACAAATATTCCAAAATACCTTCTGATATTCCTTATCCACATTCTATATATTATCCAATTCATCTTATATCATTCTAATAAAACACAAGGTGTACTCCAAAGGAGGATTTCTAATGAAGAGACTTTATTCTTAACCATGTTCATTCATGTTTTTTCTTCTCATATCTCATTTAATAATATCATAACCATAATGATATGATAATATATGAATACTAAATATATTTAAATTCAATTATGTTTGTGTCACAACACATATTCATCTCTTTTTATATCCCATGAGAAATGAAAACATCGCTCGTGTGTATGTGTGGACAACCATCTCTACAAAGAGATGTATTTTAATTTTCATAACCACCTCATAAGAATTGTTATTTTTATAGAATTAATAAATATTCATGAAATAATTACTTCTTTTAAAACATATTATATTACTTACCTCTTTACCCTTCATTTAAAAAAATGATAACATCGTTAACCTGTACGGGTGCACTACCACCTTCACTAAGCAATGAGATTTTATTTTCGTGTCCATCATTAATGGATTATTATAAAATTTAATATAATGTATTAAAATGATAATAATTTTTTTAATATTATTTATATTATTGAACCATAATATTTTGTACCATGTTCAACCCAATAAATATATTTTGATTATTATAAACCGAACATAATCAAAGCGCGAGATGTAAACTTAATTGATTTACTAACTAAATAAGTCATGGTAATAAATAATGTAAAAAAATAAAGAATACTGAATAAAAATGAAAAATTTTATTTACCAAGTATAAAACTAAATTTTTTTAATATTTAGGAGTTATAGAATGTAAAAAATTATATAAGATACGATAGAAGGGATTTTCCTTTAAACCTTATTTTAATGTTTTCCTTTTGAAATATTTCTCGTCAATGTCCATGTTAATAAAATATTCAATGAATGTTCTTATTTATGTTTCCATGATTGTAAAATTTTATTTTAAACAAATTTTTACTTTTTTACAAATTATTAAAAATAATATTTTCAAAAAACATCATACAACTCACTTTTAAATTTTCACAAAAGTGTGAAAAGGAATGTTATATTTTAAAATAAATGACATGAATGAATTTTAATGTCATCATGGCCATTATTTGATATTAATTTTCATTTAAAAAATATAATGATTAGTTTCAAACTAATTAATTTTATCAATATTTTAAAAAACATTATTTAAAATATTATAAAAATTGATATTTTTCTCATGTTTTCAAAAATTTGTTAAAATGTTATTTGAAAATAATTTTTATCTATGTCAAAATCATTTTATTATTATTATAATTTACCGAGGATATTATCTAAAAATACCATCTATTTTTTCTCTATATGGATTATGATCATTTTGGTTTATTTATTGATTGGGGAAGATATTAAAATTTCATATTCTTGTTTTTCAATACTGAAGTTTATATTGATTATGTATTATATTATTATTCATCCAATTCATAATATAAATTTATTGCAATTTTTAAATGACAATAGGGTCCATTATACACCCTCATGCATTAGTAGGAATCATGATAAAAACTAGTCTGGCTATTTGGTGTATGCCTGTCTAATTATTTTTGATGTCTTAATATGTGGAATTGATGGTATTTTTATGATTTTTTATCATAAGGCATTGAATATGTTATTATTATGTCTAGAAACATTATTTCCAACATTATGAAATCAATTATTTCTATCCATGTGAAGATTTATATTTCTATTCTGGATTATATTTCATGTTTTATTTGTTATTATTTTTATATAAATGTATTTTTATAATATTATAATCTTAAAATTTATTTAAATGATTTTCTATAATCTCCCATGGCTAAGGGGTTTGTTTTCATGGAATATAATTCATTTTTTACAAGAAACCATCATTAATTATAAATTTTTATTTATTTTTTCTTATGAAATGTTTTATGTAAAACATTAGGGAATAATGTTTATTTCAAGAGTATGTATGGGATTATTTTAAATTCAAATTTTATTACTGTAAAAGATAGAAATCCTTATGGGTTTTCAATAATTTCAAATGTATTAACAATATTGCTTTATTTATATGTCTCATACTGAGATTTATTTTTTAATACCATGTTTTCTAATATTTTTCATAAGTCTCTAGGATTAAAATGAACTATAATAAATAATATATTTCTATTATAGGGTTATATATTAAAAGAAGAAAAAAAAAATTTGAATGATACATGAGATTGAATTTATGAGTCCTATTTTTGTGGCATTAAATAGAAATTAAGTGGAAGTTTCCACTTTTTTTTCGTGGTCTGATATATAAGTGTTTTTTCTAATTTTCTAAAACTATAAACCAAAAATATCCTTGAAATGTAAGAATGTAAAAACCTTTTTATAAATCATGTAAAACATATACTTAACCCGAGTTTTATTAATACCTTTAAAATAATGTCCTTAAAGCATAAAATAATTATTCCACAAATAACATTTTTACTAAAACTCATGATAATCCCAAGGGTTGTATCCCCATTAATGTCTCCCAAAATATCCAAAATCATGTTATAATATCATCACATAAACAGAAAATTGGGTATTTATTCATTTAAACATATGTTCAACCATAGAACTATTAACCCATGACAGTGCACATCGAAGGTTGAAATCATTCTTATAGAATGGGATGAAATTGAGTAAGTAAATTTTTCATATTTTCCATCGAAAATATAAAATAATTTCTAAAACTCATGAAAATTTAAGACAAATATATAGTGTATTAAGTTTAATGTAACACTCACATACCAATATATGTGTTTAGAAACTCATTTTCGAGAATGAGTTTTATAGGGGAACATTCCTAATAAGTTTCCTAATTTTGATTAATAAATTAAATTTCATGATAATATATATATATATATATTTATTTATTACAATGTTATGAAAAAAATAATTTTGAGAGAATAAAATTCAAATTATGAGGATACAATTTTAGAAATAGGGCTATAATGTAATTACCCAGTATTTCAATAAAATATATTATACCTTTATAATCTAGTTGTAGGATTGGAATGTATGAATATAAATCACCATATTATCAAATATATGAATAAAATTTTTCTTAATAAAAACGCACTGTTAAATTCTTAGGAAATAAGAACTTGATTTTGAATAAAATCATATCAGACTAAAAGTGATATTTTAATAAAAATTATTTAATATGAAAATTGAATTTTTATCAAAATAAATTTATTTAATCAATATAGATTAATATTATTAAAGAAATTTATAGATCAGATATTCAATAAAATAAATAAACAAATCTAAAATGGTGTTTACTAGAGATGGAATGAGTAATAATTAATTTTATACTTCAAAAAAAATTCTTCAATAAAAGTTTTTACTGATTTTCATGCATGAATATTTTGATTAATCATGACAAATTTTATAAATTATATTTTATAAAATGGAAATCATTTTATAAATAATTTTGTCAAAAAAATATTAAGATAATGTTTTATGATTTTTCATAAAATGGTTGACTTTTGTTTGAATAGTAAAAAATAATGATTTTTGAAAAAACATCATTTTATTAATTTAATTTAAGTAATTTCAATGTTATATTTGGTTTTACATTTATTTAAAATTAACATAACTTTTAATTTATTAAACATAATCCAATTAATTTTATGGGAACCAATGTTATTGTAATTTCTCATGTACATATAAGAATTTGGAAATTGAGAATAAACATGGATTTTGATTTGTTGTAGTGGATTAATTTTCGAGTAGGATTCAAGGATAAACTATAATATTTTGAACACATAAAAAGATGATTTTTGGACATGAAACATGAATTAAGGGATAAATTAATGTGTTCAAGTGATAATAAATGGTTCTGGCAGTGGTTGTGGCCTGCATAAAGGATACTACAATGCCATTAGCTTGCTAGTGGCCAAGGCTATAGCCCAAAAAGTCTATTGGGATCACCAACCATCAGATAGAGGTGACCAGTGAGTCAGTGGAATCCTAGAATGTTTTATTAAAGTGTTAATTCACACTATTTCCAGATATTATCCTGGTAGTTTATTTATTTTTGAGTCACTATTTATCACTCTTCTATTCGTGATGTTTTCCTTTGAAATTTGGAGTTTTTGGACCTGTAAAGCTTTCCATATGCTTAAGTAACATATTTTTCCAAACCATGTTGTAATTATGAGATATATATTGAAATTTTTTATAGATACAATAACACGGTTATTGCGTGGAATTCCAAATCATCTGTCCATAGCAAGTGGGGTTCTCTAGGATCCCAGTAAAGTCTTCATGAATGATGTACACTTTCTTAAGTCATATAACCCAAAATTTTCACCCTATCACCTTTAAAAAAATAAATATTAATAACAATATTATGATTAATATAAATTTAACCCCTCAAATGGGGTCCTTACACCCTCATCCATTACCTACCATTCTATCACTCAAACTTCACCCAAGAGATAGATTTACCTAATAACATCCTCCCCTCCCCCCTCTAATTTTGGGACATTTATTAACCCATGTTAGATTTTTCTCCTCTCCTCTCATTCCTTTTTCACTTTCTTCTTGGTTTCATCTCCCTCATTAAGTGTTGCGCATGACCTGGCCAAACACTAGCTCGAATTGGGAGATTTATTTGGTTTTTTCTTGGTACCTAGGGTTTATCAAGGGGAGATTAAGGTTTTTTGTTGTGATTTTCATCAAAGGATACAATTTTATGCCCCTTATTTGGATTAGTATTCATTATATATATATATATAAACTTTTTTAACATTTTCCCTCATGGAAATAGGAAATTGTGCATTGGTTCTAGGGGTGTGTGTCAATATATATATATAGGTTTATGTGCATGCATTTGTTAAGTGGTCACCATAAAATGCATCCTGAATTGAGGTAGGTTTCCTTATGAATTGGCCTTCAAATTTTAGAATTATTGAATTATTGGTGTTTATAAATTTTTTTAACGGTTTTTAGAAATGTATAATTTTTTAAATGATTATTTGAGATGATATCAAGACATTTTCCATTTGAATTAAATTTTATGAGATTATTTTACATAGCCTTGCACACCAAGTGTTCGATTATTGGTATGTTCATCCCTTATAATTGGTTTATGATTTCAAATTGATGTTATGGATTTCCAAATGCGTTTTAAATTCTCCATGGATTCTCAAATGGGATGTTTATATAATTTTGAAAAGGATATTCTTTCAATGAATGGGATTTTCCATGTTTCCACTTTCAGAAAATGGGATTTCATTGCAAAATTGTCCTTGGGAAGTATATCATTACATATAATTATAAATGAAAATGGAATTTCCTTGTTAGGGAACTTACCTTATGCATTGATGGATTATGGGAAATGATACATATTTTGAGTGGTGTTAAGGCATAATTCTTATGTGTGTATCTTATATGTAGGTTTTTCTTAGTCTATATACATCGTTGATTAAATAATGCTCCTTAGATCACCGTCACTATAGACATAATAGGGGAACCTATGCTAGGTAGTGGATTTTTTGAGAATGATTACGACACTAATTTAGAATTACACTATCACTAGTGGCCCCTATGATTGGACATTCTCTACTTTGGGGATGATTCCCCTCAGTTAGGGTAGGTTGGGTAAAACCAAGTGTTAGGGTTTTTCGACATTATTAGGCACATTGACAAGATGGATCGGGTTATAGTATGTTCTATATTATCTCTAAATATCCTTGGAAATACAATGTTCTCTAAAACATGTTTATCTATTACAGATAATCATGGTTCCTCATATATCATGGTTACTTGTGTACTATTTTACCATTTCTATTGCAATATTATCATTTATTATGATCTATATTGGTGATGTGTCTATTTTGTAAAGGTGAATTTTTACCTTTTAAATGTTTCTATGATGAATGTTTTCAAAGGAAATTTACACTCTTCCTCACTCTTTCCTTTTTTTAATATCTCTAAAATTATAGATTATAATGTAAATTATAACCTCTATATTAAAATTGTCTTTGAGAAAAAATTTCCCAAATATCCCACACCCCTTATTTTTAGTAAAATAAATTTTCATTAAAGAGGGAAATGGATCATGATATGTTTTGAAATTGAATAGATAAAAACATATTTTCAAATTATTTTATTTTAAATATAAATTAATCAAATATATTATTTAAATTATATGAATAGATAATTGATTTTATTTGGAATGACTAATAATTTCTAATAATCATGCCTACATTTTTATATTTTTTAACATCAGGTTCATTTTCCATATTAGTTTTCATTACCACAGAGTGATGGAAGTTTTTAGGATTAGAGGGTAAACCACATGGTCACTTGTATTTATGGTTAATAAGTATGTGTTTTTTTATTTTCATTTTTTGTTTTTTCATTCTTGTTTTTTATTTTATTTATAATGATATGTTCATTTATCATTCTAATATTTATATTTATTTATTTTGGGTGAAATCATTATCACCGACTCTCTTTAATTAAATTTGTGCTTATTTCCACCCTAAGGTTATTGGAAATGCCTCCTGAGGATGAGGTACACTAGCTAAGGTAACTGGTTCAGAGTCAACCTGGGATGGTTCATGAAAAAATTTCATCATTGAATAGGTTATTTAGTGGAACTTTATTTCAGAGTGCTCTTGTTTTGTGTTTTCAAGGTAGAAGGAGTGATAATGTCAAGACGTGGGGTGTAGGTATGAGGAGATGTTCTTCCAATACATTTTTTCTTGAACCTTAGGTTACCATGGGATGTTGGGTTTCAAATTTAGTCTTTTGATTTTAGTTATAATTATTTTTTTTCAGTATTTCTTATATTTAGGTGATTGTGTTTGGATTATTTGGAATTGGTATATTGTTATGGGTTGTTTTTTGCTTGGGGAATGAAATGTGAGTTGTTATAGTGATTTTTGGTGATATTTTAGGGCCTATACAACCATATAGAGCTCTAAGATGTGATATTGAATAACTCTCAGTGTAATGATCTAACTCGGGTTCCACACACCGGTGCCTCGAGCTAGTTTTCTATGTTACCTCATGTGTGCCTCCTCATATTCCAAAGGCTTCCGACTAGTATCAAGGACCTAGTATCAGTCTTTGGGAGACTAACAATCTTTTTTATAGTAAAGCACTGATGGAAACTAGATAAAAAAATATAAAAATATATAAGCCTATCCAGAGAGATTCCAATATCATATAATGACCAAAACTAAATATAAAATATCAAAATGAATAATAAATTTTCCCTTCTAATGTACCTACCATGTGTCAAAATGAAACTCAAAAGTAAAGAAACCGAAGACCTCCAAATTTGAACCAAACCACATATTGTTCTCTCATCAATGATCTATCCCAACTCATCCACCTAACACGATGCATTTTCTATTATCCTGTCCTCCAACCATGAATCCTATTAAAGAACCAATCAGGCAGCCTGAGTAAGACGTGAGCACAACTCTATCAGCCACCACTAATGATATCTAAAACAATATCTAGTAAAAAAATAGTTTATACAGTTCTATAAATATTTAATCATAATGTATAAATAAATAGTTATCACATATTCAACTATTATTTATATAAGAACATTATACCAAGGGTTCGCATAGTCACTGGTATCTCAATACACAATTTGTCCCATGCAATATTCAGAACAATTCCCATGGAATATCATGTCTTAGATTTCCATCGTCACCATTCATTAATTCACACAATTGAATGACCATGTTACTATTCATTAATTCAAACCATTGAAGAACCATGTTACCATTAATTAATTCATAATTGAATTCCCATGTTACCATTAATTCTTCACACGTTAGAATGAACATGTTCCCATACTTTATTTCTTAATTAAATGACCATGTTACCATTTAAAACATCATAATAAAATGAACATGTTACCATTCATAAAAATATAATCAATTCAACAATTATCTTTGCACAACAATGAAAAAACCAATTCATTAATTAATTAAACACTACAATTCCATTAGTTAACTCAACAATTATCAAATCATGTCAATCACATTAATTAATTTCACAATTAATTAATCACATCAATTTCAGTACTAATTCAATAATTAGTTAAACACAACAACTCCATTAGTTAATTTCATAATTAACTAACCACAACAATAACATAAATTAATTCAACAACTAATTAATCTCATTAATTAATATTAATTAATTTAAAATTTAATTAATCACATCAAAGAAATTAATTAATTTTATAATTAATTAATCAATTCAATTAGATTATCTAATTCAATAATTAAATAAAAAACCCAATTTTATTACTAATTGAACAATTATTTTATTGCATCAATACTCTTAATTAATCAACTAATTAACTAAGCATGTTAAACCCATAAATTAATTCATCAATTAATTAATCAATATCCACAAACTCATTATCCCATGATTAATTCCATAAGTAATTGTCTCAATCACAATCTTAATGATTCATAATTTCATAAAAAATTAATAATCCAAATTCTCAAATTTAATATCTCATAATTATTTCATCAATTAATTATATCAAATAAAAAAACATAATATCTCATAATTAATTCTAAAATTAATTATCTCAAATAAAACAACTCAATATATCATAATTATTTTAATAATTAATCATCTTAATATTTAATTACAAAAATTACAAATTTCACATCTCCTTAATTTATTAATTTAACAAAATTAATTAATTTAATCAAAAACACAATTGATAAACATATAATATAAACTATAAAATTATATATATCTAATTTAAATAAATACAATGTGATTTTAATATAGACAACCTACCTCAATTTATTGATGAATAGTCACCCAATGGAAATCCTCAAAAATGATGGAAAAACCACATATCCTGGAATCGATATAAAAAACCTCGATTCATGAATGAATAAATCAATATCAATTAACTATAGATCTTGATATAATATACTACATCTAGATACACAAAAATAGATTTAGATCTAACAAAAATTGGCAGGAATAACCCACCAAAATAACTGGAGAAGAATGAGAGATCATTCAAGAAGAAACTACATAGCCAAATAGGTTCAGATCTTCTAGTCAGGCATTGAATTGCCATGTATGGAGATTAGAAGTCCTTGGAATCCCCCGAAGAGTTCTACAAATGATATAAATCAATTTTGGGTTGAGATAGGATGTTTTGGGGTATTTTTTGGTGCTGCAAATCATGCTACTAAAGACACAAACAAATTTACGACTAGCTTTAAGCTAATCTAGAATCAAACGACCCCAAAATTCATCAAACAAGTCTGCCTCACAAATATCCATCATGGAAGCCACTCGCTACTGCATGTGTGATGTGATATGATGGTACCTCCATGAGTCTGATGATCACCACGACTGCATGAGAATGTTTTATGGTACCTCAGTGGGTTTGACGAGCATCTTAACCATGCATATATCTTTGACGATGCCTCTATGAGTCTGACAGAACATTGATGCTTCACATCATTCTTTTTATTTGAGGGGTAGCCCACAACCATTATGAGCCTTTTTTAATAAATACTCGTCTCCCCCACTTTAAATGGATTTTAACCCTGACCTTTCATCTTCTAGTCTCCCATATCGCGAAGCTCCCAAGGACTGTGAACCTGACCCCAAAAATGTATCACCTAATGTACATGAGCATCATGAGCAATGCTTTACTTTGTTCCTTGAATCCCTTATTTATGGTATCCATTACCTTTGTGAAGGAATCTTCCATTCATTAAAGAGGGAACCCCTTTTTGTTTTTTAACTCTCTTTGAAGCATTAATCCTTATGAGAGAACTCTTCTAAAACAATCTATGCTAATAAAAAGTCCCCAATCTCCGTGAGTTCCATTTCATAGTGAATCCCCTTATCATTGTGAATCACCATTGATTCATGAATCACCTCTTGAAATGCCCCTAGATTTGTGAGCTCTTCTACCATGTGGACCTTCATGCTTGTGCGAAGTTATTTCATGGTTCCTCATGTGGTATCCCCGGATGCGATGCCCTGACTCTTGATTTTTGGTATAGGTATGCAAATAGTTTTTATTTTTGGAAAAGTCAGGCTAATATGGACCCCATAAGTGACCATTCCTCCTCTACCTCCCATCTCACATTATTTGGGCTATTCACCATTCAACGTGGCATGAATTAAAACTATGTACATTCTAATGGTAAAATTGGAATCCCCTCCATACGAGCTACATGATGTTAAACTACCAAAACCAATAATCCTCAGCACAAAATGTTAAAATGCAGTCTTTCCCCATATAATATACATGTGGTGTCGTACCTCAATAATTCTCTATACAATATAATCTCCACAAGAGTGAGATATTCCTTTCCCTACTGGTAAGAAATGACATCCTCATCACAAGGAATGAGATCCACTTTAGGCATCACTTCTAGAGTAATCACCAATCTCTTTATTCCTGAGTCACTCTTATGTATAAAACCCCATCATCCCTCACTGACATATATTTGGTGACACAACTTCCTGGTCCACTTCTTCCTCTTGTTTTTCATATCGAGCATAAGCTGCAAGGGCATTGAGGTCAGTAGTGACCATGACTCCATCTGGTCTACCTCACTGTGTAATCCCCATGCCCCTTCTGAACTGTGTGGGGATTGATCCTTGTCTTCTAAATAGTGTATATTGGTGGAATCCCAAAGATTAAATCCCAACCAATGGAATGATATGGTGTGCCCTCCTAGTTATGTACCCAAATGATGAGGAATCATCCATTTTTTAGAAACATCCCTTGGATCCACCTCCCTATGGGGTAATAATCCACCCATTTGGAACTCTAACCACGAATAAGACCCAACATGTCAAAGGAAATATATCCATTTATAATCCTCAATGACATCTTGAACTATGTAATCTTTTATCCTTGAATTCTAAACAGGGTATGTATGAATTCTCCATAAGTGTCAAGATTGGTACCATCATATTCACATTTATTCAACGTCATCCTTACCATGTGCCATTAAACTACAAGGGATACTAGTATTTCATGGACATTGATCCCAAACTTCTAACATGCTACATAGGAATCCTCCCCATGGATAAATCCCATCATCCATTCCCAAATTGTTCCTTCCCTCAATCCTTTATGTCTTGAGAGGATCCTTCTCAAACACAAGGTTATACTTTTTTTGGTGTATATCCATACACACCATCCTCACAAGTCTCCTCCATAGGTGTCTCATCACCCTACACCCTATCTATGTGGAATTTGATTCATAGCCTTGGGGATACATAGAAATATTCAATGAGGTTCAATCCCATAACCCCTCACATTCCATCAACTCCTTCAATTACATTTTAATGTTTCCATCATTTCTATCTTGATTCATACCTGGTCGGAGACATCCCGGTGATATCATGCCTTCAATATCATTGCTACTCCTAGAAGCACTTGGGAATATATCCATGCATAATCCCCACACAATCCATATTCATTCAACAAATATTTTCCATCGTGTGATGGGAAGCTATCCCTGTGTAAGCCTCAAATCACCCTCCCAAACTACGTGGGTTTTGACCCCAGTCTTCCATATATGGTATGTAAGAAACCACCCCGAGATTCAATCTTAGATAATGGTAAACCATGGTGTCCCCTTTTTAAGGGTCCACCCTCCCGATCCACCATTAGTGGTGTCAAGATCAGCCTTAATGGTGTGACATATTTCCATTTCATGGAAATATCATCTGGGTTATTCATTAGAGGAACTCCATCCCATCTGTTAAACCTTCTTGGTTCTCCCTTTTATGGATTTACCTATTAGATCCTCCTTCACGAGTGTTCTGATCATCCCATTACATATCTGCAAGATGTTGAACTCATATCCTACACTGTATTAAACATGGGATGCATGAGAAAAACCATAGTATAAAGTAATCTGGTATGAAATACCCAAAAATCTACATGATATTCTATGGGTTTCTGCACACTTGAGAATCCCTCGTATGAGGATGAATATTGGTGTACTAATATTCTCAAATCCAAACATGCCCCTGATGCAAAACGTGACTACTATCCTAACCATAGGTTTCTACCCTAACATGACCCTTTAGAATGTCTAGATATAAGCAGCATAATTAACTGGAATCGGTGAAGAGATGGAAGCTGGAATGAGGTTCACAAAAAATTCTTAATCTACAAGGAGACTCGTACTAGGTGACGAATTGTGAGGAGGAATCCACAAAAGCAGGAACTGACATTCCATAATCCTGTTCCAATGAAAGAGAAAAAATTGCAGAAGAAGTGATGAATGGATCCCACCTTTGGAATGCGGGAATGCAGGGAGACAAATGTGACAAATCGGCGTGTGTTATCATGCTACGAGTGGAGACGCCCTGGAAGAAATTTTCAGGAACAAAAAATTGTGAAACTGACGTGAAATCTTCTCCTCAACATGTTATTAGTAGAATTCAATACATTAGTAGATGACCTTGTCACCAGATCTAGATATCTGGTTTCATTTCCGACCACGAAAACAGTGGTTCTAGCATGAAACAAACCAGATATTGGGGAACTTAATCCTTGAGCATTTTGATCTTTGGAATCATCATCATGGATCTCTCTATCTAACCATGGAATACTCAAAAATATTGGGCATTGGGAAGTTATTTCCTTGTTTCCATATTGATGGATGAATCTTCCTAATTTGTAGGAACCCAACTACAATAAACTAATCACCCCCACCCATAGATACATGGGAAGAAGGAATGACAATGTGTGAATCCCGCAGGACTCCACTGGTGTGAGGACATCATCCATGACATTAGCTACTGAGCACCCACACCCCATCCAATCCTATGAAATTATCCCTAGAAGGGTGGTAGACATCCTTTTTAGTTGATATGATCATGATGGGGTCATTTCCATGAGGGGAATGGCCCTCCAGGACCTGGAGTCCTTTGTTCGCCAACATCACTGCCTACCCCAGGCCCACACACTAAGCCACTACTTCCCACTCTGACTTCCAACTGCTTCAAGAGTCTCCCTTTGAACGTTCCTATGAACCAATCCAATATTAAAATGGGTCAAAGAATAACTGATTCATTTGAGAATTGATGACAAAATGAATACCACCATATAGGGATCCAATAAGTCGGCATCAACATCTCCAACCAGTCCCTTAGTCCAAATAATAGGGTTTTTATTATTGCTTCACCGACCTCGGTATAGATAACCTGATGGTAGCGTTGTGCCCAAGATCAGGAAGATTCCCATCAAGGCTAATCATATTCAATAGCTCTAGTGGCATATGCCATCATTGATTCATACTACCAGTTCACTACTACTATTGAGAAAGGGACTTATAATGCTCGATCAAGATTGATACATTAGCCACCCCACCGAGGGGATGGGTTGAATCATTCAGTCACCGGCAACACCAACAACCATCTAGGGATAACCCATGATATTGAGATCCAGTACAGAGGCCCTCCCCAAACCATCACTAGTTAGAGTGAATGTTTTACCCACTCTTATGATCTGTATGGAGGACCATACCATGTTATCATCATCTGTCCAAGTGGATGTCCTCCCTGACTTATCGACATTCGGCCTGAAGGTCCTCCCTGTGTCAGAAACCATCAATTCTAAGGAACTGCTCAAGTCATTTTCCACTCATATGTAGGTCCTCGCTACAACATCATTGACCAAATCGAGTAACCTCCTCGCTTCATTAATATTTAGAATGAAGGTATTATTTTTACCCATGGTACTCAAAATGGAGGTCCTCCCTGTGTCCCATTCGACATATTCCCAGGTGCTCCTCACATCACATCTCATCAAAGTGACGTTTTTCCCACTCCCACTACCATACATTTTAAGGACCTCCATTATTCGATGATAATAGGAGTACAATTCCTCCCCATATCCCAAAAAAGTTAATGTATAGATCCTCCCCACACAATAATCCAATTGTACAAAGGTCCTCCTCAAGCCCAAAAGGTTCCTTGTCCTGATGAACCATCCCTTGGAAAAAGGGAAAACTATCACCATCCAAGGAATAAATTTATGAGGTCCTAAGTTATCATGAGTCCTATTTATTTCTATAATATTGAGGTTGAGTGGGACCCACTGCTAGAGCTTTCCACCCAGTCTTCTACATCAAATATTAGGGCAGGAGTTCGACATGTATGTTTCATCATTCCAGAAGGTGAGATGCACCATATCCCTATATCCATTAATAGGTACATTCAATTGGAGGAATATTTGGATCCCTTCCTAGTTATTTCAATGAGGTATTCACTATTGTCACTAGTTTTGTTATCTACCTCAACATGAGATCATGAAGAGTTGTTCAGGGGATTGGTTGATGATGAGAACCCACCAGATCTACCACCTACAGTTGTTTCCTTTGGGTATGAAGAAGTGGCCAACATCCCATCCTACATGGACATGATGATAATGTTAGTACTGCCTTCGAGAGATGAACCAGTGAGAAATGGAATGTTGGCTCGCATTGCATTCTCTCTGGTAGCCAGTCCACTACTGCAATTCTCCACGTTAGTGTCATTGTTAGTTCCTTATCCAACACCAATTAAAGATTGGGGAAATGAAGAGTCAGATCCCACAATGGATACCTTACTCCTAAAACTTTCTGAACATATGAAGTTAATTAATGAGATCCTTGCTAATTTTTTTGTTGAGCATCATCAAGAATATGGTGATCCTTAATACAATTAGGTTCTTCCTCAACTAGGGTAGTAGGGGAAGCAATAGGTCCTCCATCGACAGTTGTCTCCCATCGATCTAGATAATCCAATGTCAACATGGTAGATACCCGAGCCGATAGAAAATGAATGTGATATTTTTCACCGAATCCCCTTGAGATGTCTGACAACCCACCTCAAGACTCAGTTCAGATGAATCCTCCAATAGCTCCATAGGCTACTCTAGAAACTCCATGAGTCGTTGAGACTACATATTCTGTTGATGAACCTATCAATGTATTGGTGGTTAGGGATACACATCTACATAGGAACCTACATTAGGAGGATTTGATGGCTGCTCTCATTTCCCACATCAATGCCCATGAGACACGACAATTTTTGATCCCACCTAATAAAAGTTTACTTTTAGAATGGATGGATGACATGTAAGAACCCCCCATTTTTTCAGAATCCTAAATTCCCCCCTTCCACAGAATGGTTGACCTTCTATAGAATCTAGAACACTTTATATAATGGTGTGAATACATGTTGGGAACTCCAGCATAGTAGGAGGCCTCCAAGCTTCGATGCTTTATAAAGACACTAGAAGGTCCGGCGTTTGCCTGGTACTACCAGTTACCCATTAAATCTATCAATAGTTCATAATATCTTTTAAGGAATTTTAATTATCATATATGATCAACCAGGCATGATAAAAGTACATTGGACCTATTCATGTGCATGAAATGAGAAGAAGAGTTGATCTCAGAGTTTTTTTCCAGGTAGAAGGGCCTCACTAAGTCACAAGACATGTCGATGATTCATAAATAGTTACTGAAATTGTTAATGGGTAATGATAATACTACATTGTATCCATCTCTCATCACAAATAATTTCCCAATTGGGTTTTTTATGATAAGTCATAGTGTGTAGATGAAGCCTTGTAGCTGGCTTTGTAATTGTGTCTATTGCCAATATCTCTTACAAGAAGAGTCCCCAAGGCCAAAACTACTATTGTTTCACAAATAGATGACCCCATGCCACTAGATTTATTACCATAATAGACTCCTCCACCACTTCGCTTGGGGAAATGGCCTCAAGTCCACTTTAAGGCACATAATAATATGAAACAGAACCGGCTGAACCAAACCCATAATGCACCACCGTATAGGTTGGACAATAATGTTCCAGCCCCATATTATTCTAGGGACCCTCATAAGGGTCTGGATACTAGAGTTTCTTTTCCAAATAGAATAATTAGAACATAATCATTTAATGAAGATTAAGTCCCTTGGTATTTATTTAGTGCCTTTGATCAGTGGATAATGAAGCTTCCAGAATGAAGAATACCCAAGGAGGTTGATCTCATTGATTTCCCTAACTACAACCCTTATCACAGTTTCCTTGGACATACCATTATGTAATGATATATATATTCAAGACCTAGATAAAAGACAAGGTTGATAATAATGTTGTCAGGTTTGGAACTTCCATGGAAGAGGTAGCATGCATATCTATAAATACTCATAGTGACAACGTAGGTGAATGAAAAAAAGTCTCCAGCCATAGGTATCGGAAGTATAATTATTGGTTAGCCTGTAGAGTAGTTTCTCATGCCCATGGTGTCATCCTTGCAAATTTGAGACATCCAATACATTATAATGTTACAGTATCACCATTAGTGGTTGCTTTTACATCCACATCCAAACCTTGTACATCCCTAAAGATAAGGCAGTGATGGAAAAATGGAAATAAAAGACCCTCATTTGTATCAAATCCATGTCACACCCTCGGTGATTTCATGCCTCTAGAAATCAGGATTCCCCCCTCATGGCCAACCAGTACTAGAATATTCCTTAAATGATAAGAATGAGTATGCCTTCGTGAATATCATTGAGGTAGTAAAACCTTATATGGGTCCCCATGATGAATACTGTCAATATCGTCCTCTTAATGTTTCCAATAGACATCATTGTCAATGATTTCATGTCTTTGAGAATCATCAGAATGCCAATGATACTACTTCAAACTAATATGTGCACACTATGGAGACCAGACATCAGACTCAATGCAAAGACCACCATGCACAAACCGCATAGCCCGTCTTTTCAGATTCGAAGTCTTTATCATTTGTGCTACATTATTGGGAAGAGATTCAACAACTACATCATGATCATCCATGATCCATTGTGCTAGGCCTCAACCATCTACAATTCCTCTAGTAATAACATTGAAAGGCTCAACTAGTGAGAAAAAAGACATTCCAAGAACAGATAAGAGTCCAGTGGTTTGACCAGCAACACCCACCATACATCCTTCCATAGAGCAACCTCATATTGTAAAAGATGTTCACCTATCATGGAATTATGATGTGCCTAAGAATCATTCCAAAATTTTAGAAAAGATATCGATTATTGGGGTTCTCTGATTATCAGAAGAGCTGCATGAATCCCAAGAAAAGGCTTTATAAAATCCCCGTTCAGTTGGAGACATGGGTATTGGATGCATAGGCCATCCATAATGTTATATTTAAATTATAAAAATGATAATACATAATTTCATTATCAATAGAAAATGAAGGTTCTATCATATAGAGGCACATTTTCTCATTTTAAAACACAGTTTGGCTCAACGACATAAAAGTCTATAGTTTCCTCGTCGCCAAAGGTTCTGGGATCCACCTCGTCTCCACTCAGACACTTCACATGCTAGTACTAAAATAAGTAGATCTGAGGCCCTCTATCCTAAAAATTCATGTTTATGATATGACCAAGTATATATCATGTGGAAAAAAATCATCTTGAAGACCCAATTCGATGGTTTTGTTTCATGCATTGAATTTATGGTGTTCTCCCAGGATACCACATACAATTCACTAATGGTTATACCTTGAATCCATCTACATGTAGCAGTTCCCTTGACATATCTCAAATTCCTTATGTACTCCCTCAATGGTCATGTGGGCATGCTCCAAGGTGACTAATTAAAAGCTAAAATGCTAGAATTGGGACAATGATTCATCATGCATTATATGAGGGGATGACATGTTCCCAAATACTATAAGGATCATTCTATTGGATGATAAAAATCAAATAGGGCAGGTCCTTATTACTATTTTTATTATTCCATATGATGAGAACACTCTCGTTGGGGAGGCATATGTTACGTATCTTGTATAACAAGAAATCCCGAATCTATTATTGGGAGGCACAATTATTGTGACATAATCAGTGACATACCATCACCGATCAAAGAGAGTATGGTTAATCGGGGTTATGGACCCAAGGAACATAAATGATATGGCTGGCCTCAGGTGTCACCGTGAAGTTGGGGAATTATGGGTTTTTATTACAATAGGATAATTGTTTTAGAATATTTTGAAATGTTTGATTATAATACATATGAATTCACTTATATTTCATGAATAACTATTTTATGGACACCATTGGTTGTGTCCTAATGGGCTGTACAAACACACTTCTTAGTCATGAATGATACTTGGATACCCAAAAATACATTATTTTTTGTCACATGTTACAAATTTAGGGAAAGGGTCCATTTCATGATGTTTTACTTGGACGGAAATAATAGAGTATGTGTGTCATTACTAAGAAAGGATTAGGAAATTTTTAGTATGAATTTTAGATTTAATTTATTTATTTACTTTTTTATCCAAGATATATGATCAAATATTAGGTGATCCTCTATCGTTTATATGGAATACTCCATCTATTATATCAATTTTATTATCAAATAATTTTTGGAATTTTTCATGTCTTATATGAAATGGTTATCTAGCATGATTTATATGTATTCCATTTCTTATGTGATTATTGATACTCTCTCCAGAGTGTATATTCTCACCATAATATCATTATATAAACTCACCACTAATCTGTAACCTTTGGAGTATGGGGATGTGGGATTTATTCCATGTGAAGACCATAAGTATAACACTGGTTAATGGTTCGAGGAAGCAGTATATCACAAAGTTGCATAATAAAATATTTTATTTTGTTTTACTATTTGGTATTTGTTTTTGCACGAATTGAATGTGTTATATCCTGGTAGTCACCTCATTCAAGAGAGTGATCAACACATTCATAGGGTAAAACACAAGTAGCTAGAGATGAGGCTTATTGTATTTGGATTTCACCTATATTAGTTGTATTTTATATTCACCTTGAGTGTGAAACATGGTTTGTGATGTTACTAGTTGATGGGATTTACACTCTCTAAAATATATGGAATAATTGTGTGGGTATGTTAAGGAATTAATTTACGTTTGCAGGATTTTACATGGCATTCATCATGCTAGGTACATGGGATTTATATTTAGACTTTATGTTTCAAATGGTTTATATTATCCCATACATGTATGATTTATATCTGACATTGATTCTGAATTTTTATTGGTAAAAGGGTTTTGGTAATTTAATGTTTCATCATCAATATATTTGGTGTTTTCCATAGATGTTTATGGTGGGATCTTACTTTTCTAATTTACCTAATGATATCTCTATGTAATGTTATATATGAATAGATTATCATGTCAATTTCTTGGTTAAATATAATTCTACTTAGAAACCATTATGTTTTTCTATTATATCTTATTAATTACACCCTATCTGAATAAATCCTCTAGAGCCTAAAATCCATTTTAAATTTAAATGTTTTAATATGTGGGTATTTTAATAGATAAAAAAAATCTTGTTAAAAATGAATTTTATGGTTTTTTGATAATGATAAATCCCTTGAAATGTGTTTGTGCAATCAAGGTTATAGTGTTTCAAACTATTTAATACATTTATTAACTTTTTGAATGGTTTTTTTGGGGCTATTGGGAGCACAATATTTATATTTTCTTGGGATAATTGTTGATAAATAATCCATGGTGATGGTAGAAATTTGGTATATATTGTGTTGAAACTTGTAAGGATAGATGAGGGGCTATATAGATAGCCCATTTTGTAATGCCTTTCTAGATGTGGAGTGTATTTCATAGTTAATGATACAATTGTTGGGTTTTCACCTTGAGCTATGATATTAAATATTTGTGATATGTTGTGATGAGTAGAGGCATCTTATCACACCTTGTGGTTTATTTCTAACATAGGAGTGGGTAGGATCAAGTGTTTTGGCGTTGGTTCCCCCGAACAGACTTGATTAATACTTAATTACTTGTTTTTATTATTAAATATGATTTCTTATCACATATTTTTTTTCTTAAGCATAATTTTTTAATGTGATAATGTGAATAGAATATATGTTTCATAGAAATGTAATGGTAGTTCCTCACTATGATGAGAATCTAAAGAAGCCATGACATTATTATCGATCCTTATGCCGTGACCAAATGATATTTTATGATGATATATTGAAAACACTGGTTATTAGGGGTAGTATTCTCATAAGACAATAAGAAACCTTCTCATGGTGTTCTCTCTTGGTAATCTCTAAAAAAGGAGGATATGAGAAAAAAATCGTTAATAGGAAATCCACATTTCCATATATCATTGGATGTTTGTATCTACAAATTTTTGTATTGATCCATAAAATTTAAGATTATCATTAAAAGATATCATAACTAATGTTCATTGATGTATTGAAAAAAAAACTACGATTAAATATTCGTGTGGTAATGTAAGATATATTGGGTGCATCATGAGTGATATTGCATTAATGGTTAATTATAGAAAAAAATTATGCCTTTTTTCTATTGATAAAAGCTGATATCTCGGACCCTTTGATTGGAATGAATCTACCAATATATATTTATATCCATGGTATTTAATGGAAGAATTTCTTTCCAGAAAGTAAAATAAAGCGACATTACAAATATATGTTGATCAAAAAAACATTCCTCATTATTTATTAGATATGTTATGATAAAAGGATTACATTACACTTTAAGCATTCATGGAAGGTTTTAAATTGTTGCATTGTTAACCTCTTTCTCATTGGATTTCTTGGCATATTGTTAAATGATAATATTGAAATTTGGAATGTTTATTCCTAATGAAACTAAAAAAGATAAATTTAGGATCACACACTATGTTTATCTAAAATATTAGTTAAATTGTAGTATTGAATTCGACATGTTAGAATAAATAATTTTTTTTGGGTTTTGTTGATTTCCATAATTTAATCAAATGTTATTTGAAACAATAAAAGGGTTAAATAATAATATTTTTTCTCATGTTTGGTGAATTTAATATTTATCATATTTATATGTGAATAATGTAGTGATATTTAATTATTTATTAAATAGTCTTTATTTTAGGATTGGAAAAGGTTGTTGAGCGAAAGAATAAAGAGTTTAATGGCCTGATTGGAAATATAATAAATGTTATCTATTTGTTTATATATTCTTAAAGGTGTTTCACGTGTAAAGAGATTAAAAATAATATTAAAAATATTATTATTGTTGTTGGAAATGGGGTTAATTAATAGTTATAATGATTGAAAGGGTTTACTATGTAATTTTCTAACCCTGAACCCTCTGTAATAAATATCTGATTATATCACTTTCCAAAAACACAATTGGTGTGAAAAACAGATAGAGAGAGACTCTCTAAAGACCTATAAAGAGATCAAGAGATCTATGGTTCTCTCATCCCTTCAAATATCAATATAATGTTATAAAATCAAGAGGATGTCCTATATTGAGAATAAATATGTTGAGATCAACCATGAATAACCCAATAGATCAGGATGTGATGTGATAACACTTAAATATTATATGGTGTCATTTAGATACGGTGTTGTATGATTGGATCACCGCTAAAAGGATAATGTACTTGGATCCAATATAAAAATGAGTTTACAACTATATTTTTTAATTGAATCATCAATGAAACTAGAATTATATTGTTAGGTAATTATATATCTACTCATAAATTAATGATAACATACATGTGATGATCCATCATTTCTGGATATAAATATTTAATATAAAAAAGTAATATATTGTTTTTTTGGAATGAAACTTTGATCCTATGAAGTAAAAATGAAACATTATTTACAATAAAAATATGAGATGGTTATACCATCGATGAATGCTTCTAATATGCTCAGAACCTACATGTGGTATTATATCTATCACCAGTTTTATTTTTTATTTTTTATTTTTCACTGACTTGGTGCATTTGTTTTCATATTTATTTTTCCTTAAATGATATATTTTAATATCTTACATAATTGAACCTTACGTTCCAATATTATGGATACCATAACTTTTAATCTATTAATAATTTAAAGTGAACAAAAACATTCAATTCATTCAATATGGAGGTCACAATGTTTCTGCCTAGAAAAAACTGGAGAACAAAATCTGTACTTCTTATAGGCACACCATGTACTTTTTTTCACATTATAATATCATTATAATGTCTAATATAAATGACCCAATAAGATCTAATATTTGAATAAAGAGAATCAGTGTGTAGATCTGGATAGACAGAAAACAACATGTAGAAATACATGTCATGTATGCACCTTACATGCTTTGTATTCCTTGTCTTCTCATGGAACAGAACACATGGTGTCCTACGGATCCTTGTATTAGATATATGATATGGTAATATACACACAATGAAAATCCATGGTCACACACTACGTTAATAAGAATACATGTTGTTCAAATCAAGGTTAACCACAGGTTTGGAACACACCCAATACCAAGGCATGTGATAAAGACATGTGTAGTAGACAAGTATACACTGTGAAAAATATTACAAATTGTGAATATTTATTCAAGAAGTGTTCTAAAATTTGTAGGGAATGAAGAATTAAATTTAAAATTAAAACTATTAATTATGTGTTCTATGTGTTTTTATTTGAAGTTACACACCATTCCATATGATTGAAAATTATATATTAAATTATTTTTCATGTTAAAATATTTAATAAACACATGAGGTTGCCTCCACGTACACTTGAGTACTATATAAATTTTAAATTAAGTAATTTTTTTAATAAAATTATTGATGATAGTGAGTTAAGGATTTTTTTTATAGAATTAAGGTAAACTAAAAAAATTGAATTATTTGTGGAACATCATCTTAATTAAATAATGAATTAAATTAAATGATAACTATATTGAAAATGTATGTTCGTTTCTTGATGTGTGAATGATCATGATACCAGTCAAGACCCTGTATGTGATAGGTTTATTTGAATTTACTAAGGATAAGTTATTTTTGATTTTCTTTATGTCATACCCTCCTTCATATCATGTATGGGAATGAATTCCCATAGTTTATTTTATGTAAACCCCTTTTATATAATCCATTGGATCACCTAAATTTTATGTGAGTCAATGCATATGCAAGGATATATCTCCCATGTGAGTGGAGGAGGTCTATGTTAATGACCAAAGGTAAAACTAGTCATGGTGATACATAGAAGCAATGGATGAATGCTGAAACATGAACAATGTTTGGGTTTAAGGTGTTTTCTCCCCTACAAGTGGTGTTTATTTTTTCATCTCAAAGAGAAACTAACCATTAGATAATTTCATGATCATTCCACTAATATTTTATTTCTATCAGTTTCATGGTTAATTATTTATGTTTGTAAATTGATAGAACCAATATTTTTATAATTGTTTATATTTATTTCAATTATTTAATCAAATAAAATTTATGAATATGAGCTTACTGCATCAATTTTTGAATCATGGTAAGTCTTGATTTTTTTTGAAGATTAGTTAAATTTAGATTTTTTACATATTTCAATCAGTGGGGTATTTTTGGAATAATTACTAAAATATTCTTCCACAATGTGTGATTCTTTTTTTCGATTCGTTGATGTATTTTATTCATATTTTTCTTTTAGAACAAGAGATTATTTGAATATCTTGAGTTACTAAAAAGTCATTGAAGTCAGAAAATTTTTTGGGGGGACAGCATGGACCCAACCTCTATAAAAAATTCATAAATCTGGATACACATCTCAAATGGAGTTTATTCTGAATTTATATGAACTTAGAAACATATACATGCATTATCAATAAATTTCATAGAGTGATTCAGCCATTAATGTGGAAATTGGATGATATACTTTGATGGAAGCTTCTTAGAAATCTCAGATAGAAAATATCATAGTCAATTAAAAAATCATAACTCCTACATAAAGTGGATAATTACTCTAAAATTTGATGTGTGGACTTAAAAGACGTTTTGGAACAACAATCATGAATGATAAAATGTGTGAATAGGTCGTTATCATGATCACTAAGGCATGAAAATCTGAAATTTTGAAAAATGGAGAAGCCGACTGGATAGAATAGTTTTTCAGAGTGAAATGGAAATATCTATCTCCACACACAGAAAAATGTACTGAAATTTCAAGTCAGGAAGGCCAAATCATTCATTAACATATTTAATGAAGGATGAACCACAGTAATCATTCATTTATTGGGGTTATAGTGCATCAACTATCAAAGACAAATTATGATAATAAAAGGTGGGGAGAACCTCCCTCTCAAGGAATTCCATTCCATCTCCACACCATCCAATCCACCTGTGAAGAAATAATCAGAGGACAGTCTCATGCATATTGATTTATATTCTTTATTTTTCCTTTATTGTAATGTATTCCCTCTCCCACATCATCTCAACTTCCCCATCCATGCTGGGTTGGTTTCATTGACTGATCATGAAAGGGGGAGGCTATACCAACATGCTTTTCTTGAGGTCATGGGATTCATATTAAGAAGATATATTCTTCTTTATAAATCTGATTTCAATTCATAATTCAAATTTGAATTCCGAATGTGTTTCCATTAGGTTTTAATTACATTATTTTTAGTTTCATTGGTCGATAATCCATGTCTCCCTCCAACCAATTCTTTTCAATATATGGTGGAATATATTAGATTTGGGTGATGATTGTTGATGGTCATTACGCACATGAGAAAGAGAATTTACCAACATGGGGTTTCAAATAGAAAAATAATTATCCCAATTATTTGGCCATGGGAGAGAAATTACTCAATATATGAATCCCTATCTAACCATAAAATTGAAGAAAAAAAATGAAATAACATGGATACCATGATAGCACAACACCAGTTCCATCCAAACCCACTCTGATCACCATCTTTCTAAATTATTTAAAATGAATAAATTCAAACAGATTCTTTCTCTCACATTGTTCAAAACTAATTAAAACCAAATGTTTTCATAAAACCATAAAAAAGTGACATCCTTATTTAGTGTGAAAACATATTCATATGAATTCTTTGAGATGAATATTATATTATACATAAGATAAAAAATATTGTTTTACCAACCCCCATGATAGGCATGCATCAAAATTGGAACTATTTTTTGGGAGGCAGTGCCTCAAAACACACACAAAAATTATCTTTTGAATGACCAGAAGTTCAAATAACCATTTAATTGAATTTTATCTTGAAAACGAATGAACAATAACCCAATTGTGAAAAAAATAAACAAACATATTTTGAGAAAATCCACCTCACATATTCAAGTGAAAAATTTAGTGAAAACTCTGAACCTGAAATAATGGATGGAATTACAACTACACCTTTTGTGACATATTTTCACCTCAATTTGATAATAAAAACAATCATATCATTGTACCTACCATAGAAACTGATTTTAGACTACATAATAATATGATATAATTGCTACCATTATTTCATGTTCTTACACATGATGACCTGAATCAACACATCCAATAGTTCACCTATGTTTTCTCATTCTTTAAACCTCGAAGAGTCGCAGAAGAGCAAGTAAGGTGGAGGACATTACCCTTATCACTTGGGGGAGTGGAAATTGATTGATTGTACAATCTGAAATCTAGTGAGAACGATTATTGGGAATATATAATAAGATGCTTCTGATAAAGATTATTCCCCACATATAATAGCACTACAATAAAAAATATATTTATTTTATACATAAATCAACTAGAGAGACTCTCTATGAATACTGGAAATATTTCAAGAATCTCTTTCCAAGCATCACACACCATGAAATATATGGGGATCAAATCCTTATGTTCTTCTACCAAGGCATTCAAGATAATTATTGGAATATTCTAGATACCTCATCTGGAGGATCCATAATTGAAAATAAGACTACAGATATATGAGTTCTAATTGAGATTATTTTGAAAAACACACAACAATTCAGCACTGGAGGTATGAGAACTAGAGGAATTCATGAGGTAAGAGCTTCTGACACTTCCTCACCATTACATAAACAAACACACAAGGAAATTAATAGTGTGATGAAAAAAATTGTTGTGATCCATGTGAAGGAACAGGAATCCCCAACTCAGGTATGTAGTTTATGGTCTTCAACATACCAATACACTAGTCAATGTCTAGAAGTGTAGGCTGCCAAAAGATGTACTACTACCTATCAGAAATGTTAATTATAGTCCAATCATCTATATCAACCCCAGATCGAACTAGGATATGGATTTTAAAAAAACCCAGAAAGGACATTGTTTAAATAGAAATATCAGAACCTCTCACCATTCCAAACATCTTATAAGTATCAATTATAGAAATAATAAAACATCCAAATGATGCCTTTTCAGCAAATTAGTTATGAGAAACCATCCTCAAGTTCACTATAAACTGAAGAAAAACTACTAAAGGAGAAAGTTACATGATTGGATGATAAAACTAATAAGATTACTAATTAGTGTGAAATACTTATGTATGTTCTAATCAATAATCAAGAAATAGTCCCATTACAAATAGTTCCAAATCCAAAGGATAATGTCAGTTCAATCACCACCTAATACGAGATAGAGATCACACCACCTAAAAAAGATATGAAAATGATTTTGTGAAACCTTCTAAATCTCAATAAGGATACCATATTAGCAAAAGAGAAAGTACAGGGTTTAGGAAAAAAAATTCCAGAAACACCATTACAAAAACAAAAAATGGAGAAATAAGATATGCATGCACTATTCCTATATAAATAAGTTGACCCAAAGAAGGGTGATGAAGAATTAATTCAATTTAAAATTCATGAGATAATCCAAAAAGTTGAGATTAACATCCCAGCACTGGAGGATAATCAAAAAATACTTAACCATGTAAAATTTATGAAGGAGATATGCACTAAAAGAATGAAGATGGATGGAAATGAGAGAATAAAATTAAGAAGAAGTATCTCAACACAGATAACACCACCAATACCACAAAAATATCAATATATAGGGACATTCTCTATTCCCTCCACTATGAAGTACATTGTCATAATAGTATCTGGTGCATTAAAGATTGGGTGATCACTTTCCATCACTATTGGGTCTCTAAATTTTAATACATCACTATGTGATTTGGGAACTTCAATAAATGTTATGCCTCAATAAATATTTTCATCCTCGTAGATTGGTGCGATAAAACCAACTATATTGGTCGTACAATTATCAAATAGATCCATAATTTATGCAAATGGATTTCTAAAAGATGTAATATGGGGAGTAAGAGGATTTATCATTCCTGTTCAATTTTATGTCTAAATCATGGAAGAATAGCGAGCACCCTGAAAATATCTCATTATCCTAGTATGTCTCTTTCTAAAAACAGCAAGTAATATTATCAATGTTCATTATGGAACCCTCAAAATGGTAGTAGAGAGATTGTATAGTACACATAAAAACTCATTATATGATGAAACATCCTTCCAGAAGTATCCCACTTTATGTGATCTCCCATGATGAATATATATAATCAACTGAAGATTAAGGTATGCTTAATTAATTCTGATCAATTTGAGAACATTTGTATTTGAATGTTCCAATTGACAATAAGCATAAAATCTATATATCCTGATAGATAAAGATGTAAAATATGATTTTTTATGATTTATTAAAAGATATTGAGATGATACCATCGAATCTGGCCTTAGAAGTAGGAATCCTAAATTCAATATCATCTCTAGGACAACCCCCATGATTGGAACTTAATCCATTACTAAATGATTTGAAGTATTCTTATATAATGTAAGGTTAATAATTAATGGTAGAAATTTCCAATAACTTATCCCATTAACAAGAATCAACTTTTATTAACCTTCTCAAAATAAATGTCAATGATATAGGATTGGGGTCAGCTGACATACATGGAATTAATTCCATGATCCACTCAAATTAAATATTTTCAAAAATTTATTCCGTGCTATTTATAAACCTCATATAAGACTCAATCCGACCATAATAGAGGTTGTTAGGAATGATATATTGAAATTTTAATAAAATGGATTCATATACCCAATTTATAATTCTCAGTTGGTCAACCCAAATCTTGTAGTAACAAAGAAAACCTGCCTGAACACTATTAAAAATTAAATAAATGAACTAATCCCCATGAGAGTACCAAACATCAGGGGAGTGTGTATATATAATATGAAGCTAAAACATGTTACCCAAAATTCAACATTCCCAATCCATTCATCTATCAAATTCTTGAAATTTTAGCCGAAAAAACTAATTACTATTTTTAGATGGATTTTCAAGACACTTCCAGGTACTTATTGTAACAGAATACTTTGAAAAGATAACATTTACCAATAATTTTTTCACATTCACCTACAATATGATACTTTTTAAGATATACAATTTGACAAGTACATTTATATGGTGTTTGGTGAGTATTTTCTCAAACAATATTGAGGAATTCTTGAAGTTTATTCATGATGATTTCAAAAATTTTGGAAATTCATTTGATCATTTAATAGGTAATATATATAAATTTTTTAAAACATGCATTTAAAATAACCTTATCCTAAATTAAAAAAATTTAATTTCTTAGCTGAAAGGGGAATTGTGTTGGGGAACATAATTTCACAAAATCGATTGTGGCTGATAGATCCAAAGTTGAATTAATAAATTCTTTTTTATATCAAACTTTTTTAAAACATGTTACATCCTTTTTAGGGCATTAAGGTTTTTATAGAATATTCATCACTAAATTTAGAAATGTTTATCTCCTTCTCTAAAGATTATATTTAATGGACGATGACTTTAATTTAGATTATTCATGTAAGGAATCATTTGATGAATTAATGAAAAGTTTGATCACACCACAAATAATGAAACCACCAAAGTAGAATTACACATTCAAGTTAATTTGTGATGAATCCATCCAAGTAGTGGTAGAGTCCAAATCCTCATGTCATCTCTTATTCATTAAGGACCATGGATGTTAGACAAATAAATTACATAGACACCAAGAAGGAGTTCCTTGTAGAAATATTTCACTTGGTAAATTCTAATAATAACTTCTATGCACTAAAGTTGTTTTGATTTATGATCATACAACATTTAAGTATTTAATGAAAAAATTGTTTGCTAAACAATATATGGTGAGATGGATTCTACTATTAAAAAATTTTAATTTGGAAATTAAAGATAAAAAATGGAAATTAAATTTAGGTGCTCCATCATCTAAGTCTACTATCACATACTACTAAAGCAGAAATTCCAAACTAGAACTCACATAATGATGAAATTCATATAGAACCACACTACATCATTAACCATAAAATACGTTGTTACACAAAAAATTTCAATTATTTGGTTACATTGTAGGGACCCTCTATTCTATGATATAATTAGAAACAAAATCTTAAATCTGAATTAATATTTTTAATTTTGGAAGAAACATTTATGCTAAAAAATTGTAATGATAAAATTATAAGAAAAAGATTACCAATAAGTGGAATTGATTAATCTTATTAATTACTCCATAAATTATCTTGTGTAGGAAACTTTTTAAATCAGAGGACAACCCAAAATCTTTGAGAGTCTAGAATTTATTGGCCAACCTTATGAAAATATGCATACAAATTTTGTAAAAGATTTGAAAAATATCAATTTTATTGTATATCTCAAAATGATTTGAAATGACTCAAAATCCAATAATGTTTTGTGAAATTTTTGAAGTATAGGGATTAGATTTAATGGGACCATTATTAATGTCATTTGAAAATTCCTATATAGTATTAGTTGTAGACTATATTACAAAATTGGTGGAAGAAAAAGAAACCAGAACTGATGATGAAAAAGTTTTTTGTGATTTTGTTAGGGCTAACATATTCTACAGGTTTGGAGTTCCATGAGCAATCATCTTTGATCAAGGAAATTATTTATGAAATAATAAAATGGAATCATTACTAAAAACATATGGGTTACATAATAAAATGTCAACACTATACCATCCCCAAAAAAATGTCTAAGAAGAAGTCTCTAATAGAAAAATCAAAGGCATTTTGGAAAAGACAGATAAACCCAACCAAAATGTTTGGAGCCTAATTATTAATGAATCCTTTTTGGAATAAAGAATAGCCTACAATAATCCCGTATGGTTGATCCCCTATATATTAATTTATAAAAATATTTGGCACGTTCCTGTGTAATGTTAGCATAAATCCTACTGTGTGGTAAAATATATGACTCTGGACCTTTATAATGTTGTCAAAGAGAAATTATTGTAGTTGGAGGAGGTAGGGAGACTGAATAGGGAATCATTCAAAAATTCAATGGTATATAAAGAGAGAACAATTATGTCCCATGACTATATTATTCAACAAAATCCTTCAACTGTGGAGATCAGGTGCAACTATAAAAACCCATACATAAGAAAGTTCAATGTAAAATACATTCTAGATGGGAATAACCCTTTAATTTTATTCATGTATACCTCTTTGGTGATTTTAATATCAAAATGGAAAGAGATGAAAACCCAGTCACTATAAATAGAAGGAGGCTGAGGAAGTTATATGGGACCATACCTCAAGAACCATTAGGGGAGATCACACTCCTTCAAACTGATTATCAATGAATACCTACCAAATTTCATATTTCCTTTATACATGATGAAAATTATTAATTACATTTATATATATATATATACATAAATGAAAAAAAATCATTTAAAATTCATTGAGGCCAGTTAAAAAATAATTGTGGGGGAGGTAATCATTTATTTTTGGATTTTTTTTAAAAATAATCATTTCTTGAGTCAAGCCAACGGCATTAAAAAAAGTACTTTTGGGAGGAAAACCACATTTTTTTTCTTATTACAATCCTCTGATAGGTTATAAACTATCATTATTAAATAGGCATTCACTATCATATGACTTTATTCTTATATTTCTGGTCTATTAATGAAGATGATGCAAGGATGAAAAATGGTGATACATAATAGAACACGCGTTGTGATGGTTATTAAAAAGAAAACTGAAGGAATAAGACATGAACCACCAGACTAAAAAATCTTTTCTAAAGGGTGTTATCATTAACATTCAATATAAGTTTATTTCTTTTTATATATTTTTAAAATACATTATTAATTTCATTAAAAATAATACTTATCTAGAAGATTTTAGTTTTTTATGAATCTTATGATGCCATGTTTTAGATCTCAATGTTAATTAGATTGAATGAGTAATATAGAAAATTTAATGGTTTGATTAAAACATGGATAACAAAATTAGAACTCTAGATTTGAAGGAATTAATTTATTAGTGTTAATAAAATTTTGCAACCAATTTTTCAGGATTTGATTTTTTGAAATTCATGTAAATAGACTATTTGTTATTAAGAATGAATTGGGTGATTTTCCAAATCATATGTCTCAATACTAAGAGGATTTTATGCCAAATACCTTTTATTATATTCTTGAGAATATTTCTGGAGTGATTTTGGGATATGCAACTAGCTAGAACTAAAATTTGAACTTGTCAAATCTATGATCATACAAAAACAATTAAACTGATTAAGTAAACATTTTATAAACCAATTATCCTTAAAATAACACATTTACATAAATCCTTATTTTCTCCCATTGATACCATAAATGACCTAATATAGGAAGATCTATGTTTGAAGAAAATTTATCCATTCCTACCCTGCTCTTAGAAATTGCATGGTATTTTAATGATGAAGTGTGGGGGTGAAGAAAATCCTGGTGAATGGGATGATTATAATTGTTAAAAATATGTCAAGGGATTCTTATTGTGGGAATTTTAAAATTTTACGGAATCAAACATTGTACTCTATTTTTCCTCTCTTAAGAAATGATAAATAAGATAAAAAATAGCCCTAAAACGAGAAAAAATGTGTTTTGATTTTTGGAAAACAAAAAATCACCAATTTCTAGACTGATGATTGTATAATCCTATTTGTTTAGTTGATGGATGTGAGTTTTTATATAATCATAAATTCTGAAAAAAGAGAAAATAATGAAAAAAATATCATGAGGGTGCACAAGTCATTCATTATGCTTTACGTGATCAAATCTTTTACTTTTAGTTTTGGGGTAGTGGTTGTTTCTACATTGATGGTAATAATTTAATTACACTATTACTTTTGATCTCATGAATCGTACTTAAGAGATAAACCTCCTCCTTGAACCTTAATTTTTGATGCATCAAATCCTATCAACCGTAATCCTTTAATTAATTGAACATTTGTTGAATAGTCCTCAGGATTTTATGTGTCATTGGGCTTTACAAAGTGGATAAAGTAGTTCTTTTTCAATATTATGGATAAGTAGAATACTTTTATTGGTATTATAATAACTCCATAAAAATTTTATCATGATATATGATAGAAAATATTTAAGGGTTGTAAATCATAATTTTTCATGTTTAATACTAATAAATTTAGAAGCATGAATGAATTAATGGAGCAGATCCATCATTTTTTAAATGGTGAAGGTAAAAGACTTGAATTTATTGCTTCTATGAATAATGATAATTTATATTGATATTTTATGCATATTTAGTATTGTCTTATTAATCATTCAATTTTTTTTTCTTATTTTTACTTTGGAATTTGAATATTGGTAACATTGGTGTCCTCTGATTTCTATGTTGAGAATTTATACTTGAGGGAAATCGTGATTTATGTGTGGGGGAATTGATAGATTCAATATTTTCATTACTTTTTAGATTTATTTCAGTTATGTTTTCCAACCCAATTAATCAAAATTAGCTTATTGCATCAATTTTTTATTTATGGTCTGTCTTTAGCAAAATTGTGAAAATTACGTAATTATGGATTTTTGATAGATTTCTATCACAAGGTTATTTTGGGAATAATTTTAAAAATATTAATCATATTTGTGTGATTCATTTTTTTGGATTCCATTATTTGTTTTATTAATATTTTCCTTCAAAACAATGATCTGATTCAAACATATTAGGGCCCCAAAAAATAATTGATGTTGGAAAATTATTAGGTTGAACAATGTTGACCACACCTCCATAATGGATTCATGAATTAGGATACACACCTCTAATGTAATTTATTCCAAATGGATATGAACTAGGACATGTATAATTTTTTTTCAATATATATCATCGATTGATTCTTCAATTAAGGTTGAAATTAGATTATATAATTTGAAGGAAGCTTCTTAAAAATCTCAGCCCGATAAGATTACAGTCAATAGAATAATCATAACTCCTTCATGAAGTGTCCAATTACTCTGATTTTCGGTGGGTGGAAGCCCAATACATTTTAGAACAACATTCATGATGTATAAAATGCATTAATTTGTATTTTTCATGATCATAAAAACATGATAATCTGAAATATAGTACTCTGGAGAAGCTGACTAGACAGAATAGATTATCAGAGTGAGATATACATAACTCTGTCGACATATGGCCGAATGTGCTAAACTTTTTAAGGGAGACAGAATAAAAATTTATGAACAAATTACATGAATTATGAAATGCAATAATCAGTCATTTACAGTGGTTACAAAACATCATATTTTGAAGAAAATTTTTTCCTATAAAAAAGGGGAGCTCCTCCCTCTCACTGCATTTCATTCCTTCTCCACACCATCCAATCCACTGGTGAGGAATGAATTGTATGATATCCCCCAAAATATTTATTTCTATTTTTGATTTTATTTTATTGTAATGTAACCTCTCTCTTTAACCATCTCAACTTCCCCATCCATGGATGGGTTGTTTCATTGAGTGATCTGGAAAGGGGGAGGCTATACCTTTGTGCTTTTCATGAGTTCTTGTGATTCAAATAAATAAGATCAATTGTTATTTATAAATATGGTTTCAATTCATAATTCAGTTTTAAATTATGAGTGATGTTCCATTATGTCTAAATTCTATTATTTTTAATTTCTTTGGTTGATAATCTATATCTCCCTCAACCTACTTATTTAATGAATAGGGTGGAATAGATTATGGTTGGGTGATGAGTGTTGATGGTAGTTATACATATGGGATGAAGAATTGACCAACATGAGGTTTAAAAATGGAATATTATTATCACAATTAATTTGACATGAGGAAAAAATGACTTGGTAGATGAATCTTTCTATAAACAGAAAAATAAAAAAAATGGAAAATACGAGGAATCCATGATAGAACAACACTAGGTGTATCCAAACACACTCTAATCACTACCTTTCTCAATTATATAAAAACAATAAAATAAAACTTCTTCTTTCTCTCACTTTTTTCCAAATTCAATTAAAACCATTTTTTTCATAAAATCAACAAAAATTGAAAACCTCATCTTATGTTCACTCCTTTTCAAGATACATTCTTGAGTTAACATGTATACTATATTTACATAAATTAAATATATTTTTTACATTCCCCATGAATGGTGTTCAAATAATTTTGAATTTTTTTTGGGGATTTAATGCCTCAAAATAAAAAAAAATACGGTTTTTAATAACCAATAGTTCAAAAAATCTAATTATTGAATTCGATCTTGAAATTGAATGAACATTAATCCAATTGAGAACAAAATATACAAACAATAATTGAGTAAATAAACCATACAGATTCAATTAAAACATTTAATTATCATACTAAACATGTAATAATGACTGAAAATCACAACCACACCTTGGGTAACATCTGTGAACCTCAATTTTTTAATAAAAATAACCAACTCATGGTCCCTTCCATAGAAACTAATTATTATCTGCACACTGTCATGATCTAATTGCTACCTAAATTTGATTGGAAGATCTAAAAACATGCATATTGAATAGATTTTCCCCCAAAAATAAGAGAACTAAAATAAAAATGATATTTATGTTATAAATCAATCGATTAAAGAGACTCTATGAATATTGGAATCATTTCAAGAAACATTGTGCAAGATTACCACACTAAGAAATGGAATAGAACCGATTGCTTATGTTATTCAACCGAATATTTCTAGAAAATGATAGGAATCTACTAGATGCCTCATATAGATGATTACTAATTGATAATGCACCTATAGATATACAAGTTCTAATTGAGAATATTGATCAAAACTCACAGTAATTCTCCCCTTGTGGTATGGTCACCAGAGGCATCCATGAGGTAAGAAATTTTAATTTTTCCTCACCATTACATGATGAAACACATAAATAAAAGACTAGTGTGATGAGACCAATTATTGAGAACCAAGTGAAGGAACAACAAGGCCCGACATAGGTAGGTGGTTTATGCTCTTCTACTTATCATTACACTGATCAATTTCCCGAACTTCAAGGGGCATAAAGTCGTGCTGCTATATATTAGAAAAGGGAATTTCCATCAAATTAGCCTCATCAACCCCAGACCAATCAGAATTTGGATTTCATAAAAAACAAAGAAAGGAAACCTTTTTATTAGCAATATCTGGACCTAAAACCATTCCAAAAATCTTACAATTATCCCTACGGGTGTCAAAAAACCTTACAACTACCACATTTTCAAAGAAGGAATTATGATTAACCATCTACAAAGTGCACCTGAATCTGTTGAGAAGCTATTGAAGGATAGATTTATAGGAATAGATTATAAAATTAACAAGAATAAAGATTAGTATTCAAGCCTTATGAAAGTTCTAACCAAGAATAATGGAATACTCACATCACAAATAGATGAAAATCCAAATGATAATGTCAGCGAAATCACAAACTAGAGTGGGAGAGAGCTCACACTACCTAAAAAAATTATGGATTATGATTCTAAAAAAACCTCATAAATCACAATAAGAAGGCCATATCAACAATGGAGGAAGAACTAGGTTCAAAATTATAATTCTAGAAACACTTTCACAAAAACAACAAAGGGAGAAAAAGGATATAAAAACACCATTTCTATATAAATTAGTTGAGTTAAATAACGGTGAAGAATAACTCATTCTAAAAGAAATTCAATTGAACTTCTAAAAAGTTGACATTGAAAGCCCATTACAAGTTGCAATTCAACAAATCCCAATGTCTGTAAAATTTTTGAATGTGATATCCACTAAACGAAGGTAGCTGGATGGAAATGAGGGAATCAACATAGGAATAAGGGTCTCACAACTGATAACACCACTGATACTGAAAAAAATGTCAAGATCTAGGGATAGTATATATTCCCTGCATTATTATGTTTCTAAATTTTTCTGATTCACTATGTGATCTAGGATCTTCAATAAATGTTATGCATCACTCAACATTTTCATCCTTTCATATCGAAGAACTAAAACCAACTCATGTGGTGGTATAATTAGCAAAAATATCAACAATTTTCCTATATGGAGTTGTAGATGTTGAACTCATTGGATCTAGATGATTTATTTTTCTAGCTGACTTGCCCTTACAATGTGAGAATACTAAAAACTAGTCCAATATCCCATCATCATGGGGATAATCTTCTTGAAAATAGTAAGAAATATCATCAATGTCCATGAAGGAACACTCAAAATGGAAATTGAAGATAGTATAACACATTTCAGTTTTTTTGATATTAAAAAACACCATCCAATCAATAACTCACATTATGCGGTCACCCATGAAGAAGGTATAGAGCCAATTGAAGATTCTGGTATGATTCAAGACTTCTTATCATTTGGAGAACATTTATTATTTGAATGTTCCAATTAAAATGAACCATAAATTGCAGATCTCAAGATATAGGAAGAGGTAAAATATGATTTTTTTCTCTAATTTATTAAAATAGATTGATATGACAACATCGAATCACTCATTAGAACTAGGAAACCAAAATTTAATATGATCCCCTGAACAACCCACCATGTCTAGAATGTAACCCATTACAAAATATTTTGAAGTATTCATACCTAATGTTAGGAGAGAAATTTCTTATAATAATTTCCAATAACCTATCCCATTCCCAAGATCAAACATTGGTTAACCTTTTAAAAATAAATGTCTAATCTAGATGATGGAGTTTAGGTTATATACCTAGAATCAATCCGAAGATATTATCTATTAGAATAATTTTAGAAATTCATTCCCTACAAGTTAGAGAACATCAGAGAAGACTTAATCACACCATAATAGTGGTTATTATGAATGAGATAGGTAAATTGATAGATGTAGGAATAATTTACCCAATCTCTAATTCATAGTGGGTCAACCTAATTCGTGTAGTCCCAAAGAAAATTGTCCTGAACACTTTTAAAAATGATAGAAATGAACTAACCCCCATGAGATTACAAAATAGATAGAGTGTTTGTATACATTATAGGAAACTAAATCATGTTACCAAAAAAAAGAGTACTTCCACATTCCATTTATCGATCAAATTCAAGAAATGTTAGCGGGAAAAAATCATTACTATTTTTAGAGGGATTTTTTGAATACTTCTCGATACAGATCACAGTAGAAGCCCAAGAGAATATGACATTCACCTTCCCTTTTGTCACATTATCCTAAAAAAGGATGAATTTATATCTATTAAATTCCCTATATACATTTCTATTGTGTATGGTGAGTATTATTTGTAGACCATAGTGAGGACTTCCTGGAGGTATTTCTCGATGATTTCACAATTTTTTAAATTTCATTTGATCATTACATATAAAATTTTGAAAAAAATTAAAACCATGCATTAAATAGAATGTTTTCATAGATTTCAAAAAAATTAATTTAATTTTTGATAATGGAATAGTGTTGGGTCACATAATATCAAAAAAAGGATTGTGTTCGACGGATTAAATGTCTAAGTAATAAATTCTTTTCCATATCCAACTTGTGTAAAATATGTTCGATCCATTTTAGGGCATGAATGATTTTAAATAATATTCTTCCATGATTTTAGTAAGATTTATCTCCCTCTATAATGATTAATTTCATAGGATTGTGACTGTAAATTTAATTTCTCATGCTGAGAATCATTTGATGAATTGAAGAAATGTTTGATCACACCACCAATAATGCTTCCGCCCAACTGGGTGTGCCATTTATGTTACATTATGATGCATAAAACCAGGGGTTGGGAGAATCTATATCAAAAAGAATTTACAGCAATTATAAATTCATCTATTATGCATTAAGTACCTTGGAGTACCCACAAATAAATTACACAACCACCGATAATGAGTTCCTTGCTGTCATATTTTCACTAGATAAATTTCGATCATATCTTCTTAGAACAAATATTATTGTTTTTTCTGATCATGTAGAACTTTTTAATATAATTAAATAGTCAGATTCTAAACCTTTGTTGATGATATGGATGCTACACTTACAAGAGTTAAATTTGGATGTTAATGATAAAAAGGTAAACAAAAATCAGGTGGTTGATCATCTAAGTCGACTACCCCATACTGCTGAAGTAGAAATTCCAAACTAGAACCTAGTTAATGATGAGCTTCCTAGAGAACAACTCTACATTATCAACGGTGAAGTGACATGGTATGACTACATTTTCAATTATTTTGTTACATCTTAGGTACCCTATCATATATTCCCTCATCAACAACATAAGATTTAATCTAAATCAAGATTTTATATTTGTAAAGACCCATTTCTATGGAAATTTGGTAATGATCAAATAATAAGAGGATAAAATCCTAAATGTTAAATTGAATCAGTTTTTGAATTATATTATAAATTAACTTGTGGAGGACACATTGGACCATAGAGGATAGCCTGATATGTTTTATAATCAGGAAATTATTGTCTAAAATTATTCAAAGACTCATATGAATTTTGTAAAAGATGTGAAAAATACTAATTTTCTGGTAATATCTCAATATAGTAGGAAATGAATCAAAAACCAATAATGTTTCATAAAATTGTTAAATTATCATGCATATAATTCATGAGAAAATTCCCAATGACATTTAGAAATTCATATATTGTTTTAGTTGTAGACTATGTTACAAAATGGGGGGAAGAAAAAGAAACCATAACTGATTATGAAAACGTTTTTTGGGATTTTTTTAGGGACATCAAATTATGTAGGTTTGGAGTTCCATGAAAAATCATAAGCGATTAAATAACTCATTTTTACAGCAATAAAATTGAAGTGATACTAAAGTTAATGGGATAAAATGTAAAACATCAACAATATAACATCCCAAAACAAATGGCCATATAGAATTATCCAATAGATAAGTTATAGGAATTTTGGAAAATATTGTTAAACCCAACTGGAAGGATTTGAGCCAAATGTTAAATGACTACTTATGGGTGTATAGAGTAGTCTGTAAGACACCCATAGGAATGATCCCCTATAGATTTATTTATGTAAAGAGTTTCCATGTTCTTCTGGAATTAAAGTATAAATATTACTGGGAGGTAAGAGATATGAATCTAGACCTTGATAAATATAGTAATGATAGAAGATTTTAGTTTCAAGAGCTTTTGGAAATGGGGATGGAATCATTCAAAAAATTATGGATCTAAAAATATAGAATAAGGATGTCCCATGAAGAGATGATTCAATCATGAAACATCAACACTAAAGATCATGTGCTACTAAACAAATCCATAATTAATCTAATTCCAGTTATGCATCATTTCATATTGGAAGGATCTTTTACTATTATTCATCTATACCCCTTTGGTTTTGGGAAGATCAAACATGAAGGAGAATAAAACTCATTCACTGTAAATGAAAAGAGGCTGATGAAGTTCCTTAGGACCATACGTCAATGACCAATAGAGGTTATCACACTCCTTCACCCTGATTATCAATAAAGACCTACTAGTTTGCATCTCTCTTTTACACATGATGAAATATAGTTATTACATTTTTTTATATATGCATACATGATAAAAAATCAATTAAAACAGATTGAGGAAAATAAAAAAAATTAATTATGAGGGATGGAATCTTGTAGTATAAGATTTAAAAGAATAATTTTTAGAGTTGAGCTAACAACATTAAACAAAATCACTTTCAAGAGGCAACCCAAATTTTTTTCCCTTTATCGACTAATCCCCTCAGTCATACTCTATCATGATTGAATAAGCCTACACTATCATTTGTTTTTATTCTTGTATTTTCGGTTCATTAATGAATATGATTCAAGGTAGAAAAATGGAGATACTAAAGATCACACAAATTGTGAATGATATTCAAAATAACTGAAGGAACATGAAATTTACCACCAGACAGAAGAACCATTTCTAAAGGGAGTTTTATTTTACATTCAATATCATTAAAATTCATAATGTTTTTTGGAAAATATGATTTTTTGTTAGTTAACACTATGACTTTTCTAGAAGACAATATCTTATCAGAAATCCTGTTCTTCCTTGTTTTATATATAAATTTTAATTATGTTGAATGAGTGAAATGGAAAAGTGAATGATAAAATTGAATGCTAGATATTAAAATGACGACATGATATTTGAAGTAATTAATTTATTAATTTAAATGAAATTTCCCAACCATTGTTCCAGGAATTGATTTTTAGAATTTCATGTGAACTGATTTTTTTATTAATCACACCTTCAATGATTTTCCAAATCATTTTTCTCATTCATGAGAGTATTTCAAGGCCAATTATTTCTTATTTTCTTCTTGATCCTATTTATTGTGTGATCTTGGGACATTAGACCTGCTATAACATGAATTTTATGTATTCAAAACTATGAATGTACACAAGCACATTTTAAATTGTTGAGTCATCTTCTAATAATAAAATTATCCATAAAAGGCTACCTTCAGATCTATCCTTCCCATATCCTGTAGAGATCAAGATTTACTTGTTAGAGATGAGCCATTTTTCAAGCTATTTTAACCATTTCTACCCTACTCTTGGTGTTTTCATGATATTTTTATGTTGATGTGTGGGGGTGAAAAGAATATTGTTAAATGTGATGATTTACATTGTAAGGAGGAAGTATAAGGGTTATTATTGTGGGAATTGTAAAATGTTGTGAAATGATTCATTATAATCTATGTTTCCCAACTTAAAAAATAACAAAAAGGAAAAAAATGAGAAAAAATGGGTTGTGATTTGGGAAAACCAAAAATCATCATTTTCTAGACTAAAGATATTATAATAATATGTGGTTATGTGATAGATGTGATATTTTATCTAATCATAACATTCTAAATATAGAAAAAAAATAAAAAACTATAAAAAATATTCAAGAGGATGCACAAATCATTCATTATGATTTACTTTATCATTAACATTATGTTGAGTTTTGGAGAATTTGGTGTTGCTAATTTGAATTTGAGAATATCATTATACTTTTACTTTTGATATCATGCATTGTAATTAAGTGAAAAACCTCCTCCTTGAACCTTAATTTGTAATTAATCAAATCCTAAGAACCTAAATCTCCAAAGTCACTTGTACATTTTTTTAAAGGTCCTCATGTTTTTTGTTGTATTTTTTTAAAAAAGTGGAGAATGTAGTTCATTTAACAGACTATGGATATGGAGAATGTTCTCATGATTTGATAATAACTCCACTTGAACTGTATCATGAGAGATGATAGAAAATATTAATTTGAAGTAAATAATGATTTGAAAAGTTTAATAATAATAAATTGAGAATCATGAATGAATGAAAAGAGATGTTCCATCAATTTTCAAAGAGAAATATAAAATACATGAATTGATTATTTATCTACATGATGAGAACACAAATTGTTATATTATTCAATTTATTTTCTATTATATTTTAGATTTAATTTTTATTTATTTTATTACTTTGTAATTTTAATATTTGTAACATTGGTGTCACCTTATATCAATGTTTATATTTTATGCTTGAGGGAAAACATGGTTTGAATATTAGGGAATTGATAGAGAAAACATTTTAATCATTTTTATATTTATTTCAATGATTTAATAAAAAATAATTTATTAATATGATCTTACTACAACAATTTTTGATTGATGGCGTGCTTTAAGAAAAATTGTAAAAATTGCTTAATTCTAGATTTTTGACTGATTTCTATCACAAGTATATTTTTGGAATAATTTTTAAAATATTAATCCAATTTGTGTGATTTTTTTGGATAATTGATTTATTTTTTTCATCATTGTATTCATGACCAAGAGCTTATTTGAACATCTTGAGGCCCTAAAAAACATTTAATTTGGAAATTTCACTATGCGGACAGCATGGACCCCACCTCCATAACAGATATATGAATTAGGATACACACCTCCAATGGTTTTGATTCAGAATTGATATGAATTAAGAAACATATATGTGATTTTATAACAAATTTGAATGATTTATTCTTCCATTGTGGTGGAAATTGGATGATATAATTTAAAGGAAGCTTCCTTGAAATCTCGAAAACAAAAAATCACAAAAAATAAAAAAAAAACATTACTACAAAATGAAGTGGAAAATTACTCAAAAATTTCGAGGGTGGAAGGATATTGATTTCTTGATAACATTCATGAATGATATAACACGTGAACACGTCATTATCAATATTATTAAGGCATGATAATCTTGATGTTTGAAATATGAAGAAACCGACTTGATAGAATAAATTTTCACACTCAAATATAATTAACTATCGCCACAAATTATCAAATACAGTAAATTTTTTTTGTAAGATGGAAAACACATGTGTGAACATCATTCATGAATAATGGAATTTATGAATCTATAATTTTTGGGTGTTAAAAAATGTCATCTTCCTAATACAAAATATGACAATAAAAGGAGGGGAGCTCCACACTCTCAAATCATTCTATTCCATCTCCACACTATCCAATCCACCGATGAGGAAATCATTGGACAATAGAATCCAACAGATTTCTTCTTATACATTATTTTCCTTTTATTGAAATGTATCCCACATCCCATATCTTCTCGACTTCCCCATTTATGGAGGCGTGGTATAATTCAGTGATTAGGAAAAGGGAAGGCTATACCTATGAAAATTTCACGATATCTTGTGATTCAAATTAATAAGATCAATTCTTTTTCTAAATATGCTATGAATTCATAATTAAATTTTAAATTCCAAATTAGGTTACTTTAGGTTTTAATTTAGTTATTTTTAATTTCTTTGTTCAATAACCCATATCTCCCCCATTCAATTCTTTTCTATATATTATTGGATAGATTATGGTTGGGTGGTGAGTGTTGACGGTTATTACACACCGGGAAGGATAATTTACCCAACCGAGGTTTCAAATATGAATATTCTAATTATAAATTTTTCTCCCAAGGGATAGAAAGGTCTCAACAGATATATCACTCTCTAACCAAACAAAGGAGGAAAAAAGGACAAAAATTGGAAACCAGGACAACACAACACTAGGTCTAGCCAAACCCACTCTGATCACTACCTTTATCAATTAATTAAAACCAATAAAATAAACCAAATTATTTATCTCACTTTGTTAAAAAATTTATTAAATCCAATTATTTTCATAAAACAAATAAAAAGTGGAAACCTCATTATGTGTGCACTCTTCTTCAAGAGACTTCATTGAGTTAACTACCATACTATAATTTAGTAAATTAAATATTGTTTTTCCATGCCCCATGACAGGTGTGCATCAAATTGGTTTCTATTTTCAAGGATGTAGTGCCTCAAAACACCTAATAAATTTCTATTTTGAATGACTCATAGTTCAAATAACCATTTAATTGAATTTGATCATGAAATTTAACAAACAAAAACGCTATTGAGAGAACAAAATCTGGAAAAAGAGTATTTGGAAAAACACCTCATAGAATCGATTGATACATTTATTGAGCTCTCTAAACCTATAATAATTGATGTAAATCACAACCTCGCCTTGAGTGACATCTATGTGGATCAATTTTTTATCTAAATAACTAACTCGTAGTCCCTTCCATAGAAAATGATTTTGCACTGCATATTAACATGATCCATGTGTTACCTATATATTATGGTCTTGTAGTTGATATAAGAACCCGAGTTTTTGGAATGAGTCAAAATCCCGACCCTGTTTAAAATTTCCAACAGGTTTCTGAGGAAACTGGATTTAATGGGATGTTTCTAGAAATTTCCAGACTACACGCCGTGTACATTAAGTACACGCCGTGTATGTGTAGGTGAGTGACTAGTCCTGTGCTCGCCGAGTACATGTCGTGTGATGACCATGTAGTAGTTTCTTACTACAAGGCGTGTAGTTTTGAACACGCCGTGTAGACCCCCGGTCGTGTGAAGCCATACATGGCGTGTAAGCCGTTGGCCAGGTAAGAACCAGGGACACACCGTGTACCCTTTGGTCACGCCTGGTTGTCAGGATGTGTATGAGGGTTACACATGGCGTGTGAGTACGTCGACGAGGAAAGGAAGAGGAACTACGTACACGTCGTGTACTCATGTCGGCCGGCTCGGAAAGTATGTTGGTAGAATCTTTCCGTCTTATGAACAGTGAAATGAACAATACACGGCGTGTAGTCCCAATGTACACACCGTGTACTTTCTTTTTTCACATAAAATGGGCAGTAGCCTCGTATTGAGGCAGAACACACCATCCTTCACCCAGATACGCGAACCAGGCCGGCCGAACCCCTTTCCTCTTCCTGATCGACCGTCCGAGACCCGTTTCGAGATCTGATTAGTGTGTTGGAACCCCCCTCGGTAAGGCATTGATTCCTCTTTAGCCGTTTTGTCTGATTTTCGTTATAGAACGTGTTATATCCCATTGAGCGGTTTTGAATCTTTTGTAGATTTACTGCGTTTTAGACCGAATTGGCGGGTGTTACCGGAGGAGTAGCATCGTTTGAGTCTCAGGTAGGTGGTGCATACTTCATTTTGTGTTTTCACGGTTGTTTTGGTTATGCGGTCTTCAGTGCATTTTTAGGTATTTTTGAGCGGGACCTATTTTAATCTGCTTTTTCCTAATGTATTTTTTATGGGACCTCTAGGATGCTTTTGGGTATGCCTGGTTACCAGTTTGCGTGAGCAGGGCCGGGTGAGGGGTTGTTGCTCATCGGGGCATTTTGGCCGGGGAATGCCAAAATGATTTTAGTTGAAATATGATTGTTATAAACTTTTTAGTTTAATTTGTCATAGACTTTTATAAATTGATTGGGGCATTTAAGACCTCTGTGCTGGTATGGGACAACACCTGGTATGGTGCAATTCAACTATTTAGTTTCTTTTGCCTAGTTATGTTTGCTGTTTGCATATGTTATACATGAATTTGCTGAATTGAATATGTTGGACCCTTTAGGTTGTGTTGGGCTTGGCCCGGTTATGCTTGAGTGATGATGATCACAGGTTGGGGCTTTTCCCTGGATACTTTGGGTGGTTTTGACAACAGGATTGGGCGTCATGGACATCGTCTTGAGGTAGTACGATTGTCTGGTTCGGCATGGCCCGACTTACTAGGGTGGCGATTCCATCGGACTTAAGCGACATGGTTGCAGGGACACGAGGTGTCAGATGTGTTGGTGGCTTAGGACTATTTTGGGTGATTACCGCTCAGCGGGACTTTGAGTAGTATGCACACAGAGATACTCTGTGATGAAGTGGTTTTGACCAATCGTGTGGGTAGAGGCCCCCGTAGTTGTAGTTAGGTATTTTTGGTTGGGGGTGCATGCCGCAGAAATCCACGTGGGAGGTGAGGAACCTTCAGGGGATTGGGCGTGCCTTCGAGATGTCGGTACTTGAGACACAAGGTGTCAGGAGGCACATGGTGCCGGGTTACTATTTTGGGCATGTCTTCGGGATGTCGATACGTGATACACAAGGTGTTAGGAGGCACATAGTTCAAGGTTACTATTTTGATCATGCCTTCGGGACGTCGGTACTTGAGACACAAGGTTTCAGGAGTCACTTGGTGCCGGGTTACTATTTTGGGTGTGCCTTCGGGACGTCGGTACATGAGACACGAGGTGTCATGTGGCACATGGTGCCGGGTTACATGACAGAGATTCCGGCGTTGGTCAAAGCATGTGACACTCCATGGTGGATGTTGAGCACCAGTGGAGTTTGTATTTATTTTTTCATTGTACAGATTACTGCTTTCCTGGTAAATTCCTGACTACATAAACACATATATTTGGTACGCACCATTGGGTGGTATCCTACTGAGATTTGTCTCACACACTGCATGGGCCCCTCGGGACGCGTGCAGACTTAATGGATTTGCGTGTAAAAAAGAGGCCAGCTTCAGGAGCTGGGTTACGTTAGTCGTTGCATGGAGATTGTATGGACCATTAGGTCATACCTAGGTGGGGATTACTTTGTTCTATTTACTTTTCTGTATCATCATGCTTACTTGATGTAGCTACTATTGGTTAGCCATTGGCGCCCTTTTTATATTCAGTTGTGTACGACCTGATCTGGATGCATGTTTTACTGTTCAGTTGTAGTTACTTGATATTAGCATGCTGTGTGTTTATTTCTGCTGCTTTTTTTATATTTACTACTTCCGTTGTTTATCCATATTGATTATGCTTCCGCTCTGCGGGTCGGGTTCATGTCTACTAAGTCTTTCTTTCCGCTGCATCTTTACTTTTATACTTGGACCAGTACCCTTATTATGATCCTCCGAGAGGGTATAGCCTCCCTACTAAACCTAATAGACCCTCGCTGCTAGTCGGTAGCCTTTGGTGTTCGGGGAGGTGCACCTAAGGAAGTAACACCCGACCCGTTCGGCACTGTTCGGGTGTCTGTCCGTGTCCAGGATGTTAAAAGTGGTATCAGAGGAGTTCTTGACATGGATTTAGTAGCAGCGTTTTGCTGGCTACTAATGAGTTTGAGGCTTCTCGTTTCTTTCTGCTGGTTTTAATATTTGGGATGTGGTAGACGGGCGATTGTTTGTTACATGGACTGGGTTTCTATCTTGTGTTTGGGTGCCTGCAGCCCCAGGTACGAGGGATGGACAAAGTTTCCATGGGTAGGAACTGTTGTTTGTTTTTCTCAGATTACCATTGATATGATTTCCACCTTGGTGGCTAACTTGATGTGGGGTGTTATTGATTTTGATATGTGACCCTTGACCAGGTATGGTAAGGGAGAATTGGACCTTGGCCTGGTATGTCAAGGATAGTTGTTTTCTTTTGATAGGCATATTTTTAGGGTATTTCAATTTCATAATTGCATGTATGCTTTGTGAAGTGATAATGCCATGTGAATTAAATATAAAATGCCATGTTTTATATGCTTTAAAATGTGAATTGGTGAAATTCCTGATTGAATTGCTAGTTGTTTCAATGTGTATGCCATGCTATATTTTTTGTAGAATTGCATGTGGCAAAGTTTTGGGTCTGACTCTTATGAGAGAAGACATGTTATATGACTGAGGTAGTGTGATTGTCAGGATTGGGGGACACAATTGTCGGTTTGAGGTAACGTGAGTTGTCAGGACATGCATGGCCCGAGGTACTTTGATACTTGGCTCTGTTGAGGGCGGGTAAGGAGGCCATGAGGCCAGGATGCTGTGAGGCATGGGTTGCAGTGAGGGGGAGTAAGGGTAGTTGTTATGCACTACCTTTTACTGCTTTCCTTATCTATGTAGAATATATTGTTATATATATATATATATGGGATTTCTGGCCATTTATGGTATTCAACGGGTTACTCCATCATGGCGTAATGGAGCGTCAGGTAGGAGGTGATACATTGCTGCATGATAGGGTCAGAATTCGGTAAAGGCTGAGCACGAGCCGCAGGTATAGGCTCAGGGATAGGGTCAGGTTCAGGATCTAGTGCAGGCAGGGCAGCAGCCGAGTTTGGCAGCGTTCGGACCACGGCTTGACGAGCAGCTCTGAGCTAGCCTAGTACGCGTCTTGTATGGGATTGACAATGGCGCACAGGGTATAGAGCATTGTATGGAATATCTGACCGGTGAGTTCTAGTCACAGCACCCGCCGCTTTTTCAGGGTGAGGGTGGTCCATAGGCGGTATTGAACTGGATAGAGAGTATGCAGATGATTTTTGAGCAGCTCGAGACGCCTCCAGGGCGGAGGGTCAAGCTGGCGATGTACATGCTGATAGGACTAGCGCAGCGTTGGTGGGATGTACAGGTACATGATCTTAGGCACGAGGTACTGGCTTGGAAGGACTTCGAGGGCAGGTTCTTTGAGAACTTCTACCTAGAGACATTGAGGGTGGAGAGATATCGGAAGTTCATGAGTCTTCGTCAGGGAGACATGTCCGTTATGGACTATGCAACTACGTTCATAGAGTTGTCTCGTTTTTAACCGGGTATGGTGAGTGATGACACAGCTAGGGTGAGCCGCTTCGAGGACGGCATACGACACGACATTCGGGTTCAGGTGAACTTCTTCAGGCTGGGTTCCTTCTCCGAAGCGGTGAATCAGGAACTCATAGACGAGGTCAACGAAAGGGAGAAGTCTCTCTTGGGCAGGGCGACAGCTTCAGGTGATGGTTCGGACATCAGGAAGCGAGGGCGGGATAAGTTCTAGTAGGGCAGTCAGGCTAGGGATTCAGCTAGCCCACCTCGTGGGAGTTCTTAGTTGATTTGCATCTAGTGTGGATAGCCAGGACATGTTCGGGCACAGTGCGGCAGGCCACCGAACGAGTGTCAGGCATGTGGACAGGACATGCATCTGGAGAGGTTTTGCAGGTATCCTTCTTAGATAGCCGGCAGGCAGGGACCGGGACAGACTGTAGCGTCTGGAGTTGGTTCAGGTTCGATACCTGGAGAGGGTATTCAAGGATCAGCTGTGCGCAGAGGTCGTGATAGAGACAGTGGAACCAAGCAGAGGGGTCAGTGGATGGTGACTAGTGCAGCATCGAGAGGTCAGGTATCAGGCAGTTGTGTTTCAGGGCTGGTGCACGCCATAGAGGTGCTAGAGGCTGAGAAAGCCGGTGAGCCGGTGACGGTTAGAGGTACACCGCGGTGTGGCCGTGATCTCCATTTTTCCTTTTGGGTATGACCTGTAGAGGTATGTCTGTTTTGAGTGCACGTGGTGCACAAGATCTTTGTGGACTGACTAGATTCTCGTCAGTGGGTTGGCACCATATTGGGTTTGTGCTATACATATATATATGTATGAGGTGTCGTGGGCATCGGGGCATTGTGGATGTGGGTTACATGAGGTTCTGTGGGCATCGGGACATCGTGGATGCGGGTTACATGGGGTGTCATGGGCATCCAGGCATCGTGGATGAAGGTTACTTGAGGTGTCGTGGGCATCGGGGAATCGTGGATGCGTGTTACTTGAGGTGCTAGGCACCAGGACCTCATGGAGGCGAACACCGATGTGGTGCGGGTTACGTTGGGTGTCGGTAGCGACACAGGAGCTCCAACGAGGTGCAGGGTGACGATGCGTCACGTGAGGACGATGCGTCGTAAAAACAGGTTAGTAAACCTTGTTTGCTTTAATCTTTGTTGGTTGAGACCGAGTATGCAATTCCTAAGGTGGGGACCCCATGAGGAATTTAGCCAGAACCTTGGGACCGAGGTAGTCCAGGTTATTTAACTTAGATGGGCGTGTTTGGTGCCATCTCCGGGTTTCTTTAGTTAGCTTGGGGATGAGCTACATTAAGGTGGGGAGTTTTTAAGAACCCGAGTTTTTGGAATGGGTCAAAATCCCGACCCTGTTTAAATTTTTAAAAGGTTTCTGAGGAAACTGGATTTAATGGGATGTTTCTGGAAATTTCAATACTACACGCCGTGCACTTTATGTAGACTCCATGTTTGTGTAGGTGAGTGACCGGTCGTGTGCTCGCTGAGTACATGCCGTGTGATGACCGTGTAGTAGTTTCATACTACACAGCGTGTAGTTTTGAACACACCGTGTAGGCCCCCGACCGTGTGAAGCCATACAAGGCGTGTAGGGCGTTGGCCGGGTAAGAACCAGGGACACGCCGTGTACCCTTTGGACACACCGTGTAGTCTTTCCGTGTATGATGGATACACATGGCGTGTGAGTATGTCGGTGAGGAAAGGAAGTGGAACCACACACACGCCATGTACCCCTAGGTACACGCCGTGTACTAATGTCGGCAGGCTCGGAAAGTAAGTCGGAAGAATCTTTCCGTCTTATAAACTGTGAAATTAAACCATACATGGTGTGTAGTCCCAATGTACATGCCATTTTCATTATTTTTTCACTTAAAATGGTATTTATTCTCTTATTGAGGTATAACACACCATCCTCCACCCGGATACGCGAACCAGGTCAGCTGAACCCCTTTCTCTTTTCGATCCACCTTCTGAGACCAGTTTCGAGCTCTGATTAGTGTGTTGGAACCCCCTCGGTAAGGCCTTGATTCCTCTTTATCCATTTTTTATGATTTTCGTTATAGAACGAGTTATAGCCCTTTGAGCGGTTTTGAATCTTTTGTTGATTTACCGCATTTTAGACTGAATTGGCTGGTGTTACCGGAGGAGTTGCATCGTGCAAGTCTCAGGTAGGTGGTGCATACTTCTTTTTTTTTCTTTTCACGGTTGTTTTGGTTACGCGGCCTTCAGTGCGTTTTCGGGTATTTTTGAGCGGGACCTATTTTAATCTACTTTTTCATACTTTATTGTTTATGGGACCTCTGGGATGCTTTTGGGTATGCCCAGTTTCCAGTTTGTGTGAGAAGGGCCAGGTGAGGGGCCGTTGCTCATTGGGGCATTTTGGCCGGGGAACGCCAAAATGGTTTTAATTGAAATATGATTGTTATAAACTGATTAGTTTATTTTGTTATAGCCCTTAATAAATTGTTAGAGGAATTTAAGACCTCAGTGATGGTATGTGACATCACCTGGTATGGTTCAATTCAACTGTTTAGTTTGTTTTGCATGGTTATGTTTTTTGTTTACATATGTTATATATGCATTTTCTGAATTGCATATGCTGGACCCTTTGGGTTGTGTTGGGCTTGGCCTGGTTACGCTTGAGTGATGCTGATCAGAAGTTGGGGCTTTGCCTGGGATAATTTGGGTGGTTTTAACCACGGGAATGGGCGTCATGGACGTCAGCTTGAGGCAGTACGACTGTCTGGATGGGCATGGCCCGGGTTACTAGGGTGGTGATGCCATCAGACGTGAGGACATGGTCGCAGGGACACGAGGTGTCAGATGTGTTGGTGGCTTAGGACTATTTTGGGTGATTACCGATCACTAGGACATTGAGTAGTGTTCACACAGAGATACTCCGTGATGAGGTGGTTTTGACCACTCGTGTGGGTAGAGGCCCCCGTAGTTGCAGTTAGGTATTTTTGGTTGGGGGTGGTTGCAGAAGAAATACACATGGGATGTGAGGAGCCTCCAGGGGATTGGGCGTGCCTTCGTGACGTCGGTACTTGAGACACGAGTTGTCAGGAGGCACAGGTTGCCAGGTTACTATTTTGGGAATGTCTTCAGGACGTCGGTATTTGAGACATGAGGTGTTAAGAGGCACACATTGCCAGGTTTCTATTTTGGGAGTGCCTTCGGGACGTCGGTACTTGAGACATGACGTGTTAGGAGGCAGTTGGTGATGGGTTACTATTTTGGGCGTGCCTTCGGGACATCGGTACTTGATACACGAGGTGTCAGGTGGCACATGGTTCCAGGTTACATGACAGAGATTCAGGCGTTGGCTGAAACAGGTGACACTCCATGGTGGCTGTTGAACACTAGTGGAGTTTGTATTATTTTTGCATTGTACTGATTACTGCTTTCCTGGTAAATGCATGGCTACTTAAACACATATATTTGGTACACACTATTGGGTGGTATCCTACTGGGATTTGTCTCACACCTTGCATGGGCCCATCGGGATGCGTGCATACTTCATGGATTTGTGTGCAGGAAAGAGGCCAGCTTTAGGAGCTGGGTTGCATTAGTTGTTGAATGGAGATGGTATGGACATTGAGGTCATACCTAGCTGGGGTTTACATTGTTCTGTTTACTTTTCTGTATCAGCATGCTTACATGTTGTAGCTACTATTGGTTAGCCATTGTTACCCTTTTTATATTCAGTAGTGTATGACCTTCTCTAGATGCATGTTTTGATGTTCAGTTGTAGTTGCATGATATTAGCATGTTGTTGTGTTTATTTCTGCTGTTGTTTTTATATTTACTGCTTCTACTGTTTATATATATTGATTGTGCTTCCGCTCTGCGGGTCTGGTTCGAGTCTGCTGAGTCATTCATTCCGCTGCATATTTACTTTTATACTTGGACCAATACCCTTATTATGATCCTCCGAGAGGGTATAAAATCCCCACTATACCTAATAGACCCTCGCTGCTAGTCGGCAGCCTTTTGCGTTCGGGGAGGTGTGCCTAAGGTAGTAACACCCGACCCGTTCGGCATTGTTCCGGTGGCTGGCCGGGTCTGGGACATTACAGTTGAAGACCCAAATCGAAACATCCCAGTGTTCACCCATTTCTCCTCCAACATCAAACCTTGGGGAGTCATAGAAGAGAAAGTAAAGTGAAGGTAATTCCCCTTATCACTTGAGGTTGTGGAAAAGAAATGGTTATACAATTTGAAATCGGGTTATATTAGTGATTGGGAAGATCTAAAAAGATTCCTCTTGGAACGATTCAACCCCACATATTAAAGCACTAAAATAAAAAATATATATATAGGTCAGACATTAAACGACCATATAGACTCTATATGAATATTGGGAATGTTTCAAGAAACACTGTGCAGTCTTCCCACATTAAGAAATGGAAGAGGACCAATTCCTTATGTTATTCGACCTAGGATTGCTAGAAAATGAAAGCTAGCTTCTCAATTCCTCATCTGTAGGAGCCCTAATTGAAAAGTCACATGTAGATATATGAGTTCTGATTGAAAAGATTGTGAAAAAACTCACAACAATTCAGCACTACAGGTAAGAGCACAAGAGACATCCATGAGGTAAGAACATATGATTATTCTTCACAGTTACTGGAAGAAACAGTTAAATAAATGAAAAGTGTGATAAGACAAATTACTATGAACCATGTGAAGGAACAAGAAGGACTAACTTAGTTTTGTGGTTTATTCTATTCTACTTATCATTACACTGATCAATGTCTAGAAGTTTAGGGGATAGAAATTTTTGTCGATACTTATCAGCAAAGGTTATTCTTGTGAAATCAGCCACATCAACCTAGGACCCAAGAAGGGTGTGGATTTCAATAAAACCAAGAATGGAAACCTTTTCAGCCTTAGTATCAAAACAAGTCACCATTAAAACAATCATACAATCACCCCTTATAGAAATGAAAAATGTTCAAAGCGCCACATTTTCAATGAAAGAATTATAAGAAACCATCCACAAGTTCATTAGAAAATGATTAGAATTTTCTACAGGACCAAGTCACAGAAATGGAAGATAAAAATAGAAATTTTAATTATTACTTTCCAAGCCTTATAAATGTTCTAACCAAGAACAATGTAAAAATACCACCACAAACAATTCCAAATAGAAAGGAGAATGTCACTGTAATCAAAAACCAGTGCGGGAAGGAGCTCACACCATCTGTAAGATGTGAGGATGATGATTATGAAAAAACCTCCTAAATCTTAAGAAATAGACCATATCATCAAAGGAGAATGATCATGGTTCATTATGGGAAGGCCATGAATACCATTATAAAAAAATAATAAAGGGAGAAAAATGATATCCAAGGACCACTACTATATGAATTAGTTGATTCGAAGAAGGGTAAAGAAGAAAAAAGTCAACGGAAAATTTTGGATACCTTTGAAAAATTTTAGATTAACATCCCACTACTAGACGTGATTCGAAAAATCCTAATGTATGTTAATTTTTTGAAGGATCATTGCAGTAAAAAAGGTGGGTGGATGTAAATGATAAAATCAACATTAGAAGAAGTGTCCCATCACTAATAACACCACTGATACTGCAAAAATGTCAATATTTTGGGAAATTCTCTATTCACTATACTATTAGGTCTCTAAATAATAGTGATGAAAATTGGAATATGGGAACATCAATAAATTTTATTCCTTACTCATTATTTTCATCATTATATATCATATAACTAAAAACAACTCAATTGGTGGTATAATTAGAAAATATACCCACCGTTTTCCTGTATAGAGTTGTAGAATATTGACTTGTGGGAGTAAGAGGGTTTATCTTTCAAGATGAATTTTATGTCCTTAACATGGAAGAATACATATCATGAGGACAATCTTGCATCATCCTAGAGAGACCCTTCCTAAAAACAACAAGGGATATCATCAATGTTTATGATGGAACACTCATAATGGAATGTGGAAATCATAAAACACACTTCTATATTTTTGATATGATGAAACATCCTTCCAACAATAACTCACATTATGTTATCACCAATGAATATGGAATAGAACCAATTGATGATTTAGGTATGCTTCAAGAATTCTTATAATTTAGAAAACATTTTTCATTTGAATGTTCCAATTCTGAAGAAATCGAAAATCAAAATCTCATGATAGAAGAAGAGGTAAAATATTATTTTTTGATGAGTTTTTAAATTAATTAAGATGATACTAGAGAATCCATACATAAATGTTGGAATCTCAAATTCAATATCATCCCTTCAACAACCCCAATGTATGGAACATAATACATCACTAAATGATTGTAAGTATTATTACCTAATGGAAGGAAAGAAATTACTAGTAACAATTTCCAATAAACTATCTCACTCCCAAGAAAAACGTGTTTTTAACCATATCAAAAAAAATATACTAGTTATATGGTAGAGATTAGGTGATATACCTAGAATCAATCCCAAGGAATGCTATAAGAGAATATTTTTAGAAATTGATTTCCAATCAGTTATACAACATAAGAGAAGACTTTGCCTGACCATAATAGAGATTTCAAATAAAAATATAGAGAAATTTTATGTATTTGGAATCATTTACCCAATATCTGATTCTCAGTGGGTCAACCCAATTCAGGTAGTCCCAAAGAAAACCAGCCTAACCCATATTAAAAATTAATGAAATGAAATGATCCCCATGAGAGTATAAACTTGATGGAGATTTTAACATCCCAAATAAGTAATAAATAATAGATATAGTTATCTATGTCAATTTTTGTATTAAATAGTGTTTTAGAGTCTTAAAATGAGAATAAATCCAACCTAAAGCATGAAATACTCTAATATTTTTAAAAGATTGTTTTACTGCCTTTTGATGGAGAACCATTTTTAAATCTATCTTTTGACAATTTTATAAGATATGTTTTTCAAAATAAACTTATTCTTTATGATTGGGACATTTAAATTTACTTTGGATAAATTTCTGGTATTTTTCAGATAATGTTCATTTTTTTAATGAATAGTGAAAAATGTTGTATTTTAATTCAAAACCTCTATTTAATCTAATTTATCTATATGATTATATTATCTTTTGAATTGGTATAAAGTGATATTTGAATATATTTTTACTATTTTATCCAATAGTGTTTGGTGGAATTAATTTCACTTTGAAATTGGACTTAAAGTAGTGTCAATCTTTTGATATATATTGTTTCATAAAAACACATTATTTGTTCTGACAGTAGGAATTAATTATTAAATTATATATTTTAACTTATATTTTTTTAATTTTTTAAAATAGAAATAATTTTTGAATTCAGAATATCAAATATAGCTTAGGGTGAAGTTTTGGTGTTTTTTTTTTAAAAACATCAATTTTTGATGAATAATGAAACCACTAAGTGGTACTTAAAAAAACTGATTTTTCGTTTAAATGAAATTTTACCACCTATGTGTTCTGAATTTCAAAAATCCAACATAAATGTTTGTCATTAGGATATAAAATGTGGTTCAATGGGATTAAAATAATTTTTTGGTGAATAGAAACTTTTATGTTTTAATCGCAATTAGCGGTAATCAATGTAGTTTAAGGAAAAAATAATGATTTAATAATATGAAATGACCTTAACACATGTCCTACCATAATTTTATGTGTCATGGACGACCAACACATCCCATGGGTTGATTTTTGGGACCCCATGAGGCCACTTGGGTAAGATAATGACATTAATGCCTTTTATTTAATGTAAAAGTAAAAATGACACAAAAATGTATTGTTTTACTAGAACTATTTTTACATGGGTTTATACAAGTCAGATATTTGACTATAAAAATTCATTGGAAAGCTAAAAAGATTTACTACATCATATAATCTTGTTTTATATATTTTAGACATTAAATAAATTAAATTATTTATGACATCATGATGATGCAGCGATTACTTCATTATTTAACGATTTAAATAAAATGTAAAGATAATGTAAATATAAGGCCTAAACATGTATAAAAACATATTTGATGAGTATATTTAGAACCCTTATCACCGTATCCTCAAAATACATCAATTTGGGGCCTTTAAAATTCGAAACTCATTTGAAAATAAAGTAACATTTTATAACTTTCGAAGAGTGCCCCTCTTCTCCTCTTATAAAAGGCCCCCACATCTAACTCCTTACCCACACATCTCAAGCCTTTGGCTCGACCAATATCTGATTATTTTTTCTCTACACATCCCTCTCCTAATCCTATAATCCTTACCTTAGTCAGGAATCTCTTCATGAAACCATTTTGGTTCAAACCAAAGGGAGTTACCTGATTTTAAGGTAATGTCTTCACTTCTGTTCTTTTGATTTATTTTGCTTCTCCAACCCCCTAAACTATTTTTATTAATTTCATTTGAAACAACTCCAGTATATTAAATATAATAAGATGATTTTATAATGAGGATTCGAGCTACACTTACACACACCTACATCTAATTGTTAAAGAATATACTGTTTCTGTGGATGGTGAATTTCTGCGTCACGAAATGATGATTGTTCAATATTCTTTTAACACCTTCAAATGTGGCCATTAATATGTCACTATATTTATATATGATATATAATATTTTTATGTTTTCCTTAAGCCTCTGTATTTTTCATTTATGGAATACCATTATGGTTTCCATTATTGGTAAACGCGATATCTTCATTTTAGGAAGTGTGGACTACCGCCCCCTCAAAGTGATTTGATTCGATAATACCATATATGGTACGTATAAAAGATATATTTAAGGATATTATATATAATACCATACTATAATTATAATTCGATTATGTATAATTATGTTTTAATTCCATTAAATATGAAATAGAAAAGGATGTAGCGTTCATGCGTACGTACGGCTTACCATCTCCATGAACGGTGCATTTCATTTCTTACCTCTAAATGTGATGTAATATTATAAATGAATGTATATAATGTATATATATGATATATATGATATATACATAATGAATATAATTTTGGATATAATGGACATTTTACCACATGAAGAACTTGTAATTACAAAAAGTTTATTTTTGACTCAAGTGCCCAGGGTTGACAAAACGACCATTATTATCCTAAATCAGTACATAGTGTTCATGAAATGGTAATAAGTGATATAAAAGTAATAATGAACTTGGAAATGGTTCTTAAGAATGTATAACTTAACTCAAGTTTATTATTCAGTAGGTTAAAGAACGATCGAGTCAAGATGGACACGAGGTAAGGGAATCTGTCTCAATCTCCTTTCATTGAGGCATATTTTGTTTTATACACAAGTTTCTTTTATACGGTGTATAAACTCCTTTGACTTTTACGATTATTCAAAAGGAATATTTTTATACGAAGTTTTTACTAAACGATAAAAATTAATGTTTTATTGGTCGTACATATGCGGCGACAACGACTTCTCTGCTGCCCTGACCATTATTTGAGTTTCGGCTTCCTCTACAAGCCATAACATTTTTTGAATGAAAAATAAATACCATTGTTTTCTTTTCTTTTCTTTTGGTATTGAAAATGGTTTTCATAATTTTTTTATATCAATGTGTTGTATTGATATCTTGTGGTTGAAAAGTGGAAATATTATGTTTCCTTTATGGGTGTTTGATGTGATATGATTATGTTATGGTTCTTGGGAATTATAATGAAGACAGGTGGTTTCGTGATAAACTAAGGGCGAGTGAGCCCGATATATCTCTCCAATGCATTGGGTAATGTTAAGGAGTTAAATGTTAAGGATTCTCCCATGAGATTTAGGGAATATACTTTGATGGGTATTCCAAACATAACCAAGAGGGTTACTCCCAACGTAAGAATGTTATGAATTCCTCAAGTTACCTTTATGTCTTATGATTTTTATGATTTATTCATTATTTGATGAGGTATGTTAAAGTTCTTATGATTTATGGGTAATGTATGATTTCATTCTTATGTATATATGAACTCATGTTTCCTTTCTATATTTTTATAAACCATACTGAGATTTTTATGCTCATCCGAAGTTTTTGAAATGTTTTTTATAGGTCAAGGGAATGGTACATGATATGATGATAGTGTCAAGGAAGTTTCAAGAACGATTACATGTTTTATTTAAAATATTTCTCCGTTGATGGGAAAAATGAATATTATATTTTATGTAACCACTTTGTTTAAATGTGTAATGTAATTCATGTTTTATGATCTAATTCTCTAAAACACTAAACCCGAAAAGATCCCTAATGTGTAATCTTGTAATAACTCAAGTTTAAGTAATGTTTAAGGCTGGGGCCTTATAGTTGGTATCAGAGGTCAGTTTATATAACATTAGGAGTTAGAATTCTATTAAAATATTATCCAAAAATATTTTTTTATGGTCAAATTGAAATGAAAACATGTTGCTTCATCTAAGACATGTTTGTTTAGAATGGGTTTCTGCAGAGGAAACAAGGAAGCAGTTCTAGGAAGGCATACTTAAGGAAATGAACTTCCAAATAAGCATCCTGATATGGTTGGAATTGGAACTGAATAGTTTGTTGCAGTAATGGGGCAGTTGACTCAATTGATAAATGGTGGCGGTATCCATAAACGAGATCAGCCAGATCAACCGCAGAGGAACATGTCAGTGGTGGAACATTTCCTGAGGCAACATCCACCATCATTCAGAGGATCATCTGACCCTGTGCTAGTTCAAGGGTTGATTAACGCACTAGAGAATATTTTCGATGTCATGGGGTTTTCAGACAACCAAAAGGTTAGTCTTTCTATTTACCGTTTGGAGGGTTATAAAAATCAGTGGTGGTAGATGGTTAAAAATATCAGGGAAACTGATGAGATTGATGCTCTCGACTGGGATGAATTCAAAGGTATGTTTCTTGAGAAGTATTTTTCTAAGGCTATTCGACGTAGGATGGAAAAACAATTCCTGTAATTGAGGAATGATGAGGACTCAGTGGCTGCCTATGAAGAATGGTACACTTGATTGGCAAGGTATGCTCCAAATTTTATTTGAGACCTTGATAGTAAAATCAATCGTTTTTACTAATGATTAAATACAAAAAATCGAAGTGAATTAGCTTCTCATGAGTTCAAAAGTTATGAAAAACATGTTCGAGATATGCTGAGAAGGTGGAAATGGAGTTTGTCGATGATCAAGTGTTCTATAACAACCATAAAAATAAGAGACCGAGGTGGCAGGAGAAAGGGAATAATTCTTCAAAAAAGTCTGATAGTAAGAAAACTAGGTTTCCAGTTTGTGATAAATGTGGTAAAAGGAATGCTGGGGAATGTCTTCTGAATTCTGGAAAGTGCTACTGATGTAGTAAGATGGGACATAAGTCTTGTGATTGCACATAAAAAGATCAGGGTGATGGTAAGACAAAATTTTATTTAAAGTTAGTGAATTGATTTAAGTGCAATGAGATGAGTCACTATGAAAATATGTGTCCGAAAAAGAGCTTGAGTGATGGGAAGCAGTTAGACTACAAGTAGAAAGGGGTGGTGAAATCATTTTCAACTACTTCATCAGATGTCGGGCCATCAAATGAAGTTGTATCAGGTACTTTGTTTGTTTTTTCAGATTATGCCAGTGTGTTTTTCGATAAGGGGTCTACACATTCTTTCATCTCTGAAAACATTTCTAGTAAAATGGGAATACCATCTCAAGAAATGACTCCTGATCTTGTGGTAAAAACACCTGGGGTAAATGTTGAGGTAAAAAGAATTTATAAGAATCTTCCTATACTTATCCGTGGAAAGAACCTACTTGCGAACATTATTGTTTTACCTCTAGTAGAGTTTGATGTTATCTTGTGTATGTATTTGATCTCTATTTACCCTGAGAAGATTTACTGTAGAGCTAAAAAAGGTTCTTTTCAGAAAGAATTTCAGTTTGTGTACAAGAATGAACCATTACTGTTGATAACATATTAAGAGGGCAAGAAACATGTAAAAGATGGAAATGAATGTTACCTTGCACAATTCGTTGAAAACAAGGGAACTGTTCAGATTAATGATGTGCCAGTGGTAATTGAGTATATTGTTGTTTTTCCTGATGAGTTTCCTAGAATAATACCAGATCAAGAAGATGAATTTACTATTGTCTTAGTTCGTGATGCTATGCCAATTTCAAAACACCCTTATCGAATGGCTCAAACTGAACTTTTGGAGTTGAAGGAGAAATTGAAATATTTATTAGAGAAAGGTTTCATTCGACCTAGAACATCACCATGGTGTGCACCTGTTTTATTTGTTAAAAAGAAAGATGGTTCTATGAGACTTTGCATTTATTATAGAGCCTTTAATAACATCACTGTTAAGAACAAATATCCTCTGCCTCAAATCGATGATTTGTTTGATCAGCTCCAGGGAGCTCAGTATTTTTTAGAGATTTACCTGAGATCGGGGTACCATCAGTTGAAGTTAATGGAAACAGATGTTCTGAAGACCGCATTTCGTACAAGATATGGCCATTATGAATTTGTAGTAATGCCTTTTGAGCTAACCAATGCACCTGCTATATTCATGGACTTAATGAATATAATTTTCCATGAGTTCTAGGATATGTTTGTGGTGGGTTTCATTGATGATATTTTGTGGTTTTCTAAACGTAAAGAGGAGCATGAAATAAATTTAAGGGTTATTTGGAAAACCTTGAAAGAAAAAAAATTGTATGGGAAATTTAGCAAGTGTGAGTTTTTGTTGAAACAAATTTCTTTCCTTGGTCACATTGTTTCTAAAGGAGGGATAACTGTTGATACTGCAAAAACAATGGTTGTTTAATAATGGCCAAGACCCAAAAATGTAACTGAGATTCGTAGCTTCATTGGTTTGGTAGGCTATTACTGAAGGTTTGTTAGAAATTTTTCACGGTTATCTAGTCCAATAACTAATCTAACTCGAAAGGGTGTTAAGATTATCTGGAAAAAAGAATGTAATGATTGTTTTCAGGAATTGAAAAGAAGATTGATGAATGCTCCAGTTTTGGAACCACCTTCCAGGAATGGTGAGTTTGTTATCTATAGTGGTGCTTCATTAAAAGGACTTGGTTGTGTCCTAATGCATAATTATCAGGTAATTGCATATGCTTCACGTCAGTTGAAAACTCATGAAGTAAATTACCCCACACATGATTTGGAATTAGCTTCTGTTATTTTCGCTTTAAAAATTTGGAGGCATCATTTGTATGGAGAAAAGTGTGAAATATACACCGATCACAAAAGTTTTAAGTATATATTCACTCAGAAAGAATTGAACATGAGACAAAGAAGATGGCTAGAATTAATCAAGGATTATGATTTTACAATTCATTACCATCTGGGAAAAGAAAATAATGTGGCTGATGCTTTGAGTAAAAAGTGTAATTCTCCATTAACACTGTTGTGTTTGGAACGTGATCCTTTGGTTAAGGATTTATTGAACTTTGGCATAAAATCTATTGGTGCAGGATGTCCACCTATTTTGATTCAGGTATCAGTGAAATCTTCTCTATCAGACAGAATCAAGTATGCACAGATGCAAGATAGTGAGTTGCAGAAAAAGGTAGAGCTGGTTTAGAAGGGTAAGTTTCCTGAATTAAACATTGATAATGATTGTGTTTTGAGATTTTGGAAGAGATTGTGTGTTCTTTTTGATTCAAAGTTGAGGAGAGAGTTGTTATGTGAAGCTCATAGTTCTCTGTTTTCAGTTCATCCAGGAAGTACTATGATGTATAGAGATCTTCGGAATATTAATGATGGGACAAAATGAAAAGGGATATTTCTGATTTTACTGTGAAGTGTTTGACTTGTAAACAGGTAAAACTAGAGCGAATTTTACCGAAAGGGATGCTTCAGCCTTTACCAGTACCAGAGTGGAAATGAGAGAATATATCCATGGACTTCGTTGATGGATTGTCGAAGACACCTTGAGGTAATAATGCAATCTGGGTTATTGTTGATTTCTTGACTAAATCTTCTCATTTCCTTGCTATACGAGATAATTTTTCCCTAGATCAACTTTTTCGTTTGTATCTTAAAGAGATAGTCAGGTAACATGGAGTTCCCCTCTCCATTGTATCTGATGTGATCCCAGGTTTACTTCTAACTTTTAGGAACACCTTCAGAAGTCGTTGAGTACTGAATTAAATTTTAGTACAGCTTTTCATCCTCAATCAAAAGGGAAGTTATAATGAACAGTTCAGACATTGGAAGATATGCTACTTGCTTCTTCGATGGATTATCAGGGAAGTTGGGACCAAAATCTTTCTTTGGTTGAATTTTCATATAATAATAGTTTTCATTGCAGTATACAGATGGAACCATTTGAGGTTTTATATGGGAAGCGGTGTCGAAATCCAGCATTCTGATGAAGTTGGTGAAAGGAAGTTGATGGGACCATAATTGGTAGAAGAGTTGACAGAAAAATTTCAGATGATACAGAGACACATGAGAACATCTCAGAGCAGGCAGAAGAGTTATGCAGACAACAGGAGGAAGGATCTCTCTTTTGAGGTAGGTGATCATGTCTTCCTCAAAGTCTCACCATGGAAAAGTGTTATGCGATTTGGTAAGAAAGGAATATTGAGTCCAAGGTTCATTGGACCATTTGAAATTTTGGAGAGATTTGGATCAGTTTCATACCGAGTGGATTTACCTCCAGGTTTATCTCAGGTACACAATTGTTTACATGTTTCGATGTTGAGAAAGTATATGCCAGATCCATCTCATGTTTTGAGCCCAGAGGTATTTCTGTTAGAAAAGAATCTCTCTTATGAAGAACAACCAGTCCAGATTCTTGACCGAAGGGAGGAAGTGTTGCGAAATAAGTTAATTCACCTCATAATGGTTTTTTTGGAAAAACCATATGGTTGAAGGGGCAACGTGTGAATCTGAAAATGCTATGAGGGATAAATACCCTCACTTATTCGATAAGTAAATAAATTTTGGGGACGCAATTTTCTAAAGGGGGGAAGGATGTAACATCCCAAATAATTAATGAATAATATATATATTTATCAATGTCTATTTATGAATTAGATAGTGTTTTATTGGCTTAAAATGAAAATAAATCAAACCTAAAGCATGAAATACTCTAATATTTTTAAAAGATTGTTTTACGTCCTTTTGATGGAGAACCATTTTTAAATATATATTTTGACAATTTTATAAGCTATATTTTTCAAAATAAACTTATTATTTATGATTGGGACATTGAAATTTACTTTGGATAAATTTCTGGTATTTTTCTGATAATGTTCATTTTTTTAATGAATAGTGAAAAATGTTGTATTTTAATTCAAAACCTCTTTTTAATATAATTTATTTATATGATTATATTATCTTTTTAATTGTTTTTAAAGTGAAATTAGAATATATTTTTACCATTTAATCCAATAGTGGTCATTGGAATTAATTTCACTTTGGAATTGGACTTAAACTACTGTCAATCTATTGATATATATTGTTTCATAAAAACACGCTATTTGTTCTGACAGTAGGAATTAATTATTAAATTAATTATTTTAACTTATATGTTTAGAATTTTTTAAAATAGAGATCGTTTTTGAATTTGGAATATCAAATATATCTTAGGGTGACGTTTTGGCATTTTTCTGAAAAACTTCAATTTTTGATGAATGGTGAAACCACTAAGTGGTACTTAAAAAAACTGATTTTTCGTTTAAATGAAATTTTACCACCTATGCGTTTGGAATTTCAAAAATCCGACATACATGGTTCTATGTAGGAAGTAAAATGTGATTCAATGGGATTAAAATAATTTTTGGGTGAATAGTAACTTTTATGTTTTAATCGTGATTAGAGGTAATTAGTGTAGTTTAAGGTAAAAATAATTTTTTAATAATATCAAATGACTTTGACAAATGTTCTACCCTTATTGGATGTGTCATGGCCGACCAAGACAACCCATGGGTCGATTTTTGGGACCACATGGAGCCACTTGGGTAAGATAATGACATTAATGCCTTTTACTTAAAGTAAAATTAAAAAATACACAAACATGTATTGTTTTACTAAAAAAAATTACATGGGGTTATAAAGTCATATTACTGACTATAAATAGTCATTGGAAAGATAAAACTATTTCCTACATCATAGTATATTTTTTAAAATTTTTATACATTAAATAATTTAAATTATTTATGACATCATGATGATGCAGCGATTGCCTCATTATTTAGCGATTTAAATAAAATGAAAAGATAATATAAAATATAAGGACTACGCATGTAAAAAAGCTATTGTATGAGTATATTTAGAACCCTTATCACTTTATCCTCAAAATATATCAATTTGGGACCTTTAAAATTCTAAAATAATTTGAAAATAAAGTAACATTTTATACCTTTCCAAGAGTGCTCGTCCTCTTCTCTTATAAAAGTCTTCCCCCTTCTACCTCATTACCCACACCATTCAAGACTTTGGCTCGGCCAAGCTCTGATCTTTTTGTCTCTCCACATCCCTCTACTCATCCTATAATCCTTACCTTAGGCAGGAAGCTCATCAAAAAACCCTTTTGGTTCAAACCAAAGGGAGTTACCCGATTTTAAGGTAATGTCTTCACTTGTGTTCTTTTGTATTATTTTTCTTCTCCAACCCCCTAAAATATTTTTATTCGTTTCTTTTGTAACAACTCCAGTATCTTCAATATACTAGGATGTTGTTATAAGAAGTATTCGAGCTACACCTACACACACCTATATCTAATGGTTAAATAACACACTGTTTCTGTGGATGGTGAATTTCTGCCTCACGAAACGATGAATGTATAATATTCTTTTACCACCATCAAAGGTGGCCATTAAGATGTCACTATATTTATATATTCTATATAATATGTTTATTTTTTACATAAACTTCTGTATTTTTCATTTATGGAATACATTTATGGTTTCCATTATGGGAAAACGTGATATCTTCATTTTAGAAAGTGCGGACTACCGCCCCCTCAAAGTTATTTGATTCGTTAATACCACATGTGGTATGTATAAAGGATAGATTTAATGATATTATATATAATACCATATTATAATTATAATAATATTATGTATCATTATTTTTTAATTCAATTAAATTTTTAATTAAAATGGAAGTAGCGTTCATGTGTACGTACGGCTTACCGTCTCCATGAACGGTGCATTTCATTTCTTACCTCTAAATGTTATGTAATATTATAAATGAATGTATATAATGGATATATATTATATATATTATATATACATAATGAATATAATTTTGTATATAATGGATATTTTACCACATGAACAACCTGTAATTACAAGCTGTTTATTTTTGACTCAAGTGCTTAGGGTCGACAAAATGACCTTTATTATCCTAAATAATTACATAGTTTTCAGGACATGGTAAAAAGTGATATAAAAGGAATAATGAACTTGAAAAAGGTTCTTAAGAAAGTATTAATTATCTCAATATTATTATTCAGGAGGTTAATGAATGATCAAGTCAAGTCAGACACAAGGTAAAGGAATCCGTCTCAATAACCTTTCATTGAGGCATACTTTGTTTTATACACAACTTTCATTTATACGGTGTATACACCCCTTTGAAATTTATGATTATTCAAAAGGAATCATTTTATACCAAGTGTTTAAAAAATTACAAAAGGGATTGTTTTTTTTGTCTTATGTATGTGGAGACAACGACTTCTCTACCACCGTGACCATTATTTGAGTTTCGGCTTCCTCTACAAGCCATAACTTTTTTTGAATGAAAAATAGATACCATGTTTTACTTTTATTTTATTTTGGTATTGAAAATGTTTTTCATAATTTTTTTATATCAATGTGTTGTATTGATATCTTGTTATTGAAAAGTGGAAATGTTATGTTTCCTTTATGCAGGTTTTATGTGATACGATTATGTTATGGTTCTTAGGCATTGAAATGAAGACGAGTGGTTCTGTGATAATCTAAGGGCAGGTGAGCCCGATATAGCTCTCCAATGCATTGGGTAACACGAAAGAGTTAAACATTATGGTTTCTCCGAATATATTTATGGAATATAATGTGATGGGTATTCCAAACGTAACCAAGAGGGTGACTCCCTACGTAAGAATGTTATGAATGCCTCAAGTTACCTTTATGTCTTATTATTTCAATGATTTATTCATGATTTGATGAGGTATGTTAAAGTGATTATATATTATGGGTAAAGTATGATTTCATTTTTTTGTATATATGAACTCATGTTTCCTTCCATATTTTTATAACCCTTACCGAGCTTTTTATGCTCATCCCATGTTTTTGAAATGTTTTTCACAGGTCAAGGGAATGGTACATGATATGATGATAGTGTCATGGAAGTGTCAAGAAAGAATCCATGTTTTATTTTAAATATTTTTCCGTTGATGGGAAAAATTTATACTATGTTTTATGTAACCACTTTGTTTAAATGTTGAATGTAATGCATGTTTTATGATAAAATTCTCTAAAACTCCAAACCTGAAAAGATCCCCAATGTGTAATCTTGTAATAACTCAAGATTAAGTAGTGTTTAAGGATGGGTCCTTATAGAGAGTTTGTGTATACTATAGGAATTTAAATTGAGTTAATAGAAAAGGACACATTCCCATTCCATTCATTGATCAAATGCTAGAAATGTTACCCATAAAAACTCATTGCTATTTTTTAGATGGATTTTCATTATACTCCTGAGTACTAATCGCACAATAAGACCATGAGAAGATGAACTTCACTTGTCCTTTTGGAACATTCTCCTACATAAGGATTCTTTTCATGCAATAAAATGGCCTAGGTACATATCAATGGTGAATGGTGAGTATTTTATTAGGCCATATTAAGGACATCATTGAGGTATTTCTTGATGATTTCATAGTTTTTAGAAATTTATTTGATCTATGATTAGTAAATATGGAAGAAAAATTTGAATGTATACATTGAAAATAACCTTATACTAAATTTTAATAAATTTCATTTTATGGTTGAAAAGGGAATATTGTTGGGGAACAAAATTTCACAAAAAATCGATTGAGGTTGATAGACCAAAAGTGTAAGTAAAAAATTCCTTCTCATGTTCAACTTGTGTAGAACATGTTATTTTATTTTTTAGGGAATTCATGATTTTACAAAAGATTCATCAAGGATTTTACAATGATATCTCTCCCTCTCTCATGATTACATTTAAAGGATGATTACATTAATGAAGATCATGCATGTAGGGAATTAGTTGATGAATTAAATAAAAGTATGATCACCCCACCAAAAATGCAACCACCAAACTAGGAATACCCTTATGAGTAATATGGTGATGCATCCCACCAAGTGGTGGGATCCCCTATATCACAAAATATTAACAAAAATCCCCAACTCAACTCATACACATCAAGGACCTTGGATTTCACATAAAAAATTACCTAACCACCAAGAAGGAGTTATTTGTAGTTATCTTTTCTCTATATAAATTCCAATCAAATCTTCATTGAACTAATGATTTTTAATTTTTATGATCATTCCTTACTCAGGTATTTAATGAAAAAGTAGGATTCTAAACCATGGATGGTGAGATAGATTCTACTCTTACAAGAGTTAAATATTGAAATTAAAGATAAAAAGTAAAATGAAAATCAGGTGGCAGACCGTCTACGTCGATTACACTATACCGCAGAAGTAGTAATTCCAAACCAGAACCCACTTAATGATGAGGTTATTGGAGAACAAATCTAAAAAATCTTGGCTCACCTTATACCAATATGCATATGAATTTTGTAAAATAAGTTAAAAATTCATATTTTCTGTTAATATCTCAACATCATAGGAAATGCCTCAAAAACCAATAACTATTTATGAAATTTTTGAACTATGGGGCTTAGGATTCCTGGGACCATTCCCAATGTAATTTGTAAATTCATATATTCTTTTAGCTGTAGACTATGTTTTATAATGGGGGGAAGAAAATGAAACAAGAATAGATGATTCCAAATTTTTTTGTGATTTTTCTAGGAAAACATATTATGTAGGATTAGAGTGACATGAGAAATCATCAGTGATCGAGGAACTCATTTCTACAACAAGTAAATGGAATAATTGATAAAAAAAGTGTGGGGTACTTTTTAAAATGTGAAAAACATACAATCCCTAATGAAATGGGAAAGCAGGAGTCTCCAAAAGGGAAATCAAAGAAATTATATAAAAGACTTTTAAACCCAATAAGAAGGACTAGAGACAAAGGTTATATAACACCTTATGTGCATATATAACATCCTACAAGACACCCGTAGGGATAATACTCTACATATTGATATATGGAAAGAGTTTCTAGCTACATGTGGAAATAGAGCATAAATCCTACTGGGTGGTAAGAGGGAAGAATATGGACCTTGATAAAGGTGGGAAAGAAGAAGATTAAATTTTTTAGATCTAGAGTAAATTAGGAGGGATTATTATAAAAATTTAATGATCTATAAATATAGAACATGGATGGACCATGAAAAGATGATTCAACCATGAAAATTAAACCATAGAGATCACGTGCTACAATATAAATACAAACATAAGCTAATGTCTGGTAAACATTACTATAGATGGGATGTACCCTTTACTATTATTCACAAATACCCATTTGGTGTTGTGTAGATAAAACTTTAGAGAGAAGAAAACTTGTTCAGTATAAATGAATAGAGGCTGAGGAATTTTCTTAAGGCCACACCTCAAGAACTAGTGGAGGAGATCAAAATCCTTTAACCTTATTATCAATGAATACCTAACAGGTTTCATCATTCCTTTATACTTGATAAAAAGTATTAATTCAATTTTTTATATTTTCATACATGATAAAAATCAATTAAAATGAATTTTGAACACCACAAGAAAAATTAATTGGGGGGGGGGGGTTTCTTGTAGTGTAATATTTTTCAAAAAATCATTTTGTGAGTTGAGAAAATGAAACTAAACAAATGTGCTTTCAGGAGGTAACCCACATTTCCACCTCTTTTCCAGTTTTCCCCTTGGTTATACTCTATCATGGTTTAACATTCCTACATTGTCATTTTTTTTATTCTTATATTAAATTCCATTAATTAACCTGATGCTAGGATGAAAAATGGAGATACTTAACAGAATAGAAGTTGTGAAAGTGCTTCAAAACAAAACTGAAGGAATATGATATAAACCACCTGACTGTAGAATATTTTCCAAGGGTAGTTTTCTTTTACATTAAATATCATTTTAATTATTTTTATTTTTGTTTGAAAATCTATTTTTCATTAGCATTAAAACTAATAAATATTTAGGATGCATGAGTTTATTTAGAATCCCATGACAACATGTTTTAGATTTAAATGTTTATTGGATAAAATGAGTGAAATGAAAAATTTAAAGATTAGTGTGAATCATGGATATTATAATGAGAACTACATTTTTGATGGAATTAATCGATTCATGTAAATGAAATTTCCCAACCATTTTTTCAGTCTTTTATTTTCTAAAATTTGTGTGAATTTTTATTATTATATAGAACTCCTTGAGTGATTGAAGAAATCATATGTCTCATTATTGATGGGATTTATATTCCAATTACTTCTTATTTTATTCATAAGCATATTTAATGAGCGATCTTGGGACATTCCACCTACTAGAACTTGAATTTGATCTTTTAAAAGTTATTATGGTAAAGAAACATATTTAAAATTATTGAGGCATATTTTGGTAAACCTATTTTCTTTAAAACTAAAACATTACATGTTACGAACCAACCCATGTCAACCTTGAACCTGTCTCCCAAGATGGTATGTGGCATGGCCCGAAGGGCATTCCCGGTCCCCACAGGCTGGAAATTAGTTCCAGGAATCAAAATTTAATCATTGGGTACAATTTGGTAGCTAGAGATAAATAAATAAACAATTATAAACATAACAATATAACTTAACTCAGGTAGTGGAAAAGAAAATAATAAGAACAACTCAACATACCTTCATGTGACCTACTAGGTCACCTCCAACCAAAACCCAAAATTACTCTAATAATGAGAAAATCAGACGAGAGAAACCTTAGTAAAAGAAACTTGAAACTGGAATGATAAAATAGGAGTGGGCATTAAAAAATATTAGTAGAGTTTCCAAAATAAACCAATGAATCTAACGTCTCATTTCCTAAAACAATCCATTAACAAAATATTGAAATACAATTATACAATTATTTTTCCCATATTTTAATAAAACAGTATCATTTAACCATTTTAAAAACCAAAAGCACACCATGTGTCATTTCTAAAAAAATTTAAAATTTCTCAAAAAAATACAAACAAGGAAAACAAGGTAGTTCTAAAAGAAAAAAGTGAAAATATAAGCTAGAAAAACGATTATAGCTGAAGGTAAACCAGAATAACAACGAAAAAACATGGGTGATCCTAAAAATCCCTAGAAGACCCTGGTACTTACTCTATTTCAGAAACACGTACCGAAGTGTGGTGAAGATCCTATGTCTATAACCAACTGGCTGCCCTAAAACTACCCAACTAGTGGAAAAGCCTGTATGTCCTAACAAAAACTCCAGGGGGTACCAACCCGTCAAATCGAGGTTGATCAGCAACCATCACATGATTAACTCATAGACTCCGAGAAACTCATAGTGTGTATAATAATACTATTTAAGTAAGATGGCCCTCACATGCTTGACTCATATCACTACACTTGCCTACCCCAAACATGGGTGCTTCTAATGCATTCACCTATAAAGGGTTACCCTAGACATGAGTGCCCCCCAAATACACATTCAATCATTCCACATAAAAAAATTTTCAACTGGGTCTTCAAGCCATTAAATCATTAAAACCATTTTCTACCTTTTTAAAAATATTAATGCTTCTAAATGGGAATACAGTAATAAAAACATCATCATTTGAAAGAATAAACACATATATTACACTGATGATGAAAGTTCCAAATGGGCCTTTGAGTAAACATGTATAAATCCGTTTACCCAAAACATCTTACCAATACTGCTTTTAATTTTATAATTTCAAATGGGCATGGTTCTTTCCAAACTCACAGAAAAGTATGATTCAAGGCCAAACAACTGAACTTTAAGGAATACATTGAAAACCTTTTTAAGAACCACACAAAACACCCATCCTTATCTGTAAGGAACAAACCATTTAGAAAACCCATCTTTCAATGAAATCTCAATTTAAAACACCACCTAAATTTGACAACACATCCATTTTTGAACCTAGTGCACCGATGGTTGTGCCAACATCTAGGGGCACCCCATCCATCCAAGGAGACAGTCAGATGTTTTTTTCCACAAAATGTCAATTTCCATTAAACGATAACTGACTACACAATTAGTAAATAATTTCATTACGAAACCAAACATTTTATAAATGGTATTATAAACATTAAAACCACTTTATAATAAAATTATATGAACACTCCAAATAATTTATGAACACTTTTATAAAAAACCGAAGCAATTTTACAAACAGACTAAAAAATTTATAAACAGCTTTACAAATTGACCAAACAATTTAGTGGAATCCCCCAATAACACATTGATTATCTACAAATTTAAAAAAATCCTAGGTATCATAACTTGGGAATTTACGAAATCTCTGAAAAACACATTTTTTTGAAAATTATAACGGGAAAAAAACACTAATCACATAAAACTAAATATATAATAGACGTACAATTAACCTTTATGAAGAAATTGAAAACATGATAGTGCTAATGAATAATTTCGAAAAGGATATACTGTAAACACCTACCTCAAAGAAAGATAGGACACAATGATGCTATAGTTGGAGGGAAAAAAATGCCCCACAGATTATCCTCACACCTAAAGCAACAAGAAAAATGAAAAAAACACAACTGCGATGTTAGGATTTTAACAAAAATAAATAAAAACGTCACATATGAAATGAAGGGAAAAAATAAATAATAAATAAGTACGTAAGTAAATAAATAAATGAATGAATAGGTATAACATACTCGGAAATGGTTGTTGGAAAGAAGGGATGTGGCCACGCTGGATCTAGGAAGAAATGTTGTGCAGGGGGTTCAGATCACTGGTGAGAGGGAGGAGGTAGTGGACAGAGGGTGGCTGGCTAGGTTCTGTGGCTAGGGGGAAGGCTTGATGCATGGTGAGTCGGGAGAGGGCACACAACCTGGAGCTAGGAAGAGGGTGTGTGTATTGGTGGCCTTGTTTGCAGCATGGGGAGAAAACTAGAAAGTTGGATGGTGGGATCACATGGTAAGGGAGTGTGGCCGGAGGGTCGATGCAGGGGCAATATGAAGACCTGCAGGAGGCATGATGTGAGGCTGTCGAGGGATGCTGGTAGATGGTGAGCACAGAGAAGTAATGGTAGTGTTGGAGCTGGCCAGTATGTCTGGTGGTGTAGAAAGAGATGGGTGCATGCCACGTAAAATAGGGTGAAGGGTGAGGAAGGCTATAAGAATCCAAGGGGAAGTCGCTGGAGAATGTGGTGATGGTGGCAGAGTAGTCTGTTGTGTGCGGCGCAATGAGAACAGGGTGGCGGTGAGGGGGGTATCCGGGGGGCATGTCTTAGTAGAGGGGAGGGAGCGTAGGTATAGGGAATGGAAGTTGTGGGGGCGATCACAGAGGGGGAGAGCAAGAAGGTGGCACATGGGTCATGGGATGGGGAAAGGGGTTTGGTAGAGCTCGTATTTTCTATATTTTAGCTTTTTCTTATTATAATAATACTACTAAATGTAATAAAACTAAAACTAAAAATAAAAATAATATCATTAATAAAATAATAATAACCATAATGATAATAATAATAAAAATTGATAATAATTAAAATAATAACACCTTCGTAATATTATTATTATTAATTAAATAAGAACATTATTGTTAATACAATTTAAAAATTTGGAGTGTGACATTATTTCAATCCATCATTTATCTCATAGAATCCATGTCTGACCTTGTTATGGATGAGCCATGTTTGAAGCCATTTCATCCATTTCGACCAAACTCTTTTTATTTTAATGATAATTTATAATTGAAGTGTGGGGTGAATAGAATATAGGTAAATGGAATGATTTACATTTTAATGACACTACTACAAAAACGGCCTTTATCAGCGCTAGAAAAGCGCTGATAAAGCCAGCGTAGATAAAGGGGGGTCCCCTTTATTAGCGCTTTTTTAGCGCTGATAAAGGGGTCCTATATCAGCCCTTCCTTTATCAGCGCTTTTAAAAAAGCGCTGATAAAAGTTAAAAAAAATTAAAAAAATTTAAAAAAATATAAAAATACTACCATTCAGGGGGGATTTTATAGCGCTTGAACCCCCCCCCCCTTTTACAGCGCTTTTCGGCCCCTATACAACACCCCACGCACCCCATGCACCCCCTCCACCCTTTAACAACGCTTGCTCCAATATTCCACATGCACGCGCACCCCTGTCTCCACTAGGATTTGAACTCGAGACCTCCCCCCTACACGCCTAAGCCCTTACCACTACTCTATTTCGATTTTCATTCCAATTCATGATATCTATATATATATATATATTTATATATTTAGTTATATTTATTCGTATAGTAATATATATTTATATTAATATATATATATAGTTATATTATAATATATATAGTAATATTAATATATATATATAGTGGTATTAATATATATGTATATCTATATATATATATATATTTAGTTAAATTTATTCGTATAGTAATATGTATTTATATTAATATATATATAGTTATATTAACATATATATAGTTATATGAATATATATTTATATAGTTATATTAATATATATATAGTGATATTAATATATATATTTATGGTGATATTAATATATATATTTATAGTGATACTAATATATATATATAGTTATATTAATATATATATATAGTTATTAGATTAATATATATATAGTTAGATTAATATATATATATATATAGTTAGATATATATATATATATAGTTAGATATATATATATATAGTTAGATTAATATATAGGTATATAAATATTCATATATTGGTATTTTAAATAAAATGGATATTAGTTATTATTTAGATAAAACTAATATATTTTATATGTAAATATGTTTAATTATTTATTTAAAAATTTTAATTTTTAGGTGCGAATATATAAAAAATATGTACATATAGTTATATATTTGATTATAAATAGCAGTTCATTATAAAAAAGGATGAAATTTCAAAGACATACTATCAATATGAATGAAATACCTTGGAATAAATTCAGTCCCCGCCATGAAAAGCCAATAATACCCCCTTAAACGAGTTTGAAAATCCACAAAATGTTAAAAAATCTGGGTACCCCGACATAAAACTCAGTATTGCAGGCCTTATGGGCCTCTTTTGGCCTCTAAAAACGCTTGACCGGGGTTACCCCGGGTCACAACGACGTAGATCTCGTCGCAAGCTTCGATTTGATATGTGGTAGAGCTCAAACGTACACCCGGATCAAAAGTTATGGCCGTTTGAAGTTTGAGTTGCGTTTTCAACATATTTTGGATCTTTTTTAATTTTTTTTAATTTTTTTAGTCCTAAAATTGTTATTAAATGACTATTACTACATAATGATTATGAAAATATAAATTAATTTTTTTTTAATTTTTTAAGAAGTCATTTTCACTAAATATCTTATATATTAAGTATAATAAGTGTAAATGTATATTTATACTTATCTAGAATATATTTAAAAATTATATATTATATTTATATAATAATATAACTATATTTATATATTAATATATTAAAATATTTTTAATTTTTTTTTGAAGCCAACCCTTTATCAGTGCTAAAAAAAGCACTGATAAAGGGGGGCGCTGCGAAAAACTGTTTTTGTGGTAGTGTGAATAGGTGTGGGGGTTATTTTTTTGGAATCTTAAAAGGTTGTTGAATCATTCATTGTACCCTATTTTTTACCTCTTGAAAAATAAATGACAAAAATGATAAAAAGAACCAAAAAATGAGAAAAATGGGTTGTGATTTTGGAAAACAAAAAACCACCATTTTCCAGACGAACGACCTTCTCACTAAATGTGGTTATGTGAAGGATGAGAGGTTTTATTTAATCATAACTTTATAAAAAATGGAAAAAAATGTAAAAAATACATTCTAGTTCATGCACAAATCATTCGTTATGCCTTACTTGATCAAAAACTTTATTTTGAGTTTTGAGAAAGTGGGTTCTTCTACTTTGAAGGTGAGAATTTAATTATAAATTTAATATTGATGTCATGAATTTTAATGAAGAGATTAACATCCTTGTTGAACCTTAATTTTCAATGTATACAATCCTACTATCTTCAAGACTTAGTGTCAGTGGATCATTTATTGAAAATTCCTCATCATTTTATGTGTATTTTGTCTTTACAGAGTGGAAAAAGTTATTCATTTACAATCATATGGATATGTAGAATGTTCTATTCATATGATATTAACTCCACTTGAATTCTATCATGACATATGACAGATAGTTTTCATGTGAAGTAAATCATGATTTTCCATGATAAATAACAATAAATTGAGAAGATTTAATGAATTAAAGGATAATTTTCATCAATTTTGAGTGGGTAAAAGTAAAATACATGAATTTGTTGTTTCTATGAACAATGAAAAAATAATTTGATATTTTATGCAGATTTTTTAATTTTCTACATAACATTGTAAATTTTTTGATTTTATTACATTAAAATTTGAATATTGCTAACATTAGTTTCCTTTGATATCCATATATAGATTTTATGCTTGAGGGAAATCATGGTTTATGTGTGGGAAATTGATATAGTTAATATTTTATTCATTTTATATGTATTAAAAGTTTAAAATCAACCCAATTTATCAATATTATCTCACTGTCTCAATTTTTTATTTATGGTTTTTTTAGAATAATTGAAAAAATTGCATAAATCTAAATTTTCGATAGATTTCTATCACAATGGTATTTTGAAAATATATATTAAAATATTAATCCAATTAGTGTGATTATTATTTTTTGGATTCCATTATTTATTTTATTCATATTTGGATTTAGGACCAAGAGCTATTTCAAAAATATTGAGTCCTTAAAGAACAATTGAAGTTGGAAAATTCTCCAGGTGGAGTGTGTAAACCTCACTTATGTAACCAATTCATGAATCAGGCTACACATCTTAAATGAAGTCTATTATAAATGAATCTGAGCAAGGAAACATATAATATATTTATCAATAAATTTCATCATGTTATTCATACATTATGGTTGATATTTGGATGGTATACATTGATGAAATATTCATAGAAATCTCAGATTGAAAAGATCACAATCAATGAAAAATTCATAACTCCTTCATGAAGTGTCCAATTACTCTCATTCTCAATGGGAGGACTCCCAAGAAATTTGTAACCTAATTTGGGAATGATCGAACACATTAATGGGTAATTATCATCATGGTTAAGACATGATAATCTGGATGTTGGAAATCTGGAGAAGTTGACTGGACAGAATAAATTGTCAGAGTGAAATAGATATAACTCTCCCCACACATGGAAAAATACACTGACATTATAAAGGGAGAAGGAAAATAAATATTTCAAAATATTTTTCGGTTGAAATTTATGAATATTTAATTTATGGGGGTTAAAACATGTCAACATTCAAAGACAAATTATTCCTATAAAAGGATGGGAGCTATTCCCTCTCAACCCATTCCATTCCATCTCCGAACCATCTAATCCACTAGAAGAGAATGAATTTCAGGAAGGCCTCCTAATTATTTATTTATGTTCTTTGCTTTTATTTTATTTTTATTTCTCCCCTCTCTTGCATAATCTTGACTTCACATTCATGGATGGGAAGATTCATTGACTGATCATGAAAGGGAGAGGCTATACCTAACTGATTTTATTGAGTTCTCATTATTTTAATTAACAAGATCCATTATTATTTCAAAATATGATTTAATTTATAATTCAGTTTCATTTAATGAATGTGGTTTCATTAGGTTTTAATTCTTTTGTTTTTAATTACTTTCTTGATAATGCATATATCCCTCCACCCAATTCTTTTTTGTGTACGGTGGAATCGATTAGGGTTGGGTGGTGAGTGTTTAAGGTCACTATACACATGGGAAATAGAATTTACCTACATGAGGTTTCAAATTATAATATTCTTATCACAATTATTTTCCCAAGGTAGATAAAGGACTTAATAGATTAATCTCTCTCTAACAATACAATGGAAGAAAAAAAGAAAAATCATGTATACCTTGATAGCACAACATTAGGTCTAACCAAACCCACTCCAATCACCGTCATTCTAAATTATTTAAAACTGGTTAGACAAATCTTTTTCTTCCTCTCACAATTTTCAAAAATTTATTATAACCAATTTTTTTCATAAGTCCAATAAAAAGTGATAAACCGTTTTTGTGTGCACTCATCTTCAAGAGACTTCCATGAGTTAACTACTCTTCCATACTTATGTAAATTAAATATTTTTTTACACACCCCATGACAGGTGTGCATTCGGAATACTATAATATCACCTAATAAATTAAATAACAAGCATGAAAGATCGAATACAAATATAATTGTATTATGTTTAAACGTTTTATGAGACATAGTTATTGCCGTAAATAAAATAAACTTAATATTAATAAAGCATGTAAAAGGATAAAATTGGCTTTATGTATAATCATAAATATACCTAAACTAAAATATTAAGTCGGTATATCCTTATACTAATTATGTTAGAAATGGTCTCATAGTTGTAAGTATGTGACCAACCCATGTTTTGGTTCTTTCAATTATTATGTTAATTTTAACTTGATGTTGTGTTTCTACTTACCTTATATCACCTTAAGGGTTGTCCACCAATGATCAATGTGGTGTAGCTAATAGGTAAATGTTGAAGAAATTATAAATCATGATTTTAGGATTGGGTAGTTCACTCAATGGATCAAGGAACTATGAGTGAATGTAGTATGAAAATATTGCCTACCTAAAACCATTAAAATAGCTTATTTGTCCCATGTCTATGTTATAAGAAAGATAATACAGATCCTTTATAGTAGATTATTTAAGAAATATGATATTCCAAAACTTACAGTGAGGTATATTTGGAGTTTAAAAATAATGGTATATTAATAGAATTTAATTAAATTCAAATGTATTAAAAATTGTAATAAACAAATTACTAATTATCAGCACTAAATTTTTAGAAATGGAGAATAAAATGGATTCAACAATACTATTGTGTCCCATTCATGAGATGGATAACCTTCTCTATGTGATAATATCTAGGAATTCTATAAGCACTTATTTATTATACTACACTACAAACAAAAATTGTACATGTTGGAAACCCACTTCATGAGTTCCTGTACAAAGAGAATAAAAATGAAGAAGCATACATCTATGTGAAACATGTGGATGATGTTACAGATGTACAATGATATGTTTTATCCTCAATGTCCATTTTGTTTCTAAAAAAATATGAGGATAGGTATGCACATAGAATAATTTTCATTATAAGGTTATCTACCAAGAGAAGGTGATTTTAGAGAGATATGAGATATCCAATTAACTATTTACATGAAAGAGTAGAGATATAGTTTTATTAATGGAACATATAGGAATGATGATTGGATATGTTCAATGCATGAATATATTCAGGATTTAGATCATTGATGATCTTTGAATAGATATAATTTTATCATTACTACCTAAAAAATTCTTCGTTTTTATTATTAATTATTAGATGATAAGTCATGAGAAGACACTACTAAAACATATTAAACTTTTTCACCAAGTTGATAATGATATAATAAGTGAATGACACACTATACTTATGGTGAATCAAATGAGTAAGAACAAGGAAAAGGGTTTGAAGGATCATTCCAAGTATAACCCTCCATAGAATTGTCCTTCCATGAAGAGAAAGATCTAAATGAAAGGATAGGAACAAGATGTAGCATTTTTTCATATGGAAAGTACATACAATAGAAGAGGAATTTCACCCAACAAAAGAAGAAAGTGTAATCTTTAGGTGAGTTCATTATTAAGTGTAATATTTATATATCTTTAAGTTGGGTTTTAGATAATTTATATGGAGCTCAAATTTATATCCAAATATAGGAACCAAATATATTTCATAACATTTCTATTGTTATGGTGGATATATGATATTATAATGGATTGTGGAAACCTACTATATCTATTGTAGGCAACCATCTCATATTGCAGACAATATTTATTTTCATTTTAGAAAATTGTTAATATGTGCCTAGAGTTACAATGAAAAATATTTACATTTATTTCTTATACATGGATGTATTTATTTCTCTATATTAAAATAAATGTTTTTAATTTCATATTTATAACAAATATTGTAGCATAAAACTTTTAATAATGGTATTTTTTTATTAGATTAAAAAATATTTAAAACTAAAAATGAAGCTAAAACATTCGGCTCTTATGAAATACAATTGGGGCATCACCGTCTTAGTCAAGCAAATGAGAAAAGTTTCGTAAATCCTTATCTAGTTGTTTATTTAGACTCTTTTTATATAAATATACATCAAATATATAATTATTTTTTACAAGTAAATATGACAAAAACACAATTTGGTGGTCAATGTGAAAGGGCCATAATTCTTTTAGAATTTCTACGCAACAATGTGTGTGGACCATTTCATGTATAATCTAGTGGTGGATTCTCACACTTTATTACTTTTACTGATGACTTGAAATGATAAGTTTATATATACTAATGAGGTATAGGTATAAATCCTTAGATAAGTTAGAGGAGTTTAAGAATGCGGTTGATAATCATCCTGGTTAGAGGATATCAAAACATCAATCAGATTGAGGTTGTTAATATATTAACCAAGAGTTTATTTACATTATACAAGAGTATGATATTTTATCTTAACTCAATCCTCCTTATACACCACATTGTATAGGTGTTAGTTGAAGGAGAAACTGTACCATTTTATAAATTGTAAGGTTAATGATGAGTCACCCATTACATCAATTTTCCTTTTGAGGATATTCATTGCATACAAAATTATGCCTACTAAACTAAGTACCATCCAAAGTGATAAACAGTATTCACTTCTTTTTATATAGTGGAAGGATACCAATTTTTTCACATGTTCGTGTATGGGGTTGCATGTAATTTGTTAAGGCCAGCTCAAGTAACAAACTAGTACCCTAAGGAATGAATTGTATATTTATAGGTTATCCCAAGGAAACTAGGGGTTACTATTTTTATAACCCTATAAACAAGAAATGAACCATCGTAATAAATTCTATATTTCGTGAGAGGTGGAAAATCTCCAGGAGAATAATTAGATAAATATTGACTTCAATGAATTTTATTCTCAGGATATACAAGAGTGGGTATATGAACAGATTCCATAGATCCCCTTGGATGATGTTGTTCCTAAAACACTTGTATTATATTGTAGATCTAGAGTTGTAATAAAAAGAGATAGATGTTTTGTTTTATTCCTTGCCGAATGTAACTCATTATTGGATGACAATGATGATCCTCTATCCAACAAAGAGGAATTTTAGAGCTCAAAATATGCAATATGGAAAGAAGATTTGAATTCAGATATGGATTCCATTTATCAAAACCAAATTTGGTTGTCGGGTGAACCACTTGTTGATGTAAAAACCATTGGGAGTGAGTGGATATTAATGTGAAAACTGGACATGGAAGGTAATGTAAATACCTATAAAGCATGACTAGTGGATTAATACTTTACAAAATATCCAAGAAATTACTATGAAGAAACATTTTTTCTCATTTCCATGTATAATTATATCATAATTTTGAATTCCATAATAGTTTACCATGACTATAATATGTAGAAAATGGATGTAAAAATAACATAAATAAATGGGATCCATTAATAGGATGTGTATATGAAAAAATCAGAAGAATTTATGAATCTTGAAAATTCCAAAATGATATGGAAGTTGCAGATATCCATTTATAGATTATAGAAAAAATCCAGGTCAGGGGACATTCGATTATATTAAGAAATAAAATTATTTGGCATCATTATGAATGAATGGGATCCATTTTTTTATAAGTGTTTTAGAGGTAGAATTGTCATTTTCATAGTAGTTTATTTTGATGAAATATTACTGATTAGATACAATAAACCAATATTGGAAGTGGAAATCACAGAGTTGAGCAAGAGCTTCTCCATGAAGGAATTAACTGAAGAGGTATATATTTTAGGGGTCATGATAATGAGTGATAGATCTAATTGGATGCTCAGACTAAGCCAATATACATATATTGGAAAGATACTTAATTGTTTTAGTATGGAACAATCCAAAGGATGATTTGTTTAAGTGTCACATGGTATTCATCTTTCCATGAAAATGTGTCCTTAGAAATAAAAATAAAGAGAGATAATGAGTAAGATCCAATAAACTTTTGTGATTGTATATATAATGTATTCCATGTTTTGTATGGGGGTTGATGTTTCCTATGCTTTGATAATGGTAGGTAGATTTGAAGATGATCCTATTGAACATCATTGGACTTTTGTTAAGGCTATCCTTATCTATATGAGGCGTACTAATGATATGTTCCTTATATATAGATGAGATGAATAATTAGAAATCAGGGGTTATACAGGTGTGTGTTTATAGACAGATCAGAATGATATGACGTCATAGTACATATATGCCTTTAGTTTCAATAGAGGAGTTCAGCCCTAGAAGAGTTCAATGAATTCAGTTTTCACCGACTCCATAGTAGAGTTCGAGTATATTTATTATTTTGATTCATCCAAGGAAGAAGTTTTAAATATCAAATTTTTCCAAGAACATGATGTGAAACTTTACAACATATATCATGTCTTTGTTTTCTATGATGACACTATAGTTGTGGCTCTCTTCAAAGATCCAAGGTCACACCAAAGGACAAAACACATACTTTTGAAATTTCATCTCCTAAGTGATATTCTCAATGAGGTGAAGTTATAGTTATAAGAGCATCCATGTTGGAAAATGTGATGGACCCCTGAATGAAGACATTATCTTATTAGAAGTAAGAGTATCATGTGATATATAGGGGAATGAATGCTACTGAAAGCTGGAACTACTATAAGTGAGATTTCATTAGAGTTTGTTCCCAAGAATTGTCTTTCTCAGTATATGATTATATATTTTTATAATTATTTATATTTTATTATCACATCATGATTTTTATTCTACATAATATGTGTATTTTTAATTTCCCAAGAATAAATGTCATGTGTAATGGTCAAAGAATATGCCCACTATGGTGAGAACATAGAGGTTCCATTACATTATTCATTAGAAATTCTCTTTGGATGCATGGTATTTTCTAATGAGACACAAATAATACAAGATATCTGGGGTATGAGGCTCATAAGAAATTCAGTCACCTTCTCGTGGTGTTCACCAATGGTAGACTCCAAGATATGAGTTTATTATAATTGATCCTTTAATATAAAATACACATTTCCATGTTTCATTGGATGTTCCTATCTGTAAATGAATGTAATGATCCTTTTAATTTGATATTGGAATTAATGGAAATCATGACACGTATTTTTTGATGTATTGTTGAAAACCTTCATGACATATTTTCATAGTGAAGTATGATACATTTAGTATTTCAAGAGTTGTATTTCATTAATTGATAATGTAAGAAATGATTTATACCTTTTTACACATGATAGAGTTGATATATCAGGCGCTTTGATGGGAATGAAACATCTCGAATAAAACCATAACCATGGTGTTAGATGGGTGATTTTATTGTAAAAAAGTCAGAAAAAGTGACAATGAGCATATGTTCTTATATAACTAGAATGCGACCTGTTTGATTTGAGATATTCTAATAAAATGATTATATTACACATTAATTGTTCATGGCGGTTAGACATCATTATGATATTAACATTTTTAACTATGGATGCATTGGCATTTTGATAGAATATATGCTTGGAATTTGGGTGGTTATGTCTAATTCCACTAGGAACGAGGCATAAGGGGTCACACAATATATGTATCCACAATATCACATAAAATATAGTATTTTAGATAACAAGTTAAAATAAATAATATTTATTTAGGTCTGGTTGATCACCATAATTTAATCACAAGATATTCGAAAGAATAAGTGATTTAAATAATAATTAAAATAAATATTTGATTACAAGATTAGTGAATATAATATTTACTGGATTTATTGGTGATTAATATAGTGATATTTATTTATTAAATAAAATTTCACTAATCAAGGATTGGTAAATTTCAATGAGGGAAAACATGCATAATTTAATAGTATGATTGTAAGTAAAATAAATCATATTTATTTATATATTCTTAATGATATTGAAAATTTAATGTGATTAATAAAAATAAAAATAATATTATTATTAGATGTGGGATCAATTTAAAATTAGAATTATGGAAAGGGTTTAGTGTGAAATTATACAACCCAAACCCTACCATAATAAATATGTAATTATATCACATTACAAAAAAAAGGTGTGAGTATCGGATAGAGTGATACTATATATAGTCATAAAGAGAGATCACGTTTCACGACCCGACCCATACTGGGGCTCGAGCTGCAACTACCCCAAGCCTGCCTCCACAGTCCAGGGGATGGCGGCCAGTGCTGAAGGCTCAGCAAACTAGGGGAGACCATTTCTTATGAAACTGTACACACACGCAACATCTAAATGCAAAAGTGCAGAGAAAAGAAAGCAAGATACAACAACTCTATAAAAGGAGAACCAACATACATGCATCGACCTCTAACTAGTACAAGAAAAGTAATGAAACGTAAACTGAATAGTGAAAGGGGAAAAAACCCCAACCAGAATGGTGCCATAACCCGGCAACAGGTAAAACGATGGTAAACCACTGGTGAGTCTCACACCCAGAAAGTCCTGCTACAGCCACTAAACGCAGCCCATGCTCTTGTGTCCTCTACGCTCCTCCGTAGTCTCAACCGACCTACTCGTCGTCTGCATGGGCACACTATGTGTGGTGAAAGCCTATGCAGGGGTGAGTATAAAAATACTCAGTAGGATGCACCAAAAGCTCGAGGGAGCAACAAGGGAGGTACTAAAATGGTGAGTAGTAGACAGAGCAAAGAAAAGTGTGAGAGTTTAAATGAATGAGAGTGCAACTCAACCAAAAAAGAGAAAGGAAACAGACTCGTCCAGACACAAGGATCTAGAGATGGTGAGAAGATGAACATCTCGTAGAGTCTTCGCTGCCTATAGAAGTAGAGTAGACTCATCCAACCATGAGGAGCTACACACGGAAAGCACATGGAATACCCCTCACATCTTCTCCCCTCCTAGAAGGAGAGTAACAGACCCCAAGGAGTGGGAACAACAACAAGATGTGTATATATATGATCAACGAGAAACCCAAATGGGTATGTAAGGGGATCTCACTCTCCAAGCTCAGCCGAAGAATAGTCACCATCAGTTCAAAGGATGTCCATCACTTAACACAAATGTCCTACACGTCTACCTACGAGGTACAATTAAATGGGGCTCAACCACTGCACCTCGATACTATCCACATTGGGCAGCACTGACTCGCTCGCACGACTTTTAGGTCACGTCACAATGATGCGTATTGGTGGGAAAAGCACCCCTCATCCTCGTATGTACTAAGGCCACGTCAAAACCGTCACATCACTGAACCGTACAACCAAGGTTCCCGCTCTAGTAGTCACGGAGAAAAGTCACTGATTATCCACATAAGAAGGCCTGAGTCTGAAATGCCAACGGGTGACCCACTGCCCAGCCCTGCTAGAGGGTAAACCATAATACAACATCAGGCGACCCAATACCCAGCCCTGCTGGAGGGTAGACCCGGATGAAATCGACAGGTGACCCACTTCCTAGCCCTACTGGAGGGTAGACCCGAAACACGTCGACAGGTGACCCACAACCCAGCCCTGCTAGAGGGTAGACCCGGAACACGTCGACATGCGACCCACTGCCCAACCCTGCTAGAGGGTAGAACTAGAACACATCGAAAGGTAACCCACTACCCATCCCTTCTGGAGGGCCGACCTAGAACATGTCAACAGGTGACCCGGGTCCGGTCCCAACAGCTGCAACCCGCTGACCGCGACTCTCTCCAACTGCACTGGCCACCTCGGGTTCAGTTCTCCCCAGTAGACCAGCCAAAATTTTAGTCTTCGTCGCCTCCCACAGGACCCGCATTCAGTGGGTCCTTGTCCACACCGCACAGTCGAGGTGGTCAGCGCCTCAGGTTCCTCTACTGAGCGCGACAGGCCGGTGCCCTGCGCTCCCTGCTCGCCGCCGACACCTGGTCTGTAACACCCGAGATTTTTATGAGTAATATTTTATTTTTTATATATCATCAAAAGAATCTTTCACTACACACTATCTTGGCTTACTTTACACGCAATTGCGACCTTCCTCGATAGCTTGCGTCGTAAGCAATACCGAGTTTCACTAAACAACGATATGCTATTAAAATATTATTAAAACTAGCCGTTATGAATAGTAATAACCACTTTTTGAATTTTTATAAATTTTATTTTTCAAAATGGACTTCATTTTTGGATTCGGAACACCGAAATTAGCCTAGGGTGAAATTTTGGTATTTTTCTGAAAACTTTCAATTTTTGATGAATAGTGAAACCACTAAGTGGTAGGTTAAAAACTGAATTTTGCATAATACATAATTTTACCACTTCTGTGAATGGAATTTCGAAAATCCGACAGACACGGTTGATATCAGTAAGTAAAATGTGGTTCAATGAGATAAAAATAATTTTTTGGTGAATAGTAACTTTTTACTTTTTTTACCGCGGTTAATAGTAAATAGGGTAACTAAGGGTAAAAATGATATTACTATTACCCTAACACATGTCCTAATTCTATTGGATAAGTTTAATTCAACCAAAAATAAACTTAGGAATAAAATATGACCATTTAGGCCCACTTGGGTTAGATTAGGACATTTATTATTAATTTATTTAAAGAAGGGTTAAAATAGTTAAAATCAAAGTTTAATAAGTAAATAATTTTTAATATGGGGTTATACATAAGATAAATTAGACTATAAATATTCATTTGAAAGCAAAAAATATTTCCTACATAATGGTATTTTATTTTTAATTTTTAGAAATTAAATAATTTAATTTATTTATGAAACAATGATGATGCAATAATTATCTTATTAATGAAATATTGACATAATTGATGTTATAAACACCAAAATAAATGTAATTTGAGACTTTTTATGAATTCCACTAATTTAATAGGTTACTATGATATATTAGTGTTGATTTAATCAACTTTTTTCGAACATATAATTCTGGTATGACTTTCACAAAAATCATATATCAAATAGTGTCAAAATTGACACAAAATAGTTTTTAAATAAAATATTATATTACTAATTGTTATTTTATTCCTAAAAATCTAAAGTTCTGCCAAATGACTTAGATAAGGATATATATATTAATAATAAACAATTTGGGGTTCGTTTGGCATGTTATAGTAAGTGTTTTAACCATATAGTGAAAGAAAACAAAAAGACACGGTAAAAGTTAAATTATTTAACTTAGAGTTAAATATAATTGATAAGGTTAAAATAATACCCTAAACTTGTCTAAATCCTATTGGTTGATAGGATTTCGACCCATCCCCACTTTAGCTTCAAAATAAGACCCTTTGGAACCATTATAAACCGATTTTGACTTTAATATAAAATAATATTTTGAGATATTCCTAAGGTGCCCCTCTCCTCCCTTATAAAAGGGCACCTCCTCCCCCTCCTCCTCACACCAATTTGAGAACTCAAGCTCGGCAAACCCCTGCCATGTTCTCCTCTCCACTTACCTAGAATAATCAAATAGGTCCTGGTTTTCTTCAAAGACCAATCTTAGTTCCCTAAGTGGAGGATTCAAAGAGGTGTTCCAAAGAAGAGGTAATATCCATTACCGATATTTTCAATTTCTTTCTTCTTCAACTTCTTCTTCTTTAGTTGTTTCATGATAAAAAAATAACATCAGTATTACTTACATACTGATATGTTATTATAAATATGAAACAACCCTAATTCACCTTCTATCCATCCTACGGAAAAATGAAATCACCGCGTGTGCGAACGTACAGAATACCGTCTCCACGCTGTGGTGTAATCTATTTTCCACCATCACCATACAAGGATGGGTATAATGGTGTAATGAGTAACTATTTATGATTATTATAAAGTAATATTGATACTGAAATAATATACATATATTCCAATACAATTCCACGATCATAGGAACAAATTCATCACTCGTGCGTACGTACGGAATACCGTCTCCACGATGTGATGCGACTCGTTCTACATGATAATCATTACATAGTAATTATATAAATGAATTGAATGAATAAATATGATATATGTTACACTAATACCATTCTGGATATAAGGTATCTATAACCTTAAAAGAAGAATAAGAATTTATTCGGCAAAACACGCATAAGAACAAAAGGCAATAAGGACCCGAGTAACAAGTAACAATGAAATATTACTAACAAGAAGCTAAGAATATAACCATATATGATATCATATCAATATTTATGATTCTGTAATAATTCAATAACATTATTTAAACCATTATACAGGAGCTTCGGACACATACAAAGCAAATCGGACCTATGGTAAGGGAAATATCACAATCTCATTTTTATCCGAGATTGTTTATTCGTAAGTATTTACTGGGTTGTATTTTATCATCCACATCCATGTTTCATCAATATGTAATATTATTTCCATCCACCTACAATTGTTTAAATCCATTTTTTACTTTTCGGGGAGTTTTTAGTAATATGTATGAAAGGAATATTTTGTCGTTTTTCGTACGAGGTACTTTTTTGACTTTTCCGACAAAAGTACGAAGAATGTTTTTTTAACTTATACGGAATGAATGGATTTTTAAACATTATTTCCAAGAATATTCCTTTATAAGTTTTCAAGTTTATTTTTAATCAACTTATTTTATATTATAATTGTATGAAATGTTAAGAAAAGAAAAGTGTTTTGAAGTAGAAAGGATATTTTCCTCATGAATGGAGTTCAAGTATTTTATCAAAATTATTTTCCATCTAAGATAATAAGAGGGTTATGTTTTTATCCCTATTATTACATGGATTTGATTATGTTGTGATGGAAATATTTTTATGAATTCCTTTATCTTATATGAATTGTTTTACGATGTCATGTTGTTTAAGAATTCCATTTTTATTACATGGGTTACGCTATGATGTATGGTTTATGATTATGTGGCACACATAAGAAATGATTCATTATAAGATGGGTGGGACCTATATATCCCTCCAATGCATTGGGTAAAGATTTTATATCTCATGAGATAGACATGGCTGGAACGGTAGGATATACCGGTTCAGTGAAACAGGACTGGAACGAGGGTGACTCGGTTCAGAAAGGGACTTTGTCCACTAAGATAGTCTTGGCAATGAGTCATGACTAACAAGAAATGATTTTCTATGATTATGTGTGCATGCCACAAAGATTTCAAGTTTCATGTTATGATTATGGGGATCTCATTTTCACTTCTATGATTTGTTCCATGTTAAGATATTATGATTGCTTTTGCAGGTTATGATTTTCAAAAAGATATGATATTATTTTTATTTACTTTATTTGCCCTTGCTGAGCATTTGAGCTCACCCTTTTATGTTTTCTTTTCCCAGGTCAGGAAGATGGATATTAAGTAGAATATGCTAAAAGGGACCCTAGATATGATGAAATAAATGGGAGACAGTGTAGAAGATTTATGAACCAGTTGTTTATGTTTCCCAGCTTCTAAAGACATTATACCTATATGGTCCTTTGTGGTTTTATCATATGTTGTAATAAGGGTGCTTCAATTTTGAAGTATTAACAATGTATGTAAAGTATGGGTCGTTATAGTTGGTATCAGAGGAAAGGTATAGTCAACCTTTGGAAACTACGATGTGAAAGCCTTAGTAAGAACCCTAAGGATAAGTCTAAGCATAGAACACAATCTTAGTGTTTTAGAAATGGCCATGAATAACCTAGGATAAGACCTTAAGCATGAAGATTTTATCCTTGATTATGTGGTTTTCCTATTATAATTAGTGTTTCTCACACTATTCTTCTTGGTTTTAGTCAATGGCTGGAACCCGAAGGAACCGTGTTAATGCAGAATGCGAGGGGAAAGGCAATGATTGTCCCCCTGAGAAAACAAACAATATGGGAGCTGGGATGAAAAATCTTGTAGCCATGCTCACACAACTTTCTCAAGCTATGAATCATGCAGGACTTCCCAACGAACAAAGGAAGCAGCAACATTCTGTTGAATCCTTCATGAGGCAGCGTTCACCTTCTTTCAGCGGGTCTACTGATCCATTAGTTGCTGAACAATGGATTAGTACTACGGAAAAGATATTTTCAGTTCTTCAATGTTCTAAACATGATAAAGTCATCCTAGAAGTGTATCGTTTGGAAGGAGATGCTGATCCATGGTGGAATCTTATTAAGAATACGAGGCAAAAGGATGAAATTGAGTCTATGGAATGGGACGAGTTCAAGAACTTATTTTTCAATAAGTACATCCCTCGTATTCTCCGAACAAAGATGGAGAAAGAGTTTCTTGAACTGAAGAAAAGGGATGATGAATCTGTTGGTACCTATGAAGCAAATTTTACAAGACTTGCAAGGTACACTTCTGGTATTATTATCCAACCTGAGAGTGAGATCGATCGATTCTTTAGTGGCTTAAAACCAAGTCTTCGAAGGGCGTTAGCCATAAGGGACTTCAATAGCTACGAGGAAATCGTTCGATGTGCTCTCAAAGTCGAGATGGAGATTGGAGTAACCCATCGGTCACATGGGTTTGATAAGAAGATGAAGATGGAATTCAAAGGAAATCTAAAGAGCACACTGAAAAGAAGATGATCTTTCCCTTATGCTCAAAGTGTGGAAAGAAATATGGAGGGAGTTGTCTTAAATGTACAAGTAAATGTATTAAATGTGGAAAGGGAGGTCATCGGGCATTTGAATGCCGCGATAATGGGAAGAAGATGTCTAATGATGCAAACAAAGGAAGGGATACATAGAATGAACCTACTACACTTCAATGTTTCAAGTTCAAGGAGATAGGGCATTATTCCAATCAATGCCCAAATCCAAGGGTTGATGATGATGGTCGACGTCAACAAAATCATAAGGCTAATGAGAAAGGAAAGTCACATGCAATTTCTATCAGCGATGTGGAGTACGATAACGAAGTGGTGAAAGGTATACTTACCATCCACTCTAAAGTAGAAAATGTTTTATTTGATTCTGGATCCACCCACTCTTTTATTTCTGAAAACTTTTCTGAGGGTATCACCGTATTACCTCAACAATTAGATGTTGAGTTAGCTGTGACAACACCTAATGGCACAACAGTCGCATCATAAGTTTATAATTCTTCTCCGATCGAAGTTTGTGGGAAAGTGCTTCCTACAAATCTTGTGATCCTTCCTTTAGTGGAATTTGATGTGATTCTTGGCATGGATTGGCTTTCTCAACATGGATCTCATATCAATTTCCAAAGAAGGGAAGTCACATTTCATATTCCAGATCAATCTACGATCGTCTATCAATGCAAGGATGAACATAACCATCCAGTGGAAATTTCTTCCATCTTATGGGTATTGATTCCACTAAATGAAGGTTATTTATCTCAAATGGTTGGTGAGAAACTCACGATTAAGAATATGCCCATTGTACGGGAGTTTGATGATGTCTTTCCGGAGGAATTACCGGGTCTTCCACCAAATCATGAAGTTGAGTTTTCAATAGAACTCGTACCGGGCGCTTTGCCAATTTCAAAGACACCTTATAGAATGGCCCCAATTGAGTTGCAGGAATTGAAGAAGCAACTCCAAGAGAATCATGATAAGGTATTCATACGCCCTAGTGCGTCACCTTGGGGAGCACCTGTGCAATTTGTTAAGAAGAAAGATGGATCAATGAGACTCTTCATTGATTATCGAGAACTTAACAAGATCACTATCAAGAACAAATATCCTCTCCCACGCATTGATGACTTATTTGACCAACTACGCGGAGCTCAATACTTTTCCAAGATTGATCTTCGTTCAGGGTATCATCAATTAAGGGTCAAAAGGGAGGATATACCAAAGACAGCTTTCCGTACAAGGTTTGGACACTTTGAATTTATAGTGATGCCATTTGGTCTTTCTAATGCCCCTTCTATCTTCATGGATCTAATGAATAGAGTCTTTAGAGACTATCTTCATCAATTTGTGGTAGTCTTTATAGACGATATTCTTTTCTATTCAAAGAGCAAGGAAGAGCATGAAGATCACATGAGAATTATATTGAAGACCCTGAGAAAGGAGAAGCTTTATGCCAAATATACCAAGTGTGAATTTTGGCTTCAAAAAGTTGCATTTTGGGGTCACATAATCTCAAAAGAGGGGATATCTGTGGATCCAGCAAAAACAGAGGTTATCGAAAGATGGTCAAGACCAACAACAGTAACTGAGATCCGAAGTTTTCTTGGTTTGGATGGATATTATCGACGTTTTGTAAAAGATTTTTCACGATTATCTAATCTACTCACCAAGTTGACTCGGAAAGGAGTTAAGTTTGTTTGGACAGAGGAATGTGAAGAGAATTTCAAGGAGTTGAAAAGAAGGTTATCCAGTGCACCTGTGCTCACACTGCCTTGTAGTGGAGAAAGGTTTGTGATCTATAGTGATGCATCCAAAAAGGGATTGGGGTGTGTTCTTATGCAAAATGATATGGTGATAGCTTATGCCTCACGACAGTTGAAATTCCATGAGAAAAATTACCCAACACACGATTTGGAGTTGGCTGCGGTAATCTTTGCATTAAAGATTTGGAGGCATTACCTTTATGGTGAAAGGTGTGATATTTATACTGATCATAAATGTTTAAAGTATATTTTCACACAAAAGGAGTTGAATATGCGTCAAATAAGATGGTTGGAGCTGATTAAGGATTACGACTGCTCAATCCATTACCACCCTGGGAAAGAAAACAAGGTGGAAGATGCATTAAGTCGACAAGACCATGCTAGTTTATCCATGATGAGGATCACAAAAGATCCAATATTTATGGATTTACAAAGGATGGATCTTGGAATTATAATGGAAGGGGGAAAATCTTATATTTCTCAAATGAATGTTCAACCATCTATACATGTGAAGATTAAAGAGGCACATAAAGAAGATGTCGAGTTACAAAAGAAGGTGAGAAATGTTCCTGAATTCAACCTTGATTGTGATGGGATAATAAAGTTCAGGAATCGGGTTTGTGTTCCTCCCATCCCCGAATTAATGAAGGAGCTGCTGGATGAGGCTCATAGTTCATCATTCTCTATTCATCCTGGAAGCACGAAGATATATAGGGACCTGGAAGAGTACTTCTGGTGGGATGGCATGAAAAGAGATGTTGCTGAATATGTCTCTCGATGCTTGGTTTGTCAACAAGTTAAAGCTGAGAGACAGAAGTCTAAGGGGATGTTACAACCATTACCCATTCCCGAATGGAAATGGGAAAACATCACTATGGACTTTGTCACAGGACTTCCTAAAACATCCAAAGGCAATAATGCTATTTGGGTCATAGTTGATCGTCTTACAAAGTCTGCACACTTCATTGCTATTAGAGAGGATTTCTCTCTAGATCAGCTTGCCAGGATATCTGTAAAGGAAGTGGTAAGATTGCATTGAGTACCACTTTCTATTATATCTGATCGGGATCTGAGATTTACCTCGAAGTTCTGGCAAAGTCTTCAGGATACTCTGGATACAGAGTTGAGTTTCAGCACTGCTTATCATCCTCAGACAGACGGTCAGTCTGAGAGAACAATTCAAACCCTAGAAGATATGTTGAGAGCATTCTCTATGGATTTCAAAGGAGGTTGGGATCAACACCTACCTTTGGTGGAATTTTCTTATAATAATAGTTTTCACTCTAGTATTCATATGGCTCCTTATGAAGTTCTCTATGGAAAGAAATGCAGGACTCCAACTTGCTAGGATGAAGTTGGGGAACGAAAGCTATTAGGACCTGATTTTGTTGATGAAACGCCAGAAAAGGTCTGATCTATTCAACAACACATAAGAGCATCTCAGAGTCAACAGAAAAGTTATGCCGACAACCGAAGAAAAGACCTAGAGTTTGAAGTGGGTGATAAAGTGTTCTTTCGAATATCTCCCTGGAAGTGGGTTATGAGATTTGGAAAGAAGGGGAAGTTGAGCCCTAGATATATCGGTCCTTTCGAAATACTGGATCGTGTTGGAAAGGTAGCTTACCAATTGGCGCTTCCACCGAATCTCTCTCAAGTTCACGACGTGTTCCATGTATCTCTCCAGAGAAAGTACATACCTGATCCTTCACATGTACTCAGCTCAGAAGTTGTACCGCTGGAGCAAGATCATTCTTATGAAGAACAACCGATAGAGATTCTGGGTCGTAGCAAAAAAGTACTAAGAAACAAGACCACTAGATTGGTGAATGTTTTATGGAGGAACCACCAACTTGAAGAAGCTACGTGGGAGCTTGAGAATATAATGAGGGAGATGTATCCTCATCTGTTTGTTACAATGTGACGAATTTTGAGGGTGAAATTCTTTTTAAGGGGGGTAGAATGTAACACCCGAGATTTTTATGAGTAATATTTTGTTTTTTGTATATCATCAAAAGAATCTTTCACTACACACTTTCTTGGATTAATTTACACGCAATTGCGACCTTCCTCGATAGCTTGCGTCATACGCAATACCGAGTTTCACTAAACAACGATATGCTATTAAAATATTATTAAAACTAGCCGTTATGAATAGTAATAAACACTTTTTGAAATTTTATAAATTTTATTTTTAAAAATGGACTTTATTTTTGGATTCGAAATACCGAAATTAGCCTAGGGTGAAATTTTGGTATTTTTCTGAAAACTTTCAATTTTTGATAAATAGTGAAACCACTAAGTGGTAGCTTAAAAACTGAATTTTGCATAAAACTTAATTTTACCACTTTTGTGAATGGAATTTCAAAAATCCTACAGACATGGTTGATATAGGTATGTAAAATGTGGTTCAATGAGATAAAAATAATTTTTTGGTGAAAAGTAACTTTTTACTTTTTTTACCGCGGTTAATAGTAAATAGGGTAACTAAGGGTAAAAATGATAATACTATTACCCTAACACATGTCCTAATTCTATTGGATAAGTTTAATTCGACCAAAAACAAACTTAGGAATAAAATATGACCATTTAGGCCCACTTGGGTTAGATTAGGACATTTATTATTAATTTATTTAAAGAAGGGTTAAAATAGTTAAAATCAAAGTTTAATAAGTAAATAATTTTTAATATGGGGTTATACATAAGATAAATTCGGCTATAAAGATTCATTAGAAATATAAAAATATTTCCTACATAATGGTATTTTATTTGTAATTTTTAGAAATTAAATAATTTAATTTATTTATGACACAATGATGATGTAGTAATTATCTTATTAATGAAATTTTGACATAATTGATGTTATAAACACCAAAATAAATGTAATTTGGGACTTTTTATGAATTCCACAAATTTTCTAGGTTACTATGATATATTAGTGTTGATTTAATCAACTTTTTTCGAACATATAATTCTGTTATAACTTTCACAAAAATCATATATCAAATAGTGTCAAAATTGACACAAAATAGTTTTTAAATCAAATAATATATTACTAATTGTTATTTTATTCCTAAAAATCTAAGGTTCGGCCAAATGACTTAGATAAGGATATATATATTAATAATAAACAATTTGGGGTTCTTTTGGCATGTTATAGTAAGTGTTTTAACCATATAGTGAAAGAAAACAAAAACACACGGTAAAAGTTAAATTATTTAACTTAGAGTTAAATCTAATTGATAAGGTTAGAATAATACCCTAAACTTGTCTAAATACTATAGGTTGATATGCTTTCAAACCATACCCACATTAGAATCGAAATAAGACCCTTTGGAACCATTATAAACCGATTTTGACTTTAATATAAAATAATATTTTGAGATATTCCTAAGGTGCCCCTCTCCTCCCTTATAAAAGGGCACCTCCTCCCCCTCCTCCTCACACCAATTTGAGCACTCAAGCTCGGCCCACCCCTGCCATTTTCTCCTCTCCACTTCCCAAGAATAATCCTAGAGGTCCTGGTTTTCTTCAGACACCAATCTTAGTTCCCTAAGTGGAGGATTCAAAGAGGCGTTCCAAAGAAGAGGTAATATCCATTACCGATCTTTTCAATTTCTTTCTTCTTCAACTTCTTCCTCTTTAGTTGTTTCATGATAATGTAATAACATCAGTATTACTTACATACTGATATGTTATTATAAATATGAAACAACCCTAATTCACCTTCTATCCATCCTACAGAAAAATGAAATCATCGCGCGTGCGTACGTACGGAATACCGTCTCCACGCTGTGGTGTAATCTATTTTCCACCATCACCATACAAGGATGGGTATAATGGTGTAATGAGTAACTATTTATGATTATTATAAAGTAATATTGATACTGAAATAATATACCTATACTCCAATACAATTCCACTATCATAGGAACGATATCATCACTCGTGCGTACGTACGGAATACCGTCTCCACGATGTGATGCGACTCGTTCTACATGATCATCATTACATAGTAATTATATAAATGAATTGAATGAATAAATATGATATATGTTACACTAATACCATTATGGATATAAGGTATCTATAACCTTAAAATAAGAATAAGAATTTATTCGGCAAAACACGCATAAGAACAAAAGGCAATAAGGACCTGAGTAACAAGTAACAATGAAATATTCATAACTAGAAGCTAAGAATATAACCATATATGATATCATATCAATATGTATGATTATATAATAAGTCAATAACATTATTTAAACCATTATACAGGAGCTTCGGACACGTACAAAGCAAATCGGACCTATGGTAAGGGAAATATCACAATCTCATTTTTATCCGAGATTGTTTATTCGTAAGTATTTACTGGGGTGTATTTTATCATCCACATCCATGTTTCATCAATATGTAATATTATTTCCATCCACCTAAAATTGTTTAAATCCATTTTTACCCTTCGGTGAGTTTTTAGTAATATGTATGAAAGGAATCTTTTGTCGTTTTTCGTACGAGGTACTTTTTTGACTTTTCCGACAAAAGTACGAAGAATGTTTTTTTTAACTTATACGGCAAGAATTGATTTTTAAACATTATTTCCAAGAATATTACTTTATAAGATCTCAAGTTTAATTTTAATCAACTTATTTTAGTTTATAATTGTATGACATGTTAAGAAAAGGAAAGTGTTTTTGAAGTAGAAAGGATATTTTCCTCAAGAATGGAGTTCAAGTATTTTATCAAAATTATTTTCCATCTAAGATAATAAAAGGGTTCTGTTTTTATACCTATTATTACATGGATTTTATTATGTTGTGATGGAAATATTTTTATGAATTCCTTTATCTTATATGAATTGTTTTATGATGTCATGTTGTTTAAGAATTCCATTTTTATTACATGGGTTACGCTATGATGTATGGTTTATGATTATGTGGCACACATAAGAAAGGATTCATTATATGATGGGTGGGACCTATATCTCCCTCCAATGTATTGGGTAAAGATTTTATATCTCATGAGATAGACATGGCTGGAACGGTATGTTATACCGGTTCAGTGAAACAGGACTGGAACGAGGGTGACTCGGTTCAGAAAGGGACTTTGTCCACTAAGATAGTCTTGGCAATGAGTCATGACTAACAAGAAATGATTTTCTATGATTATGTGTGCATGACACAAAGATTTCAAGTTTCATGTTATGATTATGGGGATCTCATTTTCAATTCTATGATTTGTTCCATGTTAAGATATTATGATCTCTTTTGCAGGTTATGATTTTCAAAAAGATATGATATGATTTTTATTTCCTTTATTTGCCCTTGCTGAGCATTTGAGATCACCCTTTTATGTTTTCTATTCCCAGGTCAGGAAGATGGATATTAAGTAGAATATGCTAAAAGGGACCCTAGATATGATGAAATAAATGGGAGACAGTGTAGAAGATTTATGAACCAGTTGTTTATGTTTCCCAGTTTCTAAAGACACTATACCTAGACGGTCCTTTGTGGTTTTATCATATGTTGTAATAAGGGTGCTTCAATTTTGCAGTATTAACAATGTATGTAAAGTATGGGTCGTTATATGGTCGCCCACCTACTCCACTATAGCCAGCGACCGTGCCAGCTCCTCCGCTCGGCCACGCCACCTCCGCCAAGAAGCCCGGCACTTCGCCGCTACCATCGGCTCACCGAACTCCATCGCCAAGCTCAGCCACTGCCTCCGGCTTGACCTCCACCTACTCGATGCACCGTGACCACTGCGCCAAGCTGCCGGCCACTCAGCCGCACCCGCCAGAGCCCACATCTCCGGCGCTTCCCGGCTCTATGCCACCGCCTCGTCTGAACCCCATCCATGCCTCCCTGAGCTCCGGCCAATGCCCTTCCTAGAGTCGGGTCATCCGACGGTCGCCGCCACCACTCTGGTGGACCGTTTCCAAAACAGAATGCTAGTTCGGGTTCCTCGAGACGAGGCCTTCACAGCGCCTGCCGCTGACCGTCGATCCGACATGATTTGGCACAGCGGAAAATTTGGACGAAGAATTCCCATGAATGACAAACAAAAAGGGGCTTGGGCGTTGACCGTGTTCATTTGGCCAATGCCCCAAATTCTAATATTAAAGAATTTAAAATGACGGAATTGACAAAGGGTGGAAAACCAAACAAAATCCTACCTCGATCTGGCCGTTTGGCTTCAATGACGCGCCTGCTCGATCCCACTCCGATCCGCCGAAGTCCGCTCTTCAATACGGTGAAGAACAGCAATGAACGCCGAAGAACGGTGAAGAACACTCGAGAGAAACAGAGAGAGATGGAGAGAGAGATAGGGATAAAGAGAAAGAGAATGGGTCCCCCTCCAACTCCACATTTTTTTTTCTATTTATAGAAAAAAAACCACTTAAAGCAGGATCCAAAATCACCGCGCCCTCTCATTTTATCTCACACCTAGGAAAAACGCCCCATTTTGAACTCAACGGATGTATCATATTTCAATTACGAGACTTCGTTCGAAAGTTATTCAAAAAGAATGTCAGTGATAAAAATCACTAAGTGAACATTCTGAAATGACCATTTCTCCCTTGGGTGACATCTCTCACATCAGGCCCGCGCCCTCAACTTTTACACCCTACCTAGGGTAAACAGCATGCTCTGGACTCAACAGTGCCCTCAGTTTTCCCATCTGAGAAACCTTTTAGGAGTTACTCGGTATTTTTCTATTAAATGAATAATTTAATTCAATTTATCCATTTAACACTTCGCTTATGAGAGAGGGGTCCGAACGTCCCACGCCGACTCATTTTATGTCGCACCTAGGGTAAAACCCATGTTCTTGACTGAATCGTGGTATCAGATTTCTGATCTGATAAAGGGTCTATGAGATATCACGTTTTCTTTAGTTAACCATGCATGTGTATTATAAAAACACATAACATTTTTATATAATTAATTCTGAGCACACCGGCCCTCGGAATTGCACACCATCAGAACGTCCTGCTCTGGATTGATATCACGAAATTTATTCAAAGTCTAAGAGTTCCAAAACCTAGGTTCTTACATCACAAGATCTTTATTTCTCTCATTCCTTCATCTCTTAATAAAATGAGAGAAAATAAAGAGTTTATTCTCTCTCAAGAAAAAATTTTCAGCAATCATCCATGAACAACATAATAAATTAAGATTAGAAGTAATATCACTTGATGATTCTACAGAATAATTAAGTGATTATGGTGAATGTGCGGATAATCTCTGGAGGGACTCAGTACATGGATCATAAAGCACTATGAGGGTATGATAATAATTTTTTTACCAGATCATCAATGAATGTGTAATTACCAGTTGAGGTAATTTAATACCTTCTCATAGATTAATTATAAATTTCACGTGAATATCCTTCAATTATAGTTTCTTAATTTTATAATAGTGAAATAATTTTGTATTTTCATTGCAAACATGTTTATGATCTTGTGAATCAATGATTACATGTTATTTATGACTAAAATCTAAGATGTTCATACCATTGAGGATTTCATCCACTATGCCAAAAACCAATAGAGTGGACTCATGCTCATGTTTGAAGAAAATTGAGTGGTCTATTTTCATGTTGGATATAATGTGACCTTGAGACATGAGTGAGTTTCACCCCATGGTTTTGGTTTTAGTGACACCTTCGTTGATGGACTTGGTGGGAGGATCTAATGAACTTTTTGGCATGAATCATGTTTTTTTGTGAGTCCTTGCTATGAGAGAAACCCATAAGGGATTAACTCTTTCTTATGGGTTACATCAAGGATTTAAGGAATTGGTAGATTTTTTGGATTATTTTATTGATTCTTGTTTGTTTATTCCTAGTTTTTATGTGTTTATGCAAGAGAACCCTGAGTGCTAATGAATTTGGTTTTCTTCTGTTTCGAAGGGTTTGATTATTCAGATGCATGAACCTATTTTTTTCCATGATTTTGGTATGAGTTGATATTTTTTATAACAATTTAGGTTCTTTTAATGGATCATGGGATGATTGATGTCCATTCTATTTGCCTTAATATGTATGAGGTTCCTGGCCTTATCTAATAATGCATCTAGAATGCCTATGATTAGTAAAAGTGAAATTCTAGAGGCATGGTCTATTATTTTATTAGGTGATTGAGCTTGGGATCAATGAAACATGAATCATGGGATGATGAATATGTTTTTTCATTATTTATAGTGGAGAATGTGACCCCAAGGTTTTGATAATATCATGTGTCATGAGAGTGAGAATTCATTAGTTATGATGAAACTGAGCAGGTACACCCAAGAACTTTTAGACATGGATCAGTATAATGGGTCATGTGCGATTTAGTTAGGAATCATTCACGTCAGGGAATGGATCATAAAATATAGTGGTGTTAATACCATGATTACAAGTTTTTCATGATACTTGGAAGAGGGTCACAGATCCTTGGTGGGTTTGGATTATTAGGTCCCTCTTCGGTGAGGTGATCGAGAATTAGTGGATGTTTGTGGGTTGAAGGCATGAAGCTGTTGGTGAGAGTTATAAGATATCAATAGTGAGGTATGATGTTATTGGATTGATCAAAATATCATGGAATGAAAAATACTAGCTCAGCCTTTGGTGATTTAATATATGATTGTTTATGGAATGGAGCAACTAAAGTTATGTGGGGGTGAACATGTTCAATCTACACTACAACAACGATGGAGGTGAATCCATATGATGGGTAGGAAAAAATTGGATGAGTGATGGTATACAACTTGTTATGGGTTGAATTTTAAGGAATACTAATGATTAAATTCATGTGAATAAATAATGGGAAATTACAGGTGTTTTTTACCTGAAGCTCAGGTGTGAGTGAATCAACCATGTATGCCCATCACGTTTAGTGATGGGATGTTTTTTGACCTTGGTAGTCAAGACATAGTTCACTTAGAGTGATAGAAAAGAATCACCTAAGGTGCTGAGTGGAAAATTATTTATGGGAATGAGACTTTTTTATTAAAATGTTGATGGGTCATGAGACCATCTTTTAGATGGTCGTGATGACACCATATGATAATCCCCAAATGGTTTCAAAAAAATTCTTATTTCTTGAGTAATGTTAGAATTCAATTCCTATGATATTATAGTTGTAATTTAAGAATATGTTTTGGGATTTGATTAAATGATTCGATTCAAGCATGTAATGGTTTGAGTAAACACTAGTGATTGGATTAGGGCATGATGATTTGTGAATGTGTTAGGTGATTTGACATTGGGATTGCACCAGGAGGCCTGGGTTACACTTCAGTATATAAATTGGATGATATTTGGATTAATCTAGTGACTTGGGAATCATGAATCAATAGTTAATGAAATGTCAATTGTGGAATACTAATGTTTCTAAATATATAATCTTGAGGAGGTTTAAAAATTTATCTTATGATTAATTGGATATAAAAATATGAACACTGAATTAAGAATGTCATATTGGATATGAAGAGAGATATTCAAGTGTTTTCTAAGGATTCATAAAAAGAGAGTGTTTTGAGATTCTTGTAGGATGGTGATACTTAATGGTATTCACTAGGAACTAGGGATGGGGTTCCTACCAATGTTTAACAAGTGTCTAATGTGGATCAGCTGTGGTGTGATGTGAACCTCACTGGGTGAATTTTGGGAATGCTAGAATCATGATAGAGTAGGAAATTCCTATGATGGGTGAAAAATTATTTTCAATTTTCTTATTATCTATGTCTTATGGTGGTGAGAACTATCTCTAAGAAAATCAACTTGACAATGACAGATGTATTACTCAGAATAGATAGATTCAAAGGAATTTCATATCTGGATTCCAATAATAAATGATAGTGTTGGCTCATGATAAGAGAAATTTGTGTCTTATGTTTGGATTTGTACTTAAGGAGAACATTGAGAGTTTATGGAAAGAGCACATCTAATGGGGGGATGGTCTGATGACTCTAATAGGCTAGGTTGTATAGATGTATGACATAAACGAATTATCAAATATGATAATTATTATTTGGGGAGGGGGGTTATAATGCCCATATATATACTATATATTTTAAATTGATAAGTAACTTGGATTTTGAGATAGTTAAGGGGTTGAATTTTGAAACATACATAAAATTGAAACTCTTAGATTTTGAACACATAAAAAGTGGCTTTTTAGACCTCAAATGGGGCTCATGAGGTAGCCCAGAGGGCACATGAGAGCATCATAGGGTCATGGAGTGGGCAAGCCATAAACAATAGACACTATTGTGAAACCAATGAGCTAATTTCAGAGTTAGTAGCGAATAATATTTTTTAGGATCACCGACCAACTCATGATCCAGCACCAGCCCCCTAGTTGAGGCTACCAGTAAAGAGGTTGAATGTAAGGAAATAATTTTTAAATGGATAATTTGTTCTTTTACCCCTTACCCCCATTTTCACATAACCCCCACTCTATATTTCTTCTCATTTCTCCCAAAATACACCCCCTTCCATGCCCCAATCCCTAACATTACACTTTGTTGAGCCACCTTTAATCTAGGGATTTTTGAGCATCTGTTTTGTAAAGATATATAGGCTAAGGTGAGTATAAGAGTATGTTGTCTCCAATTTTATCATTTATTTCATTGCCGATTTCTCTATCACTATGTTTATCTGATATTCTATATTTCTAGATTATTTGACTTTATTCTCAATTCCATCTGATTTGGGATGAACCAGTGGTTGATACTAGACATATGGTACTATCTATGCATGGGGAAGAATGTTATATAATTTAACCCATAGTCTTTCTTGAGTTTTAGGTGATGGCGTTTCGTAGTCTCACCAATTTACATTGTGATGATATTTGACTTAATAAAATGTTTAAAATGAGGTTTTAATAGTTATAATATATATTGTTTTATATAAATTTCCATTTTACATAAACATTATTAAATTGTTAATCCATGTTAAAAATTTTTAAAAGTGGGGGTTTTTTAAATATGGTTATTATGAAAGGGAATTCCACAATCACTGGTGGATATGAAATTAGATGGATATTGTGAAATTGTATTAGAGATGGTTATCTGAGTTGATTTTTTTAATGGAAATTAAAATTCTCAATAGTGAGGTCTTATTTTTGAATGAAATAAAAACACATGTTAGAGAGGACAAATATTTAAATAAAATAAACATTCCAATTGGGAAGCTATTATTTTTGATGTAAAATGAAAATGAACATTAGGGTGGTATTTTTTGAAAAGGTTATGAAAATTTCCATCAGTGTAGTCGTATTTTAAAGAAAAGAAAAACAACCATTAGGTTGGTTTTGGTTCCAAGGTAAATGAAAATTCCCATAGGGGAAACATTGTTTAAAATGAAAGGGAAACACCCTTATGGGTGTTCATGATTTTATAATGATAAACCTCCCAATGGGCCGGTCCATGTTACTCTTTTTATTATGCAACATACTGAGAAAACATCTATAGGGTTGGCCTATTCTACTATTTATATTATTCTATAGGCTGAAAAAACTCTTTTAGGGGAGGTTTCTTATAACTATTTGGCATATGTGACATGTTTAGAAAACTATCATTTGGAAGGTAAATGTAACTTATCATGTATATTGGAGAAACATGAGTCTATTATTGAGAGAAATAGTCATTCAAACCTACTCAATGATACCTCTTCACTTTTCAAAGTTGGTATGGTTGATAAGGGATATAGAACTAATGATCGATAATGGCATGATAGACCTCTTATGTCACTGTGAACCTATTTTTTTTAATAAATTTTGTTAAATTGATTTAAATTATTGAAATAATTGATTATGGGACTTTTTCATGAACTTTTATTTTTGAAATTTTATTTTAGGGTTGTTTTTGGTGCTGGCCTATTGAGATGTTCTCACACACTACGTGGCCTCCAATGTACTTGGTTACCAGAGAAGACATCACTTTTTTGTCATAGGTTGTAGTTTTAGGGAAATATCCTTTTGTATGATGCATTACTTGTTATATTAGAGTAGAGTAAGGGTGATGGTGCTAGGCCAGGCTTGAGACCAATTCCGGACAAGTTGTAGTTTTCGTTTATTTAGTACTTTATTATCCTAGATATATGATCCCTCTATGGGGGTCCCCTGTAGAATATATGAAATTCTATAATTTTTTGTAATTGTGATTATTTTTTTACTTGTGTAATTTTCCCTCTCATATTTACAATGGTTATCAATTCAGGTTTATATGATTCCTATTACTTATGAAACTATTACTACTCTGGCCGCAAGGCATAGTCTCACCACATTATCCGTATAAAACCACACCTCTAGTTAGTATCCTTTGAAATAAATGGAGGTGTGCTTTAGAACATTTGGAATGTATCAGTATAAGAATATTTAGTGGTTTGGGGTGGCATGGAATCATAATAATAATTTATTTTGGTATAAAATCATTTTTATACTTAAAATGAATATTTTACTAAAAAATAAATTTTTGTTGTGATTCACATACTTATTTTAAAATTAATTTTTACCATTGTTGGAAATTAAATCATTGAAAATGGAATCCATATTTTTAATCATCATATTAAAATTATGTAATGATGTATATTTTTAGTTTTTGGGATAATTAATAGTAAAAATGGTAAAATTTTATCACCACAGTATAGGGGAAAATGGGTCGATCGAGGTTAAAATTATGTTATATGGATTCAAAATATAAATAAAGACATTTATTAATCTCATTGAATGAATTTATTTCATCCAAAATCATCATAAATTATAAAACATGAAATTTTGTTACCACTTGGTTGTGATTAAAGCCATTAAATTATTTCATGTACAAAGTAAATAAAAAAATGCCACTCTCTCTCACTTATTATGTTTTCATGATTTGAATATCGATAATATTTATATATATAACAATATATATTATAAAAGTAATTAATAATATAAAATATTTATGATATTAATTTATATATAACTTTTATATATTATATAATTACATTGAAGAGTTGCGCAATGTCGATCCAGTGTATGTGTAAGAAGTAGAAAAGATTGAAATTTTTTGAAAAAATGAAAAGTAATGTGTTTTTGTTGAATTATTATGTTAAAATGATTTATTAGAAAATTATAATGTATAATTGATGTAAAAGGAATAATATTAATTCCATTGTTGTATTGGTTTCTTTAATGTCTAATTTTTTCAATATTAATGAAAATGAATTTAAATGGTATTAAATGTTTACAACTTATTTTTATAAAATTTTAAATAATAAAAATCTTTTATTATTACCAATTGATGGGAAATTTTATATCTTATAATTAATAGTAAAAGTATGAAGAACTTTAAAATTTTTAACATTACATCCATGATCCTTAAAGATTGGAAAATGTGCTAATACGGTTATGGTTAAAAAAAGCCGATGAGAGGGTTTAAAAAAGTTTTAAAATGACACGGAAACTTATATAAATTTTATTTTATTGAATTTATTCAATCTTTATTCTCATAATATTTTAATATATGTTGCTTTATATCCATTTCACATGAGTTATACAATATTATATATTAATATTTATTATATTTACTATATTTTCACCCACCAAACTTATAAACAACATGTCCTCTACTCTCTTCATCACACATCATGATTCATTTAGTTCAGACAATATATATCTAGATTCATACATAGATTTTAACTATAATTTTTATAGATTTTGTTCTTCCCTTAATACCATATTAATAAGTCTTTAGGTGTAATCCATTGTAGTATTTCCAATGATGATGTATAACTCTTAACCAAGTTCTTTGATTTTATTTTTTCATCTACCTCATTAAATTCTATCCTAACTGATATGAAATAAAAGAATTAATATCATAAACATACGTAAGTTTTATTTTTATGATTACACAACCCTTATTCATCTATTTTTTGTCCTATGATAAATGAACACATGGATTTTTCATACATGTAAACTACCACATCCAAAAAACGTTGTGTTTCATATTTCATCACTGCGTCACATAGATGGTTATTATTAATTAATTATTAATTATATATTATATTAATGACATAATTATGATTCTATACATATAATATATTACTTACATAAGTATAATTTTTCTCATTAAAAAATAACAAATTCACCCATGCGTTCGTGTGCACTACCACCATTATTATTAAAGGAGATTCGTTTTTTATGTAATCATTTAATAGATTTTTATACATTATAATTTAATCTATAAACATGGTATTTAGTTAATGATTAATATTATAGAGATGATATAACTATAACCCCTTTTACCATGTTTAACTTGAAACATTTATTTTTGGATTATAAACAAACATTCTCAAAAATTTATTATGTAAACTTATGTGATTAATCATCAACATAAGTCAATGTAATATATAAAAAAAATATGTCTTGAACTAGTGTATCTTCACTAATAGAGTGATGGGGTAAATCAATGATCAATTTCTATAAGGATTTTTTCTCAAAACTCTACCTTTAGAACTTGTTATATCTTCAGATCAACTCAAAGGTATCTCTCAACCTCACCTAATATGAAGTAAATATAATGAGAGAGATAAATATATGATATTTAAAAGGTTTAAGAAATGTGAATACTCTTTTCAATGTTTGTTATACCCCTCAAAATTTATTTTTCATTAAATTCATTAGTATTTGGTTATACGTCCAATTTAAAAAAATTTAATTGGTTATACCCCCACAAGAAATTTCTTTAGCGATTGGTTATATCAACAATCACAAGATTCCAATAACTGGTTATACCCCCTACAAAAAACTCATTCAGTTTTGATCTAGTTTAGAAAGAGCTTTTTCTTCATATGGAATTCCTCTAGAAGTAAGTATGATTGTATTTTCATATTTAAAAATTATTCATGATCTTTAATAGATCTCTATGATGTTTTTATTCATGAAACATTCTCATGATAATGAGATACCTAGATCTATTCAAATCTAAACTTTACAAAAATAATTATGAAATATCCATCAGAAAAATTTCCTTTGGTAAAATTATATTTAATAACCTATGCCCGGTACCAATAGTCTATTGCACATATATCATGTATAACTCTATCTAATTGAACTCCATCGGATGCACTTATTTCTGGTTCTTATGTATGATTCCCCACTTTTTGATGTACCTTCATCTGATGCACCTCTTTCTAGTACTCCTCTATATCAACCAAGCGGATTCTTGTTCATAAATTCATGATTAACATATAATACTTCCTCACAAGATTAATCATCAAAATATTTATCAAAATGAGTTTTAATCATTGTATAGGTATTCTTATTAGAGAAATAATAATAATAATAATTGGTTCCATTTTTTAATATCTTAATTAGCTTAAATTTTATTTTACTGCCTTCAAATCTACTGAGTATACTGGAGTCAAAATTATTCATCAAAGATTCCCCAAATCTCAAAACGTAAAAAATATTCAGATATTCCTAAAATATCTTCTAGATTTATGAATATTGAAAGTATATCTCATCATCATCACAATAAATTAATTTTTAACATTTTTTTAAATCTCTTTAAATCTCTATTCGCTGTACAAAATTTTCCCATGAATTCGTAACTCTGACATTTTAAAACTCATCATTATACTCAAACATGGTATATATGAAGATTAACGTTGAAAATTTGTATGAATCAAATTTATAATTTGAAGATTTTATGGCCCAAATTTACAATACAGTCCTTGTAAAAACATAACATTATAACTCAACCTCTGTGAAACTAAACTTTATAACTTTGACATTGTAAAAATAAACATTATATGTCAAATATTTCAATATTCCTCAACTCAATCCAGTGAACTCAGTAAATCAATAAATTAATATTTCCTAACCTCATCCATTGAAATTTAGAAATCATTAATACAAGATTCCTTAAATTTGTATCCCTCTATATCTTGAAAAACTTCATTGATTTCTCTATCTGGAATAACCTTAAATATATCAGTGCCCTGTATAACATTAGATATTTATTCTTTTAGTATGAATTCAAGAATTTATATGTTCAATATAAATTAACATATTTATACATATAATAAAACATTATAGATCTCTTCATTATGTATAAATTCATATATTTCTCAATTCGGTAAAACTTTATAGATTTATCTATCTGATCATAACAATATATCTTTCAACAACATGTATAAATTCAATTATTTATACATTTTTTATAACATCAGTAATTAATTTATGTAATCACAATTTAAGAGATCAAAATGTATAAAATTTTAAAATCTATATATTTATAACCTCTAACATTGTACAGTACACAACATCATGATTTTATAACTTCAAATTTTCCAAATTGCCTATATCTAGTAAAATCACGAGTTAACTACTATTGATCCATGAGAACATTTATTAATCATGATGTTAGATAAACTAAGGACTACAAAAGCATAATTTTAATTCTTAATTTTTCTATAAACTAAGAAAAAACTCCTCTCTAAAACTTCTCAAGATTACATAATCTATAAACACATATAGACACATTTAACAAAAATTAAATCAACACACATTGGAAGAATAGTCTCCCCCTTTCTGTTTGTTTTTGATATCTCGTCACATCCTTAAAGTCAATATTCATGCTCAATTATTTATTCCTCATATGTTTGTAAATTTACTTTCTCCCCCTTATTTAAAGTCAAATAAAAAGGGAAACATATAGGTATCTCTACTCATTTGCTTTTATCATAGAATTTTGAAAAAAATCCTTCATAGAATAATAGTATCACATAAATCTATGAATAAAGAGCATTTAATTAGACAAATGTAAGTCTGTGTGGGTGAAGATGATATAGAAAACTAGAGTATAATCAATGATATCAATGTTTCCCATTAATATTATTTTATGTAATACTTTCATTACGAAAATTCTATCATCTTTATTTCAGGTAAAATCATAGTAAGTTTGTTAATATAAAATCTGCTCCCATTTCAATAAACACATTAAAATGATTCAAGTGTATTGTAATATCAGGTTACCATTTTTTCATGTACACCATTAACATATTAATATGTTTTCCCTCATTTGAGATTGGTAGGATACATATAATGTTGAAGTTATAGTTTGGTTTGAATTTTTATTTTATCTGGATTTTTCTGTAGGATGCACAAGTATTTCAAACCATGTAACTAGGTTACATTCTGTTAAATGGTAATTGGGTACACTCCATGAAAGGGGATTCATGTTGTTAAATTTGACACCTCATGAAGCCTGGTTTTACATCATAAATTTTTTAAATAATGGATTTTCAATCAGAGGTGATGGATTTTTCATCATATTTGAACACTATGGATTTCATGGTGTGTAACTATATTACATGTCATGTCACAACCGAAATAAAATATTTAAAACAATCATGCAACAATTTTGGTTCAGTTATTTCTTTGTATTTTCATTTCTCATGACACAAGGTTATTCCCATGTATTTTTACATACTTATCTCCTTATAGATCAATGTAATCCTCACATGATCTCCACTGTAATTGTGTTGCATCTATCTGAGTATGTATTCATTCCTCTTCTTCATTTCTATTGATTGCGGTAGCACCCATATAGTATGGTATCATATCTATTGATCTAAGTTAGCAATTATACTTTTTTTCTATTAATATCCATGCGTGATCTCATTCTAGATGTTGTTCCCTGTTGGTCGGGGTGAGATGAGCTTTAGTTATTGAGGAATGCAATTTCATCTTCTCTACTAACCTATTTCCTTTCCAATTAATTCAATAAAATGATGTATGTATTGGGTTCTATGGTCTCCGTTTTTGTTTTTGGGTTTCGTTTCTTTGGATCCCATTGTGGGAATGTGTGACCTGAACTTTGAGGTAGGTGGTTCCATATCTACCGTATGATAATAATCCCAATTTATCTTTATTTATAAATTTATTTATCCAAATAAAATTAATATTTTTGTGTGTTGGGAAATGGGTTTTGTAGGGAAATGTTTTTCCATGGTTTTTATAAATTAGAAGGAAATGGTAAATTTTGAAACATAGAAAGTGATTTGTGAAAATGAGCCCATATATTACATTGGGTACTTAGGTGGAAGGTTAATCTTAAGGCCTTAATTCATGTTTTTTGTTTATCAGGAGGTTTTCTCACTGTTATTTTATATATATCCTAGTCTTATTGTTCTAGGAGATGGATATTGACATTGTTGGGGAGTTTACTCATGCAGTATTCCTCTACATCCTGGGCCTCTGTTCTAGGAACTAGATTGTGAAATTTATTTATTGTGGTATGATTTTTCTACTAGTCTGACCTATAGTAATCCTTAGTACTGATACCTATGATACTATTCCTATTTTGTACTTCTTTTATTCATATGTTATCTATGATATGAATTTTATACCTACTTTTGTTTGGAACTGTGGAAAAGGGAAATGTTTACCATGTTTTCTATAAAAAATTCTATACTACTTATCATTTCTTGTTTTTTTTAAAATAATACAAGGAAAATTATATATATATATATTTTATAGATCACCTAGGTGGGATCCTACAGAGAATTTAGGTCACACCCTACACACCTCTTCAGTGGTGCGTAGAGCTTTGTATGTATTCCAGTGTAGATAAATATAAGGTAAGGTAGTAAGGTGATAAGGTTATGTGTCCGCTAATTTCTCCTATCCTGGACCACCACATGGAATATATATATATATATATAAAGAATGATAAAATGGAATAATATCAAATATATATGCTATAAGAGTGAAGACTAAGTGGTAGGATCATCGAAGAAGTGGTGGAGGTGGGTCTCAGCCGCGAGCCTCATCTGCACCGTCTGTTGTTACTAGATATCTGCCTATAACTTCCTATCAGTGTGGAAAGGGTGGACACAAAATAGTTTCTTATCCTATTACCTTCAATAATTTCAATAGATGTGGATGCATTGGTCATTAAAATTCTTATTTTCGGCGATTAATGCACCTCTTTATGGTTAGGGTTTGTCGTTACCAATGTCAATTTTTTTGAAGTAATAAACATCAATTACTACTAGGCTATATCCACACACCTTAGGAGTGAATCACTTATATTAAGTAGATTATTTTCCAATGGAAGTTTATGTAGCTCTAGAAACAGTGAGTGTTATGCTTCTTATTTCATCTTTAGTAGTAATTTCTTTTGTTATACAGGTTCCTCCCACTCATTTGTATCTTCTGGTTTTGTTGATATTCAAAAACATCTAATAAACCATATGTTGTTTACAATGGAGTTAGAAACACCTATTGGAATGTTGAAAGAGTAGGGGTTTCAAAATCCTTCTTGTTTTTTAATAGTAGTGAATATAGAGTTTGTATAGGATTTTCTCATTCTTGATCTCGATCATCTTGATGTCATCATTGGTATGGAATAAATTGTTTATAATCGAGATGATGTTGATTGATATCATTAGTGTATCTCATTTCTTGCAGCCGATGAGAGATATCATGAG